>JAWHQI010000057.1:2400000-4800000 GCA_033032865.1 Dactylorhiza incarnata
CCGGCGGGCGCATTCGAGGAGTCTCGCGAGTACTCCTACTTCGACGAACTAACCTTTATCCTACATCGATGAGTAGAAGTAACGATCTTTCCTTCTTTCGGAATATCGTCGATCACACCGCGGCGGCAGCGCCGAATTCATTTAATTTTTATAGAAAGGGAGAGTTTTTGCGAATCTTTGTATCGTTATTATCCTAACTAATCATTCAAAAAGGCAAGTATACCTTATCGCGTATAGTGTAGGCTAATTTTTAGAAAATTATCAAGGTCGTATTTTTCCTTGGTCTCGTCGAGTACTGCTACTTCGTGAATATGACTATTGTTTTATCGGATAAAAACGTGATTTAAAGAAATTAAAATTACAGAAAATGTAAAACAGAAATTGAAATTATAGAAAATGAAAGACAGAAGTGCAATCTCTACCCGAATAGGTAGAGGGGAAATAAATGCGTGAGCAATCTCTACCCAAACGGGTAGAGGGTAAATAAATATAGTGCAAGTTCTACCCAAACTGGTAGAAGGGAAATAAAGGCAATAAAATAAAATAGAATTAAGCTATAAAAGATGAAAACATTAGTAACCAAAACATAAAATAATGAAAAGAAAAACAGCGGAAACGAAAAACAACGAGTGCCGAAATTGCGGCGAAAACATAAAATAACGAGAACGAAAGCTAAACGACACATAAATGAGATAAAATAACGAGAACGAAATTGCGGGAACGAAACATAACGAGAACGAAAATTACTTCAAATGAAAATAAATGAAAACATAATAATCCGCTCTAATCTCTACCGCGTCAAGGAAGAAAAGAACGAAAATTTTGATGACGAGTAAATTTGAATTAAAGCGAAAAAATAGGTAACCAAAATTCGAATTAAAGCGAAAATAAATGGAAACGTAATATTCGGCTCCATCGATTCCGTGTCAAGGAAGAAAAAGAGCGAAAGTCACGAAGACGAATAAATTCGAATTAAAACAAAAACCAAAATTACGGCAATAAATAAATTGCTTACGAAAGCGAGAAAAAATGCAGAAAATGCAGGAATTGAAGCTAAGCTAAGAATAAAATTGCAGTGCAAATAAGAAACAGCGGAATTAAACTACGCTAAGGAATTTAAATGCCGGACAGAATTGAAATTACACGAAATAAAGACTAAACTTATTTATTGCCATAATAAAGGGGTTACAAGAAATAAAGTTTACAAGAAATAAAAATTATAAGAAAAAAAATAACATTACAACACTTAATTAATTACATAAAAAGAAAAAAAACATAAACAAAACTAGACTAAACTAAAAAAATACAAAAAAAGGTGGAGAAATAGTGTGGAAGATCACCCCAAAATGGGCAATCCAAGAGGGAGGAAATAGTGAGGGGGGCAACCTCTATTTATAGAGAAAATTTGTGCTGCATTTAGCAAAAAAGAGGAGTTGAGAGCAGCTGGCATTGCTAGATGATGGGGTGCGGATAGAGGGATGGAAGGCGAGCTGGCAGTTTGACTAGAGAGGCCAACTTTGACTTGAGAGCTGTGGGGTGCGGATAGCAGAGCAGCTGGCGGGTTGGGGTGCGAATAGCTGGATTTAATCCAACAAAAATGGAGTTGGCCTAGTTTCGAACCCGCCACCTCAAGGGAGGCTAGCCAGACCAAGTCCACTAGAGCAACCGCGCTCATCTATTTGAACACAGAAACATATTTATATTATATATATTATAATATGTTAGAATAACAAGCATTATAAAGACAGGAAGAGAAAATCGACATCCCGTCCTGTCTATCGACGGGATGGGATGTCGATCGGGACTTAGGCTCAAGTAAAAATCGACTAGAAGGGAAGCTAATCGATGAGATCGACATCCCGTCCCGTCGATCTATGGGAAGCTGTCTGCCAATCGACGAGATTTAGCTTAATTAAAAAAACAAGATAAAAAGGTGTTTATTTATTCAACTTTATTTATAACTTATATTTACATATATATATAGATATAGCTTTTTATTTAATAAATATTTTACATATACATATATAAAATATTTTAAATATATATTTACATATATATATATATATAATATTATATATATATATTTAGTATATATTTACATAATTATTTAGTATATATTCACATAATTATTTAGTATATATTTACATAATTACTTAAGTAAATATTTACATACTTATTATATAGTTTTTATTAAATATATACTTAAATAATTTATATTTACATATAAATATAAATATAAGAAAACAAATCATTTATTCAAAAATTAACAAAAAATATTACAAATTTTTAATAAAACAATACAAAAACTATATAGAAAATACATATATTTTACTATTCATCAAATACCCCCATACTTAAGCTTTTTCAATTTCAGAGCAAAAGTAAGGGATACCTATAAGACGTTAATAAAATTTCTAAGTTACTAAAATTTATTTAATCAAAAGTAAGATCGAAATAAATTTTGGAGAATAAATGAGGTAAGTCCTAAATTTGAAAATGATTTAAAAAGAGCGAAAAGGTTTTAGCCCAAGACTTATAAAGTTAGCTAAATAGCGAACAAATATTGCAATCACTAGCACCATGATTAGAATAGAATTATAAAAACTTTAACTTTGAAAGAAATTTTTAAGAATGAATTAAAACCTACTAATTATGCTCTCCCAATTTTTTTTTATTTATATCTAGGTTTCAATATTATTGGCTAAGGGGTGGGGGAAAACATGGTAAGAGAAGATGATTCTTGATTTGGTGGTGATGGATTTTATCCTAGCACCCCACTCAATTTTTTTTTGGATTTGCTTAAGGGAATGAAATCTTACTCCCAAAATGATTTTTTTTTCAATCTTCAAAAATAACCCAATGTATATGTTTAGGAAACAAAAATTTTATTCCCATGCCATATAATCTTTAAATATAATTAGGTGCCTATGTTTACGTAATGAAATCTTATTCTCATTGACATAAGATCTTTTAAAATAAAAATACCAAGTAAATGGGATAAGGGGTAAACAAGAAATTTCTAGAGTTTATAAATTAAGAAAGTTTAGAGAGCAAAATTTAGTAGTTTATAATATTCCTAAAATTTCATAAGTTTGAAGTAAGAATAATTAAAATCTAAGGATGGTTTGCCAATATAATACAAAAAGAAGCTATTTAGGGGGTAACAAGAAGTAGTGCTAAAAAATTTGTTCTCTACTTACATTAAAATCATAATGTCCTCATTACAACTAAATTTTCAAAAAGTTAAATCTACGAACTATGATAATAATAAAATTATGTAGCAAATCAAAAATAATGAAAACGCTTATAAATAAACTTAACCTAGCTTTGAAAATAACAAAAAAAGTAAGTAGGGGTTATATTCTATTTTTGGATTTTTGGCTAAGTTTTTTTCATCAAAATTTCTTTATTTTTTGTTTTTACTAATGATCTTTTTTTTTTTATTTTGTTATATATATACACGTTAATACTAAATAAAAGGAAAGAAAGAGACGAAAGAAGAAAAACAAAGAAAAATACAAATATGATTTTCTTTTGGGTTTTTCTAAGTTTTTTTTCATTATTATTTTTTGAAATTTTCAAATATAATTTGTATATACATTAATACAACAAAGAAAAGAAGAGAAGAAAAGAGAAAAGGAAATAAAAAAAACATATATAATAATTTTTTTGGTGTTTTTCTAAAATTTTCATCATTTTTTTGGATTTTGAGTTTTATTTTTCAAATATGGATAATTATATACAAACTAAGACACACACAAGAAAAACAAAATTACAAAAAGGAAATAAAACATATATATATATATATATATATTGGGTTTTTTTTCTAATCAATTTTTTCATCATCAAAAATTTTTTTGGTTTAATTTTTTCTTTTTCAAATATTTACACATTAATACTTAATAGAAACTTAAAATAATACAAAAGTAAAGAAGAAAGACAAAAACAAGGGAAGAAGAAAAACAAAAAGGAGCAAATGTATTTTTTTCTTTGTCTTAATAATTTTTTTCATTTTTATGGATTTTTCAAATGTTTATATATAATTATATATATATATATTAATAAAGAAACAAAGAAAAAAAGAAAAGAGAAGATTGATCATTTTTTTAAAGCTTTTCTAATATGAGAGGGACCAAAATAATTACAAAAAGAGGAAAACACCCCATACTTAAAAGTCAACATTGTCCCCAATGTTGAAATTAAGTATGAGGACCAAAATTATATATACAAGCATGAAAAAAATGCAAGTAAGAAAATAGCAGGGGAAAAAGTACGTCTTTGATTTGGATTCGGGGTAACCGGGTTAATACCGGCAAAATATTGTTAAAAATGAAATTATAAAAGTTATTTACAATGGGGGGGGGGGGGGAATAAAACATTTATAAAAGAAAACAAAACTTCTTTTTTTTTGAGATTTTTATAAAAAAAAATTCATCATTTTTTTGTTATTTTTGAAATATGCATATATATAAAAACATACCAAAACATAAGAAAAAAAGAAATATAAAGAATAAAGAGAAGCTTTTAGATAGAAAGAAAAGAAAAAAGAGAAATAAAAAGATAAATGAAACGGGGTTTTCCCTTTTCGAAATATCGACAAAAATCCCCTTCCGGGTCTGTTGAATAATCCTACTTCGAGAAAACGATTTATTGTTCTATGTTACAATTCCTTCAATTCGCGCCACAATGCTATTGCGCGATGCGCGCTCCCCCGTGCATGCCCGTCACCACCACTTTCGTCGTCGTCTTCGTCACCACCGCCCGCCGTCACTGTCGTCTTCGTCACCACCGCCCGCCGTCACTGTCGTCGTCACCGCCACCCGCTGTCGTTGTCGTTGGCGGCGATCTTGATCGGGTTGCTTAAGCTGCCCGGGCCTCCTGAGGGGCAAGGTCGTCATATCCCAAAAAATGGTGATCCGAGGGACCAAAACCGTGCATTCTTATCCGCCCATTCAATAACCAAGAGAACGCAATTACTTGTGCTCCCTCCTGAAAAACTATAAAAGGGGGCATAAGCCTTCATTTGAAGAGGACAAAAAAGGGAGAGAGAACTCTAAGGCTTTCTGACGAGGAGTTACAGACTTAAGTCCAGCTCCAAGGCACGAAGGCCCTACGCGACACTCAACCTCCCGCTCAACGCACACTTCTCGCTTGCCTGCTCCATTTTCAAGTCTGCTCCAGTGCGTGCCCAAGTGCTCTGCTCCAGTGTGGACTCTGCATCATCCAACACCGGACACTTAGAAATATTTTGTAAGCGAATGGTGACCTATCACCCTCCGAAAAGCCAATCCTTGTACTTGACTCCAACTAGTGGATTTCGTCAGAGCCGGGTCTGGCCTCGCGATTTTTTCCCTTTTTGGGTTTGCCACGTAAAAATCTTGTTGTCTACTGTTAGTTCTCTGTTTTGACTGTTTGCGTGTTCAACTCACTCTCGAGCTAAGACAGACCGCTTCAGTCGGTCCGTGAGAGTGTCGAATGACCTGTAACAGTTTGACGTCATTTATGGAAATGTGTTCCCAACCCTCCGAAGATACTATTTGTTGTGTGAAAGTACTCTGTTCTAACAACAATGGAAAAAAATAAACACTCGCGCTACCGATAGTGCAGTCACCGAGGGATGTGCCGATCAAGCTCCCTCCAACTCGCTCATCAGCAACATGCTTCTTCTTAAGGAAGTCATCGCCGCGCCAGCAACACCCATGGAAGAGCGCATGCGTCTGATGGAGGAGCGCCAGGCTGAGGTGCTCACCCTGTTAAGGAATTTAGGGGCCTCTCGTGCCCAACCAACCCGGTCCTCGCACAGGACGTTTGACTGCCGCTATCTCCAAATCGCATCTTGCCCGAAAGCGCTGCTCGCTTCGAGGACCATGTTGTTGATGAGTTATCTAGCGTCGCTATCTCCACGCATCCAACACTGCAAGACAGGATTATCGAGCGTTCACAGCGCAATCCCCTCCCGGTGGGAGTAGATGACAGACATGCCGACAGAAGGCTGGTCACTCGCAAGAAGGTGAACAAAAAGATCGAAGAAGAGTATGGGCGTAGCGGGCAGCGGATCACGTGTCCACGACGCCCTTTCACTATGACTCCCCTCTAACTACGCAAGTTCTAGCACACCCAATTCCGCATGGATTCAAGCTGCCGAATATCGAGACTTTTGATGGAATCGATGATCCATTGGAAATTGATAACACGTGTTACCGATAACTATTGTGCCAGGTGTTCCCGATTATTATGAAAGGGCAGACACACACCTGGTTTTATTCTCTGAGGGAAAGGGAAATTGAAAACTTTGTAGAGCTCACATAGTTGTTTGCCGACAAGTTCGTCGCCAATCGCCAGATCATTTGAGACCTCTCTCATCTTTCTGGAATCCTCCAGAACGAGGGGGAGACACTAAAAGACTATTTCAGCCATTTCACTACCGAAGCATGATAGATTCCAAGGGTTGACCACGAGCTCCTGTGCAACATTTTCCTTGGGGGGCTCCGGCCCAGCGGTTTCTACATGATACTAATAAGAGAAATAGTGCGTAGCTACCCCAACCTCGTTCATCACATCGAGGCACAGATAGCAGGAGATGAATAATAAACGCATCGACAACAGTTCGAAGGTAGCCCGAAAAGAAAGAAGGGATATGATCCATCGCCGGTACCTAAGAGGAATGACGAGCGTGACAACAACTCCCGCCGATGTTAAATTTTTGAAGTGGAAGTGGAATGGTGCTGGGCGGTCTGCAGATTGGAGACCGCAGAGACCGCGCGGTCTGCGCTGGTGCTCTGGCTGGTTTTGTTTCAGGCGATCTGTTCTGGGCGGTCTGATCTGGGAGACCGCAAAGTATCCGGGCGGCTTGCGCGGGTTATTTTGGCGGCTTGTTCAAGTCGGCCAGATATTCAAGTAGGTCTGCCTTCTTGCAGTGACCGGGCGGTCTGACTTATTCTAGTCAGTATGGGTTACTGAAGAAGTGTTTTGCTTTTGCAATAAAGATCGGTCGGTCTATTTCGGGAGACCGCAGTAACCGAGTGGTTTGTATATAACCGTATGATTTAATAAGGAGTTGTTAGCCTTGCTGAGCTCGAGCGGTCTGTCTTGTGAGATCGCTCGCGATCTGATGGGCGGTTATTGTATCCCGGTTTGTGCGGTGACGACATCCGTCTACTTGCCTATAAATAGGGGTGCAGGGCTCATCATTCATAACAAGAATTGTAAGAACCAAAGTTGGCTTGATTGTGCCGGTCTCATTCTGAGGTCGCGCAGTTTGAGTTTTGCCTGACCGGTTTGTGTGTTCGCAGGTTAGCGGCTTGCAGTTTGCGGTCAGAAATCTCCCTTCTTCAGCTTTGAATAAACCAGCCCGGTAGCGGTCTGTCTGGGCGGACTGTGTTTAGGTGTTCTTGGACTGTGCAACGGACTCAGTTGATCAGGCGGTCTTAAGAGACCAGGCGGTCTTGAGTGTGGTCTGCAATAGGAAGCAGTTTCTTCTTCAAGTGTTTGCAGCAGTTGAATAAGCAGCAGGTCGAGCGATCTCTGGTTGCGGGCTAACAGGTGCGGTCTGCTCTGTTTGCGCGGTCTCAGAAGTTAACCGCACAGCTTGTCTGTTCGTGTGGTCTGGCGATCTCAGTTTGTCAGGTCATCGACAACTTGTAGTTTTATGTTTTGTGCTTCTCTCCTCAGTGATTCTTATGAATGATGTCTCGTCATGTATACCTCGAATTGTAAAGAGATAGTTAATACTAAAGCACTATTCGGTCTTCCCATTGTCATTGTGTTGCTATACTTGTGAAAAGTTTGTGAAATGTTCCGCATTTTACTTCACCTCCGAACCTCAAATTTTTTAACATGGTATCAGAGGTAGGTTGCTGAGGGTGTTGAGGTTGCTGAGCAGTAATTGCTGTTACTTCTCTCGGGTTCCTCAAGGTGGTTAGTAATCAGTGGAATAGCAATGGAAGGAGGATATGCTAGAGGTCTTGGTATTGAGCTCCTTACGAAGACTAACTTTAAGAAGTGGAAGTCTTGCATGGAGAGCTATCTTCTTGGCGAGGATTTGTGGGAGGTTGTAGGAGGAGAAGCAAGACAAGCTGTTATTCCTGCTGAAGGGAATGCTGAGCTCGTGAAGGCTTGGAAGAGAACGAATGCTAAGGCGGAGTTCACTCTCAAGAGAGCTATCATTCTGGATCTGTTTGATCACATCATCGGATGTAGGACAGCTGCAGAAATTTGGACAGCCTTGGATGGCTTGTTCAATAAGAAGAATGTAGTTAGGCTACAGTTCTTGGAGAATGAGTTGGCGAAAGCAACTCAGGGAGATTTGTCTATCTCAACGTTCTTCTTGAAGATGAAGAACCTTTGCGCAGAGATATCGGCATTGGACCCGGATGAGCCTATCTCAGAAGCTAAGCTGAAGAGGCACATAATCCGCGGCTTGCGGAGGGAGTATGTGGCCTTTGTTACTTCTGTTCAAGGTTGGGCCAATCAGTCATCGTTGCTGGAGCTGAAGAACTTACTTGTTTCGCAAGAGAGTTTGGCTAAGCAAATGGCAGGGATATCATTCTCTGGGGGAGAAGGTGAGGTTCTCATCTCCAGCAAGAAGAAGAGATGGGACAAGAAGAAGAAGACATCTGGAGATGATGGTCCGTCTACTTCATATCAGCAGGAGAGGAGCTATGCTCCTAAGCGTGATGGGAAGAAGAAGGAAGGACCTAGATGCTTCAGGTGCAACAAGTTTGGTCACTTCAAGAGAGACTGCCAAGTCAATCTTCAGCCAGGGCATGCTGCAGGAAAGGAGGAGGCTGGTTCCAATTCTGAAGGTAGTTGGGGTGGTGGAGGTGCATTCATGACGGGCACGTGTGTTCGGGATATAGCTTCCATCAACTATCAAGATGATTGGATAGTGGACTCTGGGTGTGGTCATCACCTCACCGGGGATGAGTCGAAGTTCTCCTCATTGCTGATGATTGTACAACCCCGATATTCGCCAGGCAAGGAGACGGCCACAAGAGGCCGAGAACGGAGCTCGCTGAAGGGCGAGCGCGAAGGGTCGGCGAGATGAGCGCTCGCGGGTGTGTTCGCAGAACTCCCCAGGTCTCATCGACCAAACCCCTATTCAGCGAGATCATCAGCAGTCGACGAAGCATTCTATGATCATTAAAACCAAAGGGATGGTCTCGCAAGGGGAACCGCGAGAACCCGACCTCGGCAATTCACCGCGGAGAAGCAACGACCGGCGAGCCACCCATCCCGGCAGACATCGCCCGAATTGGTCGGCGAGGTCTACTCAAGGGAGCGCCTAAGAGAGGCATTGCGAGTAGGGCTCGCGAGGAGGTCCGCGAGAACATAAGATCTCGCAAGAAGGTTCTCGCAGCCCCTTGCCCATAAGCCGGTAGGGCCAAATTACCCTGTCACCCTTGGTGGTCTGCCTTTAGCCCCTCCAAACAGCGGAGTTTGGCTGTTAGCAGACCCATTTGGGGTGCGGATAGTAAAATCAAAAAGGCGGAATCCTGCTATTTGCAGGCCAGATCAGAAAATCTATAAATAGGACCTCAATGGCACCTTTGGAGAGGATCTCACTTCAGCTTCCCTTTCCTTAGGCTTTCTTTGGTTAGCATTTTTAGAGCTCTCCAAGGTGCCAGAGTCTCAGCTTTGGCTTGGGAGGGGAAGCGCTCAACGATCTTCCACGTTAGTGGAGGGACCTCCTCGCTGTGACTAAGGTCTTAGTCAATCTTCCTAGTTTCCGGTCTACCTTCTCTGAGAGATTAGTAAGGGCTAGCCGCCCCTCATCTCGGTGAGGGACCCGAGCTCTACAGAGACCGAGAAATCGGTTTCAACATTTTGGTGCGGTGAGCGTGGAGCGTGGCTGGTCCAAGAAAGTTCCGAAGAGCAGATATGACGGGAGGCGAGGATCAAGGCGAGGGGTTCAGCGAGCCACCGGAGGTGGTGACGCCGAGGATGTTCGCGGACTTCAGGCGGGAGGTGCTCGACACCTTCGGGCTCGCGGTCGCGGCACTGCGAAGCGAGTTCGCGACCCCGGCACCTCAGACGACCCCTCCCCCAGTAGCGGTTGGCGAGAACGCCCCGAGGGGAAGGGCCGGAAAGGAAGTTACAGGAAGTTCAGTGCAGGACTTAGAAGGGCGGGTGCTGTTCGCCAGCCCGGCGAGCTTCGTGCCGGCGAGCTCTGTGCCGGCAAGCTCTGTGCCGGCAAGCTCTGTGCCGGTGAGCGCGACGCAGGCGAGCGAGCGCCCGGAAGACATGGCGACCGTGGGAGTGGTCCAGGCGAAGGCTGTTCTCGCGAGCGCGGTCCCCGTGAGCTTGAGTCTGGCGAGAGAGCTCGGGGGGCGAGCGGAGCGAGAAAGGGTGGTAGAAGGGGGAAGCCCCTTCTGCGAGTTGGTACTTTTAGCACCCGTCCCGGCGGGGTTCGGAGAGTGGGACAGGGTGTACTACAACGGCATGGGTGACCCTGTCCAGCATCTCCAGTCTTTTGAGGACTCGGTCTCCATTAGACCGATGTCAGATGCTTTTAAGTGTCGGCTCTTCGCCGTCACTCTCAAAGAAAAGGCCAGGGACTGGTTCCATCAACTCCCTACAGGGTCAATCTACATTTTCGAGGATTTGCGCCGGAGCTTTTTGTTGCGATTCTGCACCGCAAAGAAGAGGAAGAAGGACGCTGAGTCCCTCTTCAAAGTGAAGCAAGAGCCAAATGAGTCGTTGGCTCGCTACGCGAATCGGTTCCAAGAGGAAGTGCTGCTCATGCAGGAGATGCCAAGATTCGCACTCCAGCTCGCTTTCACTGTCGGGCTAAGGGAGAGCTTTTTCAAAATGGCTTTGAAAAGAAAAGCCCCTGTCTCCTACGAGGAGTTGATGGAGAGGGTGGCGGAGGAGATTGAGGGCGAGGAGGCCAACCCAGAGCTCACCAGGAGGCTAGCAAAGCTCAGTGAGCCGGAGGTCAGGCAGCAGGAGGTAAAGAGAAGGGAAGAGCCCAGGGCCCCGGAGGGGGAGTGGAGGCAGCGTGCCGAGGGAATGCAAGGTCAGGGAAGAGGTTACGGCCCGGGAAGGGGTAACTTTTATGGGGGTCAAGGATGACCCCATCAGCTGGGATGGAGGCAGGGTCCGAGGCCATTGCCTCCCCCGCCTCAGCAAGCTATGGCGATCAAGAAGGGAAGAGGAAGAGGAGGGAGAGAAGAGGCGAGAGAAGAAGCGGGAGTAAGAAGGAGGAGGAATAGGGTGGCGGAAGGCGAAGCAGGGGAGGTGGCGTTGCCATATTGTGACTTCCACGATGAGGAAGGTCACGCGACGGCCACCTGCCCAGAGTTCCTGGAAACCAAAAGGGGCCGAGCCCTCGCGCCAAGGCAACAGGTGAGAATTGAGGAGGTCGAGCCTCGGGGGGAGGAGGAAGAAAGGTGTGAAGACAGAGTTGATTTGGGGAGTAGAGGAGGGATCAGGGTGATCCATGGGGGGGTAGGGGTGGAGGCAACCCGCAAGGCTAGCCTTCATACCATCTATCGGCGGAGCGTGGCCTCAACATCCACGGCTCTACCCCCGGCGGAGAGAATCACTTTCTCCCAGAAGGACATGCCGAGCTACGAGGACCCGTTCTGCGATGCGCTGGTCATCCAGACCGCCATCGAGAACTTCACCGTCTCGCGGATTCTAGTCAATAACGGTAGCTCGGTCAACGTCGTCTTCAAGAAGGCGTTTGATGAGATGAAGGTATAATCCAAGAGGGCGTTGGCCTCGGATGTCCCCCTATTCGGCTTTTCAGGAGAAAGGAAGGAAGTAGAAGGTGGAGTTGGGCTCCATGTGACCCTCGGAGGGCAGTCCCGAAACTGCCGCTTCGTGATAGTGGATGCCCCAAGCAGCTACAACGCCATCTTCGGACGACCTCTCATCAGCGCGTTTAGATGCGTCCCTTCCACCTTCCACCAGTGTCTCAAGTTCAACACGGGTGGAGTCCAGGTCCGGATCCGAGGAGACCCCAAGATGGCGAGACAGTGCTATGTGACGGCTGTCAACACCATCACCTGGATGGGAGAGGCGGAGGAGTTCGATAAAGTGATGGAAGAGGCGTCGAAGGCCGGAGGCAACAAGGGAGTTGTGGAGAGGATGGAGGAAGAGGAAGTTCATGCACAGGAAGGGGTCGCCGAGAGGCCCAGGGCCGAGAGAGGAGAAGAAGAGAGGAAAAGAGAAGGTGCCCAGGAAGGAGGGGTGGAAGAGTTGATGATGGTAGGAGGGGCAGAGACGGAGGAAGGAGCCCAAGCGCTCGCTGGCGATGGAGAGGAGAAAAATACTTGGGGAGAGCAATCCAGGATGGAGGCCGTGGATGAGGTCGTGGAACTTGAAGTCACCACTCGGCTCAGGGTGGTGGAAAAGGTCCGAATCAGCGGAGAGTTCAAGTCAGAGGAGCAGGCCGAGATCCTGGCCTGTGTGCAGAAGAACATGGATGTCTTCGCTCGGAGCACCGCCGAGATGCCCGGGATCGATGCGGATGTGGCTTGCCACCGCCTCAACCTCGACCCCGGCACCCGCCCCATCCGCCAGAAGAGGAGGGCCGTAGCGGACAAGCATGAAGAACCCATCCGAGAAGAGGTGGGTAAACTCCTGCAGGCCGGTTTTGTATCGGAGATCCAGTATCCAGGCTGGGTCTCCAACGTAGTTATGGTAAAAAAGGTAGGAGGTAAGTGGCGCATGTGTATCGACTTTTCACTTCTCAATAAATCATGCCCGAAAGATTGTTACCCCCTGCCTACAATCGACGCGCTGGTTGACTCAGCCGTCGGTTTCTCTGTAATGTCTTTCCTAGATGCTTTTTCAGGTTATCATCAGATCCGCATGCACCCCCGGACATCAAAGATGTTTCCTTCATCACGGGGGATGGATGTTACTGCTATAAGATGATGCCCTTCAGGCTCAAGAACGCAGGCTCTACGTACCAAAGGATGATGGATAGGGTCTTCCGCGAGCAGAAAGGAAGAAATTTAGAAGTCTATGTTGATGACCTCATGGTGAAGAGTAGGGACCTTGGGTCTCACCTCCGAGACCTCGAAGAGACGTTCAAGACCCTACGGAAGTATAAAATGAAGCTCAACCCCTTGAAGTGTGTCTTCGGGGCTAGTCGGGGGAAGTTCCTAGGACACTTGCTAACCCCGACAGGAGTAGAACCCAACCCAGACAAGGTCAAGGCAATAATGGAGTTGGGGTTGCCAAGGAACCCAAAGGAGGTTCAGAGCCTCACAGGGAAGCTGGCCGGACTCAGCAGGTTCCTCTTCAAGGCGGGGGAGAAGTGTGCGCCCTTCTTTAAGGCACTAAGGGGCAACAAAAAGTTTGAGTGGACCTCGGAATGCGAGGGAGCTTTCCAAGCCTTGAAAGAACAACTCACCCAAACCCCCTTACTCCAAGGTACGAGATTGGGAGAAGACCTATCCCTATACCTGGGAGTAGGGTCGGAGGCAGTGAGTGCAGTATTGGTCCGGGAGGAGAGGAGAAAACAATTCCGTATCTACTATGTCAGCCGAGTGCTGAAGAAGGCGGAGCTCCGATATCCAATCTTGGAGAAGTTGGCTTTCACACTAGTGGTGGCGGCGCGGAGGCTCCGACCCTACTTTCAGGCACACTCCATCAGAGTAGTGACAGACCACCCGCTTCGCAAAATCATGGAAGGGGTGAAACACTCGGGAAGATTGACAAAATGGTCTGTGGAGCTGAGCGAGTTCGATATTACGTTCATACCCAGGACATCAATCAATGCCCAAGCGGTGGCGGACTTCATGGCCGACTACACGACCGAGGTGGGTGAACATGAACCGCCTCCCCCAGTAGCATGGAGGATGTTGGTGGATGGTGCCTCAGGAAAGCACTCCTATGGGGGGGATCATCCTAGTGAGTCCTCAAGGGACAAACATCGAGCAAGCCCTAAACATCCATTTCCCAATTACCAACAACCAAGCGGAGTACGAGGCAGTGATAGCAGGCCTGCGGTTAGCTCGAGAGCTGGGAGTGCAAGATGTGGAGGTCTCGACGGACTCCATGGTGGTAGCATGCCATGTCAAGGGAGAGTTCGAGGCAAAGGACCCTACTCTTTTGCGATACTTGGAAAAGGTTAAGGGAGTCATCGGGCAATTCCACACTTTCTCCATCAAACACGTGCCAAGGGAAAAGAGCACTCCCGCGGACCTCCTAGCCAAGTTCGGTCCCCGAGCAGGAGGGACGGTTTCAGAACTTTTCCGGCCCTCCATCGAGGAAGGAGAACTGATAGAGGTGGATCAGCGGGTCTCGTGGATGGATCCATTTATCTCTTTCCTATCTTCAGGGAAGTTCCCGGAAGGGGACATAGACAGGCGACGCTTCAGGTATAAGTCAGCTTACTACTCTTTGCATGCAGGAGGGTTATACAGGAAGACTCTCTCGGGACTCCTGGCACGTTGTGTTTCTGAGGAGGAGGTTCCGAGAGTCCTGGAAGAAATTCACTTCGGGGAGTGTGGGAGTCACTCCGGGAGCCGAACTCTGGAAGGAAGGGTGTTGAGGCAAGGCTATTTCTGGCCCACCCTCAGCAAAGATGCGGCCGAGTTCGCAAGGAGATGTTCAAAGTGCCAACTCTATGCCCCGCTCCAACTCCTCCCAGCCTAGAGACTTCGGACCATCACAGCCCCCTGGCCTTTTGCCATATGGGGGTTAGACCTTGTCGGCCCTTTCCCTCAAGCCAGCGGCCAGAGAAGGTTCTTGCTGGTCATGATCGATTACTTTTCCAAGTGGGTAGAGGTGAAGGCGCTCGCCAAGGTAACATCTCAAGTTGTAAGAAATTTTGTGTGGGGAGAGATAATTTGTAGGCACGGGCTCCCTCTGGCCATAGTGACAGACAATGGGCCGCAGTTTGCTAGCGAGGAGTTTGTTGGCTTCTGCACCCAAATTGGCATCGACCTCAGGTTCACATCGGTTCACCATCTGAGGAGCAACGACCAGGTGGAGGCGGCGAACAAGATAATCGTCAACCTGTTAAAAAAGAAAGTAGAGAACCTCCGGGGAAATTGGGTGGAGCAGCTACCATCCGTTCTCTGGGCCCTGAGGACTACCCCTAACACCGCCACCGGGGAGACTCCGTTCAAACTTTCTCATGGGTCCGAAGCAGTCCTTCCCATAGAGTTTGAAGTGAAGACCCCCAGGGTGATCGCCGTAGGTAGAGGGGATGAAGAGTGGCTGGTAGCCAACGATGAAGAACAAAGGCTATCATTGGACCTGGTGGAGGAACTCCGGGACCAGGCCACCATCAGGCAGGAGGAGATCAAGCGACGAATGGCCCGATATTTGACAAGCACATCCGAATAAAACACTTTCAGAAAGGAGACCTTGTGCTGAAGAAGGTTGACGCGGCCGGGAGAGTAGCCGCGGTTGGCAAGCTAGAGCCCAATTGGGAAGGACCTTACATTGTAAGTGAAGCGCTCAGGTCAGGAGGATACCACCTCCAGGATGTGGAAGGGGTACCTCTTGGTCGAGCCAGGAGTGGGGATGATTTAAAAAGATTTTATCCTTAGCCATTTGTTGTAAGTGACTTTTCATATTTCCTACTCAACATATGCTTTTTGGAGCAATCCTTTGGCAGGTCCCGAATATTTTTTATGCTGGAATGCCCCAGATCGATTCCGCTCCCGGGCTCTCACTAGACGGGGGGTTCAGGTTGATCTCTGGAGAGGCTGGCAAGGTGACAAGTTTTTATGCTGGAATGCCCCAGATCAATTCCGCTCCCGGGCTCTCACTAGACGGGGGGTTCAGGTTGATCTCTGGAGAGGCTGGCAAGGTGAGAAGTTTTTATGCTGGAATGCCCCAGATCGATTCCGCTCCCGGGCTCTCACTAGACGGGGGGTTCATGTTGATCTCTGGAGAGGCTGGCAAGGTGACAAGTTTTTATGCTGGAATGCCCCAGATCAATTCCGCTCCCGGGCTCTCACTAGATGGGGGGTTCAGGTTGATCTCTGGAGAGGCTGGCAAGGTGACAAGTTTTTAGGCTGGAATGCCCAAGATCGATTCTGCTCTCGGGCTCTCACTAGACGGGGGGTTCAGGTTGATCTCTGGAGAGGCTGGCAAGGTGACAAGTAATGCCCCAGATCGATTCCGCTCCTGGGCTCTCACTAGACGGGGGGTTCAGGTTGATCTCTGGAGAGGCTGGCAAGGTGACAAGTTTTTATGCTGGAATGCCCCAGATCGATTCCGCTCCCGGGCTCTCACTAGACGGGGGGTTCAGGTTGATCTCTGGAGAGGCTGGCAAAGTGACAAGTTTTTATGCTGGAATGCCCCAGATCGATTCCGCTCCCGGGCTCTCACTAGACGGGGGGTTCAGGTTGATCTCTGGAGAGGCTGGCAAGGTGACAAGTTTTTATGCTGGAATGCCCCAGATCGATTCCGCTCCCGGGCTCTCACTAGACGGGGGGTTCAGGTTGATCTCTGGAGAGGCTGGCAAGGTGACAAGTTTTTATGCTGGAATGCCCCAGATCGATTCCGCTCCCGGGCTCTCACTAGACGGGGGGTTCAGGTTGATATCTGGAGAGGCTGGCAAGGTGACAAGTTTTTATGCTGGAATGCCCCAGATCGATTCCGCTCCCGGGCTCTCACTAGATGGGGGGTTCAGGTTTGATCTCTGGAGAGGCGGGCAAGGTGACAAGTTTTTAGGCTGGAATGCCCCATATCGATTCCGCTCCCGGGCTCTCACTAGACGGGGGGTTCAGGTTGATCTCTGGAGAGGCTGGCAAGGTGACAAGTTTTTATGCTGGAATGCCCCAGATCGATTCCGCTCCCGGGCTCTCACTAGACGGGGGTTCAGGTTGATCTCTGGAGAGGCTGGCAAGGTGACAAGTTTTTATGCTGGAATGCCCCAGATCGATTCCGCTCCCGGGCTCTCACTAGATGGGGGGTTCAGGTTGATCTCTAGAGAGGCTGGCAAGGTGACAAGTTTTTATGCTGGAATGCCCCAGATCAATTCCGCTCCCGGGCACTCACTAGACGGGGGGTTCAGGTTGATATCTGGAGAGGCTGGCAAGGTGACAAGTTTGTATGCTGGAATGCCCCAGATCGATTTCGCTCCCGGGCAAGAAGATGAGTTCTCCATAGGGTCAGGCTGAAATGCATCAGGTTAGCAAGACTTCAGCGCCGATCCTATCCTTCTTGCTCGTCGGGCCCGCTCGCTCGTCGAGGAGAGATTTCGCACGATAGTAGGCGTGTGACGAGAACCAACCCTATGCACTAGGGGTATCCGGTGCTCGGCCGAAAGGTCGCCGGTGCAGGGCAACGGGCGAACTCTCGCCGAAAAGAAAACAGCTCGCGAGACCTAGAGAAAAACGCGCACCTAAAGAATAATAATCCTAAGGCGAATAACGAAAGGCCGGAGCAGCCAAAAAGATCCTACACTCGCCTATTCGACAACGTAAAAGGCGAGAAAGGTCATCACGGGAATAGCCTACATACAAATAAACCTCGAGGTAAGCGAGAGCGAGATATCAACAAAAAAAAACAATACAGAAAGGGGCGAACACGACACGAGGCCAAAAAGTGTATATTCATTCATTTCAATCCGATTTACATAAGGCGGCGATCTCGCCAGCCAAAAACAAAATTGAACAGAATCAAGCGGTAAGCCTCATTGGTCGCTCGCAGACACTTCCTCGTCATCGCTGCTCTTCACCGGCGGGAGCGGGTGGAAGAGCTTAGGGACGATATCCTCCAGGTTCAGGTCGGCCGCGTCGGCAGTTAGGAGGCTAGCCGCCTTCATCATCTGCATGATGTAGCGAGCCGATTCAGTGGACTCCAATCGAACCTCTTCGTCCCGTGCTCGCCGCTCTTCCTTCAGACGGCGGGGGGGGGGGGGGGGGGGGGGGGGGGGGGGGGGGGGGGGGGGGGGGGGGGGGGGGGGGGGGGGGGGGGGGGGGGGGGGGAAGGGGGAACGACAGCACGGGTGAGGTCGCAGTTCAGGGCTTTCAGCCCAGCCACCTCGCCCTCCAAATCCTTGATGCAAGCGTCGGCTCTCCCGGCGGCCTCGACATCCTGCAAATAAGTTCAATTAAAAAAGGCGAAATATCCAAAGGAAGGGAGGATAAGGAAGTCTAACTCACCGCACTGCCCTCCGCGACGAGCAGCTTCTCCTTCAGCTGCGTGATCTCGGTAAGGAGTCCCTGATAGGCCCTCGCGAGCTCCACAGTCTGAAGCTCCAGCTGTAAGCAACGCCTCCCCGTCATATGGGCGAGCTCGGCAGAACGCAACTGCGTCCTCGCGCTCTCAAAAGCGAGGGTCCTCGCAGTTTCATCTTTATAAGACCCCGCGTCCTCACGACCATAAAGAGCGAACGCGAGGTCGAAGGCGTGACCGCTGACGGTCTCCTTCTCCACCCAGGAGGGAAGTATGGTGGATATATCCACCCTGTTGGTCTCCGGTTTCCAGTTGACCAGGAGCTCGCCCGTCTCATCCCGGCGCCTCTGGCCGAGGCCGAAGTTGTAGTGGTTGACAGGGATGGGCAGGATGGAGGTCCTAGGAGCCTCCTGGCAAGGCTCGTCGTCCTCACCCCCTGCGGAGAGGCTGGTGAGGACGAACTCATCGAAGGCGACCTCGCGGGGCTCCTTTCCTTTCGAGGAGGCGAGCGAGACCCCGCTCTTCTTGCTCTTCTTCTTTGGCGGAGATTTCGAGGGAGCGGCATGACTACCAGAGACCCCCGGTCTCTTGCGAGAAGAGGGCTCACCCGGGGTGACGGTGCCTCGGCAAGCTTCCGCCCCCATGGTTGCGAGAGCCAGGGTAGCGTCGGTTTTTCGATTGCTCGCGTAAGGGGGATGAAGGGGAAGATCCCGCTCGCCTAAGAGATAAGCAGTGAAATTTCAATAAGCACGGAATGGCATGGAATAAAATGGTAGTCGCTAAGCGAGATCTTTACCTTCCCTGGCGAGAACTGGAGGCAGCGAATCGAGGTTGTGGCGGAGATAAACGACCTCAAAGTTCTTCTTACAGAAGAACTGATAGAGGAGGGCGCTGTGGCCGCCAAGGGCGGTGGGCCGGTAAGTGGTCTCGCTGTGTTGAACCGGCGAGAGGGGAATATTGCCGAAGTTCCCCTTGACGACGAGGAACTTCTGGGCCCAGAAGTGGGTCTTGTTGACGGTCTCGACGACCTTGGGACCCGAGCCCACGAAGTAGGCCGTCCCATCCTTGTAGGCGCGGAACAAGAACAGCTTCCGGAAGGCCGGGAGGCTGAACTCGATGCGCTCCTCGCGAAGGTAGCAGGCGAAGGCGGTGACCACTTCCATAGCATTGGGGGTAAGCTGGCCCGGAACGACGCCATAGTGTTTGAGCACCTGGCGAGCAACGGGAACGGTAATAGTTCACATGATGAGCGAGACTTGTACAGCAGAATTTATGAAGCGAGCGAGAGCGATTATTACCTGGCGAACATCCGGCCATAGGGGAAGGCGCAGGCCGACCGCGAAATGGGCGGTGGGGATGGCCAGCTCGCCTACCAGCGGGGAATTGATCACGTCGTTCTCGCTAGGACGACGTGCCTCGAACGGGGGGGGGGGGTGACATAGTCAGCGACCGCGCTGAAGAATTCTTCATCGGTCAGATTGCAGTGGAAGAAGCTATGCTCGGCGAAAGCTTTAGCGATCTTCCGCCGACCCTCTGACTCATTAGCGTCGCCACCCATTTTAGTGATCTGCAAGGGAAGAGGAAAAGCGAGAACGGGGAGGAGCGAGAGCTCTGAAGCAGAGGAGGAAGAAGGTCAAAAATAAATGCGGTGGTTGACTCAGTTATGGCCGCCTATTTATAGCCAAGGCAAAATGGCGGGAAGAAGTCCAAGCGCCGGCGGGCGCGGGTAGCAGCAAAAACATCACATCATGGATGTGGGCGAGAGGGACCTGCGGGGTTAGTACAAACAACATTTTCGCGGGGTGTATTTAGCGAGAACAGAAGGTCCTCGCGAGCGCAGTATAACATCAAAATATCTATTGGCAGCGAGCGAGAAATAACAAACAGCTAGTGATATTGTCAAAAGGAATAAAAGCCAACATGAGTGGCGAATGTGCAGGTTCCGAGCCATGGCGAGACTGTCTAAAAAACAAACGACACCCATTACAGATAATAATCCAAAACACAGCAGTTAGCGAGAATCATGGGGTAACCATTTCTACCTACCCCCACCCCGAGACCCGGACCTCGGCGGCACCCTAGAGTTATAGTAATTCTCGGCCAAACGGCCCTCCCTGTCCATGAGGTAGGCGTAGTCTCTCATCCTAGCTATATGAACCTCCGGCGTCGTGGCATTCTCATCCTGGTCACGCTGTCTCGCCTGCCGGAGCCTCGCGCACTCTTCCATCAGGACCGCGTGTCTGTCCTCGGCAGCTTCTCTGTCCCGTCTCGCCTGCATGTTGAGCATGCGCCCATGCTTCCTCAGCAATTTCGCGGCTCGCTGTTTCATCATCTCGGGGTCTCGCGGATCCCCTAAGAATTCCTCCACCTGGTCAGGAAGGGGAGACATCTCGCCGTCACCCAGCTCAGATTCGGTGTGCGGGTTTTCGGTATCTTCTGCAAAATATTACGAAGAGGTTAGATGGCGCGCGTGAGTTCGCATAGGGTTTCGGTGAGGTCAGAATGTTTACCAAGCGGGGGGCGAGAAGTCGAAGGACGGCCCTGGAACATGTTGCCGTAGTGAGGGTAGAGAGATTTGCCCAGGCCGGCAGGGTAGGCTGCGCTGTTAGTCGGGGGGATCTTTGGCGGCACAGAGCCACCGGTCTCCTCGCTCGTAAGGAGATGGAATCCGGGCTTCTCTATGATTTTGTCAGGAGGCGGAGGCGGAGGCGGAGACGGAGGCCGCGACATCTGGCGAGCCGGGGACTTCAGGGGGGAAGTTGTAGGAAGTAAGGAACGGTCATATATAGACAAAAAACGTTAAGGCGCGCGAAATTAAGAACATACCGATGACGTTTTTCCCAGCGAGGCTCATATCAGCCTGCGGACTTTTGCGAGACCCCTCAGCGAGTTCTCCAGCGTTTTCGCTCGGCAAAGCATCCTGCGAGTAGAGATGAATGAAACAAATTTATTGACGCGAACTGGAGTAGCTCGTACCTTCCCATGGTGGCAATCGTCCGGGGAGGAGTCCAGCAACACGGAGTCGTCCCCGGTGCGACGAGCCGCCTTCACCCTCTTGACTTTCGGCGACTCAGCGGGGGGGGGGGGGGGGGGGGGGGCGGCCGGTTCATCCAGGCGGGGACCCTGGTCGTGGAGGGTAGCCCGCCGGCTCTCATCGCCCTCAGGCGAGCTTCGGCTTCTTCAGAAAGAGGCATCTCCAAGCAACTATAGTATCAGGCGAAGGGAGAGGAAGGGGAGTAGCAGCGCACGCCACTGGAAACTCAGGACGATATTTATAGCCCACGGGGTGGGTCCCACCAATGATTCCCGACAGATCATCAAGGAGCGTGCGAATACTAGGGGTTGGATGATTTTTCGCGAGCACAAATGTCCTCGCGAAGAGCGGGGATTGTGTGCAACCCCGATATTCGCCAGGCAAGGAGACGGCCACAAGAGGCCGAGAATGGAGCTCGCTGAAGGGAGAGCGCGAAGGGTCGGCGAGACGAGCGCTCGCGGGTGTGTTCGCAGAACTCCCCAGGTCTCATCGACCAAACCCTTGTTCGGCGAGATCATCAGCAGTCGACGAAGCATTCTATGATCATTAAAACCAAAGGGATGGTCTCGCAAGGGGAGCCCCGAGAACCCGACCTCGGCAATTCACCGCGGAGAAGCAACGACCGGCGAGCCACCCATCCCGGCAGACATCGCCCGAATTGGCCGGCGAGGTCCACTCAAGGGAGCGCCTAAGAGAGGCATTGCGAGTAGGGCTCGCGAGGAGGTCCGCGAGAACATAAGATCTCGCAAGAAGGTTCTCGCAGCCCCTTGCCCATAAGCCGGTAGGGCCAAATTACCCTGTCACCCTTGGTGGTCTGCCTTTAGCCCCTCCAAACAGCGGAGTTTGGCTGTTAGCAGGCCCATTTGGGGTGCGGATAGTAAAATCAAAAAGGCGGAATCCTGCTATTTGCAGGCCAGATCAGAAAATCTATAAATAGGACCTCAAGGGCACCTTTGGAGAGGATCTCACTTCAGCTTCCCTTTCCTTAGGCTTTCTTTGGTTAGCATTTTCAGAGCTCTCCAAGGTGCCCGAGTCTCAGCTTTGGCTTGGGAGGGGAAGTGCTCAACGATCTTCCGGGTTAGTGGAGGGACCTCCTCGCTGTGACTAAGGTCTTAGTCAATCTTCCTAGTTTCCGGTCTACCTTCTCTGAGGGATCAGTAAGGGCTAGCCGCCCCTCATCTCGGTGAGGGCCCCGAGCTCTACAGAGACCGAGAAATCGGTTTCAACAATGATACTATACATGCAGTAGAGAAGGAGGGTGTGATCTCTTTGAACGATGATAGAGGTACTCTTACATTAAAGAGTGTCTATCATGTTCTGGGGATGAAGAAGAACCTCTTTTCAGTGACCAATGTTGTGGATGCTGGCTATATCACGTTATGTTCGGTTCAACGGAAGTGAAATTTCTCTGAAATGTTTCAGCCGTAAAAGCTGAGGTAACTCATGTAGGGAGATGGGTGAAGGACTTGTTTGTTCTTTCAACAAGTTCCTATGTTGATAAGATGAGGATAACGACAGCGCCGCTATCTGGCACGAAAAACTTGGGCATGTTGGGATGGATAAGTTGAAGGCTATGGCGGGAAGAAGCCTGGTGAAAGGTCTGTCTAGCTTGTCATCTTTCGGAGATGGTCATGTTTGTGCAGGTTGTCAGTTTGGTAAGGCTCAACGTCTTCCATTTGACAAATCACAAAGTAGATGCAAACCACCATTGGAGTGTATACATGGTGATCTGTTTGGACCTACCAACACCGCCAGTCTTGGAGGTAGCTGGTATATGCTGATTTTGGTTGATGATTTCACCAAATATACATGAGTATATTTTCTGAAGGAGAAGTTGGAGGCATTCGAGAGGTTTGTGGAGTTCAAGGAGCTGGTGGAAGGTCGGCTTAACCTGCGGGTCAAGAGGTTCAGAACAGACAATGGAGGGGAGTTCACCTCCAAGGCGTTCTTTAACTTTTGCAGGAAGCATGGCATCCAAATAGAGCTTTCTTGTGCTCACACTCCACAACAGAACATAGTTGCAAACGGAAGATCTGTCATCTGACGGAGACCTGCAAATGTTGGCTTCATGCCAAGAGTATCCCAAAGTCCTTCTGGGCAGAGGGAGTGTCTTGTGCGACCTATGTTATCAACCAGATGCCTCTCAGGCCCATCAACATGAAGACCCCTCATGAGTTGATGTTCAAGGAGAAGACAAGTGGAACACTTTTGAGTTTTGGTTCTACCTGCTATGTGCATGTTCCGGATGCCCTTCGAACGAAGCTAGATGCAAAGGCAAGGAAACTAGTCTTCGTCGGTTATGATGACCGGAAGAAAGAGTGGAGATGCATGGATCCCGAGACATGGAGATATGTGGTCTCTAGGGATGTGGTATTTGACGAGCTGACGTCATACCAAGGTAGCTCTTCTATAGAGTTACAAGGAAGCAGGGTAGATGGTGGACCAGAGGAAGCTGCAAGGGAAGTTCTGGTGGAGTTGTCTGTCTCTCCAGGTGGTCCAGGTATTTCTAGCTCTAGGTCAGGTGCTTCAGGTTCTGGAAGCAGGGGGAGCGATGCTCCATGTTTACTTGAAAGGAGAGCTAGTCCAGAAACTACAGTTGAAGAGGTGGTTCAGAGTCAAGCTCTGAGGAGGTCCAAGAGGACCATTATTCCACCAGATCGGTATACGGGCGGAAACTTGGTAAGCTTTGTATCATGTTTCTTCGCAGGTCCCTTGGATGAGAGAGAGCCATCTTATTTTGAAAATGTTGTTGGAGTCAAGGAGTGGGAAGGAGCCATGGATGAAGAGATGGCTGCCCTCAGGAAGAATGAGACTTGGGACTTGGTGCCTAAGGCTGAGGGAGTTACTCCGGTGACTTACAAGTGGGTTTTCAAACTGAAGAAGAAGGCTGATGGTAGTATTGAGCGGTACAAGGCTCTCCTCGTAGCTTGAGGTTTCTCTCAGAAGTATGAGGAGGATTATGAAGAGACGTTTAACCCTGTTGCCAAGATGACTTCGGTCCGGATGGTGATCGCATTGGCAGCTTGCCAAGGGTGGAAGATTTGGCAACTTGACGTGAAGAATGCTTTCTTATATGGCGAGATTGACAAGGATATCTTCATGGATCAGCCACCTGGTTATGTATCCGAAGAGCACCCAAGATATGTTTGCAAGCTCAAGAAGGCTCTTTACGGCTTGAAGCAAGCGCCTCGGGCGTGGTATGGGAAGATCGCAGAATACCTCCAGTTCTGCGGATACTTTGCTTCTGATTCAGATTCAAGCTTATTTGTAAAGAAGACGGGGGAGCTTCAGGTCTTGGTGTTGCTATATGTTGATGATATGATCGTCACGGAGAATTCTGAAGTGGAGGTAGCTAGGCTTCGTGCTGAGCTAGCTATCAGATTCGAGATGAAGGATTTGGGTGAGATCCACCATTTCCTTGGGCTCGAAGTGGAGAGGAAAGAGAGCGGTATGCTTATTTCCCAAAAAGGCTATGCGGATCGAATAGTGAAGAGGTTCGGCATGGAAGGGGGGAAGAACAGCTCTACTCCACTGGAGGTTGGAGTTCATCTTCGACGAGATGAAGGGAAGGTTCTTACCGATCCTTTGGTGTTCCGGGCTTTGGTTGGGAGTCTGATATACTTGACAATCACGTGGCCAGATATTGCCTATGCAGTTGGCAGGGTGAGTCGGTTTATGGCAGAGCCTCGGAAGACTCATCTTGTGGCAGCTAGGAGTATCTTAAAGTATGTCAAATCCACCTCGGATTTGGGTCTCTTCTACGAGAGAGATTCGGGCTTTTGCCTGCACGGGTACATGGATGTTGATTATGGAGGAGATTCAGATGATCGGAGGTCGACATCTGGATATGTCTTTATGATAGGCTCTACAGCTATATCATGGTGCAGCAAGAAGCAGGATTCTGTGTCTGTCTCTACCACAGAAGCAGAGTACAAAGCTTCGGCTTTGGCAGCTCAGGAAGCCATTTTGCTTAGGAGGCTTGTGAAGGACATTCATAGGGAGGTGCGAGGTCCTACTCTGCTATGTGGTGACAATGAGAGTGCTCTCAAACTAGTGAACAATCCAGTTTGTCACGTACGTGCGAAGCACATAGAGATTCATCACCATTTCCTTCGTGAGAAGGTGTTGGAGGGATCTCTAACTGTGGAGCATGTGCAGAGCAAGGATAATGTAGCTGACATATTTACTAAGCCGCTGTCGAAGGGACCATTTGGTCGGTTGCGGAGTTTGCTTGGACTGACTTCCACTTCCCACTTCAAGGGGGAGTGTTAAATTTTTGAAGTGGAAGTGGAATGGTATTGGGTGGTCTGCAGATTGGAGACCGCAGAGACCGCGCGGTCTGCGTTGGTGCTCTGGCCGATTTTTTCTCAGGCGATCTGTTCTGGGCGGTCTGATCTGGGAGACCGCAAAGTATCCGGGCGGCTTGCGCGGGTTGTTTTGGCGACTTGTTCAAGTCGGCCAGATGTTCAAGTAGGTCTGCCTTCTTGTAGTGACCAGGCGGATCTGACTTGTTCTAGTCAGTCTGGGTTACTGAAGAAGTTTTTTGCTTTTGCAATAAAGACCAGTCGGTCTGTTTCGGGAGACCGCAATAACCGGGCGGTTTGTATATAATCGTATGGTTTAATAAGGAGATGTTAGCCCTGCTGAGCTCGGGCGGTCTTTCTTGTGAGAACGCTTGTGATCTGATGGGCGGTTATTGTATCCCGGTTTGTGCGGTGACGACATCCGTTTACTTACCTATAAATAGGGGGGTGCAAGGCTCGTCATTCATAACAAGAACTGTAAGAACCAAAGTTGGCTTGATTGTGTCGGTCTCATTCTGAGGTCGCGCGGTTTGAGTTTTGCCTGATCGGTTTGTGTGTTCGCAGGTTAGCGGCTTGCAGTTCGCGGTCAGCATTCTCCCTTCTTCCAGCTTTGAATAAGCCAGTCCGACAGCAGTCTGTCTGGGCGGACTATGTTTAGGTGTTCTTGTATTGTGCAGCAGACTCAGTTGATCAGGCGGTCTTAAGAGACCAGACGGTCTTGAGTGCGGTCTGCAGCAGGAAGCAGTTTCTTCTTCAAGTGTTTGCAGCAGTTGAATAAGCAGCAGGTCGAGCGGTCTGTGGTTGCGGGCTGACAGGTGCGGTCTGCTCTGTTTGCGCGGTCTCAGGAGTTAACCGCACGGCTTGTCTGTTCGTGCGGTCTGGCGACTCAGTTTGTCAGGTCGTCGGCAGCTTGTAGTTTTGTGTTTTGTGTTTCTCTCCTCAGTGATTCTTATGAATCATGTCTCGCCATGTATACCTCGAATTGTAAAGAGATAGTTAATACCAAAGCACTATTCGGTATTCTCATTGTCATTGTGTTGCTATACTTGTGGAAAGTTTGTGAAGTGTTTCGCATTTTACTTCACCTCCAGACCTCAAATTTTTTAACAGCCGAGACTGGGGGGCATCGACAACATCAGAGCTTAAGTCCCCTCAATACCTCTCGGGCAAATATCTTATTCGACATCCGCGATCACGTCGCTCTTCAGAGGCCTAGGACGCTCACCACAAACTTGGGGGATCAGTCAAGTTCTGCGACGTTCATTGACGTCTCAAGCATAAGACGGAGGATTGTACGTGCCTGGAGGAAGATAATGAACAACTCGTTTGTCTGGGGCTCCATGTGAAATTTCTACAAATGCAAGCTCTAGATCGGCCATCCCTGTATGATCCCGCATGGGGGACCCCCAGGATGATCATCCCGAGTGAAAGCATGTTCCCCATCCACTAAATGTTCAGAGCGTCTGACATCTCTACCAGTATTTCATGTGTTTTATGATCCATTCAATAAGCCATGAGTGTTTCCTTGTGCGCTCCAATAGCGAGTGACATTTTCAATTTCTTGAAACTACGTGTTTCATGATCCTATTTTCAGAGTGTTCGAATAATCCTGACGGTACAAGATTAGTCTCGCATAACCACGACTGAAGCTCCGACCTTTCCAACGGATGAAGTGGGTCTGCCCCCCCCCCCCCCCCCCCCCCCCCCCTCGCCCACACGGGAAACCATACTCCCCCGTTTACAGAGTCTTCGAAGAATCCCGATGGTACATGGTTAGTCCCCTTGTAGCCATAATGGAAGCTCCGGCCTTTCCAATGTGTGAAGAGGGTCTGCCCTCTTTTCGCCAACACGAGGAACCACGCTCCCCCGCTTACAAAGTGTTCGGAGAATCCTTATGGTACAAGGTTAGTCCCCCATAACCACGACGGAAGCTCTGGTCTTTCCAGCGGACGCTGTGTATAACGGACGAAGAGGGCCTGCCCACTTTTCGCCCACATGGGTAACCATGCTCACCTATCTATAAAGTGTTAAGAGAATCCCGATGGTACATGGATAACCCTCATAACCACAACGAAAGCATCGATCTTTCCACAGAGTATTTAGAGAATCCCGATGGAAGCTCTGACATTTCCAACGGACACCGAGTCCAGCGGACGAAAAAGGCATACCCGCCTTTTCGCCCACACAGGGACCCCGTACCCCGGTTTACAGAGTGTTCAGAGAATCCCGATGGTACATGCTTAACTCCCCCCCCCCCCCCCCCCCCCCCCATAACTACGACGGAAGCTCCGACCTTTCCACAGAGTGTTCGAAGATTCCCGATGGAAGCTCCAGCCTTTCCAACATATGTCGTGTACAACGGATGCAGAGGGTCTGCGCCCTTTTCGCCCATACGGGGAACCACGCTCCCCCGTTTACAGAGTGTTTGGAGAATCTCAATGGTATATGGTTAGTCCCTCATAACCACGACGGAAACTCCGACCTTTCCAACGGACGCTGAGTCCAACAGACGAAGAGAGCATGCACATGCCCCCCCCCCCCTTTTCTCCCACACGATGAACCACACTCCCCCGTTTACAGAGTGTTCAGAGAATCTCGATGGTATAGGGTTAGTCCCTCATAACCATGATGGAAGATTCAACCTTTCCAGTGGACGCCGAGTCCAACAGGTTAAGAAGGCATGCCCCCCTTTTAACCCACACTGGGAACCACGTTCCCCCATTTACAGAGTATTCAGAGAATCCCGATGGTACATGGTTAGTCCCCCATAACCACGACAGAAGCTCAGGCCTTTCCAACAGACGCCGAGTCCAACAGACAAAGAGGGTTTGCCCCCTTTTCGTCCATATGGGGAACCACACTCCCATGTTTATAGAGTGTTCGATGAATCCCAATGGTACATGGTTAGTCCTCCATAATCATGATGGAAGCTCTGACCTTTCCAACAGGCACTGAATACAACAGACGAAGAGGACCTGCCTCCTTTTCGCCCACACGGGGAACCACGCTCCCCATTTACATAGTGTTCGAAGAATCCCGATGGTATATGGTTAGTCCCTCATAATCACGACGGAAGCTCCGACCTTTGCAACGGACGAAGAGGGCCTACCCCCTTTTTTTCCCACACACTGAACCACGCTCCCCTATTTACAGATTGTTCGGAGAATCATGATGGTACATGGTTAGTCCCTCATAACCACGATGGAAGCTCCGACCTTTCCAAGGGACCCTACGTCTAGAAAGAACCACTTTCACCGGCTCCGCGGCAAACACGACTCTACCAGGCAGTCGGCAGGGAACCTTCATCCAAAAGTTCATGTGTGTGTCGCCCTTCAACATGATCGTGAGTGCGTCGCTCTGCAACATGTCCATACACGCGCAACTCTGTAGCTCGTCCGCATACGCACAACTCTCCCATAAGCGCTCCCTCACTCCACTCTCCATAAGGAGCGTCGCTCTCTATGAGGTGCACCTCTCTCAAAAAGGAGCACAACTCTCCAAAGAAACATCACGCTACTCTTCAAAGGACTCTTCGTCCTCTGGTCAAAGTGGGTCTGCTCCCCTCGTTTATCATGGAGGAACATCATTCCCCCACATATCTTTAATAGGCTCATTGTCCTCCGATCAAAGTTGCACGTGCAAAATTATCAAAAGCCGCATGCTTGCGGCGCGCACAAATATTGCGTTAAATTTCACACACAAAAAAGAGATGAAATCAAGAAAAAAATTCGGATTCGTTTTCTCAAGTAACGACTCCCGAAAATTGGGGGGCAATTGATATGGTTCCCCTAAAATACGAATGATTGAACCAGTCCTTTACTCGCAACCTCGACCGACTCGAACTGACGGCTCTGGTAGGCCTTTTCTCGCAGCACGCGCTCCCCACATGTGCCCGTCACGTGCACTCACCGCCTCCACTGTCGTCATCGCCGCCGTCGTCGTCACCGCCCGCCGTCGCACCGCCCGCCGCCGCCGGCAGCGATCCTGCCTGGGCCACCCAAGCTGTCGGGGGCAAGGTCGTCATATCCCAAAATTTGATGATCCATGGGACCTAAACTGTGTATTCTTATTCGCCAGTTCAATAATCAAGAGAACACAATTATATGTGCGCCCTCCTGAAAAACTATAAAAGGGGGTCTAAGCCTTCATTTGAAGAGGACATAAACAAGAGAGAGCTTTAAGGTTTTCCGACGAGGAGTTGTAGACTTAAGTCCAGCTCCAAGGCACGAAGACCCTACTCGACGCTCAACCTCCCGCTCAGCACGCGCTTCTCGCGTGCCCGCTCCGTTTTCAAGTCTGCTCCAGTGCGCGCCCACGCGTTCCACTCCAATGTGCGCTCCTCATCGTCCAACACCGGACACTTAAGAATATTTTGTAAGCGAGTGGTGACATATCACCCTCCGAAAAGCCAATCCTTGTACTTGACTGCAACTAGTAGATTTCGTAAGAGTCGGGTATGACCCATGGTTTTTCCCTTTCCGGGGTTTCCACATAAAAATCTTGATGCATGTTGTTAGTTCTCTGTTTTGATTGTTTGCACGTTCGGCTCACTCTCGAGATAAGACGGTCCTCTTCGGCCGGTCCCTGAGAGCGCTAAAAGACCCGCAACAATAATAATAAATAAATAAAATAGATAAGTTAAAAAAAGGTAAAATTGAATTTTTCTTAAAAAAGTATGGGCTCTAGACTTCTTTCATACATATATCATAGGTGCCAACTTTTTTTATCGTATTGTTTTTATAAACATCAAAATAAGGCAAAATGAGAGAGCCCCATTTGTCCGACGACGGATGACATTACATGTAAATAATCTCTCTTTATAACATGACGACACTGATCATATGCAATATCTGGCGACAATATCCATTCACCTCTCAATATACTAAATTAGTTCCTAAACTTTGGGACCTTTGTAAAATCAGTCTCTGAACTTCTAAATATTTGAAATCAGTCTCTAAACTACTAAACTAAAGCAATGGTAATCCCAAAGCCGGTTTTTGTTACCTACCTAACGCTTTCCGTTATAAAAATTTGTATGGATATATTTATAAAACCCTTTTAAAGTCAATTTTATGATTTGCCTTCTCCCGCATTCTCTTCTCTCCCAAACCCGACGGTGGCCTCCTCCCCGGTTCGACACTCCGGAGCTCCTCCATACTCCTTCGTTGGTCACTATTTCGAAAGGGTAAGTCTATTCTCGCCAGTCGCAAGTCTAATCTCCATTCCAGCTCCTCCTCCCTTCATCCACACTATGTATATTAGGGTTGCACCAATTTACAAGTGTATCCACCCTTGTGTCAATCTCAAGGTTATCCTCCATAGATATATTTCATAATACTACATCTTCTACTCGTTCTAATACTAAATGTCTATCTCACGCTGAAATGTAATCCCGGTGGAAGATAGGCTTGTGTTATACTTGTGATGAACGTTATATGCATGAACATAATTGCAAAAATCGGAGCAATTTTTATGTTTTTTTGATGACGATCTCGAAGACAATAGTTTTAATGCTTTGATGTCTATTTGCTAGTGTTAATTTTTTGTTTATATTTAAATACAAAGTGAATGAATTTAGACAATGACAAATAGTGTCTTTAGACATTCAGAGTTAATTTTTTGTTTATATTGGCATACATAGTGAATGATAATAGTGTCTTAGATTTTCAATTTGAGGACGAGGAAGAGTTATTTGATGATATTATTATTAAGAACTTAAATACCAATGAAAAGAGGATTAACGAAGATCAATATCTTAGTAGTGATGATGAAGTCACAAGTTCAATGAGAATCAAGCTCAAACAACCACGGGTAACACTATTAAAGGACATGAAACAAATGCAGTGACAACCTGGTTATTCTCAGGTGTTGACCATCATTTCTGTGTTAGACATCTATACAATAATTTTAGAAAGAAATTTTCAAGTAAAAATTAAAATGCTTACTACGGAAGACATCAAATGTGACATTTGAGGAAGAATGGGCAAGATCGGTGAATGGGATCAGAGAAATTTTAGTTAAAGTACGTACGACCATCTACTAGTTATAGAGAGAAGCTAATGGTGTAAGCATGCTTTTAATGGTCGCTCGAAATGTGATGTAGTTGTAAACAACATGAGTGAAGCATTTCATCGTGTGATTTTGGACATGCTTGAAAACCCATTCTAACAATGTTTGAGAATATTCACGCTTACTTAATGTGTAGATGGGCCAATAATCGACAGAGAACCGAAAAACAAATTAGCAAAGTGAACATAAAAAGAGAGAAAAACTTGATAATGATGCAAAGTTTAGTGGAATGTGGATGTCACTATGGTCACATTACAAAAATTTTGAAGTGATTCATGCCTCAGATAAGTTTGTAGTTGACTTGGATAATTATTTTGTGCTTGTGGTCACATAGCAAAGCTTAGTGCATGCATTATCTAAACATAAATAAACACTATTATATACTTGAATGCTTCAAGAAGTCTACTTATATTGCATGTTACAATCATGTCATCATGCCCACAAGTGGCCCTAATCTCTGGCCAAATGTAGAGAACACTCGATTCTTCTACCTATTCTTCAAAGAACTCCTGGACGACCAAAGAAAAAAGAACAAATTACTCTATTAAGAGGTCTGGCCCGTTCTTATTCTTTAATTGCACACTCCAGGTTAGGAAATTGCATTGTGTTGCAGTTTTGTAATCATGAAGTGCATATTTTTTGCATTAGTTTATTTCTTATGGTCGTCTTTTATCTATTTTCCGCCGATGGCAGTTTCACCGGTTTAAATGCAAGTGATTGCTCGCCGGAGCTCGATCGCCTCCCTGAGGACGAGGTGGGAAGGGCAGAGTATGCACTTCCTTAAATTACATAGATTTTAAGAACATGGAATGATTTCAACATTTTATTAAAGTTAAGAGACCAATTTCTTCCTATACAAACTTTTGTGACCTATTTCGCAAAGTGAGTTAAATTTGGGGATTGAAGGGTTTTGCATTTATTATTTTCTCCAAAGATTTAAAATTGTTAACCAAATCTAGTCGTGTACAAAAAAATCGGTCCTAATCGGTCTGGTTGGGACCGGACTGGTTAGGAGCGGCTGGGGACCGGTCCCAGAGGTCCCTGGCAGTCCCCTTTTTTCCCTCAAAGATCGGTCCCGGACTGGGACCGGTAAAAGACCGGTCCGGGACCGGGACCGGTAAAAGACCGGTCCCGGACTGGGACCGGTAAAAGACAGGTCTTAGACCGGTGTTTTACCAGTCCTGGGATAGGACCGGAACCGGGACTCCCGTGAAGAGCTATTAAAACAGCTCTTAAAAGAGTTGTTAGCTGTTAACAGCTCTTTAAAGAGCTGTTAAAACTTAAAACAGGTCTTTAAAAGAGCTGTTGGTAACAGTTGTTACCTGGCCGACCACAATTAATGTTGCCGGTCTGCTGCAGCAGCTGGGCTGGTGCAGCCTGCGCCAGCCTAGGCCCTAGGCTATTTAAAAATATATATATTTTTTAAATTAATAACCCCCCCCCCCCCCCCTCTCATTTAAAAAAAAAGTTTTTTTATAACCCCCCCCGCTCTCTCTATCACTCTCTCTCACCTCACTCTCTTTTTATATTTAAAAAAATTAAATAAAAAAGACCGGTCCGGGACCGGTTAGGACTGGTTAGGACCGGTCCTCCGGTCCCAGCCGGTCCTCCTCTAGAGGAGAAAAACCGGACTCGGACCGGGACTGGTTTAGACGGGACCGGTCCGGGACCGGTCGGCCAAAAGACTGGTCTTTTAAAAGATCGGTCCCGGACCGGACCGGCAGTCTTTTTGTTCACGGCTGACCAAATCCAACAATTTTCTTTTCCTTAATTAATAAGAGAAAACATTGAAGGGAAAAATAAAATAAATTAAAAAGTCTAAGCACTAATATACAGCATGACAGTCACTGTGCTGTATTTTTGGTTTACAACATAGTATTATAGCTGTCAGCATCTGATGATTAGAATAATTTCACTCCTCCCATCCTTCGATAACACATCCATACAGCCAATCGTGATAGTACCCCCGATCGCAACAGTACGCAGGTGCCCCCCGTGCCCCGCCTGACAGCACCCTGACCACGACATTGCCCCGGCGATCCTCACTCGCAAATCCCCGAGCGATATATTTCACCCTTCGCTCATTTGCCGTGTCCATGGGAGTTTGCGAGCAGCGGCGAAAACACATTTTTTATTGTAGGAAAGAGAACTTTGTAAAAATTAGAAATTTTGTAATAAATAGAAATAAAATCAAAAAGTTGAATGTTTCACCGAAGTGTGTTTTTCACTTTTAATATAGTATCAATATATATATCAGATATAGCATAGATTTTAATTTATTTTATGTTTTTTAGACAATCTAAGATAATTCTGATAAAAAATTATCTTAAAATTATTATAAAAGAATATAAAATTTTTTTTTTCAAATTAAGGATCCAATTATGGGTCTGGTTCATCTCTTTCCACCACTCACAACTCCGCTCTAGGTCTAGCTTGATCAAACAACTCAACTGACAACATTCAGGTTATTTGACTATCGACATGTTTGGTACCTGATAACCGATGTACACACTAAGACAGACGCATGCGCGCACACACACAAAGGGATCCATAACTCCTCCAACCCGGCTGCAACAAATTATATTTAATAATAATTTTACAAAATTACTAAAAAAATTAATATGTGAATTTAACATAACTATTTCAAATAGAGTGCAAGACAAACTCCTTGCTAACAAAAAAAGGAGAAAATATGCATTTATTTCACAAGAAGAAGATGAACATGCCACAAGTTTAATTTTCAGAGTTACTAAAACAGATTTATTTGAGAAAATTGGAATTGAGGCTACAGCATAGCTTCAAGCTTCGCTCGAAATGGCGCGCGAACTTTCGGGCGAGGTCTAGGGCTCCTCAGCAAGCTCCAGTCTCAGGTTATCGTAGGGGTAGATTTTTGGCGCCTGTCAAAAAAAAAATACAAAATATTTAATTAACTTTTATCATACAAAATATCAACTTCTCCACTTATTTAAAATAAATAAATAAGAAACTTAATATACCATGCATTGAGGTTCTCAATTCTAACCCTATATATAGATATAGGGTTTATAAATTTGTGGATTTGAAACAAAGGATCGGAACACACGGTGCACGGTGGTCATGAACCGTCGTTTTCATATTCAAAATTAGTTTTTTGTTCTTGATGGCGGTCATAACCGCCGTCACGCCAAACATATATTACATGATGGTGACATTTTGTCCAAACACACCGGAGCAAAAAAGCTGCGCCAAACACACCCTAAATCCTATCATTTCATTCAAATTAAAAAAATATGATAATAATAATAATGGTTAAACAAAAAGATAAGTTTGGTAATTAAATAATAATCACTGATGCAAACATACAGGGATACTAAATCAATATCAATTTTTATGGAAGTATGAGCGTAGTAGATCAATGAGGTAGATTTATTGATGATGCTCACAAAAGAAGTAGCTCCCCGCAGACGTCTAGATTGACCGGATTGTATAGGAGAAAAAGTTGTAGGAATGAACTACAATCAACATCTAAATATTTAGACTTTGATATGTGAGGCACTTTTGAAGCACACTCGACTAAAACACTATGAAGCACACTCGACAAAAACACTATGAAGACGAGGAACCCGCGGGATGTTATAGTAGACCACCTAAAAATAAGGATAAAACCATGAATTCAACTTTAGTATGATTAGGGTAGCTAAAGAGAGAAAGAACTCACATATTGTAGGCTAGATCGATGCGGTTTCTATCTATAAATAAATACTCTACATTACATTAAAACAAATCTAAGATATGTGCTCAAGAAAATTTCATTTTGATCCGGGGACTTACAAAATTAAATAAACATTACCCAAATACTTAGTTTATTAAGAAATTTGGTGTCTTGAGATTCAAGTTATGCCTAAAATAAATAATCATGGTTTTAATTTTTGGAGTTACATGATCAAAAAATGTGCACCAAAATAAACTTGCTCTAATAAATAGTACTTTAAGAATAGTAAAATACTGTCTCTCTCTCTCTCTCTTTATTTATGTATGTGTGCGCGAGAGTGAGCGTGTTATAAAGTCAATGTATTGGGTGAATCAAGAAATTACTACAATTAACATCCAAAAGAGGTGACTTGTTGTTAAGCAATAAGGGCGGAGTCTCTTGGTGCCTTGAGCATTATAATTAGGTAGTTTCTTGGCTCCATATTTGTTGGTTCACAAAAAATAATTTAAGAATTGTTGGAACCAAGAAACCGGTTCACAAAGTTTGGACTAAAAGGGTAGCCCGAGGTTACTGATCATGCGGTCTAAGACCACAAGCCCGATGACAAGAGAGACGGATCACGAGAATTGAAGGTCGGACTGCCTATAAACAAGACACACGAGCTGCAATGAGGAGGTCCCACCACGTCAGGGAGTATATAAGAATTTCTCCTCCTAAACCAAGACCGCGCTAGGCATAAGGCACAGGCTCGGCAAATGAGGAACCTTGAGGGGGGGAGGGGACTCCAGCGTGCCTTTCCTGTGTGCCTTAGAGTCCTATTATAGGCAATCCAGACTGGAGGGTTGTGGTCTGCGAATATCCACCCCCACAAAATACTGGATCCAACATGCTGTAAGACTTTGGCGAGCTGATTGAGGTTGTCAGGAATGGTCTCGCGAGCTCGGACCTGGTGGCGCGAGTTGATTGGCGAGCTTTGAGGGATCTCGCCTGAAAACCTCGTTGATGCGATCTGAGGAGGACCTCTGTTATGGGTCTCACCCGAGTGAGGTCAGGATGACCTCTATTATGGGTCTCGCCCGAGCGAGGTCAGGAGGACCTCTATTATGGGTCTCGCCCGAGCGAGGTCAGGAGGACCTCGCTTATGGGCCTCGCTTGAGCGAGGTAGGGAGGACCTCGCTTATGGGCCTTGCCCGAGCGAGGTTGGGAGGACCTCGCTTATGGGCGACCCACGTCGTTAAGTCTGGTCCTCCACGTATCCCCGATGACGTTCTTTTGGGTCCACGATCAACTTCTTACTGTTATGGGATTATTATTGGGCTTAGCTCTTCCTCGGCGAATACGGATTGTACAAGAATACTAGCACCCGACTGTTCTCGCAAGAACTGGCTTTTCCAGTGCTCGACAGGATTTCCACCACTCACAGTCCCCCTGAGCATTATAGAAGATCGAGCAAAAGTTGGAGCATTGTCTCCGTGTGCTCTCGGAGACGGAGGAAATCCTGTCTTGCGAGGCTGCTAGTACGTACGAGAATGAGCTTGAAAGCAAACTGTAGGAAAAAGCTAAAATGAGAAATGACGCAGTGTTCCTGTTTGATATGTTAATGAAAAGCGTGAATTGACATGAAAATTCAAGTACATAATGTAACAATCATCCATTGGACTAAGGGCTCGTTTGGCACAGCGGTGACGGTCGTGATTCGTGAACGAGGTGGTTATGAACCATTGTTCGTGAACGCCCGACCTCACCTAAGGAACTCCAACCACTTTTATATTCAAAAATAATTTTTTTCTTGGTGGCAGTCATAAACGTTGTCATGTCAAACACATTTTATGATGGCGGCGTTTTTGTCCAAACTCATCGGAGCAAAAACACCGCGCCAAACGGACCCTAAATATATGCACATGCAAAAATAATTCAGTTGCCTCCGAGAATGGAATGAGCTACGGTAATCATGAAAACAAGATATTCAATCATCAATATGCGGAGATAGAATTATGAAAAATAAGCTAACAATGCTCTGAAAATATTCTGATTTATAATGATGTGATCTTTAAGCATAAAATCACAGACTGTATCTTCGGACCAAATTTAGCCTGAGTTCTTAAAATACTTAATAATCACAGTGCGCTCTTAAACATCTGCAAGCAGATAATGCTGTAGATTGCAAGGTTCCTTTGGCGAATTTTAAGGTGAGATGCAGCAGAGACCAGATGATGGTGCATGGTGGTTGGTGGGCTACCAGTGATAAGATGAGAACACGAGTGGTGTAGCACGATGTTATGATCCTAATTGCCAAAGGCGAGAAATTAAAGGATAGTTATAAGAATCCTGAAGAAGTCAGGAAAAGAGGAAGTTTTTAGAAGAGAAAGGCAAGGTAGTTATAGTAGAAAGGAAGGAGGAAAAATACTTGGTTGATTATATTCATCCATACAGGGCATAATATATAGGAAATACATTGACACTTACAACTTAATTCATGATGTGGGACTAAACCCACGAACATACAAATAGACTAATATAATAATACTAAACTAATAATCTCAACTCTCCCCCTCAAGCTGGAGGGGAAACCACCAGCTTGACAACATCAAAGGGTAAATGTGGTAGGCAAAGGTGGGACAAGACAGGTGACCGGGGATACTCCCACACACGATACACCCACAGGAAAGAAACCACACACACGAATCCACGAGACTGCGGGGATAACACCACACACGCACAGATCTACGGGACCGCGGGGATAACACCACACACGAATCCACGAGACCGCGGGGATAACACCACACACGAATCCACGAGACCGCGGGGATAACACCACACACGCACAGATCTACGGGACCGCGGGGATAACACCACACTCACGAATCTACGAGACCGTGGGGATAACACCACACTCACGAATCTATGAGACCGCGGGGATAACACCACACTCACGAATCTACGAGACCGCGGGGAAAAGAGAGAGGGAAAAAGACAACCACCAAAGACCATACCACCTACCTACCAAGGAAAACTTGGGGAGACACAAACAACACACGACATAAGCCTAGAGGCCGTGTGGGACTAAGGCGAACAACGGGAAAGATCATCTGGGTCGCCCACATCCCAACACTCTCCCTCACGTGGAACACACGTGCATATAGGCATGAAGACTCAAACAAAAGACATAAACCTGACACAAATAAAACTTCAACAAACAAACTCCATCATCCCATAATCGACGAGAGAAGCAAGCACCAAGATACACAACATTGGCGGGATCAGCAAGGGAATCCATCAGCCGCTGCAAGAAGAGGCCCGAGAAGAAAGAGAAGCATCGACCAAGAGGGCAGCAGCCCCGGAAGCTATCCTCCATAGCAGCAAGTGACAAAAAACACAGTAACAAAAGAAACCATCATCGTTGATGTCAACCAGATCTGGTCTCCCCAAGAAACTGCGAGATGAAGAGACGTAGAAGACGCATGCACAGAAGTAGACTTCCGAGGAGAAGCGCAGCCAAGCAACAACAGGCAAGAAGCCATTCGGCGGAGAAGAACCAGCCTCAGGTGGAGGCGTCGACGATAACACCAACGACAGAAGGGATCGACGAAGGATGCGGTCGTCGAGATCGGCGCAGAAAGCCCAGACGATATCGGCGCAGGAAGCCCACCAGGTGGAGAAGGGGACAGGCCGCCGATGACGATGGAGGAAGCAGACAGGCCGACTAGAATAGATTCAGCCATAGAACGCAGATGATACCTTGCAACAGCAGAGCACAAACGACGAGGAGGGGGCAAGATCCACTCCCGTCGATGGAATCCGGCGTCGATTCCGTCCACGGGAGCGGGAGTGGAAGAGGAAGATGCGCCCGGGAGCGGAAGCAGCTAGAGAGCAAGAGTCGGAACCAGGATCAAGCGAACCCTAATCCTCTGATACCAAGTAGAAAGGAAGGAGGAAAAAATACTTGGTTGATTATATTCATCCATATAGGGCATAATATATAGGAAATACATCGACACTTACAACTTGACTCACAATGTGGGACTAAACTCACGAACATACAAATAGACTAATATAATAATACTAAACTAATAATCTCAACTGTTATGTAAGAGAGATAACACACATTCTCATTCATATCCATCACAACGTACATAAAGGTGTTTATAAAGGTGTTTATATCCTCTTGGATTGACAGTTACAGGTATTTAAAACACATGGCGGCAATGGTTTAGGTGGTGGCAACAGTTATAAAAACAAATAATGTTCTATGCAGGCAATGGCTCTTAACTCCAAGCACAGTCAACAGTTGAAGTACAAAAACATATATAGCACACGGGTAACAAAGCAGATCTGGTGGAGAGAGACGGCAGAAGTCTGCGCAAACAAAGATGCAAGAGAAGAGGAAGATGAGAGAGAGGGGAGGGGGTCGGCGGGTGAGAGGAAGTGAGATAGAGAGAGAAAGAGAGATTCATTTTTATTAAGGATGGCATAATTCTGTGTAGCCAGAACCAACATCCAATCCAAAGTAAGGACATGATACCCAACCCAACATTGGAACAAGCTTAGCTGCATCTACTTAGATCACGGTTCAAGTAGCCTCAAGTTAGAGTCACATTTGCATGTTTCCCTCTCTCAAAAGTCCAAATTCAAACTTCTCCTTCATCAGAACCCTTCCTAATCTTTTTGAATCTATAGGTGCGGTGAGCGATGCCCTAAACCTAGATGAGTGCAGATAATCACGTAGCGCATGCCATTGAAACAACGGGACGCATGCCATTGAAACAACGGGACGCATGCCATTGAAACAACGGGACGCATGCCATTGAAACAACGGGACGCATGCCATTGAAACAACGGGACGCATGCCATTGAAACAACGGGACGCATGCCATTGAAACAACGGGACGCATGCCATTGAAACAACGGGACGCATGCCATTGAAACAACGGGACGCATGCCATTGAAACAACGGGACGCAGGCCTTTGAAACAACGGGACGCAGGCCATTGAAACAACGGGACGCAGGCCACTGAAACAACGGGACGCAGGCCACTGAAACAACGGGACGCAGGCCATTGAAACAACGGGACGCATGCCATTGAAACAACGGGACGCATGCCATTGAAACAACGGGACGCATGCCATTGAAACAACGGGACGCATGCCATTGAAACAACGGGACGCATGCCATTGAACCAACGGGACGCATGCCATTGAAACAACGGGACGCATGCCATTGAAACAACGGGACGCATGCCATTGAAACAACGGGACGCATGCCATTGAAACAACGGGACGCATGCCATTGAAACAACGGGACGCATGCCATTGAAACAACGGGACGCATGCCATTGAAACAACGGGACGCATGCCATTGAAACAACGGGACGCATGCCATCGAAACAACGGGACGCATGCCATCGAAACAACGGGACGCATGCCATCGAAACAACGGGACGCATGCCATCGAAACAACGGGACGCATGCCATCGAAACAACGGGACGCATGCCATCGAAACAACGGGACGCATGCCATCGAAACAACGGGACGCATGCCATCGAAACAACGGGATGCATGCCATCGAAACAACGGGACGCATGCCATCGAAACAACGGGACGCATGCCATCGAAACAACGGGACGCATGCCATCGAAACAACGGGACGCATGCCATCGAAACAACGGGACGCATGCCATCGAAACAACGGGACGCATGCCATCGAAACAACGGGATGCATGCCATCGAAACAACGGGACGCATGCCATCGAAACAACGGAACGCATGCCATCGAAACAACAGAACGCATGCCATCGAAACAACGGAACGCATGCCATCGAAACAACGGAACGCATGCCATTGAAACAACGGAACGACTAAATGAAAATGTCTATGAAGGCATACAATTTAAAGAACAAGATGCTTACGATGTAAACTTTAACTCTAATGTGATGTAAATGCAAATGATTTAATCATGCAATTGCTCCTACACACGGTTATTAAAATAGCAAAATTGAAACTTGCACAAAACAATCACAATTGATTCTAATCAGGTAACAAGTAATACTTACACATAATTGAGAGTGCTAAGACATTGAATATCAAGCGAATATAACAGAGTCCATTGAAAAAAAATTGGCAAATAAACTGAGCAAAATACGACTAGAAATAACCAATAGCATTCCATACAACATAAAGAAATGAAACTAAATGTAAAGACCCATCAAGAAATTGGCACCGGCGGTCGAGGTAGTGGTATGTAGACTTGAAAAGACCGTAGGCGCGATGCGGTAGCTCCGACGTGCGGTTGGTGAGAAAATAAGATGTGGGAAATTTATTTTAGGGTTTGGGATTTTAAGGGTGTTGGAGTTTATGAGTCATTTATTATTATGTCGATCTTTAATAGTAGTGGGGTTTAGTCCCACATCGTAGTTTTAGGTTTGTGAGTCCTATTGTAATGTTATAAGTTGCCCCTTTGTGGATGAATGAAACACTTTCTTCTATTCTCTATTATTTCTTTCAACATGGTATCAGAGCCAAGTTCTGAAAAACCCTAAATTCATTCCCGTGGCCGCCCCTTCATTTCTGCTTCTCTGTTTTCGATCATAGGCCGACTATGCAGCTTGAAATTTTGCAGGGTAGCCTTGCTCCCGCTCCCGTCGACAGAATCGACGTTTGATTCCAACGACGGGAGCGGGACTTTCTTCCCTCCTCGGCGTCGACGATCGATTCTTCGTCAAGCTTGGCTTCTTCTAAACCCATCGACGCGTTTGCATTCTCGCATCGACGATTCCGTCGCCTCAGCTACTGTTTCCGCTGGAGCTTCTCCCGTCAAGCTCGTCTGCTCCAGATCCTGCTTCCGTCCCTACTTCTCCCTGACGCTCCAAGTACTGATCCTGTCGAGCTCTGCTGGCAACCTCGACGCCTCCTTATCCCTCGACCGTCGTTGATCCTGCCTCCAGCTTCCGTCCCGCATTTGTTGCCCTCGTCGACGATGGATTCCTCTGCCTCCTGAGGGTATGTCTCCTTCTCCAGTCATCTGGAGCATCTACGCCTTTTTTCTCTGACCCGTTGTAAGCCACTGTTTCTCATGTTTCTCCTGTGAGCCGTTGTTCCTGGCTCCGGTCGATTTCTTTATTCCGGTGTTGCACCAGTTCGAAATCACGATTCCTTGCAGCTCCACTGGTCGTGTCGACCCTCAAGGCCCTCCTACCTCGGCTAAAACTACTGTCTCCCCTTCCTGTTCCTGCCGCTGCTCCCTAGTCTTGGCTATGACTTTGGCCGACGTGCTTCAGATCCAGTAATTCAGTCAGATCCAGCGGCCCCTTCAACGATTTCAGCCGCTTCCGGCTGCTACCCCTCGTGCTTCCGCGCTACCATCCGTTGCTACTCCTTCCGGGGTGTGTTGATGTCTCGCCGAAGTTGAAGTTTTGTGTGTGTTTTCAGTCATTTGTCAGTGTTTTTATTATTGTATTTGCTTCCCGTTGTTGTTAAACCTATATGCACGTGAGTTTCACGTGAGGGGGAGTGTTTGGGACAAAGCGACTCAGATGATCTTTCCCGACTTTCGCCTTCGTTCCACACGGCCTCCAGGCTTATGTCGTATGCGTCTCCCCATGTTTCTTAAGATTGGTCGTGTGTTGGGACGCGATTGATGTTGGTGCTCTAAATCTCACCGGGTTGTGTCACGTGGGACCATGTCGTGTGAGACTGTGACGTGTGGGACCGCCCTTTATGCGGATTATCCCCGACGGAGTATCCCCGGTTGTCTGTTTGATGATGTGCTCCACATCTTTCATTCTCTCTCGCATGTTGTGTAGGTGATGTTGGTTGACCGGTTTCCAGCAAGTCCATGTCGTGTGTGGGTCCTGCGTCGTGTGTGGGACAGCATTGTGTGTGGCTATGTCCCCGACTTGATTCCCCGGTTTAGAATTTTCCTCGGCGGCTCGTCTGTTATTTTGTCCCACATTGCCTACCTGCATTGTTGTTTGTTGATGTGTCCAAGTTGAAGGTTCCCCCTTCAGCTTGAGGGGGAGTGTTGGAGTTTATGAGTCATTTATTATTATGTCGGTCTTTAATAGTAGTGGGGTTTAGTCCCACATCGTAGTTTTAGGTTTGTGAGTCGGCCTATGATCGAAAATAGAGAAGCAGAAATGAAGGGGCTGCCACGGGAAGGAATTTTGGGTTTTTCAGATCTTCGTTCTAATACCATGTTGAAAGAAATAATAGAGAATAGAAGAGTGTTTCATCCATCCACAAAGGGGCAATTTATAACATTACAATAGGACTCACAAACCTAAAACTACGATGTGGGACTAAACTCCACTACTATTAAAGACCGACATAATAATAAATGACTCATAAACTCCAACACTCCCTCTCAAGCTGAAGGGGGAACCTTCAGCTTGGACACATCAACAAACGACAATGCAGGTAGGCAATGTGAGACAAAATAATAGACGAGCCACCGAGGGAAATTCCAAACCGGGGAATCAAGTCGGGGACATAGCCACACACAACGCTGACCCGCACACGACGCAGGACCCACACACGACATGGACTTGCTGGAAACCGGTCAACCAACATCACCTACACACAACATACGAGAGAGAACGAAAGATGTGGAGCACATCATCAAACAGGTAACCGGGGATACTCCGTCGGGGATAATCAATCGGGGATAATCCGCATAAAGGGCGGTCCCACACGTCACAGTCCCACACGACACGGTCCCACGCGGCACAACCCGGTGAGATTTAGAGCACCAACATCAATCGCGTCCCAACACACGACCAATCTTAAGAAACATGGGGAGACGCATACAACATAAGCCTGGAGGCCATGTGGAACGAAGGAGAAAGTCGGGAAAGATCATCTGAGTCGCTTTGTCCTAAACACTCCCCCTCACGTGGAATACGTGCATGAAGGCATAGACTACGCCCGGAGGTCGTGACGTACATTCCCCCTCACGTAGAACACGTGCATGAAGGAATAGGTTGCATGGAGACACAGACAAAGACAACCACAACAACACACACAATAAAACATAACATAAAAAACAACTATGGATAACGGCTGCTGGCAATACCACGATCCAAGATGCAGCGAGCAAAGCACAAGCCAGCGGCGAGCAGAAGGCTCAAACAACTGCGAGCAGAGTGCTCAAGCAGCGGCGAGCAAAAAAGGCTCAAGCAGCGGCGAGTGAGAAGGGATCCCGGCAAGGAAGAGAAGCATCGACCAAGAGGGCAGCAGCACGGGAAGCCATCGTCCATAGCAATAAGCGACTGGAAGCACAGTAACAGGAAAGTAACCCATGCAAAACAGCCAACATAGTCTTCGTCTAGATCTGAAGTCGTCGAAGGCGAGACCACAGCAGAGGCGAGATCCATGGAGGCAGCAGCAAGGAGAATCTATCGGGAGAAGAGGCTCCATTGAAAATGGCAGAGAAGCATCCCCACGGGATCGACAGAGGAGAAGATCCACGAGATCGGTAGAGGAGAAGCTGCGGCAGACGCACTGTCAACGGAATCACGAGACGGAGTCGTCGACGAAGAGGGAAGCGGGATCTGCGATGTAGGGTGCAGGAGCATCGACGGGATCACGGGAAACATGGGCTCGACGGGATCAACAGGGAAAGAACTAATCGTCGAGGGACACGCGCAACAGTGGAGCTCGACGGGATGGTCGACAGCAGCTGTGGACGGGAACGAAGCAGGATGAAGGCAACGACGAACGAAGAGGCAGCATCGGGTCCATCGATGGAAGCGAAGACGGAAGCCATCGTCGTCGAGGGAATCAAATGCCGCTCCCTCCGTCGAGGGGAATAAAGACCGCTCCCGTCGATGGAATCAAACGACGATTCCGTCGACAAGAGCAGGAACGGAGCTGCTCGATGAGAGCTTTAGCAGCATAAGGGACATGCGAGAGGAAGAGGTGGAAATCAGAGAGAGGAAGCCACAGAGAAATTAGGTTGCCAACAATTAGGGCGACGAAATTTCAGGGAAGAGTCAATTCCTGCTCTGATACCATGTTAGAATATATGAAATGGAAATATGAGGTGCATTTTACTCATCCTCAAAGGGGAAATATATAACATTACAACAAGACACCAAACACCGATAGGCGGTGTGGGACTAAACCTCAAATACTTAAATATAATAATTCTAACGAAGGGATTTGCGATTTGGGGGGCTTATGGGATTTTGGGGGCTTATAGGCGAAAGCGAGTGGGGTCCAGGGATGATTTGGGGTTGGAAAAAGAATGGAAGTGTGTGAGGCTCGGGTAGGGTTTGTGGGGTGGCTACAAGACTTATGGAGGATGGAGGAGAGAATGAAGGGGATGGTCGACGCTGGAGAGGAGACTGAGGGTTGAAGCTGGAAGGGAAGGTTGAAGGTCCCAAAAACTAAGTGGCCTCACATTTAGAATCAAATATGATACATTGGATACATGATGACTATCCATTTTCCTGAGAATATCAAACTCAAAGAAACTCGACTCAGACTCATGATAGTATATAAACTTATTCACAACACTCATATTCATAAGTGTCCTCAATGGGAACCTCTCAAGTAATGTGTTAATCATCACTCAATCATCTTCTTCGAACATTTGCTCTCTCATGTCACTATTCCTGCAAGTTTTATACTTTTCATTAATTAATATAACTTTTCGTCCGACTATGAAATACAAATCATATAACAAATGCAAATGATAAATAACTGACCAGATAGACTAAGCGCAGACTAGGTGAAGGGTAGGGCTACAATGTAGATTGGAGGTACATGTGAGGTTGTGGTAAATGTGAGAGCTGAAGCTGGAAGGGATGGTTGATAGTCCCAAAAACTAAGTGGCCCACATCTAGAATAAAATCTGATACATTGGATACATGAGGACTATCCATTTCCCTGAGAATATCAAACTCAAATAAACTTAACTCAAGACTCCCTCGTGACAGAATATGAACTTATTCACATAACACTCAGATTCATAAGTGTCCTCAATGGGAACCTCTCAAGTAATGTGTTAATCATCACTCAATTACCTTCTTCGAACATTTGTTCTCTCATGTGAGTATTCCAACAAGTATTATAATTTTCATTAATTAATATAACTTTTTGTCTGACCATGAAATACAAATCATGCAAGAAATACAAATCATGTAACAAATGCAAATGATAAATAACCGACCAGATAGACTGACTAAGCGCAGACTCAACATAACAATATAAGTCCCTAAACATGGGCGACTTATCCAATGGTTCTTTTGGTGGAGTTTAGAAATACTCGTCGAGCATGTGATAAACACCTAACTGACTACAAGAGACATCAACACTAAGATACGAGCTCATAACGTGTCAAATGCCTCCCAGGGGACATGACTCGTCAAGAGGCTCATCCAGGGGTTCAACGGGGGGCTCATCAAAGAATTCATAAATAGTAGGATGATCCTTAAGTTGAGTATCATCGATAACAATAGTGTCCTCATGAATAGATGAGACAACCACTACAAAGTCAATATTATCCTAGAGATTCTCACTCGAGGCGAGAGTCGACCCTTCAACGTGGAGAAACTCAGATGAACATGTACACAATGTTGAGTCTACGATCGAGGCAGTAACTAAGTCAACGCAAGGGGTGGGGGAGACACATCATAATAGAATCTCTGGATCACTTATACTCACTCTCTTTCGAGGTCATATAATATAAGTTGGACTCAAGTGGCAGACAACTCATCAGACAATGTGCCTCACCGATGTGAGAGAACTCAGTATCAGGTATCTCATCTTTTGTGTTCAAGAGGACAGGAGTAAGCATGGCAGTGGTCTTGGGCAGGAGGGAACTCATACTGGATGATCAGGGTGTGAGTCTACTTGATTGAATCTAGCGGATCTCATGGACAACTCGTAACAAAGGGCACGTTGAAATGCATGCTCGACAAACACTAAACGTATGATCGATCAATACTACGTAGATCGCAGATCGATGCCCGAAATGGAATCTAGAAGCAGATGGGCAGGCTCCTCTTGAATGTCGCTCCTCGACACAAACTTGTCAAAACACTCCATATACTCAATAATAAATGTGGATTCTTGTCGAATAATATTCGCTCGATGAGGCGACTGCTATATGGCGTTGACAGATATCTGTGACACAATCTCCACTTCATCTCCACCCAACTAGTGATGGGGAGAAGACGATCTCGCACAAGGGTCCTCTCAATGCAATCCCAACGCTCTCTAGCATGACCTAACAATATAAGTTTCGCGAACGTGACGTGAAGTTCAACGAATAGCTCAAACTAATCTAGATAGTATTCCATGTCCACGAACCAATAGCTAGAAGACTCGGGACTTGACAATCTATTAAATAGTGGAGCAACTCTACAAAATTTATACTCTGAGTCCTCCTCGAAATGATGATCATAGTAGTTAGTGTCCCTAGAATAGTCGAATCGTGTCCCTCAGCCATAGTTAAATTTAATGTAACATCCAAAAATTTTATGCGCTAATTATTTTCATATAACATCCAAAAATTTAATGTAACATCCATGAAATATTATTTTAATATAAAATATTATTTTAATATAAAATATTATTTTCAGGGTCCGGTCACAAATGATTAAATCAACTACACTGTCGATCGAGGTATCTAGGCTCGCTACAGTTAAATTTTATGTGTTAATTAAATAATCAATTAATTTTGTGTAGTATAAAATTTTCATGAGAATTATATATATGAGATTCAGGGGTTCGCGAGAACATAACACACAGTTAGTGTGTTGTTTCTGGTGAGCAATGACATTATTGCAATTAAAAAAGGATCTAATATCCCTAGCCTTTCTTATATTCGAGACGGAGCTCTTTTATTTGATTCACGCCGCCTGGCTCAGGAGGAACTGTCGCACTATTCAGGAAGAAGCTGAACGACCCAGAAGGAACCGCCTCTTTGGTAACAAACACCTCTTAAAAAGGAAGTAGTCGAGGGAAGAACTATCAGTTACGCACATCGTGAGCCTCATTTTCCTTTCTTTATGCCTTCTGAAGCCGCAACGACGATCGACGCCCTCACGATCTGCTTCGACTAGGGCTTCTTCTCCTCCCTGGTTAGAAACGTTGATTTTCCTCCCTCACAAGAAGTCCTTTGTCGACTCCTTCCCCCTAGTCATGGGGTCTCGATGAACGTTCTATGTGGGACATCGAAGCCGATCGGCCTAGCGACATTCAGTTTCGTCGTCGTTTGGAAAACACACAAGGGCCGCACGACCCGCACAGTCACCTTGTCAATTATCTCTCCCTCAGCGACTCAGCCACAGTCGACAAGTGATTTTTGTGTCTGTCTTTCTTCCAAATCGAAGGTTAGACCTCTGGCCCTGCAGTTTTCTTTTCCCCATCCGACATTCAAAGGTTGTACTCTCCAAGAATTTGCATTTTCCCCCATTTTTCTAATGTCATAGAATCAAGGTGAGTTGGTCTTCTCGTTTCAGAATATTCAACTTATTAATTTCATACTAGTTCATGCATTGTCTCCTGAAATCTCTTTTAATATTAGGAGTTTTAAGAACATATTTAAAATTTACTCTTAGGAATTTTGGAGATAAGCGGAGAAGGAGAGCCTCGTTGTTATTCGGAGAAGAATACATGCGTTTTCAGAATAATTCAGAGAAATTATGTCACTACGTCGCGTCTATGTACGTCGCGTCTATGAACATCGCAACCCCGAAGTAAGAAATTTGATTTCTCTTAGTTAAACATATCACTAGTAGATAATCTATCAATTAACATAAAATATAATGTATCAATTAGCATACAATAAAATGTATCAATCAACATACAAAGATTCACTATGTAAATAAGTATATGGCTTAAGTTTAGTCTAAGTATGAAGTTATACTTAAATCTAAATACAATAATCTTATGAATTAAATGATCATCATATCCAGAGGAAGTGAATAATTAAGATAAAAGTTTATTAGCTTAAATTAATGTCTTACACAGATAAATAAATAAAGTCCTAGATGTATATGCTAAGCAATATGTGAATGTGTTTCTCGCACCGATAAGAAATGAAAAATATTAAAGCAACATGAAATATAGAATTTGTGAGTCAATCAAATAATAGTCCTAAGATTAGTGGCCTCAAGCAGGTGTTCCTTTATGTTGTTCATGTCGACCACTCAAGGTTGTCAGGATCGGGATCCTAGGTAGGATTGTTTCGAGATTGGATTGGATCGGATAGTAGGATCGAATCGAGGATCGTAAGATCCTATGAGATTCATTAATCAAAAAGATATATCGTTCTAACTTGGAAATAAGTAAATATAAAGTAAGTACCGCTAAAAATATCAAACTACAATTCTTATTTGCAGGACGGAAGACAAGCAACAGAATCATTAATACAAATCTTTAACAAGTACATCAAGGTAAAACTTAATAAAAAGTTATGCTTATATAAAGGTTAGGATGCAATGATTCATTGAGCTTTAAACTCAATGAAACTTGCCATTTTTTATTACTTCGAAGAGATGAGAATAAACCTCAAAATTTCTAGTGGGGATATATGAGAAGAATCTTCAACCCTCAACTTAACAAGTAATTATACAAATCATGTAGAACCTCCTATGTACCAAAATCCTCTCCTAATTTCCATAAAAAACAATATTTACAATACAATTAAATATATTCTCTTGTAATAACCAATAAAAGTGCAGTGTAATATGAATGAAAGTTATGACATCAGAAATACATTATGAATCTATGATGCATTCAAAAAGAAATACCTAATAGAAGGTGGAGGGTCCTAGAGGGGCGCTACATGGAGCTGATAGTCTTGCATGCAAGTTGGATATGCGCGAGGGAATTGTTGGATACAAGCAGACTGGAATCACTGGATGCATGTGGACTAAATTCGTTGGATGCGGGCCAGTCCTCCCGAAGGCATACTAGACCGTGTAAGAAAGGAACACTAAAGGTGTCTCGGACACTGGAAGAAGCGAGAGGGGAAATGGAAGAAGTGTGAGCTTAAAGCGAGAAGGAACCAAGGGGGGATGGGCTCGAGATTAGGGTTGCAGAGTGACTTATGATATTAAGATTTATAGAGAGGTTCTTGATTTAATTATAATGTGGGTTTGGATATAATTGGATTTGGATCCTTTAATTGCAATCAAGATATAAATCTGGTAGGGTTCTAGGGAGGAAAGGGGAAACTAGAGAGGAAGATAGAGAGGAATTAGGGTTGTAGGGAGAAGAAGATGAGAAATACCTGAGAAATATCCATATGCCTTCCAAGAGAAAGCCTCGGGGTGTTTATAACCCCGACCATAGAGGGGGTCGGCCGGCCCCTCCATAGGGGCTGAACCGATGGTTCAGCCCCGTAGCCACGCTTTTTAATGAGTGGGGGCTGAACCGGTGGGTTCAGCCCCGCTGCCGCTTGCACTCTCCTTCTGTCGGCGAGCATAATGACGTCATGAGAACCGTGTCATGTTCGGGGGCGTAACATTCCCTCCCCATCAAGAACCAACTTGTCCCCAAGATGGTAGTCAAGGTAGAGCTCCTTGAATTCCAGCAGGTCGACCCAAGTGTTGTGTGCCTTTGGCAAGTGTTTCCACTTAATAAGGACCTCAAGGCGGTACTCGGTGCCCCTCTGCTTCCATTTGATTAGTAGGATCTCCTCTGGCAACGACCGCAACTCGCCCGCTGTGGTTGCCTCCGGCAGGAACGGGCTGGCCTGAACTGTGTTGCCGATCTTCTTTTTTAGCAAGGACACATGGAAGGAAGGATGGATGCGAGACACTTCGGGTAGCGCCAAGGTGTAAGCAACTGGCCCCACTCTGCGGATAATACGAAAAGGGCCAATAGTAACGTGGAGCCAATTTCTGATTCGCCCGTCGGGCAACTAACAGTTGTCGGTAGGGCTGAAGCTTGAGGAAGACTTCATCACCGACCTCGAATTCCCTCTCCTTGCGATGTTTGTCCACCTGGGCCTTCATATGATCTTGGGCGGTCCGGAAGTTCTCGCGCAATGGGCTAAGGTGCGGTCTCGGCCGCGTAGCGCCCGATCAACGGCCGGCAAGGTCGTGCTGCCTGGTTCATAACTACCCAAGGACGGTGGGGGACGGCCGTAAACGACCTCGAATGGGGTCAACTTGCTGGCCGAGTGGTAGGAGGTGTTCTAGCAATATTTGGCCCAATGCAACCAGCAGGTCCATGTCCGAGGCTCGTCCATCACAAAACAACAGAGATATGTCTCCACTCCCCGGTTGAGGATCTCCGTCTGGCCATCCGTTTGGGGATGATTGGTCGTGCTCAGGTGTAAGCAAGTCCCACGTAGTCGAAATAGCTCTCGCTAGAAATTACTCACAAACGTCGGGTCCCAATCTGAGATGATAGCGCGCAGAACGCCATGGAGACGGACAATTTCTCGAGCAAAGAGATCGGCGACTGATTCGCCCGTGTACAGGTGGCTCAATGCCAAAAAGTGTCAGTACTTTGAGAGTTTATCAACCACGACCAAGATAACGGATTTGCCCTGAGACTTGGGCAGCCCGTCGATGAAATCCATAGACACTGTATCCCAAATGTGGTGCGGGATCTCCAGAGGTGTAAGCAGGCCTGCAGGGGTGGTCGTCTCATACTTTTGTCGCTGGCACGTTTCGCACTGTTGAACAAACTGCTAGACATCGCGTCATAATCCCTTCGAAAAGACATTTTCCCTTACCCGTTGGATAGTTCGGAGTACCCCCGCATGGCCCCCAGTTGGGGAGGAGTGGAACTCGTGCATCATGACGGTCTTCCAGGCTGAGGTGGGTGTAAGGACCACTCGACCGTGGTAATAAAATCGTGCATTCTGCAGGTGATAGCCCGGGGCGGTGGCTTGCCCCTGTTGGAGAGCTTCCACGAGGACCCGTAGTGCGGGGTCCCGCATGATCTCCTCCTGGATGTCATCTAAAGATTTGATCAGGGGGCCGGAAATCTGGGCAAGGGTGCTCTCCGGGAGACGGGAAAAGCGTCAGCAACCACGTTCTCTTTGCCTTGTTTGTAGAGAATCTCATAGTCGTACCCCAGCAACTTCGTCACCCACTTCTGCTGGAGAGGAGAGGGGACCCGTTGTTCCAAGAAGTGCTTCAAGCTCTGATGGTCTGTATGGATTTTGAAGTGTCGTCCCAGCAAATAAGGCCACCACACAGCCACAACATGGATGATTGTCAGCATCTCCTTCTCGTACGTAAACAGCCCCAAAGTTCGGGGAGCCAACGCCTTGTTGTAGAAGGCTAATGGCCGGCCTTCCTGCATTAATACCGCGCCAATTCCCACGCTCGACGCATATGTTTCAAGCACGAACTCCTTGTTGAAATCGGGAAGGGCGAGGACCGGTGTGGACGTCATAGCCCCCTTGAGGGCCTGGAAAGCCGCCTCAGCCTCCTCCTGCCATAGAAAGGCATCCTTCTGTAATAACTGAGTCAATGGTCGCGCAATCTTGCCATAATCCTTAACGAATCACCTATAATACCCCGTGAGTCCCAGGAATCCCCGTAAGGCCCGGACTGTACGAGGGTGTGGCCATGATAGCATGCTCTCGATCTTCTTGGGGTCGGCCTTAACACCGTGAGCGGAGACCAAATGCCCCAGGTACTCGACCTCCGGATGTCCGAATGAGCACTTGGACTACTTGGCGTAGAGCTGGTGCTGCCGTAGGATGGTGAAAACGTGCTCCACGTGGGTCAGGTGCTCCTCCCAACTTGCGTTGTATATGAGGATGTCATCAAAAAAATCCATACTGAGCGGCAAAGAAGAGGGCGAAAGATCTCGTACATGACGGCCTGGAACGTGGACGGGACGCTGGTGAGCCCAAAAGGTATCACGAGAAACTCATAGTGCCCGTCATGCGTCCGGAAAGCAGTCTTGTGGATGTCCTCCTCTTGCATTCGAATCTAATGGTAGCCCGACTGGAGGTCCAGCTTGGTAAACAGGGAAGCGTTGTGCAACTCGTCCAACAGCTCTTCTATCAGCGGAATGAGAAACTTATCCTTGATAGTCGAGTTGTTCAAGCCGCGGTAATCCACACAAAATCGCCACGATCTGTCCTTCTTCACCAAGATGATGGGGGAGGAGAAGGAACTAGTATTGGGGCGGATAATCCCGGAGGCAAGCATTTCTCTGATGTTGCGCTCAATCTCGGCCTTTTGGACGTGCGGATAACGATACGGTCTGTTGTTGGTGGGTTCGGCCCCCGCCTTGAGTTGGATCCGATGGTCCCTGAATATCGGTGGTGGAAGTGTACGGGGTTCCTGAAATATGTCAGCATACTGAGCCAATATAGCCTGCATCTGCACCGGTATTACTGAGGGAACTGTGGTGGTCGGTGTAATCTCCATGAGCACTGTCATAGCGCCACTCTGATCCCCCCGTCGCTCCAAGCTCCAGATCGAGATCTCCTTCATCGGGAAGCTCAGGAAATACTCCTTCCCGTGTTGTATGAACTTCATTGTCATCTGATCCCAGTCAAAGGTCACACGCCTCAATTGCCGCAACCACTGTACCCCAAGCACCATGTCAGAGCCTCTGATAGGCAATAGGTAGACGTCAGTACGGACCGTGTACCCTTGTATCTGTAGCTCCACCCCTTTCATAACTCCCTCGCACTGAAGTTTGTTTCCATCTGCTACCATGACCTGAAAGGCTGCTCCACGATCGATCACATGTCCCACGCGCTGAGCCACAGCGAGATGGAGAAAATTGTGGGTCACTATCCACCAGAATCTTCACCCGCTCCTGACTAACCCTTCCCGCAATCCGCATAGTGAGGGGGGTGTTGCATCCCTCCATCGCCTGTATGGACACGCCAAACTCGGTCAAATTCAAGTCCTCCTCTAACCCTGGTCCTGGAGTGATCTCGTCTTCCACATCCTCATGCAACATATAAACCTGGACCTTTTTGCACTTGTGTCCGGGCCCGTACTTGTCGTCACAGTTGAAACACAGACCCTTGTCCTTCCGTGCCTGGAGCTCGGCTCATGATAACCTCGTCACAGTTGGTTTGTCGGCCGCTGGTTGTTCTCTCTTGGCGGCTACCGGGGTGGTCGTGGTTCTCCCCGTGGCGCGGTTCCTTTGCCTGTTGAAGCGTTCCTCTTGAATGCGGCCAGGCTAATGGCGTGATTTAGGTTGCGGGGCATATATGACTGAACCTCGTCGCGCAAATGCTCCTTTAGTCCCAATACGAAACAACTAAACAACGTTTTTTCTTCCCAGTGCACCATATTTGCCAACTTTTTGAACTCCGTGCGATACTCCATCATTGTCCCTTTCTGTCGCAATTTCTGAAGGAGGGCCTCAAAATCTTCGTACTCCAATGGCCCAAACCTGGTGGTGAAACCCTCCATGAAATCAGCCCAAGGCACATAATCATTGCCCCTCATAAACCATTGTGTCCACTGAAAGGCATCATCCTCCAAGTGGAAGGACGCTAGCTGAACTCATTGGCCCTCCGGGACCTCCTGATAACTGAAAAAAAGTTCGGCCTTCTGCACTTATTCCAAAGTGTCACCACCTTGAACTTGGGAAAATTCACGCGTGTCAATTTCGGGGGCATGTAAGCTCACGGAGTGGCCTGACCATGCTACCCTGGCTCTTGTCCGTACCATGTTGGCCTCCTTTGCTCCGTAGGACAAAGAGGTGTGCCCAGGTACCCTTGGTGATACATTCCGTCCGTAGGGGCTAGCAGCCCCACGAAACGCCGGTTCCGTAGCCCCTGGTGGGCCGTAGCCGCACGGGTGGGGAAGGATACCGACCGCACCCCCCCATCGGTAGTATCGGGGCTCCAGGGGCCCGTCCGGCCCCTCCCTGATCCTCGCCGACCCGTCCCCAAGGTGCGCGCCCGAAGCCGGCCTCACCTACTCCGGACTGGGTCGATCCCGCGCCCAGCGAAGCCCCGCGAACCCCCCATCCTCCTACTGCGCCCACTGCTCCGATCGATCCAGCCCGGACGCGGCCTTGTCCCGCCGATCCGGACGCCTCGATCACTTGCGGCGCTATTTAATGAGACCCGGTTGTCTCTAGGGCGAAACTTGCGAGCCGCCGGTCTCCTCGCTCGTTGTCGCCTTCCCTTTTAGATTTTGCGATAACAATGCTTTGATTTCTTCCATACGGGCGTCTATCCGTTCCTCCAAACGCTGCATGGTGCCCTCATCTTTTCCTCAATGGCGGCGAGCGTATTCATCAAGCCAACATAATTTTTCTTCTAGGGTTTCCAATCAGTTGATCTCCTCTTGCGTGCGCGTGGTAACCATGGTCGTAGGAACGATGCTCTGATACCAAATGGTAGGATTCTAGGGAGGAAAGGGGAAACTGGAGAGGAAGATAAAGAGGAATTAGGGTTATAGGGAGAAGAAGCTGAGAAATATCCATATGCCTTCCAAGAGAGAGCCCCGGGGTATTTATAAACCCGGCCATAGAGGGGGGCGGCCGACCCCCTCCATAGGGGCTGAACCGATGGTTCAGCCCCGTAGCCATGCTTTTTAATGACTGGGGGCTGAACCGAGGGTTCAACCTCGCTGCCGCTTGCACTCTCCTTCTGCCGGCGAGCATAATGACGCCCTGAGAACCGTGTCATGTTCGGCGGCGTAACAGAATCAGTAGGATCAGTCTTAGGATCGCGATCATACAGATCCTACGATCTGGGTCGCAATTCCACCCAGGTGTGATCCAGCTTGGTTTATCATTTTCGGATCGTAGGATCATACGATCCAATGATCCGGATCGCGATCCTGATAACATTGCGACCACTTGGTATCCCTTCTTATTTTAGGTCGTGTCGTGGACATGTTTACAAGTGACGAATTTTTTACAACACTATCAAACTAGTTTGTGCCTACTTCAAAGCATCGTACCCTCCAGGAGAAGTATCTTAGACTTGTAACGGCATAAATTATTAGATATAAATTTATTTTAAAACGTGGTGTGCAGATAGCATTGCGATGTGATTTTAGGTTAAAGCATAAGAGGTTAAACCCTAAATAGAATACTTGATCCCCCCTCATTCTCAATTTTGGCGTGAATCCTCCATTCTAGTCATCGAGCAGCTCACGCCCCCTCTCCCTCTCGTTTCCGTTTGCACATCTCGACGCCGCCTACTCCCAGTGTTGCGCCGTCGAGAGAGAGAGAGAGAGAGAAAGAGGAGAGGTCCCTGACGTGACCTCCCTACCGTGTGTGCCGCCGACCAAGAGGAGTAGAGCCTCCCTTGCTGTCGGGTTTCTCTCAATCCCTGTTGTGTCGCCGACCTCTTCCCTCGCCAAACTCTGTCGCCGGTCCCCTCTTGTCGAACTGTTGTGCCGACGACAGGGAAAGGAGAAGCTCCTCCTTGTGTGCGGTCCGACCTAGAAGAAGGTAGTGGGAGAAGGGTTCGTTGTCACCTCCTTATCGGGGAGGTTGGCCAAAGAAGAGGGAGGAGAAAGAGCTTGCCGAGAATCTGTTGCTGAACTGTAGATATTCCGCTTGTGGAGGAGTCTTTTGCTAAGAATCACAGCGAAAGAGAACGATTCAGATCTTGATTCACTGTGGGAGGCCAAATCTGCTAGAGGACAGGCATTATGATTGTTTGCAATACCTCTGAGACGTGCGTCAAGGGTAACGATCTCTTTCCCTGGTCGTAGGACCGTTATTTTGTGAGTTTTGATATTTTTCGTGTAATGAGAGTCCTCTCACGCAGTTTCAGTGGAGGACGGGAACTCCGCCAGGGCATGGGATTGCGTCCCCAGCATATGTTTGTGTGATTTGCATGTAGAGTTCCTCTCCTGCTACGCGGACCACGCGGTAGAGAGCAGGGACTCCGCCAGGGCATGGGATTGCGACCCCAGCATAGTTGTTCAGTTTTTGCTTGCATAGGAGGGCCACATGTCGCTAATTAGCGGTGGTGATTTCCCTCGGTTCATTGCGAACCAACGGGTCGATTGAGTTCGTCCCCGACATAAATATGCATTAGAGATTCGACGCATGTTGTGTGAAGCCTACCTGTGGTGATAAGTCTGGATCGGTGATGTTTATGTTATTTACATCGTGATTAGCCCTAGGTGCGCAAACGGGAATGTCTCGTACCATTCATCGTAGTGATTGCAGAAATTTGTGACCTTTCTCAAGAAGACCCGGTTCCTAGGTGGGCCTGCGTTGGGCCCGGTAGAACGACGATTTTTTAGGGCTTTCATAGGGCGGGCAAATTTCTCGTCACCATGTAGTTGCGTTTATGAGCTTTTTAGCTTACGACACGTCTGTGTATGTTAGATTCGCGTAGGGCTACGTTTGAAATCTACGTTCGAGGGCACAGGCCAAACCAGTCCTCCGTCACTTCAAATAGGGCAGTTGTAGGTTTTGTTTCCTCATGTCGTTATGTTCAAGGGCACGGGACAAACCAGTTATATGTTACTTCTAATAGAGCAGTTGTAGGTTTTGTTTCCCGGGACAGGCCAAATCAGTCCTATGTCACTTCTAATAGGGTCGTTGTAGGTTTTGTTTCCCCCTGTCGCTACGTTCGAGGGGACGGCCAGACCAGTCCTTTGCCACTTCTATTAGGGCAGTTGTACGTTCAAGGGGTGGTGCCAAAACATCTAATAGGGCAGTTAAAGGTTTTGTTTTCCCCTGTCGCTACGTTCAAGAACACCGGCCAAACCAATCATTTGGCACTTCTAATAGAGCAGTTGTATGTTTTGTTTCCCCCTATACTACGTTTGAGGGCACGGGTCAAACCAGTTCTCTGTCATTTCTAATATGGCAGTTGTAGGTTTTGCTTCCCCTTGTCGAGAGCACGGGTCAAACTAGTCCTCTGTCACTTCTAATAGGGCAGTTGTAGGTTTTGTTCCACCCATTGCTACATTCGAGGGCACGGGCCAAACCAGTCCTCTGTCACTTCTAATATGATAGTTGTAGGTTTTGTCCGCCCCCCCCCCCCCCCCCCCCCCCGTCGCTACGATTGAGGATGATAGGCGATCGCACGCCTCACGTCGCGGATTTACTGGATTGCTTATCCTTATAGCTTAAGGGTCTGTTTGGGACAGCTCTGGCGGATGGAAAATCTTTATTCCATCCGCCAGAGCTGTTTTTGGGTTGTTTGAGAACCCAACTCTTTCAGAATTGCGGTTTTAAAAACGTCGGTTTAGGTTCTATTCAGGAATCTGCTAATTCATCGCGTCCAGCTCTCCCAAAATCGCTCCCAAAAACCCGCGTCTCGCTTCCCCCCGACTGCGCGGCGCGATTCTTCGCTCCCGTCTTCTCCTCGACGAGCTCGACGACCACGCCAAAGCCCTAACAGTCTTCTCCTCGACGAGCGACTCGCAGGATGTTTTCGTCGACTCGCTCGATCAAGGGACAACGAGCACTCGATTCATCATCTACAATAGAGAGGGCAGGGCCATCACTTCGCATCAGGTGGAGTTCACCCAGTTTTACCTGAAGCCGGGTAGGGTTACTCCATTGATTTTGATATTTTTTTTGTTTGTCTTTTGTCGTCATCCTTTTTCCTAAACCATTTTCGGGTGGTGGGATCAGATGGGTGGAGCACGATCCGTTGGAGATATTGGAGAGTGTGAGGGTTTGCACAGCGAAGGCGCTCGACAAAGCCACATCTGCAGTGCTATCGTATGGATGGACGTCCGCACCAGCCACATCTGCAGGTTCTTCTTCCCTTTCCTTCGATATCTGATGATATTCTTGGATGATTACAGTAACTATCCAACCTACAATATTAGAATGCATTGTTTGATTTGGTTTAGCATATCCCAAATTAATTTGAACTGTAAATTTTTATACTTTTTTCGGTGTGTGTTTTTATTTTGGAATAAGTGTGTGTATGTGTATGTGTATGTGTGTATGTGTGGATGTGTGTGTGTGTTTTTTGGATGTGTGTGTTTTTTGGATATGTGTTGGATGAGTGTGTATGGTGTATGCGTGGATGAGTGTGTGTGTGTTTTAGTGTATGTGTTTTTTTTTGGAATATGAGTGTGTATGTGTATGTGTGGATGAGTGTGTTTTTTTTGTATGTGTGTGATGCGTGTGTTTTTTTTTGTATGTGTGTGATGCGTGTGTTGGATGAGTGTGTATGGTGTATGTGTGGATGTGTGTGTGTGTGTGTGTGTTTTATTTTGGATGTGTGTGTATTCATGGCTTTTCTAGATAATTGTTGAAGAATTTATGGTTAGGGCCAAAATTAATTGTTATGTTCAAATATTTTGTAATATTTTTATTCGTATGTCACATGTTTTGTAATATTTTTATTTTATTTATATTTCTGTATTTTTGTTTAGAAAAAAACAGGTCTCAAAAAGCTATTCTACCAAACAGTTTTATTTGAAAGAGCTCTGTTCCATCAGCGCTTATACACAGACTCTCCAAACAGCCTGCAGCTTTTCAAAACAGCTTCTAAAAGAGCTTTGTTTAAAGAGCTATGTTCAATCAGCAGCTTTTCAATCCGCAGCAGCTGTCCCAAACAAACCCTAAGTCGTGTGAATTTTGGGTGTCCATAACACGTGTGTTGATTGTATGGCTTGTGATGCTTAGTATGTCCTTTTCGTACTTGCTTTATGTGCGTATTTGCAGGAGAACGATGTAGACGCCTCGGAGTTCGATAGGATGGCCGGTGGTAGGAGTTGTTTTGTTGTGTTGTTGATCCCCATGCTGACCTTCGTTTTCCACTCATGTGTTCTTGGTTTCAGGTGGAGTAGCTCGTAGTGGAGTGTAGTGGGTCGAAGCCCAAGTGGTGTTGGGGTGCTGGAGATCACTTCTCCCGTTTTCGTTTTCCATTAGTTGAGTACCTTATTTTCAGTACTTTGTCATCTGTTTTTGTATTATTTAGCTTCCGTTTCAGCTTCTAGCTTTGAGATATTTAGTAAGTTTTCTTGTATCAATCACTAGCATTTTAGGTTTGTGGATATTGTATGTCGTGGGGGCCTGACCGGACCCATGCTATATACTATTTGCAGGTCATGGATGTTACAAGAGTAATACAGGGAGATAACACAGTCACGACTTACGAACAGGAGTTTACTAATTTATCTCGCTTTACGGGGTTACTGTTAGGGAATGAAGAAGATAAGTACTACCGCTTTAGGGAAGGCCTCTATGACTCCCCGAGGCAGCGTTTGCTGACTATGAACACTGTTGATTATAGAAGGCTGCTGGATACTGCTAGAAAGATAAAGGAGGGCCAAGAGCAAACGCACGGAGCGTCGCAACATCTACACAACAAAAATCATCAAGGGAAACATTGGAACAAGAGGCAGAAAGGGAGACAAGCGGGGAAATCAGACTGGGACTAGAATCAAAGATTTTCCCATTTGTCCTAAGTGCAACCGTCACTATCAAGGTGAATGCTTGGCAGCTTCAGGTGCATGTTACAAATGCCACCAATCGGGACACATAACTCGTCATTGTCAGGAACCTCCTAAGTCCTAATAATAAGATAATCGATCTTAAGTTGTCTTTCTCATATAATTCTTTCCTTCGCAGTCTAATATGTATTAATGTGACCTATTTTTCCACGAATGATAAGACACTGACTCTCGAGGTCCAGCTTTCTACCTCCTCGTCTCCTCATATCTCTATTTCATTTTTCCTTATCATTCATGCACCTCCACAAATATCCCACAACTGGCACCACCTACTGAACATATACCTCCTATTTCACCATTTCCTTATCATTATCATCACCGTCCAACTCCCCGCCAAATCCTCGCTCCCTCCACTCCAGAGTCCCTGCAGCTAGTTCCCAGCCCAGCTTTTTCCTCTTCTGAAGGTTCCTTCACCTCAACATACTCAGACCTAGATGTTCTCATTGCTCTGCGGTGAGTCTGCGCAAAGGAGTAAGGGGAAGTACTCAACATACGATTATTAATGTTGTGTCTTATACAAATCTTAGTTCTTCTTATAGCAGATTTGCTCTGGCACTCTCTACCAACATCGTCCTGACAACTTATCTTGAAGTTCTTTGTATACCTTGCTGGAAGGCGGATATGGATGAAGAAATCTCGTCCTTGGCATCACGGGGTACTTGTACTCATGTTCCTACCCTGTATAGTGTTGATATTATTGGTGTTGATGGGTCTTTGTCATCAAATTTATTCCTAACAGCACTGTGAATAGATACAAGGCTCGTCTGGTTGCAACGGGGTTCACCCAGACTTACGGTGTTGATTTATTTGACACCTTCCCTCCAGTTGCCCGTATCAGTACTATTCGGGTACTATACTATGTTGTTGTCAACAAGAATTGGCAAATAAGTCAGCTTGATGTCAAAAATATCTTCCTCTGTGGTGACCTACACGAAGAAGTCTATATGGAGAAACCTCCGATTACGTTGCTCAGGGGGAGTCTCAGGTGTGCAAGCTTCAGGAGGTTATTTATGGTCTAAAGCAAATCCCTCGAGTGTGGTTTGACATATTCAGTCAGATCGTCTTTGTCATTGGTTTTTCCAGAAGTACTGTTAATCACACTCTCTTTATACGGAAGACCAACCACGGACTAGTTATTCTTGTTGTCTATGTTGAAGACATTCTTCATACTGGAGATGACTCTTCTGGAATAGAGATAACGAATAATCATCTTCATGAATATTTTGCCACTAAAGATATGAGTACTCCCATATACTTTTTAGGAATTAAAATTGCAAGACACAGTAACTCTATTGCTCTCTTCCAACGCAAGTATGCCCTAGATTAACTCAACGAAACCGATCTCCTTGGCACAAAACTTGATCAAAATTCTATGTTTGTGGGTGCCGACAAACTTTGGAATGAGACAAAAGAGATCAAAAGTCAGTAAACTCGTTTATCTTATAATAATCAGACATAACATCTACTATGTTGTTGGAAAAGTCAGTTAATTAATGCAAGCTCTCAAAAAGTGTCTCAGTTAATACATCAAATGGTCTCCGGGAAAAGATCTATTGTTTCAAACAAACAATCATTTGCACATTGAAGCATATTGTGAAGCTAGCTATGCAGATGACAAAAGAGATCAAAAGTCCAATTCTGGATTCTGCAATTTTGTCAGAGGAAATTTTGTCACTTGGAAAAGCAAGAAAACAAGCAGTTGATATCTAGGTTAAGTGCCGAAGCTGAATACAAAAGTATGGCTCGGACTATTTGTGAGTTAAAGTGATTGAAGTTATATATATATATCTAAAAATCTAGTATTACGTAAAGAACAAAACATGTTGAAGTTAGATTGTCACTTCATCAAAGAGGAAGTTATCAAAAAATAAATATGCACTATGTTTGTTTCTTCAGATAAAGAGTTGGCTGACATCTCACCAAATCGATTTCTTCATCTTTTTCAAAATTGTGTCAAGTGAGAATGATCAATATATATGCTTCAGCTTGAAGGGGAGTGTTAAAGCCCAAGGATGAAAATCCCAAAACGGGCCCACATCTCCAATTGTATAGTTTTTCCTCTCTTTTATTTAGTCGCACGTTTCCAATTGTATAATTTTCCTCCTCCACTCTATATAAAAAGGGGTATTCTCATGTAATACTTAATAATTTTTGGAATAAATATTAGTAAATATTTCAAATTCTCACAAGATGAAAGTAGAAAGATGAGTTGATCATACTTTTACTTATTTTCCTAGTATTCCATTTCTGTGAATTCTTGGGCGTCATTGTTGACATGTTGGATGAGAGGAGAAGAGGGGATAGGTTTAGGTTTAGAAGAAGATTATTTTGCCTTGATGTGAGATGATCCTTATTTAATCTTCCATTCTTTGACATCTCTTGCTCCTTAATTTCTTGAATGATTTTAGAGAATTCTCTAACAAGTGGTAAAGGAAACAAGAGGATTGTCCGGGCTTCACTAACCCAAAGGCATCCCCGCCCTCATCGTACAACATTCTATTCAACCTTCAAACTTAAAGTTAACGCCATGAATCCCAAGTTCATATACTGATAATGTAGTTTATACTTGAAGTAGGTTCTTTTTATGATTGATACTTTCACATTTTTTGAATTCCTTCGTCTAGAGATACCTAAAAGAAACATGAGATGTAACTACTTGGTAAACAACCAAAGATTATACTGAAATGCTAATTAAAAACAAGGGGAAACAATAGAAAATAGAAATAAAGAACAGATGTATTGAAGTTTAGCACACCCTAAGGAGATCAAGATGTTAATGTACCCTCAACACAAGATAGTTTTCATATCATAAGAGTTTACTTACAAAGGGTATCTTCGATGCCTTGTCGTTCCAAACAGCAAGCAAGCCGATCGATGCGAAGAATCCCAACCCTCCACAAAGCCATGCCAGAGATTCATACTGCACAGCAATTCAAAGAAATAAAAATGGGAGTAACTCAATACACGAAGCTCCAGCTAAGTCGGGCGGGAGGAATTCATATGAAATCACAAGATAAGTCCCACTAAATCCCAATTGTTGCTAGCTGAGACGGTGGTGACAAGAAAGATACCTTGCCGATGGATGGGACGAGGCGATCGATGCATGGCTCCGGGAAGGGCGTTCCGTTGTCCCAAACCAACTCGTCTTGCTCCGGTAGCTTAATGAACAGCAGAATAAAAATTGAAGCGATTAAGTGAACGAGATCCGTAGATAAGGGAAGAAAACGAGTTCCTTACAGGCTTGTCGGGTACTATGTGCTTGCCGACGGGAGGACCCATGCCGGAACGAGTGGGGAGGGAAAATGCGACGGATCGGCTGACGCCGCCGCCGCCCAGCAATCGAGATGCCGCGTTGCTCAGCCTCCCAGCCATCTACTGAATCTGCTTCACTCTTTCCCCGAATCGCTTGATTTATCCGCTCAAGCCTGAAACAGAATGGTACCTCCTTCGTTTTTCGCCCGAATTTCAGCAGGATGGTAATGATTAATTATGGGAGTTGTCAAGAGCATCGCAGTTTTGGCTATGTGCATCTCAATTTGTATCGAGTTATTACGTGTATTTTGGAAATACATTTTGTACATGTATTTTTAGGAAAAGTGTTCGAGAACTATAACTTTCGTGTTGAATACTTTTCCTAAAAATGCATGTACAAAGCGTATTGCCGTCTTGATTGAAACATTGGCGTAATTATAAAGAATTTTTGGAAATACGTCTTGTGCGTGCATTTTTAGGAAAAGTGTTCAACACGAAAGTTGTAGATCTCGGCGTATTGCCGTCTTGATTGAAACATTGGCGTAACTATAAAGAATTTTTGGAAATACGCCTTGTGCGTGCATTTTTAGGAAAAGTGTTCAACACGAAAGTTGTAGATCTCGACGTAATCTACAACTTTCGTGTTGAACACTTTTCCTAAAAATACACGTACAAGACGTATTTCCAAAATGCGCGTAAAAATGCGGTGCACATAGCCAAAACTGCGGTGCTTTTAACAATTCCCTTAATTATTTTATAATTAATATTCATAATAGATCATCTGTGTGGAGCAAATACATCCGTATGATCTGTGATTCAACGGTGTCGATTGTTTGTGTCAATATTCGTATAATATGCTCGTATTAAAAAGTGATCGTATTTTAGGTAATCATGCGTGAAAATTCGTGTTGGCGAAAATAGACGGCGGGATTAGGGGTCGCGCACGGTGATCTAAGGTGCGTCGCCCGTACCAACTTTTGAGCCCAGTCTTGCACGCTCCGGCCGTGCCCTACTGTTTTTGGGCGCACGGGCTGCGCTCATGCTCAATAGAATTCTCACCTCACGCGATCTACGAGTGCACACAGCATGACGACAGTGCTCCAACTGTTGCTCGATCTAGCATTCGTTGAATCAAAATTATACATAAAGAAAACCAACTCAAGCATTTCTTAGAGGTAATAATTTGGAGGAGACGTGGTTCAGAGTTCGACGTGACGATCAAATAAAAATAGATCGAAAGTGAGATTTCGTTGTATGTAAGGATCAAGAAAGGCCGGTTGTGTGGCACATCGATGCCCTATATATGTGAACCGTGGAAGATCGAGAGAAAGAGAGATAAGAGAAGGAATGACAATGGAAACATTACCATGCCCGTAAGATTGATGGTAGACGAAGAGGATGCATGCATTCGAGTCGATAGTGAGGTGTCACGTCGTCGAGCACCGACAAAGGGACGCACGAGCAAGTAAGGCCCTTGGATGATGCCCAGAAGCTCGAATGGAGAGGTATTGTTAGAAGAAGGTCGAAGGAATGTCGATCTTATAATCGGGTTCGATCCGGGGGAGCGGACGGAGCAATCAAGCGGTAATTGAGATTTTTTGTAAAGAAGTTGCTATTTAGCCGATCGCTGCATCACGTTGGAAGAGATTTTTGTAGAAAAACATGTGAATTAGCTTCATTTATGATGTTAAAAAATTCCTGAAATTTCTTAGTAAATGATGGAATGCTTGGGACTTTTGATTTTAATGATTTGATATCGTATTTTACCAAATACTCTCACGTGACTTAGCAGGTATCCATTATGTGCTTGTAATTTATGGTTTCTTAGCTGCACTTGATTTTCTTATTCTAATTATTTGATTCAGCTTTATGAATATTTATTTTGGCATTCTGATGCTTACCACACTCAACTTTGACATCCACTGCTTGTTAACTCTCATCATTCAGATGCATAGAACTTTAGTATTATTATGCCATTATATAGCTACCACACTCAATTTTGATATCCAATTCAATTTATTAGATAGCTATCACACTTAATTTTGATATTCAATTCGGTTTATTAGATAGCTACCACACTCAATTTTGATATCCAATTCAGTTTATTATATAGCTATCACACCCAATTTCGATATCCAATTCAGTTTATTAGATAGCTACCATACTCAATTAATTTTGATATCCAATTCAGTTTATTAGATAACTACCACACCCAATTTTGATATCCAATTTAGTTTATTAGATAGCTACCACACTCAATTTTGATATCCAATTCAGTTTATTAGACAGCTACTACACCCAATTTTGATATCCAATTCAGTTTATTAGATAGCTACCACACTCAATTTTGATATTCAATTCAGTTTATTAGATAACTACCACACTCAATTAATTTTGATATCCAATTCAGTTTATTAGATAGCTATTACACCCAATTTTGATATCCAATTCAGTTTATTAGATAGCTATCACACCCAATTTTGATATCCAATTCAGTTTATTAGATAGCTACCACACCCAATTTTGATATCCAATTCAATTTATTAGATTGCTACCACACCCAATTTTGATATCCAATTCAGTTTATTAGATAGCTATCACACCCAATTTTGATATCCTAGATAGCTACCACACCCAATTTTGATATCCAATTCAATTTATTAGATTGCTACCACACCCAATTTTGATATCCAATTCAGTTTATTAGATAGCTATCACACCCAATTTTGATATCCAATTCAGTTTATTAGATAGCTACCACACCCAATTTTGATATCCAATTCAGTTTATTAGATAGCTACCACACCCAATTTTGATATCCAATTCAGTTTATTAGATAGCTATCACACCCAATTTTTATATGCAATTCAGTTTATTAGATAGCCATCACACAATTTTGATATCCAATTCAATTTATTAGATAGCTACCACACCCAATTTTGATATCCAATTCAATTTATTAGATAGCTACCACACTCAATTTTGATATCCAATTCAATTTATTAGATAGCTTTCTAGAACTATTTTTAAGTGATTTAATAAACATTGAACAATGGAAGCCTTTTCTCTACTGATTTAGGATTGCTACATTTTTTTTAGTTGTTTGATATATGATTGTTGTTGTTTTTTTATATGTTTGCAGTGTAATGGGAAAACAAAAGAAGGGAGTATCTGCCTCATGGGATTCAAACGAAGTCATGATTTTATGTGACCTGTGCATTAAAGAAATCCAACTAGGGAATCGACCTATCACCCACTTTAGCAAGGATGAGTGGAAAATTATGATTATTTCCTTCAAGCAGCGTACCGGGAAAAACTACAATCGTACGCAGATGAAGAATAAATGGGATCATCTTAAAAAAGATTGGAAGTTATGGAAAGAACTCAAACGTGGGAAAATAGGGTTGGGATGGGACCAAGAAAAAGAACCAGTGATGCATATGATGAGTGGTGGGATGAAAAAATCAAGGTCATATTATAATCATTTTTTTGTAAACAATGTTATACGTCTTTGATTTTCATTTCACATTATTATTATTGTTGTGTGTAGGTTATTTCTGCTGCCAAAAAATTTTAATATGCGGGTATTGCGCCTGAGTTAGAAGAAAAAACGAATATTATGTCCAGGCAAGTTGTAGCAACCAATGAAGATTCATGGGCACCATCATTAGACAATTTACCTCCTGATATGGTGATTGATTCGGAAGTCGGTGTTAATTTGGAAGATGAAGAGTAGAGACCCAGGCTGATGGTCGTGACGAGCTTGGTGGTAATGCATCAACTATCATTGGCAATACATCCACATCATCTGGTAAAAGAAGAAAGATGAGAAAGAACAAGGGAGTTGATATAGCATACATGAGTGAGTTGAAAAAATCTGCTCTGCAAGCAAAGCATCCACCAGTTATCGCAATTAAGGAGACAGTGGAGTTGATCTCAAGTATTCCTGATATACGTTCTAACCTCAACTTATACCATTATGTCGTGAACTATATTATGGACAAAATAGCATAGAGATTTTCATGAGCACTCCAGCTGATATACAAGTTTTGTGGATTAAAAAAACTTATGAGAACAGGACCCAATAACAAGTTTAAAATCGGTGGATCAAAAACAATTGTGTTTTGTAATGATATGTTATGTTATATGTATTATGGTTTGTTGTGTTATGTTATATGTCTTATGATTTGTTGTGTGAACAATATTGTAACACCTCTGTGTTACATAGAATATAGCAGTAGGTCCGGCCGGGACCCCACGCCATATTAAACGAACAGAAGAGTGCGTTACTGAAGTAGATTTAAACAGTTAAGAACATAACCATCTCAGCAGAAGGAGTCGAACAACGGAAGCATTTAATTTGATTAAGGTACAACCAGCTCACAATTTGTCCACTTCTTTACAGGGAATGAAAATATAACAAAGGTTGTTTAAAATGTTTACAACAATTAGGTGGCTTCCAAACATCGGCACGCAGGCCGGCCACACATGAAAATAGTAAACAAAACACTTGGCCTTCAAGGGCCAGCAAAGCTCAGCAGTTGGGATTCCACCCCGCTATTTCCCGCTCATCTCGTTAGGACCTGTAAGCCACAATCCACCAAACGGTGGGAAAAGAAGTAATCGGTCAGCTTTAGCTGACACAGAATATAACGACCACATCCCATCCTCGGGGCGGCGGTGCTCCTTCCCTGCAAGCAAGCAATAACAACATATATATTTCAAAGGTGCGTCTACACACCGCATAGAAACATTCATCACACGGTGACGTCAAGTCATACGTCATGTGCACTTACGGCACGTCATCCTCAAGTCCTTTTCAACTTGGATGATCAGATTGAGCTAGGTCGTACACACGAAGTTCTGGCACTCTTTGAGCTTGGTCGTACACACGAAGTTCCGACACTCGTTCACAAGTCCTTTTTCAACTTGAATGAGCATTATGAGCTAGATGTCAGGATTCACCTATGCTTGGCCCGGGTTCGGTTCAGCTTGTGTCCGCGCTCATAATGTCAGGATTCAACTTAGCCTGACACGGGTTTGGCTTCCCCTTGTGCCCGTCAAACTATACAAACTATAACCGCACAGGGTCATCACTTCAGCCTCAGGGGCTATTTTCGAGTGCCCCAAGCAATCTCAAGGATCACTGGCACTAGCGTCGGCGCTAGCCAACAGAACACATATCTGTTAGCTCTTTCGGGTATTTCCTGAGGATAACCTCCAGGACTCCCTGCAGCACATCAGAACCCGAAAACATACATACGCGGAGTCTTCTCCGGAGTGCAATATAGCATATCAACATCACCAATCCAGACCAACCTGTCCAGATGGGCTTCACACATCATGCCTATGTCCGTACTGTCATTCCGGACTCTATATGCAATTTCTACAGGGATAACATCAACCCACCGACAGAAACCTATCCACTGGTTAGTGGAAATCTGCCTCCTACTATGCAAATCAAAGGATGCACATGTCCAAAGATGTAGGGAGGAGAATCGTTACCCTCGGCGCTCGCTTCGATGCCATAATCAGAGAGAGAATCGGCTGGAATCGGCGATGGCACAAGCACACAAGTAATCTCCTTCGCAACTTTCCCCTTCGGAACGATGAACGGCTAGCCCCCAACGGGTCTTCTTCTGCAAGCTCTCAGCTCTCTCAACCTACCTCTCTTGGAGAAACTGAGAAGGAAAGCTGAAAATCAGAACTTATAACCCTTTTTCCGCTACCACCGGCGCTAGCTACTAGCGCCTGGCGCTAGCCCAGAGTTGGTACCGCTTTAGGGCACTACCGCTAGCACTAGCGCTACCGCCTGCGCTAGCATTTATCGACGAATCCTCTTGCGTTCAACACGGTTCGTCGAAATGCATTCGTCGGGACACATTCGCCGAAAAAGTTACCGCTAGCGCTACCGCAGACGCTAGCAGGTATCGACGAATCCTCTTGATGCTTTCGTCGATACACACAAGTCCCTTCGTCGATATGCTACATTCGTCTATAAAGCTACAGTCGATGCTAGCACTAGCGCCTGGTGCTAGCTCCTTAGCTTCAGAACACTTCCACTTTGCGTGCACACAAAAATTGGGGTCTTACATTTCTTCCCTTCTTAAAAAAATTTCTTCCCGAAATTCTAACAGTGCAAGTAATACAAAATATAACTTATAGCTCAACGGAATAATTCGGGGAACTCGTCACGCATGGTCTGCTCACGCTCCCATGAAAGATCCTCGCAACCACAATTGTTCCAGCGAACTTTGACCATCTTGATCAGTTTATTCCGCAGCTGCTTAATTTCAGTGTCTTCAATGCAAATATGCGTGACCATTGTCTTCAGCCCATCATTGACTGACACTTGATTCGCCACCAACATCTGGCTAGGCTCTGACACAGCTTTCCTCAGCACCAAGATGTGAAACACATCGTGCAAACCGCTCAGCTCCATCGAAAGAGCGAGCCGAAAGGCAGCTTCACCAACACGGTCCAGTATCTCGAATGGTCCAAGGTATCTCGGACTTAACTTTTTCAAGCGTCGAATCTTTGACACACCTTTGAAAGGCTTGATCTTGAGATACACTCAGTCACCCACTACAAATTCTAAATTTCTGTGTTTGGCATTGTAATATTTTGCCTGCATATCTTGCGCCACCAACAATCGCTCCCGGATTGTTCGGATAGTCAAATTTGCATCTTCGACTTCCTTCCGCTTAAACAGCTTTATCTCGCCCGTTTCCGCCCAAGCCAAGGGAGTACGGCAAACTCTACCATAGAGGGTCTCGAAGGGCGTCATCTTTATACTTGTTTGATAGCTGTTATTATAAGTGAATTCGATCATAAACAAATAATCTTCCCACTTCTTACCGAAGTCTAGGACGCACATGCGGAGCATATCCTCCAACGTTCTGTTAGTACGTTCTGTCCGTCCATCCCGTTTGAGGGTGCAAGGCAGTACAAAACTTCAACTTTGTACCCAATAATTGGTGGATTAGCCTCCAATTTTTCGATGTAAAGCGCTCATCTCGGTCACTTACGATGCTACGGGGCACACCGTGCAATCGTACAATGCTATCAACATATAGCTTTGCTAACCGTTCCACTGAATCGTCCCGCCGATTCGGAATAAAGTGAGCTACCTTCGTCAAGCGATCCACGATCACCCAAACAACATCATTCCCACTCTGCGATCTCAGCAAACCGTGCACAAAATCCATCGAAATGTCATCAAATTTCCTTTCCGGTACAAGCAACGACTTCAGGAAACCACCAGGTTTCTGACATTCGGCCTTCACCAGTGCACAAGTTTTACACTTTGCCGCGTAGAGGGCGATGTTTTTCTTCAACCCTGGCCACCAAAACAACTTTCTCATGTCTTGGTACATTTTTGTGTTTCCCGGGTGAATTGAGTACTTTGTAAAATGTGCTTCGTACATCAATTCTTCCCGCAATTTACCCACATTTGGGATGCACAACCGACCGTCTTTCCACATAAAACCGTCGTCTAACACAAACTCTGCATCAGACCCATCCCCAGTCTCTGCCAAGTAGCGATGCATGCTCGAATCAAGCTCCAGGGCCTGTCGTATTCTGTCCGCGAGGTCGTATTGCACCTCCGTCCAGTTCAAGCACGCACTCGCACTAGAACTTCTCTCCACACAGGAGATCTCTAAGGCTTCCAAGTCCCTGATCAGACGCAAATCATGCATCTGAATCCAGTTGGCCTGCACTGAAGCCCTCCAGCTCAAAGCATCTGCGACGACATTTCCCTTCCTGGGAGTATAGTGTATCTCGAATGTGTAGTCCCCCAGGAACTCCATCCACCTTCGTTGTCGCATATTGAGCTCTTTTTGGTTTAACAGATACTTTAGGATCTTATGGTCGGTAAAGATATCAACCTTCACGCCAGACAAGTAATGCCGCCACAATTTCAGAGAGAAGATCACGGCCGCCAATTCCAAGTCGTGGACCGGGTAATTCCGCTCATGCACTTTCAATTGGCGAGAGCCATAAGCTATCACTTGACCAATCTGAAGAAGTACGCAGCCTAAGCCGCTCCCTGACGCATCGCTGTATATTTCATAGCCTTCTGCACCACATGGCAAACACAAGATTGGTGTCGTGGTCAGACGACTCTTTAACTCCTCAAAAGCTCGTGCACACGCTGGTTACCAAACAAACTTTTGATCCATTCTTGTCAAGGTTGTGAGAGGAAGAGCAATCCGTGAAAAGTTCTCCACGAAGCGCCGATAGTAGCCAGCAAGTCCAAGGAAACTCCTGACTTCCGCTACTGTTGTCAAAACGGGTCACTCCTGGATAACAACTATCTTTGCCGGATCTACTACGATACCCTCACCACTAAACACATGACCAAGGAACGCCACTGAGGCTAACCAAAACTCACACTTAGAGAACTTGGCATACAGCTGACTCCGTCGCAGGGTCTCCAACACTACGCGTAAATGAATCGCGTGTTCTTCTTCAGATTGAGAGTATACCAGAATATCATCAATAAAGACGATCACAAACCGGTCAAGACACTCTCTAAAGGTCCTATTCATCAGATCCATGAACACTGATGGTGCATTCATCAGTCCAAATGGCATAACGGTAAACTCATAGTGCCTGTAGCGGGTACTAAATATCGTCTTGGGAATGTCGCACTCCTGAATCCGCAACTAGTAGTAGCTAGACTTAAGATTCATCTTCGAATACACCATTGATCCGACTAGCTGATCAAACAAGTCATCGATTCGAGGAATCAGATACTTGTTCTTCTCGGTCAGCTTGTTCAATTCATGGTAGTCGATACAGAGATGTAGGCTTCCGTCCTTCTTCTTCACAAAGAGGATCGGAGCACCCCAAGGGGATGTACTTGGGCGTATATAGCCTTGCTCTAGCAACTCCTGTAACTGAACCTTCAACTTCGCCATCTCCTTTGGCGCAATATGGTACAGAGAGCGTGACACAGGCTTGGCACCTGACACCAACTCTATTGTGAAGTCAATCTCTCGCTGAGGTGGCGCTCCAGGAAGATCTTTCGGAAACACATCTGGATACTCCGAGATAATAGGAACGTCACACAGACTGGGCTGAGGCTTTGCAGCCCCAACTAGCACAACACACAAGTCTGCGCCCTGCCGAACTGCCTTGACTACTTGGACATCAGACATCAATGTCGTGCTCGATCCACGCAAACCAGCAAACGTAGTTGCACGTTCGGTATTCCGCCCCAGTGTGACCTCCTTAGAAGTGCAATCAATGTAGGCTTGCTGCGCCGACAACCAGTCCATACCAAAGATCACATCGAACTCCGAAAGCGGCAGTATTAGTGCTTCCAAATCAAAATCTTGACTTCCGATTCGTACCTTTACCACACAGCCTTGATCCGCACACATAGAACACCCATTGAGCAGCATCACATCTAACCTTTCCGCGATCACTGTCGAAGGCACTCCAAGTTGTCGTATGAAGGCCTCCGACAGAAAGGAATGCGAAGCTCCCGTATCAAACAGTGCTCTCGCCCGACAGTTAAATATTAGGACAAAGTCTAATACACGCAATGTAACATCCCCTAAACTGCTAGACCCCTAAGTTAGTTTTGTCATGACTAGGTCAAGACAAAACCATAGGAAGAGCCCAAGCCCTTGTGAGCTTAGGAAAGAAGAAGAAAACCACCTTGGTCTGCAAATAGCCATTTCCAGTTACCAAGCTTAGAGTTGGACTTTAGGGCCTAAACTTGACCATTTGACCCCCACCATAGTATCCCTAACCCTTTAGGGGTCACCTTAGAGCACCAAGGGCCCATTGGGGTCAACCTAAGAGGCCAGATTGACCAAAGTCAACTCTAACCCCAAATTGGTCAAAGTAGCCTAATTAGAGTCAATTGACCTCCACCATGCCAAGTTGACCAGACATCTAGGTCTAAAATATCATAAGAGACCTAGTACACCTAAAATCCCCATCATGGGACCCCCAGTGGTGCAAATTGACCAAAATGACCTTTTAGGTCAAAATGACAATTTTTCACTAAGTACCCTAATTGACCACCACCATATTAAATTGACCCTACCGATAGTGTTATAATATCATACGGGACCCAGTGGAACAAAAAGCCCCTTGACTGGGTCAACCCTAGGGCTCAATTTGACCAAAGTCAACTTAGCCTGTTTTGGTCAAATCAACTTATATTGGGTCAACTAAGGCCCATGTGACCAAATTGACCCCACCAGTAGTTTCTAAATTTAATTTGGAGTCCAATGGACCCAAAAGCCCCATCCTAGGGTCACCCAATTGGTCAATTTGACCAAAAGTCAAACTTGCCCAAATTAGGTCAAATCTCTTAAACCTAGCCCAATCCCTTTGGGCTAGCTCAATTGAGTGGTCAACCAGCCTAGTAGGCTAGCATTAAACACAGGAGGGAGTGGAAAATCGGCCATGGTGAGTAGGAGAGAGAAAATGGGGGTTTTCCCCAATTTTGGGGAGAGAAAAAGAGGCCATTCATGGCCATTAAGGAGATACACCCCTTGGCATCCCTCATTTACACCCCCATTCATCTTCTCTGATGAATTTGAGAAGATTCCAGCTGTTTCTAGGGGGAATTAAGGCAGGGGGGATGCATAGGTCGGCCATGGGGAGGGAGGTGAAGAGGCCATTAATGGCACAAGGGGTTAAAGCCACCACCACCCTCAATTAAACCCCCTATCACCTTCAGAAGTCGGAGAGGAGTGAAACCCCCAAGGATTCAGAAGAAATCGTGCACTCTAGGCGCGGATCGGCATGGCTCCACAACCTCCCTGAGCTCCCATGGTATATATGAGAACGACAAGGAGGCAAGCCCCACAACAGGTCCGATCCTCCTCCTCCCTCTCAGTGCTTAGATCTTAATCTAACTGGGGCTTGATTCGAGTTCAAACGGGCTCGAATCGTGCACCCAAAGGTGCTCGTTTTTGAGCACTTTTCCCCTCCCCGAAACCCCTACTCCGGCCACCACCGGCCGGCAAACGACCTCCTATCGCCGGCCACCACCTCAACGGAGGTGGTGGTGGCACTTGCCGGCCGGGGGGGGATGTGAGGGTGGCCGGGAAAACGAGGTTGAAGGCGGCCCAGGAGCGGGCTGTCGCAGCCGTCAATTTGCTGGAGAAGACGACCCGATGTCGTCCAAGCTGCTTCAAGATTCGTGCAGGAATCATGAATGAAATGAATGTTATTATTTATGTGTATTTTGTCACATATCTGGCAGCATTTTGAATTAAATATTAAAAATACCTAGGCCCTTCAAATGAAAAAGTGTTCAACACCAATGTTGTAGCCCTCGATGTCTAGTTTATTACAAAATTTAGTTCACTCAGTTTGGAGCCCTGGTTAGGTCACAACACTCATTTTGGTGGGGTCTGTCCATAGGGATGACCAGAGATTGATTTGGATGCCCACATCAATCCACAACTCCAAATGACTTGAAATTTGGGGTGTAGGCTATTCTTATATATATATAGGACATATCCAAAAATCAGAATTTTTGGAGAATATTTTTCTATAGTTTTTGGAAAAATTTAATAATCCATGTGTGATTTAATTAGGTGTCCTAAACACCTCAAAATCCTCCCAAATTTGGATGTGTGGTCTTAGAGAGCATGTTAGGTCTCTGGTAAAAATCTCAACCCATTTGGAGTTGATTTGATAGGGCAATTCACAAAGTCAACCCTAGGCTCCCTAGGTTAGGGAAAAACTTTGGGTGAGTGCCCCACTCCCCCACAAAGCCAATTGGTCTCAAATTTGGGGTGCACATCACCCTCACCCATGTCAACCCTTGGTCCAAATTTGGTGGGCATTGGAGGTGGTTTACCCTAGTAAATTGCAAAGGGGGCTAATTGCTAAATGCACCCCAATTAGGCACCCTAAAGAACCCTAATCCTCACCAAATTTTGGTAGGACCTTGGGTGACCATTCACTGACCTCTGGCCAAAGTTTGGGTTGATTGGACTTGGACAAGCTAGGGAATTTCCCTTGGACATATGTATGCTTAAGGGTTAAATTAGGGTAAAGATGGACCTAGGCTAATTATGGAGTGTGGAGGGGCTTCTCCCACTTATTGAAGGAGTGACTTTGGTCACTGACTTGGGGTGTATGGGACACCCCAAGGAGCCAATTATGGAAGAGTTGGGCTTGGTGTGCCCTTAAACCCTAGTGGTTAACCCTAGGGTGCCCTTTAGGGCTTGTGAAGGACATGAGGGAGTTTGCCCTTGGAGAGGAGTGTATTAGACTCCTCTGGGTTCTATGAGTGTTACAACACCCTCACAAGAAGTTTGGGTGGATTTGAGGAAGTATAGACCCTAACCCTAGGGTAAACCCTAAGGGGTGCATATAGAGGTCAATGAAAGAAGAGGGGTCAAACCTTTATGGATTGACCTAAAATTTTGTGGAGTTGGTCATGGTGACCAGAGAAGACTCCTCTGTGAAATTGAAGAGGTTTGGGGTTGTAAACCTTAGTGAATAAATCCTTGGGTAGATTTGTAAATATTTAGGTTTTTGGGATTTAGGAAGGATTAATGCTTAGGGATTAACCAACTTCTGTCACCAACTTAGTCTTGATGTTATTAATCCCTGGAGATTCTGTTAGAACCATTGGAAGACTTTTGGAGGTCCAAATTATAAATATTCTTATTGTTAGCAATTTTTGGGATGATCAATTTTAGGGTCTTAGTTTTATGTAAGTTCATGAAACTTTGCTGGATGTCATTTTATACCATTATGATTCCTTGGTAATTCTCTTATAATTTTTAGGTTATTATTTTTGGTACTTCTAGTTCGAATTGGAATTAATTGCAAATATAACCTTTGTGGAAATTACAAATGTAACCTCTTTGGAATATGGTCAAATTTTGTAGGACTGAATATTTTAGTATGATTCACCTCTGTAAAAATTTGCACAAGGTTTGGAGTTCATATGAGGGTACCTCCTTTGGAAATAATTGAAAATTAATGGGTTTAGGAATTTTTAATAATTATAAACCTTGCTGTAAATTCCTAAAAATTCATATTTACTGATTACCAGGTACCCTTGATTTATGTAAAAATTTTAGTAGGCATTGGAAGTCAGAAAAGTGCACTTATAGTTCAAACCTTAGGAAGTTGTATTTTGGGAAAAAATGTTTTAATTATTAATAATATTGGTAAAAATGTAATTCTCTGGAATTTGCCTTATAATATCATGATAGACCTCCAATAAATAGCTTGAGTTAGTTGGATGAATATTTGGAGTACCTCTAGTTATAAGCTTCATGTAGTCAGTTTGGTCTGCGTATAGTAAAACTGTGAAACTTAGGAATTTAGTGACCTACTAGGTGGAACTGGGGTGCAGGTGGTGCACATGGGTTGATTAGATAGTTGTGAGTCCACCCAAGGAAGTGTGTGAGGAAAGTGTACTTGGTGGCTTAAGAGTAAGGTTGTCCTAGGGATTGACGAAAGATTGTCTCTCCCCTAGTGTGTCTTAAGCACTTAGGTCTAACTCAAGTGAAAAGGTAGAAGGGAATTCTTAAGGGTAGATACCAATAACAGTAAGTATCTTGAGAAAGGGAACTTTGGGGTGTCAACCCATTACAGTTACTAGTACCGTAGCGAGCCCCTTCTAGGGTAACCCTCGGGAAGTCCAAGATTAACCATAAGTCCTAGGAGTATAGAAGATGCTCAAGACTAACAAATAACACATTCACTCACACTCCATGGTCACGGGAGTTTGGATGGTTTGGTACCCCGAGTTGTAGGCTCGGTGGGGGTTGGTGCGGATTGTTGATCCGGGAGTTTGTGACTCAGTTTGGTACTTGGTTGGGCAAGTTAAGCTCAGGTGGTTTATGTTAGAGTTCGTAGATAAATAGTAAAACATGTTGCATGTGCACAAGGTGGTGGGTCCTTAGTGTTGGCGGTCGTTTCACCGACGTTGATACTCGGGCTCGGCAGGTGTGGTATTTACACTTAGCCATAAAAGTCTGGTGGTCCAGCCAGTAAGAGTACCCAGATGCTCCTCGGGTTTGCGTTGAGGCGTACGATAGGTCTAGGTTAGGTAGTGCATATACCAACCTAGAGGTGGGCGAGGCCCAACACACCGCTTCCGTTCGCCACTACGGGAGTATCCTGAGAGTCTTGCTAGCTCCAAAAAGGGGGAACTAAAGGTCTATGCGCATAGAGTCGTAGTGAGTGAGTTGCACTTGTATGAACATAACATAACAGCATACCTTGCATGTCATAACATAAACATTGCATTTCAACCTACCCCTAACGTATAAGTCGGTTATGTGACTTCTTATACGGTAGGCATTGCTAAACGACCCCATGGTCTATAGGTTTGTGTGTACATTCCTATAAATCAATGGTTACTTTTCTATTACTATTGTCTTTACTTACTGCCCCTTTACTTACCCTTTACCTGCTCTTACTATGCTTTATTACCTGTTTCATTTATGAATATATACTTGAGTAGTGGTAGAACTCTTCCTGTAGAATATACCCTGTCATCTGCTTTTGCTATTACCCCTTGTTTGTCCTCCGCTTCATCCTTTCCGCTCGGTGCCTAGGAGTCACCGGGGGAGGGGTGGGGGATTGGCTTAGTCTTTGACTAACGGTCGGTGGACCTTATCATTTTAGGAGACCGCGGCGACAGTGCAACATCAGAGGCTGGTGCAGATGGAGGCGGGGCAGTCTAGCACTGGAGCACCGATGACAGGATCCGTGAGTGTTAGTTATAGTTGATTTGCTTCCGCGAGTGAACTTTGTAGTGAGGCTTTGATGTATCGGGCAGGAGCCCTTGTTATCTCTTTCCTTATTTCAGTTATATTTATGTGGACATCTCTTCGTGGATGTATTACTTTTCTATGTGATGTGGACTTGGCTTTCTTTTAGCTTATTTCTCTTTGCTTCTTCATGATCGATTTGGCCGGCAGCATCGACATTTTGTAGTGGCGACCTTCCCGAGCGAGGGTGGCACCGCAAAACGGCGGTTCTGGGCCTAAGACCCGGATGTTTGAGAAGAAAAAAATGGGGTCTTACACGCAAGGTTAACAAGCAATGCACAAGGTATGAAATATAAAAAACAACAAAAGTTGTATACTAACTCATACCTGTCACCACATCGCTTTGCTTTATGGCCTCCTATTGACCAAGATTGTATACTCGCGGTTGAGCTGGAGTGTAGTGGGATGCAGACGACTATGTTGCTTTCCCTTTCTTCGCCGCATAAGCCGCAGCTACCTTTTTGCTGCCACGACAGTCTCGGGCTATATGTCCCGGCTTACCACAATTAAAGCAAATGATTGGGCCTCGCCCACTCGTTGCTCCCGCTCCAGCATATTGAGCTGACCCAGAAGGTCTCGCTCTTTTCCTCCATCTGCTTTGCCCAGACTTTGAAGAGCTCGGTGCTTTGAACTTTGGCTTTACCACAGCCAAGTCCTTTCTGCTTTGGGACCGCTTCATGTCCTTCTCTAAGGAACGAGTTGTATTGACCAGGGTCATAAACCCTTGCGTCATTGGCCCGGACAAAAGGAACCGCAATTCTTCCCGCAGACCTTCGTAAAATCGATTGGTCTTACGATCTTCATCTGCAAAAGCCGCGTCCGCATACCTCCCCAACCGGGTAAACTCGTGCAGATAGTCATCAATCATACTATCAGCGTGAGTTAGACGGTTGAACTGGTTCTGCATCTCAATCTGTTGAGCAAGTGGGAGATACCGCGCCAAGAACAATCTCAAAAACTCGTCAAACGAGATGTCCTCCAGCTGCCATCCTACAAGATGATGCATCTCCAACTCGTCCCACCACAGTTGCGCCTCCCCATCAAGAAGGAAGGTTGCCAATGTAACCTTCTGCTCTTCCTCCGTATCTATGGCCTTCAAGGTCTTTCTCACTCTTGATAGCCAATCCTCAGCTTGAGTCGGAGTCCCTGCCCCCGTGAACGTCGGAGGGTGGAAACTCAGAAAGTACTGCACTTGTTGGTCCGGAGCTCTCTGTGCCCTCACCGACACTGGTCTTTTGACCACAGGTTCAGCTGCCACAACCGGCACCGGAGCCACCCCGAGGGTAGGAGGTTGTCCAGGGACATGCCCTCCAGGTTGTGCAGTGAACATAGCGAACACCGCTTCAGCCACCATCTTCACTGTCTCAGCAGAAGGAGGAGTAGACACCTCAGCTGGTGCACTGCTCGCAGTCGAATGCGGGGGTCAAGACAACCCCGCACCACTTCCAGTCGCCTATAGATGTGTACCAAACACAATTAACGACTAAGAGATAGCATGAATCAATTAAGGAACACACACATTCCATCACAATGCTTCACTCATACTTGTAATTCATTCCTAAAGTGGACAGTTACTAGTTATTTACATGGCTTAACGGCGACGCACACACGTGCTCACCACCCCTTAAAAGAATTCGACCACGGATTCAGACAGAAAGGGATCGAGACCCGCAGCTGAGACCAATTTGTAACACCTCTGATACCAATTTGTAATACCCATGTGTTACATAGAATATAACAGTAGGTCCGGCCGGGACCCCACGCCATATTAAACGAACAGAAGAGCGCGTTACTGAATTAGATTTAAACAGTTAAGAACATAATCATCTCAGCAGAAGGAGTCGAACAACGGAAGCATTTAATTTGATTAAGGTACAACCAGCTCACAACTTGTCCACTTCTTTACAGGGAATGGAAATATAACAAGGGTTGTTTAAAATGTTTACAACAACTAGGTGACTTCCAAACATCGGCACGCAGTCCGGCCACACATGAAAACAGTAAACAAAACACTTGACCTTCAAGGGTCAGCAAAGCTCAGCAGTTGGGATTCCACCCCGCTATTTCCCGCTCATCTCTCCAGGACCGGTAAGCCATAATCCACCAAACGGTTGGAAATGAAGTAACCAGTCAGTTTTAGCTGACATAGAATATAACGACCTCACCCCATGCTCAGGGCGGCGGTGCTCCTTCCCTGCAAGCAAGCAATAACAGCATATATATTTCAAAGGTACGTCTACGCACCGTATAGAAACATTCATCACACGGTGACGTCAAGTCACATATCATGTGCACTCACGACACGTCATCCTCAAGTTCTTTTTCAACTTGGATGATCAGATTGAGCTAGGTCGTACACACGAAGTTTCAACACTCTTTGAGCTTGGCCGTACACACAAAGTTCCGACACTCGTTCACAAGTCCTTTTTCAACTTGGATGAGCATTATGTGCTAGATGTCAGGATTCACCTATGTCTGGCCCGGGTTCGGTTCAGCAGCTCAATTGGTGATGAAAAGTGGAAGAACTCCATAGTTAAGCGTGCTCGGGCTGGAGCAATTCTGGGATGGGTGACCTCCTGAGAAGTCTGTGTGGTGCATGCTTGACTACCGAGTTTGCCTCATTAAAGGGAGGATGTGGCCACCAACAACCCGCCAGTGGGCTGGAGAGGGGTTGGGGTGCTTGGGCTGCAGCCAGTAACGTGCCGGTTCGGGATTTTCTCCGGTTGAACCGGGGTAGGTCGGCCCTGTGCGTTACAATAAAAAGTGCACTTTTATTGTAACGACCCAGAAGCCGACGTCCTATCGGGACAACATCCACCGATCTAGCCTCAACTGGCCTCGCTACCGGGTTGCAGCACAAGCATCTCAACCCCTCTCCAGCCCACTAGCGGGTTGTTGGTGGCCACAACCTCCCTTTAATGAGAAGTGATCCAGTTAAGCGCCCCTACGGGAACTTCCCAAGAGGTCACCCATCCAGCTCAATTGGTGTTGTGAAGTGAAAGATCTTTATAGTTAAGCATGCTCGGATGGAGCAATTTCGGGATGGGTGACCTTCTGGGAAGTCCCCGTAGGGGCGCTTAACTAGATCACTTCTCATCAAAGGGAGGTTGTGGCCACCAACAACCCGTCATTGGGCTGGAAAGGGGTTGGGGTGCTTGGGCTGCATTCCGATAGCGAGGCCAGTTGAGGCTAGATCGGTGGACGTTGTCCCGATCAGACGTCGATTTCTGGGTCATTACAAATATTATGTTTTGTTATGTGATTTTCATGAGCATTCAAGTTGATATATTATGTTGTGTATATAGTATATGTCAAATCGGTGGATCAAAAACAAAAAATGTTTTCATTTTCTCTCTCTCTTACGTGGTGATAATTTCTATGCTCTTTGACAGATTAAAAGCAATGGACGCATATGCTCATGACTCTTCCAGTGAAGACTCTTTTGAGTCTACCGATCTCCCTCCTGAACGTACATAATATTTGGAATACTACAATATAATTATTTCAGCTATTGCGGATATAAATAAAACCATACGTGATACAAGACCATGCATGCGTCTGCTCAAACATGTGATATGTTTCATAGTGCATTTAGAATGTCAAAGCATACCTTTATTGATTTACTTTGGAAGCTTGCACGTGATCATGAGTTACAAGGATTGCAACGCACCACAACATGAGAAGTATTGGCTATTACATTTCACATTTTTGCACACTCTGGCTCAATGAGATTAACACATGAACGCTACCAACACTTGACTGAAACTATATGTAGATACTTCTCCTCCAAAGGTCTTAGAGCACTATTACTATTATCAGTTGATGTCATTAAACCAGTTGATTGTCAGTTTAGAGATATGCCAGTAGAAACAAGGTATGATCAACGTTATATGTCATTCTTTAAGGATTGTATAGGTGCAATTTGTTAGAAATGTTTCCGTTAGGTGGACATATTCCATCGAGACGACCCATTAAAGTCGTACGCGATTTTTGAGTCTATTCGGACTCCTACGAGCGTGCGTTGGTTCAGTCACATGAATGGTCGAAGCCGTGATAGGTGGGCCAAACCGTCTCGTAAATTCAGTCGCAAACTCGGTCTCACCTGGCCTTGACATATATATTGACTTAATTTTGAATTTAATTAATTATTTGGGAAAATAATTTTCATTGAATTTGAGAGATTAATGGTATTGATTGCATCCATTAATTTTGGAGATTAATGGTATTGATTGCATCCATTAATTTTAGTAACTCCACTAATTTAAGGCTTGCCCTATTAGAGTCTATATTATAATTCCCCATATTCATTCAAAAGCCACGGTGAACAAGGTATGAAAATTCTGAGTTTCTCTCTCCACCCTTTCGTGAAACTGTCGGCCCTAATCTTCTCCTCGATTCAACGTTTTTACTTCTCGGCACTGGATCCAGAACGCTGGAATACAGTCGACGCCTCTTCATTCAAAACCAACAGAAAGGAGCAGATCTGATGTAGATCTCAAGGTCGCGAGCTCTACAACCTTTGCGATCATAGATCTGAGCAATAGAGGAGAGGAGGAATTCATTTCGATTTCCTGGATAAGTTCAGCACTGGGATTCACTTCCTCTGTCAACTCTGCAACTTCCAGACAAGTCAAATCATCCAGGAAATTGATTTGAGATTCCACTTGGCTTCTACCTAACATCTCAGTCAGGTATTTCTGATACTACCGTCTATGTGATCCTCCAATATCTTCAAAACTGATATGATTCCAGAATATCATGACAAACATTATTTTATATCTAATTGGATTTATTCATCACAATCAAATCATGCTCATATATAGATGTGTATGTGCGACACAACAAATATTAAGTTATTATTTGTGTTAATTCCCTTAGAATTCAAAGTTGAATACTCTTATATGCTGAAAGGATCTACGGACGCGACGGAATTTATAAGGAACAACACGTCACAGTTGTTGCGACTATCCGCCATCATGAAACACGAGCAAGATTATAAGAACGGTATAAATTATATTTCCGCACTTCAGTAAATATACCGCTTGCATAACCTTTAGTTTATTTGTGTGTTGTTGGTTGATTAGAAAAATAAATTTTTACATAAACTCCAATTAGAGATCTATAGCATTTAGTTAAGACGATTCAAGAAACTTTATGTGTCGCTGCATTCAGTAGAATTTTTTCGATAATATAAGTTCGTCGTAGCGACACTTACTCCAAATTTATAACAGTTGGTATCAGAGTGACTTAACTCAAATCTATTGATCTCATTCATAATTTTGGAGCGAATTATTTTTCAAATTAATTCAATTAAAAAACACAATTTTTCAAAACCCATTAAGAGAATTAAAGAGAAATAAAATTATGGATTGAAACTTAAAGTGCTTTCATAAATCAGTCCCTAACAAAAGCCTCGTGTTTTCTTTAGACGATAAGTGCTCACACATCATTAAGCAAAAGAACCACGATATTAAGTTAGGGCAATATTCAGATATCCCAGTGTGAAAGAGTCTTGTAGATTGATAAGAACTGTAGCCGCTAAAGTGGCATTTTCGAGTCGATTTGTGAGATTATGGTTTCACATGTTTTAGGGAGTTCTCTAATACTAGTGCACAATCATTCTCCCAAAGGAGGTGCTTGCGCAATAAGTTCAGAGGGATACACAGACATTTGGACGGTAGTGCGAGGCTCTAGCAATCTATTCGCCCAAAGGTGATAGAACCGCGAAAAGTTCAAGCGTAACAGTTGCTCATTCTTGTGTTGAGAATCACTAATTGCGTGACGCGTAGTCTGCCCAAAGGTGTTGTGCGTTGACGCGTCTGGATTCTCTACCTAGTGTGTTATTTAGGGTTTATAGCCACCGTTGCCCTATTTTTCTCTAATATTTCTTTTCTCTCTATACATTCACCTTTACAGCTCATAATAATATGACGACCATTGATAAACTCACTGGTTTGAATTTCAAGAAGTGGAAATCCGACATCATGTTTGTCTTAGAGATGACGGATATAGAGATGACCATGAATATCGATCAGCCTGCAACCCTCACAGAAACCAGCACTCAAGCTGAGAAGGATCATTATGGTGCATGAAACAAGTCCAACAAGATCTGCTTGTTGACTATGAAGCGTTCCATTCCAGAGCACCTGCTGAGTGGTCTTCCTTACACGACCTTCGTCAGGGATTTTCTGACAGCCGTTGGGCAGAGGTACAAGGTGTCCTCAAATGATGAAATCGGGACTCTGATTCAGGACCTTTTCTCCATGAGGTATTCGGAGGAGGCGGAGTTCGCGATTACATACTGAAGATGGTCTATTTCCAGACCAAGCTGCAGGAGATGGAGATTACTCTTCCTGAAACGTTGATTGTGCACCAGACACTCAACACCCTCCCTGCAGAGTTCAACATCCTGAAGACCACCTACAATTCTCAGGATGAGGCGTGGAAAATAAATGATCTGATTACTCGTTGTGTTGCTGAGGAGGAGAAACTAAAGAACGAAAAGACGAACACTACATTGCTCGTTGTTAAATCCCCCTTTAAGAATAAGAAGAAATTCAAAGCTCATTTCATGGCTCGGAATGGGCAAGCTTCAGGGAGCAAGGACACTGGTGGCAAGAAGCCTCTTAGCTGCTTCTTCTATAAGAAGAAAGGGCATGTGAAGAGCGAGTGCCTTAAATTCAAATCTTGGATGGAGAAGCGTGGATTCGCACCTAAAGGTAACCCTTTAACTTTTGTCCTTTGTGAATCTAATTTAATTGAAGCCCCATCAAGTTCTTGGTGGCTCGATAGTTGAGCAACTAATCATGTTGCTTACACACGGAAGGGTTCATCAAAAGGAGGGGGCCAAGCAAGGGTGAGTGCAGATTCACGGTCGGCAACAATGCTGAGGTGGAGGTGGAGTTCATCGGAGACATTTGTTTGGTCCTTGATTCAGGATATGAACTTGTATTGAAAGACATATTTTATATTCCTTCGTTTATGCGGAATTTGATTTCACTTTCATCTTTAGATAGACTTGGTTATGGTTTCAATATTTCTGCTGGTTTAATTAAGTTATTTTATGAATCACAGTTTATTGGTCAATGTTCTCTATCTAATGGTTTATATAGAATATGTCTTGCACCTATTAATTATTATGCTACCTCTTATAATATTGAAAGCGTCGCCACCAAAAGACCTCTAATTAAGGAGCAGTCCTACATGCTATGACATAAAGGATTAGGTCATATCTCTAGGGAAAGAGTAGAGAGATTAATTAAGCAAAATATTCTTCCTACTCTTGACTTCAGTGACTTAGAGACATGTGTGGACTATTGTAGAGGCAAAATGACCAAGATTAAAAAGAAAGGCTCAACTTGTAGTTCAAGTTTATTAGAGGTTATTCATATGGATATCAGCGTCCCTTATTCCACTACCCTCTGTAAGAACACTTATTTCATTACCTTCATGGATGACTATTCTCATTTCGGGTATTTGTACTTAATTAAGAAAAAGTCTGAATCTCTTGATAAATTCAAAATTTTCAAGACTGAAGTTGAGAAGCAAATAGGGAAAGTCATTAAGATTGTTAGGTTTGACAGAGGTGGGGAGTATTTTGGTAGACATGATGCCTCTGGGCAACATAAAGGTCTATTTGCCAAATACTTGAAGAGAAGCGACATTGTTGCCCAGTACTCCATGTCGGGTAGTCCTGAGCAAAATGGTGTAGCCGAAAGGTGTAACCGCACTCTTAAGGAAATGATGAGGTGTATGATGAGTAGGACAAATCTTCCTGAGTTTTTGTGGGGTGGGGCACTTAAGACTGCATTGTACATCCTTAATAGAGTCCCGTCTAAGTCAGTACCCAAAACCCCTTTTGAGTTATGGACTGGTAAACAACTCAGCCTTAATCATTTACGTGTTTGGGGTTGTCTTGCAAAAGTTCGTTTATACAATCCATCGGAAAGTAAGATCGCCCCTAGGTCTTGTCATTGTTATTTCATTGGCTACCTAGATCACTCCATGAGATTTAAGTTCTATTCCCCTTTAGAAGGACTCAGAATTGTGGAGGCTCAAATAGCCAAAATTTTAAAATTAGATGTTGCTGACGAATCGAGTTGCTCTCGTACTATCGATGAAGCCGAGGAAATCGTGCCTATTAATTTATTTGTGCCCTTGGTAGGAGATCATGAGGTGCCTGAACCCGTGACGGAGCATGTGGAGGATGTGGATTCAGTTTTATCACCGATCCCAGTTGAGGTTTCTCCGCAAGTTCAGGAGGTTCATCCACCCGTTAGGAGATCCATTAAGGAGAGAATGCCTGCAATTTCCTCAAACTATGAAGTCTATCTGGGCGAGAGTGATTTTTTCATAGGTCATGGAGTTGACCCAGTGACATTTGAGGAGGTTGTGTTTGGACCTCAAACTAATTTGTGGTGGGAAGCGATGAAAGACGCGAAGGCTGTAGGCCCATTGATTTTAAATGGTGTTTAAGACCCAGAAAGAATCTAAAGGTAAGGTCGAGCGGTTTAAGGCCAGACTAGCTGGTTGCCAAGAGATTTACGCAGAGAGAGGGAATTGATTATAACGAAACATTTCCTCATATTCCCTCTAAAGACTCTTTTAGAGTAATTATGACATTAGTAACTCATTATGATTTGGAGCTACACCAGATGGATGTAAATATTGCATTCATGATGACGATCTTGTCGAAGAAGTCTATATGGTGCAGCATGAGGGATTCAAGTCTGGTCATTCCGACCAGCTTGCGTGTAAACTTAATAAATCCTTATACGGTATAAAGCAAGCTTCTAGACAAGAATATCTGAAATTCGATGAGGTGGTTACCTTTTTTGGTTTTGTAGAAAATAAAGTAGACCGCTGCATATATCTCAAGATCAGTGAAAGTAAATACATTTTCTTAATCCTTTATGTAGATGATATCTTGCTTGCGAGTAGTGATTCAGCGTTATTGCATGAATCCAAGCAATTTTTGTCAAAGCACTTCGATATGAAAGATCTTGGAGAGGCATCCTTCGTTCTAGGAATTGAGATCATTAGTGACCGATCTCACCATAATTTAGCACTCTCTCAGAAAGCCTATATCGAGCATGTACTTGAAAGATTTAATATGCTTGATTGTAAGCCTAGTGACGTACCTGTGCTTAAGGGTGATAAGCTTAACTTAGCACAATGCCCCAAGAACGATATAGAGAGATTGAGATCATGAAAGATATGCCTTACGCTAGTGCGGTAGACAGCTTAATGTATGACCAAGTCTGTACCAGACCGAACATTGCCTTCGCGGTAGGACTTTTAGGCAGATATCATTCGAACCCAGGACCTGCTCATTGGGAGACTACAAAGAAAGTCTTAAGGTATTTGAAGGGAACTAAGGATGTGAAACTGGTCTACCATAGAGTACAAAATCTTGAGTTAGTGGGGTATACAGATTCTGATTTTGCGGGGTATGAGGGTGATGGAAAGTCTACCTTGAGTTATATTTTTAAATTTGCTGGTGGGGCCATTTCGTGGAAGAGTGTCAAACAGACACTCATCACCTCATCCACGATGCATGCAGAGTTTGTTGCTCTTTTCGGAGCTTCTACTCACGCAGTGTGGCTTAAGAATTTCATTACGGAGTTGAAGGTCGTCAATTCTATAGCTGGACCCATTCAGTTGCACTGTGATAATATTTCTGCAGTTATGTTCTTAATGAACAATACAAGTATCACATGGTCTAAGCATATGAAAAATAAAATTTTGACCGTTAAAGAGTTGGACAAGAAGGGTGACATTACGGTGGAGCATTTAGGGACATATGGCATGTTAGCCGATCCACTTACTAAAGGACTTCGCCCCAATGTGTTTCAGAAGCATGCCTTTAATATGTGGCTTAAGGAGTCATTTGATGTATTAAATTAGTGGGAGGCTGCATGAAACTCTGTTTCATTTATCTGTCATTTTATTGCACTTTTTAATTCATTAAAGTTAAAAAGTATTCATTTAGGAATATCATTAAGTTTTGATATTCGTAAAAATTTATGTGATACGTCACACTACATTTAAAAGCCTCATGACTTGTGTCAGTCAGAGCATAAGGCCTAGGGCAATGTATTTCGTATTATGGCCTGTTGTATGTCTTTTGACACATGCATTCAAAATCTTAAGATTGAGCATACTTGTTCTTTTGAACACTTAAGAACTTCTCGTAGCATGATTTAGTGCATTCATTTGAGAAGTTTGGTTGACCACCAAATTACAACAACCTTCATGTGCACATTTTCAGTATGTTGTTCTATATTTTATATAATCGCACTTTGTCCATGTCGATTGAGTCTGTAAGATGTTGTGACCATGGAAAATCCCGTGTTGCTCAATGATGCGGTTGCCGTCATGATTCGGAGTGAAGGATTTGGTTGGACCAGATTGACGTGGGAGTGAACTCAATATCGCGTTCACTAATTGATACCCTTAAGTTTAGTGAAGACTTTAACGGAACTTCATAAGTTACGATGAGAGTAAGTCCAAGTGGGAGAATGTTAGAAATTTTTCCGTTAGGTGGACATATTCCATCGAGACGACCCGTTAAAGTCGTACGCGATTTTTGAGTCTATTCGGACTCCTACGAGCGTGCGTTAGTTCAATCGCGCGAATGGTCAAAGTCCGTGATAGGTGGGCCAGACCGTCTTGTAAATTCAGTCGCGAACTCAGTATCACCCTTGACATATATATTGACTTAATTATGAATTTAATTGATTATTTGGGGAATTAATTTTCATTGAATTTTGGAGATTAATGGTATTGATTGCATCCATTAATTTTAGTAACTCCACTAATTCAAGGCTTGCCATATTAGAGTCTATATTATAATTCTCCATATACATTCAAAAGCCACGGTGAACAAGGTATGAAAATTATGAGTTTCTCTCTCCACCCTTTCGTGAAACTGTAGGCACTAATCTTCTCCTCGATTCAGCATTTTTTAACTTCTCGACACTGGATCCAGAACGCTGGAATACAATCGACGCCTCTTCATTCAAAACCAGCAGAAAGGAGCAGATCTGGTGTAGATCTCAAGGTCGCGAGCTCTACAACCTCTGCGATCACAGATCTGAGCAATAGAGGAGAGAAGGAATTCATTTCGATTTCCTGGATAAGTTCAGCACTGGGATTCACTTCCTCTGTCAACTCTACAACTGCCAGGCAAGTCAAATCATCCAGGAAATTGATTTGAGATTCCACTTGGCTTCTACCTAACATCTCAGTCAGGTATTTCTGATACTACCGCCTATGTGTTCCTCCAATATCTTCAAAACTGATTTGATTCCAGAATATCATGAAAAACATTATTTTATATCTAATTGGATTTATTCATCACAATCAAATCATGCTCATATATAGATGTGTATGTGCGACACAACAAATATTCAGTTATTATTTGTGTTTATTCCCTTCATTGTAGAATTCAAAGTTTGAATACTCTTATATGCTGAAAAGATCTACGGACGCGACGGAATTCATAAGGAACATCACGTCACAGTTGTTGTGAATATTCGTCATCATGTAACACGAGCAAGATTCTAAGAACGGTATAAATTATATTTCCGCACTTCAGTAAATACACCGCTTGCTTAACCTTTAGTTTATTTGTGTGTTGTTGATTGATTAGAAAAATAAATTTCTACATACACTTCAATTAGAGATCGATAATATTTGGTTAAGACGATCCTAGAAGCTTAATACGTCGCCGCATTTAGTAGAATTTTCGATAATATAAGTTCGTCGTAGCGACACTTACTCCAAATTTTATAACACAATTGACGACAGTAACGTAGATGCAAAGATACATGTTGAAGATCAAGTCAAATATATTGGACGACGTGGTACTCCAACACAGAATGTGATGTCGGTTTGCAACTTCAATATGTGTTGGATGAGAAGAATCGGCTCATGATAGTCGCATCTTCGCACACACATTGACGGACGATAGACTGCATTTTCTGCATCCCCCTCAAGATAATTTTGTGAATAAAAATCAATGTACCATATAATCATTTCGAATATTTTAATGTTAACATATTAATGATAACAGGTGAATAATACTTAGTGGATGTTGGAAATCCACAAAAGACATAGTATTTAAAATCATATCCGGACACAAGATATCATTTGACGGATTATGCATGTGGGAGTCGTCCCGTCCAAGGCAGACATGAAAATTTTAATAAGACACATTCATCTCTTCGAAGTGTGATAGAACGAACGTTTAGTTTTTGGAAGAAAAAGTGAAGCATTCTTCAAAAGATGCTACGATACAGTTTCAAAAAAAAAAAAACAACGTTCAATTGTGCTAGCAACTATGACATTGCATAACTTCATTCGTAGACATCCGTCTCGATGAGACCTAAAATTTAATGATTGTGATTCAAATGACTCATTGATACCCCAGAGGTTGATGATACTGCAACAATGGATGATATTGCAACTGATATATTTGATGCGGGGAGTGTTGATCATATGTCTGATGTACGAGATAGATTTGCTGAGGAATTGTTCAATGCTCGGAGATACTATTTTCAAACATCAGTTTTACAAAACTATACAAGCCATGACATTGAAAAAGTTAATTAAAATCAATTCTTTGTATGGCCCGGGTGAAGAAAAATGAAAGGAAAAGACGATGCGCTGCAAAGAATAACGTTTATTTTCATTTAAATGTTTAAATTTGCTTAAAAATCTTATATTTCAATGTTTTTTGTTTTAAAAAACAGTTTTCAAAAAATTGTTCTACCAAACAGTTTAAATGAAAAAGCTTCATTCGATCAATATATCAGCACAAATACTCAAAACAGCCTGTAAATTTCTCATCACTGTTTTTCTAACAGCTCCATTCTCACAACTCTAATTGATCAACAACTTTCATCAGCATCAACTATCCCAAACAAAGTCTAGGATAGAAGACTAAGGCTGATAATTTTACAGGTCAAAGAGCTATTTGTATGTGGTGGGTACTATTTGATTGTGTGCCACATATTTATATGATTTTTTATATATAGTGTTTATAAAATATTTATGTAATATATTGTTAAAAAAAGATTTGAAGTAATATTCAAAAACACATTCTAATAAAAAGTCTCATAAGATCTTACATACTCACTTAACCTTGCTTTAAGATTGGTGTAGTTAGTTTGGGATGATTTCATACACATGTATGTCTATTTTAATATATATGCTATATTAAATACAATTATTTGGGGTCGCTGACTTTTTAAGGTTTCTCATTTTATCCTCCGTTGTTTCGTACTATGCATTGAGTTATTCTCATCGCCCTTAAAAAAAGGGATTGTTATTCACAAAGCGCATTTCTCTATCCGCAGCCAACTTTTTCTACATTTATTTGAGTTACTAGTTGTATCTTGCATTTTTACTTCCTTTTTTTCGCTATGTGATCTTTCCCTTCTTTTATCCCGCGGGAGTACGATTTTTTTATTTTCTGTATTGGTCTACTGATAACAAAAATATCTATGAATAATAATTCTAATTCCTTTTAGTGCTGCTAATAGTAAAAATCTGTAGAAAAAGCAATTCACTCAATTACTCGAGCAAATCTCATGAGAAGCAGCGGAGACGGAGAGAAGAGAAAGGAAAGAAGAGGAGGGCCAAGAAGAGAGAGGAGTCGTGGAAGGGATATGGTTCTGGTCGGGGTAGCTTGCGAAAGACTCCACACTGATCATCCTTTTCGGAGAGGAAGCTTCCTCTCTCAACGAATCCAACACCGCGCGGGACGACAACATAGGAGCAGCCAAAGAGCGTGGAAAGCAATGCGGAAGCAAAGCTGTGAGCGCAATGGATGGTGGTTAGTGCGGAGGAGATAAGCTGTGGTCATGTTTTCAAGCCTCAGTTGGTCTCTTTCGCGCCGTGTAGGGGTGTAAACGAGTCGAGCTCGAGTCGAGCTTGGCAAAAATCCCAAACTCGAGCCCGAGCTCGTCGAGCACATCCTGCGTGGCTCGAGCTCGAGCTCGAGACCAGTATATTGAGCTCGAGCTCGAGCTGCTCACGAGCTTTTTGCTCATGAGCCTATTTTTATTTTTATTTATATATATTTTAAAAAAAATTACCAAAAAAAAGAGCTCGCGAGCTCATGAACAAGAGTAATCGAGCTCGAAATCGAGATCAACTGGCTCGAGCTCGAGCTCGAGCTTTTTTCGAGCCGGCTCGACTCAACTTGCACCCCTAGCGTCGTGTCCCCGATGCGGCTTCCATTAATATTTACATTGGTGGAAAATAATAAAAATAGGTCTACATAGAAATAGACATACTTAAATTAATATATAATTATATTATATTATTCATGTATTTTATTTATGATTCGATGAACGAAAGAAACCTTTTGGTGGAAGAAACCTCGGTGCGGCAGATTATCAAACCACATAAATCTCTGCATGCTTGCTATTTTTCTACTTGGCATTTTTCATTCAATCTTCGTTCCCATGAAAATCCACAAAGAATTTCTTTTAAATTATAAATAAATGATGCTAGATTTGTAATGGGTGTCAATGTATGAGATAAATAATAATTATATCCTTCTAAAATAATAATAATAATCTTACTCCACATATATCTCTATTACTAGAAAAGTCCCATCTTTGGTGTTATATTCTAGCTTCTCATTTTACCCTTATATTAAATCAATAAATAACATTAAAATTGATTTTTATTTTATTTTTGTGGCTAAAAACACTTAGGATCCGTTCGTTTCACAGACATTGATATTGAAGTATTGGCTTTGAGAATATGAAAGTCATTTCTCTTGTTCGTACCAACAATTGTAGAGTGGAATTGGCTTTCTGGTGGAAAGTCGACGATATTCACCCTAACCTAAAAACCTATCGATCCAATGTTTATCTTCAGGGGTGGATATTGAGATCGCCAACTCCGACTTTCCAAAAGCATATCAATTTTTTTTGCCCGAATGCGCATTTTTTGCTAGTACGCTATTTTTTAGCTCCATACGTGATTTTTTTTGCGAGAACGCGAAAATTTCGCCCGAACGCAATTTTTTCGCCCGGACACAATTTCTCCGCCCGGATGCGATTTTTCCGGTCGAACACGATTTTTCACCCCTTACGCGATTTTTTTTGCCCGGGCGCAATATTTTCGCCCGGGGGGGGGGGGGGGGGGGGGGGGGGGGGGGGCGGTGGTGATATTTTCTCCCGGGCGCATTTTTTTTCGCCCGGGCTCGTTTTTTTTCGCCCAGACGCGATTTTTTCGCCCGGGCGCATTTTTTTCGCACGAGCGCGTTTTTTTCGCCAGGACGCAATTTTTTCGCACACGCGCGTTTTTTTTTCGCCCGGCCGTGTTTTTTTCGCCCAGGCGCATTTTTTTCGCCCGGAAGCAATTTTTTCGCCCGAGCGCATTTTTTCGCCCGGGCTCTTTTTTTCCCGCCCGAGCTCGATTTTTTCGCCCGGGCGGGTTTTTTTTTCTCCCAGACGTGTTTTTTTCACCCTGACGCAATTTTTTCGCCCGAGCACACGTTTTTTCTCCCGGGCGTGATTTTTTTCGCCCGGGCGCGATTTTTTCGCCCGTGCGCGTTTTTTTCGCACGGGCGGGTTTTTTCGCCCAAACGCAATTTTTTCACCCGGGGGAGCGCTTTTTTCGCCCGAACGCGTTTTTGTCCCCATGGCGCGTTTTTTTCGCTCGGGCGCGTTTTTTTCGCCCGAGCTCATTTTTTTCGCGAAAAAATTGGGCCTTATTCGCCGTGCGAGTTTTTTTCGCCCGGATGCAATTTTTTCACGCACCTTTTTCGCCTGGGCGTGTTTTTTTCGCGCCCGATCAAAAAAAAATGCGCCAAGGTGAAAAAAAACGCGCGTGGGCGAAAAAATCTCGTCCGGGCGAAAAAACGCGCCCGGGCGAAAATATCACGCCTGAGCGATAAAAACGCGCTCGTGCGAAAAAAATGCGCCTGGACAAAAAAATCACGCCCGGGCGAAAAAAACGCGCCCGGGCGAAAAAATCGCGTTCGGGCGAAAAAATCGCGATCGGGCTAAAAATCACGATCGGGCGAAAAAAACATGCCCGGGCGAAAAAATCACGCCTGGGCGAAAAAAGCGCGCCCGGGCGAAAAAAGCGCGCCCGGGCGAAAGAAGCGCGCCCGGGCGAAAAAAGCGCGCTCGGCGAAAAAGTCGCGCGCCGGGCTAAGAAAACACGTGCCGGGCTAAAAAAATACGTTATTGCTTATGATAATTTGCAAGAAGAAGCTTAGAAGTTTAACATTGATTAATGTTAATTCCTATGAAAGAAAACCTTTTTGCAAACGAACAGTAAAAAGTAATGAATATCAATTCCTATGGAAAAAAATCATCATACAACGAACAAAAGAATTGGATTTAAACTCAATGTCATTTCCCGTGCGTATTGATATTGTATTGAAAGTCAATACTTCAATATCAATGTCTGTGAAACAAACGGACCCTTATGCATAATAGAAACAGTTCTACAGATTGAATGTAACACGTATTTCGTGCGCGGATATTTCACGCCAATATCGTCAAAATTTTTATCCCATGGGATGGGAAGAACTACGAAATTCTTCACATTTGCCCTTCCATAATAATAAAAAAGCATTGTTAATAGGACACATGATTTCGCTATTAGCCTCCCTGCAATATTAGCATCCCATAAAATTTCATTTTCACACAAGCAAGCTATTAGCACCCCATAATTTCCAAATTGCTCCCTTTTTGTGTCGTCAGCGTGGAGAAATTTCAGCCCGAGCTCGGCCGCCATTCGCAGTTCTGCCAATGCCCGCCACACTTCCGACCACCCCTCCAAACAGAGCTTAAATGCGCAACTTCAAGTTGTAGAGCCATGGCGGTCGAGAGGAATAACTCATCAAATTCAACAATAGGAGTCAACCCAATGAAGAAAAAAATGTTGGCAGCAACTCTTGGGCTGGATAATGATGCCCACTTCTCAACTGCACAATCAGATACAACTCAAATTTGTGACTACTAACGACTCACAAATCAATGGAAAATGTCTTCATTTGAAACTTTCTAATTTTAAGAAGATGAGTATTTGCAAGGGGTGACGAAGATGAACCCTTGCAGCAAAGGGGCTAGTGTTAGGGCGGGCCTGGCGACTGGAGGTTTTGCCGGAGAAGGGTGGTCGGAACAAAGATGGGAGGAGGCGCGGCTCGAAGGCGTGGTGACGGGAGAAATTCCTAAGGTGCGTGTTTGGGGGAGATTTTAGTGTGTCTGGGGGTGCTACTATACCACTAAAAAATCAAAAATTATGTATTTTTATAGGTTGCTAATATCGTAAACAAGGGTGCTATTATAAATGCTCATAATAAATAAGGGTTAAAGCACTTAGATTGAGGCTCCGTGAGTTTGGACAAAAACGCAACTGCCATAGAATGTAGTTTGGCATGACAACAGTTACGACCACAAACAAGAAAAGAAAACTAATTTTGAACATAAGCGAATGAAGTTTCTTAGGTGAGATCGGGGGTACACGAACGACGGTTCATAACCACCGCGTTCACGACCGCCACCGCCGTGCCAAACGGAGCCTAAGACATCAAATTTTGGCTTGAACTTAATGCTGAATGAAAAATGTAAGTCATGCATAAGATTATAGCTTCACTACAACACATTAATCATTACATGATGTGAATAAAAAATAATTACCTGCAACAAAATTCAAACTCTGCTTGTGTTTAATTCATCATCAACCTATAATATTTGCTAGTCTTTTAGTTCGCACTTCCTGTTAATTACATCTCTGCATAGTTAGCGTCTTTATATCAGGCTATCACCGCGAATGCTGACCTTTGAAAGAAAAGAAAAAAGACAAATTTACACCAAGAATATTAGATTTTTCGATGTGCACAATGTGATGATTTTCATAGATCCAAGCCTCCTCTCAACCTAATGAGATAAGAAGAAGGTTAAGTTAACAATAAGCCCAACACAAACATGAATAAAACACCAAGTTTTTTAGGAGAGCCCTCTCCTTTGGCATTGCATTGAGGGAAATGCCTACATTCACAAAGTTACAATTTGGGGTTGCACTCTAACAAATCCAATAAACTCCGGGTCTTTCTCGAGAGGAAGAATAATCCAATGGGTCAAGGAACAAGAAGGGGCCAATTTCAAGAGTCAAAGAATCACTCTCTTTTGCCCACAATCCATCATCCCCCAAACACAGCGTCCATTGTAAAAAAATTGAACACATAGATCTGGTGTGTACTGGGGAGAAGTAATAAAATGTGATGTTTTTTTATTTTTGATAGTTTGCACAATAAAATTTTCAATTCTTTTCAAGATGTTCAACCTCGCAATGCTTATTATCCTTATCATTTATTTATTCACTTGTGAGCAAAAATTCATTTTATTTATAAACCGCACTTATCTAATATGAGTGCATGAATATTCATGGATTGCATGAGCGCAATCTAATGGTACGTGAGCAATTTATTCGTGCATATTAACTAGTTATGACATTACACTACACATACGTATATAAACAAAATTATAAGTAAATGTAGGAATCAAAATGAGTGAACGTGTGAATTATTGTCTAACATAAAACATCACTCATACATAGATGCATACATAAGCTTTTACACACAAGTTTCATACATAGGTTTTTCATTGTACATTTACGATAATTTGCATAGCATGAATAAACATTGCGATGTTCATTAAGAATTAAAATAACAAATCACACATCATAGTCAATCCTTTATGATGTGTGATTTGCGATGTTCAATAACAAATCACACATCATAATCAATCCTTATGAATAAACATTGCGATGTTCATTAAATGTTATACTACTCATGCTAGATATTTTCAATGCAATTTCAATATGATTTTTATACTTTATGTTTTTCCAATAAGATACAACCAAATTTTACCCCTACTCCTTTGATTGGATACAAAATGGAGCCCATGAGAATGTTCAAGAACAATACAACTTACGCTTCTCCATCAACAATCGATATTTGATGAGTTAATGTGTGAAGACATACCACTTGAAATATACCAAGTTATCTCTGCAAATCCCTACTCATAGGAATATGATCGTCTACCAAAGGGCACTATTATGTGAGTTGGATGGAAATAATTCTTATCAGGTGAGAAGATTTCTACTCACAGATTCGTCCTAACACTCGACGCAAACTCAATCTTATTTTTGTGATAGAGAGAAGAATAGAAAGAGATTGTTGCTCTCTCCCTCGAAAGAGAAGAATATAAAGAAATTGTCGTTCTCTCCCTCCAAAGAGAAGAAAGAGCAAATACCGTCCTATTGGGAGATAAAAGACATTGCTTGCCCGCCAATATGAACAAATAGAAGAGCACAAAGAAGAAAGATTTGTCATGCGAGGACAAAGAACCCCTGACAACAAAATTCGCAAACGCAGATTTCTTTCCAAGAAAGGCGACCCGTGATCAAGAAGTAATGAAAACACAAAGCCATTGAAATTTAAAAAATAAAGCTGCAGCGCCTTTAATTAAAAGCAATCTGTAGTAACTCGCAAGTCACAATTCTTTGAATGCAGCAATTAGTAACTCATTTTCATTAAAACACTCTCTTTGTAACTCATTTTCAACAAATACTCTTTTTTTATAACTCAACCTCATTAAAAACCACTTTCACTTCTACGATCTCCCCCAAGCCTTAATGAAAAGGGAGACTGAGGCTCTACTTAGGAGAGTTGGTGTGTGTGTGAAAATACGATATCAAAAGGAGCCGCGTGAATATGAGACTCGTTTTCGGGAGCATTTTGACTCCAAAATAGTGTTTTGGGGCCACAAAACACACCAGGCTGCTAGTAGCATTGTGTCAACCCAAAAAATCATTTTGGGATCAGGGAGTTTGCAACTAAGACCAGCCAAACACTGCCCGCATTTTCAACCACAACATTTAACTTGCTTGAAGTACCATAAACTCCATGATTTTTCGTTCTTTTTCAGGTTGAACTGCATCCTCAGTTTAGAGAAGGGGGAGGGGGAAATTTTTTTGACATAATGTTCACCATTTGAAAAACACTTCTATTCAGAAGAGGTAAGCAAATCAAACACATTTGATATCAATATGCAGTTAATGAATCATTGAAGAAAAAGATTTTAAGAAAATGTTGCAAGAAAAATTAGAACCTTATATTAGAATCAAATACTATCACGGTAAGTCGGTAACATGGATGAAAGTTGTTAGAGGATGACTTGAGTATGCTCACAGTTTAACACCTCAAGCAATAATAGGAAAGAATAGAAGGTGAGAATTAATAAAGCCAACACCAAATTAATGTGAGAAGACTATTAATGATGATAACCATAAAAAGGGCAGCCCGGTGCACAAAGCATCCCTGCAGCGAGAGTCCGGGGAAGGGTCCCACCACAAGGGTGAAATGTAGGCAAACCTTATCCTGCATTTTTGCAAGAGGCTGCTTCCAGGACTCGAACCCGTGACCTCAAGGTCACACGGCAACACCTCAACCGGTCGCCAAGGCTCCCCTTCAATGATTATGCAATTTTTTTTATTTCTTAGCATCCTGAGTTGAACTACTAGTAATTGCTTCCACGAATATCTAGCAAATTCACAAATCATCTTGCTATACATATGCATAGGTTCATCATATCATCATGAACGTGGAAATTTCAAAAAAGAAGAAAAAGGAAACAGTTTAAACAAATAAGAAGGATCCATTAAACACTACATTTACAAAATTTATGATTTTATGATCTTCTCTACAAAGGAACCAACAACAAATTTTCTTAGGCTCCGGTGAGTTTGAGACAAAACGTTGCCGCCATAAAATGTATGTTTGGCATGACAACGGTTATGACCGCCATTAAAAACGAAAACTAGTTTTGAACATAAAAGTGGATAAAGTTCCTTAGGTGAGGCCGGGCGTTCACGAACGAACCACGGCGTTCGTGACCGCCACCGCCGTGCCAAATGGAGCCTTAATCAGTACCATGCACATTATCATTGGAGAAAAATTCATCATAATTTCATTTATGATGATGAGTGTGATGATGAAGTTTTTGCGGATATGCACTATTGTTGATGAAGAGGAAATTGTTTGTTTCCCCTATCTAGGAAGGCACATTGTCTGTAGTATTGGCTAAAGACTAAATTGGTTCACTGTGAATAAGGTCATGTTCTCGAAAAGGATAACAATTTTCACCCATTTTAAGGCTTCATTTGGTGCAGCGGTGGCGGGCGGAAGCGGCGGGAGGAGACGCAGGATTCCAACTGGAGGGCGGGAGCGGGGGTTCCAGACGCGGCGGTTTGCTCCAGTTCTCACACTCGGCGGGTGGAGACGCGGTGGGCGGGAGCGGCGTTCCATTTGTTTTGCCGCCATCTTGCAGCGTTTCCTCAAAACGGGAAACCAAAACGCGGAACCAAATGAAGCCTAAGTGTGAATTTAGAATCACCATTTCTGAGGGAATAATGAGGAAGATTCAAGAGTTTCAATCAAATATGAGATTTAACAAAAATCATCATTTGTCAAGAAGACCAATGAAAAATAGCTATTTGTTCTATCTAACCATCAAAATTGACACAGAAGCCAATGAATCCCTATCAGAAGAACAGAACCAAACCCAATTGGTAACCCCTTGAGAGAAATCACAGGAAATTGAAACCCTCGCAGATATGACATGAAAGGAAGAGAGAATAACCTCGAATTTGTCAATCAGAATCATCCGATTTCTTCTTAGGTTTGCGGTAGATCTCCTCGTACTGCCGGCCGATCGCTAGAGCCATGAGAGCGAGCTTCCTCATGTCAGGCACGTCATAGTTCTGAGCCATGTAGATCCCGCAAGTAATTCCGGTGAGAAACGTGAAGTAACCCCGGAATAACCCCATCGCCTTTCCTCCACTTCTTCCTCCACCCTTAAGCTTTCTCTGTCATCCGATCTCTCAGCAGTCCTCCGCCTGAAAGAACCCTAGTGCAATTGTTATCGGTGAGGGGATGGACGTAGAGAGAGAGAGAGAGAGAGAGAGAGAGAGAGAGAGAGAGAGAGAGAGAGAGAGGGGAGGGAGGAGAGAGAGAGAGAGAGAGAGAGAGAGAGAGAGAGAGAGACGGAGGAGGGGTTTCTCGGTGTGGAGCGTCTGGCAAGTAACCCTGAATTGCAGAATTGCAGAATTGCAGACGGAGGTAAAGCTCGAACTAGGAATTTTTTTATTATAATACAATTGTAATTAAAATTTGAAAAATTTGCCGGTGAGTTACTCTCCTCTCACCTGATGAGATGGGCACATCTAAGCCGTTGGTTATCAAAATACTGTCATATTTCTGAATTAAAAATACTGTCAGTATTCTTAGATAGCAGTCATACAACTGTATTTATCCCCCACCTAGAACTAGGTGAGAGAACGCACCTAAAAATCTCTCTAAAAAATTTGGCCTATTATATATTTATAAAAAAATGTGCTGCAAGTCTGCAACTCAGTTTTGGCTATTCACATTTTTGGTTAATTGTGTACAACCCTCATATTTCCCGAGTCGGTGTGACCCGACCCGGGCGAAGCCGAGACAGCGAAAGTGGCCGAGATAGGCAAAACGACCGCGCAAAGGCGGTCGAAACCAATCAAGGCAAGAAGAGGCCACGGGAGAGACGGAGGAAGCACCCGTTACCTCGGCTCCCTTGGGTGGGTAGGAGAAATCCTCCCACTCAGGCCCTTTGCGAGGGGAGTGGGAGCAACTCTCCCACTCGCCGGGCGAGTGGGAGCAGCTCTCCCACTCGCCGGGCGAGTGGGAGCAGCTCTCCCACTCGCCGGGCGAGTGGGAGCAGCTCTCCCACTCGCCGGCCGAGTGGGAGGGGGCCTCCTACTCGCCGGCCGAGTGGGAGGAGACCTCCCACTCGCCGCCCCCTTGGGCGAGTGGGAGGTCGGCGAGTGGGAGGAGACCTCCCACTCGCCGCCCCCTTGGGCGAGTGGGAGAGACCTCCCACTCGCCGCCCCCTTGGGCGAGTGGGAGGTCGGCGAGTGGGAGAGGCCTCCCACTCGCCCGGCATGGGTGGGGAGATCGGTATGACCTCCCACGAGGGGGGGGGGGGGGGAGTGGGCACCTCGAGTCCCACTCGCCCCCCCCCCCCCCCCCCCCCCCCCCCCCCCCCCCCCCCCCCCCCCCCCCGCATGCGTGATCAATGGCGGTCATGGTTGGACTGCGGATAGCAGGATTTTTGCTATCCGCAGTCCATTTTTTGGGAAGTCTATAAATAGACCCCCATGGGCACCTTGGGAAGGGTTGGTCTCTACCCCCCCCCCCCCCCCCCCCCCCCCCCCCCCCCCTCGCGTGTGTCTTGTGAGCAAGCATCCCCCCTCCCTTGTCATCCTCCAGCTGACAGTGAGGTGGTTCTTAGTGCCCTCCAAGGTGCCCAGGCTCAGCACTGGCTTGGGAGGGGAAGTTCCGAGTGGGCTTCCGGGTGTGTGGTGGGACCTCCGCGCTGCAGCTTAAGGGGTCCATTTGTGGATTCAAGTGTTCATCAAGTCCAAGTCTTCCAGTTCCTAGTGACTGGTCAAGGGTTTAGGCTTAGGTCAAGTAAGGGTTAGTCGCAACCCCCTTTCGAACGCTGAGACCGGGAAACTTGTTTCAACATTCTGGTGCGGTGAGCGTGGAAGCGGCTAATTCGGAAAGCTCCGAGCCGAGTCTCATGGCGGGAAACAAAGAACCGAGGAGGTCACCTCCCCCCAGCATGTTGCGGCCATTGACAGGGGGGAGGAGGCAGAAGAGGCAGATCATATGTTGGGTGATCTGACCAAGTTAGAGGTGGCAGAGGAAGTGACTGAGAAAGAGGTCATTAGCGGCAGCGGAAGGCCGGAGAAGGTGCGAATTAGCAGGAGGCTGAGAGGGCCAGATCAAGAGAAGATCCGAAGATGTGTCCAGCAGAACGTAGACATCTTCGCATGGAGTGCTGCGGAGATGCCGGGTATTGACGCGGATGTGGCATGTCATCGCCTCAACCTCGACCCGAACGCCCGCCCCATTCGCCAAAAGAAGAGGAAAGTGTCGCCCACCCTCGCCGGGCCAATCAGAGAGGAGGTGGGGAAGCTGCTCGAGGCCGATCTCGTGGAAGAAATCCAATACCCAGGGTGGGTTTCAAACGTAGTAATGGTGAAGAAGGGAGACGGGAGGTGGAGAATGTGTGTGGACTTCACTCTGTTGAACAAAGCATGCCCTAAAGAATGCTACCCGTTGCCCCGGATCGATGCGTTGGTAGATTCAGCAGTCGGATTCTCTGTGATGAGCTTCTTGGACGCGTTCTCCGGCTACCATCAAATTCGAATGCATTCTCCCGACGTCAAGGACGTCTCGTTCATCACGGACGATGGATGTTATTGTTACAAGATGATGCCGTTTGGGTTGAGGAATGCGGGGGCAACCTATCAAAGGATGATGGATCGGGTCTTCAGAGAGCAGAAGGGGCGCAACTTAGAGGTCTACGCGGACGACTTGATGGTTAAAAGCAGGGATGTGGAGTCCCACCTGCAAGACCTAGTGGAGACCTTCGCTACCCTTCGGAGGTTCAAGATGAGGCTGAACCCTTCCAAATGTGTTTTTGGAGCAAGTCGAGGAAAGTTCTTGGGTCATCTATGTAACATCCCGACTCTGAAAAGGGGTCTAGCCGGTTCAGTTGAACCCTTGGAGGAAACTAGGCCGGGTCATAAGGCAATCACGACCCGACCTTCACCACATAGAGGTGGTCATTTAGAGAAATGACTGTTTTAGGTAGCATTGTGCCTCGCCATAACACTGAAGTGGTATATTGAGCATACGTGCTCCGAATCGACTTCCGTCAGTTGCATTAGACTCGTATAGTTGATACGAGTGCAACGGAACTCGTTTCGTTTCGATCCGAGGTCATTTGGTGAATATGACCATTTTGAGTATAGTAGCGCGTCACGACGATGCAGTTTTAGAATATGGAGCGTACGTGCTCCGAATCGACTTCCGTCAGTTGCATTAGACTCGTATAGTTGATACGAGTGCAACGGAACTCGTTTTGTTTCGATCCGAGGTCATTTGGTGAATATGACCATTTTGAGTATAGTAGCGCGTCACGACGATGCAATTTTGGAATATGGAGCATACGTGCTCCGAATCGACTTCCGTCAGTTGCATTAGACTCGTATAGTTGATACAAGTGCAACGGAACTCATTTCGTTTCAATCAGAGGTCATTTGGTGAAAGTGACCGTTTTGAGTATCGTAGCGCGTCACGACGACGCAGTTTAGAATATGGAGCATACGTGCCCCGAATCGATTTCCGTCAGTTACTTTAGACTCGTGTAGTTGATACGAGTGCAACGGAACTCGTTTCGTTCCGATCCGAGGTCGTTTGGAGAAAACGACTATTTTGAGTAACGTCGAGCGCGACAACAACGCCATTTTAAAATGTTGGGCAAACGGACTCGGAATCAACTTCGGATGCTTTCGTTAGCTTCGTATGGTTGACACGAACACAAAGACGCACTACGCACATTTTTCCTGTGCTTGTTTTGAGAGTTATGAATATATATGTATATAAATAATTATATGCCTATATATATATGAATATATATATATAGATATATACATATAAAACCAAAATCAGCGATGAAAACCTGGGAACGGGAAACCGGGATGAGCGATCAAGCACTGGAGCAAAACCATGGGCGAGCTCGTGGGGGCACGGGATTGGGCCTCGTCGGCTACATAGGGAGGCTTCTTCTCCTCTTGCAAGGGTGATGGTGGACGGTAAGAACGCCCTCCTCTCTCCCTCTTCCTCCTCTTCGAGCTCTGTCCTGGCAGAGGGTTTCACGGCAAGGTATGGCAAGAAAACCCTTTCTCCCTCCCTCCTCCTCTCTTGACTGGATCTCTTATTTATTGGCATTGCTTCTCCTGGATTTCTTATGCGCAGCAAATTTCGTTTTTCTTTCTTGGTTGTTGGAAAGATTTTGGGATCCATGGGGTTCGGCCTTCTAATTCCCGTTATAACAGAAATTCTGGTTTGTTTATTTTGGAAGCTGATGTTGATCTCATACCTTTGATTGGGGAGTGGGTTGCCATTTGGTTTGGGGCTGCTGCCTTTACCCTAGGTTTTCCCAATTTGGGGGCTGCTTTCATACTATCATGTTGGGGGCTGCTCTTATAATACCTATTATCTTGGGGCTGTTTTCATACTATCATGTTGGGGGGGCTGCTCTTATAATACCTATTATCTTGGGGTTGTTTTCATACTATCATGTTGGGGGGGGGGGGGGGGGGGGGGGGGGCTGCTCTTATAATACCTATTATCTTGGGGTTGTTTTCATACTATCATGTTGGGGGGGGGGGGGGGGGGGCTGCTCTTATAATACCTATTATCTTGGGGTTGTTTTCATGCTATCATGTTGGGGGGGCTGCTCTTATAATACCTAGTATTTGGGGCTGTAATATATATATATATATATATTTCTCCTTGTTAGTAGGGGGCTGTCTTGTGAGCTGTTAATGGGGGCTGCTGCTTTTGTGCTTAGCTTGGGGCTGGTTTGCTATTATCCCACTTTAGAGGTTGCTGTTTGTTTTTCTACTTGGGGGCTACTTTACACTAATCTTGCTTGGATTACGTTGGGGTTGGTTATATAATCCCAGCTAGGGTCTGCTATATAGTTATATATCCTTCCTACTTGGGTTTATGTTGGGGGGCTGCCTCTTATCCTTGATAAATTGGGGGCTGTGATGTTTGTTTTAGTTGGGGCTGCCGTTATAAATCCTTTATAAGGGGCTGCTGTTATGAATTCCTTATGGGGGGCTGCTCTTATTCTTGTGCAATTTAATAGTTTGAACTGCTCTTTACCTTATTGATTTGGGGCTGTTTTGATGGGGCTGCTCCTTTCCTTGTCGGTTTGGGGTGCTGCTCCTTGTTAACTTGGACTGCAGGTTTGTTGCTTTGGGCTGCTTCTTACCTTGTTGATTTGGGGCTGTTTGCTTTGAGCTGCTCTTTACCTTGTTGATTTGGGGCTGTTTGCTTGAGCTACTCTTACCTTGTTGATTTGGGGCTGTTTGCTTTGAACTGCTCTTTACCTTATTGATTTGGGGCTGTTTTGATGGGGCTGCTCCTTTCCTTGTCGGTTTGGGGTGCTGCTCCTTGTTAACTTGGACTGCAGGTTTGTTGCTTTGGGCTGCTTCTTACCTTGTTGATTTGGGGTTGTTTGCTTTGAGCTGCTCTTTACCTTGTTGATTTGGGGCTGTTTGCTTTGAGCTGCTCTTACCTTGTTGATTTGGGGCTGTTTGCTTTGAGCTGCTCTTTACCTTGTTGATTTGGGGCTGTTTGCTTTGAGCTGCCCCTTTACCTTATTGATTTGGGGCTGCTCTTGTCCCCTCTTGGTCTAATGGGGGCTGCTGCTGTATTTTTAATAAGGGGGTTGCCCTTCATAGCTCACGACAAGGTATGATAGCTTCACTCTCTCTTCCTCCTCCTCCTACCTCAATTCTCCCTCCCATGGCAGGAATCTGCCACTTATTAGTTTTCCTTGCCGTTCCGATTTGGTGAGGAATGGAGTCGTGCTACTCCGAATTGGTAGAGATTAGGAATGCGATCATATGCCTAGGCATGAAATTTATGGGGGACTCTCACACCATAAGCATCACCCAAGAGGAACCCCTTCTCCGCCTCTTACTTGAGCATATCTTCATCTGGTTTGGTATCCGATTGAGGGAGCTTCATCTCTTCCTCCTCCGACAAATGGTAGACTCTAAACCTTATCTATTTTCGTCTACTCTTCATCTTATTTCTCTCTTTCACACTACTGTGCTACTCCTTGTGCCTATAAAGCTTATGGGTGTCTTGGGCTTGATTACCAAGCATTCAAGTGATTGACGGAAGTTTACATAAATACAAGCGGGTCTTATGTGGATGACTTGGGATTGATCGCCAAGCACCGAAATGATCGACGTAGGTCTACATGAATGCAATTGTGCCCTATGTGGGCAGGTTGGATTTGATTGCCAGCCGAGTTAAATTAGTGGTACCTTCTCGGATAGAGATATGCTAAGCTTATAAAGAGTTCGTCTTCTCTCCTTCTACAAAACTACGGGTGGATATTTTGTTAAGCTTTAAGAGAGTTCCCTTAATTCCTACGGGGATGAAATGTTGCCTTCGAGAAAGTAATTCCTACGGGAATGAAAGGTTGCCTTCGAGAAAGTAATTCCTACGGGAATGAAATGTTGCCTTCGAGAAAGTAATTCCTACGGGAATGAAATGTTGCCTTCGAGAAAGTAATTCCTACGGGAATGAAAGGTTGCCTTCGAGAAAGTAATTCCTACGGGAATGAAATGTTGCCTTCGAGAAAGTAATTCCTACGGGAATGAAATGTTGCCTTCGAGAAAGTAATTCCTACGGGGATGAAATGTTGCCTTCGAGAAAGTAATTCCTACGGGGATGAAATGTTGCCTTCGAGAAAGTAATTCCTACGGGAATGAAAGGTTGCCTTCGAGAAAGTAATTCCTATGGGAATGAAATGTTGCCTTCGAGAAAGTAATTCCTACGGGAATGAAATGTTGCCTTCGAGAAAGTAATTCCTACGGGAATGAAAGGTTGCCTTCGAGAAAGTAATTCCTACGGGAATGAAATGTTGCCTTCGAGAAAGTAATTCCTACGGGAATGAAATGTTGCCTTCGAGAAAGTAATTCCTACGGGAATGAAATGTTTCCTTCGAGAAAGTAATTCCTACGGGGAATAAGTTGTGCCTTCGGGAAATATTCCTACGGGAATATATCGTGCCTTGGGATAAAATCGGATGGCCTATGAGTTTTACTCTAAGGCAACCCGCGCGATGGACGGTCTGGGAGGGCAACCCGTGCGAAACTAATAGAACTACGTGGGTCTGAGGCCGTATGCAGGATGATACGGAGTACGTAGGCGGTGGTCGTGGGAAGACCGCCTCGGCCCAATAAAAGTCCAGATATCCCCTTCCTTATAATTGTTATATTATGTTTGTGTGATAGTAGGAGTTGGATTCTGTTTGTAGTTCTAATAACTTGTCTTTAGCACAGGTGACAGGTGCAGATGAGGGACAACACTCATGGGTGGAGAAGGCCACAGAGCAGGCTACTTCAGGTATACGTTATTAAGCCGCATCTCCTTTTGTTGTGCCCTATCTCAGGGTATACATATATGATGCAATGAAGCCTTGATGGATAGGATTCATTGCGGCGGCGAAATCAATATTACTCATACAGGTTTTGAAATTATGGTTTCTGTGATATTTAATCTTCCACTATAAATAATGTCTTCCGCTGAGGGTAACAAAGCGCACTTTTTAATAATATCTTCCGCTAAGGGTAACAAAGCGCACTCTTTAATAATGTCTTCCGCTAAAATACTGCTTCCTTACTCTGTTGGTGTGTAGTGAATTTCGCTTAACACCACCCCTAGGCGTGACATCGGAGTGCTCAAGGAAAAGGGTTGGAGAAGCTAGTGCCTTCACCCTTCGGGGTCGCTTCGGCGTCGTGCTAAAGGGTGGTGTGCGATAAGATCCCCCGGTCGGTCCGTCGATTTGGGAGGGGGGGTCTTACAAATGGATCAGAGCGTAACCGATCTTTCGACCTATTCATGATCACAGAAACACTTATTGCTCCGCTAATCGCTGTAGCGTGGTTCGGGACGAACCACTGCAGCGGAAGCGGTGGTGGACCTAAAAGGTAAAAGTTGGCAACAAACTTGGCATATATATGAACATTTTCACTCGAACTTATCAAATTCAGTTTTAGTCGTGCAAAATATTTTTTAAATGTCTTTTACTACATCTGATCTCGAACAATCATCTATCTTATTTCCATAAAACACTCTCTTTAAACTCTACAAATGATCATTTCAAATTTTGAACCCCGGGTTTAAGCCTCTTTGTTTTATTGGGGTTAAATTTTCGTTTTCAAAATTCCATTCGAGGTAAACTAATCGTATGAAATTATGTGTACAATGTAAGGATTCTATTACTAATTTCAATCCCAAGTTTAAGCCTATTTGTTTTATTGGGATTAAAATTCTCGTTTTCAAAATTTCATTTGAGGTGAGCTAATCAAATGAAATTTTGCGTATATATAGAGAATTGCTCTAACAATTGCAAATATGAAGTATGATTTGACTTGATCAATTTGACGATCTGTTGAAAATAAAGTCGTGCAATCGTAAAAGAGCTATGATAAAATGTTAGTCTTTTCAATAACGTTAATATTTCAGGAAATGATTACTGAGGCGACGTACTGGATTGAAGTAAACTTGTGGCAAATTTATAAAAGCTTGTATATAAACCATCCTAAAAAGGTACATTGTTAGCATTCGCAGGACTTGCGATGGTTGCATACTCAGCCAGCCGGGAAGCCTCGTTAAAAAGGGTAAGCCACTGAGGACCCGAAGGTGATGGTTACCTATTTTATTGCTTGCTTGCTTTGGGAAAAGTGGCGGGTCGGTCATGCCCGTAGACCGTACGTACCGGTGCGGGAAGGTTGACGACTCTAGGCGACAGGGAGGTGTGCACCCCGGGAGCTCGGTTGTATCTTATATGCCCCGTTGGGTCCCTCCGCTGGTTGGCCAAATTCAGTTATTACCGGATGTCTCCTACGTCCGAGGGTACACGGGGTTGTACGTTGGGGCCTGGGTAGTGCGGTACATCCACACCCAGAAGTGGCAGGACCGGCCACTGTCACCGACGGCCACATCGGTGAGGCCCGCGGGGTTCGCTACCCTGCAAAAAGAAGCGGTCAAAATATTTCAACGTAAAGAGCAAACTGGTAAAACATTATATGTGATTACCGTGGCGGGTCAGTCGTGCCCAAGGACCGTTCATACAGGAATGGGAAGGTTGACGACTCATGAGGTACTAGGGAGTGTGTGAACCCCGGGAGGTTATTTATTATTTTCCCGCAGGGTCCCTCTGCTGGATAGCCGAATTTTGTAATTGACGGATGTTGCTCACATCCAGGAGTACACTGGGTTGTACATTAGGGCCTGGGTAGTGCGGTACGTCCACACCCAGAAGTGGCAGGACCGGCCACTGTCACCGACGGCCACATCGGTGAGGCCCGCGGGGGTCGCAACCCTGCTGGAAGAAAAGCGGTCAAACTGTTTCAACATTGTGTGTTGTGATTGAATCGTGAGTACTCGTTATGCATGGCTTGTATATGCATCAAAACATACATATTTGCATATGCATCATTTGCATCAAAACATACATATCTGCATATACCATTAACATATAACCTTCGTATGGGAGTTGGTTATATGTTTATGGATTTTTACTGCTTATTTGCAATTTTATCTGTACCATTGACATATAACCTTCGTATGGGAGTTGGTTATATGTTTATGGATTTTTACTGCTTATTTGCAATTTTATCTGTACCATTGACATATAACCTTCGTATGAGAGTTGGTGATATGTTCATGGATTTACTCTACTTATTTACAATTTTCATCTGTTCCGTCAACATTTAACCTTCGCATGGGAGTCAGTTATATGTATGGGCTTTACAAAAAGCTTATGCAAGTTATAACTTTTATATGTTCCCCTAACACGTAGCCCCGTGAGAGAATTAGCTATATGCGGATGGATTTTTACTATGTGCCTTTCGGACACAACTCATAAACGTTGCGTTTCAGATATGCAAACCTTGGAAGGGGTTGAGTTGCCTTCGTCTCCCGTTAAGCTCGGTTCACGGGAGGGGTATCAAGTGATGAAGGGTTTCTTGTTTCTCACGATTAGATCAGTTTGAATCGTTCAAGCTACCCCGTAGTTCATGTAAGCTACTTGTATAGTACACGGCGGGAGCCGTCTACATAGCTCGTTAGGTAAAACCAAACCTAGAGACCCTTAAAATTTGGGATCATTCGACACCTCTAGTGGTCTGCAATACGTCCTATTTTGAATCCCCATGACCCACTCGTATTTTCAGGGACGAAAATTTTCTTTGTTTTATTGGATTGTAACATCCCGACTCTGAAAAGGGGTCTAGCCGGTTCAGTTGAACCCTTGGAGGAAACTAGGCCGGGTCATAAGGCAATCACGACCCGACCTTCACCACATAGAGGTGGTCATTTAGAGAAATGACTGTTTTAGGTAGCATTGTGCCTCGCCATAACACTGAAGTGGTATATTGAGCATACGTGCTCCGAATCGACTTCCGTCAGTTGCATTAGACTCGTATAGTTGATACGAGTGCAACGGAACTCGTTTCGTTTCGATCCGAGGTCATTTGGTGAATATGACCATTTTGAGTATAGTAGCGCGTCACGACGATGCAGTTTTAGAATATGGAGCGTACGTGCTCCGAATCGACTTCCGTCAGTTGCATTAGACTCGTATAGTTGATACGAGTGCAACGGAACTCGTTTCGTTTCGATCCGAGGTCATTTGGTGAATATGACCATTTTGAGTATAGTAGCGCGTCACGACGATGCAATTTTGGAATATGGAGCATACGTGCTCCGAATCGACTTCCGTCAGTTGCATTAGACTCGTATAGTTGATACAAGTGCAACGGAACTCATTTCGTTTCAATCAGAGGTCATTTGGTGAAAGTGACCGTTTTGAGTATCGTAGCGCGTCACGACGACGCAGTTTAGAATATGGAGCATACGTGCCCCGAATCGATTTCCGTCAGTTACTTTAGACTCGTGTAGTTGATACGAGTGCAACGGAACTCGTTTCGTTCCGATCCGAGGTCGTTTGGAGAAAACGACTATTTTGAGTAACGTCGAGCGCGACAATAACGCCATTTTAAAATGTTGGGCAAACGGACTCGGAATCAACTTCAGATGCTTTCGTTAGCTTCGTATGGTTGACACGAACACAAAGACGCACTACGCACATTTTTCCTGTGCTTGTTTTGAGAGTTATGAATATATATGTATATAAATAATTATATGCCTATATATATATATGAATATATATATATATAGATATATACATATAAAACCAAAATCAGCGATGAAAACCTGGGAACGGTAAACCGGGATGAGCGATCAAGCACTGGAGCAAAACCATGGGCGAGCTCGTGGGGGCACGGGATTGGGCCTCGTCGGCTACATAGGGAGGCTTCTTCTCCTCTTGCAAGGGTGATGGTGGACGGTAAGAACGCCCTCCTCTCTCCCTCTTCCTCCTCTTCGAGCTCTGTCCTGGCAGAGGGTTTCACGGCAAGGTATGGCAAGAAAACCCTTTCTCCCTCCCTCCTCCTCTCTTGACTGGATCTCTTATTTATTGGCATTGCTTCTCCTGGATTTCTTATGCGCAGCAAATTTCGTTTTTCTTTCTTGGTTGTTGGAAAGATTTTGGGATCCATGGGGTTCGGCCTTCTAATTCCCGTTATAACAGAAATTCTGGTTTGTTTATTTTGGAAGCTGATGTTGATCTCATACCTTTGATTGGGGAGTGGGTTGCCGTTTGGTTTGGGGCTGCTGCCTTTACCCTAGGTTTTCCCAATTTGGGGGCTGCTTTCATACTATCATGTTGGGGGCTGCTCTTATAATACCTATTATCTTGGGGCTGTTTTCATACTATCATGTTGGGGGGGCTGCTCTTATAATACCTATTATCTTGGGGTTGTTTTCATACTATCATGTTGGGGGGGGGGGGGGGGGGGGGGGGCTGCTCTTATAATACCTATTATCTTGGGGCTGTTTTCATACTATCATGTTGGGGGGGGGGGCTGCTCTTATAATACCTATTATCTTGGGGTTGTTTTCATGCTATCATGTTGGGGGGGCTGTTCTTATAATACCTAGTATTTGGGGCTGTAATATATATATATATATATTTCTCCTTGTTAGTAGGGGGCTGTCTTGTGAGCTGTTAATGGGGGCTGCTGCTTTTGTGCTTAGCTTGGGGCTGGTTTGCTATTATCCCACTTTAGAGGTTGCTGTTTGTTTTTCTACTTGGGGGCTACTTTACACTAATCTTGCTTGGATTACGTTGGGGTTGGTTATATAATCCCAGCTAGGGGCTGCTATATAGTTATATATCCTTCCTACTTGGGTTTATGTTGGGGGGCTGCCTCTTATCCTTGATAAATTGGGGGCTGTGATGTTTGTTTTAGTTGGGGCTGCCGTTATAAATCCTTTATAAGGGGCTGCTGTTATGAATTCCTTATGGGGGGCTGCTCTTATTCTTGTGCAATTTAATAGTTTGAACTGCTCTTTACCTTATTGATTTGGGGCTGTTTTGATGGGGCTGCTCCTTTCCTTGTCGGTTTGGGGTGCTGCTCCTTGTTAACTTGGACTGCAGGTTTGTTGCTTTGGGCTGCTTCTTACCTTGTTGATTTGGGGCTGTTTGCTTTGAGCTGCTCTTTACCTTGTTGATTTGGGGCTGTTTGCTTGAGCTGCTCTTACCTTGTTGATTTGGGGCTGTTTGCTTTGAACTGCTCTTTACCTTATTGATTTGGGGCTGTTTTGATGGGGCTGCTCCTTTCCTTGTCGGTTTGGGGTGCTGCTCCTTGTTAACTTGGACTGCAGGTTTGTTGCTTTGGGCTGCTTCTTACCTTGTTGATTTGGGGCTGTTTGCTTTGAGCTGCTCTTTACCTTGTTGATTTGGGGCTGTTTGCTTTGAGCTGCTCTTACCTTGTTGATTTGGGGCTGTTTGCTTTGAGCTGCTCTTTACCTTGTTGATTTGGGGCTGTTTGCTTTGAGCTGCCCCTTTACCTTATTGATTTGGGGCTGCTCTTGTCCCCTCTTGGTCTAATGGGGGCTGCTGCTGTATTTTTAATAAGGGGGTTGCCCTTCATAGCTCACGACAAGGTATGATAGCTTCACTCTCTCTTCCTCCTCCTCCTACCTCAATTCTCCCTCCCATGGCAGGAATCTGCCACTTATTAGTTTTCCTTGCCGTTCCGATTTGGTGAGGAATGGAGTCATGCTACTCCGAATTGGTAGAGATTAGGAATGCGATCATATGCCTAGGCATGAAATTTATGGGGGACTCTCACACCATAAGCATCACCCAAGAGGAACCCCTTCTCCGCCTCTTACTTGAGCCTATCTTCATCTGGTTTGGTATCCGATTGAGGGAGCTTCATCTCTTCCTCCTCCGACAAATGGTAGACTCTAAACCTTATCTATTTTCGTCTACTCTTCATCTTATTTCTCTCTTTCACACTACTGTGCTACTCCTTGTGCCTATAAAGCTTATGGGTGTCTTGGGCTTGATTACCAAGCATTCAAGTGATTGACGGAAGTTTACATAAATACAAGCGGGTCTTATGTGGATGACTTGGGATTGATCGCCAAGCACCGAAATGATCGACGTAGGTCTACATGAATGCAATTGTGCCCTATGTGGGCAGGTTGGATTTGATTGCCAGCCGAGTTAAATTAGTGGTACCTTCTCGGATAGAGATATGCTAAGCTTATAAAGAGTTCGTCTTCTCTCCTTCTACAAAACTACGGGTGGATATTTTGTTAAGCTTTAAGAGAGTTCCCTTAATTCCTACGGGGATGAAATGTTGCCTTCGAGAAAGTAATTCCTACGGGAATGAAAGGTTGCCTTCGAGAAAGTAATTCCTACGGGAATGAAATGTTGCCTTCGAGAAAGTAATTCCTACGGGAATGAAATGTTGCCTTCGAGAAAGTAATTCCTACGGGAATGAAAGGTTGCCTTCGAGAAAGTAATTCCTACGGGAATGAAATGTTGCCTTCGAGAAAGTAATTCCTACGGGAATGAAATGTTGCCTTCGAGAAAGTAATTCCTACGGGGATGAAATGTTGCCTTCGAGAAAGTAATTCCTACGGGGATGAAATGTTGCCTTCGAGAAAGTAATTCCTACGGGAATGAAAGGTTGCCTTCGAGAAAGTAATTCCTATGGGAATGAAATGTTGCCTTCGAGAAAGTAATTCCTACGGGAATGAAATGTTGCCTTCGAGAAAGTAATTCCTACGGGAATGAAAGGTTGCCTTCGAGAAAGTAATTCCTACGGGAATGAAATGTTGCCTTCGAGAAAGTAATTCCTACGGGAATGAAATGTTGCCTTCGAGAAAGTAATTCCTACGGGAATGAAATGTTGCCTTCGAGAAAGTAATTCCTACGGGGAATAAGTTGTGCCTTCGGGAAATATTCCTACGGGAATATATCGTGCCTTGGGATAAAATCGGATGGCCTATGAGTTTTACTCTAAGGCAACCCGCGCGATGGACGGTCTGGGAGGGCAACCCGTGCGAAACTAATAGAACTACGTGGGTCTGAGGCCGTATGCAGGATGATACGGAGTACGTAGGCGGTGGTCGTGGGAAGACCGCCTCGGCCCAATAAAAGTCCAGATATCCCCTTCCTTATAATTGTTATATTATGTTTGTGTGATAGTAGGAGTTGGATTCTGTTTGTAGTTCTAATAACTTGTCTTTAGCACAGGTGACAGGTGCAGATGAGGGACAACACTCATGGGTGGAGAAGGCCACAGAGCAGGCTACTTCAGGTATACGTTATTAAGCCGCATCTCCTTTTGTTGTGCCCTATCTCAGGGTATACATATATGATGCAATGAAGCCTTGATGGATAGGATTCATTGCGGCGGCGAAATCAATATTACTCATACAGGTTTTGAAATTATGGTTTCTGTGATATTTAATCTTCCACTATAAATAATGTCTTCCGCTGAGGGTAACAAAGCGCACTCTTTAATAATATCTTCCGCTAAGGGTAACAAAGCGCACTCTTTAATAATGTCTTCCGCTAAAATACTGCTTCCTTACTCTGTTGGTGTGTAGTGAATTTCGCTTAACACCACCCCTAGGCGTGACATCAGAGTGCTCAAGGAAAAGGGTTGGAGAAGCTAGTGCCTTCACCCTTCGGGGTCGCTTCGGCGTCGTGCTAAAGGGTGGTGTGCGATAAGATCCCCCGGTCGGTCCGTCGATTTGGGAGGGGGGGTCTTACAATCTACTCACCCCGGAGGGGGTCGAACCCAATCCAGACAAGGTAAATGCCATCTTGGAGCTAGAATCGCCGAAGAACGCGAAAGAAATTCAGAGGCTGACCGGGAAGTTAGCAGGGCTGAGTCGGTTCCTCTCCAGGGCGGGAGAGAGGTGTTCTCCTTTCTTCAGGGCCCCGCGCCAGGGTCAGAAATTCGAATGGACACCAGAGTGTGAGAAAGCCTTTCAGGCCTTGAAGGAACAACTAACGCGAGCCCCCTTACTCCAGGGGCCGAGGGAAGGAGAAGACCTCTTTCTCTACCTAGGGGTAGGGGTCGAGGCAGTGAGTTCGGTTCTGGTCCGGGAGGAGGGGAAGAAGCAGCTGCCGATCTACTATGTTAGCAGAGTCCTGAAGAAGGCGGAGCTGAGGTACCCTGTCCTGGAAAAACTAGCATTTGCTTTGATCATCTCGGCCTGGAAACTCCGCCCATATTTTCAGGCTCACTCAAGCAGGGTGGTGACCGACCACCCCCTTCACAACATTATGGAGGGAGTAGAGCATTCGAGCAGGTTGGCAAAGTGGTCGGTGGAGCTCAGCGAGTTTGATGTCAGTTTCATCCCCTGGTTGTCGATGAAAGCACAAGCGGTAGCAGACTTCCTGGCAGAATACGTCAAAGAGGTGGACGGGCCAGAGCCCGCCGGGTTGGTGGCATGGGATCTGTTCGCGGATGGAGCATCAGGAAAAAGTTCCCTCGGCGGAGGGGTGATCCTGGTCAGCCCACATGGGACCAGGATCGAGCAAGCGATCCACATTCGGTTCCCTGTGACCAACAACCAGGCCGAGTATGATGCAGTGGTGGCAGAGCTCCGTCTGGCAAAGGAGCTGGAGATTCGGGACGTGAAGGTTTTCACAGATTCAATGGTGGTGGCCTCCCAGGTTCGAGGGGAGTTCGAAGCAAAGGAGCTAACCCTCCAGAGGTATCTGGCGAAGGTTAGGGACCTCGTCGGATGGTTCCACACCTTCTCCATTTAACACATTCCGAGAGAGGAGAACGCCCGAGAGGACCGGTTGGCGAAGCACGGTCCTCGCGCGGGAGGAACGGTGACCGAGCTGTTCCGCCCATCCATCGAGGAAGGCGAGTTGATGGAGATTGATCGAAGAACCTCGTGGATAGACCCGATCCTCACCTTCCTGACCTCGGGCAAGTTCCCGGAAGGAGACCTAGATAAGAGGCGGTTCAGGTACAAGTCAGCATACTACATGATGCGTGAAGGAAGCCTGTACAGGAAGACCTTGGCTGGGCTCCTAGCAAGGTGCGTGACGGAAGATGAAGTTCCGAGGGTTTTGGAGGAAATGCACTCCGGAGAATGCGGGAGCCATTCGGGAAGTCAGACCCTAGAAAAGAGGGTGCTAAGGCAAGGGTACTTCTGGCCGACTCTGCGGAAGGATGCCATGGAGTTTGCAAAAAAGTGTCAGAAGTGTCAACTCTTCGCGCCGCTCCAACTTCAACCCGCGCAGAGGCCCAGGACGATCACTGCGCCCTGGCCCTTCGCCATCTGGGGGATGGACTTGGTCGGCCCATTCCCTCAGGCTAGCGGTCAGAGGAGATTCTTGCTGGTTATGATTGACTATTTCTCCAAGTGGGTGGAGGTTAAAGCCTTGGCGAAGACGACCTCGCAGGTGATAAAGAATTTCATCTGGGGAGAAATAATTTGCAGACACGGACTCCCCCTTGCCATAGTAACAGACAACGGACCACAATTCGCTAGCGATGAACTCATCACTTTCTGCGGTCAAGTGGGCATCGACCTCCGCTTTGCCTCTGTCCACCATCCTCGAAGCAATGGGCAGGTGGAGGCCGCCAACAAAGTCATCGTCAACTTGCTGAAGAAGAAGGTGGAGAACCTGAAAGGCAACTGGGTGGAGCAACTTCCCTCGGTCTTATGGGCCTTGAGAACAACTCCCAACACAGCAACGGGCGAAACGCCATTCAAACTCTCCCACGGGTCAGAAGCCGTGCTCCCAGTGGAGTTCGAGGTCAGATCCCCCCGGGTCGTAGCTGCCGAGGAAGGGGACGAGGACTGGAGAATAGGCAACGAAGAGGAGAAACGACTCTCGCTGGACATGGTTGAGGAGCTCCGGGACCTCGCCACGGTTCGACAAGAGGAAGTGAAGCGTCGGATGGCCAGGTACTTCGATAAGAACATTAGAATCAAACAATTCATCCCAGGAGATCTAGTCCTCAAAAAGGTCGACGCCGCGGGAAGGTCAGCGAACGTAGGAAAGCTCCAGCCCAATTGGGAGGGGCCCTATGTGATCTTGGAGGCCCTGAGGTCAGGGGGGTATCGCCTTCAGAATGTTGAGGGAATCCCCCTTGGGAATACTTGGAGTGACGACGATCTTAAATGTTTTTATCCTTAATGAATATGTTGATTATCTCTTTGGTCATGCCTCTTACTCCAGCTTAAGATAGTTACTCTGGCCGATGGGAACACAAGTTGGTAAGGTTCCACGAAGCGGAATTGTGTCGCGAAAGCATCGAGTACTACCCCCTCCAGTTAGATCAGGAGTGCGTTGAGTTCCTCCACCCTCGGTTGAGCTAAGACTCCCAGGACGTGGATGAGTACTACCACCTCCAGTTAGATCAGGAGTGCGTTAAGTTCCTCCACCCCCGGTTGAGCTAAGACTCCCAGGACGTGGATGGGTACTACCCCCTCCAGTTAGATCAGGAGTGCGTTGAGTTCCTCCACCCCCGGTTGAGCTAAGACTCCCAGGACGTGGATGGGTACTACCCCCTCCAGTTAGATCAGGAGTGCGTTGAGTTCCTCCACCCCCGATTGAGCTAAGACTCCCAGGACGTGGATGGGTACTACCCCCTCCAGTTAGATCAGGAGTGCGTTGAGTTCCTCCACCCCCGGTTGAGCTAAGACTCCCACGACGTGGATGGGTACTACCACCCCCAGTTAGATCAGGAGTGCGTTGAGTTCCTCCACCCCCGGTTGAGCTAAGACTCCCAGGACGTGGATGGGTACTACCCCCTCCCGTTAGATCAGGAGTGCGTTGAGTTCCTCCACCCCCGGTTGAGCTAAGACTCCCAGGACGTGGATGGGTACTACCACCTCCAGTTGGATCAGGAGTGCGTTGAGTTCCTCCACCCCCGGTTGAGCTAAGACTCCCAGGACATGGATGGATATTTCCGCCTCTGACCGGTAAGATCCCCGACGAAAGACGACCATTCTCCAGGATCAGTCATATCGGCAGATGGGAAACTCATCGGTTCAATCGACTACTCGACGGTCGATTCAAGTAAGTATGTGCAGGCTTGAAAGAGAAAAGCAGACACGAAAGTCACATAGTTCCCATGAGGAACGGGAAGAAAGGAGACGTCACAGGCCATCCTCACGATCATGGGGAATAGCCGCCGCTGCTAGGGGGCGAGCCGGACCGCCCAGGTGAAGGAAAGAACTTAGGAAGGATGTCGCTGGCAGAGACCCCCCTCCAGCTGTCTCGAATAGCGTCCACGTCATGGAGGCGACCCACCAGGGCTCGGGCCGTTGACGTCACGATTTTCCCCCGAGCACGCTCGACTTCAGCAGGTTGAGATGGGGCCGGCATCGCCGCCCTCGAAGGTGCATCTCCTTCTCTTTCCCCTTCCCTTAACTGACTATGAGCTTCTGCAAGCTGAGCTCTCAGGTCTTGCACCTCCTGGTCCGACTCCTTGCATCGTCTCCTGAGCGAGTCGGCGGCACCGGGCCCCTGCAGGCCAACAAGGCAGATAAATTAGAGCCAACGAATAATAACGAATCGAAAGGAGAAAAGAAAAATTCATTAAGAAGGGCACGAACCAAGCCTCCGGATGACTCCTCCAAGAGTTTCTCAGCAGTGGCCAAGCGGGCCGCAAGGTCAGTGGTCCTCTCTTTTCCGCATCCAACATTCGACGCGTCCATCCGCATCCACCTATACGAGAGACTAAGACCTCGGCGGGCGGCCATGTGGGAGGGCTCGGTCGCACGAAGTTGGGCCTGGGAACTCGCGTACGCAAGGTCGCGCATAGACATCTCCTTATAAGATGTCGCGTCCTGCCGACCGTAGATGCCATAGATGAAACTCTGCGCCGCGCCATCAATGACATCCCCCTCAGCCCACGAAGGCCGCTGGGAGGTGAGGGAGACCCGGTTCATCGCCTCATCTCAATGGACGATAGGCTCGCCAAGAGGGTCCGTGGCCTTTCCCCCCATCTCAAAGTTGGGATGATTGGCCAGTATCGGGTGGAGCCCTCCAAAGATTCCCTCCGGGTCCCATCTACTCGTTCAATAGGTGGGTTGGACTTTCTTTCCGAGCTTGAGTCAAGCTCGCAAAGAGCGGGGATTGTGTACAACCCTCATATTTCCCGAGTCGGTGTGACCCGACCCGGGCGAAGCCGAGACAGCGAAAGTGGCCGAGATAGGCAAAACGACCGCGCAAAGGCGGTCGAAACCAATCAAGGCAAGAAGAGGCCACAGGAGAGACGGAGGAAGCACCCGTTACCTCGGCTCCCTTGGGTGGGTAGGAGAAATCCTCCCACTCAGGCCCTTTGCGAGGGGAGTGGGAGGAGTGCTCCCACTCACCGAGCGAGTGGGAGCAGCTCTCCCACTCGCTGGGCGAGTGGGAGCAGCTCTCCAACTCGCCGAGCGAGTGGGAGGGGGCCTCCCACTCGCCGGCCGAGTGGGAGGAGACCTCCCACTCGCCGCCCCCTTGGGCGAGTGGGAGAGGCCTCCCACTCGCCCGGCATGGGTGGGGAGATCGGTATGACCTCCCGCGAGGGGGGGAATGGGCACCTCGAGTCCCACTCGCCCCCCTCGCATGCGTGATCAATGGCGGTCATGGTTGGACTGCGGAGAGCAGGATTTTTGCTATCCGCAGTCCATTTTTTGGGAAGTCTATAAATAGACCCCCATGGGCACCTTGGGAAGGGTTGGTCTCTACCCCCCCCCCCCCCCCCCCTCGCGTGTGTCTTGTGAGCAAGCATCCCCCCTCCCTTGTCATCCTCCAGCTGACAGTGAGGTGGTTCTTAGTGCCCTCCAAGGTGCCCAGGCTCAGCACTGGCTTGGGAGGGGAAGTTCCGAGTGGGCTTCCGGGTGTGTGGTGGGACCTCCGCGCTGCAGCTTAAGGGGTCCATTTGTGGATTCAAGTGTTCATCAAGTCCAAGTCTTCCAGTTCCTAGTGACCGGTCAAGGGTTTAGGCTTAGGTCAAGTAAGGGTTAGTCGCAACCCCCTTTCGAACGCTGAGACCGGGAAACTGGTTTCAACAAATTGCAAGTAGTATTTTTAGAAGTTGGTTATCTGCAAGCGATTTGATATTAGCAAGCATTCTTTAAGTGATGCGGCTATCCGCAAACAATATACTATTTGCACACAATATTTTTAAATGAAAAAATAAACATAAAAGATCACATTTCAAAACATAAAAACATATCAAAATGATAGACATAGCCAACATCATGCACAAAAAATCTTAAATTTTCATTCTCCTTGTTGAATATCCAATGTTGTCTTCACCTCGCTGGTAATACCTACATAAATAAAAGAAAATTTATAAATAAAAATGTGAACAAAGTTTATACTTACTATAAAATAATAAATATGTGTCTACCTCTCTATTCAACACCATCTAACTCCAACAGTAAATGGTCGCTGGAAGGAGGTTGTGTATTTGTAGTACGAGATTTATAATGTCTTTCCCACTCTTCTGCAACCGCTTCATGATGTCTCATCCAACTTGGAAAAATATGCGGTATTGCAGAGCAATCAGTTAATGTCAAGTGAATGAAGTGATTTTCTCTTATAAATCCAATACACACAAGAGTTGGTGTTGTCGGCATAGAAGAATGTAGTGGAATAAATGTTAGACTTTGCACTCGTGAAAGTTGAACCAAAGCAATGTTGTAGCACGAACTGATTACAAGTCTCATATCTGCCATTGTCAACCATTTGTCTAGTGGTGCGGGAGTTTCCATGCACTTTTTAGAGTCCAATAACTCTTCATATATATGGTGGCTAAAAATTTGAGAATATAAAATTCTACGATTTTCAAGCTCTCAATGCACATCATTTTTGTCTTGTGGCCAATCTCCTTTGACATTTAAGGTATGACTAATAACACGGTACCCGCAGTGGTCATCTCCTAACACGTCAAATGCATCTTTAATGTGTTCTGACCAATATGGTGAAAATTGGCGACAGACCTCATCTCCTAACAGATCAGCAGCCGACCGGCGAACACCAGAGGTTGGATTTTTCTTTACGAGCTTAAGATAATCTCGCAAAGAGCGGGAATTGTGTACAACCCCGTGTTCGCCGAAAGGGGGGCAAATTGACTCGGGTATAGGCGAAGCGAGCAGGGGCTCGCCGCCTTGCGATGAGCGAGTCGCGAGGGCGAGGCGAGCAGGGGTCGCCACTTCGCGGCGAGCGGATCACGAGGGCTGGGCTCCCTGGTAGGTGTGGAGTTCACTCCCCCTCCAGGTGAGCTCGGCTCCCTGGTAGGTGTGGAGTTCCCTCCCTCTCCAGGTGAGCTCGGCTCCCTGGTAGGTGTGGAGTTCACTCCCCCTCCAGGTGAGCTCGGCTCCCTGGTAGGTGTGGAGTTCCCTCCCCCTCCAGGTGAGCTCGGCTCCCTGGTAGGTGTGGAGTTCCCTCCCCCTCCAGGTGAGCACAGCTCCCTGGTAGGTCTGGAGTTCTCTCCCCCTCCAGGTGAGCTCGGCTCCCTGGTAGGAGTGGAGTTCACTCCCCCTCCAGGTGAGCTCGGCTCCCTGGTAGGTGTGGAGTTCCCTCCCCCTCCAGGTGAGCTCGACTCCCTGGTAGGTGTGGAGTTCTCTCCCCCTCCAGGTGAGCTCGGCTCTCTGGTAGGTGTGGAGTTCTCTCCCCCTCCAGGTGAGCTCGGCTCTCTGGTAGGTGTGGAGTTCTCTCCCCCTCAAGGTGAGCTCGGCTCCCTGGTAGGTGTGGAGTTCCCTCCCCCTCAAGGTGAGCTCGGCTCCCTGGTAGGTGTGGAGTTCCCTCCCCCACCAGGTGAGCTCGACTCCCTGGTAGGTGTGGAGTTCTCGCCTTCCACCTCAGGTCGAGCTCGGCTCGACTAAGGGTGTTGAGTTTTTCTCCACCCTAGGTCAAGTTCAATTAGACCTAAGGTGTTGAGCTTTCTCCACCTTCAGTTGAGCTCGGCTCATAGGAGGGTTGTTAAGTGGAGAAATGTTTGCCTTCCACCTCAAGTCGAGCTCGGCTCGACTAAGGGTGTCGAGTTTTTCTCCACCCCAGGTCAAGTTCAATTCGACCTAAGGTGTTGAGCTTTCTCCACCTCCAGTTGAGTTCGGCTCATAGGAGGGTTGTTAAGTGGAGAAGGGTTCGCGTTCCGCCCCAAAGTTAGGACCAGTTGAAAAACTTTGCAGGAGTATCCCGTTGGCAGGACCCTTCGTGGATCACTCTGGGGTCCCACCTACTCGTCAAATAGGTGGGTTGGACTTTCGTTCCGAGCTTAAGGCAAGCTCGAAAAGAGCAGGGATTGTGTACAACCCTCATATTTTCCGAGTCGGTATGACCTGACACAGATGAGGTCGTGACAGAAAAGATGATCACGACGCAGCAAACCCAACCGCCAGAGATCGTTAAGGACCGAGAAAGAGAAAAGGCTCGGGGGGGGGGGGGGGGCAGATCTCCTTGGGCGAATGAACCTTAGGTCCACTCGCCCGAGTGCGGGGGGGGGGGGGGGGGGGGGGGGGGGGGGGGGCGAGTGGACCTAGGGTCCACTCGCCCGGTGGGTAGAGCGGACCGCAAGGTCCACTCACCCAGTCAGGGTGGTGGACCTCGGTCCACTCATCCGACCCCCGGCAAGGGGGGGGGGGGGAGTGGACGTCTCAAGCTCCACTCGCCCCCTCCTGTTTCGGTCGTTCGGGTTTGTTGTTGGGCTGCGGATAGTAGATTTTTGGCTATCCGCAGCCCAATTTTTGGGAAGTCTATAAATAGACCCCCATGGGCACCTTGGGAAGGGTTGTTGATACCCCCCCCCCCCCCCCCCCCCCCCCCCCCCCCGCTCCCTCGCGTGTGTGTTGTGAGCAAGCACTACCCCTCCCCTCCCCCTGTCATTGAAGGTGGACGGTGAGGTGATCTTTAGTGCCCTCCAAGGTGCCCAGGCTCAGCATTGGCTTAGGAGGGGAAGTTCCTTGAGAGCTTCTGGGTACGTGGTGGGACCTCCGCGCTGCAGCTTAAGGGGTCTGTTTGTGGACTTAGGTGTTCCCCAAGGGTTAGGTTCTTCGATTCTTAGTGACTGGTCAAGGGTCTCGCTCAGGTCAAGTAAGGGTCAGCTGCATCTCTTTTTCGAACGTCGAGACCAGTTCTCTGGTTTCAACAGGACCCACCAAAAGATTCCTGCCAGGTCAGCAGCCGACCAGCGAACATCAGGGGTTGGACTTTTCTTTATGAGCTTAAGATAATCTCGCAAAGAGCGGAAATTGTGTAAAACCCCGTGTTCGCCGAAAGGGGGCAAATTGGCTCGGGTATAGGCGAAGCGAGCAAGGGCTCGCCGCCTTGCGACGAGCGAGGCGCGAGGGTGAGGCGAGCAGGGGTCGCCACCTCGCGGCGAGCAGATCACGAGGGCTGGGCTAGTGGGGGCTCGCCGCCTTGCGACGAGCGGGTCGCGAGGGCGAGGCAAGCGGGGGATCACCACCTTCTGATGAGCGGATCAGGAGTAGGCTCGCGCCCGCCTAGGTAGGTCGCAAGGGAGGAGGCGAGTACCGGTTTCACCAGCCCCCAGAATTTTGGTGCAATATGTTGTTTATTTTTATTTCAGGTCCGTCTGCCAATAGCCACCCCAAACAACGGAGTTTGGCTGTTGGCAGACCATTTGGGGTGCGCTTAGCAAAGCCAAAAGACGGAATTACGTTATTGCCAGACCCAGTTGAGAAAACTATATATAGACCTTGAAGGGCACCTTTGGAGGACATCCAATTCTGGGGCTTCTTCCTCCTCTGGATAACTCTGGATAGTGTCCAAGGTTCTCCAAGGTGCCCAGCTTCAGCTTTGACTTGTGAGGGAAAGCGCTCTTAGATCTTCCGGGTGTGCGGTGGGACCTCCGCGTTGCAGCAAAGGGCCAGTGCTTAGTTCAGAGTTTTTGGTCAAGTTCTTTCACGGGCCAAGTACCAGCTGCCCCCTCTTTGCGGTCCGATCTCCTCATTGAGCCTATTCTCAGTTCCAACACAAAGAACCGATTTTTTCACCGAAAATTAAACCCAGGCACCTGCCCAAGTGTACCAGTGAATAGCTCTGCCCTCGGTTATAATAGGAATTTTCCTATTAATAGAAATAGATTATTAAATTTATGTAATCATGTTAGAATATTTCTTTGTGTGCTTTTTTGAATCTTGTAATTATAAAAATTATGAATGAGATCGAAAATTGGTATAATTATTGTTGCAAGAATGTGCAAGTCAACCAGAGTCTTCACTCGTCTGCGATCAGATCCGGAATAGGGCTCAAAATCGGCGTGAGTGCTTGACGATGACTCGGCGGCAGAGGTGGACGACGGCTCGACGTAAGTGTTGGACGAAGGCTCGACGGAGTTGCAGGACTGCGGGATCGAAAAGTTTTTCTTTCTTGGGATCGGGAAGAGGAGAGGAGAGGCGAGTGAGAAAGAAGGCAGAACGGAAAAAAGGAGGCGGGCTGAAAATTGATTTCACGAGAGCAAAAGCTAGAGGCGGTCAGATTTTCAATGCATGCCGGTTTTGGCTATATGCAGGCCCCGGATATATGCAGGCTAAAAAATTATTCATGCAAACCAAATTTCATATTTACATACCATATTAAAAAATCAAATTAAATAAAATATCATGTGTGCGAGCTATTGATGGAGTATCCCTAAAGGCGTTAACCGCGCGCTATCCATGGGGGTGCGGTTTTCCAAAGAACCTCCACTAGCGACGTAACTACCCTAAGTATAACCATGGCCGCCATGGCCGCCATCACCGCCATCGCTGACGACGCCGCGATCATCGCGATCGTCGCCATCGCCGTAATCGTCGACGACGCCGCGATCGTCGTCATCACCGCCATCGGGCCATCGCCGCCATCGCCGACGACGTCGCGATCTTCGACATCGATGGGCCGTCGCCATCGCCGTAACAAATACTCATGAATAGCTTTAGGCCAGTTGTAATTTAAAAACACATCGGACTCGGACAAACGAGTAAACTCCTTGGGGACACGGTTGCATGGAAGGAAAAAACACATAATAAATGAAGTATTAAACTACTCGAATCATTTTTCCTGAAGTTTTAAAAGGAAAAATGATATCTTTTTTTAAAAAACTGCGGCCTGCATATAGCTAAAATCGGCCTGCGTTTAACATCGCTCTTTTTAAAAAACTGTGGCCTGCATATACCCTAAACTGGCCTGCGTTTAACATCGCTCTTTTCCAATAGACACAAAAATGCGGCAATCAAAAACGTGATGCTCGAAAATCTATGCAAACAAACAACTATTTATCAGCTCTGGCGGTTGGAATGTATTTTTTCCAGCCGCAACAACGCCCTAATCTAAACCCGTATGTTTTTTGGTGCACAAAAATTTCATCATCATCGCATGTATCAAGTTTAATATTTGCATGCAATGAATGTTTACGAATATAATCATATAATGTCAGTACAACGACGTCTCAAAGTGTGAACTATTTTTTCTACTATACAATAATCTTCGTTCGATCACACTACGAAGTGAGGAGTGCAATCTCTGAAAAATCTCGCACGATCTTTGAATAGGGAGATTATTATGCGAAAAATCTGCAAATGATGTGAAAATTTTTCTGAATTGCTAGTGAATGTGTTATCAACATTGAGATTATAACACACTTATAATAATTCTTTGTGAGCTGCCTTGTAATCTCTGTGCCCAATACTTGCTGTGACATTCTAAATTTATTGTGAAATTTGATTTAACTCTCAATTTATCATTAATTAACCCACTTATCACCATTTTTGGTAGTCTCATGCATGCCTTTTCACAATATAAGGAGCAATACCCATATTTTACATGATGTTTCATGTTATTATATTAAAACATGTCGGCACCACCGATAAATTGAAGTAATGTAAATGTTTGGACTCCTCATTAGAAATATCTTTTGGCATTATAAAAATGCAATGACAGTGAACTATTAGGCTCAGTTTGATTGAGTTGTTGCTGATGTAAAACAGCTGATTGAAAATTCTTCAAAACAGAGTTTTGATAAAAACTGTTTGGATGAAATAGAATTTGCAGAGCTGTTAGAGATGGAGTTTTGAAAAAAAATTGTTTGGCTACAAAATGGAGTTTTGAAATTTTTTTTCTTCAAAATATTAAAATCTACAATTAAATAAGAAAAATACGCATATGAACACACATACAATAACAAGGCATTAGAACAATTTTGGTGAAAAACTGATATGAAATAAGAGGAGAATACTAATATAATCACTTCATCATTTTTGTAATCAAAACAACCAAACACCCAACAAAAATTTCGCTATCCGTTCCTCCAAAACTCTGCCCACAACAAACCCTAACCTAAATCCAATAAGCAAAACACGGCATATCTTAGCAATTAGAAAACGGACCTAATTACACAAGATAACGAGAATTTTTAATGATTTTTGTACCTATTATTATAATTATTATTAGGTTAACCAAACCCTAAACAAACCGTAAATCGGAGCAGGGAGATGGAAAGCTTCAATTCCTTCACCAAAGCTTTTGATTTCTGCCATGGCCGGCGGTGTTGGAGGGATGGAAAGCTTCAACTCCTTCACCTTTGCCGCATCCATGGCTGGAAGAGGCGTGCGATGGATGGCTCGGCGTTGGAGAATATCCCTGATTTCTGCCATGGATGTTGCTGATTCCTGCGATGGAAAGCTTGTCCTTCACCAAAGCTTTTGATAGAAGCTAGTAAGAGGACAAGGGGAAAGGGACGGGACGCATGAGGAATGGGCGGCGGAGGCGCATCAAAGGCATTGATGGACATTGCCGGAGAGCGGAGGGGGGTCGAGGAGAAAAATTGTCGCGCAGGAGAAGCGAAAAGCCAAACAGCTGCGTTCAGACCGGAGGAAATTTCTGCAGCTGGGAGTTGAGCTATAAGCAACTTATCTAAATTAAGCTGTTTTGAGGTTCGGCACTCTCAAACACAGCTTTTCTGCAAACCTCCGTTTTCGTCCAGCCGCACCGCTCCCAATCAGCTCTCCCAAACGCACCCTTTATTACCCAAACCTTACCTGTGAGTAAGCATTATTACAAGTTGCACCTCTCTTGGTTTTTTGGTGTGCATCGTGCATTGAAATGTAAACTTACACGAGAGATTTTTGTAATTTCAAAATATGGAGAGATGCAAACTTATAATTTGTCATACTTACAGAGAAGTTCCATGTAAACAACCCCTGCATTAAAATAAATTCTTTAAAAAAATTCGATCAAGCATAGAATGAAAATGATAGCTTACTAAGGAAACTAAACTATACTTTGTATACACAAAAATGTTCACATAATCATTAGAAAAACATAATGAATGAATGTTTTGCATGATTTAATAAAAAAACATCATTAACTACTCCCCCATGTAATGATTCTTCACCACAAAACCATCCCATCAGGTAGGAATGCTCAAAAAACACTACGTAGGACTCTTATAACAAGAATACAATTGCCAAGGCATAGAACTTGAGGCTTTCATCTACCATTGGATACCTTGCAAGTTTTTCGTAAGTTTCTTTGATTGTATAATATCTAGAACAGGTACTCCAATCACTTTACCTAACTTTGCGAGACGATTCTCCTACCTCTTCAGCATAACACGTTGTATCTTCTTCTTCCTCTTCTTCTGTGTTGCGCACGCTCCTTTGAATTTATTGGTGCTCCGCACCCAACATCATCACCCGTACTAATGAGCACCGAGCACGGAATTGAACTACTCTACAAATTCTATGAGGCAGGGACCGACACATGATCTCGAGTTGCTACAACTTGAATGGGCATCTTGTCCAATTTTTCCTCCAACTATGAAGATATTCCTACATAAAAATTATCATTTACAACAAGAATCATCTAAAAATGAGAACAAGTTAAATGTAAATAATACATTTAACCATAATAATAATTGAAGACAATGATTTTAATCTATTCTGTTCACTTTTTAATCCGGATTCCAACGCAAATTTATGTCCCTACATTTGAGCTCTCACCATAACTTTCACTCTCTTAAATTCCTCCCATTTATTTTTTATTTAGGCATAAATGCATACCTTTTCATTGCGCTCTCGAACATTAACCATCGGATTTTCTAACCATCCTTACTCCATTATGAATATGCAAATTCCAACTTAGCATGGGAGAATGCATTCAAAAATAAACCAAAAATATTTAATTTTTATCTCGACAAATATTTTCTTTTAATAATAATAATTATTATTATCATGTAAAGTATACTCAATTACATTAGTATCTTATAGATTATTATTAATAACATACACTTGGCTAATTTATTAAAGGTAGGGTGAAGCTTAACTTCAAGAAATAAAAACTCATGTCCTAATTTGATGCCTAGATTCTTACTATGATATCTCACATTTAAGACAATACCACTTATGAACTCCCATTTCACTTACATCATAAAGTCATGTTGGATTATGCTATAAATGAGCAACTGAAATTCACACATTTGAGGTTTAAAGAGCTCACCCACTTCACATCAAAAGGGCAGCCCGGTGCACAAAGCATCCCCGCATAGCGAGGGTCCAGGGAAGGGTCCCACCACAAGGGTGAAATGTAGGCAAACCTTACCCTGCATTTTTGCAAGAGGCTACTTCCAAGACTCGAACCCGTGGCCTCATGGTCACACGGCAACACCTTAACCGGTGCGCCAAGGCTCCACTTCACATCATTAAAATAAATTATAATTATGCCTTTTATTTCTTCTTTAATGCATGTGAATACCAAAGAGGTGTGACATACACCTAGAGGAAATTCCAAAAACACTAACTTTAGGTCTCATTTGGTTGTTTCAAATTACCAAAAAAATTATTTAAAAAATGTTGGAATTTGTCAAATCTAGTATTTGATTTGATGTAGTTTGGAGCAGTTGTTGAATTCAAATTCCAGAATACCGCCTCAAATCTTCTTCAAAAATAATGATATATATAGTCATGTTATGATGAGAACAAATTAGGGTCATCATAAATTTCGCAACACACGAAATTTCCATGATTTTATGGTATCCTGCCATAAAATCATTTCATGGAAGCCAATATATAAGTTAGGATCAACATGGGCTGCACTGCTAAACTATTTGCTGGAAGCACTAATGAACATATGATATTCTACACTAAGATGCTTGGAGTGGACTTGAAGGAGATCATGCATTCTCCTTCCCAATGTATAAATGAGAAGTTGTACAGTACTTCACCACCAAAGATTGCGAATGAGAGTTGGTGGTATTCGCAAGTATGAGATGCTTGCCAAGTAGGTTCTGAAATTGTCACCAACGAAGCTCACTCACCTAAGGACGAAGAGGGCGAGCTTGGATCATATATGACCCATAAAACACTCGTAAAACTGAGAAGAAAGGAACGGAGATCGTTGGCGAGGTAGAACTAAGCTCAACTATCTTTGTTGAAGCATGAAGACGTTGTTTATCTCTCGGCAAGTCTATTTGGCTCACGAATCTTTAAGGATCCCATGCTGATCACCTTAGTGTCTCCCTAGCGCATAAAGACAGTCTAGCTATGCAGGAACAAGCATCTAAAACCCTAAATCCTAAACCATAAAGCCAAAGAACTCAAAATGTCTTATGTTTCCACTACATTAAATCAAGTCTCAATGACCACCATAAATGGTCTAGAGAAAAGGGCACCTGTATTCCATGTTAAGAAAATATTCTCCTAGAGAAAAAAATTATATTATAAGGAGGCTAATATATTAGAAAAATAGAACCACCCAATAAAATTCACTCAATAAACATTAGACTAGCATAAGAAAGTTAATAGAAGTAATAACAATGGTGTGCGCATAGAAAAATACCATTGATATCGTCCTTCCTACAGTCTGATATACTCGCTGTGAATGGTCTTGAGATCTTCCAGCTCTTCCTTGCAGGAAATCCCAGGATCAATGTAGCATAGCTAAACAAGAGAAGGATCAATGTAGCGTAGCAATAAAAGAGAGGGCGGTTCTAGTTATGAAAGAGAATAAATTAGACGATTGTTAAAGTATGATTATTAGCATACTATTGTTGTTTTCAGGCAAAAAATTTATTTGCAAATAACAAAGAATTGAGACCTGATATTGAGGCTTTTTCAGAGTGTGAACCCCTCTTTTTATAAGCTTTTGCCATCCATTATTATCTCTGAGAGTCCTCTCCAAATCTTTTGTCCTCTAAAATCAATTACATAGAATTAAGATGATAAAATATTAGTTGAGAACTAGAAATATTATATCCAATCTAAAGCCAAACACTACATAACACCTCTATATATAGACAAAGAAGAGGGATCTCAAACCAATATTAGACGTGCATGACAAAAAAGAAGGAAAAATAATTTGGGCCTTTATAGTAGGCCATTACGGTGGGCTTTTATATAATTCAACCCCCCCCCTCAAGATGGAGTAGATATTGATCATTCCCAGCATGGAAATATTATTGGTGAAAGTGTCATAGCTCGGGCTCTTGGTAAGGATATTTGCTAGCTAATCTTGGGATTGGACGAATGGTGTGCAAATGTTGTTTTTCTCCAGATAGTCTTTGATAAAATGTCAGTCAATTTCAACATGGTTTGTTCTATCATGTTGAACAGACTTATGTTGATAGCCATTTTATTGTTGCAATAGAGACGTGAGCTTTCCATCTTGTAGCCATAGATCCTGCATTATAGACTGAAGCCACAATCCCTCACATTTACCTCGTGACATTGTTTTGTACTCTGCTTTTGCACTTGACCTTCTACCACAATTTGTTTCTTCTTCGGGTTACGAGACCCCCCCCCCCCCCCCCCCCCCCCCAATGAACAATATCAGATAGTGGATTTTTTGTCATCTTGGCTTACAACCCTATCAACATTTGTGTATACTTCAACCCTTACATGCTTGTTCTGGAAAAATAGAATTCCTCGTCCATGAGACCTCTTCAGGTACCTTAAGCACTCGTAGAGAAGTTGTTTGATGTCTCAATCTGAGAAAATGCATGTACTTACTTAGGATCCTTATTGCATACGTGATATTAGGACGAGAGTGTGTGCGATAGATCAATCTTCCCACTAATCTCTAGTAGCTCGAGGAGTTGACTTCCTCACAATCTTACTTTTAAGATGTATGAGATGTTGATGCGCGTCGGCAAGTGCACCGGTCGCTGTCAAGTAATAATTGTGGAGAATAAATTCCCCGGATGTCGGTCTCTTGAGGAATGCAGGATGGGTGATCGAATCGCGCAGTGAATATTGTTACACAAGCGTTTCACAAACACAAAGAGGGGTTTTTGGTTGGTTTTCCTAATTTTAACAACAATAAAAGAGATGCGGGTCGAGAACACCGCTTCGCAACGTGAGGTGGATGCAACGGCCGCGATGCCGTGCTTCGTGAGGCGAATGAAGTGGACTCAGGCGCGAGAGAGTGAGGGTCGCAAACACCTCTTCACAACCGTCGTTAGCTCTTGCCAACACGGAGCAAACACCTTGCGTGCGTGTGTGAGTGAGTGCGCTTGAACGTGGTGAATCACAACCAACCCATGAATAAGAACACAGAAACATTCATTCTCATCAAGTAAATATCACAATATTCATTTAGTAAAAGATTCAAAGGGGTACAATCAAGGAAAGAGGAAGGAGATAACCGGTGGTGAAGACTAGCGGCCGTTCACGGCCGGAATGGTAGGTTGTCGGGCTACCTCCGGACTCGGGCGGACGATGCTTCCGGCGTAGAGGGCTGTCACAATCTCCCTACGTGCTCCGTCGTCTTCGACTCAAGGTCTCTTCTTCTTCTCACCGGGCGGAAAGCGAAAATGATTGCTTGGAGGCTTGCGGATGATGGAGAACACTCACGGACGATGGAGGATGTCTAGGAATGGACCGAGGAAGCTTCCCCTTGCGTAGGAGATGAAGTAGGGGCGATCCAAGGGGGCGGTCGGCGGCGTACGGAACAGAAATCCCGCTCCCCGAATGAATCATCCGCCCTAAAATCGCAACAGGCGCTTAAATAGGCGCTGGATTAAACACTGCGCACGATCATTGGCGCACGACCAGTGGTCGTGCGCACTGGAATCCTGCGAACGTGCGCACTGCCTGGACAGAACCTGCAAGAGATGAAATTATAAAATAAAATGTTCGCACGACCAGTGGCGCACGACCGTTGATCGTGCGCACTAGCATCGGTGGTCGTGCGCAATAGGTGAGACAGAACTCATAAAATTACAATTAAGTGCGCACGGACAGTGGCGCACGACCGGTGGTCGTGCGCACTGGAGTTGATGGTCGTGCGCTCTGCACCAGACAGAACTCGTAAAAAGGGGTTAAGTGCGCACGATCAGTGGCGCACGACCGGTGGTCGTGCGCACTAGAACAAGTGATCGTGCGCAGTGTTCCTGTGCAGAATTGCACCGGAAACACTTGCACGCCTCCTATTCCAGCACAAACACAGATCTAGCCACCGAAAGTGGCACTTAACAACATATGAGTACTATGAAAGGAAATAAACACGAAAACACACCAAAGTGGGCCAAAATGTGCACCTAGCATGGGTTATCAATTATAAACTATAATAAGGCTAAAATGCGTGATATTGACTAAATAATGGCCCGGATGAGTCCATGAAGGTGTATATAATCAGGACTCATCACACCCCCAGACTTAACTGTTTGCGCATCCCGAGCAAACGAATCCGGCGGAAGTTGAAAAAGATAATTAAAATAGCGAATTACGCAGGGGAGTACAGTGCGAAGTAACATACGCATGCGAGTAGGAATTCTAGTAGAAGAAGATTCTAGCTATGCTAACTAATTTACGTAAGTACTAAAGCGTAATCAAAGATTTAATTGTACTCAGTGGGTGAATTATGAAGAATTTGACGATCATGCCCGGTATGAAAGTGACGAGACGCTGAGGCGGGTGTTGCAAAAGATCGGGGCTTAGGAATAACTCCGCTGAAATCCATCAACGTCGTGAACCATACGCTTGCCCGGTCACACTCTCTCCACGGCGCTAGCAAACTCGCAAGTCAAATCAGTAGGACTTATAGGATTAAAACGGGGCTTAGGTTACGGAATGATATGCAAAGATAAACATGACGGCTACGCAACCCAAATGAGCCAACGGCACACTGCACCTTACAAAACCAAACAACTATGCTCGTGTGACACACCCCCAGACTTATCATGAAAACCAGGTGTGCACACAGCCTACTTTACAAATACCAACAGATTTTTCTCTTTAGCTTGGGAGGATTATTTTCAGGATACTCTTTTTTTTTTTTTTTATATATTTTTCTTCTTTCAAGCAACCTCCAGTTGGTTCAAAATCAGCGGATAGACATTATTTTCTCTTCAAAACACAATGATACCACACACCACACAAGTTGGAAATTATGAGCACAGTTAAAACATTTTTTTTGGTTGCGGGCGTAGGATAGGCTTCAGGCTTTGGTGGATGAGGAGGAGCTGAACATAAAAATGGTAGGCACAAATTTGGCTTGCAAAGGTGAATGAAATGGGCATGGAATAACAAAGCTCAAACTAGCCAAATGGTGGCCTACATCATGCTTGACTCAACAAGTAGCTCTCACCCATGCTTCAAGAGTCGCTTGGGGCAAGTTCTTAGCCCACGAGAAAGATAAACCTTCCTCCCGACTCGAGCAACACACGTTTAGCGACCGCACACACACAACACCGGGTTATCATCAATTTCATTCGAATTCACCACTTGAGTACATTAAATCTAAATTTACGCAGAGATACTACACATAAATTAAATGCATAAAGAAAATCTAATTCTACTCAGGTTCTACTATAGCATGCGAAGCGACTAGAACACTACATGAGTCGACACCGCGCTCCAAATAATAATTCCTGTGTTAATAGCCTATTTCACATTCCAACCAAACTAGTTTAAACGGAACAACACAAAAGAAAGCACGCACTCAAGTGGGTGAAGTGGTGTGTGAAGATGAACGATACTAAATAACTGAAATTAAAATACTTCTAGTATGCAAATGAGATGAGCATGTGCAGTGGGTGACAAAGAAACGGCTCTCCCCCAGGCTTAATCAAAACCATACAACATAATGATATGACAGTGAAAATCAAAATTGAAAGCTAGGGAAGAAGTTACCCAATGCTCAGCACGTGAGCATACCAGAAGAATGGCGTTTAAAATCAAGACAATCCGCAGCATCCACCATCGAACACAAAACCTGCAAGCAAAACTCAAAACAACAAAAGCAAAAACAAAAACTGAACTAGGAAAGGTTAGATAAAAGGAAATATAAAAAAAAACGGAAATCTGGGTTGTCTCCCAGTAGCGCTTTCATTTAACGTCCTTAAGCTGGACCAAATACCTGTATTAGCATTATTTATAAAGAGTGCAGGAATTAAGAAGACATACTCAAAAATAGTTCATTACAGCAATTAAAAACACGCATCAACTAAAAGCGCTCTTGTGGTGCGCATCTCCCGTAGCATGTAGGCGGGAGGTGAAGGCTTTAGGGCCAGCACTGGTATTACCCAATGCTCCCCTAACCTCCGCCATCTTGCTACGAAGAGCGGCAGCACGAGCGTCACGCAGAAGTTTTTCTTTTTTCAGTTTGGTGACGGTTGGAGATTGCCACCGTTGTGAACTCTCAGATTTTTCCTCCTTAGAATCAGGTGGCGTCACTTCCGGTGTCACTGTGACCACCGGATCGGCCCAAGAGACGGAACGCTTAAACAGTTTATTACACGATTCATCACAAGAAGAAAAATAATCAGCATTCTTGACTAAATCCACATCATCATTTCCCGGACAGCCGTCATCCTCCTTCTCGGCGTCGAATTCTTTCCGAAAGTCAATCACTTCCTCCTCATCAGATTTGAGCTCCTCCATTTCCCCTTCACCTGTTTCTTGGAAATGCGTCTTCCCTGCACAACTCAGAAGTTCATCAGAAATAACAAGAGGGGGAGGAGTGGATGTGTTGGCTCTAGCTTCGAGATGAATGGGCTGCAGCGCCGTGTTAGGTAAGATGACACACCCCGTGGCAAAGTCAAGGGTGGCGCCGCTCTCTTTCAAGAACGGCACCCCCAAGATAGGGATGGATTGATTTTCCCGGGGGCCCAACACCTGAAAGTCCGCGACCACAGTTGTCCCCTCAACTATTACTTCCACGTTTCTCACCTCTCCCTCGGATTGAATAATGGTGCCGTTAGCGAGAATCAGCGATTTCTTTTCCTCTGTGTTAATCTCCAATTGAAGTTTCGCAACATCTTGCAGCGCAATAACATTGCGAGAGGAACCGGAATCGCATAGAGCCTTTGTTTCAACCTGATTGATGGAACACGAGATTATCAGCTCACTCGGATTGGCATCCACCACATCCCCCAGACTTTTCCCTTGATCAATGGGATTCTTTTCCGTATTACTGGGAAGGGACCCCTGCGAACGCTCAGTTAGCGCTTGGGCCAATTGGCCCAAATGCGTCTCCAAGTTTCGCATAGATGCAGTTTGGTTTGCCATATTCGAGTTAGCTACAAGCATGAATTTTTCCATCATTTCTTCTAAATTACTCTTCTTTTGAGTAGGGGGTGCTTGGTTGTAATCCGGGTGCGGCGGCCTCGGTTGGCTCCCGGAGGCGTAAGCATCATTTTGATGCTGCCCCGGTGACCATCGTTGGCCGGGCGTGTTGGGATTCCACGAGAAGTTCGGATGACTTCTCGCTCCCGGATTATAAGTGTTATTATACGGCGCCCCCTTGGACTGATTTCCAACATAATTCACAGATTCATTTAAAGATAAGTGCGCGAAATCACCTACCACTTGGTTCCCCGAGCATTCGTAAGCATGGTGGCCTCCACCTCCACATCCTTCACAAGTAATGATGGCAGCAGATGGAGACGGAGAAGGAAGAGAATCAACCATGAAGAGTCCTCGGCTGCTTCTTGGAGCGTTTCTCCCTGCAGTCCAGAAGGTACTGTGGGAGGCAGTGTCACGCAAAATCCGCAGGGCATCTTCAGGGGTGTGGTTCATCAAGGTACCACCGGCCGCAGCATCGATCATTGCCCTATAATTGGGCTCGATCGCGAAGTAGAACAATTCAACCACGTTCCATGGCTGGAGCTCGTGGCCAGGGCAACGGCGAAGGAGTTCATTGAGGCGCTCCCAAGCTTCCGCAAGAGTCTCTTGATCCAACTGCCGAAATGTGGCGATTTCACGCCGCAAGCTTACAATCTTATCCACCGGGTGGAATTTAGCCAGGAATTTGGATGCAAGGGCATCCCATGTTGCAGCAGTCCCGGGCGGGATGGAATGAAGCCATACTTTTGCTTTATCACGGAGGGAGAAGGGGAACAGTCTCAGTTTGACTGTGTCATCAGCAATGCCCGCATAGCGGAAAGTTCCGCAAATATCAGAGAATTCTGCCAGATGCAGATGCGGGTCTTCGCTAGCCATCCCCGAAAACTGAGCATGGTTTCGGATAATGTTTAAGATCGCCGGCTTTATCTCAAACTGATTGTTCATGATATTGGGCCCAAAGCCCGGATACACGCTTCCAGCAGTGGGGGTGGTATAATCTCTCATAGTACGAGGCCGAGGTCTCTCCGCCTCCTGTTCATCAGTGGCCGGATTTTGCCCCTCATCGTGCACTCGCGCATCAGCATCATTCGGGTTCACATGATCACCCATGGCTGCTTGCAGAGCCGCAGCACGCCTTCGCGCGCGAGCGGTTCGTTCGATTTCTGGGTCAAAAGGTGCAAGTTCACCTGCAATCTGCCTCTGCATGCACTGTCAACAACAAGAAGAAAACGAAAAGATCAAAAACAACTGCTCGTGTAACGAGAGTCACGACACAAGACGATACACGCCTGCGTTCCCCGGCAACGGCGCCAAAAACTTGATGCGCGTCGGCAAGTGCACCGGTCGCTGTCAAGTAATAATTGTGGAGAATAAATTCCCCGGATGTCGGTCTCTTGAGGAATGCAGGATGGGTGATCGAATCGCGCAGTGAATATTGTTACACAAGCGTTTCACAAACACAAAGAGGGGTTTTTGGTTGGTTTTCCTAATTTTAACAACAATAAAAGAGATGCGGGTCGAGAACACCGCTTCGCAACGTGAGGTGGATGCAACGGCCGCGATGCCGTGCTTCGTGAGGCGAATGAAGTGGACTCAGGCGCGAGAGAGTGAGGGTCGCAAACACCTCTTCACAACCGTCGTTAGCTCTTGCCAACACGGAGCAAACACCTTGCGTGCGTGTGTGAGTGAGTGCGCTTGAACGTGGTGAATCACAACCAACCCATGAATAAGAACACAGAAACATTCATTCTCATCAAGTAAATATCACAATATTCATTTAGTAAAAGATTCAAAGGGGTACAATCAAGGAAAGAGGAAGGAGATAACCGGTGGTGAAGACTAGCGGCCGTTCACGGCCGGAATGGTAGGTTGTCGGGCTACCTCCGGACTCGGGCGGACGATGCTTCCGGCGTAGAGGGCTGTCACAATCTCCCTACGTGCTCCGTCGTCTTCGACTCAAGGTCTCTTCTTCTTCTCACCGGGCGGAAAGCGAAAATGATTGCTTGGAGGCTTGCGGATGATGGAGAACACTCACGGACGATGGAGGATGTCTAGGAATGGACCGAGGAAGCTTCCCCTTGCGTAGGAGATGAAGTAGGGGCGATCCAAGGGGGCGGTCGGCGACGTACGGAACAGAAATCCCGCTCCCCGAATGAATCATCCGCCCTAAAATCGCAACAGGCGCTTAAATAGGCGCTGGATTAAACACTGCGCACGATCATTGGCGCACGACCAGTGGTCGTGCGCACTGGAATCCTGCGAACGTGCGCACTGCCTGGACAGAACCTGCAAGAGATGAAATTATAAAATAAAATGTTCGCACGACCAGTGGCGCACGACCGTTGATCGTGCGCACTAGCATCGGTGGTCGTGCGCAATGGGTGAGACAGAACTCATAAAATTACAATTAAGTGCGCACGGACAGTGGCGCACGACCGGTGGTCGTGCGCACTGGAGTTGATGGTCGTGCGCTCTGCACCAGACAGAACTCGTAAAAAGGGGTTAAGTGCGCACGATCAGTGGCGCACGACCGGTGGTCGTGCGCACTAGAACAAGTGATCGTGCGCAGTGTTCCTGTGCAGAATTGCACCGGAAACACTTGCACGCCTCCTATTCCAGCACAAACACAGATCTAGCCACCGAAAGTGGCACTTAACAACATATGAGTACTATGAAAGGAAATAAACACGAAAACACACCAAAGTGGGCCAAAATGTGCACCTAGCATGGGTTATCAATTATAAACTATAATAAGGCTAAAGTGCGTGATATTGACTAAATAATGGCCCGGATGAGTCCATGAAGGTGTATATAATCAGGACTCATCAGATGTTGACGGAGGTATGCGATGGGATATGTTGTAGAAGCTTGTATTTGTAATGTTGGAATTACGAGGGTTGTTACAATCTCAACACCAATATTCCTTCATTGATATACTTGAGGAAGAGGAGGAATGAGCTTCCTAACGGCTAGAGTCGAAGTGATGACAAGAGTATATATGGTGGTGGAACAGTGGGATGAGGAATATACGAGACTACAATTGGGAGGGGAATATTGAGCGCGTCGGCAACATCGTCCCTCTCCCATTGATGAGAGCTAAAGTATTGCTCTCTTTCACGGAAGGTGACGTCCATGGAACAAAAATCGTTGAGGAAGGGTGGTAACAGTGATACCCTTTCGTAGTGGAGAAGCCAGAAGACCACTAGGGAGTTGTCAGCATCCCACTTCTGCCATGAAGGATCACTATTGGGTGGTTGAACAATAGTCCCTTCAATGTATCCAAAGAGTTGATGACTACGAATAACATGTTGTGCTGCATGGCAACAATCTAGATAATTTGTATCATGCAAATAAAGGGCCGACGAGTGCGCGAGCTCCGCTGGGAAGGACGATGAGCTTCTCTGAGATGGCCCGACGAGTGTTTTTGATAGAGACCTAGAGTGAGATCAACGAGCTTCTGGGAGAAAGGTGTCGGCAAATGTCGGTAAGAGAGGGCGAGTATCGGTATGTTGTTTGAGCTTCGATCGTGAGACCAGTGGCGAGTGCTCGATGGAAATGATGAGGCACGGGAGCTCACAGGAAGGGTTCAAGCGGGAGCTTCTGTGAATACGCGGTGACACCACGATTGGAGAAGCAACGGCGTTTCGATGAACGACTTACTTGCTCAGGGAGAATGACGACGATATCTATATATTTTTCCCCGGGAGAAAAAAAAAAGCAAAGATAGAGCGGCGAAAAAACGTCTTTCTCTAATACCAAGTTGAGAACTGGAAAACATATTATATCCAATCTAAATCCAAAGATTACAATATACACAGAGGAGGGACCTCAGACCAATATTAGAGGCGTGGAACAAAAAAGAAGGAAAAATAATATAGGCTTTTATAGTGGACTTTTATACAATTCAACTATATTAACGGGTGATATTTCTCCACAACGATGAGAACAGCAGCCAAATGCTTCTAGCCAACATCTGTGGAGCTCTCTTAGTCTCTATTCAGTACAATAATGATGTTTGAGCGGTGGCAGTGCAAAACTCTGCTACTAAACATAGTGGTGGGGGTATACCTGCATTTGGAACATCTGTGACAATATTTTTAGCCCAAATTCCACTTTCTAGGGTCTGAGCTTTCACGATCTACAACAATTGACCACACATGCATAAATACGGTAGTGTTTTGGCATAAAATGTTGTTGATTTTCATAATTGCTTTCACAACTGCCACCGTTCTTCCAAACATGGCTTAAAATAACATATTTTTGGTACACATAATAGATGATTTTGAAATCCTTATAATGCATAAGATAGAGAAATCAAATTCCAAAATAAATGATCACACGGCATATTTTAAAATCGTATCAACAGTGCATTGTTCACAACACTACAAATCTGAGAGCAACCTATTAACATGAAACACCATAACAATGTGATCATTATTAATAGTCATACCGCCCTTACTTGGAGTTGGCTTCATGAATCATCATTTTTCATTCATTCCTAAACAGTGTCACCGGAGGTGTTAAACCTAATTTATCAAAATCATTTTGAACTTTCAGCAAGTTCTACGACATTACTTTTGCCTACTCATCTAATTAATGCACTTATATCTTCATTGCATGTGTTCCTAAGCATCCAAATTAATTTTTTATGATCTTATATTCGATATACTCGCACTATTTTTCTAGTATAATATTTCTTAATAGACACATGGTAACCAAAAATAACAGGTGTACTCTTTGTATTTGACAAGTATTGACTTGTTCTCTCTCAAAAAATCCTTGCAAAGTAATAAAATCTTAATTTTTTTCAGTTTGCAATTAAGTTCTATTTTAAATTACATGGCTTATCCATACTATATATTAAAGAAATCCACTATTTTGAATTACTATTTCTTTTCCAATTTTATCTCCATCATTTTCTCTTTATTACATTTTTTCTCTACAACTATTATATATAAAATGATATGATAATAAATAAAACCCAAAAAATTATATAGATATTATAATAACATAATTGGAGCCTTAATACATAATTTAAATATATTATTTCCAATAAATTTAATAATTAATTTAAAATAATTACTACATTTCATTGTAAACTAGAAATTGTGCAAGTCTCCCGTGATTAGTGTGCGACGGCAACAACATTCAGTTGTTGCTCGATATCTGGCGCAATGTTTTCGACAAAAAAAGAATTTGCAGGAGCATCTAGCTGCAACTGGGTACCGTCGGTGCAGCATTTGTGCACAGGGGACCGTGCATGCCCGCTAGTTCTATAGAAAATCAAAACATATAACAAGTGACAACTCCAAACCTCAAATCTGCGGTCCGGGATACGATCTAATACTAAATTACGTAACAAGAACTCGTTTCCTCTAGAATGCACATCATAAATGCAGCTTACCTGGCCAGGATCAAGAATTAATAGAGAATATGTCTCTTGTGACCCTTTCACAGACATTTGCATATTGATCCCAACAATAGTCCTTGAATGACCATCATGCTGAAAATATAGAGGCCTGTATACGAAACGAAAAGTATTTCATGCTAAAGAAAGAGCAAGACAACCAAATTTTCTTCAAAGTAAAAATCGATACAATCAATATTAGCAAACTAGGATCAATTAGAATTTGATATGAAAAAGAATCAACTCACGTTTTCGGGCTTATAAGAACATTCTGAAGATCATCTAACCTGCAACCTGTCCCTTGAGTAAAATAGTTCCAGACCCACTCCATGAGAACCTGATGACCAATGGTATTCCCTTCTTTATCAGAGCTACCGTGGTCTAATATGCTCTTGAGCTGGTCACTTCGACAGGGTCGTACGAACTTGTCCATTGGCCCGTAAACTTTTTTCCCGACCTCTTTGCATCCAGAATCTCCTGAGTTTGAAGATGGTACACTGTCGAAGTCCACAACCCTAGCTCTAAGCCCAAAGGAGCGGAATAATGCCGCACATTCTGTTGTACCAATCCATTTTTTTGAACCGTAGACCTGTTTGTTGAAAGAATGTGATCCTGGCAAGTCAAATCCTCTTTCCCAGGCTACCTCGAGCCACCTCTGGAGCGAGGGGATATCAGGAACGAATCCGGAACCCCCAAAGAGAACGTCCCTTGCTTCTTTTCTTTGCATTAACAAATGCGAGCTGAGCATTTGAATGTTTCGCCAACCACAGCCCCAACCGTAATCTTCTAATTTGATGCTTTGATAATGATCAATGTAGTCTGAAATTACACTTTTAATTTTTTTATTTTCGAATTCAAGGCATCTCCTCAATAAGGGCATGAGGCCACCTTCAACTTTGTAGAAGATACTTTTAGTTTGCAAGCCCACTAAACAAGCTATCTTTTCTCCAAGGAGAGCTTCCTTCAATTCTTTGGGATTTTCAATTAAGGTTGATTTGCTAATTTCAGCACTTTTTCCGGGTAAATTATGAGATGATTCTTTGTGATAAACTGGTGCATCCTGAAAAAGAATCATTCAGGCATTATTAAAACTAGGAAACCTTTGATGGGGAAGTTTTTGCCTGTGTAACAATAAGTTAGTTTTTATACTTCATAGTTCATTTCTTCGTAAGTCTGGTGCAAAATAAATGTGGACAAATTGGTTTCATTCATTTTGTAGGGTCTTTTTTATGAAGGAGATATTTATTAATTACTACGATAACGAAGAAGAGCGGAGCCCTGGAGGATAGATAAGAAACAAATTTTAGAGAATAAAAAGGATCCAAGGAAGGAATAGACTTAAGTCCTAAAAGTTTTCAGATTCATTACTTTGTAGGGATTTAATATGCACATCAAATACAATAAAGCAAAGGGACCCCAAGACTGGTGCATCAATGTTAGAAACCATGAAAAATATCAGGGTGACCTCAGATTCTGTAACATCCATAATTTAATACGCAAAACTAAATTGGGTCGCAGGGCCCGATCTCGAGCAAGATTGACCAAGCCTACGTCGGATCGAGGTATATTTTCTCTACAATCAATGGATGCGCATTGATAGGTTCAGGAATAGAAGTTGTTGATGTTTTATTTGACGCAATTTAATTTTTATGCGAGGGCGTAGCGCGTCGACTTAACAGTTATTAACGTTTGGTTATTTGGGTTACGATTTAAAGAGGGTGAAATTCTCTCCTAGGAATGCCAATCAATTCTTCCCCCATATCAGTTTACGGTTCAATATAGGAAGAGCCGCAGGCCACGTTGCTTTTCTTTCGTAACTGGCGATCAGGACTCACGCGCCTTTCCAATTTAATAAAAGGGATGCGTACGTTTTTATTTCTTTTCCCTGAGCAGTTCCACGAAACCGCCGATCGCAGTTTCTCTCGCAGACGCCTCCTCTCCCAGCGATCGAGCGCTAGCTCCTCACGCTCGTGTAGACCAGTCGATCTACTGCTCCCTCTCCAGCAGCCGCCGACGACCTTGGGGAGGGGTTTCCGTTCCCTTTCTGTGCGGTGAGCAGTCGTCTGGAGCCTCCTCTTTTGCTCTGAGGCCTTCAACGAAGCCTTCCAGGGGAGGTCAGTGATCGTGTCCCCAATCTCGTGGTTCTGCAAGGTGATTTTCAGCCCTCGTCACAATCTTTGGTCAAATCCAACCTTGTTTAGGCCGTTCTTTGCTCAAGAGCCTTAAGCCTTTTCGAATCGGAACTTTTTTCCTCTAATAGCAGCCAGGGTTTGGTACAGCAACACTAAGCGGAGGCGGGGACGATTCCGTATCAGAAATAACGACCTCCACTGTTAGAGAAGTGGTTCCTTGAGGGGATAAGTCTCCTTACCAATCGGAGATCGAACTCGTATTTCAGAACATTCTTCAAAGGAAGCTATGCCACCGCGCCTAGTGTACGAACGTCGTAATCCCAATGTAAGAAATTCTAATCCTTTTTGGTTAGACATATCAGATAATTATATGCACAGATTGTATCCCTCATGCAGTAGGAGGGTAAATTGTAATATTGTACAACCACGCTTATCCAGACATTAATGTTCAACATGTTAATGAAATATGACATATATTAGTCAATTTAACAAATTTTTAAAATCCAACCGGTAACGGAAGACAATCAGGAGGCATGAGTGAGACTCTCTCTCTCGTGATAGATAGAGGCGCACTATCTTACTCATATGGCATAGTAGACCTTATGAGCCTAATTTTCAGGGAGACGTTTCTCCATTTAGAAATTTAGTAGATTCGAGTCTGTGACCTGGGGACACTAGAACCCCTGCGCTCATTAGTTCAGACTTGGATCGTTAGAATGCGCATAAGAAACTACTCACCTAGAAAATGAAGAGTGACAAGCATAAGGCAACGAGAACTCAAATACGTGCCGAAATCTAGAAAATCTTTGTAGATAAGTATTCTCAAAATCTGAATAAAATGCATAATATGGTTATACTAGAACAGACATTTATTTTCCAGCCCTATTTTAGAAAAACATTCATATCATTACAGTGAATATTTTTCATAGCATCAAAATATTATTTTAAAAAGCATGTACACTTGTTTTCTTCAAAATATTTTTAGTGTCACTAAGAAGAATGGTCTTTCTTACTCTCCAGTTGGGATGACCCATTTTGGGCTTATTATTACAGGAGTCACAGGTGGGGTGTTGCGCCTAGGATGAGCATGCTTGCAATTCGCTCTTCTTTTAGTTTGTTTCCATCCTGTAGTTTGTTCTTTTAGTACTGTTTTGTGATATTAGACATGTATCGAGATTTTCTAATGGTTCTTGTATCAGACTATGTTTAAGATTTCAGTATTTCAAAGCTGTTTGACTCTTTCATTCTTAGTGACTCTGTGAAATCAAAATTTGAGGTACACTTTTATCCCTTAGCATCTTTTACTGCTTCCACTGTAAGTACTGTTTTAGTATTTTTCATTTATGCCTGCTATATACCATTTTTATTATCGCTACTTGGTTTGCTTCTTATAATGGGGCCCGACCGGACTGCTGATTTGTGATAAAACTAAGATGGGATGTTACAATTGGTATCAAAGCTAGGTTTAGGATCCCGCGACCCAAAAAAGTTCACAGAGCCTTAGGATTTCAACTGAATCATTCTTTCGACGTTAGAGTCATCAAATATCATCTATCTTAGTTATGGGTTGTATAGAAATATCTTTCTAGTAGATCCTTCATGGTGTTCCGTACATCAATAACCCTTTTTTCCTTCCATCGTGTAGGCAACGCGTACGAACGAAGCGGGCGAGCCTTCACGTCAGAATACCACTCCCGAGATAGTCATGGATGATGGTGGTGCACCAGCAGCAGCACCAGCAGCACCGGCAGTACCAGAACCTACCGACTTAGCAGCCGTTAGCCCGTTATTGTCAGGGCAGTGGCCATAGCTCTGCTGGAATTCAGAAACGGACAGCCTGCAGCAAATCCAGCAGCAGTTCCTGTACCAGCTGCCGGAGACTTAGGAATGGATCGATATCTGAGAAATTTTCGGGACCTCCAGCCCTCCAATTTCAATGGAGAAGAAACACCGACGGAGACCGATGATTGGCTAATAAAAACTCGTGACCTACTCGAAGTGATGCAATGCCCAGAGAACAAGAAAGTTCCTTTGGCCGCCTTCCTACTGAAAGGTGAGGCAAATCTGTGGTGGACCAGGCATTTGCCGGACGATCCTGCTGGTAAGTAACGTTGTTCTAATTACCTTTTTTCTAGAATGCCTTGTCCTTTTAGCGTAATAGTAAAATGAGTTGTTCATTTATGTTAGGTCGAACAGCAGATATGTTCACGTGGAATAATTTCTCGACGGCGCTAGCTAGCTAGTTTGTGCCCCCGTCCGAGCGCCGCAGTCTCCAAGAGAAGTACCTCAGGCTCATTCAGGGGGACAAAAATGTAATAGCCTAGCGGGAGTTAACGCACTTGTCTTGTTATGCGGGCAATATGCAAGGAGATGAGAACAGAAATGTAGCCGGTTCGTGGACGGACTGCGTGACTCTCTGAGACAGCCACTGATGACGATGGTTAATGCTGATTACAAGAGCTTGGTGGACACTGCGAGGAAGTTGGAAGCTAATCAGCAGAAGGTTCAAAAGCGTAACAACTTCCGATCAAAGCGGCCTCAGGATGCACCACAACAGCAACAGAACAAGAATAGTCAAGGTAAGAATTGGAACAAGAAGCAGAGAACTGATGATAGGAGAGATGGTCAGCTAGGGGGCAAGGTTAAGGATTACCCACTCTGTCCTAAGTGCTACCGCCACCATCTGGGTGAGTGTTTAGCTACTGCTGGAGTTTGTTACAAGTGCCAACAACCGGGACATATAGTCCGTTACTGCCAGGGAACTCCCGTAGTTCAGGTACGAAATTTCGTTTGAGTAATCATCTTAAGTTATACCTTTTCCACAGTAGTCTTATAATTATGATTCTTTTGTAGTCGAAGTTTGAGGTCGGTGGTCCTAGCAGAACTGACAAGGGAAAGGCTCATGTCGGATCCGAGGTAAAAAATACTGCAGGACGAGGTCCGGTGCAACCCAGAGCTTATGGGCTAGGCCAGCAGAAGGCTAAGGATCAGGAGGATGTGGTGACAAGTATGTGTATGTCCTAGACGATTTAACACTTCTCTTCTTAGTGACACTAAAAATAATACCAAGGTTGCATTTATGCATGTAGGAATACTTATGATACGAAACGTCCCCTCTAAGATTCTCTTTGACACGGGTGCCTCACACTCGTTCATAGCAGAATCTCTGGTGCATAAGTTGGATTTAGGAGTCCTCCCAGAGTCATCAGCATTAGAGGTCATGATGCCAAATGGCTCTCTCTTGCAGACCAGAAATAAATGTAAAGTTCCAGTGCGGTTTGGAGAAGCCGAAATCTTAATAGAAGCTTCACTCCTTCCCATAGCAGGATTTGATCTGATAGTGGGTATGGACTGGCTTTCAGCTATGAATGCAAGAATTGACTGCAGGAATAAGGTGATACAGTTCGAAGGACCCAACCAAGTTGCCTTTACCTTCCAGGGCATGAAGGGAGTCTCCAAATTAATAATCTCCTCAATCAAGGATTTTAAATGCAACAATAAGGGCTGTGTGACCTTCCTAGTACTGATGAATGCTGAAGCCAAGGTTGATCTTCTAGGAGTGCCGGTTGTTAAGGAATTTCCTGATGTCTTCCCAAAGGAGTTGCCTGGTGTCCCTCCTACCAGAGAGATTGACTTCCAGATAGATCTCGTACCTGGAGCTGTGCCAGTGGCCAAGAGTCCTTACCGAATGGCTCCCAGAGAACTTGCCGAGTTGAAGATCCAGTTACAGGAATTGATCGACTTGGATTTCATACGCCCCAACACATCACCCTGGAGTGCCCCCGTACTGTTCGTTAAGAAGAAAGACGGTAGCCTGAGATTGTGCATAGACTACCGCGAGCTGAACAAACTGACAGTTAAGAATAAGTATCCTATCCCCAGAATAGACGATTTGTTTGATCAGCTTGAGGGATCTAGCACGTTCTCCAAGTTAGATTTGAGGTCAGGTTACCACCAGTTGAAAATTCGAGATGTGGACATTCAGAAGACGGCGTTCAGCACTAGGTATGAACACTATGAGTTCGTGGTCATGTCGTTCGGGTTAACTAATGCCCCGTCCGCCTTTATAGATCTGATGAATACTAGACCGATTTGTTATCGTCTTCATAGACGACATTTTGGTGTATTCAAAAAGTCAAGAAGATCACGCTGAGCACCTCCGAACAGTGTTGAACACTCTCAGGAAGAATCAGCTGTACGCAAAATTTTCTAAGTGAGTTCTGGCTTGCAGAGGTTGCATTCTTGGGGCATGTTATCAGTCAGAAGGGTCTTGCGTGGACCCGAAAAAGATAGAAGCAATAAAGGACTGGCCAAGGCCGAAGGCAGTGACTGAGGTTCGCAGCTTTCTCGGTCTAGCAGGATATTACAGGAGATTCATTAAGGACATCTCGAAAATAGCTCTACCGATGACTACACTCACCAGGAAGGGGAAAGCCTTCACGTGGAAGTGGAGTGTGAGTTTGCGTTTGAGGAGTTGAAATCTAGATTGAAGACCGCCCCGATTTTGAGCTTACCTTCAGGTTCAGAATGATTTCAGATATATAGCGATACCTCAGGTCAAGGTTTGGGTTGTGTACTTATGCAGCACGGTAAGGTCATAGCTTACGCCTCTAAACAGTTAAAGGTTCACGAGAAAAATTATCCTGTACACGATTTGGAACTTGCAGCTGTCATTCACGCTTTGAAGATTTGGAGACACTACCTCTACGGAGTTCGTTGTGAGGTCTTTACGGATCATAAGAGTCTCAGGTATATATATGATCAGCAAGAACTTAATATGAGGCAGCGTAGGTGGGTGGAGTTCCTCTCAGATTATGATGTTGGTATCCAATACCACCCGGGGAAAGCAAACGTGGTAGCTGACGCGCTTAGTAGAAGAGGTTCGAGTTATGCCCTCGTTACTCAGCAGGAAGAGCTTGTGCGAGCTCTGGAGAGGTTGGAGATCAGTGTCGTACCACGCTCCAGTTTTGTTTCTGCAAGGTTAAACTGGATGGAAGTCACTTGTGATATTAAAGACGGGATCAGAACAGCTATGCCCCTAGATCCGAAGATGGTAGGGATATGGGATTTGACCCAGGCTGGGCAGAATGAGAAGTTCAGCATTCAGAATGATTTATTACTGCACGATAGTAGGGTGTGCATTCCTGATGTTAGTCACCTCCGAGAGGACATACTTTTTGAAGCTCATAACTCAAGATATTCGATACATCCAGATAGCACAAAGATGTATGCAGATCTTAAAAAGTTAGTCTGGTGGCCAGGTCTGAAGAACGATGTAGCAGAGTATGTTGGTAAGTGCGAAATTTGCAGATTAGTTAAAGTTGAATGCCAGAGGCCAGGGGGCAAGTTGCAGCCACTACCTATTCCAGAATGGAACTTCGAAGATATATCAATGGATTTTGTTCACGGCATTCCCCGTTCGCAGAGTGGGAATGATTCTTTATGGGTAATAGTTGAACGTCTCTCTAAGGTTGCTCATTTCATTCCTAACAATAAAACGGATCAGGGTCCGAGGTTGGCTCAGTTGTATGTGGATGAGATACTCCGACTCCATGGTGTTCCCAAGATGATTATTTCAGATAGGGATGACAGATTTACCTCCAAGGAATGGAAATATGTTCAAGAACGTTTGGGGACTAAGCTACTCTTCAGTACGGATTTTCACCCTCAGACGGATGGGCAGACCGAGCGCACAAATAGAACCATGGAAGATATGCTCCGTATGTGCATTCTAGATTTTGGAGGTAAGTGGGAGAAGTATGTCACCTTAGTAGAGTTCTCCTATAATAATAGTTTCCAGACAAGCATTGGGATGACGCCTTTTGAGGCTCTCTATGGCAGACGTCGCACGCCATTGTGTTGGGCTGAAAGTGAAAAGAGGGCTTTCAACAAAGAATCATGGGTTGACAAGACCACAGCTCGAATCAAACTCATCCAGGAGCGCATGAAGGTGGCCCAGGACCGTCAGGCCAAGTACTATGATCAGAGGCACAGATCCGTGGAATTTAGCGTGGGAGATTATGTTTATCTGAAGGTCAGACCAGTCAAGGGTGTCTCTCGAATCAAGCGGATGAAGAAATTGAGCCCAAGGTTCGTTGGTCCTTTCGAGGTGCTGGAGCGCATAGGTGAGGTTGCTTATAGATTGGCCTTGCCCGAGGAAATGAGTGGTCAACGCTATGTATTCCACGTCTCCTATCTGAGGAGAGCAGTCAGAGATCCCAGTCAGATAATCGGTACTGAGGAAGCGTCAATCGAATCAAATCTTAGTATTAATATCAAACCAGTCAGGATAATGGACACAAGGATTCAGAAGCTCAGAAATAGAGAGATCCGTTTTGTAAAGGTCCTTTGGATGAACTGTGGCCGACCAGAGTATTCTTGGGAAAGGGAAGATGAACTCCGAAGCAATGAAGACTATGCTTTCCTCTTTGACTCAGGTATGGTTATAGTTTTCGAGGACAAAAACTTTATTAGGAGGGGAGATTTGTAACATCCATAATTTAATACGCAAAACTAAATTTGGTCGCAGGGCCCGATCTCGAGCAAGATTGACCAAGCCTACGTCGGATCGAGGTATATTTTCTCTACGATCAATGGATGCGCATTGATAGGTTCAGGAATAGAAGTTGTTGATGTTTTATTTGACGCAATTTAATTTTTATGCGAGGGTGTAGCGCGTCGACTTAACAGTTATTAACGTTTGGTTATTTGGGTTACGATTTAAAGGGGGTGAAATTCTCTCCTAGGAATGCCAGTCAATTCTTCCCCCATATCAGTTTACGGTTCAATATAGGAAGAGCCGCATGCCACGTTGCTTTTCTTTCGTAACTGGCAATCAGGACTCACACGCCTTTCCAATTTAATAAAAGGGATGCGTACGTTTTGATTTCATTTCCCTGAGCAGTTCCACGAAACCGCCGATCGCAGTTTCTCTCGCAGACGCCTCCTCTCCCAGCGATCGAGCGCTACCTCCTCACGCTCGTGTAGACCAATCGATCTACCGCTCCCTCTCCAGCAGCCGCCGACGACCTTGGGGAGGGGTTTCCGTTCCCTTTCTGTGCGGTGAGCAGTCGTCTGGAGCCTCCTCTTTTGCTCTGAGGCCTTCGACGAAGCCTTCCAGGGGAGGTCAGTGATCGTGTCCCCAATCTCGTGGTTCTGCAAGGTGATTTTCAGCCCTCGTCACAATCTTTGGTCAAATCCAACCTTGTTCAGGCCGTTCTTTGCTCAAAAGCCTTAAGCCTTTTCGAATCGGAACTTTTTTCCTCTAATAGCAGCCAGGGTTTGGTACAGCAACACCAAGCGGAGGCGGGGACGATTCCGTATCAGAAATAACGACCTCCACTGTTAGAGAAGTGGTTCCTTGAGGGGATAAGTCTCCTTACCAATCGGAGGTCGAACTCGTATTTCAGAACATTCTTCAAAGGAAGCTATGCCACCGCGCCTAGTGTACGAACGTCGTAATCCCAATGTAAGAAATTCTAATCTTTTTTGGTTAGACATATCAGATAATTATATGCACAGATTGTATTCCTCGTACAGTGGGAGGGTAAATTGTAATATTGTACAACCACGCTTATCCAGACATTAATGTTCAACATGTTAATGAAATACGACATATGATTAGTCAGTTTAACAAATTTTTAAAATCCAACCGGTAACGGAAGACAATCAGGAGGCATGAGTGAGACACTTTCTCTCGTGATAGATAGAGGCGCAATATCTTACTCATAGGGCGTAGTAGACCTTATGAGCCTAATTTTCAGGGAGACGTTTCTCCATTTAGAAATTTAGTAGATTCGAGTTTGTGACCTGGGGACAGTGGCGGAACTAGGATTTTTGGTGGACCCGGGCACCATTAAAAAATATATTTATTTATAATTAAATTTAACAAAAAAACAAGTTAATCAAAATAATAATAAAATTATATACCGCCTAGCAAAGAACTTTTCTGGTACACATATTCTGGAAGCGTTCAATGATTGTCTAATTAGTAATGGTTTCCACAATATCTTTCTCAATATAAGCAATTAAGCAGTCGTTCATCCACTCATCTCCCATTTTATTTCGCAAACGACTCTTTATGATCTTCATTGCCGAGAACATTCTTTCAACAGTAGCTGTTGCAACAGGTAGTAGACATGCTAACTTCAAAAGTCGATATACAAACTGAAAATTATCATGCTTTTTGTCTCCACCATTTTCTGAACGAGTGCACTAATTCCTTTTAAATGAGAATCGGTGGGAAGAAAACCGTGATACCCGACCTAAATTGAACCGGAATAGTGCCCAGTGTGTCTAAATTGAACCAAAATTGTATTTGGTTGGACCCAAATCAATACCTTTAAATTTTTTTCCCGAAATTTTGGACCCGGGCACGTGCCCGGGTGTGCCCGTGAACAGTTCCGCCCCTGCCTGGGGACACTAGAACTCCTGCGCTTATTAGTTGAGACTTGGATCATTAGAATGTGCATAAGAAACTACTCACCTAGAAAATGAAGAGTGACAAGCATAAGACAACGAGAACTCAAATACGTGCCGAAATGTAGAAAATCTCTGTAGATATGTATTCTCAAAGTCTGAATAAAATGCATGATATGGTTATACTAGAACAGACATTTATTTTCCAGCCCTATTTTAGAAAAACATGCATATCATTACAGTGAATATTTTCCATAGCATCAAAATATTATTTTAAAAAGCATGTACACTTGTTTTTTTCAAAATATTTTTAGTGTCACTAAGAAGAATGGTCTTTCTTACTCTCCAGTTGGGCTGACCCATTTTTGGGCTTATTATTACAGGAGTCACAGGTGGGGTGTGCGCCTAGGATGAGCATGCTTGCAGTTCGCTTTTCTTTTAGTTTGTTTCCATCCTGTAGTTTATTCTTTTAGTACTGTTCTGTGATATTGGACATGTATCGAGATTTTCTAATGGTTCTTGTATCAGACTATGTTTAAGATTTTAGTATTTCAAAGCTGTTTGACTCTTTCATTCTTAGTGGCTCTGTGAAATCAAAATTTGAGGTACACTTTCACCCCTTAGCATCTTTTACTGCTTCCGCTGTAAGTACTCTTTTAGTTTTTTTTATTTATGTCTGCTATGTACCATTTTTATTACCGCTACTTGGTTTGCTTCTTATCACGGGGCCCGGCCGAACTGCTGATTTGTGGTAAAACTAAGATGGGGTGTTACAGATTCTGTAGTCCTTTGAACTAATCCAGGTAAAAGAGGAGCAAAAGAAAAACAAAGGCAAAAGGATTTGAATAACACAACAAGAGAAACTGAACCACAAGCAAAATAAATGATCAGAGTAAAGGTCAACAATATATATTGCTTCACCAATCAATCTTCTCTGAATAGAAGCTTCCAAAAAGAGAAAGTTGTAGTCATTGCAGGTGGCTCATCTTGATGCGGAGCAGAGGCGAGGACGAGCTTTGGGCCCATTCGGAGCTGATCTGGCGACTTACTATATATGGCGTGCCCGGATCGACGATCTGACTCCGTGGATGCGGTCCGGATTCGTGTTGCGAGTCAATTTCATAGTATAACTTTGTATTTTTCGGTTATTATTTCATATAGTTTTGGCCCCGAGACCAACGACCAATCATAGCCGTTGATTCCGGGTGCCCCAATTTAATTTCTTATAAATAGGATATGTAGGGCTGCTGTTTTCTCATTGTTGAATGTGTGGAGAGCTTATTCCTTCATTCCGGTGATCTCCTCCGCGGTGCCGACTCCGTGGAGCCCCCTTGGTGACGACTCCTTGGGTAATGTCTTGTATCTTTGTGTTTTCCCCGCCTTCTCCACCTCTCCATCCCGCTGTCCAGCAAGCTGCCTCCCCCTTTCCCCCTGTTTTCAGCCAGCCGCCGCCCTCACTGCAGCCCCAGCCAGCCGCCGCCCTCCTCCCTGGTTTCCTCCCTGCAAACCGCAGCCCTCCCTGCTGCCTCAGCCTCAGTCGCCCCCCTTTCCCCACTCCAGGACCACCCGCCCTTCCCTGCTGTCCCAGCCAACCGCCCCTCCTCCTTCCTGCCAACAGCAGGACGCCAACAACAACCCGCCAACAGCACGCCGCCAGTCCCCCATTCCCCCACCCAAACAGCTGCCTGGCTGTTTTCATCCCCAAAATAGTCCAGTTCTGGACTTTTCCAGCCAGATCCAGCCGCCCCGCCTCTTCCCTTTTGCTTCCATCACCCCTCATCCCGTGGATCCACCTCCCAACAGTCGGCCATCACAAAATCTGTCCAGATCTGGACATTCCAGCCCAGATCCAGCCACTTCCCTCTCCGATCTAGTCCTCCTAATCCCCAACCAGCCTTCCCTTACCCGATCCGGTCCATCAACCACCGGAACCCCTCTTTGAGCCCTCCAACGTTCAAATTTTCTTTATTTACAGCATTCCCTAATATTCTTGTGGTCTTTTTGGATTGGAATTGGGTTGTAAAACATTGTTATCGTTTGGATTATTACATGGTTGTGTGGATGTTCAGTTTATTACGATTATTTGTGCTTAGATTAATCTCTAACTACAGGAAGGACAGATTCGTCGCGCGCTTTATATTTGGCCCTCCACGCGGAGGGAAACCAAAGCTTGTTCGCTTAATAAATTATTTTGCATTGCTTTGAAATATTTGTGTGGGCTTTAATTATTTATTATCTAATTTGGATTCACACCGTCGGGTTTGCATAGCATGTAGGGTTGGGGCACGGTTCATCCACCGCCTATAGATTCGTCCTGCGTCAATTAGTATCAGAGCCAGATTACACGCTCTTTTTATACGCAGTCGTAGAGTCTATATGTTTCATTATGTCTAGGTGTCACAATTATTCCTCCCCTCACTCTGGAGGTCTCGAGTCCACTTGCACCCGCCCTCATAGATCCCCTTCAGGGAGACCCTCACGGATGTCAGCGACATATCAGATTGAGTTTTTAAATGTTGGATGTCGGAAGTCGGAGACATGTCGGGGATATTTTAAAATATCGGATTTTCATATCTTATAAATAAAATTTTTATTTTTATGTATACTAACTATAATTATATCTTATAAAAATAGAAAAATAATATAACAAATAAATAAAAAATGAGTCATTTATATTTTGAAATTAAATCGAATAGTATCTAAGATAAAATATTATTAACAAATACAAAATGATACATTGTAAAATATATTTAATAGTATACAATAATTTTATTTTGATAACAATAAGTTTATTGCAAATAAAGAAGATTTAATATTTTCATATTTTTGGTAATAAATGTATTTAAAAATTTCATATTTTTTGTAATATGAAATTAAAAAATTGTGAAACAATTATACAAAATTGGTTGTAAGAATAAGACGTTAAAAATATTGAAACAATAAGTCTAATCGATTTAAACATACATAATATAATATTCATAGGCGATTTAAACATATGTTGCTAGTCTACTAATATAACATAAAATAAAATAGCGGGCGATATATTTAAAAGTCGTGTCGGCCGATATATCGGAAAAAATCGGACATGTCGGCTTATATTTTACAAAATGACATAATCTATTTTTTTTTTTTTTTGGAAAATATATCGTTTTGCCCTAAAAAATGACATGTCGGGAGACATGTCGGACATGTCGGAGGACATTTAAAACAATACTCACGATACTACGATGATTATTCGCGAACGCAGTACATCACTTCCAGAGATCGTGTAGGCCCACCGACACAACTCCGCTATGCTAGAGACGATCAGTATGATGATTGTCGTCGTTCTTATCCGTACACGCGAGCGGAACGTGTTGATCATTCGACACGACTCGGTTACCTTAGGGATGATTATTATGAGGATCGTCGTTCCGAGAGAGATCTTGAGAGTCAGTTTCATACTGCTGTCCCTCCCTTTGACGGCTCATCGACTCTCAAGTCTTTCAGTTATTGGCTCGTGGATATGGAGTATTATCTTGACCATTTTGAGGTATTCGGTGAACGTCGCGTCAAATTTGCGAAACTTAGATGTTTAGATCAGGCGAGGGCATATTGGTCTAGCGTTGAGAGGACCCACGAGCGAGACCGTCTACATCACATCACTAGTTGGGTGGACATGAAGCGTATATTGTGTCAGAGGTATCTTCCGTCGTCGTATCAGACTCGCTTGCTCGACCAATCATTTTTCCTTCAGCAAGGATTCATGTCCGTCGCTGAGTACATAAAACTCTTTGATGAGTAGGTTGTGAGGAGCGATATCTGAGAGGACCCAGCCATGAACTCTTGCAGATTTCGGTCTGGCCTTCGATCAGACATTCGTACTAAGGTGGTTTATCATAGCTCGAAGTCCCCCGAGCAGACGTATCGGCTTGCCCTTCGTTACAAACAGTCTTTGAGATCCACAAGAGCTGGTCGGTTGGATCCTCACTTTGACCTCTGCAGTACGAGCTCCTCCCACACCGAGGACACCACTCTGCCTACCATTGTTCCGTCAGACATGGCAGAAGTGATACCTGGTGCATATTGCTCTCACCACAGTGAGGTGCTTAGCCCAGTGAGTGACTTATCTCTTGTTTCTGACCCGTCTCTTGTGACCCCGACTGAGCGCGAACCTGAGCGGCCTATTGAGTCTGTAGTGTTGTGTCCCTCACTCAAACCTCTTCCCCTGCCATCCACCGGGTTAGTTAGCACCCCAACCCCAGACCCACTTCCTGACACCGCACCTACGGATCTATTCTTGAGTGTAGGTCTATGTCGCCCGCCCATTGTCATTGCTCTGAGTCTCGTCACGACCAAGAGCCTGGTGTTGATCCCGTAGTGGCTATATCACCCATTCACGGGGACACTACCCCTCACGATGGTACTCATCTGAAGGACCATGACCCTAGTGACGAGTTCTATGTCGAGCCCCAAGTTGAGCCTCCGGATGATCCGCCACATCCTGATGAGGATGAGATTCAGGTGAGCCCCGCATGTATGAGTATCGATTTATGGAAGCCTCTTACATTATCGTCCCTGACCCCGCCTTAGAGGATGGATATTGTGAGGAGCATCCAATATTTAGGGCCCCACCTGCTGACACCTCGCACTCTCGCTGAGTTTTGGGATGCACCACCTGCTGACCCACCAGATGGGCTCTTTCTTTTCGGGGACACTCACCATACTGTAGAGCCACGTCTTCTAGTCGGTGCACACGATTTTCACTTAGGCAGTCGACGCATTCGAGATGACTTTTCTTACACACCTCCTGGTGAGCCCCCTGATGTGTCACGTTCCCTGAGAAACACTTGGATCTTTACGAGCTCGTATTTGAGTATAGATGTCTCACGCGATCATCTGAACACTTATCGTACACGGGTTGAGTTTTTCTACACTCCCCCCGAGAGAGCCTCCTGATAGGCCACCTCCTGCGATAGATTTTCAGGTCATTATTAGATTTTCCCATAGAGAGCATGTTGTGTCGGTCATGTTTCATTTGCGTCATTTGTATGAGTCTGTTGAGTAGTTTCGTCATCATTGGCATGAGTCCGTTGTGTTGTTTGTTCGTCGTTTGCATGCGTGTCATGAGTCGATCCGACGAAAAGTCCATATTGGTAATAAATTTTCTAAATCACATGCGAATGTTCACTGACAAGTGCAGGTACTTCATGAAGGCGAGCAGGTGATGGTGAGAATCTGCATTGTGAGGCTCCGTGCGAGGATTGCTAAAATTTTGAGCGTTCGGCAAATGGGTCCCTACTCAGTCCTGAGACGCATCGGGACAAATGTTTATGAGTTGGACATCCCCGCGAACATGGGTACCCATACTATGTTCAATGTTGAGAACCTGACGCCATCCTTTGCACCTCACGAGTATTCGGGCCCACATCTTGGCGGCCCTCCCGAGCCTTTTCCACCATTTTTACCACCCACCACTCAGTCTACCCCCGAGCCCTTGCCACCACATTCACTGCCCCGTGCTCAGCCCATCCCCGACCCGTACTTACCCGGGACCCTGTCCCCAACGGCTTCACCATTGGGAACTCGGATCCCACCGGATCCTTCTACTAGTGTGTTGAGAGATGAGCTTATCACTGAGATCATTACGAATGAGCCCACCCCCTCTTCAGACAGTCTTGTGTGCCGCTACCTGGTTTGCTGGCGCGGGCGACCCTTCACCGACGACACCTGGATGCTGCCAGCAGGGCTTGATCGATTCGCCCCCGGACTTCGACTTCAGTACGTCCATCTCCACTCATCGGGAATGGAAACTTTTCAGTCCGGAGGAGTTGATTGGCGAAGCCACTTTTCAGCGACGACATTTGGACGACCTCTGTCGGGCCTCTTCGAGTTTTACCTGGCATACGGCGAGAGAATTCTGACCCTTATTCATCGGGAGAAGAATTCTTTCAAGCCGGGGAGATTGATGCGGAGCAGAGGCGAGAACGAGCTTTGGGCCCATTCGGGGCTGACCTGGCGACTTACCATATATGGCGTGCCCGGATCGACGATCCAACTCCGTGGATGCGTCCGGATTCGTGTTGCGAGTCAATTTCATATATAACTTTGTATTTTTTGGTTAGTATTTCATATATTTTTGGCCCCGAGACCAACGGCCAATCATAGCTGTTGATTCCGGGTGCCCTAATTTTATTTCTTATAAATAGGATATGTAGGGCTGTTGTTTTCTCATTGCTGAATGTGTGGAGAGCTTCTTCTTTCATTCTGGTAATCTCCTCCGCGGTGCCGACTCCGTGGAGCCCCCTTGGTGACGACTCCTTGGCTAAGGTCTTGTATCTTTGTGTTTTCCCTGCCATCTCAACCTCTCCATCCCGCTGTCCAGCCAGCCGCCTCCCCCTTTCCCCCCTGTTTTCAGCCAGCTTCCGCCCTCCCTGCAGCCCCAGTCAGTCGTCGTCCTCCTCCCTGGTTTCCTCCATGCAAACCGCAGCCCTCCCTGCTGCCTCAGCCTCAGCCTCAGCCGCCCCCCTTTCCCCACTCCAGCACCACCCGCCCTTCCCTGCTGTCCCAGCCAACCGCACCTCCTCCTTCCTACCAACAGCAGGCCGCCAACAGCAACCCGCCAACAGCAGGCCGCCAGTCCCCCATTCCCCCGCCCTAACAGCTGCCTGGCTGTTTTCATCCCCAAAACAGTCCAGATCTGGACTTTTCCAGCCAAATCCTGCCGCCCAGCCTCTTCCTTTTTGCTGACATCACCCCCCATCCCGTGGATCCACCTCCCAACAGCCGGCCATCACCAAATTTGTCCAGATATGGACATTCCAGCCCAGATCCAGCCACTTCCCTCCCCGATCCAGTCCTTCTAATCCCCAACCAGCCTTCCCTTACCCGATCTGGTCCACCAACCACTGTAACCCCCTCTTTGAGCCCTCCAACGTTCAGATTTTCTTTATTTACAGCAGTCCTAATATTCTTGTGGTCTTTTTGAATTGGAATTGAGTTGTAAAACATTGTTATCGTTTGGATTGTTACATGCTTGTGTGGATGTTCAGTTTATTATGATTATTTGTGCTTAGATTAATCTCTAACTGCAGGAAGGACAGATTCGCCGCGCGCTCTATCTTTGGCCCTCCACGCGGAGGGAAACCAAAGCTTGTTCGCTTAGTAAATTATTTTGCCTTGCTTTGAAATATTTGTGTGGGCTTTAATTATTTATTATATAATTTGGATTCACACCGTCGGATTTGCATAGCATGTAAGGTTGGGCACGGTTCATCCGCCGCCTATAGATTCATCCTGCGTCACATCTTACGGAGCCTTAATGTCATCACAAGGCAAACCCTCCAAATCGACCAATTGATGAGGATCACATCCTTAGGAAACAAAATGGCGGGGCATCTTCAGAGATCTCTGATAAAATGAAGGTTAGAAATAAAGAGGAATGAAGGTTGGCTAATACATCCATGCAACTACTAATCATACACAACTATTACTGTAAAGGTTCGAAGATGTCACGAACAAGGGGTTCATTTGAACTCGTAACATATTTCTACAACATTTTCCAAGCAAATTCAGTTATAAAAGAGGTTTCTAGTGTATGGCTATGTTGCATGGGGACGGAGAAGAGATAGAAGATAGGAGACGAGACAGATATGAGATTCATGATTTTAAAAAATCTAGCATAAAGGATACCCTTTTAAAATTTTAATTATCAAACATAAATACAAATTAATATGAACGCATTTATATCTTCTTCATTTTTAATCATTATATCTCACGTACTAGGAAGCACCGGTCCGGGTACGGGTACCGGGTACGATACGTATCCGGTACGGCGGTACGCCAAAATTTAAAAAAAAAAAACGGGTGCGGCATGATACGTTGTATTAAATATAATAAATCTATATGTATAATTTCACAAATGTAATTAAAAGTCCTCAAAATAATAAAACATCAAACATAATTGCATAAATCACCAATTGAAGTACAAATTCATAGTTAATGCAATATAATATGAAGTTCTCAAACAAAAAATATTCATAATCATTTCAAATTTAAGGATGTTTATCAGTCATTTTCTTCCTCTTCTTCCCCATTATTGGAGGTTAACGCATCTTCAATTTCTGGTTCGTCTAGAGACAAGTTGATGGGGGGCCATCTGGCGCGACGCGACGCAGGGCGGACCCCACGTTCGTGTATTCGCGCAGACGGGCGTGACCGTATCGCCGATCCGCCACCGCGGTTGCGTCCGGCTCGTCGTTCTGATGAATTTTCATATATAGCATGTTGTATTTCGAATATTATTTAGTATTATTTTGGCGCCGAAATCGACGACCAATCATAGCCGTCCATCTTGGTTGCCCTAATGTTATTTCATTATAAATAGATGTGTTAGGGCTGCAGGAAAACCATTGCTAAAATTAGGAGAATCCTCTTCCTTGTTTCCGGTGATCTCCTCCGCGGTGCCGACTCCGTGGAGCCCCTTGGTGACGACTCCTTGGGTAAGTATTTTGTTTCCTCTCCCTTATCCCTCTCCCCATCCTTGCCGCCAGCCCCCTCTTTCTCCACTGTCGCCAGCCCCCTCCAACAGTGCCGCCGCCAGCCACATAACAGCAGCCCTGCTGTCCGCCCTCTTCCAGTCCAGGGCTACAGCCGCCGCCCCCCCTTTAGACATCCTCCGCCACCCTCCCTGCTCGCAGCCACCCCACGCCGCCAACCCCACTATACCCGCCAACAACCCTCCAGACAGCAGCCTCCCCCTGCCGCCCCATCTCAGCCCCCTTCTCCATCCACCAAATCAGCCGGATCTGTCCAGATCCGGACAGATCTGTCCAGCCCCAAATCCAGACCCCGATCCAGCCCTAACTCAACCGTACCCGCAGCCAACCCCTCCCCGCTCGTGGATCCACCTTCCCCCTTACCCGATCTTGCGGATTAGTTGTTGATGGTTGTGAACATTGCTCACTTTGTGGAACTTGTTGTTTAAAGGAATTTTAGCTTGCTATTATTTGTCCGTGAAATCTTAACCTGCAGGAGCACTTGATTCGCCGCGTGTTTTATTTCTGGCCCTCCATGCGGAGGGAAGCCACCGCCTAAACGCTTAAAGAAATTGTCTAACTTTCTTATGAATGTATGTGTGGTTCATTATGTTGCTCAATTGCTCTTATTAATTTAGACATCTGCCTAAGACTTATCATTACATATATTCACTAGGATTGGGTGAGTCTGTCCCTACACATCACTAGTTTGCATTCTAGGAGTCCACTGCACAGCCTACCCTACATCACAAGTTAGCAAAATATTAAACATAGAAGAAGGCCAATCTGAAACATCTAATATTTAAATATAGTAAAAAATAAAATGATAAAATTTAAATCAAATTCTTTATAGTTTAAATAAAAAAAATACTTAAATCTGAAGTACATTTTGTTACTATAATAAATAAGCATCGCTAGTTGCATTTCTGGGTAATTTTTCTTTTCTAAGAGACACACAGAAGTCTTTTGTTTACTTAAGAAAAATATACTCGTATTACAATATGCAGAACAATCTACCAAGTCCAAGTGTATCTACAGACTAGAATAACAGGTGTATCCGTGAGTATCGGGTACGTACCGGTATCGGATACGTATCTGGTATGGGTACGTGACCCTCAAGGAAGTATCGATGCTTCATAGCTCACGTATCATATATTAAATGAAGACAGTTTATCTATATCACAAAATCATATTATATCATAGATATGAGCCGTGAATGTAATTATGTAATTAATTAACACCAACTACTTATCATATAACATTTTCTCTTTCACATGATTTTCTCTATATCACGTCACAATGTACATAATTTTTGAGCATACTCGAGCATATCCAAGAGTATCCCAGTGTACATGGGATTTTTTATTTAAAATTAAAAGGAAAAGTTTATAAGAGTTTTGGGAGTGCTTTTTGAGAGTTTTATGACTCCAAAACGTTTTTGATATGACACGTAAGGTCGTTGCAAGTAATCATGTTTCTTTAGGTGTATGGTAAAGCAAGAGTAAAATCTACTAGAGAATTATAAGTTTGTGTAGAGTGTCCCTGAAGTGTTCTAGGGCAGTCTTAGTTCATTTGGAGTTGTATGAATAGTTAAGGAATAATAAGAAGTGCATGAAGAGTGTAGAAATATCTAGACTAGTCCACATGTGGAGAAGTCTAAAACCTTCCTGATTTTGGAGGGAAATGGGATGGAGGGGAAGGCTCCTCATTTCCATCATCTAAGCTTTAGAGGGATATTTGGGAAAGTTATCCAAGTTGTGTGAGAGTTTGAGGATGGTTGTTGTCTTGAGTTGTTGGAGTTTATCTTGATCAGTATATATCTTGATCAGCACATATCCTGATCAATAGTCTTATGAGTGTAATAAAATTCTGATTAATCCTTTATATTCCACTGCATGTTTGTGAGCAACTTACTTGGCTAGGCATATTTGGAATAAAAGTAGTCAAGCGTCGCACGCTCATTGTGCAAGAGTTCCGTGCGTAAGATAGTTGGTAGCAGAGAAAGATTGCGCACAGGTATTCTCAACATATATTCTTTTTCCTGTTTTAATAGTGGGGACTACCTAAGTGACTGAAATTGTATACGACAATTAGTTTCAATATTATTTTCTAGGCTTCTGATTAATTTTTTAAAATCAAGATTAATGCAGTCTCTATTTGCATAATACATTACATTAACAATTATCAGATCTTAGAAAGTTATTCAAAGATTGAACTACAAAAGCAATATTGAAAACTGTTGAATAATAAGAAAGGAAAGACTTAATTATTTTATTCATCCTCACAGGGGGCATATAAAGTTGAAAGTATCTAGTTGCTACCTAAATCACCTAGAGGGGAGTGAATAGATGAATTCTATGTTTTTATGCGGAATTAAAAACTTTAAAGAAAAGCACACGGAAATAAAGAGCACACACACAAACACAAGGATTTATAGTGGTTCTCTGGAATGGGTACGTCCACTTTCCCGCCTCACCTATCTAGCACTCCCGGCTAGACTAGGCTACTTCACTAATCTCAGATTTGAACAAATCTTACAACTCGGAGCATACAACTCCTACAAACTCGGAGACCACGTCCCCTACAAACTCGGAGCCTCAACTCCTACACTCAGAAGTAAAACTTCCTACAAACTCGGAGAACAATCTCTCCAACAAACACTCGGAGAACAACCTCTCCTACACTCGATCCTTTAAACTAGGATCTACAAAAACTCGGAAGAAAAACTTCCTACAAAAATATTGTAAATGGGTTTTTACAAAACTTTAGATTGAGAAACAATTTTCTGAAATCTCAAAGAGATTTTTCTTCAGATCTGAAAATAAATCTTCTTCTTCCTTGATTGAAATGAAAGCCTTGAACTTGAAAGAGGAAGAAGAAAAAAATCTTATCTTTGTAGAACTGGATCTGAAAACTTAGGAGTCAATTAGATCTTAAAAGAACTTGAGGAAATCAGAGATCAGAGATCTAGTTGAATCTTTTCTTTGAGAATGATCGTGCAAGAGAGTTGTCGGCAGCAAGAAAGACCCTTTGCGAAAAAGAAGAAGCCGACAGACGATTCACGATTTCTAGATTTGAGCACGATTAGGGTTAGATGAAATAACCCTTAAGTATTTATAGGGATCCTTCTCAAACGGCTATAAACGAAATCTAAGGAAGGACCTCCACGTGTACTGTACATGGTGAAGACCTAAAATAGAAATTTCGTCTGCACATTTAAAAAGAAACCGCTCTGTCTTCATTCGTCGAATGAATTCGTGTAATCATTGACCACTCGACGAATTCACTTAGTGACTCGACGAAAACTTCATGAAGACTCGACGAAAATAACTTTGCAGAAAGCTAAGACGGGAAGAAGCTATAACTGAGATCACTCGAGAACTTCTCGAGAGCACTCGACGAATTCGTCGAGTGTTCACGAGAAACCAGCAGACCACTCGACGAATTCGTCGAGTGTTCACGAGGAACCAGCAGACCACTCGACGAATTCGTCGAGTGTTCACGAGGAACCAGCAGACCACTCGACGAATTCGTCGAGTGTTCTCGAGTGAACACTTTATTACTCGACGAAAAAAACTTGAGACATTACTCGAGACTTATAAAGTGATCTCGACAAATTCGTCTAGTCCACTCGAGATGTCTCGACGAATTCGTCGAGTCTTCTCGAGTGTACTCGACGAATTGACTTGAATAAATTTTTCTTCGAGTCCTGAACACATCAACTACTTCATCTTGTCTTCTCCATAGTGTTTGATTATGAAGTACACCCCAATAGAGAGATTTCACATGAGTCAACACCTTGATCTACACAATGAGGGATTACATTGCATAGGTCTGTGTTTATGACTCATTGAAACCTGACACTGGGTTGTACTTAGTAATGAATATCCTGCAAACACAACTAAAATACTAAATCAAATACAAACTCAATTCATCTTAGTGCAATGGGACTTCTTCAAATCAAGGTAATTGTGGATACAATTCCCAACAATCTCCCCATATTTGAAGAAGTCAGAACCTTATGTACTAAGTTGAATTGCACAGAGAATAATTATAATATCAAATACATAAAATGACAGAGAGTTAAAGACTTAGCTTTTCAACCTTTTTGCTTTTCAACCTCCTTGCTTTTCAACCTTCTCTCCCCCTTTCAACCTTCCCTCCCCCTTTCTGACTGCTTCAGATAGGGAAGTGATAACATGGCAGTTCAACAGGGCTCTCCCCCTCAGCAACTGCACCGGAGTCCTTATTTGGAAGTAGACTTTGAAAACTTGTTTCATCTCCCCCTCAATCTTCTCTCCCCCTTAGAATTTCAGTGTTTGGACTGATTTCCTGAGCTTTTCAACAATTTCATTATAGACTTCTTGTTCCGGTCATGTACCGCGAACATCCACTGTCCAAATGTCAGATAGGCGTGTTGTTGGCCTTTGGACATACCTGCAATCAATAATCAATTGCCCTTAGGAACCCAAAAGGATTTGGGTCATTGGCTTCTTATTAGACGACTTCCACTTGGAGTGTTAACATTGCGAGTGGTCGTTCTTGCATTATTAACTAGTGGAGTCCTGAAATTCATTGGATTAAACCAAAGATCTATGGCGAAGTGACCAACTTTGCCACAACACCAACAGTCGAATCTGTTGTACCTTCTTTTCCTCTCCTGCTTAACTCTTTGAATGGGGGGTCTAGCAGGAGCTACCGACTTGGAGGTAGAAGCCTCGTGATTGCAACAAACACATGGCTCCTTCTCAAGTGGTTTCTGTTATGCTACCGCTAGGGTTCTAGAACGAAAAGAGAAAACTAGGAACGAAGAAGACGGCTAGGGTTCGAAGAGAAGAAAAATACCTAAATATGAATTTGCATGCCTCCAAAAGAGGGGGAGTGGGGTATTTAAGTGACCCCACTCTACAAGGGGCCGGCCGACCCCCACTGGGGCTGAACCGGTGCGGTTCAGCCTACCTCCTCTTATTAATTAGTTGCGGGCTGAACCGGATGGTTCAGCCTGGTCTTTTCCCGGCGCATCTTTAGGTCTTCTGGCGTACTTATATCCACGGAACCGAAGATCGTCCGGGGGCATAACATTCCCCTCCCCATCAAGAGGCAGCTTGTCCTCAAGCTGAAAGTCAGGAAAGTGCTCCCGGAACTCCAGAAAGTCCACCCATGAGTTGTGAGCCTCTGCCCGGTCCTTCCACTTAACCAGCACCTCGGGCGATATTCCGTGCCCCGCTTCTTCCATCTGGACAACAATAATCCTCCGGACTAGGACGTAACTCGCTGGTAGTAGTAGCTGCGGGAAGACAAGGAGTAACTGTAACCGCTGCCCTCAACTTCTTCTTAAGCAAGGAAACATGAAAAGTGGGGTGAATACGGGACTCCTCAGGGAGGGCAAGAGTGTAGGCAACTGGTCCCACCCGGTGAGTGATACGAAAGGGCCCATAGTACCGGGGAGCTAATTTCTGGTTGGCGCGGCGAGCAACGGACAGCTGTCTGTACGGTTGAAGACGGAGGAAAACCTCATCCCCCACCTGAAACTCCCGCTCGGTCCTGTGCTTGTCGGCCTGCACCTTCATCCTGGCTTGGGCTGCAAGGAGATTATCCCGCAGGAGAGCCAAGGTCTGATCCCGATCTCGTAATGCCCGATCCACTGCAGGAAGAGTTGTACTGCCCGGCTCATAAGAACGCAAAGATGGTGGCGGTCTCTCGTATACAATCTCAAAGGGAGTGATCTTGCTAGCGGTGTGGTACGACGTGTTGTAACAATACTCCGCCCAATGGAGCCATCGTGTCCAAAAGCGTGGCTCATCCGTGACAAAGCAGCGGAGGTATGTCTCCACTCCCCGATTTAAGACCTCCGTCTGACCATCAGTCTGTGGGTGATTCGCCGTGCTCATGCGAAGCCGCGTGCCCTGTAACCGGAAGAGTTCCTGCCAAAAGTTGCTGATGAAGACCGGGTCGCGATCGGAGATGATCGATCGAGGAATACCGTGCAAGCGAACCACCTCACGGGCTAAGAGCTCGGCGATTGTCTCTGCGGAGTACGGGTGGCTGAGTGCTAAGAAATGGCCGTACTTGGACAGCTTGTCCACGATCACCAAAATCACCGACTTGCCTTGCGACCGGGGCAAGCCGTCAATGAAATCCATAGACACCGTCTCCCACACCTGCTGCGGAATCTCCAAGGGGGTGAGTAGCCCCGCTGGCGACGTAGTCTCGTACTTCTGGCGCTGACAGACCTCGCATTGTTGCACGAAACACTGGACGTCCTGGCGCAAACCTCTCCAAAAGACATTGGCCCGAAGGCGCTGCAGAGTGCGGAGCACGCCGGCATGACCTCCGGATGGTGATGAATGGAACTCCTGTAACATGACATCCTTCCAAGTGGACGAAGCCGGAATAACCACCCGCCCTTGGTAGTACAAGTGTCCCCCAATCAGCTGATAACCTGGGGACATCGGATGGCCTTGCCGTAAAGCCTCTAGAATAGGCCGAAGCTCCGGGTCCGCGACTATGTCGGTCTGAATGTCATCTAAGGACTCAATCAAAGGCCCAGAGATATGGAGAACGGTGCTCTCTGGAAGTCGGGATAAGGCATCTGCCACCACATTCTCCTTCCCCTGCTTGTAAACAATCTCATAATCATAACCTAGCAGCCTAGTTAGCCACTTCTGTTGGAGCGGGGACGCCAGCCGTTGCTCCAGAAAGTGCTTCAGACTCTGATGATCGGTGCGAACCTTGAAATGATGGCCCAGTAAGTAAGGTCGTCATAGAGTCACCGCATGAAGGATCGCCAGCATCTCCTTCTCATAGGTAGAAAGGCCCAAGGTGCGAGGAGCCAAGGCCTTGCTAAAGTATGCTAAAGGCCGCCCCTCTTGCATCAGCACTGCCCCAATGCTTACCCCCGACGCATAGGTCTCCAACACGAACTCCTTGCTGAAATCCGGTAGGGCAAGCACCGGTGTGGTCGTCATAGCCTCTTTGAGAGCGGAAAAGGCTTGCTCTGCTTCCTCATGCCATCTGAAAGATTCCTTGTGGAGGAGCTGGGTGAGCGGACGAGCCAACTTGTCGTAGTCCTTCACAAAACGCCGATAATATCCAGTAAGGCCCAGGAAGCCCCATAACGCCCGTACCATGGTCGGTGGTGGCCAAGTAACCATGCTCTCGATCTTCCTCGGATCTGCTCGGACCCCCTGAACAGAGACTAGAGGGCCCAAGTACTCCACCTCGGGCTGCCCAAAAGAACACTTTGACTGCTTGGCATAGAACTGATGCTGACGAAGAATGGAGAGAACCTCTGCCACATGCTCTAGATGCTCCGCCCAACTGCGACTGTAGATCAAGATGTCATCGAAGAATACGAGAACCGATAGCCGTAGGAGCGGCCGAAAGGTCTCGTTCATCACCGCCTGAAAGGTCGAAGGGGCGTTGGAGAGCCCAAAGGGCATCACCAAGAACTCATAGTGCTCATCGTGCGTGCGAAACGCCGTCTTGTGGATGTCCTCGGTCTTCATCCGTATCTGATGGTAGTCGGACCGTAAGTCTAGCTTGGTGAAAAGGCTGGCCCCACGTAGTTCATCCAGCAGCTCCTCGATCATAGGAATCGGAAACTTGTCCTTGATCGTAGAATCATTCAAGTTTCGGTAATCCACGCAGAACCGCCATGATCCATCCTTCTTTTTCACCAATATAATAGGTGAGGAGAAAGCACTCGTACTCGACCGTATAATGCCAGCAGCCAACATCTCCTTCACGCTCCTTTCAATCTCCGCCTTCTGAATGTATGGGTATCGGTAGGGCCTGACATTCGGGGGCGTAGCCCCCTCCTTCAACTGGATGTCATGTTCCTTGGACCTGGGCGGCGGTAGGCCCCGTGGTTCCCGGAACACATCCTCAAACTGGGACAGAAGTGCCTGAATCTCCTTCGGAATGAGTGGCGGATCTGCGTCTGACGTCGCCACTCCCACCACCATAGCCATAGGAGAGCCCTCGACCTCCAACCGCTGCAGGCTCCGCAGAGATATTTCCTTCAGGGGGGAAGAACGAATACCCCGAAGGCAGTAATCCTTCCCCAACTGGGAGAACTCCATAGTAAGATGAACCCAATCTGTGGTGACCCGCTGTAGCTGAAGCAGCCACTGAACCCCCAGCACCATGTCCGAACCCCTAATCGGAAGTAAATACAGGTCCGTGTGGCACACATAGCTCAGCATCCGAATTTCCGCACCCTTCATCACCCCTTCGCACCTCAATTTGCTACCATCGGTCACCATGACCTGGAAAGCCGCATCCTTATCGATCGGTCGCCCCACCTTCAGAGCAACTGTCGGGTTGATAAAGTTGTGGGTACTCCCACTATCTATCAGTATGGTAACCCGCTCCCTGCCGATGGTTGATCCCCCCTCCATAGCCTGTATAGAAACCCCAAACTCTGTCAGGTCGAGTGCCTCAGTGTCGACATTCTCCAGTGGGTCCTCTTCCTCATCCTCCTCTCTCAGCATAAACACCTGAATCTTCTGGCAAGTGTGCCCCCGTGTGTACTTCTCATCACAATTAAAGCACAGACCCTTCTCCTTCCGAGCCTGCATCTCCGACCAAGTCAACTTAGTCACCGTGGGATGAATGGGAGGTGGCTGATCTCTCCGTCCCGCTGCGGGGGCCGCGGGTGGCCTGGTCGTCGTCCGGTTCCGCTGCCTGTTGTAACGCTCCTCCTGTATCCGAGCGATGCTAATAGCATGGCTCAGACTGCACGGCAAGTACGCGTGGACCTCGTCACGCAAGTGGTCCTTCAAACCCGAGATGAAACAGCTCAGCATCGTCTGCTCTCCCCAAGTGACCCGGTTGGCCAGCCTCTCGAACTCCGTCCGGTACTCCGTGACTGTGCCCCGTTGGCGAAGTTTCTGAAGACTGGCCTCCACGTCCTCGTACTCCAGTGGTCCGAATCTAGCCGAGAAAACCTCTATGAACTCGGCCCAGGGAGCGTAGGTGCGTCCCCGCAAAAACCATTTTGTCCACTGGTACGCGTCCTCCTCTAGATGGAAGGCCGCCAACTGTACCTATTGAGCTTCAGGAACCTCCTGATATCTGAAGAACAGCTCGGCCTTTTGGATCCACTCGAATGCGTCGCCTCCCCGGAACTTCGGAAAGTTCATCCGTGTCAGCTTGGGTTGCATGTAAGGTCGCTGAAATGCCCCTCCCAAGCCGCCTCCATCTTCGCCCATCGGTCCGGGTTGCTCATGATCTCCTTGAAGTCCTCCATGATTCCACCCCGGAGGCCTCCCCGGCCCCATATTGGCCGGCCCATACCCCCCGTTAGGAGCGTTCGCTGGTTGGGGAGGAAAAAATCCCGTTGCGCCCCGAGAGGAACCGCATTTGCCCCGGTTGGGCGAAACAACCCAAATCCTTGGTGTTGCGGCCTCCACGGTTGTCCTCCGTGCCGCAGTAGGCCGCCGGGTCCCTGCGGGGGTTGTTCGAACCCCCAGGGAGCAGCCGCTCCTCCGCCGGCCCCCCAGGGGCCGCATGCGGCTTCCGCCGCTCTGCTGGAGCCAGTCCGGGGTGGCTACGGCACCTCCCGGCCTCCCGGCTCCCTGCCGATCAGCCCCCAGCCATCTAGGTGCCCGCCTGGCATTCCGCCCGCCCGATACGGGGTTCCGATCCCTCGTGCGGCCTCCTGTAGGTCTCCCGCTCCGGATCCGGATCCGGAGACTCTAGCCGGAAGTCCCCCGCCATTTCCCGCTCCAGTGCTACCCCCTTTAGGAGTATTTGCTGCCTCAGCGTCGGAGCAATCGCCGTTCACCGCCTTTCCCTTTAGATTTTGCAAGAGGAGGGATTTCAACTCCTCCATCCTCGCCTCGATGCGTTCCTCCAGATTTTGTTGCGAGTTCTTCACGCTTGCTTCGATTGCCGCTACGGAATCCGTCAAGGTGACATAGTTCTCCTCGATGGCGGCCAAGCGCGCCGTTTCCGCCTCCGTACGTGTCACCATGGTCGCAGGAAGGAGGCTCTGATACCAAATGTTATGCTACCGCTAGGGTTCTAGAACGAAAAGAGAAAACTAGGAACGAAGAAGACGGCTAGGGTTCGAAGAGAAGAAAAATACCTGAATATGAATTTGCATGCCTCCAAAAGAGGGGGAGTGGGGTATTTAAGTGACCCCACTCCACAAGGGGCCGGCCGGCCCCCACTGGGGCTAAACCGGTGCGGTTCAGCCCACCTCCTCTTATTAATTAATTGCGGGCTGAACCGGATGGTTCAGCCCGGTCTTTTCCCGGCGCATTTTTAGGTCTTCTGGCGTACTTATATCCACGAAACCGAAGATCGTCCGGGGGCATAACAGTTTCGTAGCAACAATTTGACTTTAGGTGCTTTCTTAGCTGACGGTCCATGCACGAATGAACCATAGGCTCCGTTCAGAGAATAAATGGTAAGAGTAAAGTAATAGAGTCCTTGAGGACTATCTCTTCGTAAGGAGCTTTGAGAGCAGTCGTTTCGAAGTTTTGGGGACGGCTCCATCCTTGGTTACTCTTATTTGACTCAACGTGAGTTGGTCTCGTAAAATGACCATAAGATGTTTCAAAATCATAGGTGTTTGTCGGAAAAACTACCTTCTTGAAGGAAGGTTGACTTTGAATCGCCTTGCCCTTACCCTTAACGGCCCTTCTCTTAGCAGCCTTACTTTTCTCGGTCTCGTGACCGATACCGCTACCCTTCGCAGGAGCTGAAAAACCATCAATAAGAAGAAGGATGGTCTTTGGTTTGGAGAAGCTTTCTACTAGCTTCCTCTCAACCACTAACTTCCCTTCCAACTCATTTATGGATTTCTCCTTCAGCTTTATTAGTTCAGTAGAGTTTTTGAGTTCGTCTTTCAAGAGTTGGACTTCATCTCTGAAAGGAATTAATTTTTCAATTTCTTCCCTCAGATCCAATTCCACGGTCTTGAGAGACGCAATCTCTTTGGCTTGATATTTAACCTCCTTGCGGCATTTGTTAAATAACTTTAACAAAGCTTGGTGTTGAACCATTAATTCTGATTCCTCCTCAGAAGTGTAGCATTCATCCACATTGGACACAACTTCAGACTCAGATAAAGAAGTATGAGAGTTTAACTTCCCCTCATAAGGGGTGTCGTGGTTTTCCTTGTCGGTCTGAGCCATGAGCCCGAAGTAGGCTTCTTCATCTGAGCTTGACTCGTCTGAGTCGCTGTCGCTCAAAGTTTTAGACTTCTTAGCCAATAAGCTCTTTTCCTCCTTATTTTTGAAGGATTTTTTGTCTTCCTTTCTCGATCCTTCTTTCTTCTTGTACGGGCATTCCGCGATCATGTGTCCTGGCTTATTGCAGCAATAACAAATAATATAAGTCGAAATATGTTTATTAGGTTTGGATTTATACCTGTCGTTGTTGTATCCTTTCTTGTGATGTTCACCATCACGTCTTGATCTTCTATGATCGGATGAGGAGGATTGACTTCTCCTTTGCTTCCTTTTGTTTAGCAATCTCTTGAATTGCTTGGAGAGTAAGGAGAACTCTCCATCAGACATGTCCGAGCTTGAGGAGCAAGTCACTGACTCGTCATCTTCATCTGGCGATTGTGTCCTTATTGGTGACACAATCTTACCTTTCCTTAACCCTCCCGCCTTCAGTGCTACGGACTTCTCCCTTCTAGAAGTTTTGCTCCCCTCTTCCTCAGCTTTCCTGATGTTGAGCTTCAGTTCATGGGAAAGAAGTTTCCCGAACAAAATCTGAGGCACCATTATAGCTAGCTTGCCAAACTCCCTTATAACGATTGCCTTAGTATCTCATTCTTTCGTCAGGGATCTCAAGAACTTGATGTATAATTCTCCAACGGTGAATTCTCGGTCATAATTTCTTAGACCGTTGACAATTTGGAAGAATTTCTCGTAGGTATCTGATATACTATCTCTTGGGTCTTGCTTGAAGGCCTCGTACTCTTGATTTAGCAGAGATCTACGAACATCTTTGACTTCTTCTGTACCTTCCATCAAGACAACAAGAGAATCTCACATCTCTTTGGTAGACTTGCAGTGAAAAAGATTCTGTAACATGGAGTCATCTACTGCACTGGCAATAATATTCTTTGCCTTCTTGTCCAAGGCGACAATGGCAATCTCATCCTTTGTTAAATAAAGCATCTTTTTAGGAACTTATACATTTAGGTTGATTGTAGATGTTGTCATTGGAATGTGAAGGACCTTCTTCAACAATCTGAAAGATTCTTGGGTCGGCGGCTTCCATGTAGAACCTTACTCTTTCCTTCCACATAGGAAAGTTCTCTTTACTGCACACCGACAACTTCATAGAAAAATCCTTGTTTCTGTCCATTGCAGACATGGTGTCTTTGAACAACTAGATAGAGGGCTTTGTTCAAGGTGTTAACCTCTTAACGAACAACCTTCTCTGATACCAATTGAAAGTATCTAGTTGCTACCTAAATCACCTAGAGGGGGGTGAATAGGTGAATTCTATGGCTTTTATGCGAAATTAAAAACTTTAAGGAAAAACACATAGAAATAAAGAGCGCACACAAACACAAGGATTTATAGTGGTTCCCCGGAATGGGTACGTCCACTTTCCCGCCTCACCTATCTAGCACTCCCGGCTAGACTAGGCTACTTCACTAATCTCAGATTTAAACAAATCTTACAACTTGGAGAATACAACTCCTACAAACTCGGAGACCACGTCCCCTACAAACTCGGAGCCTCAACTCCTACACTCGGAAGTAAAACTTCCTACAAACTCGGAGAATAATCTCTCCTACAAACACTCGGAGAACAACCTCTCCTACACTCGATCCTCTAAACTAGGATCTACAAAAATTTGGAAGAAAAACTTCCTACAAAAATATTGTAAAGGGGTTTTTACAAAACTTTAGATTGAGAAACAATCTTCTGAAATCTCAAAGAGATTTTTCTTCAGATCTGAAATTAAATCTTCTTCTTCCTTTATTGAAATGAAAGCCTTGAACTTGAAAGAGGAAGAAGAAATAAATCTTATCTTTGTAGAATTGGATCTGAAAACTTAGGAGTCAACTAGATCTGAAAAGAACTTGAGGAAATCAGAGATCAGAGATCTAGTTGAATCTTTTCGTTGAGAAGGATCGTGCAAGAGAGTTGTCGACAACACGAAAGACCTTTTGCGAAAAAGAAGAAGCCGACAGACGATTCACGATTTCTAAATTTGAGCACAATTAGGGTTAGATGAAATAACCCTCAACTATTTATAGGGATCCTTCTCAAACGGCTATAAACGAAATCTAAGGAAGGACCACCATGTGTACTGTACATGGTGAAAACCTAAAATAGAAATTTCGTCTGCACATTTAAAAAGAAATCGCTCTGTCTTCATTCGTCGAATGAATTCGTGTAATCATTGACCACTCGACGAATTCACTTAGTGACTCGACGAAAACTTCATGAAGACTCGACGAAAATAACTTAGCAGAAAGCTGAGACGGGAAGAAGCTATAACTGAGATCACTCGAGAACTTTTCGTTAGCACTCGACGAATTCGTCGAGTGTTCACGAGAAACCAGCAGACCACTCGACGAATTCGTCGAGTGTTCACGAGGAACCAGCAGACCACTCGGCGAATTCGTCGAGTGTTCTCGAGTAAACACTTTATTACTCGACGAAAAAGACTTAAGACATTACTCGAGACTTATCAAGTGATCTCGACGAATTCGTCTAGTCCACTCGAGATTTCTCGACGAATTCGTCGAGTCTTCTCGAGTGTACTCGACGAATTGACTTGAATAAATTTTCCTTCCAGTCCTGAACACAACAACTACTTCATCGTCTTCTCCATAGTGTTTGATTATGAAGTACACCCTAATAAAGAGATTTCACATGAGTCAACACCTTAGTCTACACAATGAGAGATTACATTGCATAGGCTTGTGTTTATGACTCATTGAAACCTGACACTGGTTTGTACTTAGTAATGAATATCCCGCAAACACATAACTAAAATACTAAATCAAATACAAACTCAATTAATCTTAGTGCAAGGGGATTTCATCAAATCAAGGTAATTGTAGATACAATTCCCAACAAAAGCATTACAAGGAGACACATAGCATTGATAGCCGATGTGGGACTAAACTCTAGATCTAATATATATACAAGGTTTTAAATGTCGGATGTCGGAGACATGTCGGATTGGGTTTTTAGATGTCGGATGTCGGAGACATGTCGGGGACATTTCAATATGTCGGATTTCTAAAAAATATTTATATTTCTATCGACCACCCAAATTTATCACCATAATCCTCATCTATACTGAGCATTTTACTCTAGTTAAGTAAAACTTTATTATGGGAACCTGAAAAGGAGCCTTCTTTATGGCTAAATTGAGCTGCAAAGTAGAAATAAGAAACGAAATCTACAAAGCTATAACACCAGCTCAAAATTTTATTTTCACACAGCTATAATTTCTGAAATAACATTTCATCAAAACTTAGAAGAAGTATAGAAAAACCTAAACAACGATGGACAGCGCTAAACAGCGGTTCACTTTAATTTAATTCAATTTAGGCAACATTTCAAAATTTCGGGCTATAATGATTATTGCGTGTCGGCCGAAATGTCGAGTTTTATACAAAAAGTCGGCCGACATTTTCAAAAACGCCATAACCTATATATTTTGATTATGCAAGTCGTTTTCTTATCAAACAGGACATGTCGGCCGCTGCGGACGAGTTTTGGGCCCTACGGGGCCAATTGGCTACCTACCATATATTGTGTCTCCGGATCGATGATCCGACTCCACGGATGCGTCCGGGTAGTCGTTTACCTACATTTTCATATATTATATTGTTCAATTTCAGTTTTATTTAGTGTAATCGGGCCCTCCGCATCCCCGGTCAATCATAGTCGTTGATGTCGTGGTGCCCTAATTATGTTTTATTATAAATAAGAGGTATGTGGGCTTCTTGGAGGTTATTGCAAAAAATTGGAGATATCTATGGTCTTGATATCCTGATGAACATGAGTATTCGTCCCATATTTAATATTGAGGACTTAACGCCGTACTACAAGCCTCACGAGCATGTGGACCCATTTCGTGGAGATCCTCTTGAGCCTACACCCCTATATCCTTTGGATCCTACATCTTCACATCCTCAGTCCTGCACCCAGTCCACTTCTGAGCCTCACCTGCCTTTGGGTCAATCGCTTATGGCTTCACCGGCTGCACCAGTGATCGCACCGGGACTTCCAGCGCATTAGTGGATTATTGAGAGCATTATTGATATCGTGACTCACACATGCATAGCCGCGCCAGACAGTCAGACACAGGAGTACCATTGGCGAGGATACTTTACCATCGACGATACTTGGACGACCTTTGGTGGACCACATCGAGTCTTAGCTGGCATACACCGAGAGAATTTCAATCTCTATTCATCAAGAGACGAATTCTTTCAAGTCGGGGAGAATGATGCGGAACGGAGATGCGGACCAGCAGCAGAGGATGAGTTTTGGGCCCGTTCGGCGCCGATTGGCTATCTACCATATATGGTGTCTCCGGATCGATGATCCGACTCCACGGATGCGTCCGGGTCGTTTACCTACATTTTCATATATTATATTGTTGCATTTCAGTTTTATTTAGTGTAATCGGGCCATCTACATCCCCGGCCAATCACAGCCGATGATGTCGGGGTGCCCTAATTATGTTTTATTATAAATAAGAGGTATGGAGGCTGTTTGAAGACTATTGCAGAATTTGGAGAAAGACTATTCCCGGATTCCAGCGATCCCACAATGCCGACTCCGTGGAACCCTATGTGATGACTCCTAGGCCCTCTCCCGCTCCCCAAAGGTAACCCTAACCCCTAGCCACCTTCCTCCACCTCCAAATCCCCATACTGCCTCCCCCACATCTCTCCAACAGCCAGCCGCCCCCTCCTATCACTACTGTCCAGCAACCTGCTGCTCCTACAGTCTTCCAAACCGCCCGTTGCCGCCCCCTTCCTGCTGCCCCGCTATCGCCACCCTCTCCACCTTCCGCCGGCCCCACCCCAAGCCCCAACAGCCACCGCAACCCCTCCTTCCCTTTCCTCTACAGCCCGACATCCAGATCTGCCCGATCCATGTTTTCCTGCCTATTCCAGCAAATCCCAATCTTTGCCCTCCATTCCCAGCCGCCATCTCACCATCCAACCACCATTTACACCATCAGATCTACCTCCCACAGCCTGGATCCGCCTCCTTACAGCCGGATCTACCCTCCTGCAGCCCGGATCCGCCTTCATACAACCGGATCTACCCTCCCACAACCCGGATCCGCCTCCATACAGCCGGATCAACCTCCCCACCGCCGGATTCCGCTTCTTACCTTCAGATCCAGCCACCGCCATCCGATTCCAGCCGTTGTTCCCTCTGGATCGCCACCTCTGAGCCGTGATTCATTGGATCTCCTCATCTCGGGCAGCCCTTATACTTTTGTGAGTTTTCTTGTTGTACGAACTCTTTTTTTCATCATTTAAATATTGCGTTGTGATCTTATACTTGTTTGGATAAATAGCATCGTAGGGGTTTGTTCTAAATTATTTTGTGATTTGCAGGAACTATTCACAGTGCACTCTTTGTTTGGCTCGCCACGCCGAAGAAAGCCTAAATCCACTTGCCTAAAGATTTATTTTGCTATTGCTAAAATCATATGCGTGCGTTTTAATCATTTATTACTATGTCTTGAATTCGCCGTCGGATATTGCACTTCACATGTACTCATTAAGGAGAGTAGAGTTATCTTCGCGCACGTCACATTAGGGTCGCATTCTAGTAGTCACACATCAAGCCTCTAATCCTTCATTAGACGGTGTTTAGGTTCATTGCATTTGTCACGTGCTCATTTGCATTGCATGTAGGGTTAGGACATCGTTCATCCGCCGCCTATAGATTCGTCCTGCGTCAGGAAACCTCCAGCTTGGACACATCAAATAAAGGCAACGGAGGTAGATGATGTGAGACAAAACATCAGACGAGCCACCAGGGGAAATTCCAAACCGGGGAATCAAGCCGGGGACATAGCCACACACGACGCAGGACCCACACACGATATGGACTCGCTGGAATCAGGTCAACCAACATCACCTACACACAACATACGAAAGAGAACGAAAGACATGAAGCAAATCATCAAACAGACAACCGGGGATAATCCGCATACATGGTCGTCCCACACGACACAGTCCCGCACGAGACGGTCCCACGTGGCACAACCCGCCGAGATTAGAACACCAACATCAGTCGTGTCCCAACACATGACCAATCGAAAGAAAGAATGGGGAGACACATAACAACATACGACATAAGCCTAGAGGCCGTGTGTAACGAAGGTGAAAGGTCGGGAAAGATCATCTGAGTCTCCTTCGTCCCAAACACTCCCCCTCACGTGCATATAGGCATACCCAACATAAAACAACAATTTGGACGACTGAGATACTAAAAAAACAATTTGCTCAACATCTGCGAGAGATCAACGGTAGCAGCGCAGGAAGCATCAGAAAGACGAGGGTAAGCGACCGGATATGGAGCAGTGGGGTGGCAAAGCCGGAACACAGCAACAGGAAATGATGTCGTGAATCAGGAGCTGCCCGGAGAAAAAGTCGACAAGTGTCGATGAGATCTGAAGCAGAGCCGACCTCCAAGGGCCACAAATGCAGCGTCGATGTCGTAGCCATGGACGAACGTTGATACGAACGTTGATAGGAACCGCCGACGGGAAGGACAGAGGAATCTGTCGTTGACTGGAGACGAGATCGACGACAGACGAGGCATGCAGGCTGCGACAGGATCCTTGAAGAAGGCAGCAACTAGGATCGTCGGAGAGGCAATAGACGGAGTCGATGAAGCCAGCGGAAGATGCACTCGTTGGCATTGACGGAAGAGAAGACGACAAGATGGCTCGATGGGATCGTCGATCAGGAGCAGGACGTCGATGGGATTGAGCGCAGGCTGGAGCAGAGGAGTCCTCCTCATCGAGGGGAATAGAGGACACTCCCGTCGATGGAATCAAACGACGATTCCGTCGATGGGAGCGGGAAGGGAGCAACTCGACGGAGGCTTTACCAGCGCAGGACGGGATCGAATCGTGAGGAAGAGGTGGAAGCAAGTGGCATCCACGAGACAAAAAAAGGGTTTTTCAGATCTAAGGCTGTGATATCATGTTGAATAATAAGAAAGGAAAGACTTAATTGTTTTATTCATCCTCATAGGGGGGCATATAAAGCATTACAAGGAGACACATAACACCGATAGCCGATGTGAGACTAAACTCTAGATCTAATACATAGATACTAATAACCCGACATATTACTATAAAACTCATAAACTCCAACAAAGTTGTATAATAAGCAATTAACATATTTCGCATCAAGTTTTTTTTGGTAGGATGATATCTTATTATTTAAGTCAATATTAAAATACTATAAAACTTATGAGCGAGCCCCAATCAGATTTCTATGAAAGCATCATGTACTAAACATCGACTTGAAATAAAATTTCATCCTAACACCTTATCTTGAAACTCAACCCACGTTGAATTTGGTTATAAACCGGACAAGTTTCAAGTTTTGGCATTCTTTTTAAGCCCACGTGATCCCGACGACTTATGAAGGCAATTAGTTGGGTAGATCAACCATAACAAACATTATTTATTATGGAATAATTGTCCTATATTTAAATAAGCTATATGTGGCCTCGATGGGAAGTCTGTTAAAACATCATAAATTTAAGGTATCCCAAGTTCATGAAAAACTAACCTAAATATGGTTGGGTAGCCCATTTGACAACCTTATTAACGCCTGAAATTCAAAAAAAAAAAAACCAACAGGCATTGAAGGATTGAAAATTTATGGATGTTTTGTGCTATTGCTAAATAGAAAAAGAATAATCTCAACTCTTGACATTAATAGTCCAGGGCCTCCAGGCAGAATAAGTTGTCATAGGATGGGTAAAATTTAGGACACGTTTGGGGTGGCGAGAGCCACCGCACTAGATCCGCGGATGCCAAAACGCAGCATCCTCGGTCGAAATACGCTGGTTTTCCATGTATTTCCTGTGAGGCAGAACACCCGACCATGACGCAGCAAAACGGACGCGGAGCCTACCATGTATACCTAAAATAAGTACAATCTATTAAAATCTAAAAGTGCTTCATTAAATGCAAGCCTACCATGCCTCTTGAGTTTGGGAGTTCAAGTGAAATTTGTTTTGCTAGTTGCATATCCTTCTCAAAATCATCTTCTAGAAAATGATTGTTGGCATGCCTGCACAAAATCCATGGAAAAAAATAGATATTTTATATAGAACAATAAATCAACCAATTAAGGTACCATGTCTTTGAAAATGCATTATGAGGTCAAAGTGTGCTTTAGAAATTTAGAATACAAAACAATGAGGCAGACCTTTCAAGCTCGGCTGGAAGAACATTGTTGTGGCAAAAAGGGCAAACTGAAAACATCGCAACTTTCAGTTTACTTGAACAGAAAGACTTTTTTTACTTGAACAGTTCACTACAAAATCAAATAGATTAGAGAATATTGAGTGTGGTTCCACAATATGAAGATCATGAGGAAAAAAATTTGACTGAACACAAAACTACATGCAACCTACACCAAGAAGGAGCATATACTTCTTCATGAAGATCCAACACATCTACTCGTATTTAAAACAAACCAGACAACAACATTTTAAAATATCAAGGTCCATAAGTAGCCAAGAGCTTATACTCATTTTTAAGTTTAATGTTCACGGTTGAGAATAGAAGTAGAGAAGAAAAGTAGAGAATATATTTTCCTTGAATGAAAAATAGTGTACATACTATGGTGTTTATATAGAAAACATTGAGAGAGAGAGAATATTATTCTGTAATAAATGTAATAAATGAATGAATCTGTGTGCTTCTTCTTTGACGGTTGTGATGCTTTCATATTGGATGGCTGAGATTGTAATCAGTGTGCTTCAAGTAAATGATAAAGATGGCGATCTATGTGCTCGTATTCTACGACTAAGATGATAGCACTTCGACTTGGCTAATACTCACGAAGGTATTGCTTTTTATACAAAATATCTAACAAAAATGACACAAAAATGATCTAATGATATGGATTTACCTACTATAAAGCGCAAAGGGAAACATTTAAAAAGCATCCTCATGGAAAAAGTATAACTAAAAGGAGATGGCGTATGATATAAATAGGCTAATAATTTACACATCCAAAAACGAGAAACTCTTTGCTATTAATTTGCACGTATACACTGGGAATGGCATGGTTCTAACTTGCTATTTTCCAAAAGACGCAACAAAGCCATAAAACGATGAAATATTCATTTTAAGATATTCAAACTACAAGAGGAACTCTTTGCTATTAAAATTGCACATTTACACTGGGAATGACATGATTCTAACTTATCATTATCCCACTACAAAGATTGAAGCAACTGTCTTCATAAATAAACGTAGGTCAGCCCGGTGCACAAGGCATCCTCGCGCAGCGAGGGTCCGAGGAAAGGTCCCACCACAAGGGTGAAATGTAGGCAAACCTTACACTGCATTTTTGCAAGAGGCTGCTTCCAGGACTCGAACCCATGACCTCAAGGTCACACGGCAACACCTCAACCGGTGCGCCAAGGCTCCCCTTCCAATAAATAACAGTACTAGTAAAAATTAAAAAAGAGAAGCTCCTTGCTCTAAATTTTTTTATGGATGGTGTGGTTTTAACCAAGTAATACACAGCAAAGGGTATCAAAATCAAAATTTCAATTAAAAATTTAAAAGCTACCAGAGAAATTGAACCGCTGCAAGATTGAAGCACCATTCATTGTAAATAACCACACATCCTTATTACAAAAAAGGGTGACTTTGCTCTTCAATTGCACACTTTTAAACTGGAAATAGCGTGGATCCGACTTACTAAGGGTCTGTTTGGGTGGGTGGTTGCGGTTGGAGAGGGAGCGATTGAAGATGGAGATAAAATAGTGCTCTTGATTGGAGCTCCCTGCCCTTGGAATCGGGCATAAAACGGCATTTCGGGAGATCTGTGATTCCAAATGGAGGCTATTCAAATGGGAAAAAAAGGAATGGCATATTTTTTAAAAAATCCCAACCAAGAAACCGAATGCACACAATGAAGTGTAATAAACACAATTAACAAAAAAAAGTTCAATTTAAGATCTCGAGACCACTGTAAGATTGAGACAGCATTCTTCATAAATAACTACATATCACTTCTACAAACAGTAAATCTGATTTAATTGTTATTACTATAGCTCGCGCTTTCAAATTAAAACAGTAGCTCCTTGAAAACTAACCCTATTTCTATCCAAGTTTCAAAAATCAACAAGAACAACATGATTAAGGGCATCAAACCCGGCATGTTGAATGCATAAATCAACTTCTCCAATAGCATATAATCAAGCAGACAAAACATCAGAACCAAACACAGCGGACAGTCAGCAGTCTAAAGCAGAAAGTAGATTGAAGATATCGTATTATTGAGAAGCCAAAACATCAAAATATCAAGGCAGAATCGACAGCTGATCAGAGTAGAAAGTATAATAGAGCGTAGAACATTTACCTCGTGGAGGGAGAGAAAGAGGTGAACCGATGATCGAGAGACGGAGCGCGAAGTGGTGCCGTCGAAACAGAGCATCGTACTTGGGGCCGGTAAGCGGCTTATGTTCTTCAATTTTTTGTTTGAGTGGTGCTCAAAAATGGATACGTGCACACCAGTGATAAAAGCAAATCAAAAAATTAGAGCAATGTTTATATGCAGTCTGCTTTTGGATGCAGGCTGCGGATATATGCAGATCAAAAAATTGTTTATGTATGCTAAATTTTATGTTTACAGACCATATTCAAAAATCAAATTAATATTTTCTTAAATAAATCATTAAACAAAATACAGTATTCATAAAAGTCAAATAAATACATTTTTGCAGTCTATTTGACCCACAATAATAGTCCAACAAAATACATTATAATTATTTTGATTCTATATATCACAAAAAATATGTTTGTGGTTACACCTTTTAAGGCTTCAATCAACAAAAGACGTGTAAAATCCCAAAAAAATCGGGTTTTATTTATGCACAAAACACTATCTTTTAATTAAATTTAGATGCATATCATGATTTATAACATTTTGGATAAATGAAGCCTTTTCGAAAATAGAACAATAAGTTATAGAGGAAGAGAGAGGAGCTCGCCGGCCGGAGAAGGGAAGGAGGTGGTCGGCCGGAGAGGATCACCGACCAGATTCGTCGAAAGGAGAGGAGATCAGAGAGGAAGCTCGATCTCATCCGACGACTGCAGGTTGAAAAGGAAAAATGATATTTTTTGTAAAAAAAATTGTGACCAAAACCGGCCTGCGTTTAACATCGCTGTTTTTAAAAAACTGTGGCCTGCATATAGCCAAAACCGGCCTGCGTTTAACATCGCTCGAAAATTATTAGGTCTTTTTCTCTTAAAGTTGGTGTACATATAACACATTTAGGTTTTTTTTTTCTTAAAATTGGTGTGCTTATAGCACTTTTTTGTGTCATTAACACCACTTTTTTTTGTTTCGGGCTATGCTTTCAAATGCAACTCCGGCCCGTGTAGTGTAATCCAAGTCGTCAAATAAAACAACGAATTTAAAATAACTTCTTCAAACTACATCTGCATTCTTACTTGTGAAGTTTGGTGCTGGGCTCTTCCTCTTCTCCGACAACTTGGACTCGCTGCTGAAGCTAAGGAAACTCCGAAGTTATCTCCGGCGATCTTTATAACCCTCATCGGTGTTAGCTAGTGTTTGAATAGCTTTGGCGACATTGTCATTCACATAAGTAAAAAACGTGAGTTCAATTTCTACAAATCACTGGCTTTAGGGTTTTATATTCCGGGTGTGCAATGTTAATGATCATATCCGTGGAGATCAGTTTTGATCTCCACGGAGATCACCTTTCATCTACATGGAGAGCAATAATCTTCGAGGAGATCAAAAATGATCTCTACAAAGATCACAGTTGTTCTCGTGGAGAATATTTTGGATCTCCGTGAACATCGTCTTTAAGCTTTTAGGAGAGCAATAATATCCGCGGAGATCATCTTCCTCGTGGAGATATATGTGATCTCCGCGATCAAAAGTGACCTCCACGGAGATCAAAAGTGATATCCTCAAAGATCATTTTTGATTAACCAGAGAGTAGTGTGGGTGAATTTTTTGGTGCAGTTTGTGATGAAAATAAGCACGATTTTCATTCTTTAACAGTCAGATAAAGAAAAAGAAAAGTTTACGCTTCATTTTTTGGACTTAAGTATGCAACATTGTTGACAATTTGGATGAAGCCGAGCAGCAGATATTGAACGACAACAGGGTTTGATCTATTTTTCATGCGCCGAGAGTCACGCGGAACATACCTCTGATGTATGTGTTGCTTACATGCTATGATGCTGCAAGAGATATATTATTTGTTGGGTCCAGAGATCTATCATTTACCCCCAGTGATGTTGTCTTTATCCCAGGCTTGCCAAATCATGGGAAAGAGTTTGTATTTCAGCCAAGACTATACAATAATTATACAAAAACAGAGTTAAAGAATCAATTGCTTGAAATGGCTAGAAAGAGTAACAAAGTGAAGCTGAAATCCATTTTTTGCATCTAATGCCTAACTTTTTTTCCTTCTAGGGGTAACTTTTTTTCAATGAGCAATGTGAAGAGCGTTGTTGAGAAGCTTCCTCTCATTCCTGCTGGACAAATTCAACATCGGCCTCATGAATCGATGGGATATGTTTATGGATGCACTCATATTTTGATTTTAAGTGTTATATATGTTTATATACTATATCTAGATTTTAAAAAAACTTGTATGTAAATTCACTTTGAATGTGATTGCAAATCTGGTTCTTAGAACACACTACTAGCTTCCCACCTGTACATCTAGACAGCAGATCCAGATTATTACGATGGTTTGATAAAGCATCTTTAGATCTAAAATAGTTACTACACACTATACCTCTCATGTTTGATGAACAGTTTTGTGTAACATCCCACTTTTCAATTGAATCATCTAGGAGTCTAGACGGTTCAATTGACCCACGTGAGCGGTCTAGTCGAGTCAGGGTGTTTCATTACTCGACCGTGACCAAAATCTATGAGTCTCTCATTAACTGAGCAAATGGTCTTAGAATCAAACTCAGCCAGTTTTGTTAGACTCGTGAAGTTGATACAAGTTCATGAACAAAACTGTTTGCGCTCATTTTTGATGTGAACCGGCGAAATTGTAGCGCATGCGCGAGTTTAAGTAACAAAATCATCCAAAGCGGTGAAATCGAGCAAACAGCCTCAGAATTCACCTCAGTCAATTTTGTTAGACTTGTGACGCTTATACGAGTTCAACAAAACTGACCGCGCTTGATTCCGATGAGAATCAAAGAAAATACGACGTGAACGTGAAATAAAATAACGCAAATTATTCAAAAAGGTGCAAACGATCAAACCGCCTCGGAATAGACCTCAGACAGTTTCGCTAGACTCGTAATGATAACACGAGTCCAACAGTGTCATTCGTTTGAAATTTCGACATCGTTTAGAGAGTTTTTAATGCTACGTAAAATTAGGCCTTGAACGCTCTAGAGAGAACATAATTTGAGAAAACGAACTCGGGATCGACAATGGATCGTTCCGGTGGCGGCGTATCGGCGTGACGATCATAACAAGCCAGTCCAGGAGAAATTTCGAGATTCCTAGTGAAATATACGCGTGTTTGATTGAAATCCAATCAATCCTATAATAATAATTATTATAATTATAAATACTAAGTTAACTTTAGGTTAGAAATGGTACCTCCAACCGATCCACGCTCTTCCCAGCTGTTGGAGTTCATCCCCTAAAGACGAGTTGTGATTACTTGGGGGGAAAACAGATCAAAATTGTGAAATCAGCTTCATATCGATGAGAAGGAACAGTGTATGTCAACTTGTAGATGGTCTGTGTCGACTAGAAGACTTGGGCATGCTGACTGGAAGACGTGTGCATGCTGACTGGAAGACTGGAGCTTGTCGACTAGATGGGTGCAGCACCTCCAGCATCCTATCTCGAATCAGCCTCACCTGAGCCTCTGTGTCCTCCACGAACTCTGAGCCAAGTGCCTTGGGATCCTCATCCTGAATCCAAGACAATGGTGTTTGAAAGTGCACAGTTAACCTCACTAGAATTCTCTAGAGGGGGGGGTGAATAGAGATTTAAAATAATTTGTGCAATTATATATATATGTGGTGATCACAGATTAAGGCTTCCCACACACCAACAAGAATTAAGTAAGTAAAGAAAGTAAATGCAAGAAAAGAAATCACAGCACAGCACAAGGAAATATAGTGGTTCCCCAAACTTTGGGTAGTCCACTCTTCTACCCCCTTGGTAGGAAATTCACTATCTTGCACTGAGTCTTTTGATAAGGAGACTCTTAGAACCACCCTGAGTCTTTTGATAAGGAGACTCTTAGAACCAACTGAGTCTTTTGAAAAGGAGACTCTTAGAACCAGTACAACTGAATTTTTTGAAGAGAGATTCTAAAAACTCTTTTACAATATGTGAAAAATGAAAATAAGAAAGATAAGAAGAAGTATTTAAGACAAGAAGGAATCTTCTTCCTAGCAAGAAGATTGGAAGCACAAGAAGTAGTGAATGAAATCTCTCTTCTATAGTGAGAAGGAGATTGTAGGCCTTTTCTCTCTTTTGTGAGAGCTATCAGAGTTTGCAGCAGTATGGCTTCAGAGTGAGAAGGAGAAGGAAGCTTGATCTTTGCTGCAGCACTATTTCTCAATTCTCTCTCTTTTTCACTTGGGAGCTTTTCCTCTTTTTCAAATGTAAAATGGTGGATGACTTCTTTTCTTTCTGCCGACCACCTTGTTATTTATACCTCTGTTCATTAAAATAACACTATAGGAGAGTAATCAATTAGCAGACAGAGTATTAGAAAGAAGGAGAAATTTCCATAACAATTATATCTATAGAAGGAAAGTATTCATTCTGATTTCAAATAGTGTCCATAATGGATTTAATCAAATTAGCCAAGAATTCATTAGAGGAAAAGAATAATTCAGAATGGCTATAAAGAATAATTTGATTCCATATAAATCAGATCTATGAAAGAAGGAAAGAGATCTGGCGATTTTTGAATTAATCATAGAAATCGACGTGCGTCGATTACTATTCGACGTAGGCGTCGAATTCGTCCTGGCAGAACGTCGAGAGGAGAATAAGGAAGGTGCGTATTGACTTGATGAATGCAGGCGTGTTGACTAAACTTAGTGGATATCGACTGGATGAGGTTGATATCGGCGAGAAGCTTGAACTTGTCGGCGAGACAAGTTGTCCATGTCGACGAGACAAGTTGTCCATGTCGACGAGAAGGTTCCTGGGCATATCGTCTAGATCCTTGAGCCATGTCGACGAGACATGGTCCATATAGTCGAGACGGTCTCCATATTGACGAGATGCGTGACCCATGTCGATGAGACGAGTTCAGATCAGAATTCTGTAGTTTTCTGGGTTGTTTAATGTGGTTGTTTCAGGCCATTGGATCTTCCTAAGTGTAATTAGATGGCTGCAGATGTTGCGCCTAAGTATTCTAATAGGGTTTGCGACCCCTATTTATAGAGAGAGGCGGTTTAGATCTGGATTACAAGCCCTATTAGCCGTCAAGTTGCAAAACAGAAGAAGTCATAGATCGCAGTTCGTGAGTTTTGTCGTCGACGTCTCCATAGAGTTCTTCAGGAGGAAGAATAGTTTTCTTCACACTCGGTGCTCTCGTCTTCGCTGTAAGGATTCTCCGTCTTGTCTTTGTTTTCCGTGAGAGCTTGAAGAGATTTGGAGGTGGTTGTCCTTTTGAAGAGATTGTTTTCACCGGGAAGGGTTGTGAAGGAGGGGATTCTATTTGTTTGAATCCAAAGGGGGATTTCCTAGGTTGGGCAACCTAGATTAATGTATTTGTAATCCTTATTGATATAGTGGATTTCGTGTGCCCCGCCAAGTGGTTTTCCCTCATTTATTTTGATAAGGTTTTTCACATATATCTGGTGTTCTTTGCGATTGTGTTTTATTTGCTACATTTATTATTATCTTCTTGCGAGCCCGGATTGCGTGCTAGTCAATTCCCAATAAGTGGTATCAGAGGGAGGTCGTCTTGGCCGTCAGGCTATTAGAGAAGATGGAGCCAACAAGAAGGATGGTTAGCATGAACGACAAAAATTGGAGTATTTGGAAGCTTCAGATGGAGGATCTCTTGTATTGCAAGGATATTCATGCCCCATTATCAGGGAGGCTGGCATCTGTGACGGATGACGACGAGTGGAAGAGAATTGATGGGAAGGCAGTTGGGTTCATCCGGTAGTGGCTTGATGATTCTGTCTTTCATCATGTATCCACTGAAACATCGACCCAGGCTTTGTGGAAGAAGCTGGAAGCGCTGTATGAGAGGAAGACAGTGGGTAATAAGGCTTTCTTGATCAGAAAGCTTATTAATTTGAAATACAAGGAGGGTTCTCAGATGACTGAGCATCTAAACCTTTCCCAAATCATAATCAATCGGTTAGAAGCAATGAAGATCACTTTGGAGGATGAGCTACAAGCTTTGATGATCTTTAGTTCCTTGCTAGAGAGTTGGGAGACTCTTGTGGTGTCGCTGAGCAATTCGGCACCGGATGACATCGTGACAATGGAGATGGTGACGAACTGTCTTTTGAACAAAGAACTAAGGAAAAAGGACTCTGGAGCCTCTACATCTGATGCCCTACTCATGGAGGGAAGGGGCAAGCTGATGAAGAAGGAGAGAAAACAAAGGGATAACTCTATAAGTAAGTCTAGAGGGAAGTCAAATAAGGAGATCGAATGTTTCTACTGCAAGAAGAAGGGCCATTTTAAGGACTGCTACAAGCTGCAAAGGTATCTGAAGGGAAAGGTGAAGGAGATGGGAGAATTGAGTGAGGGTGCAGGTGCGGCCTCAATTGCTGAAGATGAGTTGTTGTGCTTATATTGCAGTGGGCTTGAATGCCAGGAGTGTGTAAACGTAGACTGAGTAGTGGATGATGATGTATCCTATCACTGCACACCCCATAGAGATTACTTCTAGTCACATACTGCAGGAGATCTATGCACTCTTCAAATGGTGAATGTCAGTGTGTCGAAGATCGTTGACAGTGGAGATGTTCATCTGGAGACGGATTTATGGAAGGTTATCCTCAAGGATGTCAAGCATATTCCTGATTTAAAGATGAACCTCATTTCTGTTGGCAGACTAGATGATGGTGGCTTCATTAGCATTGAAGGCGGGGATGCCTGAAGGCTGGTGAAGGGTTCCTTGGTGGTGGCATAGGTCAAGAAGTGATGTGGCTTGTACCGAGCAAAGACCAAGATTTGCAGTCCGAGTGTGAATGCAACTAAAGACAACTTTATGGAGTTGTGACATCGCAGACTTGGTCATATCAATGAGAAGAATCTCAAGGTCCTGGTGAAGAACAAAGTTCTACCAGAGTTGTCAGTAGAGTTACGTGACACATATGTTCACTGTTTGTCTGACAAGTAGAAAAGTGTATCCTTTGTAGAGTCTGAACCGAAGAGGAAAGTAGAGCTACTAAACCAGATACACACGAATGTGTGTGGTCCGATAGAGCCCAAGTCAGTAGGAAGAGAAGCTTACTTTGTCACATTCATTGATGACCACTCGAGGAAGGTATGAGCTTCCTTCCTGAAGCAGAAGAGTGACGTCTTGACAAAGTTCATGAAGTTCAGGGGCAAAAGTGGAGAAGATGACCTGGAGGCAGATCAAGCGAGTTAATCAGATAACGAGGGAGAATATACTGGACCGTTTGATGCCTACATCAGGGAGCATGTCATCGTCCATGAAAAGACTATTCCGAGGATGCCTCAGCAGAATGGGTTGACAGAGAGGATGCACATGACGATTGTGGAGAAGATCGGGTGCATGATCTCACAGACCGGAATTAGCAAGCAGTTCTGGGCAGAGGCAGTATAGACTGCAGTGTATCCGATCAACCTATCTCCTTCTACACCATTGGATGGAGATGTTCTTAAGCGGGTTTGGTCTGGGAAGTAAGTGTCCTATGGACATGTGCGGGTGTTCGACTGCAGAGCACATATCCATATCCCCAAGGAAGAAGATCAAAGCTTGATGAGAAGTCTCAGGAGTGCATCTTGCTGGGATTCCCGCATGAAGAGTTTGGTTATAGACTCTGGGATCTAAAGAGGAAGAAGATCGTCATAAGTAGGGATGTGATCTTTGCAAAAAATCATGTTGTCGTTGAGCAGAAGGCTGTTGAGCCGCATAATCCACCGATTGAGGAGAGTTCTAACGAAGATCTTGAGCCAGAGAATGCTGGTACTAATGAGGGTGTGCTGAGGAGGAAGCTGTGCAGATCCCCGATCAGGAAGAGATACTAGATGAAGGGGGAGCTTTGCATATTCATATTCCACCAGTTGTGGAGGTGTCCCTTAGGAGATCTGATAGAGAACGGAGGCCAAGCACCAGGTATCCACCCCAAGATTACATTTTGCTTACTGATGGTTGAAGACAGGGAGTCTTGGGCAGCAACTATGGGGGAAGAGTTATACTCGCTCCAGAAGAATGAGAACTATAATTTGGTCTGGCTACCGAAGAGGAGAAAGGCCTTGAAGAACAAGGGGGTCTTCAAGTTGAAGACTGATGAAAATCTCTCCCAGCCTAGGTGCAAGTCAAGACTGGTAGTCAAAGGGTTCAGTAAGAAGTACGGTGTGGATTTTGATGAGATATTTTCACCTGAGGTGAAAATGACCTCTACCAGACTAGTACTTGGGTTTGCTGCCTCTAAGAATCTTGAGGTTGAGCGGATGGATGTCAATACGACATTTCTACGTGGAGATTTGGAGGAGGAGCTATTCATGGAGCAACCCGAAGGCTTAGAAGTCAAGGGGAATGAGCATTTGGTCTGCCAACTCAAAAAAGAGCCTATATGGGCTGAAGAAGACACCCATGCAGTGGTATACAAAAATTGACTCCTTCATGACGAAGAGCAAGTTCCAGAGAACCAAGGCTGATCACTGTGTCTATGTGAAGAAGACCATTACCATTCTGTTGTTGTATGTGGATGACATACTGATTGTCGGTGATGACAATGCCAACATTGATGAGCTGAAGAAAGAGCTCAGTAAGTCCTTTGAGATGAAGGACTTGAGACCAACGAAGAAGATCCTTGGAATGAAGATTACCATGGACAGGAGTGTGATACGCCCAAAATAGGTATACGTATGACACACAAGTGCACGTGTCGGATCAAGTAATAATAAGTGAGTAAAGTTCGTTTCCACAGAGAGGTGGTAAATTTAGTGCTTGCAAATACCAGTTGTGCCCTTTCTTTAAATCCAAGTCAAGTACATCAGTGGTTTGTAAATCATTAAAATTAGGAATAACAAAAACTACTAATTTAACTTAAACTATGACTCGTAGAGAAAATTACTTGGTTATCAGTTATAAGAGATAATCTTGTACTGTGATTTCCTAAGCCTAGTGTGATGAATTTATAAAGGTGGCTTTATGAAATGTGTGGTGAAACGTCTTGCAATGATTTTAAGGTAGAAGATCTGTACCTCTCGATATCGAAAATCCCTAGCCTCTATTTCCCCCTCGGGAGAGACAAGTACCGCATAAAGAACGAAAACCAAAGTTGTTAATACCAAGGAGAAATCTCTTTCTCCCTTCAAATACTATATCAGATCTATAACGCACTTACGCAACTCCTCTCTCAAATTGTAAAGCGTAGTAAAAAGACGAAACCTTGGCCAAAAGTTTCAAAATAAAGATTATAGATTCAATAAAGACATCCAACAAACATTCATAAAGAGAAAACTAGAAAAGATTCATCACACAAGACCGAGTACTTTCACAATACAAGGTTAAATCGATTTAGTTCATAGCAATGGAGGAAACACACAAAACGTTTGGAGAGATCTTACAACACATGTTGATATAACGCTTAATCGCTGCAGGATTCTCTTCACGGTGTTGGTCGTTCGTTCAGCCCGAAGATCTGCCTTCTTCCTTGCTCTATCCACTCTCTAATGAAGGATTTCGAAAAACCCTAGATGATGCTTTCTCTCTCTCTCTAATCAGAAAATGCTTCTCTCTCCAAGTGTCCTCTTTTCTTCAGGAATTTACTTACTTAATGTCCACCCCCATGAAAAATTGCGTCCCTTCATGAATGAAAATGACTTCAAATTTGAATTTTAAAAATCTGAAATTCGCCCAGACTGTGTTGTAACCTAATTTTCTGAGGCTGCAACCTATTTTCTGTTGGATGGCCATGAATAAATTTGCCCAGACTGCGTTGCAACCTAATTTTCTGTGGTTGCAACCTATTTTCCTAAACATGAGATTTGGACAAAATTCTTCTTTCAATTCGTTCCTTTTGGCTTTTCCTTGCAACAATACCTAGGAAAAAGATCGATTTAGTCATAAATAAAATAAATATGAATTTACTCGCATTTTAACTTCAATTAAACTTGTTTTCACCAAAAATGATGAGCAAATAATCTAAAACATAGGCTAGATAACTTCTTTTTGAGAAGTTATCACACCTCCACACTTGAACTTTTGCTAGTCCCTAGCAAAGACAATTCCAATCAACCAATTGAGTGGGGGTTATAAGCATCAAAATTTAAAAACACCCATGATCCTTTTTCTCCAGAATGACTAAAAGAAGCCTAGTCAAGAGTACCGATTAAACCACTTGAGGATAAGCCAATAATTAAAATTTCAAAACATTCGAAAATGCATTAGCTTGATGAAAGATAAATCTCAATTAAAATTTCTAGTGTGGTGTGTGTTATCCTTTAAAATCATTTACTCCCCTCCAACTTTCCCATCGAACTTTCATTAATGACTAAGAAGGGATCAGAGTAGGCCGAGTCTTTGACTTAACCTCCGCAAGATTTAGTAGTTAGATTTGAAAAGACGTCATGAGGGTTAGTGATGAGAATGACTATGGTTTGGTTAGAGATGTGTATGGATGGTAGAAGGTGTCTCCCTAGATGAAAAATTCTTAGCGACTCTCCAAACTATGAGGTTAATTTTGGTCCGTAGTTGAGACCATTCCAAGTGGGTGTACACACACTTAGGTCACATATCTTTACGACTATTTTCTTCTTTTTTTTTAAAAATCACAGTTGGGATCATTCTAGTATGAATGCACATACCTAGGCCGCATATCACTATGACACATACATTTTTCTTTTTCTTTCGGTTAGAATCCATAGTTGGGATCATTCCAAGTGGGTGTACACACACTTAGGTCACATATCACTACGACTCACATTTTTCTTCTAACAATCAATCATAATTGAAGAACATACTAAGAATTACCAATTAGACGCCTAGGGAAATTATGCATAAAATTCAAAGTTCAAGCTCAAAGGGTATAAATGGTGATCAAATTGAAGAAGTATGACGTGCAATGATCAAAGAGAAGTACTAATCATAATAATTATCTATCTCAACGCTTTGATTTACATCTCCAACTCGGTTCTTGCTCGCCCTTCCATTATTATTTTTAGAAGTCCATACGGGGCTATTTTTAGGAAGATAACTCTTTTAAGGAGTAATGTGGAGAAAAAAACATTTAAAAGAGATTTAACCCATCTTACTAACTTCAAATCAAAATGGTGTGAACCCTTAGGATTGACTATCCGCTTAAATTATATTTATCATGTACTCTAGAATAGATTCTTCACAAGAACTAAGATCGTTAATTAATATAAAAAAATCATCATCACCCAATTGGTAGGGGTTACACTACCCCCACCTCCACATTTTTGCCCTTTGCTAGTCCCTGACAAAGCGACTTTACTACTCATGAAAATAGAATTTGAGAACTTGAAACAAATACAGGAAAACTACGGAATGCAGAAAAGTTGAAATTTAAATACTCCCCTAAAATCCGAGTGTTTGAAGATATGTCCAAAACTGCTCATAGATGTACCCGTTAAACTCCTTTCAGAAATGTTGCGTCATAAAATCTTCCCAGGTATGACAACCTGCAAACTCATATTTGTACTAGAAAAATATTTTAAATGCAAGTTTATAATTGCACCATATCGAGCATAAAAAACATGTTCAAAAGATTAATATCATCAAGCATTGAAATATCATCCAGCAGCATCAATCAAACAATATGAGTAATAGATTTATCATCGAGCATTAAAATATTTGAGCAGTAAAATATCATCATAAAATGTAATACGAGCATAGAAGTATAATCAAATAGTAAAATATAGGAGCAGTAAAATAAGATCAGCAGGAAAATGTCATAAGAATATTCACATCCACCCATATCAAAATACGAAGTCCACATCTGAATGTAAAAATAACAGAATGAGTTATCAAAGTAAAGTGCTACTAATCATCATCAGCTTCTTCCCCGTCATCCTCATCTTCGGTCTCCTCCTCCTCACTAAATTCAGTCTGATTTGGATAAATCCCGGCGGGGTCGGCTCGAGTCCGGTTACTGTGGAGTAAGTATCCCTCTTCATCGAATTGGGACTGAAGTTGATAGAAAGGCGTCTCCACCAGGATCTTGGCCGCACACATTAGTTTCTCCTGATTCCGACGTATGTCATCGAATCAACTAAACGATGCCATGTGCGAGTTTTCCGGGCGGGAAGCTTACCGTAATCTGCAGTAGTGATATTCCGCCGGTGTAAGCGGTCGGTGACAGTTGTGTGCCCCTCCGAGTGTTGATTGCTCGCTGCCTGTGTCGAATCGTCCGCGATCGCCCGCCGCGCGTTCGCCCATGCCCTAAATCGCGATGGAAGGGAAGAGGGGGGATATCAAAGAACGTTTCCTGGGGCGGTTTTAAAGGAATGAATTAAAATCGGGCGTTTTACTTAATTAAGATGAGTTAATTTTGGTTGGATTTAAATTAGGAAGGCGCTTATAATGGTCGGATATGTTTGTAAATTTAAACCGGTTTTTTTTCAGGTGATTTAACGCACCAATTTAATTGAACCGGTACATAGGCTTAAATCTCGCGCTTATCGCAATTGTGCAGAAAAAATTAGGTTGCAATCTATTATTTTGAGGTTGCAACACAGGAAGCTTGAATCCAAAATTGCACCGGTTCACATGAATCGGATTCGGCTTGATTGCAGAATTTCCCTTCACAAATCAGCAGAAAAAAAGGTTGCAACCCATTATTTTGAGGTTGCAACACAGGCGAATATAACCCAATAATGTGCCGGTTCAACTGAACCGGTCCCGATCCGATTGCTAGCTCTTCCCTTCAGGTTTTGGCAGAAAAATAAAGGTTGCAGCCCTAGTTTTTTAGGTTGCAACACTCAAAATTTTACTCATAAGATCTCTCCTCCTGTCGTTTCCTCCAGATAAATTTTTTTAATGAACATTAATTTGACAAATTACTTAGTTGACATTTTTTAATTATATAAATAACTATTTTACTGATGGGTTGCCTCCCACCAAGCGCCTAATTTACCGTCCCGGCAGGACAGAATTCTGCTAAATAAGTGTCACTCTTGACACCACCCGGTCATCATTGCCACTCAAGTATAACTTTAGTCTTTCACCATTAACCTTAAACTCGGTTCCATCATTCTCATTCCGAATAGTCACTGCTCCATAAGGATGCACCTCTTTGACCGTGAACGGGCCCGACCAATGCGATTTAAGCTTTCCGGGAAATATTCTTAAGCGAGAGTTAAACAATAAAACCAATTGTCCCGGTTCGAAATGTTTTTGCTTCAGACGTCGATCATGCCACTTCTTTGTTATCTCTTTATATATCTTGGAATTCTCATAAGCTTGCATCCTGATTTCCTCCAGTTCATTCAATTGTAGGAGCCTCTTCTCGCCCGCATCCCTAAAATTATAGTTAATCTTCTTTATTGCCCAGAAGGCGCGATGTTCTAGCTCTAAGGGTAGATGGCACGATTTCCCCTAGACTAGCCTATATGGGGTTAGACCGATTGGAGTTTTGAATGTGGTGCGGTATGCCCATAATGCATCATTCAGCTTTTGAGACCAATCTTTACGGTTGACACTCACCGTCTTTTCTAGAATCTTCTTAATTTCCTTATTTGATAAGTTCGCTAGACCATTTTTTTGGGGATGGTAAGCTAATGCAACCTTAAGCGTCACCCCATATTTTTCTTAGCAATGAAGCGAACTGGGAATTACAGAAGTGACTTCCCTCATCGCTAATAATTGCTCTCTGTACTCCAAATCTGTTGAATATATAGTTCTTTAGAAAATGTAGAACTACCTTAGCATCATTTTTGAATGTTGCGATCGCTTCTACCCATTTAGATACATAATCAACTGCTAACAGAATATAAATATTTCCATTTGAATTTATGAAGGGACCCATGAAATCTATACCACATACATCAAATAATTCTACTTCTAACATTATGTTCATGGGCATTGCATCTTTCTTTTGTATATTCCCAACTCGTTGGCAGCTGTCGCATTGTTTAACAAAGAAGTTTGAGTCTTGGAATAGGTTTGGCCAAAAGAATCCTGCCTCAAGCACCTTTATGGCTGTCCGAGTACCCATAAAATGGCCTCCATATTGGGAGTTATGACACTTTGCTAAAATTTCTCGCATCTCCCCCTCGGATACGCAGCGTCTCAACATTCCATCGGCCTTAATCTTAAACAAAAATGGGTCATCCCACAGATATGACCGTACTTGGTGTAAAATTTTTTCTTTGTTGATATGTAAGTTCGGAGGGCATAATGTTGCTCACTAGATAGTTTACAAAATCAGCATACCACAAAGTGGTACTCTCCGAAGTAGCTAACAACCACTCATCAGGGAATCTCTCCTCTACTTCAGAATTCAGCGACGGTTATGTACTTTCAATCCTACATAGGTGATTCGCTACCGGGTTGTCCGTTCCTTTCCTATCCTTAATCTCTACATCAAATTCTTGCAAGAGAAGTACCCATCGAATCAACTGTGGTTTTGCATCTCTCTTATCCATTAGATAACAGATCACAACGTGATCGGTGTACACTATAACTTTCGTGCATAGGAGATACGATCGAAACTTTTCGAATGCGAAAACCACCGCCAATAATTCCTTCTCGGTGGTAGTATAGTTGACTTGGGCATCGATTAGGGTCTTACTAGCGTAGGCAATCGTGTGGAATATCTTACCCCACACTTGTCCCAAAACAACTCCTACCGCGTAATCGCTCGCGTCACACATCAGGACAAATGGATCTTCCCAATCAGGTGTCACTACAATAGGTGCGGTGGTTAAACGATATTTAAGTTTGTCAAACGCCTTCAAACAATCATCACTAAAATAGAATTTGACGTCCTTCTCTAGAAGTCCACTCAAGGGTTTAGCTATTCTCGCGAAGTCTTTGATGAATCTTCTATAGAAACCGGCGTTTCCTAGGAAGCTTCACAACATTTTCCCATTTGTGGGTGAAGGTAATTTTTCTTTCACATCTAACTTTGCTTTTTCCACCCCTAACCCATTCCTAGAAACATGATGACCCAAAACTATGCCTTCTCGAACCATGAAGTGACACTTCTCCCAATTCAATATTAGGTTCGTCTCTACACAACGTGTAAGTACCTTCTCCAGACACCCTAAGCATTCATCAAATGATTTACCAAAGATGAAAAAATCATCCATGAAGATCTCAATACCCTGGTCCATAATGTCAGAGAAAATAGCAATCATGCAACGCTGAAAGGTGGCCGGTGCGTTACATAGACCAAAGAGCATTCTCCTAAACGCGAAAGTCCCAAATGGGCAGGTAAATGTGGTCTTTTCTTGATCAGCGGGGTAGTAATTTGGTTGTACCCTGAATACCCATCCAGAAAAAAGAAAAAATCATTCCCCGCCAATTTATCTAGGACTTGGTCGAGGAAGGGAAGAGGGAAATAATCTTTTCTGGGGGCTTTGTTTAACTTCCTATAGTCTATGCAAATTCTCCACCCCGTGATCATCCTAATAGAGACCAACTCATCCTTCTCTTTCTTTATGATCGTCATTCCCCCCTTTTTGGGTACACAATGCACAGGTGATACCCATGGGGTATCTGAGATGGGGTATACAATACCCGCATCTAGCCACTTAATAATCTTCTTCTTAACCACTTCCTTCATCGACGGACTTAAGCGGCGTTGAGATTCTATCGACCCCTTAAACGATTCTTCCAAAAGAATCTTGTGCATACATAATGAGGGACTTATTCCTCGTATATCAGCGATGGTCCATCCTATGACAATTTTAAATTCCTTAAGTAATTCTATTAATCGTTCCCGTTGATCAGGTAATGAGTTGGAATTGATGATAATCGGTAGTGTGTCGCCTTCCCCTAGGTATGCATAAGTAAGATGATCAGGTAGAGGTTTTAACTCAGGCGATGGTGGCTCAACGATGGAAGGTTTAACTGACAAGGATTTCTCAGGCATCTCTAATGGTTCCGGCTTACGAAACCACGCCGTTTGCTTCTCGAATGCTTGTAAGCATTCTTGAATTACTTCTTCCTCCTCAGATTGTTCATCCTCCTTCAATAACCGATTCAACAGAACATCTTGTTCATCAGAAAGTGAACTTGGCATGTAGTCGCATATAGATACATGATTGATCACCTCCATATTGCCTTCCTCCCGGTGGAACGTCTTGAGTACGTTAAATGTGACTTATTCATCATTTACTCGCATCATTAACTCTCCCTTCTGCACGTCAATCAAGGTACTTCCCGTCGCTAGGAATGGTCTCCCTACAATAATCGGAACCTCTCTATCGTCTTCTATGTCTAGAATGATGAAGTCCGCCAGAAAGATGAGCTTATCCACCTTTACTAACACATCTTCAACTATCCCTTTTGGGTATGCCAAGGTCTGATCGGCCAATTGCAAGGTTATGGAGGTTTTAGAAATCTCCCCCAAACCTAACTTCCTAAATATTGACAGTGACATTAGATTGATGTTCGCCCCTAAATCACATAACGCCTTGCCATTGAATTTATATCCTATGGAACATGGTATGGTAAAGCTTCCGGGATCTTTTAACTTCGGTGGGACTCTTTTTTGAAGAATAGCGCTGCACTCCTGAGTGAGTGCTACCGTCTCATTCGTTCCAAATTTTCTCTTTTTGGAGAGGATATCTTTTATAAATTTTACGTAGCCAGGCATTTGCTCTAAAGCCTCGACGAATGGGATGTTGATTTGCAATTTCTTAAATATCTCAACAAACTTTTGGAATTGTTGGTAGAGTTTTTTTTAACCGTTGTGGAAATGGTGGTGGTGGATAAATTATTGTGTCTTCTTTTTTCTTTTTAACTTCAGCACTTAGTTCTTTCTTCCTCTCTCCTAACACTTCTACCTCTCTTTCCCTACCATTATCATCTTGTATTGCCCCCTCATTAGGGATACAAGGAGTCAACTCCTCTAACTCTTTTTCCCTATTATCCTTAACTTGCACTTTTATCGGCTCACTACCCAAATCCTTACCACTTCGTAGAGTGATTGCCTTACAATGTTGATTATCTCCTTTTGGATTTGGTGTGGTATCTATTGGGAGTGTCACTTGAGGTCTAAGGCTCAATGCGTTAGCGATTTGCCCCAATTGAGACTCAATTACACGAAGTGAACCTTCTAAACTAGTAATGCGTATATCATTCTTTTGCATGGATTCGATAAGGATCTCATCGGTTAACTTTCTAGAAGGTCCTTTTTTATTGTAATTAACATTTTGAGTTGGACGTGAGTTTGAGTTGAAACCGGGCGGGTGTGCCACACCGGCGTTGTTCTTCCATGAAAAGTTAGGGTGATTACGCAACTCTGGGTTATAATAATTTGGAATTAAATTATTATTATATCTAGGTTGCCATCCTATATAGTTAATTTCTTCATTATAGTTAGGAGTAGGGTGATTTGTAAGTTGTTCTATAGTGAATGATGGATTCATAGTCGGGGCCGCCATTATGTTATTCACCTGTAGGTTCATTTGATTATGATTTAAGGTCAGCGCATCTAGCCTTTTGTTCATAGAATTAAATTAGGCCGTGATTTGCACTGCAAATGAGCTAAGTTGATCTACTTGATATAAACCACCTATGGAAGAAGAATGGGCCTATCAGTCAAATGACTGATAATTGTTTGAAGATAAATCTTCGAGGACAGCATATGCATCCTCGGGATATTTGTTCATGAGGGATCCTCCTACAGCTCCATCTACTTGAATCATCGTAGAAGTCTGGAGGCCGTTATAAAAAGTCCACACTTGTTGGTGCATCGCTAAACCGTGGTGAGGACATTTTCGTAGAAGTTCCTTGAACCTCTCTCATGCATCGTATAACGTTTCTCTATTCCCTTGCGTAAACGTACTAATATCTCGCATTAGTTTGGCTATTTTAGCGGGTGGGAAGTACTTAGCTAAAAATAATTCAACCACTTGTTGCCAAGTGGTGAGACCATTTTGGGAATCAAATCATTCCTTCACTCTGCCTGACAGAGAGAATGAAAATAAACGTAGTTTAATCGCTTCGTTCGCGCGCCATTAATCTTGAATGTGTCACACACATCCATGAACATCCGTAAGTGAGAGTTTGGGTCCTCATGATTCAGTCCACTAAATTGTATTTGTTGCACTAAGTTCATTGCCATGGAGTCAATTTTGAAATTATTCGCTTCGATAGCCGGCTTAATGATGCTATAGTGCAATCCTCCCCTAAAAGGCATATTGTACTCACGACAGGTTCTCCTAATCTCAGCAGGTTGACCATTATGTTCCACCTGACCCACTTGTCCCAAACCATCCTGATCATTTTCATTGTGAGCGTTTTGATTATTTAGATTCATGGTTGTTGAATTATTACGTTCTAATCGGCTCTCTCTTCTATTCTGTCTACACGTTCGTTCGATCTCGAGGTTCAATGACAAAAGTTCTGGTGTTCGATGTCTGGACATACACTAAGCAAGATAGCAAAATGACAATTAACAACAAACAAACAATCAAGTAGCACAACAAAAATGAAAGTAGCAATAATAAATAAAAGAAACAAACTTGAGTTCTAATTACTAAAGCTTCACTAATATTGCAAGAAATAAACGCTAAAAAACGTTGCACCTCCCCGACAACGGCGCCAAAAACTTGATACGCCCGAAATAGGTATACATATTACACGCAAGTGCGCATGTCGGATCAAGTAATAATAAGTGAGTAAAGTTCATTTCCACGGAGAGGTGGTAAATTTAGTGCTTGCAAATACCAGTTGTGCCCTTTCTTTAAATTCAAGTCAAGTACATCGGTGGTTCGTAAATCATTAAAATTAGAAATAACAAAAACTACTAATTGAACTTAAAATATGACTCGTAGAGAAAATTACTTGGTTATCAGTTATAAGAGATAGTCTTGTACTGTGATTTCTTAAGCCTAGTGTGATGAATTTATAAAGGAGGCTTTATGAAATGTGTGGTGAAACGTCTTGCAATGATTTTAAGGTAGAAGATTCGTACCTCTCGATATCGGAAATCTCTAGCCTCTATTTTCCCCCCGGGAGAGACAAGTACCGCATAAAGAACGAAAAGCAAAGTTGATAATACCAAGAGGAAATATCTTTCTCCATTCAAATACTATATCAGGTCTATAGCGCACTTACTCAACTCCTCTCTCGAATTATGAAGCGTAGTAAAAAGACGAAACATTAACCAAAAGTTTCAAAATAAAGATTATAAATTCAATAAAGACATCCAACAAACATTCATAAAGAGAAAAATAGAAAAGATTCATCACACAAGACCGAGTACTCTCACAACACAAGGTTAAAGAGATTTAGTTCATAGTAATGGAGGAAACACACAAAATGTTTGGAGAGATCTTACAACACATGTTGATATAATGCTTAATTGCTGCAGGATTCTCTTCACTGCGTTGGTCGTTCGTTCAGCCCGAAGATCTGCCTTCTTCCTTGCTCTAGCCACTCTCTAATGAAGGATTTCGAAAAACCCTAGATGAAGCTTTCTCTCTCTCTCTCTCTAATCCGAAACTGCTTCTCTCTCCAAGTGTCCTGTTTTCTTCAGGAATTTACTTACTTAAAAATGTCCACCCCCCATGAAAAGTTGCGTCCCTTCATGAATGAAAACGACTTCAAATTTGAATTTTAAAAATCTGAAATTCGCCCAGACTGCGTTGCAACCTAACTTTCTGAGGTTGCAACCTATTTTCTTGAACATGAGATTTGGACAAAATTCTTCTTCCAATTCGTTCCTTTTGGCTTTTCCATGCAACAATACCTAGGAAAAAGATCAATTTAGTCATAAATAAAATAAATATGAATTTACTCGCATTTTAACTTCAATTAAACTTGTTTTCACCAAAAATGACAAGCAAATAGTCCAAAACATAGGCTAGATAACTTCTTTTTGAGAAGTTATTAGAGTGCAGGTCTGATGTGGTTATCTCATGGTGAGTATATGGAGAAAGTGCTGAAGAGGCTCACGATGGAGAAGGCTAAGACAGTAGCCTATTGGGTGGACACTTCAAGCTATCAAGCTCTCAGTGTCCTTCATCTGAGAAGGAACTGGAGGAGATGAGCCAGATCCCCTATGCATTTGCAGTGGGGAGTTTGATGCATATTATGGTCTGCATGAGGCCAGACATAGCTTATGCATTGGGGGTAGCGAGCAAATATCTAGCAAATCCAGGGAAGATCCATTGAGATATAGTGAAATGAATATTCTGATATCTCAGAGGTACCATATGCCATTGTTTGCAGTTTGGTGGAGGGTCACCAATGCTAGTTGGGTACTCTGACTCAGATATGTCATGAGATGTTGAATCTCTGAGGTCCACATCTGGGTTTGCTGTCATATTTGCAGGGGGTGCAGTGTCGTGGCAGTCAAGATTGCAGAAGTGCGTGGCACTGTCGATGATTCAGGAAGAATATATAACACTTATGGAAGCATCGAAGGAAATCGTATGGATGAAGAAGTTCATGGTTGAACTTGGACTCCAGCAAAAAGGGTTTACTGTATACAGTGACAGTCAGAGCGCTATATTTCTAGCCAAGAATCACGCCTACCACTCCAAGACGAAGCACATTGATGTGAGGTATCATTGGATACATGATGTCATAGAGGAGAAGCTGCTGAAGGTGGAGAAAGTCCACACAGAAGAAAATCCTTCAAATATGATGGAGAATGTCGTACTTGTTGATGCCGAAATTGCACCTCCATGATCTACTCGAGAAAACAGGGGGAAAAGGAGGTCGCAAGCAGCTGGTTACTTGAGTCGCGAGTGAAGAGGGGAGAAGAAGATGTCTAGTCGCGCGACTTATTTGGTGAGGCCGCCCGACCTGTCTGATGAGGCCGCCCGGCCTGTTTGGTGAGGCCGCCCGACTTGTCTGATGAGACTGCCCGGCCTGATAGTTAGGAGGTCACCGGACAGCCCGTTATTAGGTGCGGTCTGATTGGTCTAGCCGCAAGATTTGGACCTCTCGACCGGTGTCCTTTCTGAAGAGGCATGGGGGCCTATTTATAGGCCCAGGGTGGAGTCTTCTAGAAGTTGATGACGTCAGCGCCAGGAGAACAGAAGAAGAGGTCGCCTGGCTAGCGACCTCACATGGAGAGGTCGCCCGGCTAGCGACCTCACAGGGAGTGGTTGTTGGATCGGTAGGCGCCCTTAGAGGGGGGGGGGTGAATAAGGGTTTTAAAAACTTATATTATATTTTGAATAACTTTGAAAAAGCTTTGATTATTAAACTAGAGAAGATCAAGACAAATCAAGTGAAGTAAAAGTAAAGACATGATTTTATTAACTTAAGAAGCATGATTACAAAACTTGATCTCTTATCGAAGCTAGAAATCAAAGCTAATAGAAAGACTCATTTTGTTTTCCTATACCGACTCGTATCCCCACGAACTGGTTGGCTTTAGTCGATCCTTCCCCGGATACAGCCTCAAGCCGCTCTAGCCAACCCTTCCCCGGATATGGCCTCGAGCACCCCCTAGACCTACACCCAAGACCTAGTCGCCAACACGAGGTGAATTTCTTCCCTAAGTTCTACCCAGACCTAGTCGCCAACACGAGGCGAATTTACTACATGATTACAAGAAAAGATGTGAAATAAAATAACAACAACAATATTAAAAACTCCCTCTATGTGGATCTCTTGGAGAAGTAGACGAAGACGCAGAGTATGATCGCAGTCGATGCGGTCTTTCGTCACGATAATGACGCGTGTTGAAATCTTCTCTACGGATCTCCTTTAGTTTTTATGGATTTGTGGGAGTATCTCTCTGAACCTTCCTCTCTCTGTTGTGGCATGAAGCTCTAGAATTCTGGATCTCTATAGGATGTAGAAGACGGAGCCAAGATGTCCTTTTTATAGCCTCAGCGCTAGCGCCTGCGCTAGTGCTACCGCCGGCGCTATCCCATATTAGGACATATTCCGCGCGGCAGAATCTTCAATCAGAGTAAACAATTCTCTCTTGCCTACTGTGCTCCTCGCTATCGCCTGCGCTATCGGATATCGCCTGGTGCTATCTCCTTCCATATGTGCTCCCAGAATTTATGCTTGAGCAAACATTTCGTCGATCGAAATTTCGTCGAACGCAGCTAACATTTCGTCGAGCGAATTTTCGTCGAACGCAGTGATGAGAATTTCGTCGAGCGCCGCTTTCAGTTCGTCGAACGAAATTTCGTCAAACTCAATTCGTCGGTCAGGCTTCAACATTCGTCGACCTCAATTTCGTCGAGCGCCGCTAACAGTTCGTCGAACGACAGCTAGCGCCTACGCTAGTACTACCGCCAGCGCTAGTAGGAGATTTGATTTTGATTGCTCAATTTTGGGGGCAACCTTCTTATGCAATCCTTGAGTCATGTGGACTTTGTTATCCTGCACACTTAAACACACAAGATCAAATACACAGGTTTTGTTATTCTCAAACCTAGGAGATTCGAAAGACCATGTTCCAACAAACTCCCCCTTTTGATAATAACAAAACCATTAATGATAAATCAGAGCATTAATATATATAAGCATGAAGAAACATACGTGTGTGTGTGTGAGAGTGATGACTTAGAATAATTAATGATTTTAGCATTTAGAATTTCTCCCCCTAAATTCATGCTCCCCCTAAGTGAATGCTCCCCAAATATGTAAGCTATCATCTTAATTAAGCATTATATTTTGATAGCAGATTATATTTATCATGTTAGTTCTCCCCCTTTTGTTATTAGCAAAAGCGGGTAAGGAGACACCACTTAAAAGTTTTGATAATAAGATAAAGACATGATCGAGCTTATAGAGAGAAGGAAATAATAAGGAGTTTTTTGAGTAATTTTTATAGATCAGAGTTTTAGCTTAAAGAGGTAATGATTTCCAAATAACCAATCTACCCAGACAATATATCTACACCCTAGCCCCGTACTAAGTGACGGATGGGCATGAGGAGCTGCAAACATGCCATAGGTTGGGGTGTTAGTCCCATATGCAAACACTAGACACAACTCAACCTAGCACTCTTTTCCCCCAGTGCCTCGCAAGACCCCACTGGAACCCTCCCCGGTTAAGGACAAGACATGACTAAAGATAAAGGTTATCTAATGTCTACAACCCTACGCCCCCGCTATGGTGAGATATGAAGTCATGGATAATAATTATTGGAAACATTTAAGCGTCTTAAATCTAATGACATAGCCTATGGATTTATATTTTTATTTGAATTTATGAAAACACTCACATATCTATTTTGAAGTCCATTAATAAATCAGAGTTTTTAGCGTAATAATATTTTCATAGAAATAAATCATAGTTTTATAGCAAAAAAATTCATGTTAAAAGCAACCAATATAAAGTTTACCAAGCAAGTCTACCACTTGTTGCAAGAAAGGAATTTGAAGATTCAAGTGATGATGCACACAAAATGAAAGACTTTAAATAAGCATGAAAGCGCAAGGTAAAACAATTATATGGTGATGATGCGAAAGACTTATAGAAATACATAAAACATCTTATTGTAATCAATGATTATCCATAAAAAGATATATGAGTTAAATTTCATAAAGAAGATGTTTTTGTAAATCATTGTTCAATTAAAATCTTTAAGTTTAACAATAATGTAACCAATTATGAAATAATATTATCAAAAAGATTGCTACAATGTTATTTTAATTCACAAATTCAAAACATACCAAACATTGTAGAAAGCATGCTAGGTTATCTAGTGCATTTCATAAATAAAGAGTAGTATAGAATTTGCATTAGGATCCAATACTCATGAGAAGAAGTGTTATGGAAGATAATGATGTGCACATAAGTGTATTTTGAATAGAGTAAACAAATGTTTTAATCAAAAAATACAAGAAATATGTGAAGTAAGAGCACATTAAAACACAAATAATTTCACTTCCACACACTTCAATGCACAAACAAAAATATACAACTACCAAGGTGCTTTGCACGCACAATGCTCATTAAGACTTATCAGGGTGCAAAGTAGTGCTTGAGGATCACATATTTTATTTTTAATGTTGAGACTAGTGATCCGGTGTACTTAAGAATAAGTGGTTTTTATTTTGAAAGAAAGATTTGATTTGCACAAGATACTTTACTATTCTTTTCAAGATGCTCAACCTCTTAACGCTTATTAAGACTTATCAGGAGGTTCAAGTAGTGCTTGGTGGAGTTATCTTTATCACTTTGTTTTATGATTTTTGTTTTGTACAAAGTTCTCCGAATGCACTTGTTTTGCAAACCAATATAATTTATGAAAAACATAACCACTTTTCTTAACTTTTAAAAGTGCAAAATAAAGGAGTGTAGGTAAGATACTTGTGCAATTTTAATTCATTGTACTAATACACAACATACACAAGCATTCTTAGACTAAACACATATGTAGACAATGCCAAAATAAGTGAGTGAATAAAAATCATTATCAAACATAAAATATTTACTCATACTTAGAGGCATGCTAAGCTTAGTTCTACACAACTTTTACAATATAATTGATGCACATATTAATAGATATATCAAAGCATGATGAAAACAATGTTCAAAGTAGTTTGAAAAGATAAATTGCAACATTATAGAAAGTCTTAAATGATAGGTTAAATCATGCTTGATTTTCTCAATAAAGTCCATACAGTATTTTTGATATTTATGCGAAATAATTTTAATTTAAAGTTTGAACTCTTATAATCTGATCTTGGACTTCCCGAGGACTACCCTGTGAGAGGTTCGCCCGGTACTAGGTGATATGATGGGATGATAGCCCAAATCACCCTTTCGCAAGATACATGTAAATAGAAAAGTTAAGTTCAAAATAATAATTTTTTATACTTGTTTTTTTGTTTTATATTTTTGTAATTGATTTTTGCTTTTAGAAATAGAATTTAAACAAATGACAAAAAACCCAAAAGGCAAAACATATTTTTTGTAATTTGGCTTTTGTTTTTTTGTATTTGATTTTTCAAAAATATAATAAAAGCAAAAGTGCAGAAATGAATAGTACACATAGATTAATATATTTTTAGGGATTTTTCAAAATTTTAAAAATACAGAAAAACACATAGGTGCGCTAGCGCCGGCGTTAGCACTAGCGCGAGAAACAGTACCCGATTTTTAATGATTTTGAAATTTTTGTTTGTTGATCTTGATTAAGTGTCCAAACAGTAGTTTCATGCTAAAATTTCAGATTTTTAGGAAATGTCTAGATAGTGCAAATTTCATAAAACATTAGCGATTTTGTATATGACTTTACCAACTAAACTTTGCATGAGATGACAAGAATGAACAAATCAAATATGCATGATTTTAGTGATTAACCATAATGTTCATGCACAAGAATACCATGGATAAGCCCTAAATGAGAATACCCAGCCTGTATGTCTTGGTAAACATATAAAGCCTAACATAGACACAAATATTCTTTAGGCGACAATGTTAGTATGATAAGTTTGAGATTAATGTTATACCAAGGTTTGATAGTGTTTCAACTTATAGACCTAGAGTGGAGTGAAGATTTATTTGATTTGATATCAAGATGACTCAAAGGTCTAAACTTGAAATAAATCACAATACACACTGATGACTGGTATTTTAGTGATCATTTTATGCTAATATCTTATTAAATATTTAAATAAATTATCACATTTGTCTGTTGCTTTTACAAATTTTCATAAAAATATTATTTTATGTCCAAATCTTATAGATATTTTTATTTTGTAGGATTACGGCAGGCCTGGGGGGATTCATGTGCAATGTCCCACTGTTGCATCCAAGGTTCATATGCAAGTCAAATTCGTCGACATGGTGCTCGGCCGGATCTTTTCAATATTGCTTCGGCCACCACCATGCAGCATCACCACCTTTGCATGCATGGTGTGCTCGACCACTTCCGCCTCCTCCAAAACCCCGAAAGCGCAACACCATCGCCGCCACCTTTGAATACAACCACTCTCGTCCAAATAATTTCATGTTGTTGCCGCACCCATTCAAACCTCTCACATGAAATCTTTGCAAGGTCTTTGTTTGAATATATTTATATACATATGTTTATGTATAAATATATATATATATATATATATATATATATATATATATATATGCGAGACAGAGAACCACCGGCCAGCATTTCCGGCCATCTCTAGTGCCGCTTCCGCTCGTCCAGGCATCCACCCTGCAGCATATACCACCTCCATGCAGCAGCTCTGCCATCACCCAGCAGTTTCCGGCCACCTTTGCATGAAGCTCCGTTCCGGCCAACCACTTCAACGGCGCCGGCCACCATGCAGCTCAGCCACTTACGCCGCCAACATGTATGCAGGCCACTTCCGCACCTCCATCTCCACGCGGCAGCTGCCCAAGCTCCTCCAGCAATCCACCTCTGCATGCCTCCACGTCAATGATCCATCCAATGGCTTGCAGCCCCTCCACGTCAGCAATCCAGCCGACCTCCTCCAGCCCGAGCTCCTCCGTGTGCGTCTCCTCCGCCCAAGCCCTTCCCCTGCCGTTTCACAATGATGCCGCCTCTAATTAATGTCGTCAACCTAACTCCTCTGCCCAAGCCGTTTCAAGTCCAGATCTGTATAAAATGTTCTCCTCGGGAAGGAGGAAGTAGCATTGGCAGAAGAGAAAAATAAGAGTGATAAGTTTTTGGATAGTTTAATTATTATTATATATTTCTCGTGTTAAGGTTGTTCGTCTTTTGATTCTCTAATTTAATCGTGTACTTCCCCTATTTCAATTTAATATTTTATGTGTGTAACTCGCACTTTTATTTTGAAACACTTTTTTCGTCCGCTAGCAGTAAAATCTCAATTTTATTTCTCTTAGAAAATTATTCATATTTCAATTCGGTGTTCTTGTCGCGCTGTTCGTTTCATAATGTCTCAGTTTTATAATAAAAATTTCTCCATCTCCATGAGCGGCTAATTTCTGTGGTGCTCGATCGCGATGATCCGAGGATGAGATAATATTGTTATAATTTATGAAAATTGTTTTTCTCTTATTGTTGAACGCCTACGATTTACCTTTGATCTAAAAAATTATTATGAGGTTATATCATTAATATATAGTCTTCATATTGTTTTCGTTCTTTAGTTAGCCGAGAGACTCGTAAGACGAATTGATCGCTCATTGGTAAAAAGAGTAGAACGCAACCCTCGAGAGAGGATCACGTAACTCTTCCGGATTGGAGTAAAATCCAATAGCGAGGTTCACACCCTAAGGCAAGACTTAGGCGATGCGATTTGAGAACAAAAGTTCGGTCGATACACCTAAGCTTAGTTGAACCTAAACCTCGAAAGAGGAGTGTTCATACTTTGGGAACCTCCACGGTCAAAGCCTCTTCAACAAGAGAATTGCATTTTATTCTCATTTCAATATTCTTTATTTCCGAGGTGATTCAAAGATCGGGTACTAGTTTTAAACCATCAATTTAATTCCGTTAGCATTTCTTCTAGTTTTTACTATTCGCAACCACAACTCAATTTGTATTTGATAAGATAATAACGATTTTCAAAGTAGAATTACTCAACCGCCCCGAGTCTAATACGACCTTGGTTTTTATAAACCTATACCACTTTCGACGCGGTACACTTGCCGTTGTCGTTTGCAGTCATAGTTTTGTGCATCAAGTTTTTGGCGCCGTTGCCGGGGAATTTGGTCGATAATTTGAAAAAGAAATAGTTATTAATTTTATCGTTCTCTTCCTTCTCACCCCTTTCTTTTAATTTTTCTTTTTAAAATCTTAAAAGGTGTAATCTAAATTCCTGGAAAGGACGCTTTGAGCTTGAATTCCCATCATAGCCTCTAGTACCTTGCAAACTCTTCACCGGGCAGATCTTGGGAAGTCCAGGACTAATTTTAAATCACCTATTTAAAAAAAAATAAAAAATATATATATATATATATATAATAAATAAATTTATTTATCTAAAATCTTATTTTCCCGTTTTCTTTTTCCGCATCTTTTCTTTTCTTTTGGTTTATGACCCGAGGAAACTCTTCAATTAATCTTGAATTTGGTTTTGATCCGGAAATCGAGCGCACCTTGCGGCGACGTCTCCAATTTAGTGATCTGCCAATAATTCGCGAAGAGTCAATCGGAGAGACTAACGAAGATATAATGGGTGACCCCGACCATAATGAGGCTCCGCTACGGACTATGTCCTATTATGCGAAGCCGAATTGGGAGGGAACACAATCAAGCATTATTCGCCCGACTGTGGCGAATAATAATTTTGAAATAAAAACGAGTATCATTCAGTATGTCCAGCAATCCGTCATTTTCGACGGCTTACCGGATGAAGATCCTAATTTGCATTTATTTAATTTCTTGGAAATCTGCGATACTTTTAAAATTAATGGCGTCACTGATGACGCCATTCGTTTGCGTTTATTTCCTTTTTCTTTGCGGACTAAGGCCAAGCAGTGGTTGACCACTCTTCCTAGTGGCTCTATCACTACATGGGCCGAAATGGTGGAAAAATTTTTAACGAAATATTTTCCTCCGGCAAAGTCCGCTAAATTACGTACGGACATTCTCTCGTTTACGCAAATAGACTCAGAGTCTCTCTATGACACATGGGAGCGCTTCAAGGAATTATTGCGAAGATATCCTCACCACGCCCTTCCTTTATGGCAACAAGTTCAAACATTCTACAATGGTTTGAATCTCCAAACAAGGCAAATGATTGATGCGGCAGCTGGGGGAACCTTGAATAACAAAACCCCCGAGGCCGCTCAAGAGCTTTTTGAGGAGATGACCATGAATGCTTATCAGTGGAATGCGCCACAGTCGCGTCCTAACAAGCCGACCGGACTCTTTGAAGTCGAGGCCACCCCGAATTTAGCACATCAAGTAGAATGACTTACTAAGCAAGTGACGGAGATGTCTGCTTCCTCCGCCACTAATGGGGATAATAATAATAATTATTATTATTATTATAATAATAATTTTATTCAAGAGCAAGTAGATTATATGGGGAACTCCTATCGTCCTCCTTATAACCCAAATAATAATCTTCCGTTAAATAATTATTATAATCCGGGTTTAAGGAACCACCCAAATTTTTCATGGAGCAACCCCAATAATGCTCAGCGTCCGCCGCCAGTGAATCCTCCCGGATTCGCTCCGCCACCACCACACAAGCCCTCTTCATTTGAAGAGGTCTTCACCAAATACGTTACCTCCAATGATTCCAACATCCGGAACCTATCCGGATCCATTAAAAGCTTAGAAAATCAGATTGGACAACTCGCCAAGATGTTCTCCGAATGCCAGCAAGGAGCTCTACCCGGCAATACTGAGCCCAATCCAAGGGAGAGCGCTAATGCAATAACCCTCCGCGGCGGAAAGGAGGTAACTTCTACAAATTTGGCTGGACCCGAGGTAAACGTTTCAACTTCATCTCCGCAAGTTATTTCTTCTTCTCCTCCACCTTCATCTGTTTTAGCTCCGCGCAATTTTAATAATCCTACAGTCCCTTATCCTTCTAAGTTTATTAACGAGCGCAATGAGGAGCATTATAAAAAATTCATTGATATTTTCAAGCAAATTCAAATTAATATTCCTTTTTGCGAGGCACTTTCTCAAATGCCTAAGTACGCAAAATATTTAAAAGATTTGTTAACTAATAAAAAGAAGCTTGAAAATATTTCGTTATCTCTAAACGCGGAGTGCTCGGCGGTTGTTTTAAACAAACTGCCGGAAAAATTAAACGACCCGGGACGATTCTCGATCCCGTGTCTTTTCGGCAATTATCTAATTAAGCATGCTTTAGCCGATTTAGGGGCTAGTATAAATTTGATGCCATTTTCTCTATTCAAAAAGCTTGGGTTGGGCACCCCAACCCCAACTAAAATAAGCATCCAACTAGCGGATAGGTCAATAAAATACCTAATGGGGGGCGTAGAGGATGTTTTAGTTAAAGTTGACAAGTTTATCTTCCCGGTAGACTTTGTCATTCTAGACATTGAGGAAGACACCGAAGTACCCCTTATACTCGGTCGTCCCTTCCTTGCCACCTCTAGGGCAATAATTGACGTAAGTAACGGAAAGCTTCTCCTACGAGTAGGGGATGAAGAAGTTACTTTTAGTATTGACACTTCTATGAAAAACTCTTTTTCTAACGACGACTCTTGTTTTACCTTAGAAACAAATCTTGAAGAGGAAATAACGTCGTTTTCTGAAATTATCTCTCCTTTGTTTGAAAATCCGGATATTGAAAAATTATTTTGCTTAAAAGAAATAACTCGGCCGCTTAAATTTGAAGAAATAAAACTGAATAATTTCAAAGTAAAAACATCTTACGAGGAGCCGCCGAGTTTAGAATTAAAACAATTACCGGAACATTTAAAATACATATTTTTAGAAAAAGAGTCAAAATTGCCTGTAATCATATCTTCCGCGCTTAACGATTCGGAAATTTCCGACTTAATAAAATTTTTGAATAATCACCGCCATGCAATTGCATGACAAATTTCAGATATCAAAGGGATTAGCCCCTCATTTTGCACACATAAAATAAATTTAGAAAATAATTCTCGCGGCACTATTCAACCTCAACGACGCCTTAATCCCAATATGAAGGACGTCGTTAAGGCCGAAATAATTAAATTATTAGACGCGGGGATTATTTACCCAATTTCTGATAGCACTTGGGTTAGCCCGGTGCAAGTCGTGCCTAAGAAGGGTGGAATAACGGTAGTCGCAAACGAAAATAATGAGTTGATTCCTACTCGTACTATTACGGGTTGGTGGGTATGCATCGATTATAGAAAATTAAATGATGCTACCCGTAAGGATCACTTTCCGTTACCCTTCATTGACCAAATCTTAGAACGTCTATCCGGTCACTCACACTATTGTTTTCTTGATGGTCTTTCGGGATACTTTCAAATCCCAATCGCGCCCGAAGACCAAGAGAAAACCACGTTCACTTGTCCTTTCGGCACCTTCGCTTATCGGAGAATGCCGTTTGGCCTTTGCAACGCGCCGGCTACATTTCAAAGATGTATGTTGGCAATTTTTAACGAATTAGTAGAGAACGTCATGGAAGTTTTTATGGACGATTTTTCAGTCTTTGGTAATTCTTTTAAAAATTGTCTTAATAATCTTGATCGTGTTCTTCAACGCTGCGAAGACACGAATTTGGCACTCAACTGGGAGAAGTGTCACTTTATGGTCCAAGAAGGGTTAGTCCTCGGACATAAAGTTTCTAGTAAGGGGATCGAGGTCGATCGGGCCAAGATCGAAGTCATAGAGAAACTTCCTCCACCCATAAATCTATTAGGAGTTTTCTAGGACACGCGGGATTCTATAGGCGATTCATTCGAGATTTTTCTAAAATTACAAAACCTTTAACTCATCTCTTAGAAAAAGAATCCGCGTTTATTTTTGACGATCAATGTTTGAAAGCTTTTGAAAAAATAAAAAAGGAACTAATAAACTCGCCGATTTTAATTGCGCCGAATTGGTCTCTACCGTTCGAAATAATGTGCGATGCGAGTGATTTTGCTGTAGGGGCTGTTTTAGGCCAACGGGTGAACAAATATTTTCACCCAATTTATTACGCAAGCAAAACACTCACATCCGCCCAAGCTAATTATACAACGACGGAGAAAGAACTTTTGGCGATTGTTTTTGCGTTTGATAAATTTCGATCATATCTAACGCTTTCAAAAGTTATTGTTTTTACAGATCATTCCGCTCTCCGGTATTTACTACAAAAAGGAGATGCAAAGCCTCGACTGCTAAGGTGGATCCTCCTACTACAAGAATTTGATTTGGAGATCCAAGACAAAAGGGGAGCGGAGAATGTTGCGGCCGACCACCTCTCACGGTTAGAGAATCCGGCTGCAGGAGCGCTAGTGGAGGCCGAAATCGACGACAAATTCCCTGAAGAGCACCTCCTCGCCATCGAAAAGGTAACGACTTCTTCCACCCCTTGGTACGCGGATTTGGCCAACTATTTAGTGGCCCGGGTCCTACCAAAAGATTTTTCAAGTCAGCAAAAGAAGAAATTCTTTTCGTACTTGAAAAATTATTTTTGGGAGGACCCCTTTTTATTTCGTGTCTGCGCGGACCAAGTGGTAAGATGGTGTATTTCGGGCGAGGAAGGCGTCCAAATTCTGCGGCACTGCCACGAAGGGCCAACCGGTGGTCACTATCAAGCGAACCGGACCGCAAGAAAAGTACTAGAGGCAGGCTTCTATTGGCCCACCTTATTCAAAGATGCTCACAATTTTGTGATTAATTGTGATCGGTGCCAACGGTCAGGTAATATTTCTAACCGGGATGAAATGCCCCAAAATATATTCTTAGAATGTGAAATTTTTGATTTATGGGGTTTAGATTTCGTAGGTCCACTACCATCCTCTCACAATAATAAATATATCCTTGTTGCGGTCGACAACGTGTCAAGGTGGGCGGAAGCACAAGCATTCCCCACTAACGACGCAAGAGTCGTCGTGAATTTTTAAAAAAAATTATTTTCTAGATTTGGCACACCACGTGCACTGATTAGTGATAGGGGCACTCATTTTTGTAACGACCAACTTGCTAAAATTTTAGCCAAGTATGGCGTCACGCACAAATTATCCACCGCCTATCACCCACAGACAAATGACCAAGTGGAGGTGGTAAACCGTGAATTAAAAAGAATTTTAGAAAAACCAGTGAATATTAATAGAAAGGATTGGTCTCTAAAATTAGATGACGCCTTATGGGCTTATCGGACGGCTTACAAGACCGCCATCGGTTGCACACCGTACCGGTTAGTTTACGAAAAGGCATGTCATTTACCGGTGGAACTAGAGCATCGCGCATATTGGGCACTTAAATTTATAAATTTAGATTTAAACTTAGCTTCCGACCAACGAAAAATGCAATTAAATGAGCTTGATAAATGGCGTGCTAACGTCTATGAAAATAACAAATTCTATAAGGAGAGAACTAAGTTTTGTCATGATAGAAACATTAAAAATCCAAAATCATTTTTGCCGGGAGATCTTGTCCTTCTTTTTAATTCTAGACTTAGGCTTTTTCCGGGAAAATTGAAGTCTCGATAGTCCGGCCCCTTTGTTGTAAAAGAGGTTTGGCCATATGGGACCGTACTAATTGAGCACCCGGAAAACGGCTCATTCAAGGTTAATGGACACCGTTTGAAATTATATCACTCCGGCGACCCCTCAACCGGAAAAATAGAATCACTTAACTTACCAAACTTTTAATAAAACGTCACTTAGTCAAGCTACGCGACGGTAAACAAAGCGCTTTTGGGAGGCACCCCAACGTTATCCCTTTTATTTTCGTTATTTCTTTTCTTGTTTGTTGTTGATTTTAATTCTGCAGGTGTTTGTCCGGCAACCCCGTCTACCAACCAGGGAAGCCCTCTTCACCCTTTAGTCATTTATTTTTATCTTCTTTATTGTCATTTTAGTTTTTTTTTATCTTCATACTTAGTTTTAAACATTGAGGACAATGTTTACTTTTAAGTATGTGGGTGCAGCATAGCATTTTGTTGGAATTTAAATTTCTGAAAATATATATATATATATTTCAGAAATTAAAAAAACAAATTTCTTGGAAAGGACGTTTTGGGCTTGAATTCCCATCACAGCCTCTAGTACCTTGCGAGCCCTTCACCGGGTTGACCTTGGGAAGTCCAAGAACAAAAAAAAAACAATATTAAGAAATGTTCTTTTTGTTTAGTTTATCAAAACGTCCTAGCTTGCTAAATTGTAAGTTCTAAAATAGACTTATTTTTCATATGGACTAAGAAATTTTTGTGCAAGAATAGTTTTTTTGAAACTTTTGAGTAAAATTGTTGACTCATGCAGTGCTTCTAGTCAAATGCATGTGTTTGAGTAGTATTGGTGTAGAATTAAATTCTTGGCATAGATCTAAAATTATGATTTGTTAATTTGCGTAGAAATAATTTATTTTACTTCTAAATACGAATCCGGTGATTATCTAAAAGTAGTTTTGGTGAGTGTGTAGAAGATTGTTAGAAAGCTATTACTCGAATCGACCAGAAGGGTGTCCTTTCTCGATGTCTAGAACTTGCCTTTAGCTATCTTCAAAGCATTTGCACTTTAGAATAATTAATCTTATGGAAATGACTTAGGCCTTTCTTTGGACAGTTTGAGCTCTTGCATTCAATCCTAAAAATTACTACCGTTGTTAACACAAATTTGAGCCTTTTTATCCTTTTTTTATAAACCCTCACCATTTCGCCACCAAAACCAAAAAAGCCAAACTCATGTACACTTAAATTTTGAGCTAAATTGTTGAAAAATTTTAGATGATACGGTGAAGAGACAATTTTTCAAAAAAATCGTGGGTGTCAATTCAAAAGAAATATGTCTATATCAAAAAGCAAAAATCTCATAATGACATGCGGCCTAGGTATGCACATGCATACTTGGAATGATCCCAATTATGAAGAATAATGGTATAAATAAAGGAGAAAGGGAGTGTTCCCCTTAGCAAAATGTGAGTATGGGGGTAAAAGCCTCTCTATTTTGTGGTAGTCATTGTTTTCTTTTAGCTCAAAACTCTTTGTTTAAGTGGAATAAGCCTACATGTTTATCATTGTTTACCTCGCCCTTAAACCCAAGCCTCAAATTACACCCTATTTAAGTCCTAAAGATCCATACAGTTGATTTAGTATGAAGTACAGTGGAGAATGTGCAAACAGGCAAGCCTATGGCCATCGACATTGATGAATTTCTTTGGAGGCCACCCCGAGCGTCAACATCTAGTAATTTAAATCTCAGTGATCACGCTATTTTCTCCCTTTACATAACTTTGAGATTAACCGTCGACTCGTTTTAAAAGTAATAATAAATAATTAAAACGCATTTTGAATTATTTCATAAATTAGTATTTATGCCAAGAACATCTTTCTACTAAAATATCTACGCATGCCGGCATAAAACTTCGCATTTTACTCTCTAGCTTTCAAGATCCTATCTAGCATTAGTTTTTCCTACCCGTATGAAGAATGGTTTGCTCGGGACGAGCAACGAGTAAGTATGGAGGTGTTTGATGACTGGTATTTTAGTCATCATTTTATGCTAATATCTTATTAAATATTTAAATAAATTATCGCATTTGTCTGTTGCTTTTACAAATTTTCATAAAAATATTATTTTATGTCCAAATCTTATAGATATTTTTATTTTGTAGGATTACGGCAGGCCTGGGGGGATTCATGTGCAATGTCCCGCTGTCGCATCCAAGGTTCATATGCAAGTCAAATTCGTCGACATGGTGCTCGGCCGGATCTTTTCAATATTGCTTCGGCCACCACCATGCAGCATCACCACCTTTGCATGCATGGTGTGCTCGACCACTTCCGCCTCCTCCAAAACCCCGAAAGCGCAACGCCATCGCCGCCACCTTTGAATACAACCACTCTCGTCCAAATAATTTCATGTTGTTGCCGCACCCATTCGAACCTCTCACATGAAATCTTTGCAAGGTCTTTGTTTGAATATATTTATATACATATGTTTATGTATATATATATATATATATATATATATATATATATATATATATATATATGCGAGACAGAGAACCACCGGCCAGCATTTCCGGCCATCTCCAGTGCCGCTTCCGCTCATCCAGGCATCCACCCTGCAGCATATACCACCTCCATGCAGCAGCTCTGCCATCACCCAGCAGTTTCCGGCCACCTTTGCAAGAAGCTCCGTTCCGGCCAACCACTTCAACGGCGCCGGCCACCTTGCAGCTCAGCCACTTACGCCGCCAACATGTATGCAGGCCACTTCCGCACCTCCATCTCCACGCGGCAGCTGCCCAAGCTCCTCCAGCAATCCACCTCTGCATGCCTCCACATCAACGATCCATCCAATGGCTTGCAGCCCCTCCACGTCAGCAATCCAGCCGACCTCCTCCAGCCCGATCGAGCTCCTCCGTGTGCGTCTCCTCCGCCCAAGCCCTGCCCCTGCCGTTTCACAATGATGCCGCCTCTAATTAATGCCGTCAACCTAACTCCTCTGCCCAAGCCGTTTCAAGTCCAGATCTGTATAAAATGTTCTCCTCGGGAAGGAGGAAGTAGCATTGGCAGAAAAGAAAAATAAGAGTGATAAGTTTTTGGATAGTTTAATTATTATTATATATTTCTCGTGTTAAGGTTGTTCGTCTTTTGATTCTCTAATTTAATCGTGTACTTCCCCTATTTCAATTTAATATTTTATGTGTGTAACTCACACTTTTATTTTGAAACACTTTTTTCGTCCGCTAGCAGTAAAATCTCAATTTTATTTCTCTTAGAAAATTATTCATATTTCAATTCGGTGTTCTTGTCGCGCTGTTCGTTTCATAATGTCTCAGTTTTATAATAAAAATTTCTCCATCTCCATGAGCGGCTAATTTCTGTGGTGCTCGATCGCGATGATCCGAGGATGAGATAATATTGTTATAATTTATGAAAATTGTTTTTCTCTTATTGTTGAGCGCCTACGATTTACCTTTGATCTAAAAAATTATTATGAGGCTATATCATTAATATATAGTCTTCATATTGTTTTCGTTCTTTAGTTAGCCGAGAGGCTCGTAAGACGAATTGATCGCTCATTGGTAAAAAGAGTAGAACGCAACCTTCGAGAGAGGATCATGTAACTCTTCCGGATTGGAGTAAAATCCAATAGCGAGGTTCACACCCTAAGGCAAGACTTAGGCGATGCGATTTGAGAACGAAAGTTCGGTCGATACACCTAAGCTTAGTTGAACCTAAACCTCGAAAGAGGAGTGTTCATACTTTGGGAACCTCCACGGTCAAAGCCTCTTCAACAAGAGAATTGCATTTTATTCTCATTTCAATATTCTTTATTTCCGAGGTGATTCAAAGATCGGGTACTAGTTTTAAACCATCAATTTAATTCCGTTAGCATTTCTTCTAGTTTTTACTATTCGCAACCACAACTCAATTTGTATTTGATAAGATAATAACGATTTTCAAAGTAGAATTACTCAACCGCCCCGAGTCTAATACGACCTTGGTTTTTATAAACCTATACTACTTTCGACGCGGTACACTTGCCTGCAGTCATAGTTTTGTGTATCACACACATAATACACCAACCATGGTATGTAATTATAATATCAATTGTCATCAATTAATATATCAATTATAATTCACATAATTGTTTTTTAGAAGACTTTTGATATGACTTATGATATATGATGTTAGAGAATTTTAGCAAAGGACATCAATAGATCATGGTGGCGCATGTGAATTCAATATTCATTATGACGGTAAATTCTTTCAATACATTTTAGTGATTTTCTTTTAATTAAGAATTTTGAATATATATGTGATTTTTGATAGGTGAACAATAGTGATGGTTTAGATCATGTTTGACATCAAGGAGTGAACACAATATAATTTTTTTTTTGTGAACAAAGACAACCATATTTAAAGTTGAGCTTTTATTTAGATCTTGAATTTTCTTTTAGATCAAGTTATTTCACTAAACCACTTGTTGGTGAAGGCTAAGAATCTTAATAGCCTAATAACCGGATTTAATTTGAAATATCTTATAGCAAATTTAGAGTTTGATTCATATGGATAATATAAGATATTTAGAAGCAATGAATATAAGAATAAAAGATAGGTCATCAAAATAAAATATGATTTTGAATTTTGATCAATTTGATTTTATAAACATATTAAGCTTTTAAGAGATAAAATCATATTTTTAATACTGTATAGGATGACCATGACATGATAGTTCAAAAGAAATAAGAAAACAAGAAAAATTAAAAGACATGAAAGCATATCATGAAGTAGAACTTTGTATATTTCATTTTGAAAGGATTCTACTTCATGCAATTGATGATACTTAATGAATAAGAATTTTAGGTATCCAAAGGGTACCATGTGGGATGGTTCCTTTGGGTACCCAAATATAGCGAGATGGCTTTTGGGGAGACAAGTTCGAATGGACCCTTTCAAGTGGAGTTAATGTTTCATCTTTAATTTTGGGTCTCCACTCATACTTAGATTTAATATTATAATTTTGCATTAAATTTCCATATTCATTAAACTTAGGCTTAAAATAATGATGACATTTGAAATCATTTTTCATAGGAATTTTTTGCATATTTGATTTTACTTTAGAAGATACATAATTTTGTAAATAATGGTGATTTTGATTTAGATTAACAAATCCTTTATGTTCCTTACTCCCATTATTAAACTTAGTTAAGATGTTCATATTCATATTCAACTTGTTTTTAGATATAGTTTGATATTGTGAATTTGTATTTATAATTTTCATAAACAAGTAGATTTTTTATTTTAATTCATCATTTTTTATCTTTAGATTATGTTTAGCTTTATTATAAGCTATTGTGCTATTTTTAAGAGTAGAAACAATAAAGTCAATATGATTTTGATAGTCATTTCTAAATTCCTCAAATGTTTCGTCCATCTCTTTGATTTCAATTTTATAACTTTTGCATGTAGCACAATCACTTTTCAAAGTTGAATTTTCTAAAGACAATTTTTCATTGTGTTCTTTTACAATAAGAAGTTCCTTTTCAAGTCCCTTGTAACAGTCCTGGCCCAAGCCCATCCCCGGGTCACTGACTCCCAGGAACTGCCGGCACCGATGGCCCAGGTCCATGCTGGGAGCGGCCTGACCAGTCAGCACTGGCCCCGTCCTAGGACACTGGCACCGCCGGTTCAGCCTGACCACAACTGGTCAACAACAAGCCTGCATGCCATACACCCCAACCCCTCTCTGGCCTGCCACAGGGCACAGCGGGTTGTTGGAGACATACAGTCTCCCTTCGGTGAGAAGTGAGCCAGTTAAGCGGCAGCGCGTGGACTTCCCAGGAGGTCACCCATCCCGTGACTACTCCAGCCCGAGCACGCTTAACTACGGAGTTCTTTCACTTCTCATCACCAACTGCCAAACAAGATAATAACAAATATATAACGATGTTTAAACTCTCAAAAACAAATATAACTCAAATATATATACCATATTTTAACAACTTTTTAATTGTTTACTCTTAACAGAGGCCTGAGCTCGTGCTAACCTGTCGGCCCACATCACGCACACTCGACGTATGAGCCTACCACCACCACCTCCATACGTGGATCCCACTTCGTCTCCTTTTGCGACGATATTAGTACCCAACGTAGGCCAGCTTCTAACAGGCATTCTCGGTGCCTTCAGAAATTCCTAGACGCGGCAGGACACCCTGACAACTGCCACACCTCCTCAGAGACTATACTTGACAGAGTTTTGTGGATTGGCACCACCGTCGTACCGTGGTATGGAGACTCCAGCCCAGACAGAGGACTGGTTGGACCAGATCGAGGAGTTGTTGGGGGCATGCAGTGTGAGGCCCCCATTTAGACCTCACATACATCTGTATCTAAGCTATGTTCATACATTTGTCCTAGGCTGAAGTGCGGCTAGTGAATATGAAATAAACAACACATAATATAAATTTACTTTGCATACCTTAAATTATTTGCTGAATCTTTTCTTTTTATCCATAATCAGTTATTTTGTTTTGCGTATCCAAAGTCATGTCCGATACCTACAAAATTTTGACGACGGGCTTAGTCATAAAAATATGACTAAGTGAGGATATACCTCTTTCATTTCTATATACAATTAGAAAAACTTATGCAGTTAGAAATATACTTTCCACACTAACCGTTTTCTGTCTCAGTAGTGAACTTATGAAGCATATAACTATATGAACATGTTAGCACCAATAAAACAGTATGAGCAGTGGAGAATCATAACTATATTATGTACCATTAAAGCAGTGTGTCCATGTATCAGTATTTATGAAAGAACATAATAACTGGGGGAAACATGTCAGTAATCATAAATAGTATAAGAAGTTGTAGCATTCATATGAACTATGGAACATATCATGCAAGTATCATAACTGTATCTATATCATGGAAGCAGTGCAAATACATAATTTCATGTCAGTTTTCATGTCTATAAACATTTATCAATGTACCTTTATAACCTTTAAATCAGTACTTCCATGAATGTTTCGTTTCTTAGGATATATTAGGGGCGATTTGAATCCTTTTTCCTTTACCCTGAAGGGTCCTTTACCCCGAAGGGTCCTTTACCCCGAAGGTTCCTTTACCCCGAAGGGTCCTTTACCCCGAAGGGTCCTTTACCCCGAAGGGTCCTTTACCCCGAAGGGTCCTTTACCCCGAAGGGTCCTTTACCCCGAAGGGTCATTCATGTGCATGCAGTTCAAGTCGCCCGTAATATAACCTCGTCTCGACACGTTTACATAATAATTATGAGTTATTCATTTTATAATCCCCTCAGAAATATCATTCGCCTGTTTGCCTTTATCATGGCCATTCATTAAAGTGATATTAAATATCAGTGGTATCCACTATGCATTTAACATTCTGTATCATAAAAGTGCATATAATGAAAGAAGATAAAGCAATAAAGCTTAAACGAAACAGGTAGCTCTCACCATCAGTATCAATGTTCATAGCATTGTCATGTCTATTTTGAGGTGCCATCCTTCGCAGTATCTGTATCAGAATCGTATCATTTAGGGTCATTTATATCGGGGTTGCACCTCGCTATAGTTACAATATTAACTATTACAATGACATTATTTGGTAGCTACTTCACCGGCCCTTTAGTTTCACAAGCCATAAAACAAGTTTAAATCGATGTTCTAACCCAAGTAATCCACTGTTTTAACTCAGTTAAAAGAGGAGCTAACATCCCACTTACATATTAGTTCAATAGCCGGCCAACTAAAATAACCCCCACAATTCCTAACAGTATTGCCACCAGATGGACAAGAGCAACAATGCAATAACCGACATCATAAAGAAAACTATAGCTTCTCTCTTGAAAGCAGTCGGTCTAGCTTAGGCTTTCCTAATTAGTATGCATGATAGAGTTCAAAAACCCCTCTTTTTAAGCTATCTAAAACCCATCCAATAGTGAAATGGAACTGTATAAAAGGAATAAAACAGCAAAATTGGACGGCAAGAGGGCCATAAAACAGTATCCGGCCAACCCACATCAGATCATATTGCTTTTCTAATTTATAAATTACAATAACAGCTATTAGAATCAGAAGTGACCTCAAAAACCATTAGCAATTAACATCTTCTCCCAAAATCAGAAAACCCCATGAAGAAGGAACAAAAGTAGCAGCTGGCCTTTATGTGTAATACCAAGAATAGGAAAGTCCCCTCAATATATCAATAACAGAGCAAAACCCCATATCAAAAGCTGTGGATATTCATCAAAATGCCCCGAACATAACCTTAGCCGGCTAAAGCCAAGGTAAGAAGGCAAAGGTATAGAAATTCCTTAGGGCACGATTCATGAATTTCCCCCAAACCCTGAATTGATAAAGCTCTAACTAGCAACTGGAAACCAGGAATTAATTATAAGAAGAGGGAAAAAGGAAGGAGGAGCTCACAGTAAGATATTGCAGCCCCTAACTTGCCGGTCAAAGCCCTAAAATCAGTCCAACACAGCTATCGTTGCGCACGAAGGACAAGACCACAGCCCTAAATCACTCTCCCAGCACTGCCGAGCATAAAAGATAGGTTGCTGAAGCATAAGGAAGGAGATTCGCAGCAGCCCTAGAGTTCCCGTGCCCGCCGAGAGTTCCAGACGGTGAGAAAGGGGATAGGTATCGGGAGAGGAAGCCAATAGAAGACATATACAGCCACCGCTTAAAAATGCCAGCCAAGGTCTAATCGCAGACCACTCTTAAAACAAGCCTGCACTAGAGACTCACACAAAGTCTCTATTAGCACCCCACTTTAACTAGGAGGCAACTTCTTAAACCATGATAATAACATAACAGTAGTCAACCAAACCTTCCGGTTAGCTTAACGAAAGATTTAAAACCACCGCAAACATACATCTGAAATGTGCCAAAATAATTAATATAGAAAAAGTCATATTCCGCTAAAAGCCTCGAAAACCTCAAAGCGTCAAATAAAAACTCATACTCAACTTTCAAACTTATGTCGAGTTGACACTGATTATATTTCTTCATCATAGGGGCCACCTTTTATTACAATATATTAGTCATTTTGGGTCATTTCACATTTTAGGCCGTTACATGCAGTGCCCAACAGACGGGTACGTGACATTGGCGGTTACTCTACTTTAGATGGATGCGCGAACGTGGTGGAGGTCTGTAGTTCTGACGGATTTTGGTGGTCAGTCTATGCCGCACATCTCTTGGGAGGAGTTTGCTGACGCAGTGATGCGAAGCTTTATCAGCCAGACAGATAGGGACACGCTACAAGAGTGTTTCCTACACTTCAGACAAATGGACATGTCAGCCACCGCATACGAGCGAGAGTTCCGCCAGCTGGCAAAGTACACATCATATTTTTGTGGTTTTTGAGCCAGAGCTGAAGAAGAAGTTCTTCAAGGGATTGAAGGACTCCCTGCGTGTACTGATGATTGCACTTAGGGGAAAGCCCTTTCCTGAGATACTGGATGCAGCCAAAACCTTGGAGGTTGACCTCGCTAATATATAAAGGAGATACCACACCACCTCGAAGCAGCCAGCTGAGGTGTCGCTACCTGCTTATGCATAGAGGGGTAGGAGGGACCACACCGACTACCGTAGCAGGCTGATGTAGCACCTTACTCTTCCTCCTCGTGCGGATCTAGCATTGGATCCGATACCAGCATAGCCTTTAGATCAGAGACCCGGACCCGACAAGCAATTCCATGGGAACTGTATCCATTGTCGTCAGTATGACCATATAAGGGCACAATGCCCAGTGCTCAGAGGCTTACCTCAGTAGCCGCAGAAGCAGTACCAGCACCCCCGCCACCTTCGGGACCTGCACAAGCTCATGGTCGAGGCCATCATGGTCGACAACCATTGAGGCTCCTTCGACCATATGTACCAGCGGAGCCGAGGGCTTATGCCATAGATCTAGAGAAAGGCCCCGCACCGATCGACGTGGTGTCAGGTACACGTTCTAAATATTATTGCTGATATTTTCATTACCATTAGATAATGCATTATATAACTGCCTCCCTGTTTGGATAGTTATGCAATATGAATTATTAACATGCAACCAACGTAGGCATTGTGATGGTGAATGACCACCTGGTGAGGACTCTCTTCGGTATGGGGGCTCACTCATTCGCCTCCTCAAACTTCATCTACGGAGAGGATGCACCAGTAGGATGGTGAGCCACTCCGAGTCCATATGCCCAACGATGCTACAGTGACGACAATGAATAGGTGTCAATTCATGGCACAGCTGGATGATGCGGTGTATTGGAAACTGAAGCAGCCGGTCACACTAATACTACTTAAATGTCTGTCATGAACCGATGGGTCACTTTATATTACCAATGTTTTGTCTTATTAATGTCCTAATTAAATCTTTGTGATGTTTCCTATTCCCGGCTTAGCCTATTTAAAAAGCTGTAATCGTTTGAATGTTAAGAGTACAATGAATTGATGCCTGCTTCTTTTCCATTCCCAGTAATGTCGTTCCACTCCACCTTTTTCATCTTCATTTCCTGCATCAATACAAAATAACAGAAGTTAAACTTCTAACAGTGGTATCAGAGCGAGGTTCTATTCCTCGGATCTGTGCATTTCTGCATCCAACATTCATCATTCATGGGCTCATCATCTACCAGCGGCATTCCATACCCTCCTTAGGGTATTCCTCTGTTCAATGGAGATCTATACGATCATTGGGCTGTCAAAATGGAGACTCTCCTTGAGTCACAAGATCTTTGGGAGATCGTCCAAGATGGGCCAAAACCAGATCCAAAGGAAAAGGTAAAAGAAGGAGAGGTAGATGTAATACCCAAAGGAGAAAAACAAAAGAACTCATTGGCACTGCTACTCATCCAACAAGCAGTCACAGCCAACGTGTTTCCAAGGATCATGGGAGCCAAAACATCAAAACTCGCATGGGATGCCCTCAAAGAAATCTACCAAGGAGACAAAAAGGTAATTTCAATTCGGAAAATAAACATTAAGAAGTAGTTTGATGCTCTTTCAATGAGAGAAGATGAAACAATTTTTGAGTTTATGCCTAAACTCACAAACCTCACAAATCAACTGAGCACTCTTAGGGCACCCATACCTGAGAATGAGGTCATTCACAAAATATTAACAAGCTTACCAAGGACCTACAATCACATAACATCTTCCATTGAGGAAAGTAATGATATAGAAACAATCCATGTTGCCACACTCATAGGAAAAATCCAATCTCATGAGGAACGTCTCAAAAGACATACTCCAACTATATCTCAAGCCCTCCAAACCAAAATGAATTTGGGGAAGTCAAGCAACAATGGAAAAAGAACTGGAAATTCATCTAAAACTAGTAACCAGTGGAAACAATCTCATCAAAATCAACAGCCCTCAAATCCATCCACTGCTGGTACTGAAAGTAAGGGTATGTTTTGCACACTATGTAAGAAAACCAATCACGACAATGCAAAGTGTTTTTTCAAATGTAAAAGGTGCAAAAACCCCACTCATTTTGATCGTGATTGTTGGTTTAAGAACAAACAAGATGCCAAATTTATTGAAAAAGAAGAAAAGGAGGAGAAACTTTTTATGGCATCAGGTAAAAATCTTTCTGAGAAGTCTAAATGGTACATCGACTCAGGATGTTCTAACCATATGAACAATGACAAGAAAATGTTCACCCACCTTGATGAAACCTCAAAGTCCCTAGTTTATCTAGGAGATGAGCATTCCAAATCTATTGAGGGGATTGGGACTGTTACCATAAAAGACGGAGACGGAAAGAACAAAATCATCACTGATGTGCAATTTGTGCCCTCTTTAGCTCAGAACCTGCTCAGTGTTGGTCAACTGATGACCAAGGGGTACACAGTTGTTTTCTCTGACAATTCCTGTACCATTTCTGATGATCTGGGTAAGCAGGTTGTTTCAACAGAAATGTCAAAGAACAATGTCTTCTCTCTTTTACTGGAGTCCCCACAAGCAGCAGCACTTGCCTTGATGGATCATTCTCCAGATGCTCTAACCACTTGGCATCATCGTTTGGGGCATCTCAACTATAGCTCAATGCAGAATTTGTTTGAAAATAAACTTGCTCGTGGGCTCCCTGAGCTTCAGGTTCATCATAGCCAGTGCGCAACTTGTGCCATAAGAAAATCTCATCGACTGCCCTTCCAGCAATCTATTCAGCATTTTTCAAAGCCACTGGAACTTTTGCATTGTGATCTATGGGGACCCTCATCCACTCCCACAATTGGCGGCAAAAGATATTTCTTTTTGCTCGTCGACGACTATACCAGGTACATGTGGTTTTTTCTATTGGAACAAAAATCTGAAACTCTTTCCTGCTTTGTTGATTTCAAAAGAGAAATTGAAAAGAAATTAGAAAGGAGCATCAAAACCATAAGGAGTGATAATGGTGGGGAATTCACTTCTCATGCTTTCAAACATTTCTGCACCATTCATGACATCAGACATGAGTTCACTACCACCGGAACTCCTCAACAGAACGGGGTAGTAGAACGCAGAAATCGAACCATTCTAGAAATGGTTCGATCCATGCTCCTGCACAAAAACATGCCAAAACATTTCTGGGGAGAAGCTGCAAGCACGGCGGTTTACATTTTGAACAGAGTTCCAACAAAAGCAATCAAGAAATCAACTCCCCATGAAATGTTAAACAACAAAAAACCTGAAATGAAGCACCTCAAGACCTTTGGATGCATTGCATATGCACATGTTCTTAAAGACAAGAGAGACAAACTTGACCAGACCAGCATCAAGTGTGTCTTCCTGAGGTACAGTGAGACCAGAAAAGGCTACAGGCTGCTTGACCCAGCCTCTCAAAACTTACTCATCTCAAGAGATGTTGTGTTCCATGAAGAAGAGAAAATAAGCTGGGCATCAGACAAAGAATTTCAACAACCTCCTGGCTTCACGGTTGAGCTCAACTTGAGCCCCCTCCAAGTGGCACAGGGAGGATCAGAAGAAGCAGAGCTTCCCATCAGAGAAGAGGCGGATCTGCCCCTAAATGAAGAAGCAGATCATCCTCTCATTACTGACTGTTCTGAGTCATCACAGCCCCTAAGATTAGATCTCTCCAAGAGTTGTATGAGAGTACTAATGTTGTCATGATGCACCTCTCTCCAACCTGTTACAAGGAAGCTGCTAAAGATGAAGCATGAAGAAAAGCTATGGAAGAAGAAATGAATCTTGTTGAAAAGAATAACACCTGACATTTAACTCCAAGACCCATAGACAAACCAGTAATTGGTTTAAAATGGATCTATAAACTAAAATGTGATGAAGAAGGGAAGGTAATCAAACATAAAACTAGAATTATGGCTAAAGGATATGCACAGCAGTTCGGTAGAGACTATGAGGAGACTTTTGCTCCTGTTGCCCGACTTGATTCAGTAAGGCTTCTTCTTGCTCTAGCTGCAAACAAGAACTATCCCATTTATCAATTAGATGTAAAATCGGCTTTTTTGAATGGAGTTCTTCATGAGGAGGTTTATGTTGAACAGATTGAAGGCTTTCAAAAACCAGGAAAGGATGGATTTGTCTACAAATTGCATAAGGCTTTGTATGGCTTAAAGCAAGCTCCCCGGGCATGGCATTCCAACATTACTACTTACTTCAATCAAGAGGATCTCAAGGCAAGTAAATCTGAGCCATCTCTCTTCATCAAATCCAATCAAAATAATCAAAAGCTCATAATGTGTCTCAATGTTGATGATCTCCTTATTACAGGAGACTCAACAAATGAGATACAAAAATTCAAAGAAAAGATGAAAAGAAACAAAGAAATGACAGACTTGGGACACCTCAAATTTTTCCTTGGCATGCATGTGAAACATCATCTGGGTTCATTTTTCCTCTCTCAAGAACTATATGCAATGGCGGTTCTGAAGAAATTTAAAATGTGGGATTGCAATCCATGCCAAACTCCAATGTGCTCAGATATTAAGTTAAGTAAGTGGAAAGAGGGAGACGAGAAAGCTGATGAAGCTGCTTATAGAAGCTTGATTGGGTCTTTGATTTATCTAACCAACACCCGACCAGATCTGGAGCAATCCGTAAACTTACTATCCAGATTTGTCAGCTCACCATCAAAGCAGCACATGGAGGCGGCCAAGAGAATTCTTCGATACATAAAAGGAACTGTAGCTTATGGCATTCTCTTCACCATGGATCTCAACCCAGCGCTCACTGGGTATTGTGATTCTGACTGGGGAGGCTCGCAGGATGATAGAAGAAGTACCGAGGGTTACCTGTTCTTTTATGGATCGAATCCGATCTCTTGGCGTTCAAGGAAACAGTCTACAGTGGCGTTATCTACCACTGAGGCAGAGTATATGAGCATTACTTCTGCAATTTGCGAAGGCATTTGGTTGAAGAGGATGATAGATGAGATTGCTTCTGAAGAGAAATGGCCGATACTCCTGAAATGCGACAATACCTCGGCAATCGCATTATCAAAAAACCCAGTATTTCATAATCGAAGCAAACACATCGAAATCAAGTATCATTTCATCCGTGAAAAGATCGAGAATGAAGAAGCTAAGCTGGAGCATTGCGCATCGGAAGATCAACTCGCCGACATCTTCACCAAACCGCTTAGTCGAGCTCGCTTCGCTGAGCTCAGAGACAACCTAAAGGTGACTGGACCGTCCGTTCATGGGGGGGGGGGGGGGGAGGGGGGGGGGGGGGGGGGGGGGGGGGGGGTATTGGAAACTGAAGCAGCCGGTCACAATAATACTACTTAAATGTCTGTCATGAACCGATGGGTCACTTTATATTACCAATGTTTTGTCTTATTAATGTCCTAATTAAATCTTTGTGATGTTTCCTATTCCCGGCTTAGCCTATTTAAAAAGCTGTAATCGTTTGAATGTTAAGAGTACAATGAATTGATGCCTGCTTCTTTTCCATTCCCAGTAATGTCGTTCCACTCCACCTTTTCATCTTCATTTCCTGCATCAATACAAAATAACAGAAGTTAAACTTCTAACACGGTGTTCGTTGTCGAAGCAGCGATTCTACACCTCGATGTATTCGACCTCATTCTGGGCATGGATTGGCTGACGGCGAGCGCCGCTCAGATTGACTGCAGGTCAAAGGAGATCGTTCTTTTACGACTGGGTCTTCCACCATTAATTGGTCTTTCGAGGTATACCATTTACACGTCATATGTCCATTTCTTCTATTTAGGCGACCAAGGCCGTATAGCGGGGTGCGGATGCATACGTCGTCTATCTCACACGTGAAAGGTTTTTGGGGAGAGATTGGCAATGTCCAGATCGTGCGAGATTATCCTGATGTATTCCCAGAGGTACTCACAAGATTACCACCACCCCACAGTACCGATTTTGCTATCGAGCTAGTTCTAGGAGCCAGACCGATGTATCGAGCCTCATACCGCATGACACCGAAGGAGATGGCCGAGATTAGGGTGCACCTGCAGGAATTTGTGGAGTCAATGTTTGTGCAACCATCTCTTCTCCTTGAGGTGATCTGGTCCTCTTCGTGAAGAAGAAGGATGGATTGTTGAGGTTGTGCATTGATTACAGGGAGCTGAATTGCCTGACGGTTTGGAACACATATCCACTGCTGAGGATCAAAGATCTGTTTGATCAGTTATGAGGGGCCTTCATTTTTTTGAAGATGGTTTTCAGCTTCAAATATTATCGGTTGAGAATATAGGAAGTATACAGTTCGAAGATCGCCTTCAATTTCAGATAAGGGCACTACGAGTTCACTGTTATGCCTTTCGGCCTAATGAATTGTGACGATCCAAATTTCGTGCAACAAAATATATTTTTAAAAATTTTTCCCCGATGATGATCAAAAGGCATTACGGATTTTACGTATTATTTTTTGCGTTTTTTGTTTCATTTTATTCGTTAAATTTGCTTTATTTTGTTATTGGGATGCCACGAGTCAAATTATTGTGATAGCTCATTCATTAAACTCATTTAGTGGGCTGCTGGTATCATTTTGTGGGCTGATATGGTGTTAGCATGTGTTAATGCCATGTGGAGATAGTTGGCTTGGCTGATTTGGCTTGTGGTTTGACAGTTGGCTGGTTTGGGTGTTGGCTGGAGGTGTGCTGTAGGCTTCTGAAAATGGCACCAGGGTTTGGGTTTGGATTCATTTTGTCGCTGGCCGCTTACTGTACTGTTTAAATAAGAGTCGAGCCTTTGCGTTATTTCCCATTCCCGCATTCCGTCTCTGCTTTTTGCGCTAGTTCTTCCGTGTTGCTGCTCTGTCGCTCCCGTCTTCTGCTTCTCCCGACTTCTTCTTCTCCTTCTTCCCGTGCTTCTCCTTCTCCCTGGCTATTGTTCTTCTTCTTCTACACCTTGTAGCAACTGCTGTCCTATGCATCTGTGCAGTGCTGCTGTTTCTGTGCTGTGCCGCCGATCTCTGCCGCTGGATTAGGGCTTGCTGCCGTCGGGTTTGGAGCTGCTACTGCTGCTTCCTCTCTTATGTAGTACATCCTCTATAGTTCTAGGAAGGGTCTCGCCACACCTAAGCGATCTGAGAAGGATCGGTTGTGTGGCGACGTTCTTCCTCCTCCCGCTGTAAGGATGCTCTTCTTCTCTCTATTTTTCTCCTTCTATTGTTGTCATTGCTGATTTGGGACTACTATTTCACTGATTTAACCGGCCACTATTTATTATTGATGGCTAGCTGTTGGAAGTAATTGATGGATCATTGCGCCGACTAGTTGGCCGACCACCGTTAGTCATTTTCTTTTGTTGTTTTTACTCTTTTTTTGGTTGTTTTAGGGCTGTTTGGGTAGGAGCAATTGCTCTTTCCGGTTTCCATGTTGCCTAGATATTGTGGGCTATTTTTATGCTACTTAGCCGCTATTGTGGGGGTGCTGATTTTATACTAAACAAACCTTTTGGAGGCCGTTTTTGGTGTTGGTTTTGGACTGTTTTTGGACATTGTAGCTAGGTTCTGCTGTTTGAGGACTGGTTAGCCAATTTTGAGTACTATTATGACTTTGTGAGCTGTTTTTGGAACTATTGGCTAATTTGAGATCATTTTAATGAAATTTTCGGGGTTTATTGTATTTATTTTGGTTTCATGATTTTATCGAATTTAAACGTCTTTTTATTAAACCTTTTTTGCTTCAACGTTACACGTAACTAGTGACGCAACCCAAATAAAGTATGTGTTATTTCAGTGGTTTCCTAGGCCAAGAAATAAGAGGATGATGTCACGGGGTCAACGTGGCAATGAAGCTGAGAAGGATAAAGGGAAGGCTGTTTTGAGTATTTTATTTCTTGAAATTATGTTTATTTAAGTATTTTCATATTCCTGTTTCATTTTAAGATAAACTGTCTGTGCATGATTTTAAACTCAATGATATATCGCTATACGGTAAATGGGGGCGAGGGACAATGAAAACGATACAACTTTCTGAGGGGAAATTTTATGTTAACACTTGTTTTCAATTGCATTAAGAAAAGAATAATAAAACTCTGCATAAGGAAATGTGAATGTTTCAAATCCTTAAGTGGATTTACCAGTAGGGGTGAGTCTACACTTTTGCCCTTAAATGGGTGGGGCCCAATTCAAGTTTGCATATCCAAGCATTTCCTATTTTATGTAATTCAATTAAAGGGGCAGGTCAAGAGGTAGCATTGAAAGGGAATGTTACGAAAATTATGGTTTATTGAAATGTATGCATATTGCTATCTCCCATTGCTTGCATATATAACTGTTTCACAAAATACTTTTCTCACATAGTCATATTTTTAGGACTAACCCATAATAGACATTTTTTTGTAGGAAACAAGAGCTTCTCCCAGCGCACTAAAGAGGATTGCCCCTGAAGAGCTGGCAAAGGTATGGTTAAAGATTTTTATAGGAATCAAAGAAGCTCAGGAGAGGCATAGAGCCACTTGTACTGATTATTCCTGTGAATATTGTAATGAGTATAACTAATACTCATTTAAATTGTAAAACTTTGTATATAAATAAATCAAATGAATAAAATCTGGTGTTTATGTTCTTTGTACTGTGGATCTGTGTGTGATTCATTAACTGCGACCTTTTTATTGGAAACTAATTCCGATTCTCGAATCATTTGGGAAGCCCGGAATAAGGGTCTTCCCACAAATGCCTCATCTACGTTCATGACTCTCATGAACTGGTGTTTGAACCATACTTGGACTGTAACACCCCAGGGAAATTAGTGATGAGACTCGGTTGAAGGAGTTCTTATCCAGGAGGTGGTGGGATCGAATCCCCCCTCAACAACCCAACGCGCTAAGAAACAGGCGCGGGGAGGGGTTGGGGTTGCACATGGGCTGCAACCCAGACACGCAGGATGAGGTTGCCGGCCTGCCCTGGGGTGTTACAAATAAAAAGTGCACTTTTTATTGTAACGCCCCGGCCCACTGGGCTTCACCTAGGTGTGCCACCAAGCACAGTACGTTACCGGGCTGCAGCCCAAACATCCCAACCCTGCTCCCCACCTGTTTCTCAGCCGCGACGGGTTGTTGACGTTGGGGTTTGAACCCGCAACCTCCTTGATAAGAACTCCTTCAACCGATTCTCATCACCAATTGAGCTGCAGGTTCAAACCCCAACGTCAACAACCCGCCGCAGCTGAGAAACAGGTGGGGAGAAGGGTTGGGGTGTTTGGGCTGCAGCCCGGTAACGTACTGTGCTTGGTGGCACACCCAGGTGAAGCCCAGTGGGCCGGGGCGTTACAATAAAAAAGTGCACTTTTTATTTGTAACACTCCAGGGTAGGCCGACAACCTCATCCTGCGTGTCCGGGCTGCAGCCCATGTGCAACCCCAACCCCTCCCCGCGCCTGTTTCTCAGCGCATTGGGTTGTTGAGGGGGGGGGGGGGTATTCGATCCCGCCACCTCCTGGATAAGAACTCCTTCAACCGAGTCTCATCACCAATTGAGCTGCAACTCAATTGGTGATGACGGTTGAAGGAGTTCTTATTCAGGAGGTGGCAGGATCGAATCCCCCACCCCCTCAACAACCCAACGCGCTGAGAAACAGGCGCGTGGAGGGGTTGGGGTTGCACATGGGCTGCATCCTGGACACGCAGGATGAGGTTGCCGGCCTGCCCTGGGGTGTTACAAATAAAAAGTGCACTTTTTATTTGTAACACCCCAGGGCAGGCCGGCAACCTCATCCTGCGTGTCCGGGCTGCAGCCCATGTGCAACCCCAACCCCTCCCCGCGCCTGTTTCTCAGCGCGTTGGGTTATTGAGGGGGGGGGGGGGGATTCGATCCCGCCACCTCCTGGATAAGAACTCCTTCAACCGAGTCTCATCACCAATTGAGTTGTCGCTCAATTGGTAATGATACTCGGTTGAAGGAGTTCTTATCCAGGAGGTGGCGGGATCGAATCCCCCCTCAACAACCCAACGCGCGGAGAAACAAGCGCGGGGAGGGGTTGGGGTTGCACATGGGCTGCAGCCCGGACACGCAGGATGAGGTTGCCGGCCTGCCCTGGGGTGTTACAAATAAAAGCTCAATTGGTGATGAGACTCGGTTGAAGGAGTTCTTATCCAGGAGGTGGCGGGATCGAATCCCCCCCTCAACAACCTAACGCGCTGAGAAACAGGCGCGGGGAGGGGTTGGGGTTGCACATGGGCTGCAGCCCGGACACACGGGATGAGGTTGCCGGCCTGCCCTGGGGTGTTACATGGACAGTTTCATGATAGTCTTCATCGATGACATTCTGGTCTACTTGAAGACCAATGAAGATCATATGGCCCATTTAGCGGCCGTCTTACAGACTTTACAGAAGCACAAGATGTACGCGAAGTTCAACAAGTCCGAGTTCTTCTAGTCAAAGATAGCATTTCTGGGGCACGTGATCAACAACCAATGGATTGTTGTAGACCCGACGAAGGTTGCCGCAGTGAGGGAGTGACCACAGCTTAGATCAGGGACCGATGTACGCCACCTCATGGGTTTGTCCGGTTACTACCGGAAGTTCATGGAGGGCTTCTCCTGCATTGCCTTACCGTTGACAGCGCTGAAGAAGAAGAATGCACCATTCTCGTGGACACCAAAGTGTCGAGCTCCAAGAAATTAAAGGGCTAAAAGTCACATCAATTCAATGGGCTCTATTAAGAGTTAACCCAAATCAGGAGATGAGAAGAATAATCTTCCGACATGTGAATGAAAATAATTATGATTCGTGTGAGTTAAGAGCACGAATAGCAATATGAATGTGAGAGACAAGGGCACGTGATGAATATTGCAACATGAACGTGTGAGACAAGGACACGTAATGAATTCATGAAATATTAATTTACTCTTCATATTGCCCATGATTGAAAATGATTTAAGTAATATCATTTAATTAAGATATAAGAAAATTAAGGATATGAAAGAACGAGAATAAGAGAGTTAATTCATTACAAGTCTACGAACAATTATTTAAACATGTGTATAACCAGGCATCCTAATAACACTAACAATTACTTAAAGGAAGTGCTCAGCTAATAACCTTAATAACACTGATAATCATAATTTGCATACACACCGCGGGTGTTCAAAACCCGCTCGCAAAACCCTGTGCCGACACAGTTTGGACCGCTTTCCTTCCAGCAGGGTAGCGAACCCCACGGGCCTCACCGATGTGTCCGTCAGTGACAGTGGCCAGTCCTGCCACTTCTGAGTGTGGTCGTACAGCATCACCCAGACCCTTCTATACAACTTAGTGTACTACTTGGATGTGAGCGACATCCGACGATTCTGAGATTTATGCTGACCATTAGAGGCAAATCAACAGGTACGAAGTGGTGATTACCCGCGATGCACATCTCCCTGTCGCCATGAGTCATCAACTTTCCCGCACCGGTACGAACGGTCTGCGGGCGTGACCGACCTGCCACTTTTACCGCAAGCATTTTACAAATAGTTAATTAAAGAAAAGAACATACACCTCAGGTCTGCTGCGACTTCCTTGACTCGACTGACTACCCATCTTTTGGCCGGGAGGCGCAACGGGCGCGAGGGCACATTATTTGGGGCTAACCCCGGAGGAAATACTCAACTCACGGTTATCCCCACCTAAGGTTTCACAAAACAGGAAAGGCCGCTCGTTAGAGCAGAACCTGGGTTAGCACTGTAGGTATAACAATTTGCAGTAATTGAGTACGGTAATTATGGTGCAAAGTAAGATGCAGAGTTGCGGTGCTGAATATTAAAGTACTTGAAAGGAAGGCCGGAAGTAAAGGGCCGAAACAATCGGACTAGTACGAGACTAGAATAGTACTAAAAATGACTAATTAACGAGCAGTAAACATCTGACCATTGCAAGACTGAAGTATCGAAAAGACTAAATAAAAGCAGTAAACATCTGACCAGTACGAGACTGGAGTATCGAAAAGACTAAATAAAAGCAGTACACATCTGACCAGTACGAGACTTGAGTATCGAAAAGACTAAATAAAGAGCAGTAATTACGGAACTAGTACGATACTGGAGTCAAAGAAGTTACAATAAAATAAATAAACAGGTTAGTAGTCTGTCACTCCATAATCAGGAGGCTTCAGTCTCATCTCCGTTCTTAGGAGGAATGTTCTGTCCTACCTCTGTTCGTAGGAGTTTCTTCCCAATTCTGCCTTTCTTAATTATAGTTCGACCAAGGGTTTTAATTGGGCCACAACTTTATTAGGTGTTTCTTAGCTTCTCAAAAGAGGCGAATTCCAAGGTCCGGGAATCATTCTAAACGCAGCTCGATTTTTCATAAAGACCATACATCACTTCGAGCGTGAGTGTTCACTTTTATTCATCGGGTTGTTATTTATTCGTAAAATCGTCCTACGATTATGACGCGATTGCGTGTCACGATTCCTTCTCCCAATTCTTTAAAAAATTCGATAATATAAGTCTCGATTGTTTTTCCCGAAAAATTGGCGAGCCAACCTTTTATCTCTAATTGTCCACATATTTTGATAGTATACTCAAAATAGTATATTAAGGGCCAACAGATTATTCCAAAATTTTCCCGCCCACTTTGGGGTTTAATTTGTCCGAACAAATCTTATTTAGACTATTTAAATTATCAATTCAATTATAAAAATCCCAAACTCTAATAGTGTCTTCAAGAGGCTCTAAGCATGAGCCTATAATTTTTCCAGAATTTTCCAAGCCTGTTAGGGTATTTATTTCATTCAAATAAATTTTGCAAAGGTCCATAAAAATAGCAAAACACATCAAAAAATTCCTAAACAATTTCTGGGGTTAGCCCTCATATTAAGGAGCATTTTTCATGTTCAAAGATTTTTCCCTAGGAGTCAACATTTTTCTCAGAAAATTCAGTAAGAAAATAAAAGGGGTTTTGGGTGCGGTTAGCCAATCCTGAGGCCGGGATTGGTTTACCGCGCGCGCGCCTGGAGTTCTGCCTCCACATCGGATCTGGGCCTGATCCGCTGTGGGGGGGGGGGGGGTCGCGAATGCGGAGGCGAGCGGGATTTAAGAATCCCGCCGCCGTCCGATCTCATCAAGGAGATCGGACGGCAACTGCTGCTCCCCGACGGTGCAGAGGGTGGTGGCCTCTGCCACTGCCGATCAGCAGCCGCCTGCCGCCGGCGCCACCCCTGGTCGACTCGCAGGGGGGCGACGAACCATCTGGCGGTGGTCTGACGGCTTGATGCCGCTGACCACCCCTGGATTTCACCAAGATGAAGGGGGCGGGTGGCGCGGCCTGCATGGGCCATCTCAGTCGATGCCGCGCCGCCCCTCCCCCCTGATGGGCCTCTTACTGCCCCCGACCGGGTCGCCGGGGGTAGGGCTTATCTCCGGTGATGGCCCGACGGCCTGGTGTCGTCGGCCGCTGCCGAAGATTGTTAACGGGATAGAGAGAGAAAGTAGGGGGCTTGCGGGTGTCGTCGGAGACGCGTTCTCCGGCGGCCCCGCCGCCTCTCCTCGTCGGGGAAGGGGTCCCCGGGTGGGGTACTGCTCCCCTAGAGCCACCACCGTCGTTGGGGTGAGGCTTACTCTGCCGGGCCACCACCCGCGCCTGGGTCATGGCTCGGGTGGTGCTGGCGGCGCTCCGGCGACGGGGGCGACATGCAACACGCCGGGGGAGTGGGGAAGGGGGAGGGGGAGGTGTTCCACCTGGTGTGGGGGAGCTCGGGTGGTGGTGGGCTGTCCAGCCATTGAAGGTGGTGGCGGCGGTGGGTTTGGAGGAGGTTTTTCAGCGAGGGGGGTTCGGGCAGGAGGAGGGTTTGGCTGGGGAGGGGGGGGGGGGTAAGTGAGCTCAGAGGGGGGGGGGGGGGGGGGGGGGGGGGATATACTGCCTTTATAGGGAGGGAGGGGGACCTCCCTTCCCTTCCTCCCAATGTGGGACTAAAGGGAGGGGGAGTGGGGGAAGATATTTCTTCCCTCCCTCCACTACCCTAAGGCCAGCTGGCCCCCCTTACAAGAATAGGGCAGCCGTCCTTGGTGGTGTGGTGAGACCCTTATTTGGAGAAAATTTCCAAAAAAATAGAGGGGGGGGGTGACCAAAGTCAACCCTAGGGTGGGTCCCCCATGTAGGTCAAAGTCCAAGTGGGTCCAACTCGTCGGGTGGATGGTCAATGTTGGGGTACTAACTCATCATGGGTGCGTGCACGCTTTTCGGTGTGACATAAAGCTTGATTTGAATGTGGGTTGACTTTCCGACGTCGTAATTGGTTACAACAAACTTCGTTGGTCTTGTTTTGACTTTAGGAGTCCACTGAGACTGACTGAGAATGATTCCGAGTTTATACGCTTAATATTTTAAAAACTGTGCCATGGCGGCCAACAAAACTTAAACGGACATATTTCTTATACGACCTCCGATTGAAACGCAACAAGTTTTGTTGCGCTCGTATTGACTGTACGAGTCTAACGAAACTGACAGGAGTCAATTCGGAGTATGTATGGTCATTATTTCATAACGGTATTGTTGTGACGTGCTACGATACTCAAAATGGTCCTTTTCCCTAAACGACCTCGGATCGGTGTGGAACGAGTTTCGTTGCGCTCTTATTGGTTATACGAGTTTAACGGAACTGTCAGAAGTCAATTTAGAGCATGTATGATCACTATTCCACAATGGTGTTGTTTTGACGTGCCACGATACTCAAAATGGTCGCTTTCTCTAAACGACCTCGAATTGGGGTGAAACGAGTTCCGTTGCACTCGTATTGGTTATACGAGTCTAACCGAACTGACAGAAGTCAATTTGGAGCACGTATGGTCACTATTCCACAACGGTGTTGTTGTGACGCGCTACGATACTCAAAATGGTCATTTTTCCTAAACGACATTGGATCGGGATGGAACGAGTTTCGTTGCGCTCGCATTGGTTACACGAGTCTAACGGAACTGACGGTGCTCAAATTAGGGTTCCCTTAGCACAATATCCTAAAATTGGGTTATTTTCTATCCTCTGGGTTACTTTTATTGGGTCCACTAGGGTCTAGTGACCCAATAAAAGTTGGGATGTTACACAAAGTCCCGGAGTGTCCACATGAGGAGTTTCAATTCTACTTTATGTAGAGTCTGTAGTTTTCCTTCATGACATATGTGTTTGTATATGGTAATACTACGTTATGAGTAGGTCATGTTTATATTTACAGTGTTTGGTAAACCCATTTTGATGTATGTATCAGGCTACCTGTTGTACTGATGTGCCTTGTATCAGATCTTATATGAAATAAAATGGGTTTATTTTGTCATGCACTTTCCTTTTTGTACTCTATTTTATAATGCTTTGCACTGAACATTTCTTATCTTGCATCTCTGATGAAATTTATGAAATATATATGCTAAATTCTAGCGGTAGCCAATAAGGGGATCATTACATCGCGCGCGCAGCAGGTGCAGGTAAACACATAGAGGAACGTGCTCGTGAAAATTCCGACGGACGCTCGCTTTAAGGCTTCGTGGACTTAGTAGTTTCTCCATTTCTCTGCACCTAAAGCTTGTATCAGATGTAATGAAGAGGTGGTCCATCACCCTTCGAGGTACTCAAATACTTGTAAACAAAGGGGAAATAGTAGATTTTGGCCCGACAGAAATCCGACTATGCGGTTTTTCATCATTTCTGGGTTTTTCACGTTAAAAATGCCTCTTGTCATTGATGTTTTGTTTCTCATTTGACTGTTTGCGCTCCCGGTCCGACTCAATGCTAAGACGGTCTGATTCTCCGGACATATATAGATTTATATCTATATCTATACTATTCTATAAATAAAAAGTGCATTGTTGATTTGATGTCCTAATACATAACTATGAAATATTTGCCATCTAAGTTTTTGGGGCGGCGTCAGCGCTCCGGCGAGGCGGCGAATGAAGCCCGAGTTGGGACCGGAGGTGGGGAGCGGCTAGGGCATCACACAACGTGTGGTGTTTAGAAAATAAATGAGTTTTTTTTTTTTTTCAGGGTATTAAAATGGTTTGTATATAATAGTAAAAAGGGACAAAAAAAAAAAAACTCAAAATATCGATTTGTATATAGCCAAATATCATCTACCTATAAGACTATAACAATGCCCATAAAAAAGTCCCCTTTTGTGCAACATTCCTATTCCCACTTTTACCCTCTCATTCAATTATTAATTGGTTATAATTTCAAATTATTTTGAAAATATTTCAGTCATTTCTAATATCTGGCTCAATTCCAAAATCCGATAGATTACATTTATGGGCTATAACAATGCCGTAAAACATTCAGTTTATCACAACGCAGCCGAGAACATTTCAATCGAGAAGAACAACTGTGAAACAAACATGATCCAGCAGACAAAAGCATAATCAAACAGATCCAAATCAGTTTCAAAATCCGATCACCTGGCGGCCAACGGAGTGAAAACGGCTTCCGTAAGGACATGAATCCTCCTCAAAATGCCCAAATCGAGCAAATAGTTGACGTAGACCTTCCCTTCCACCGCCGTCGCCGACGTCGCCACCCGATGCAGCGGCCCAATATACCTCGCCGTCACCGCCGCAGTTTCCCAGTCGTCAAAACTCTCCACAATTCTAGCAGAAGGAAATGTGCCGGCGACCACCAACTTGGTCGGCGACAGCAGCTCCATTCCATCTCCCATCAGAACAGAGCCCGCTACACGAACAACTCTCACCTCCTCTGTTTTCGTGTCGACTCTGAACAGCTGGCCGCCGGCGGTGTGAACCACCAGGAGATAGCCGTTGCGGTGGTAGACGATCCCGTTGAGGCCGACGAAGCTTCGGTACCATTGTTTGTTTTGGGAGAAGAGATCGCTCCTTATGATCGATAGGAGTTCACCGTTCAACCCAACTTTCCAGATCTTGTTTGATTTTGTGTCGGTGACATAAGCGTTGCCGTCATCGTCGACGGCGACGTCGTCGGCGAATGAAGGCTCGTCATCTGTTAATTAGCTTCCGAATTAATGTTTCAATTAAATTTACCAATTTAAATTTAGGGCAATGTTATAGGCAGTCCTAAAACTGCTAAATACAGTCCATTGAATTTAAAAGTATTTTTAGAACTGCGAATAGACATTTTAGATGTTTTTTGGATTTCGAATAGCCGTCGTAGGACTGCTAATAACATCACCCTAAATTTATTACCATTAACTTTTAAAGTAGTGTTGGGAATCCATGATTTAAAACAAAATAAAAGAAAAAAAAAGAGAAATTTTTGCTCCTGGGCTCGGGCTCTGTTTGTAAATTTTATGTCTCGATGAAATCTGATGTCGACAAGTGTCTCAATCATGTGAGCTTGAAAAATAAAATAATTTTGACTCAATTTTTTCCCTTAACCACATGATGCTTCTCTCTTTTGAGTATTTGCTTTTCTGTAAAAATTAGCGATGGGCGAAGTATAGCGTTAAGGGGTTTGTGAGCGGCGGCAGCGCCGTCACGGCGAGGCAACGCCGTGGCCGGAGTAGCCCCCATGCACTGTTATGATCAGGGTACTGTCGTGGTTGGCCGTAGGGGCGGAACCCCGTGCTTCTCACTCGTGTATACAAACATATAAATTAAAAAATATATAACAAGAATACAATAGGAATATAAAATATAATTTAAATATATAATATCAAAAGTTCATTAATAATTTAAAATAATTGATATATTGCATTATAAACCCGCGATACAGTAGCAATAATAGCTCAATGGCTTTTTAATTGAGTATAAATAATATTAATTCAGAAGCTTAAACTGAGCATAAATGACCGCAAGAGCCTGACCAAATGTAAGTGAGCCTGAAAATAAACCCTAAATTCTAAACCCTAAATTCTAGACTTTAAATCAAATTTAATTAAAAAAAAAAAGGCCATTGTTAACTGCAACTCGTTTTTGAATATCCCTAAAAAAAGAAAGAAAAAAAGACTAGCTTAAAATCTCCACTAGATATAGTAACAAATACTCGTTTTTAAAACGCTACCGTTGTTTGTTGTGTTTGGATGCATCGGTCATGACTGTAAAACGCTGAAATGTGTGTTTTTTTGTATATGCGTGATCACAAAACCCTTTCCGCTTACACGTCTCATTTCCGCACTTTCTGCCTTCCAGACCTTCCGCGCGATCCCTCTCGCGACCTTTCTCTCTCGCACAATTCCGCCGCGCTGTTACGCCGTCGGTAATACACATTTTCAAAGATCGCCGCCGTTGTTTCTTACGCACGCAGATACCGGCACTTCTTCCGCACGCAGGCGGCCCGATGTCTTCTCTGCTCGATGACCTAGGGCTACTTCGATCTTTTAGGTATTATTCCTCTCCTTTTTGGTAATACACATTGCGTGCTCGTGATTCGATCTTCTGATAGAATTAGGGCCAATAACACTTTGTAAAATCCTCCTTATCTTTGTTCTTCAGTGAAAGAGCCAAATCTGATCAAGATTGGGGCTGCTTTGCAAAATCCTCTTTATTTTCTGTTGATCTTACATTTAAGGCATGTTTAGGACAGCTCTGGCGGATGAAGCTGTTAATTAGGCGTTTGTTTTGTGCGTTTTTAAATAATCGCTCCCTTATTTCCGGCGTTTTTTTGGATGTTTTGAAAATCGTTCTCGAACCTGCTTCTGCTCCCGTAAAATCACTCTCTCGCGTGATAGGTTTTCGCAGGCGGCAGCGAGAGATCGATGGGACCCGACAGCGAGAAGGTGACCCTGTTCTTCTTCCTCTTCCCGATTGCAGGCGGCATTGTGAGATCGAAGGCGACCCGACAGCGAGAAGGAGACCCGACAGCGAGATATCAAAGGCGGCCTTGTTTTTCTTCCTCTTCCCGATCGCAGCCGCCAGCGTCACTACAACTGCTCGATCGCGACCCGACAACTGCTCGATCGAGGGAGACCCTGTTCTTCTTCCTCTTCCCGATCGCAGGCGAGAGATATCCCTCCATACAACTGCCCAGATCGTTCAATTTTCTCCTCGAAATAAAGGTATAATTCTCCAAGCTTATTTTAAAACACGACAATGATGAATTGATGAGTTTGTGTGTAGAAAAATCCATCCAATTAGTCGAAACTCCATCTGATCACATATCTGCTATCACATATCAGCTGCTATTACATTGGATTCTCATGTTAAAAAAATAATATAAACATTATTCAATGCTATCCTTCCAGATGCTTTATGAATGTACATGAGTTTGTGTTATAGCTGTAAGCATTTATGCATGTGTGTTTGTGTCTGTACATGTACAATTTGATGCATGCTTTTATAGTTTGGTTATGGAGGGAAATGTCTCCTATCTTGGATTCATAAAATTGATGAATGCATGCATCACTTTTAGTTATGATTTTAGGCTTACAAGGTGCAATTCTTAACTATTATTCCATATAATGAATACATATAAACTTCTATGGTGAATTATATTTTGGGTATGTAAATGTTATTTCAAATTGATGTGAGTTCAATTAAATGCTTGTAATCAATCCAATATAATTCACATCTCTGCAATGCACTTTATAATTGTGATTTATGGATAAACAAATCTATGAAATAATGTTAGATTTATGTTTATCTTTATAAAAATGTTGGAAGGATAAATCTTGAAATCAGTACTCATCTTATGAGTCATTGGATAGGTTTCAAAAATAAAAACTAATGGAAAGAGTAATCTTTACTACATATTTTTCATGCACAAAGTTTACCTCAAAATATTTTTCATGTACAAAGTTCTTTTTCATGTACAAAGTTTGTGTATGTTTGTTTATTATGTAAGTGTTGTAATGGGTGTTTGTGTGTGTGCATGAATGTGTGTGTGGATGAGTGTGTGTGTGTGGTATGTATGTATTTTTTTAGTGTGTTAGTGTTTGAGTGAGTGTTTGTGTGTGTTTGAATGAGTGTTTGTGTGTGTGAATGAGTGTTTGTGTATGTGTGTGTGTGTGTTTGAATGAGTGTTTGTGTGTGTGTGTGTGTTTGTGTATGTTTTTTTATGGATTAGTGTGTATGCGTGTTTGTGTAGCTTCTTAATTTTCTGGGTATACAATTTTATGGGAAACCTTAAGGTTGGAGGAAGCTCAGCAACCAGCTGGGAGTCAAATGAAGTTTTGATCTTCTGCGATTTTTGCATTATAGAGATTGGGCTGTGAAATCGGCCTACCACCCACTTTAGCAAGGATGGTTGAAAAAATTTGATGGGGTCTTTTAAACAGCGTACTGGAAAAAACTACGATCGAATGCAGATGAAAAATAAGTGGGATCATCTAAAGAAAGACTAGAAGTTGTGGAAAGAAGTAAAACCTAGAGAGACCGATTTTGGATGGGACCAGGAAAAGAGAACCATTGCAACATTTGATCAGTGGTGGGAGGATAAAATCAAGGTAACCTAAAAATTAATAAATTTATACAAAATTATATGATTTTTTAATATTTTCTTATATTATTATAATTGTAATGTATAGGTTGTTTCTGATGCCAAAAAATTTTGATATGCTGGCATTGCGCTCGAGTTAAATGAGAAACTGAATATTATGTTCAGTCAAGTTCTTGCTACAAGTGAAGATTATTGGGCATCATCAATTGACAGTGTACCACCTGATATGGAGCAAATTTCTGAGGAAGAAGACAATGCAGTAGGAAACATGGAGGTTCCGCGACTTGATTCATCAACCAATATTGACAATGCCTCCACCTCCACGAGTAAACGAAGAAGAATGAGAAAGAATAAAGGAGTGACTCTTTCCTATATGAATGAGTTGCGTGCATCTGCACTAGCGGAGAAGCCACTACCAATTGTCACAATCAAGGAGGCAGTGGAGTTGATCTGCGATGCAAGAGATACGTGTTGATTTGAGTTTATATTACTTTGCTTTGAACCATTTCAAAGACAAAAGAAACATAGAGATTTTCATTAACATTTCAGAGGAGGATATGGTATGGAGGATCAAAAGTGCTTTTGAGAACATGCAGCAGTTATGCTTGAGAACAATTAATATTTTTATGCCTAGTTATGTTTGAGAACAATTGATATTTTTCTTCGTATGTCATATGTTTTGTAATATTTTAATTTTATTTATATTTCAGTATTTTCGTTTAGAAAAAAAAGCAGCTCTCAAAAAGTTGTTCTACCAAACAGTTTTATTTGAAAGAGCTCTGTTCTATCAGTGCTTATACACAGACTCTCCAAATAGCCTACATCTTTTCAAAACAGCTTCTAAAAGAGCTCTCTTTAAAGTGCTATGTTCAATCAACAACTTTTCAATCCACAGCAGCCGTCCCAAACAGACCCTTAGTTTTGATTTTTTGATTGCCGTTTTTACAATGATGAGGGGAGAAGGCTTTTGCATCTGTATAGGAAATCATCCCAAAAAATATTGGTTTAAAATAACATTTAGACGAGAACCGTCTCAGCTCGAGAGTGAGCCGAATGCGCAAACAGTTACAGATAGAACCAATAGTTGACAACAAGACGTTTGACGTGGAAAAATCTGGAAGGAGAAAAACCACTAGGCCGAATCGGTGGTGACCAATTCCACTATCTTTTATAGAGTATTACAAAAAGTTGTTTCTCGAGGGTGACAAACCACCGCTCGTTACAATAAACTTTCTGGATTACGAGAGTCGCTTGGAGCGGAACGTTGGGAAGCATGCTCAGGAGTAATCCGAAAGGATGAATGCAACAACAGGGGGGGGGGGGGGGGGGGGCTTCTGGATTCGAAGCACGAAGCTGAAGGAATCTTCGAGCCGTCTTTGAAGGGACCGTCGAAGACTAATGGAGATCTACAAAGAAATTTTCAAACACCGAAGGAGATCTCTCAGACATCTTCAAGGGAAGACTCGAGAGCTTTCTCTGGCGTTGAAGGTAAGATATCTTCAAATGAGGGCTCAGGGCCCTTTTTTATAGCTTTTGAGGGGGGCGTCCTGGTAATTGCGACACCGTAACTGCCGAACGGGCGAATAAGAACTCTTAATCGAGGGTACATAGATTGCCAGTTTTACGAATATGACAACCTTGCCCCCCCCCCCCCCCCCCCCCCCCCCCCCCCCCCCCCCCGTGCGCCGCAGAGGCGAGCACGTCATAAGGCGACGACGACGATCGGGAGGCGAGAGCGGAGGCGGGACACGAATGATGGGCGTGCGCGGGAGTGATCCCATGAGAGAGGGCGCACACGGGAGTGATTGCGCGCAAGAGGGTGGGAGCGGGAGTGACCCCGCGCGGCCTACCCAGCGCGTTCGACCCCGCACGACCGATGTACGCGAGAGGACACCTCCTAGGTCGTCCACGATAAAGGAAGCATACGATGAGCTAGTGATGATCCAACAATATATGATAATCTAAATGTTTATAGCTTCACAATGAGGGACACTTCACAGTATGTGTCAGTGCTATTCAAAACAATTTTAATCGTGATTTCTACAATGACTATATTCGTAGGCATCCTTCATGTAAGGACCCATAGTTCAATGAGTATGATAATGACGAGAACTATATACATAAGGAGACAAATGCACCTGATGAAATTGATGCCGACATTTTTTTTTTCATTTTTTCAACATTCAGGTGAAACCTATGCACGTGGAGAGATTGATGATATGAGTTATTTAACACTGTTTATTTCTAAAATTATTATGTCAAACATTGAAGTAATCTCATTTGAATATTCAATTATTTTGTTTGCATATTATAATATCTAAATTCACACTTTTATTCGTTTAGAGTACAATTTTTGTTATATATATATATATTTACTCCAACATCCACCGCTGTTCTGTGTTACCAAACAGATAAAACTGCGTTCACGTTCGCGATATAACAGAAAAAATAGTTTCTCCAAACATCGCGATTATGACCGCAATTTTCAACCACTGTGTTTATGACCGCAATTTCCAACCATTGAGTTTATTATCGCATTTTCCAACCACTGCGTTTATGACCGCATTTTCCAACCATTGCGTTCACAAGCGTCACCACAAGACCCTTAGATCTCAAACCTAAGCAAAAGAGATATTAAGTATGGAAAATTGCGGAGAAAATCTTGAATTTATTAGGTAAATTTTTAGTAACACCGACAGCTTTGGTCACCTCTGATGGGCTGGTGATGACAGCTGAGATCTTCCCTCTGGAGATAAGATAGGCGGGGGCAGAACGAATAATGGCTGAGCAGAGGGCGGAGTTCAGGGGTAGGTAGGAGGGAAGAGGAAGGTCGGTAGGAAGGGAAGGAGGGGAAAAGGAGAGGCCCCGACAGGCTTCGATGCAGGGGGAGATATTTTGGTACTTCCGTCGCACAATTCTTCCCGTGCGCAGTACAATTCCAGTCGGATTTTAGACTAATAATCATGTAAAAAATAACTCATTATGACTGTAATTTACAACTGGAAATTCCTGTCAGATTTTTCATATAACACGGGCACTAAAAATTGTGCAAGCGGGAATTCTACGGTGAATTAATATCGCGCACGAGAAAGATCGTGCGCCGACAGGGGCAAAACTATTCATAGGCACACCCGGGCACGTGCTCGGGTTCAATTTTTTGGGGAAAAAACTAAAGTTGTTTGACCTATACGAACTTATGAGCTTTAATAGTTGTTTTCTCTTCAACCGCTCAACAAAATTCAAATCTGAAAGCGGCGTTGAACTCGTATCGAAAAAATACACAAGATAGACCCTTCAAACAAATGTTTTCATCAAGATTTGATAGGACTATCATTTTTACAAATTTGACATTTTATAGCTAATTGTAAAAAAATTCTTTAATTAGATCAAATAATCATCGCCATCACCAAACACATGAAACTAGTTAAACATTTTCTAAAATTTTACTCCAATCAACAATAGTTATAACTTATAAGTGATATTTTTCAAAAATCTTAATTTTATAATGAGTTTTTACATACAAAAATCTTAATTTTATAAGGCTTTATTTGGCGCCGCTTTTTGTTCCGGCGTTTTGAGGAAATGACGCCGCACGGCGGCAAATCAAATGAATTGCCGGCTCCGTTTTCCGCATCTGGTCCTTGTAGGGAATGAAGGCCAAGAATATAGCACTCTGACTGTCACAAAATACTGTGTACACGTCCTGTCGAAGACCAAGCTCAAGCATGAACTTCTTCATCCAAATAAGCTCCTTTGACGCCTCAGTCAACGCAATATACTCAGCCTCCGTTGTCGACAATGTCACGCACTTCTGAAGCCTTGACTGCCATAACACTGCCCCCCTCCAAAAGTGACCACGAATCCAGAAGTGGATCTCCTCGTGTCAACATCTCCTGACATGTCCGAGTCCGAGTACCCGATAAATTCTGGTGGACCTCCACCAAACTTTAAGCAAAGGTCAGAGGTACCTCGGAGATAGCGGAATATCCATTTCACAGCACTTCAGTGATCTTTCCCTGGGTTTGCCAAGTAACGGCTCACAGACCTCACAGCATGAGCTATGTCTGGCCTAGTGCAGACCATAACATACATCAAACTCCCTACTGCAGATGCATAAGGGATATGATTCATCTCTTCCACCTCCTCCTCAGATGAAGGACTTTGAGAACTAGAAAGTCTGAAGTGCCCGGCTAAAGGAGTAACAACGGGTTTTACCTTGTCCATCATGAACCTCTTCAGCACTTTCTCCACATACTCAGACTGAGATAGCCATAGTTGACCGGCACTCCTGTCACTGGTGATTTTCATTCCAAGAATCTTCCTTGCCGGTCCCAAATCCTTCATTTCAAAGGACTCACCGAGCTCCTTCTTCAACTCAGCTATGCTTGCCTTGTCATCCCCAACAATCAGCATATCATCTACGTACAGCAGCAGAATAGTGAAAGCCTTCTCAGTCCTCTTCACATACACGCAGTGATCAGCCCTGGTCCGTTGAAATTTGCTCTTCATCATGAAAGCGTCAAATTTTCTATACCACTGCCTGGGTGCCTGTTTCAACCCATAAAGGCTCTTCTTGAGCCGGCAGACCAGATGATGCTTCCCCTTAGCCACAAAGCCTTCAGGCTGCTCCATGTATAGCTCTTCCTCCAAATCACCATGCAGAAATGCCGTCTTGACGTCCATCTGCTCGACTTCAAGATCCATGGAGGCAGCCATACCCAACACCAGTCTGATAGAGAACATTTTCACCACTGGGGAAAATATCTCATCGAAATCGATACCTTGTTTCTGACTGAAACCTTTCACTACAAGTCTCGCATTGTACCTCGGCTGAGAGAGATTTTCATCCAACTTCAGCTTGAAGACCCACTTGTTCTTCAAAGCTCTCTTCCCTTTAGGCAATGGGACTAAATCATACGTGTCGTTCTTCTGAAGGGAGTATAACTCCTCTTCCATAGCAGCCGTCCAAGCCTCACGATCTTCAGCACTCTGAGCCTCCATATAGGACTCAGGCTCTCCACTATCTGTAAGCAAGATATACTCATGAGGAGAATACCTGATATTGGGCCTTCTGACTCTCTCAGATCTGACAAGAGAAACCTCCACCACAGGTGGCACATCAACTGGCAGAGCTCCCCCTACATCCGGAATCATCTCCTCATCAGGAATAAGCTCACCAACTTCCTCCTCAGCATGCCCATCATCAGCAGCAGTCTCTACTGGCCCATCATCAATATAGAGTCTCTCCTCCGCAGGTGGAAACTGTGGAACCTGTGAATCCGCAGCATTCTGCTCACCAACCACTTGATCTTCAACAAAGATCACATCTCTGCTTCTGATCATTTTCTTGTTCACGGGATCCCAGAGTCTATATCCAAACTTTTCATGGGGAAATCCCAACAAGATGCACTCCCGAGACTTCTCATCAAGCTTCGATCTCTCTTCCTTGGGGACATGAACGTGAATTTTGCACCCAAACACCCGCACATGTCCGTACGACACTTCCTTCCCGGACCAAACACGCTCTGAAATATCACCATTCAGAGGTGCCGAAGGAGACAGATTTATCAGATGTACAGCAGTTTGCACAGCCTCAGCCCAAAACTGCTTACCAATGCCAGCTTGAGAAATCATGCATCTGATCTTCTCAATAATCGTCCTGTTCATCCTCTCTGCCAACCCATTCTGTTGCGGCGTCCTCGGGATTGTCCTTTCATGTACTATGCCGTGCTCTCTGCAGTAAGCATCGAAGGCACCAGTGTACTCTCCCCCGTTGTCAGATCGAACTCGCTTTATTTCTTTACCGGTCATCTTCTCCACCTTCGCTCTGAACTCTTCAAACTTTGCTAGAACATCACTCTTCTGCTTCACAGAATATGCCCAGACTTTCCTGGAATGATCGTCAATGAACGTGACAAAGTAAGCGGCTCCGCCCACAGACTTGGGCTCAATAGGACCACATACATCAGTGTGTATCAAATATAGTAACTCCGCCTTCCTCTTTGGTTCAGAATCAGCAAAGGAAACACGTTTCTGCTTACCGGCCAAGCAGTGCACACACGTGTTGGGAATCCCTCCTGATAGCTCCGGAAGAACCTTGTTCTTCACCAAAATCTTCAAGCTCTTCTCACTGATATGCCCAAGCCTGCGATGCCATAACTCCATAGAGTCGCCCTCAGCAGCATTCACAATTGGACCACAGATCTTGGCATTAGTGCGATAAAGGCCACAACACTTCCTTCCTCTGGCTACCACCAAAGAGTCCTTCAGCAACCTTCAGGTACCTCCACCTTCAATGCTTGTGAAACCACCGTCATCAAGTCTACCAACGGAAATCAGATTCATTCTCAAGTCAGGAATATGCCTGACGCCCTTGAGAACAATCTTTCCAAACTCAGTCTCCAGGTGGACATCACCACTGCCAATAATCAACGATTCACCGGAATTAGCCATCCGGATCACACCAAGGTCTCCCGCAGAATAGGTGTAGAAGTAATCCCTGTGAGGAGTGCAATGATAAGATGCACCTCCGTCCACGATCCAGTCTGTGTCAACGCATTCCTGGCAAGACGACCCACTGCACTGCAAGCATAACGGCTCAGCCTCCACAATCGAAGTCGTCGCATCACCACTGGATTCTCCTACCTCCTTGGTCGTTCCCTTCAGGTCTCTTTTCATTTGGAAACAATCCTTTTTGAAATGACCCTTCTTCTTACAATAGTAGCACTCGATGTCCTTCTTGGATTTGCCCCTAGACTTGCTCCTGAAAGTGCCCCTGTTTTTCACATCCTTCTTCACAGACCTGCCTCTTCCTTCCGTGAGGAAAACACCCGAATTGGAAGATCCAACATCCTTCCTTCTCAACTCTTCGTTCAGGAGACAACTAGACACCATCACCATGGTTACCACGCCATCAGGTGCTGAGTTGCTCAACGACACTACTAGAGTCTCCCAACTCTCTGGTAAGGAGCTAAGGACCATCAGAGCTTGGAGTTCATCTCCCAAGGTAATCTTCATGGACTCCAACTGATTGATAATACTTTGGGCAAGGTTCAGGTGCTCAGTCATCTGCGAACCTTCCCGGTACTTCAAATTAACAAGCTTCCTAATCAAAAATGCCTTGTTACATGCAGTCTTCCGCTCATACAAAGCTTCCAGTTTTTTCCATAAGGCTTGAGCCGAGGACTCCGTGGAAACATGATGAAAAACAGAGTCATCAAGCCACTGCCTAATGAAGCCTACTGCCTTCCGATCCATCTTCTTTCACTTGAAGGTCCTTAAGTGGAAAACCTTCACCACTTGAAGGTCAAAAACCACGGGGCACAACACAACAAAATCCACTATAATAAATAAGGATTACAAAGATTATCTAGGTTTGCCCAAACCTAGAACGTCCACCGGATTTGACAAGCAAATCCACAACTCTCTACCACAAAGATGAACACACAACTTCTCTACAACAAGATAAAACTCTACTCTCTTTTCAAGCACAATAGCAAGCGAAAAACGAGAAAGAGAACACCTTGAACCGTAGACGAAGAGGCCTTTGAAAAGGTAGAGAAATCTCCAATCAACACTGAGGAAACACTTCCTCCTTCCGGCAATGGCAACGACAGCGACAACACTCTCCAAGAGCAGCGGCGACAGCCTTCTTCAAGGCGGCGGCGACAGCCCCTCCTTCCAGCGGCAGAGGCGGCGACAACCCCCTCTTCTTCCAACGACAAACCCCTCTCCTTTCAGCGATAGCAGCGCCGGCAAACCCCCCCTCCAAAGCACCGGCGGTGGCTCTCCAAGATCGCGCGAAGAGGAGGGGCGACGATTTTTGGTCGAGAGTATGAGAGGGGAGGATCAAAATTAGATCGGCTATATTCCAAAGAGGAATAATAAAACTGCATAATAAAACTGCTGCCCTAAGCAGTTCACGCCAAAACTGTCCGGTTCACATGAACCGGACCCCCAAAAATCTGTCCAAATTTTGCTCAAATAGAAGGACAGAGCCAAAAGAGTTGCAACCTGCTATTTTAACAGGTTGCAACCTATTTGCTGAATCACAAAATTCACAAAAAAAAAACGTCACCTTTAGGGGCTGAACCCCAACAGTCCCGCCTAGCCCGAGGAAAGGAGCAAAGCGCTCTGTCTGGTACCCCTCTTCCCCGCCTCCGATTCGATCCCGCCGTTTGCTCATGCCCTTTTTGCCCGCCAAGGCCGCGCCAAATAAAGCCTTAGAGAGCGATGTAATGAAATTTGGGTCTCGCGTTAAAAGTTATGATATTTACTATTTATATTTTTTTTTCTAATATCTATAATTTTCACGTTAAAAGTTATATTGATATTTCAATTTTAATTAATATCAATATCGGATCACCCACCGTCCGTTTGAAATCAGACGACCGCAGTGAATTCAAGAGGGATTGAGAGAGGAGAGAGAGAGGTGCGGACCTGGGTAGCTGAGTCGGGTGAGGAAGAACCTTTCGCCGGAATCGAGGTCGTACGAGGCGACTGCGGCGGAGCGAAATCGCCTCACGTCGGCGTAAACCACAAGGAATCGGCCGCGGGCCGCATCGATCGCGATCCCCACCGAGGCGTTCCCGGCGACGTCATCGTCGGCGATCACAGTGCGCGCCTCGAGCTCGGAGCCGTCGGCAATTCCGGGGAGGCGGATCTCGTCTATTTGCCCCCCGAAGAAGGTGGAAATGAGGAATCTGCGGCGCGGAGGATCCCATTTCGCGCACTCCCTAAGCCAGCTGCCGCTCCGGAAGCCGACGGTGCCATCGGCGGCGGTGGCGGCGCGTTCTAGGGACGCGATTAGAGCAAACGGTATAGCGGTGGCGAGGGCCAGCAGAACCGCAGCGCGTAGGCCACAGAACCCGCACCAGAATCTCGCCATTGCTCTGAGAGAGAGAGAGAGAGAGAGAGGGAGAGAGAGTAATGGTGTTGAAGTAGTTATGGTTCGCGATCTGATTGCAGAAAATCTGATGAAAATTAGGAACGGGATTAATGAATGATGGAGACGGCTACAACTAATTTTAATTAACCGAGAGGATTAGAGAGTATAATGGTTGAGATTACCGCTGATTTGATTTTATTAATTATCAAGTGACAATGATGTATATCTATATCTATTAATTATAATGGTTGAGATTACCGCCGATTTGATTTTATTAAAAAAATCTGAATTTACCCTTGCATATTTTGATTATTTACGAAGTTCTCCCTGATGCCTAGTTGGACCACATCCCGTGGAACGGACGAACCACTTTTATATGTGTAGCGTTTCATGCTCTAGGAATGAGACTGTATTTTCTCAATTAACTCTCAATTAACTACAGTTATATTGAAAATAAAGTTCCAACAAACTGTGTTTTCAAACCCTTTTTGCCGGCAAAAATACAGTTGTATTTAACACTAACAAAAGCATTCTTTCTGCAGTAATATTTTTACAACATTTATCTAAAATATATGCAGATGCGATCTTAAAATGATCGTAAAAAATATGAATCAATATTACGATTTTTATTTTGTAAAAAAAAAATATACATCTTAGCATACAAAAATAATTTCGCACCTTCTTGTGGAACGCTACACGCATAAAATTAATGGATGATTTTCTCCGGCCAAATATGGGTGTTTGGATAGCACTATTGAAGAACGACGAAGGTATTATTTTTCACCTGGCGCGAAAAATGAAACTGAACGCACACTATCGTGATAAAATAAACAAAAATTTTTGGAGAAACCACGAATATCTCAAATATTTATGTAATATATTATATATGGGAAAACCTTTCAATATCTCAGCTATTTTTATAATATCCGAAAAAAATCTCAGAAAATCTCAGCAACTTGTAAAAAAATATATTCATTTGCTATGCTGCTAGGTGTCAACATCATGTGTGCCCCAAACACAGATTTGTGTCCAGGATCCAGACCGAAAAATTTAGTGTAGAACGACGATTTATTTTCGACCAAGACAGCAAAAAGAGAGGGCGGGAGGAAGTAAGGCCGTGATGATCGGCTCCGATCCGTCCTTCTCCGCAATCAACGTCATCAAGCATAGAGCGTAGTTATGTGTAACATCTCCTAATGACAGTTCTGCAACAGAGATCGTCAAGCTCGGAGAGTGCAGAAGCTGGACTATGAGTGAAGGTTTCAGGTGGGACCAAAATATTCTTCGAGGTTGTCAGCGGCACTCTTGGATGTTCTCGACAACTATTTTGGTCGAAGAAACAGAGGAAAAAAAGTAGTAGTCGTCGTCGTTCGCGGTGCAGCCTTCGTCAGAGTAGTTGTTGTTCGTCCCCATTGCCTTAGATGGGACGTCACTTCCGCCACTTGCAGCCCCCCTGAGGCAATGATAGCAGTCCCCCAACACGACTGCCCTCGGGGGATGGCGACGACAATGAGCGAAGAGTGCAGCGGACTGAGAGTGGATCATGAAAAGGCTGTCGGCTCACGGCCGGAGAGTGGGTCGGGGTCAAAGGGAGATTGCGAGTAAGTTGCGAGCTTGGAAAAGTTTATTTTATTTTGAATATTCATTTTACGAGCCTCACCATCACCACTACAACGTTAAGAGGATATCTTTATATATATGTATATATTTATACACTAATATATATAGAAGAAATTCCATTTGTTTAAAACATTAATATTTTCAGTTTTACCATTTATTTATTTTAAATATTATATTTTTTTTATATTTTATTTAATTTATTTTAAAAATATGGCCTTATCACTTCAATTTTTTATGAAAAAACAATAAAACATTTATCTTTCAAATTTTATCATTTCTTTATTTCAAATTCAATAAATTTTTTTAGTATCTATCTATTCAAGAAACAATACTGTGAGTTATGATTATAAATCCGCTAAGCAAACCCTAAATTCCATTTTTCTTCATTTTATGACATTAATCCATGTAAATTTACTAAATTACAGGTTGTATCTCAATATCTTCTAAAATTACAAAAACAACCCCCGTAAATTTAGATTTCATAACAAACATGCATAAAAATACCCCTTGAGAAAAGCGGGTTTGAAATTCACAGACTGCAGACCACTCGTTCGATTGATGAGGTTTCGGGGTAGGCGCTTGCAATTTTCCGATAAAAAGCCAACTAATGTTGCTTATGAGCATGGTTCACAAGAAGCAAGACCCATTTGAAGACCTCAAAATATAAAACATTTAAGCTTGCACCGAGTGAGAGTAATTATGAGATGGGTGACCTCCTGAAAAGTTTCCTGTAGGCCACCAGATACAAACCACGACAGATCTTTCACCATACTTGAAAGTGCGGATCAGGGCTTGTGAATTGGGAAATTTTTCGATTGACTCGGCATGACACCGATTCAATGGATTAAAGGCTCAAAGGATTGTTTTGATGCTCATCTAGGTCAAGACATTACATACTGCACCTTTGATCTTCTAGGGTTTATTATTGTGGTTGGATGTTATATTGTTAATAGAGTTGCGGCAAACCGCACAAACCTAGGGTCCGTTTGGCACGGCGATGGTGGTCAGGAACGCGGTGGTTATGAACCGCCTTTCGTGAACGCCCCACCTCACCTAAGTAGCTCCCTCCACTGTCTTTTTTTGTCCAAACTCACTGGAGCAAAAACACCGCGCCAAACAGACACCTAGTCATGGATACTGTGGTTCAAGTTCATGATCAGTGTATATATGAGAGCTTACTAGGATTTTTTAGTCTCTTTTTTGTTAAAAAAATTGTTCTAAAGCCTAGAGGAAAAAAACAAAGCTAAATTTTTTTTTTGATCTAAGCTAAGATTCAAGTCAACCAAAGAATCATGAACGGCTTGGATCAAAGTTGAATTTGTTGAGCTTAGAAGGGATCAAAATGTAGTAATCAAATGAATAAGCATGTAATGGTGGAATAAGAATGTGACGGGTTTCTTGCTTTGGAAACGCGTATGTTATCTCAGCAACTGGATTTGTATCGTTGTATCTTCGGCTTTTTATCAAATAAATAAATACAACTTAAAAAAAGAAGAATGCGATTTGGATAATCAAACAAAACAGAGTGAACAAGGTTCGATTCGACGCAACGACCCATGTTTGAGTTCAAATTGAAGTTGACTCGAGCGAACCAATAACAAGGAAGTTTATATGTAATCAAACAATACTATAATGTATAGAATTGAGTTAAGAGGGAGCCGCCAAATAAAATTAGAATCACATTTGATACAATTATGACTTCCAGAGTCCTTAAAACATTTATCTTATGTGATATGTAACGACTTATTTCAATCATTCGTGCACCACTCCTAACGAAAAATTATCAGGACGTAAATTTTCTAGAGAATTCACTTGATATTATGAGTAGGCACGCTCAAATAAAATTTTGTATTCTTGAAGTCATCGAGAAGTGGATTATACCCATCCTTGGTCTTCGTCTTCGACGGCAAGCCGAATTGTTCGATGAAGGCGGCGGTATCGAGCTGAACAGATGATGAAACTACAAACGGTCAGCTTAGAGAATGTTTTATGATAACCAATAAAAAGTATAAGGGCAGCCCGGTGCACAAAACATCCCCGCACAGCAAGGGTGAAATGTGGGCAAACCTTACCCTGCATTTTTGCAAGAGGCTGCTTCTATGACAAAATGTATAGCCTCAAATTTTTTGAAATTAAATATATAAGAGAGCTTTTCAATGTCATGTCTCTATAGTTTTAGAGCACTAAACATTCATATACATCACAAATGAATCATTTCTTTATAATCTCATTACATTAAACACATGCTAGCTTGCAAAAGTATGCTTATGAGCTTCACTAATAGGTTAATTTGATATCTTGCATGTATTTTATTTTAGGGACATTTACCGGGAACTCTCCTCTAAATTTGCTAAATTACAGGTTGTACCCCTCTTATTTTTGAAATTACGAAAACCTTCCCTGTAAGTTTACATTTCATAACATTCATGCACAGAAACCCCCTCTGAAAATTTACTCGAAGAGAATATTTTTGTGCATGGATGTTAGGAAATGTAAACTTAAAGAAGAGTTTTTTGTAATTTCAAAAGTAAGAGGGATGCAACCAGTAATTATGATCTATCACCTGTACAGATTGATCTTACGAACCACTCTGCCTTTTGCACTTAACATATTTTACCACACCTTGTAAGTGGGCAACTCGTATTTTTAGAGGTTGATCGCGGGCAGAGCCGCTCGAGCCCATCTATAGGCATGAATGGTAGCTTTAAAGGCACATGAAAATCCAAACCAAGAGGCCCCTGTAATCGCTCGACCTCTGAACGGTTCCTGCGAGTACCCTAGAGCATAGTAGTATATTGCCTACATGTTCTAGTGTACTTGATTGAGGAGTCTCTCTCCAGCTCATCTTCGGGTTAAGTAGCTTGCGCCAAAGTAGCTCCTTCGGTTTATACAAGGTGGTTGAAAAATTTGGAACCAACACTAAGGATTTTAGTTTTAGAGTGCAGGGGGGAAGCCGCCGCCCGCTTACTCTTCCCTTGAGATAGTGGATAAATTTGTTCTCCTTTACTTCTTCCTCACACTACTCTAATTCTCTTCCTGAATCTTCTTCATCTTGTGGATCATTTTGGCTCCTTCACATCCGCATTGACACGCTGGCTCTTACTACCAGGAGGCAATCACATGGATCAAAGGCGTGGAAATGTCTAAAGATCCAATCTTTGTGATTGTAAAACTGTTTTACTTCACGAATCCGATTCATCATTGAGTCCTGTGATGGGATTTGAAAATTTTGAGCTTTTAGTTTCAAAGTTTCATAAATTTAATCCGATTCATCTTCTTCTCCGCATCCCATCAGTGGCGGATCCAGAAATTATAAATGGGTGTGCACAAAAAATTTCAAAACACAAATGCTAGCGGGGTAAGTAGGAGGGTCGTGAGTCACATGTTGAAAATTAATTTTGGGGATGCACATAGCTAAACTTGGTCTGCGAATAGCCAAATTTGGTCTGCGAATACCCAACTTTGGTCTGCAAATAGCCAACTTTGGTCCGCGAAAAGCCAATATTTGTCCCAAAACAAACTAGTTACGTGAAGTGAGAACGCTCACATCTTATCGGAGCCGTTTCTTCCTCATCTGGTCACCGTTTTTGACATATAAGTAGTCAAAATTCATTGTCTCGACGAGAGGAATCCAAATCCACTAACAATTTTGAAAAATAATGGGGGTGCACGTGTCCCTCGGGCCCCCCTCTGGATCCGCCCCTGCATCCCATGATCCCACTTATTGTTACATAAGTACTCTGTGATGTTTTACCCATGACTGCTTGTCATATGCTCATTGGCCGACGACAGGAAGGCCATAATGGGTTCTTGAATGTCCATTCCTTTTTTAAAGATGAGAATGTAGATCACTTTGGCTCCTTCACATTCTATACAAATTCAGGGTATTAGAATAATAAAGTGATTCACAGGAGCCTCATTATGGGTGTGAGTGATGAATGATGATTAAGTTCATTCAGATGCAAGAAAAAGGAGTGTATATTTTTGGTGGGATTTGATAAAGTGTATATTCTACACAATATTTGAAATATTGAGTTTATGTTTCACGTAAAAGTGAACTCCTGGAGGTAAGTAAGCAGCCCATTTGGTGTGCTATCATACTTCCTTCTGTGAGTTCTGATGCCTAAGGCTAAGGGCTTGTTTGAGAGGGCTTTTCAGAAAGGAGAATGAGTGGTGGCAAAATGATGGTAGGAAAAGGTGCATTTCGAAAATGTCTACTGCAAAAGGAGATCTGTTTGGGTGAACTCCTTTTGCAAAGATTTTCAAAAATGAGAAGCACTTTATAAACTGTTTGACAAATCTCCGTTGCGGTGACATTTTTATTAAAAATGCAAGCCCGGGCAGAAAAATGCGCGCCCGGTGGAAAATGAGCGCCCGAGCGCGAAATTTTTATCCGGACGTGCAATTTTTGCCCGGGCGAGCATATTACGCCCGGGCGAGCATTTTTCTCCCGGGGGCGCAATTTTCTCCGGGGTACGCATTTTTTGTCCCGGAAGCGCATTTTTCGCCCGTGCAATCATTTTTCGTCGGTGCGCGTATTTTTTGCTCGGGTGCGAATTTTTCGCCCGGGTGCGCATTTTTCACCTGAACGCCCATTTTTCGCTCGGGCTCGCATTTTTTCGCCCGGATGCGCATTTTTCGCCCGGGCGCGTATTTTTTAGTCCGACCGCGCATTTTCGCCCGGGCGCAAGTTTTCACCCGAACGCGCTTTTTTCGCCAAGGAGAAAAAAAGAGCACCTGGACGAAAAAATGCGCGCCCGGGCGAAAACTTCTCGCCCGAACGAAAAATGCGCGCCCGTGCAAAATATGCGCGTCCGGGCAAAAAAATGAGTGCCCGGACGAAAAAAATACGCGCCCGGGCAAAAAATGCGAGCCCGGGCAAAAAATGGGTGTTAGGGCGAAAAATGTGTCCGGGCGAAAAATGCGCGCCATAGCGAAAAATGCGCACCCGGGCGAAAAAAATGCGAGCCCGGGCAAAAAATGTGAGTTCGGGCAAAAAATGCGCTCTTGAGCGAAAAATGCGCATCCGGGCGAAAAATTGCGAACCCGGGCTAAAAATGGGCGTTCAGGCAAAAACCGCGCGCCCGGGCGAAAATGGGCGTCCGGGATAAAAATGTGCGCCCGAGCGAAAAATACTCGTCCGGGCGAAAAATGAGCGCCCGAACGAAAAAAAGGTCCGTCGGGCGAAAATGCGCGTCCGGGCGAAAAATGCACGCTCGGACGAAAAATGCGCTCCCAGACGAAAAAAGCGCGCCAGAAAGAAAAATGCGTGCACCGGCGAAAAATGAGAGCACGAGCGAAAAATGCGCGCCCGGGGCGAAAAATGTGCGTCGGGCAAAAAAGCGCGACCGTGCAAAAAAAATGTGCGCCCGCGCGAAAAATTCGAGCCCCGACGAAAAATGCGCGCCCCGGCGAAAAATGTGAGTCCGGGCGAAAAATGCGCGTCGGGCCAAAAAATTTGCGCCCGGGCGAAAAATGCGTGCCCGCGCAAAAAATGTGCACTCGCGCGAAAAATGCGCACCTGGGCGAAAAATGCCCCCAAGCAAAAAATTCGCCCGGGCAAAAAATGTGCACCCATGCGAACAATGCGCGCCCGGGAGAAGAATGTGCGATCAGGAAAAAAATACGCGACCGAGCGAAAAATTTGCGTCCGGGCCTAAAATGCGCCCATCGGCGAAGAAATGCTCGCCCGGGCAGAAAAATGTTGGCACGGGAGAAAAATTTGTGCTCGGGCGGAAAATGCGCTAGCCTTGTATCGGGATGAGGATGTGCTTTTCGAAAAGGATGAAAAGTAGGGGCCAAGTGACTTTTCAAAAAGAGGAGAAAAAGGAGTTTTCCGCTGTAGCTTTTCCCACCGGTAGACAATCCAAACGGTTTTGTAGGTGCGGTGGCGTTTTTTAGAAAACGGAAAGGAGCTAAAAAGCCTTCCCAAACAGGCCCTTAGTGCATCATGATCAGTATTAATATGAGCTCGTGCGAAATCACGCAACAAAGCCAGCGACAGAGAGCCTGGACGATAGCAGAAAACTCAATATCATAGGTAAAGTAACGAGTTTTCGTCTCGTTCAATTTCTCATTAAAGAAGGCGACAGGGCGGCCTTCCTGACTTAGAATGCCCACAAAAAAGCGTCGCGGTCTACTTCAAAAATCTTTTAAATTCTAGGAACGATAATCATTCTTTTCATGGCGTCAAGGCGCACCAAGGCGAGCCCCGACTGCCTTGACGCTTTGGCGACAAGGCGGACGCCAAGACGACAATAAGGCGAGCAAATGCAAGGTGACAATTTTTTTTTAAAACAAATGAAGAATATAGACAACGGTTATTAAAATAACCGCTGTCTATAGACAATGGTTATTTCAATAACCGCTGTCCATAGTCCCCTGGCAGCGACTATAACCATCGGTTTTATTTAATAACCGCTGTCTATAGTCCCTAGCAGTGACTATAGACAACAATTATTTCAATAACCGCTGTCTATAGTCCCCCGTCAGTCACTATAGACAGCGGTTATTTTAGTAACCACTGTTTATAGTCCCAGTTTTTTTTTTAAAAGTCTGAAAGAGAATTTGCAACACTCCCAGAAGTGATTCAGCATTCAGATACACGGTTTTTTTCATTCAGCATTCAGATACACAGTATCATTCCACACATTGAGGAATAGTGACATGAACAATCAGTCAATCACACATTCAGAATCAATATATTCAGATTTCAGAATCAATATATATAATGACAATCACAACCATTTCACTCAATACCAAAATGTTATCATCATACACTGATACACAATAGCATTAATAATTTTTTAGATCAAATAGAATCATCTAGTAAATCGTCATTGGCATTGCATGAGCTTAGTTGGTTTGAAGTACTCGTCATTTGCCCATAATTATCAACAATATATTCATCATCATTTGCAATGCTAATATGTTCTAGATCTTCATCCCCTTCAGCTATTAGTTCAAGATTAGCTGGAGCTCCACTTCGTAAATTTCGAGCCCCAGTCCCAATAGCTCTCTCTACAGCTTCCCATGTGAGATCATCATCTTCATAAACTAAAGCTTCCTCCGGTTGGTTCATCATCCACTCACTACTCCAATCTAGCTCATCAAGCACTAAAGGGTTGTAATTTCTTCCCTTTTCACGTCTTTCTTGGAATCGTGCTTGTAGACGACGATTGTATTGGATGTATACAAGATCATTAAGCCAGATTAGCAGCATTCCATGAAGGCGACACAAAGAATAATTTCAACTTCTCCTCATGCTTAAGTACACTTTGTAAAGTAAGGAATGATGCTGCAAATCTAGTCACTGAATGCCGGACTAGATCACCACCAATAGTAGTCCTTACTGCATCAAGTAAACGAGTGTGTCTGTAGATGAAATTTGTAATCATCCTTGTCTTTCTTATCACCATTTTATTTTGTTGCAGCTTGCCTATATCTTCTAGCATGAGATTAATGCAATGAGCTGCACAAGGAGCCCAGAATGTTACAATAGACAACGGTTTATATATAAACCGCTGTCTATTGTACACGGTATGTTACAATAGACATCGGTTTATATATAAACCGCTGTCCGAAGGCCGCCTTAATTTTTTTAAAAAATTAGAGTATAGACAGCGGTTTATATATAAACCGCTGTCTATACCCTAATGTTTTTTTAAAAATAAGACGGCCTTCGCCTTGTTTTCAATCAGCCGAATGTGAGTGACACATTAACTTCAAACCACGGTGTGAGATTAATCTACACAAAAGAGAGATCTCCTAATGGGTCAAGGAAGTGGGCCTTTACATTGGACTTTTACACAAATATTTCTTCTATAGTTATATAGGGTAATTAGTGCATAAACTGGTAATATTCAAGTATTTTAGCAAAAGAGAGAGCTGCCAATTAAATTTTCTTGCAAATAAAAAGCCCACATCAATAACACCATTGCCATGCTGAGAAAGCAAAATTAACAAACGAGCTGAATTAAAACTCACAGTGATGCCTCTTCTCAACTTTAGAGGTTTGGAAGATCTGGAGTCATTTTTCTCACTTGTAAATCTCGAGCAATGATGATCAATTCTCTCAAGTAGCCAAAAATCCGTTGGAAAGAATATATCACAATCGCCCTGCTGGACATTTAAGAAAATATAGCATTAATATAATAGCTAGAAAATCAATAAATTCAATTGGAATGCGTTCAATCAGATACAACTTGGAGAAATAATTAAACGGTCAATTTTGCATTCAGAAAATACATCAAAGACTGACTATATTGTGCTACTTATAGCTGAAAGTTTATCAATTTTACCTCAAAATCTATAAACATTGACATGTTAGCCGGGTAGGTTCTATACAGGTTTTAGGAGATCAAAGAGATATCTGTTGAAAGGTGAACCGGTGGTTCGACTTAAGGAAACGAACTGGGTCAACACCTTCATCGTAAATCAGCACATTAAAACATTAATGGCGGATGACGAAGAAGCAGACGCGGAAGACAAAGAAGCAGGCGAGGAAGACGAAGCAGTTGGCCGTTTCGTCTGAGCAAGGAAGACTAAGAAGGATGCTTGGAGGAGGTGACGTTGGAACCTGCAACAATTAAATGAATCTTTATTCATGCTTAGTCAGCATTAATGTAAACAGCCGTTTATGCTGCTATCTATTTGTTTTCCAGAAGTTTCTCCTGTAAGGCTATAAAAGCCATTGCTATGTCTTTTGGTTAATGAAGTTAAAAATCAAGTAAAACCTTTTCTTATCTCCTCTTCCTTGTGATTCGCTTGTCTTCCTGTAAAGATCAAAACCTTTGTTTAATTTTTCTAACAGTGGTATCAGAGCGCTGTAAGTTTCCCGTGGATCTGTTCTTCCATTTTTCTTCCGCTCAACTAAAATCTGCGTAAAGCAATTTCCAACACTTTTCGATGACATCATCATCTACCAATTCCGCACCTTTCTACACCCATTCCACCATCCCAATCTTCAATGGAGAGCTTTACGACTTCTGGAGTGACAAAATGGAGACACTTCTCCGCTCCCAGGACTTATGGGAGATTGTAAAAGATGGGCCAACACCAAGTGACAAATCCAAAGACGGAGAACCTCCAAAGTTCACAAAGGAAGAAATGAAGAAGGATGCTTTGGCTTTGCACCTCATTCAGCAAGGCATTGCTCCAGCAATTTATCCCAGAATAATGGGATCTAAAACCGCTCGGGAGGCTTGGCAGAGGCTTGAAACCGAATACAAAGGATCTCGAAAGGTAATCAAAATAAAACTTTATACCCTTCGACGAAACTTTGATTCGATAACCATGAGTGGAAATGAGTCTGTGCAAGACTTCATTGCAAAAATCACCAGTATAGTAAACCAAATCCGTAGTCTTGGTGGGACAATAGAAGAACAACAAATTGTAGAAAAGGTTTTAAGATCTCTACCTAAATCCCACAAGCATATAGTCTCAGCCATCCTTGAAGCTCATGACCTTGAACATCTCACTGTCATAGATCTTATGGCATCTCTACAAACCCATGAGGATTTGCTCAACCATGACGAACCCATGCTAGAGAAGGCCTTCCAAGCACAAATGCCTTTTCAGAAAAGAAATCCCAAGACTCAAAAACCAAGTAAAACACCCCATCAAAATGGAAAATATTGCATCATATGCAAGAAACAAAACCATGAGTCTAAGGATTGTTTCTTTAGATGCAAAACTTGTAAAACTCCAAACCATTCAGCAGAAAGGTGTTGGCACAAACCTAAAGAAGAAGCCAACATCACAAAAACTGAAGAAGATGAATTTTTGTTCACCTGTAATACATCTAAAAACCCAGAAAAATCATCCACCTGGTTTGTTGATAGTGGATGTTCCAACCACATGGTGAACCACAGAGACTTCTTCACCATACTAGATGAAACTCAGAAATCTGAAGTGACATTAGGAGATGGAAAAAGGGAAATAATACAAGGTAAATGAACCATTGCTGTCATTACACCAAAAGGAGCCACCAAACTAATAGCAAATGTTCAGTTTGTTCCTACACTTGCTCAGAACCTATTGAGTGTAGGTCAGTTTATAAACAAAGGATTCAAGGTCCTCTTTAATCATAAAACTTGTGAAATAGTGGAACCTAAGGGCAATACTGTTGTTGTGAAGGCACATATGAATAGCAGCAACATTTTCACACTTTGTCTGAAGCCTGCTGGATCAAGAGCACTACTATGCTCTCAGGTTTGTTTCTCAACATCTCTAACAAGTCCTGCAGTTGTATCAAAGAAGGACATTGAAAGCACAGAAGGTAATACTCCCATAGAAAAGATCGTCGATCTCCGAACAAAACAAGCTCCTGCGGCAATTTCGTCGAACCCAGGAAGAATCGTCGAGCCCAGATCAAAGCAAGCGCAGGATGATACTTCGTCGAACCCTGATCCACGTTCGTCGATCCCAAGCAAAACTTCAGAAGGCGATTCGTCGATCTCAGTTAGCTTCGTCGAACGCAGATCAAAGAAGAAGAAAGGTCCTGTGGCACCTTCGTCGATCGGAAAAACTTTTCGTCGATCTCAAGAAAAGCTCGGAGTAAGGAACAGGAAGACAATTCGTCGAACTCCGGAAAATTGTGCCAATCTAAAAATCGAACCCCGCTCGGTTCAAGGGGGGATGTTGAAAGGTGAACCGGTGGTTCGACTTAAGGAAACAAACCGGGTCAACACCTTCATCTTAAATCAGCACATTAAAACATTAATGGCGGATGACGAAGAAGCAGACGCGGAAGACAAAGAAGCAGGCGAGGAAGACGAAGCAGTTGGCCGTTTCGTCTGAGCAAGGAAGACTAAGAAGGATGCTTGGAGGAGGTGACGTTGGAACCTGCAACAATTAAATGAATCTTGATTCATGCGTAGTCAGCATTAATGTAAACAGCCGTTTATGCTGTTATCTATTTGTTTTCCAGAAGTTTCTCCTGTAAGGCTATAAAAGCCATTGCTATGTCTTTTGGTTAATGAAGTTAAAAATCAAGTAAAACCTTTTCTTATCTCCTCTTCCTTGTGATTCGCTTGTCTTCCTGTAAAGATCAAAACCTTTGTTTAATTTTTCTAACAATATCACGAAAGAAAATTGGCAATGGAAGATCGTTAGGAGCAATGAAAATATACAGAGCATCTCGGAAAAAGAACGGAAAATACAAAAAATTGTTAACTGGGCAGGCTTGTCCTCACATATGAAGGTGACCTTGCGTGGATGTTAGTGGATAGACAAACTGTATACAGTTTGATGCAATTTTTCATGCAATTTTTGGAAAGTGTGTGCGCGGGACGAATCTATAGGTGGCGGAGGACGAATCTATAGGTGGCGGATAAGCAATGCCCTAACCCTAGATGCAATGCAAGTGATCACGCGATGAATGCAATGGACCTACGAAAAATCCTAAAATGTCATGAAAAAATACACACAATCCAATCAAATGTAAGTTTAATGCGCATGCAAATGATTTGGTTCAATTGCAAATTAGCCACAAGCAATTAATTAAAATAAAATTTAAGCAGGTGCACAGTTGTTCGCAGTAGATTTTTAATTGGAAAATAAGATGAAAATTCACACACAACTGAGGTGCACAATTAAGTGAGCGCCGAATAAGTCCAGCAAATCAAAGATTTCACGAGAAATAAAGCATATAATATCATATCCATCAAACTATAGTCAAATCATACAAAATAGGATACAATAACATCAAACAATGACTCATATATGCAGGCGGCGGCGTAGTCCGGCAAATAGCGGATGTCTGAGGCTGTTGGTCCACGTGAGGATATGAATTTGTGGTAGAAATGGGGGGCAGGGGCGTCCGTCCAGGTCTGGAATGGCCTTAAAGGAGGTGGGTTTAGGCTGGGTTGGCTGGGAATGGAGCAGCTATGGATGGAGGTACTTTGGGAGGGCCGACTGTTGGGGACTTAGGTTTGGAGAGGATTCAATCGCTATTTGGACTGGACAGCAACCGGAATGTATGGCAGAGAGGGGACGTAGGCTTGAGATAGGCTAAGATGAGGTGTCTGTGGCCATGGGCGGATTTAATATAGGACGAGTGTGGGCGGCCGCCCACACAGGGAAAAAAGTCGCAATATTAGGGATCACGCGGTTCTCTCGCTGGGTGGACTGCTCTCAGACGACGGAAGCGCTTCTCCTCTCTCAGTCAGACTGCTCGCTACCTCGACCTTCCCCTCTAAGACGACGACAGTTGCAGACCTCCTCTTTATCCTCTCTTGCAGTGGCATCCTCAGCGAGGTCGACCGTTGATGTCGCTCTTCTCCTCTCAGACGACGGAAGCGCTACCTCCCTAGACGGCCCCGCAGCGGCCGCCCCCTGGGGGGGACCAACCCGGCCGCTCGGAGGTTCCCCAGCGCATCTCCAATAGTGCCTACAACGACAGCTGCAGCAAGGGTCTGTGTTTCCGGTGCCATCAACCCTACTCTCCTACGCATGTGTGCACCGTCAAGGAGTTCCACGCCAACATCCGAGACTTCGACCCGGAAAGCACCTTGGCGGTTCGGAGGAAGTCCTTGTCGCCTGGGCTAATCACCCGGACTCCGACGCCACATGGCTTCCTCGGGATGACTTCCGCCGCCAGTTCGCTGAAATGTGCCTTCAGGACAACACACATTTCCCAGACGGTGGTATTGTTACGGACGTGCACGTCGACAAGATGCCATGGCGGGTCTACACGCGGAGGAAGACGATGACGGGTCCGTCTGGAGGAGGAGAGACCGAAGACGCGCTTACGTCATGATTGTCTTATATGTATTCTGTTATGGTGTATGCTTTACTATTGGCACCCGTTCTTTTGTTATCCGCACCCTGCACCTATAAGGGGTTGTGTTGTACTCTTTTTCATTATCTATGGATGAAAGTGATTTAGGGTTACTCCCTATAGTTGTCCTCTCAATATCTCCCTTCTCTTCCTTTCCTCGCTTCCGCCGGCCCTTCCCCTCGCCGGGTTCCTCTCCCGGGAACGTACAATCTTCATGCACAAAAAGCATATAAATATAAACTCGAGCATAACTGACTGATTTATGAATTTAGTTTGGAGTAGCTATAGATACCAAATAAAATTCTTCTCAGTAGTATTTGCCTGTTAGAATCACCCTATTAAGATGTTTATAACACAAAAATAAAAAGAATATCCACACATAAATTTATGTGCTCACAATATATATATATACTATTCTAAAAAGAAATACGGTGGTCTGCGAATAGCATCAGATCAAAAATCCCAAAAAATTTGGACCGTCCAGATATGGCTTCATAATTCCGGAACCGTTCGATTTAGACTGCAAATAGCCAAAATCTCATTAAAGAGGTCTGCGAATAGCCACAATTGCAAATCCAACATACAGGCAACCGGAAGAAATCCCGATCGAAGGCTTGCCCCCCTGCCGTCCGCCGCCACCTTGACCGGAGCCCACCGGCGAGTTCGCCGGACCCCGGCGAACCTGCCGGGGTTGGTCCGGCGGCGCTCCGGCAGGGCCACCGACGGCAGTGGGACGGCTGTTCTCTAAAAAAAACGTAATAATTATTATATATTATATATATAATAGCATAATATATATTTTATATATACATATACATAAATTATATTATGTATATATTATATAGATTATAATTTTTTAAATTAAAATAAATTATAATACATTATAAATTATTGATTTCTTAAAAAATAAAAAAATAAACTAATTTTAGATTTTTAAATTTTAAAAATGAAAAAAACATTAAACATAACTGGGAGCACGCCGTCACCGGTCAGGTACTGTCACACTTGGCAGTAGGGGCGGATCCCGTCGTCGTCGGAGAGATAGATATGGCACGGGGTACTGTTGCGCCGATAGTACTGTCACGACGGGTGCAACGGCCGGCGGGCCGTGCCGTTCGACTCGTGTGTATATATATATATATAAGGGAAAAACAGATTTTGGCGAAACATTCTCATCTTTCCAATTTAACCTCTTCTTTATTACAACTTTTAATAATTTGCTTTAATTTATGTGTTTATATTTTATTTTAAGAAGTATGAACTTGTATCTTGAATTTTTATTAAGTTTTGGATTTGGGGAAGCATAAATGTTTCATAGACAAAACGATGTTTTTGATATTTTTTTGTAAAATATCATTTTGGAATATATAGGCTGATATATCAACTATCAACCGATATATGAGTTGATATATCCTGACGATATATCTATTGACTTTGTTTAATTTATTTTATTTAGCATATTGTTATGGTCCTAACCCGTAATGTCGTTAGAATCTCGTCGGTGTTGGTGGTGGAGGAGAAGAAACAAGAGAACCAAGCTCAACCCACGGAGAATGCGAGAAGGAAGAAAGGGGAGCCTTGGTCAACCCTAATCCTAGAATAGGGATGAAGAAGAAAGAAATAGAGAGAGAAGGAGACTTGCTTTAATTCTTGCATAATCTCATTCATGACCCCAAGGGTTCATATATAACATTACATAGTGGCCTAAAACGTAATAAGTCCGAACATTTGGACTTATTATAAAATACTAAAAACGAACAATAATAAACTGACTCGCACATGATAATTAAAAGGTGAGAACATAAATTGAAACATACACTGAAACCTAAAAGACACGAATATAAATAATTAAACTGGATAGCGGGCCGTGTGGGACTATAACATCCCACTTGTCCTTCAAATCAAGCTTGCCCCTAAGCTTGAACGGGAGTTGGACGGCCTGATCATCTGGCTCTATGATTTCCCGCGAGAATAACTCCTGGTAGCGCGCCGATGTAGCGAAGCTGCATCGAGTCGTTATCGTGCTCACAAATGTCACGAAGAGCTGCAAGGATCTGGCGCGGCAGAGGCGCTTGTGTGGGGGGGGGGGGAGAGACTGTCGTGCATAATAGTTAGAGTCGGAGCATGTGAGCCCGGTGAGCGGTCGAGGCGATGGAGAACCCGCCTGAAAGTGAGTCGCGACGATCGGAATCGTCGGCTTGGGGGGTGTCATTGGAAAGAATTGCACTAGAGGGGTTGGTGGAGCAGGTGGCGAGAGCGGAGGCTGCGGGATGGAGACCACAGGGATTGATGGTGGCGCCATAAATTGTGGCGTCACCACTGCTGTGCTTGGAGGCGACGCTGCCGACTGTGTGAACTGCGGGGAGGGAACAACCATAGACAATAGTGGAGCGACAAGAACTGCAGAGATTGGTGGAGCTTCTTCGGGTATTAGTGGGATCGATGACTGCTTTAGTGGAGTTGGGCCCCCAAATTGTATGTTAATGATGGCGGTGCGTCGCGAAATCGCGACTTATTTTCATGCCGACATTTCTAATAACTTCTGGAACAACGAATGGAGGAAACTTTGCTTGTCGGAGCTCATCACGATGTCAATTGAATTAATCATTTTTTAATAAATTAATGATTAACTAATCAATTAATTGATTAATAAATTAGTAAAGCCATTAATCCATAATGTTGCGGGTGGATTAAAAGGAGGGGAGCAGGTTTGAATCTAATAGGGACCTGCTGTGGAGCTCGATGGGATGAGACATGTGCAGGCACGACTACCAACAATGATGTGTTGCGGGGTTCGGTGGGAGGGAGGGCTGCTAGATACGATGCGTCAACTGGCAAAAGAGGTTGTTGTTCAATGCAGAAGAATGATGACGCATACGCAGCTACACTAGAGCTCGACGACACATGCACGCTGCACTGAACGGCGTTAGACGGGCAATACTAAGGAAGTCGACACCGTGGCCTTCCAATCGACGACCTAGTTTCTTCAGCCCGAAGTTGCAGCAGTCATGTCGCTCGGCTACCCAAGGTTGTCAGGATCGAGAACCTAGGTGAGATCGTTTCGAGGTTGGATCGGATCGGATCAGATCGTAAGATCGGATCGAGAATCGCTAGATCCTACAACATTCATAAATTAAGATAAAATATAAAATTGAACTTAGTATCATCCAATTACAAGCTCAATTAACAAAAAAATCATTAAACTGAAGAGTATATGAATAATTATATCAAAAAAACAATTGAATAACTAAATCAAAAAGATAATATCATACTAACTTCACTTTCAGTTTCAGGTAGGACACTCAATGACTACTAACAGTAATACCAAATCTGGACATAATGGATTGGTAAAAGCCTAGAAACAGGAAGACGAACCCAGACTGTTGGATTGCACGAATGCTGGGAGCATGAAAACTGGAATGCTCGTATTCTAGATTTCTAACCGCTACATTGCTCATACGCTCGTACGCTAAAAAGGAAGAGAAGGCGTCGACCTGAAAGCAGCAAGAAGGAAGTCACTGGATTACTGGCAATTGGATTATCATACATAGAAATAAAAGATAAGACATCGAGACCACCTAAAATGAAACCTAGTAAGGAAGGAAAAGGAAGACATTGTCTGGACTGGAAGTGAGCAAAGACGTCGCCCTTGGCCTCCGTTTGTAGTCGACAACTAACACTTGGGATACAGTAAAGTGGTATGACGTGATTCTGTGAAAGGGCATGGGGTGGGATTGTGATAAGGTTAAGCGATAGGTTATGAGAGTTGGACCGGTTGAATGAGATTGGGATAGGGTTGGACACGTTTCTAGTTCCCTTTGGCTGGATCGGTAGAATCGTGTCGAGATCGCGATCCTAAAGATCCTAAGATCCGGATCGCGATCCCAATCGTAGAGGTGCCGATTTAGATCCTATATAAGATCCGGATCGATTTACAAAATCAGGATCGTAAGATCGTATGATCCTACAATCCGGATCGTGATCCTGACAACCTTGCGGCTACCACGTGCAGAAGGTGCTGGGAACGGCGTTGGCCGGTTGCGATCGAGGCGAGGAACTGCATCAGACTCGTCAGTGGCTGTGGTGGGCAGGCGACTGAAGGTTGTTGAAGCAGAGCGTGTTGAACATGAAGGAGGAGCGATGGCTCTGATTCCAAGCCCAATGGTGGGAACTAGCGGAATGGTCGCTGGAGGGTGCGCCGATGCGTGCATGTGTTTCTGTTTCCCTGGACGACGTCGACCCACGAGATTGATCGATTCGATTCGAGCGTCTGTTGAAGCGGACGAAGTAAGGTGACGACGCAGGCTTGAATGAGAAGGACAGGCATCACGCGAACTTGGACTGTCTTCAAGAAAAACTGTGGTCGGTGTTTATGGACGATGGACACTACCGGAAGGTTGTGGGGGCGTACTCGACTTGATGAAAATAACGGTGGAGGGGATTGAATATGGCTGTGGAAGGGAAGCGTGGATGAGACGAAACCTCGCTCTGATACTAAGTTGTTATAGGCCTAAGTCGTAACGTCGTTGGAATCTCGTCGGTGGTGGTGGTGGAGGTGGAGATACAGGGGAGTTGAGCTCAACCCACGAAGAATATGAGGATGATGATGAAGGGGGAGCCTTGCTCAATCCTAACCCTAGAATGGTGATGAAGAGGAAAGAACTAGAGAGAGGAAGAGAAACAAGAGAGAAGAATACTTTGTTTAAATCTCGCATAATCTCATTCATGACCCCAAGGGTCTATATATAACATGACATAGTGGCCTAAACACAATAAGTTCGAACCTTTGAATTTATCATAAAATACTAAAAATGCCTAATAATAAAATGACTCGCACGTGATAATTAAAAGACATGAACATAAATTGAAACATACGTTGAAACCTAAAAGAAGAGAACATAAATACTTAAACTGGATAGCTAGTCGTGTGGGACCATAACACGTTACACGTATATGGTTTAATAAACAAAATGAAATTGTTTCGGTGTCTGGGTTGATCTGTCCCTAGGTCTCGACTCTCTTCCCGCTTCCTCTGAGTTTATGTCCTACGCCAGTACGTCTTCAAGTCGATTCTACTTGCCCTTTTTGATTTTTGACCGAGGGTTCCTTATTTCCGATCATCGTCGACGACTTCCTGGCTTCTTCCCCATATTATATTATTATTACTTGTACAACATAAAATGTTATACTAATTTGGTAGATTTAAAATTTCAATAAGTGTTAAATTATTAATATATAAATATATACAAATTTTTATAAAATGATTATATGTATATACACTTAAGTATATAAAAATTTAAATATTGAAACATGATATATGGAACTGAAATATTCCCGATATATTCCCCAACATATTAAAACCGACATGAAAAACTCAACATCTGACTCCTGCAACCATTATATATATATATATACGAGCAGCTCCGCACGGGCTTAGCTCGTGCTCGCTGACTCTTAGCGGGTTGCGCCCACATTCGACAGTACCCAGCCGGCGACGGCGGGCTTCTCCCACAACATATACATATGAGTACTCAAAATGGCCGTAAAAAAATATACATCAATATTTTATAATTATTTTTTTCAAAAACATTTATATTTTAACAAAAAATTATTTTAAAGTCATTATATTTCGAAATTACTTTTTGTAGGCCTAATGATAACCTACCATAGTAGGTCTAGGAGGTCTACTAAAAACTTTTGGATTTTATGAATTTTCATCATTATTTTTATTATAAGAATATGATGTAAATACACAAATAGTCATTACATTTTATGAATTTCCATTTGTTTATAATATATGTTAAGTCATTGGAGTAAAAGAATGAGGATATAATTGGCAATTTTGAATGTTGCACCAAAGACAACTTCTTCTATATAGTAGTTAAAGATATATATATATATATAGAGAGAGAGAGAGAGAGAGAGACACATAGGTGAAAGAGCCTACCTCAGCATCAAGGTAACTTTCACGATCAACTGTGATTCCATCTTTCTGCAAAAAATTATTGAAGTTATGAACTTCATATTAGTTAACCTTCAATCAATATTCAAATACAAAGACTGCTTAAGTAATTCCCATGCAAAGGGAAAGAAAGGGAGGAGCTGTGCCTAGGAACTCCAAACCAATGCTTAACTAGTCATCAAAAACAATTATTAAGATGGAAATGATTACATAAGATGATACTCGGATTCTTATAAAAAAAGGTGATACTCGGATTCTTATAAAAAAAGAGTAGCCCGGTGCACAAAGCCCCCGTGCACTCATATTCTTATAAATAAATAAAAAATCATCTGAATAGCGAGAAAGTAAGGATTTACTAAAAATACCAAGAACTTTATTATAAATACCTCAATTATTATGACATGGCTAAAGACAGAACTTTCCTATAAATACTATATCTATCCCAACTACGAAGAAAAAACTAACATAAACAAAGGACAGCAAACAAAAATCAACTATGATGGGCATAGCTAAATATTAAGGATTCTCTTAGAAATGTTAGATTATGTTTCAATAAAGATATTGAGAGATAGTAAAGAAATAAACTATATAAATTGTAGAGTTAAAAAGAGAAGAAAGAGTAAATAACATCATTTTTTAGGAAAACAAATGCAAGAATTGAGAATTTGTCCTATTACTTCTATTTGAAGTACTTTCCTAGAAAGAAACAAGAATTACCTGCAACACAAGATAATAATAAATTCATGAGTAGCACAAGATAAATTCCCAGGGTATTGAGTGAAATCCAAATTGGACAAATAGATGGCTCTTCGTTCACATCAAAATAAGGGAAAATTCTAGCATCTTCATCACAAAACCTTTAAGATAATAAATTGGACGAGAGTGACCGTGTTATCTAAGTAGTTGGCAAACTATTAACAATGATGACGATGACAATAAACGTTAACTTCATTAAAGAGTAAATGCATACCACTGTTCATTGTTCAAATCAAATATATTTTATTACTATTTTAACAATTACAATAATCTAGGAAAGCATACAAGAAATATACGAGTCACAACAATCTTAAACTCTATGTGTGTGTGTCAACATATGCTTGGGCAGCTGTTTAGTAATAATAATTTTCAATTCCTATTTACTTGGTATCAGCTGTTTAGTAATAATAATTTTCAAGTCCTATTTACTCTACTTGGTATTGGAGTACGGAACCCAATTTCCGTACCTCGCATTCCTTCGAATAGGAATCCCAATGGCAGACAAGCGCTAGTTCCTGTGGAAAGGACACATCGGAGACACTTCCTTGTTCAGCGGCTCTGCCACAGCAACTCTTTGCCTCGGGCAATCTTGTCGACGCCAACTTTTGCCTTAGGCAATCTTGCCAGAGTCGCCTCTTGCCCTAGGCGATCTCGTCGGATCCGTCTCCTGTCATATATGTTCTCTCTAGAGCCATCTTCTTCATCGGGAGGCCTTGCCGGCTCGGCTTCTTCTGCCCTAAGCATTTGTGTTTCTCTCACCAAGATTTCCGCCCCCTCTATCAACTTAGGCGGCTGTAGGAGTTGTCTCATGAGACACTCAACAAGTAGCCATCTCTGGTAAGTGAAGTTCTAGGGGGGGTGTAACATGTTGAGGTGATTGCACTAGTGTTCTTGTTCTTCTTAAATTCGTGAGTGCCACTCTACCCATCCTCCTATGGGGGCTTCTTCAAATTCTTCGTCTAGTATTCAGGTGCCACAGTTGAGTGACCATATGAGGAATCATAGCTACACTAGATCTCTGAAGATCAATGTCGTGTCGCGGGATGGTACTACCTTGAATGGTCATGAGCTTCCCAACACCAATCAACATCCATCAGTTGTAGGGATACATTGATGGGGCAGTGGTTGAGACACCCAAACAGATCCCTCAACGAGCAAGTAACATTCAGATAACTTATTGTTGGTTTTATGACTTCTTCACTCTATGTCACTCATTGTATTTCGAAGTTAAATGCTTATGAACTCTGCATATGATAATCAGACTCGTGCACATGAAACTTACAGATTGGAAGCTCTACCCAGGTGTATGAACTCAATCATCGAGTTCTTGACTGAAGCTAGGATTCATGATTGTTTCCTCTTACTCTTAATTTGAAAGGTTGTATCAAGAATTGAATTATTTTGAAGATTTCATTCTTGTATGCGCTGAAGTTGGTATTAAATTGCAGAAGAAGGAAAATCACTTCAGAGTTCATGTGTTATTGATGGGGTCGAACATGAAGTTTGATACTGTGCGTACTCACGTCTTGCATTGCTCTCCGCTTCCTTCTCTTAGAGAGACATTCAGAATGATCTGGGGTGATGATGATCGACAGAAATTTCCGAGCTCAACAATTGCTACAAAATGTTCTGATATTGGTCGTGGACCACCGGGCACTCAAGTTTTGGTATGTGATTACTGTAGAAAGAAAGGCCACCTTCGAGTATCTTGGTTTAGAATATATTCTCATCTTACACCACCAGGTAGGAGAACTGGTGGACGTGATCATGCCCTAGGAAGAGGTGGCAATAGACAATTGGGTACACACTGACTACAGCACATACTATTGAGCTATGAGGATTCAAGTGCTTTTGCTCCATCTTCAGTTTTCCTCAGTTTTCTTGTCTGCTGATGAGCTCGATGCACTCAGATATCTACTACGATCTCAGAGTGATACATCTACAGGTGCCTCCTCCAGTGCCTTTGCCACTTCAGGTATACCCAGTGCGAACCACCTCTCCATTTGAATGGATCATTGACTCCGACACTAACGATCATATGACCGCTTCTTCTTCAAGTTTTGTTTCCAACAGTCCTTTCTCTGATCATGTCAAAGACATTTATGACAATGGCTCTGTTATGCGCTTGTTGCGTGAATGCTCATAACAACCTCCTTGTCCCTTGCTGCAGGCAATGGACAAATTCTCTGTTCTCCCACTATTTCACTTAGGACTGTCCTAAATGCTCATTCTTTTCCTCATAATTTACTCTATTAGTAATCTTGCAAGATCCTTGAATTATTCAGTAACCTTTTTCGTGATTCTTGTGTTTTTCAGGATCTAGGTATGTTGCAAAATATTGCCAGTGGTAGGAACTATTTATGTGCACACTTCCACTCAAAAAGGAGTCACAAAAAGGAAAAATAAACAATTCCACGAGGTTGCTCGTCTCTTACTCATTACTCAAAAAGGAGTCGCAAAGTATCAAGCGTATTGGAGGAGATATGGTTGCACTCTTATGTCAGATGGTTGGACGGACAGGAGAGGGAGATATTTGATCAATTTCCTAGTTAACTGTCCAGAAGGAACTTATTTTATGGGTTCCGTAGATGCATCCGGTCATATTCAAGATGTCACAATGCTATCAGAGTTGCTTGATAGTAAAATAACCGAGATAGGAGCAGATTGCGTTGTTCAGGTAACTTTTTTTGGTTATTTTAATTTTCATATTTCATGTTTAATAGTCTACAACTATAGACTATAAAAGTATAGAACTTTACATATATAAAAAGTTATGTTGTATGCAGGTAGTGGCTGACAATGCCTCCAATTATAAGGCAGTTGGTAAAATTTTAATGGAGAGAAGACCCACATTATTTTGGTCTCCTTGTGCAGCTCATTGCATTGATCTCATGCTAGAAGATATAGACAAGCTGCAACAAAATAAAATGGTGATAAGAAAGGCAAGGATGATTACAAATTTCATCTACAGGCACACTCGTTTACTTGATGCAGTAAGGACTACTATTGGTGGTGATCTAGTCTGGCATTCAGTGACTAGATTTGCAACATCATTCCTTACTTTACAAAGTGTGCTTAAGCATGAGGAGAATTTGAAATTATTCTTTGTGTCGCCTTCATGGAATGCTGCTAATCTGGCAAAAAACGAAGCCAGAAAACAAGTTGTTGAAGCAATACTTTCAACTGTTTTTTGGAATGGAGTAAGAGATTGCCTAAAAGGAGGAAAGCCACTAATAGCCGTGTTGCGATTAGTAGATGGTGATGAAAGGCCAGCTATGCCTGAAGTATATGTGGCAATGCAAGAAGCCAAACAAAAGATCAAAGATCATTTTGATAATAAAGAAAGATTATATAAAAAAATTATTGACATTGTTCAAAATAGGTGGACAAATCAAATGGAGCAATATTTGTATAGGGCGGCTTTGTTTCTAAATCCAAACAAATATTTGAATATGAGGAAAAATATCTCGATGATATTTGGAAATTTCAAGATGCTTTCAATGATGTTATTGCAAGACTAGTGCCCGATCAACAATTGCAAGACAAGATTGCAGAGCAAGACACTAACTATAAAGCATCTCGAAATAGTTTTGGAAAGCCTATGGCTATTAGGCAACGAACCACCTTAAATCCAAGTGAGTATTGATTACGTTTTTATTTTTTCTTAAACTACTTATATGTTATACTAATTTATTTGTCTTAAATAAATAGTGGATTGGTGGGGTGCACATGGAGGACCGAATGTTGACCTTACAAAGGTAGTATTGCGCATACTTGGCTTATGTTGTTCTTCTTCTAGTTGTGAGCGCAACTGGAGTACTTTTGAGTTTGTAAGTATACAAAAATTTAATTTAAAATTGAACTTGTTTTATCCACTAACAAATAACAAGTTTGCAACTATCTTGATTCAGATTCACACGAAGAAAAGAAATAGATTGGAGCATCAAAGGCTTAATGATCTTGTATACATCCAATACAATCGTCGTCTACAAGCACGATTCCAAGAAAGACGTGAAGAAAAAAAAGAAATTATAACCCTTTAGTGTTTGATGAGCTAGATTGGAGTAGTGAGTGGATGATGAACGAACCGGAGGAAGCTTTAGTTTATGATGATGATGATCTCACATGAGAAGCTGTAGAGAGAGCTATTGGGACTGGGGCTCGAAATTTACGAAGTGGTGCTCAAACTAATCTTGAACAAATATTTGAAGGGGATGAAGATCTAGATCATTTTAGCGTTGCAAATGATGATGAAGATCTTGTTGATAATTACGGGCAAATGCCGAGTACCTCAAACCAACTAAGCTCATGCAATGCTAATGACGATTTACTAGATGATGATTCTATTTGATCTAAAAAATTATTAATGCTACATTGCTACTGTGTATCAGTGTATGATGTTGATGATAACATTTTGGTATTGAGTGAAATGGTTGTGAATCTTGTGATTGTCAATTTGACATTATATATATTGATTCTAAAATCTGAATGTTAATTCTATTTGATTCTGAATGTTATAATGCTGAATGAAAAAAACTGTGTATCTGAATGCTGAATGACTTCTGGAGTTCTGGCTTCTGGGAGTGTTGAAAATTCTCTTTCAGTCTTTTAAAAAAAAATGGGACTATAGACAGCGGTTATTTCAATAACCGCTGTCTATAGTACTCTGGCAGTGACTATAGACAACGGTTATTAAAATAACCGCTGTCTATATTCACTGTCAAGTGACTATAGACAACGGTTATTTCAATAACCGCTGTCTATAGTCACTGGCAGGGGACTATAGACAGCGGTTATTGAAATAACCGATGTCTATATTCTTCATTTGTTTTAAAAAAAAATTTAAATGTCGCCTAGCATTTGCTCGCCTTATTGTCGCCTAGGCGTCCGCCTTGACGCCAAAGCGTCAAGGCGGTCGGGGCTCGCCTTGGTACGCCTTGACGCCAAGATAAGAATGGGGTGATGTCGTATTAACTGCGATCCATCTTATCAATCGTCTTCCAGGTATACTACTCTCATAGCCCATCTCTCCACATAATGAATGGTTTATATGTCTCATCTACCACCGGGCTTTCTGAGTGAATATACTTTGTCCACATTCACCAATCCAACCGGAAAAAGTTTGTGATGAAGATCGTTCATGCGACATTGGAGCTATGAAGCACTGATACTTCCTTGAGGATCACGTACCCATACTGGATACGTATCCCGTACTGATATGTACCCGATACTAAGTGGATACACCTGTCACTCTAGTCTGTAGATACACTGGGACTTGGCATATCATTTTGCATATTGTGATAGGAGTATGCTTTTCTAAAGTAAACAAAAGACTTATGCGTGTCTTAGAATAGAAAAAAACGTGACTTATATATGCAACTAGAGGTGTTTATTTAGTATAGTAACAAAAATGTGCTTAAAATTTAAGTATTTTTTTCGTTAAAACTATAAAGAAATTGATTTAAATTTTATTATTTACTATATAATTAAGGATTAAATGTAGCAAATTGGTGGTGTTTCTACTTGTTCAATATGAGTTTGTCTACATTTTATATTCTCTCTTTGAAAAAAAAGGATGTATATATACATGTGCATATAGGTATATATATATGTATGTATATATATATGTATATATATGTATGTATATATATATGAATATATATGTATGTATATATATATACACACACATAAACATGTATATACATGTATATAAATGTATATGTGCATGTATGCACATGTATATATGCATACCCGTACCGGTATTTCATAGCATTGGAGGGGTCGACAATTTTTGGATCGTCAGATGGCCGATCGGAGACCATCATCCCGTTCTTTGCGATTTTTCGTATCTCAATGTATTTTTTTGGCTTGTATTTTGAGATTTTCAGCTAAGTAATCTGATCATTTGTTTAGGGCCGTCAGATGACTTAACCTAAATCTCAACCCCCTATCTTTGCGGACTAGGAAAAAGGAGGTATTGAGTATTTGCGGTTTTCCCAGGGAGACAGTCGCTCAATCTGTGATTGATGACGCAGAGCCTCCCGCGCAGTGCCACCTCTGGGGGTGCCGACGCCCCCATCTGCCCCCTTCACTCACCTCCGACGAGTCTCCCCTACCCTCCAGCCGCGTCACCGCTTTCCCCAATCACTGGAAGCCTTCCTGCCGCCGCTTCTGCCGCCTACTCATCATCACATCCTCCAACGACCTCACCCCCACCCTCCCAACAGCCGCCTCCGCATTCCCACCCTCTAATGACCTTCTCCTTAGCCTACCAGAGTCCCTTTAGCGTCGACCAAGCCTCCAGCTGCCCCCCCTTCACCTCCATATCCCCATCCGATCTTCAACAGCCCCGCCTCCACCCCCTAGACATCTTCAACCACTCCATCACTTGTCGCCGCCTCCTTTAGCCATAGATAGCCCCCACCCCCAGCCTCCGGCCAGCAACCTTTGTCCACATACATCAGCCCAACTGTCGATCTTCCAACTCCTTTACAAAAAAGACAGCCACCTCCTCTCCCAATTAACCCCCAAACAGTCATCACTACTTCACCAGTTGCACCTGTCGCACCGACAACCTCCGTAATTCCGCTTTTACAACGACAATTCTTCTTTTGGTGAGATCCACATTTACTTTCATTGATTTACACTTGTACAGATATATCATGTTATTTGTCATGTACTTAAAGTTCAATGCAATCTCAATTTCGTATCGTTATTATCTGCTTTCTTAAATTGCGATATTTGTGATCAATTATGATGTCTGCCCGGAATTTTAAAATCAATATTGTTTAATTAATTGTGCGACAGAAAACTACTTGCATGATTGAATAATTCGAGAGCATTGCATTATAACCTAGGGTTAATTGTCATAAGCTCGTCGAATTATGTGCGTGCAATTATTCACATCTTAATTTAATGGTTTGTCGTAGGCTCACTACAATTGTTCATGATTGTTTACATTCATTTAGGGTTAGAGCATCACGCCTTCGGTCACCTGTAGATTTGTCCCGCGTCAGATTTGGTATCAGAGCCCTTGATTCAGGCTTTATTTTGATACGCGGTAGTAGAGTCTATAGGTTCCTTCATGGATAATTGTCGTCGTCATCCTTCTTCTCTATTTGAGATCCCGAGTCTATCTATACTTGATCACATAAAACCCCTTTAGAGAGATCCCCATGTTATTATGATGATTATCTTTGTTCGCAGCACATCACTTCCAGAGAATGTGTTGACCACATGATGCGATTCCACTAAGCTAGAGACGAACACTACGATGATTATCGTCCTCCCTATCCTACGCACAAGCGGACTGTGTTGAACCTTCGACACGACTCGATTACCTTAGGGAGGATTACTACGAGGATCATCATTTTGAGAGAGACCTCGAGTGTAGGTTTCGTGTAGTTGCTTCATCATTTGATGGTTCATCGAGTCCAGAGTCTTAGTTATTGGCTCGTGGATACGAAAGATGGGACAATTTTTGGAGAGTTCTCTCACCCCCAGTGAGGTACTTTGTCCGATGAGAGGTCTGTCATTGGATTCTGATTCATTTCTTGCGACCTCGGATGAGAGTTAGTACGGGCGACTCATTGATCCAATAGTCACACGTCTTTCCCCTATCCCATGTGTTGATTTAGACACTGCCCTAATAGTCGGCTCACCCCTGAGTACTTGTTCATAAGAATTTCACGACATGGTAGTGTTGAATCACATTATGAGTGAGATTCATGAGCATATTATTGACTTCGTGGTAGTTGCTTCGTCTGTTCAGGGTCATTCTGTTCCTGATGACTTTAGCATTGTCGACGATTCACATCTGCAGGATAATCCCATTTTTGTTAACCTCCGCGATGAGTGCTTCCTCGAGACCCCGGGAGATCCATTTGACGAGCCTCCCTCCTCGAGAAGCATTTTCCTTGGTATGAATGACTTGGTCCTCATTCGGGTGATTGTCGCATTCACGATAAATTTCTTTATAGTTTCATTCAAAGTCTTTATTGGTCTACCCCTTCCCCGTTTAACATGCCTAGTGACTAAACTCTCACAACGCCTAACAGGTGCCTCTAATGGTCTCCTTTGTATATGTCCAAACCATCTTAATCGAGCTTCTCGCATCTTCTCTGCAATTAGTGTCACTCATGTCTTATCCCTGATACATTCATTCCTAATTTTATCCAGTCTCGTGTGTCCACACATCCACCTAAGCATTCGTAAAACTTGCCTTTAAGTTTTAATGGTACTTTACGATCACATAAGATCCCTGACGCGCCTCTCCACTTAAACCAACCTACTTGGATTCTATGTATCACATCTTTATCAACACCTCCATCTTTTTGAACTATCGATCCAAGATATTTAAAGCACTCACTGCGGGAAATATATTAATCACCCAACTTAATATCCATGGTCGATTTCCCTGACATGAATCAAAGTTGATTCTCCGAGATGCTAGTTTCTCGTCTTACTCTTCTTTCTATTACTCGTTATCATAGTTTCATGTTATGACTTATTAATTGAATTTATTTGTAATTAACACAATTTTGTATATCTCCTTTGTTCTTATACAAAAGTACAAAGATACTTTCTTTCACTTGGTCTGGCATCCTCTTTGACTTCAATCTCTTATTGAAGAAACAGGTAAGTCCCAAAATTTCTTCTTTTACTAGATATTTTCATACTTCGATGGTTATATCGTCTGGCTCATCCGCCTTTCCATTTTTCATCTTCTTTAGAGCATCATTTACTTTTGATACTTGAATTTTATGATAAAACGTTATGTTCTTATACTCCACCGATTTACTTAACTCTTCCAAGTTCAATTCATTGTCTTTTGTTTCATTAGAGAGTTGATAAAAATATCTTTTCCATCGCTCTTTAATAGCCACATAATCCGTCAAAATTGTATCTGTTTCATCCTTTATGCATTTAACTTGGCTTAAATCTCTTGTCTTCCTCTCTATAGCTAGAGCAATTTAATATATGTCACGCTCTCCATCTTTGGTATCTAGTCGCTTATAAAATTCTTCATAAGCTTAACTTTTTGCTTTACTTACTGCATGTTTAGCTTCTTTCTTGACAACTTTACATCTTGTCAAGTTTTCATCATTTTGTTATGGGCCTCGAAACGGGTTTTGAACCCCGGGACCTTCCAGAATAGGGCCGCGGCCCACACACCCCAACCCATCTCCCCATGCGTGTTCTCGACGGGGTAGGTTGTTGAGGCTGGGGCTCGAAACCCATACCTCCTTGATGAGAGGCACTTAACGCCCGCCCTCATCCCCAACTGATCCGTGGATCAGTTGGGGATGAGGGCGGGCGTTAAGTGCCTCTCATCAAGGAGGTCTGGGTATCGAGCCCCAGCCTCAACAACCTATCCCGCCGAGAGCACGCATGGGGAGATGGGTTGGGGTGTGTGGGGCGCGGCCCTGTTGTGGAAGGTCCCAGGGTTCAAAACCCGTCTCGAGGCCCATAACATAAAAGTGCACTTTTTTTGTGACGACCCAGGATTTACCCTGCCTTCGCACAGGACTATTCCTGGCTTCCTGGGCTTTACCTGGCACCGTCACCGGGCTGTAGCCCAAACACCCAACCCCTCTCTGGCCCCCTTCTGAGCACAGCGGATTGTTGGAGGCCTTTGCCCCCTTATGATGAGTAAACTCCATAGTTCAGCGTGCCTACGGGGACTTCCCAGGAGGTCACCCATCCCGAAATTTCTCTAGCCTGAGCATGATTTGTAATGAATTGTCATCAACTAGTTGTTCCATAACTGATGTCTTGAAAGCAACCTGTTTTTCCATCTTCAAATTCCATCACCGAATTTTTGGTAACACTTTTGTCGTTGTATTAAATTTATTATATTTAATTTGCACGTCCAACACCACTAACCTAAGTTGTGTTGTCAAACATTCTCCTGATATGACTTTGCAATCATTACAAATCATTTTAGCTATTTTGCGAGTCATAAAATAATCAATTTGTGACTTATTTGGTCCGCTTTTAAACGTAATTAAATGTACTTCCCTCTTCATGAAAAACGTATTTACACAATTAGCTCATGTGTTATGGCAAAGTCTAAAATGGTTCTTCCTTCTTCATTTCTTTCTCTATACCCAAATACTCCATGAACAGCTTTATAATCTGTATTTTTCTTCTCTATATGTCCATTTAAGTCTCCTCCTATGAAAATTTTTTCTCTTTGTCGAATTTTTCTTACTAAATTATCTAAGTCTTCCCAAAATTGTACTTTAATAGCTTCACTCAATTATATTTGTGGCACATAAACATTGATCACATTAATAATTTCCTTTTCTATGACCAATTTAAGAGTCATCATTCTATCACCTTTTCAACTTATCCCAACAACTTCATTCCTCCAAGTAGTATCCACAATAATACATACTTCATTGCTTGTTTTATTTTTTTTCCTGTGTACCATAATTTAAAACTTGAATTATCTAAGAAATTAGCTTTCTCACCCACTCATCTACTCTCTTTCCATCATTTTTCCCGTCAGCGTACATATATTCCAACTTCCAAACCTAAGTCGGTCATAAATCCTACGATATACTTTCCTAGGACGTCTAATATATGAGGATTTTTGCCAATTTAACACTACACTCCAGTCCTCTTGGAGGTGCAACGATCCATGCCAAGACGCCGCATTCGGATCATACGACGAGGACTTTTGCATATTTAACACTACACCTAAGTCCTGAAGATGTAGCGGTCCTTGCCAAGACGCCACATTCGAACCATACGACGCTTTCATTAGGGGGAACAACCTAGCTTTTGCACATTTCTAAAATGATCATATTCATAAGGGTGACTAAATTTTACGTTGGTCGTCTACCTAACACAAACCTCACCATTTTTAATACGGGCTTGGGACCGGCATAGACTGGTTTATGTTCGTTAAGAGGCAATGCCATAAAATTTTTCTTCTCATTGTATAAGTGGATGACATTGTTCTCACAGGAAATTACACCATATATTGCATGGGGATGGGAATGGAATACAATATGATACATATACGAAAAACGTAATTTTCAAAAAATTTAGGATACGTGATATGTTTTTGAAACTTATTGATGTAGGGGTAGGCTGTGGGTGCACGAAACCTAGACTCTAGGTGGGTGTGAGATGCGACCCGCTAATCCAACTCTAAAGATGATGCAACGATTAGTACGATGGAATTTAATAATGAGCAATATAAATTTTGTTTAACACCACGCGCAATAAACAGAAACGAAGCAAAATTCAATTTGGCAATTAAGCGAGGCTTTCCTCCGCTCGGAGGGCCTTAAGCGAATGCGCGGCGAATGCGTCCCACCTGCAATTGATATTCGTATGAAACAAGCAACCCACCAAAATAATACCAAACAAATAGAGGGCTACCAAATGAATAATATCAAATCACAATCCACAATACTACAAAATACTCAAGAGTAGAGGGCTTTACCGAGGCGATGTAGATTTTGGATCCGGAATAGTAGATCGGCGATCAAACGCGTCTCCGGTGGTGTGGAAAAAGTGGAAGTGGCTGTCCTCGGAGTCGGAAGGCAAGATCGGGCCGGGAATGTGTAGATTCGGCTACTAGGAGAAGGATCCGGTCAAAGGGTGGCTAGATCCGCTTTGTAAAGGGCGGATCGGGCCTAGGAAAGGAGATCGGGTGGTGGAAATAACGGATCGGGGTGGGAATTTCAGATCGGGATAAATCTGAAATTTTAGGTTAGGCGGAGGTGGATCCACGGAGGGCAAGTAGAGGAGGGGGGCGGTTTGGGCGGTTGAAGGTGGGGAAGAGTAGGAGGGAACGGTTGGATGTGGGGAAGGGGCTGCAGGCCGAGAAAGAGGGCTGAAAGGGGGGGGGGGGGGGGGTACTGTAGCAGCGGGCTGTAGGAGTGGTTGCTGTAGCAGCGATTGTAGCAGCGGGCTGTAGGAGTGGTTGCTGTAGCAGCGATTGTAGCAGCGGTTTACTGTAGCGGCGGTACTGTAGCAGCGGTTTGGAGGGGCAAGGAGGGGGCGGCTAGGGCTAGTGGAGGTGGGGGAAGGTGGCTATGGATGGTATGTACCTTGGGGAGGGAGGAGAGCACCTAGGAATCACCACATAGGGTTCCACGACATCGGCACCGGAGGAGGATCGCTGGAACTCCGAAAATCTCTTCCAAAATTCAGCCATCCCCTCATTCAGCCCCCTAGCATCCTATTTATAATTAAAATAAAGACTAGGGCATCCCAACCGACGACTATGATTGGCCGCGGGGGAAATATTCAAAAACATGTTAAAAATACATCAAAATAAATAAAACTATATATGATTTTGACTCCCATCGATATTCCGGACGCAACCGCGGAGTCGGATCGTCGATCCGGGCGCGCCATATATGGTAAGCCGCCAAATCAGCCCCGAATGGGCCAAAAGCTCTTCCACGCCAATGCTCCGCATCAATCCCCCCGGCTTGAAAGAATTCATCTCCCGATGAATGGAGATCCGAATTCTCTCACCGCGAGGTCGTCCATCTGTCATCTCTGAAGAAGTGTCCACGCCAATCAATTCCTCTGGACTGAAAGCTTCCATCTCCGATGAATGGAGACGGTCGTACATAAGTCGAAGTCCAGGGGCGAGTTGATCAAGCACTGCGGGCAATGTCCAAGCGTCGTCAGCATCGGGGCGGCCCCGCCAGTGTACCAAGTATCGGAAGCGCGGCCCATCTGTAGTAGTCACGAACTGGTGGGATCTGATCTCAGTAATACTCTCATCTCTCAACTCTCGAGTGGTGGAATCCAAAGCGATCGGTGGTGCCGAAGGTGAAACCATAGAGGACGAATCTCTAGACGACAAATCCCTGAGTGGGTGGGTGTCAGCAGGGGGTGGACTGTCATGGGTGTCGGTCGTAGGTGGGGTATTAGTGGTGGAGGGTAAGGGGAGTGGTGGAGGAAAAGGCTGGGCATCCCCACCGCTCGGATCCAGATACGCTTGAGGTTCATAGTATGGTGTCAGATCTTCGACATTAAACACCAGGTGAATCCCCATACTTGCCGGGATATCAAGTCGGTAGGCGTTTGTCCCAATACGGCTCACAATAGAGTAGGGGCCCATTCGCCTAGCGCTCAACTTTTTGGCAGGCCCCGAGGGGAGCCTCTCCGGTCGGATTCGCACCATCACTCTCTCACCAACATTAAATATTTGCTCTCGCCTATTGCTCTCGCCTATGTTTATCTGCATGTGTTTTATAATTCTCGTTGCTCATAATTATTTTTCGTCGTACTGACTCATGTAACTCATGCAAATGTTGTGCGAAAGACTCAACCAGAACATGCAAATGAAGGACAGATGACCCAACGAACACACACAAATAATGCGAATGAAACACAACATGCACGACATACCTGCTAGGGGAAAGTCTAATAACAACCGGGAAGTCTCTAAAATGTGGTGGCCTATCAGGGGGCTCTCTCGGTGGAGTGTAGAAAAATTCATCCCATGTGAGACAAGTGTTCAGATGACCGTGAGATACAACTAAGCCCAAATACGAGCTCGTATAGAAGCAAACGTCTCTCGGGGGACGTAACACATCAGGGGGATCACCAGGAGGTGCATACGAAAAGTCATCGCGAAGAAGACGCCCACCTGAGTATAAATCGTGTATGCTGACTAGAGGACGAGGCTCTAAAATGTGGTGCGTGTCCCTGACAAGAAAGAACTCATCGGGTGGGTCAGCGGGTGGTGTGTCCCAAAACTCATCGAAGGTGTGATGTATCAGCAGGTGATGCCCTAAATACTTAATAGTCCACACGACATTCATCCTCTGGGGCCAGGCCAGGGATGATAAAGGAAGAGGAGCTAATAAATCGAAACTCATAGATGAGCGGCTCACCTGAATCGCATCCTCACCGGAATGTGGTGGCTCGTCTGGAGGCTCAATAGGAGGGTCGTCATAGAACCCGCAACTAGGGTCATGATCCACCATATGAGTACCCTCGTGGGAAGTAGTGTCCTCATGACTGGGTGACATGGCCACTACGGGATCAACATAAGACTCAGAGCTCTCGGTCGTGATGTGGCTCATGGAAATGACAATGAGAGAGCGACACAGGCCTACGCTCAAAAAGGAATCCGTGGGCGCGATGTCAGAAAACGAGTCTAGGGTAGGGGCGCTAATCAACCCAGGACACGTAAGAAGTGGAGGTGCGGGTGAGGGACACAGTACTACAGACTCAATAGGTCGCTCAGGCTCACTCTCAGTCGAGGTCACGAGAGACGGGTCAGAATCAAGAGATAGGTCACTCACTGGGCTAAGCACCTTACTGGGGTGAGAGCAATCCGTATCAGGTATCACTTCTGCCATGTCTGACAGAACAATGGTAGGCAAAGTGGTGTCCTCGGTGTGGGAGGAGCTCGTACTGCGGAGGTCAGAGTGAGGTTCCAACCGACCAGCTCTTGTGGATCTCAAAGACTGTTCGTAACGAAGGGCAAGCTGATGTGTCTGCTCGAGGGACTTCGAGCTATGATAAACTACCTTCGTACGAATGTCTGATCGAAGGCCAAACCGAAATCTGCAAGTGGTCATGGCTGAGTCCTCTCGGATATCGCTCCTCGCAACTAACTCATCGAAGCGATCCATGTACTCAGCGACGGACATGGATCATTGCTGAAGGAAAAATAATTGGTCGAGCAAGCGACTCCGATATGACGAAGACATATACCTCTGACACAATATACGCTTCATATCCACCCAACTAGTGATGCGAGCAAGACGGTCTCGCTCACGGGTCCTCTCAACGCTAGACCAATTAAATGAGAGAAGATTGTATCATACTATTATTACGGCCCAATTGGGGCAATATATAGAGAATACAAGATGGTAGGATTGTGACACCTCATCAATCCGTGTGCCTCATACAATAAAAGATAATAAACCACTAAAAGTAAATCCAATAAACTCAATACTCCCCCTCAAACTGGCGCGAAGATATCAAGCAAGCCCAGCTTGCCATATGTAGAAAGGTGCCGGGAAGGCCCAACAGCTTTGGTAAAGGCATCAGCAATCTGGTCTGCAGATGGGACATAGGACGCTGCAAGAGTCCCTGAACGGATATGCTCCCTGAGAAAGTGAATATCCACCTCAATATGTTTAGTCCTCTCGTGCAGAACTGAGTCAGATGCTAGCATGAGAGCAGACTGGTTGTCACAAACCAGTGTCGAGGAACTAGAAGGAGGAAAACCAAGCTCGGTCAAGAGAGTACGCATCCAGAGAAGCTCGGTGGCGCCATGGGCCATAGCCCTGTACTCAGCCTCAGCAGAGGAGCGAGAAACAACGCTCTGCTTCTTGCTCTTCCAGGAAATAAGATTGCCACCATAGAAAGTGCACATCCCCGAAGTGGAACGGCGATCAGTTAGGGAGCCAGCGTAGTCAGAATCCGTGTAGCAGGTAAGATCGGAGGATGGTGATGAACGGTAGAAGAGCCCGAGGCCAGGTGATCCCTTCAAGTAGTGAAGGATCCGAAAAGCAGCATCCATGTGAGAAGTCCGGGGAGCATGCATGAACTGGCTGACCATACTCACAGCAAAGCTAATGTCGGGGCGAGTATTTGTCAGGTAGATAAGTCTTCCAACAAGACGCTGGTATCTGCTCGGATCAGGGAGAGGTTCGCCAGATTCAGCGTGTAATCGGTGGTTCGGGTCCATGGGTGTAGAGACTGGAGAGCACCCAAGAAGGCCAGTATCACTCAGAAGGTCAAGTGTATACTTCCGTTGAGACAAAGAGATCCCCTGGTGAGATCTGGCAACCTCAATCCCAAGAAAGTACTTCAGAGGCCCCAAATCTTTGACCTCAAAAGCCTTTTGAAGTTCCCCCTTGATCTGGAGTATCCCTGAGCTGTCGTCACCGGTAAGGATGATGTCATCCACATAGACCAAAATAATGACCCTACGACCATCAGCAGAGGTCCGAACAAAGCAGGTATGGTCGGCATGACATCTAGTGAAGCCACTCTGAAGAACAACAGTACCGAACCGCTCAAACCAGGCTCGAGGGGATTGTTTCAGCCCATACAAGGATTTTTGCAAGAGGCAAACTTGACCCAAATACTCCCCCTGAAGCCTGTAACCAGGTGGCGGATCCATGTAAATCTCCTCAACAAGGTCGCCATTGAGGAAGGCATTCTTCACGTCCAGCTGATGAAGAGGCCACCCGTGGCAGGCAGCGAGGGAAATAAGGAGACGGACAGTAGAAAGCTTGGCCACAGGAGCAAAGATCACCCCGTAATCCTCTGGAGTCTGAGTAAAGCCTTTTGCAACAAGGCGAGCCTTGTAACGATCCAAAGATCCGTCGGCATTATACTTGACGGTGAACACCCAACGACAACCAACAGTCTTCTTGCCGATGGGAAGATGAACTAACCGCCAGGTGCCAGCCTTCTGTAAAGCAGACATCTCAGCTTCCATGGCTGCCACCCACTCAGGGTGCTGAAAAGCCTCAGTCGTCGAACTCGGAATTCTGATCTGGTCAGTGGCGGTGAGGAAAGCTCGGTACCCCTGTGAAAGGCGCTGGTAGGACACAAAACTAGCCACAGGATGATCAGTAACACAGGAACGCTTACCCTTGCGAATAGCAATAGGTAAGTCGGGAGAGCAAGAAACATCACCTGCCCGAGGAAGTGGCACCGAGTCCGGTGAGCTGGGCTCGATCAGTGGATCACGAAGAATAGGGTGAACATGGGAAGGCCCACGGGGGCCACGAGTATATATCTGTAGAGGAGCAGAGTCTGGCTGGGAGATCAGGGGAACAGGAGATGAGAATGGTGGAGGAGAGGAAGGAGTAGAGGTAGAAGAGTCACAATAGAAGGGAACATCCTCAAAGAAAGTGACATCCATAGTATGGAAGGTCCGACGAGAAGAGGGGTCATAACATCTATACCCCTTGGAAGAGGAGGAATAGCCCAAAAATAAACAACGGATGGCTTTGTCATCCAGTTTCGTCCGAGTCGGACGGCGATCCTGAACAAAGCACACACACCCGAAGACTCGGAGAGGAATAGGGAACAACGGGCGGCTGGGGGAAAGGAGACTCAGGGGGACACGACCAGCCAGAGGTTGGCAGGGGAGACGGTTGACTAGGAAAGTCCCTGTAAGAAGGGCAGCACTCCAGAAGGATTTGGGAGCATGAGCCCCACGAAGGAGGCAACGGGTCACATTTAGGAGATGACGATTCTTGCGTTCCGCTACTCCATTCTGCTCCGGAGTATAGGGACAGGAGAATTGGTGGAGAGTTCCTTGGCTAGCAAGGAAGGTAGTAAACAAGGAAGAGGTGTATTCCCCTCCATTATCAGATCGGAGGATCCGAATAGGGGACGAAAACTGGGTGCGAATCATACTCGAGAACCGTGTATATATGTCAAATACCTCAGACTTAGCACGCATCAAATAGACCCAACAGCAACGGGTAAAATCATCGATGAAGGAGACAAAATATCTAAAACCATCATAAGAAACGACCGGGGCAGGACCCCAAAGATCAGAATGAATAATATCAAAAGGTGCAGAAGTACGGGAAACAGAAGTAGGGTATGAAGTGCGTGTGTGTTTACTTAGCTGACAAACATCACACTGAAAAAAGTGCTCAAATGAGACACCCAGAAAAATAGAAGATACAATTTTAGGACTCGCATGTCCCAGTCGGGCATGCCAAATAGCAGGAGTGGTGGTGGTAGTAGTGGCAAAAACGGATGGCGGAGGTGATGGTGCAGGAGGTGGGAGATCCAGCAGATAAAGCCCGTCGCGCTCACGGCCGGAGCCAAAAGTCTTCCTCGTGGTCAGGTCCTGAAAAACACAACCAGAAGGATCAAAAGTTACCGAGCAATGTAAAGCGCGAGTCAATCGACTAACAGAAAGAAGATTTAAGGCTAGTTTGGGAACATGGAGTACAGAATCCAAGGAAAAAGAAGGAGAAAGAGAGACTGTGCCCTGGTGAAGAATCGGGGTCACAGAGCCATCGGCGAGGCGAACCTGTTGATGGACAGTCGGAGAGACAAGAGAGGAGAACAAGTGTGGCTCACCCGTCATATGATCAGTGGCCCAAGTGTCTATCACCCAGGGAGAGGCAGATCCCTTACTAGTGACATGAAAGGCCGTCGGAGTACCTGATGCAGCGGCTGAAGTCGATGACGAGGGTCCAGGATCAGAGGTTGTCTGCGGCTGAGGTGGCAGAGCATAGTGCTGAAGCTGTGACTGAAGCTCCTGAACCTGAGCCATAAGCTGGCTCCAGTCAGCTGAAGGAGTCCCAGAGTCAGATGTAGTGGCGGCAGCGGCCCGAGGAGCGGAAGACTGCTGGCGCAGGTGAGGAAAAAGCAGCCAACATCTGGACTTCTCATGACCGGTCCGGAGGCAGTGCTGACACTGAATAGAGGCAAACGGGCTCCCTCGGCCACCTCCGCGGCCCCTATGGGTAGAAGAACGCCCCCCTCGCACAGAAGGAGTACGACCCGAAGCAAGGGCCATCTGGTCTGGTGGAGAAGTAAGCGCTGGAACAGAAGGAGCAGTCAGGCGAGCACGACGCTCATGCTCCTCTACCATGGAGTAAGCATCTAAAATATCTGGAAGCGGGTTCATGCTCACAATCTGAACCCGAATCTGCTCAAACTCAGGGCGTAACCCCATCAGAAACTGATAGGTCTCTCGCTTCTCCTGTCTCCGCTTGGCAATAAGCATATCCTCGGAATGAGGAAAGGCACTCAGTGGCTCGAGGTCGGAAAGCTCCTGGAATCTCCCAGAGAGAAAAGTGAAGTACTCATGCACAGAACGGTCACCCTGACGAGCAGTCGAAATCTCCTGGAAGACGGAGTAAATCCGCGTATCAACGCGTGTGTGCCCATAGGTGCGAGACAGAGCGGCCCAAAGAGACGGAACGGATTCGAAGCGCATAAACTGCTCATAAATGCGGGGCTCCATGGAGCATTGAAGCCACCCAAGAATCTTGAAGTTTTCCGTGCGCCATTGACGGAGAGCTTTGTCGTCTTTCTCGGCAGGCTTGGGAACCCCATTAGGTTCAAGCCAATCAAGCTTGTCATGTCCGGCGAGATAGACACGCACGGAGTTGGACCAAGCAATAAAATTCTTCTCATTAAGAAGTGTGGTGGTGATGCGACGAGCAAAGCCATCATTCGTGGAATCCATGGGATGAAATCAAGATAAAGGAAATCCTTAAATGGAAGGAGGAGATCCCATCCCCGAAGAACACAAAGGACCGTAGATCAAACAAAAATCTAGGTCAGAAAAAAGGTACCGGCCAGCAGCAGGAAGACGGTCAGCCCTGGAAGAGACGAAGCATCGATGGAGGACAGCGGCGAAATCGTCAAGTATGGACGAACAGGAAGCAGCAGCGGCACATCATAGCAGCCGCGGTACAGAAGGCAGCCGGAGAAGACGAGAAGAAGCAGTCGTCTTCGGGCGCAGGCGTCGGCGTCGTCGTCGGGCGCAGGAGTCGTCGTCGGGCGCAGGTGTCGGCGTCGAGTAGAAGTAGTCGGGTGCCGTCGAGTAGAAGCAGTCGGGTGCCGTCGTCGTCGTCGTGGCGATCGGGAAGACGAGTCCTCACATCCTGTCGAGAGAGATCAAACCGGCGGAATCGGGAAGAGGGGTTGGCAGGAGGCGAGATCGGGATTTGCGAGAGGCGAAGGCGACGGGATGTCGGGGGGGGGGTCGGAATTTTTCGCTTTGATACCAAATTAAATGAGAGAAGATTGTATCATACTATTATTACGGCCCAATTGGGGCAATATATAGAGAATACAATATGGTAGGATTGTGACACCTCATCAATCCGTGTGCCTCATACAATAAAAGATAATAAACCACTAAAAGTAAATCCAATAAACTCAATAAGACCAATATGCTCTCGCCTGATCTAAGAGTCTAAGCTTCGCAAACTTCATGCGACGCTCACCGAACAACTCAAAATGATCGAGATAATACTCCATATCCACGAGCCAATAACTGAAAGACTCGGGACTCGATGAGTCGTCAAAGGAAGGGGCAGCCGTACGAAACTGACTCTCAAGATCTCTCTCAAGGTGACGACCCTCATAATAGTCATCCTTAAGGTAACTGGGTCGTGTCGAGGGATCGACACGATCCGCTCGCGTTTACGGATAAGAACGACGACAATCATCATACTGATCGCCTCTAGTGTAGTAGGGCCGTGTCGGTGGGTCAACACGATCTCTCAAAGTGGTGTGTTGCGATCGAGGATAACTGTCGTAGTAATGTGAAGGTCTCCCTGACGGATCTACCATGCTTCAAAAAAAATATCCTACCTCTACGGAGCATGCAAAATGGCCTAACCTGGCTCTGATACCAAAATGATGTAGGGGTAGGCTGTGGGTGCACGAAACCTAGACTCTAGGTGGGTGTGAGATGCGACCCGCTAATCCAACTCTAAAGATGATGCAACGATTAGTACGATGGAATTTAATAATGAGCAATATAAATTTTGTTTAACGCCACGTGCAATAAACAGAAACGAAGCAAAATTCAATTTGGCAATTAAGCGAGGCTTTCCTCCGCTCGGAGGGCCTTAAGCGAATGCGCGGCGAATGCGTCCCACCTGCAATTGATATTCGTATGCAACAAGCAACCCACCAAAATAATACCAAACAAATAGAGGGCTACCAAATGAATAATATCAAATCACAATCCACAATACTACAAAATACTCAAGAGTAGAGGGCTTTACCGAGGCGATGAAGATTTTGGATCCAGAATAGTAGATCGGCGATCAAACGCGTCTCCGGTGGCGTGGAAAAAGTGGAAGTGGCTGTCCTCGGCGTCGGAAGGCAAGATCGGGCCGGGAATGTGTAGATCCGGCTACTAGGAGAAGGATCCGGGCAAAGGGTGGCTAGATCCGCTTTGTAAAGGGCGGATCGGGCCTAGGAAAGGAGATCGGGTGGTGGAAATAACGGATCGGGGTGGGAATTTCAGATCGGGATAAATCTGAAATTTTAGGTTAGGCGGAGGTGGATCCACGGAGGGCAAGTAGAGGAGGGGGGCGGTTTGGGCGGTTGAAGGTGGGGAAGAGTAGGAGGGAACGGTTGGATGTGGGGAAGGGGCTGCAGGCCGGGAAAGAGGGCTGAAAGGGGGGGGGGGGGGGGGTACTGTAGCAGCGGGCTGTAGGAGTGGTTGTTGTAGCAGCGATTGTAGCAACGGTTTACTGTAGCGGCGGTACTGTAGCAGCGGTTTGGGGGGGCAAGGAGGGGGCGGCTAGGGCTAGTGGAGGTGGGGGAAGGTGGCTATGGATGGTATGTACCTTGGGGAGGGAGGAGAGCACCTAGGAATCACCACCTAGGGTTCCACGGCATCGGCACCGGGGAGGATCGCTGGAACTCCGAAAATCTCTTCAAAAATTCAGTCATCCCCTCATTCAGCCCCCTAGCATCCTATTTATAATTAAAATAAAGACTAGGGCATGCCAACCGACGGCTATGATTGGCCGCGGGGGAAATATTCAAAAACATGTTAAAAATACATCAAAATAAATAAAACTATATATGATTTTGAATCCCATCGATATTCCGGACGCAACCGCGGAGTCGGATCGTCGATCCGGGCGCGCCATATATGGTAATCCGCCAAATCAGCCCCGAATGGGCCAAAAGCTCGTCCACGCCAATGCTCCGCATCACTTATAATTACTGAAATATTTAAGTAAAATTAATACGAAGATATAAGTGACATTTACGTTTTCATTTTTATTTTTTTTCATCATAATATCTCACATATCATATGTTAAATGAAAATAAGGCTTGTGTCACAAAAACGTATCATATCCTAAATAGGAGACATGAATGAAAATATGTAATCAATTAAATCACACCACTTATCATTCAACACTTTTTTCACATGTTATTCTTCATATTACCATCGCAAAACACATAATGTTTGAGCATTTTCAAGTATACTCAGGCGTATCCAGTAATATCTTAAAGTATCCATAAGTATTCAAATATTTTTTTAATCTAAAAGAAAAAGAAAAGTTCTCGAGAGTTTCAGGGACGAGTTTCCTGGAGTTATCGAGAGTTTCCCGACTCCAAAACGTTTCAGATACGATGCGTAAGACCTTTGTAAGTATTTGTGCTACATAGATGACACCGAGGAGATTGTTGTACTAATAGATCGCATATCCAAGGAATTTGTGGTCAAAGCCCAAATGAAGTTGAAATATTTCTTTAGAATCGAAATTGCAAGATCCAATTAGGAAATATTTATTTCTCAGTAGAAATATGTTCTAGACCTTCTCGAGGAAACCAGAATTGATTGTACTCTTGTGGATACTCCCAAAGATCAGTGAGGATAGAGACAGTGATATGGTTGATGTGTCCAACTATCGGAGATTGGTTGGAAAACTTATTTACTTATCACACACACGACCCAATATTACATATGTTGTGGGCATGCTGAACAGATAAATGCATAGATCTAGAGTTCGTCATCAAGAGGCTACACCGAGTTCAAAGATATCTTAAGAAGGTTCCTGGCAAATGTTGATAGGACTGGAAATGAAGATGATAGAAAAGCAACCTCAGGTATTGTACCTTTGTGGGAGGCAATTTGGTGATGTAGAGAAGCAAAAAAAATATGGTGGCAAGATAAGTACAAAAACAAAATATAGAGTTATGCCTCAAGGTCTCTGTCAAGGATTATGGCTGACATTCACTCTATAAGATGAAGGAATTCTTGAACCTAAGCCTGTTTTATTATGCGACGACAATAAAGTTGTCATCAACAAAACCCACAATCTAGTCAAATGTGATAGCACTAAGCATATAGAAGTGGATAGCAAACGTCATGTGGATAGCAAAGGTCATGATAACACTATGCATATAAAAGTGGATAGTAAAGGTCATGTCATCATCAAAGATCATGTGGACAAAAAAAATATTATTACCCTTTTTGTTCATTTCAAAGACCAACTCGTAGATTCTTCATCAAAGGTCTTAGTTGGGATACGTTCACTAATGACATACTCAAGCAGTTGAAAATATTAACCTATTTATAATTCGACATTTATTTTGTCACGTGACATGTTATGTGTCGTGTTTTACTAGTTGTTCGAGTATATAAGTTCTTAGGTCTTTGTTTGTAACCCTAATTTTTGAGAAGATTTTTTCCGCAATTTCTCTTGACTTGGTATTAGAGCGAGAAATCCCGCGCCCCGTTCTCGCTCGCCGCTCAAACCCGCTCGACGCTCAAACCCGTCAGCGCCAACTTCTTTCCCCAACGACAGTGTCGGTGTTCGCTTCATCTTCCAACAACAACGTCGACGTTTGCTTCTTCCTCCAGCGACAACATCGACGTCCACCTCTTCCCGTATTCCAGTAGGCATCGCCTAGCAACCCTTCTTCCACCAAGCCCTTCGTCGGCTACTCCAGCAATCTGCAACTTCTCTGCGGCGGCCCTTCCGTTTAGAGGGTCTCCAACCACTCACTGTCCGTCCAGCAGGCGACTATTGGTCTCCGACCATTTTGTCCTTCCATGACAACCACCAAAGACATATTATACTCATCCTATAGTGCCCTCTTTAGTGAATCTTGATCTGAAGAGGCTTATAGAACGTGATTCTTGGTCATACCTTTTTTCTAATTGATTATCTCTGCAAGAGTGCGTTTCTTTCTTGCATATGGCTGAATCTTCAGATATCTCGTCTACTCCTCGGATTGCCCTTGCATGTGACCCTCCTCAGAACCACGGGCAATCAGGCTCATTGAAGATTATCACGGTGGCATTGGATAACACTAATTACCTTGAATGGTCCAGGGCAGATCAGCATGCTATCCGCAGTAATCAGTTGTATGGGCATATTGATGGAACCGTTGTTGAACTGCCACGGACCGACCCGTCATGGAAAAAATGGGATGCAGAGAATTCCTTGGTTCTCATGGTTACTGAACTCCACGTTCCATCTGACATACAACAGTTATATGGTCATGAGTTTTGCCTATAAAATTTGGAACCGGGCCCGCGAGACTTACTTGAAGGTTAACAGATCGACCTATATCTATGAGCTCACTCATCGTGCCTTGGAGCTAACAAGGACCTTTGTCTGTCTCTACATACTATTCTGAATTTGGACGTCAATATCAAGAATTGGACTACTTCAATACATTTATTCATGCATGTATTGCGGATGTCGTCAACCTTCAGAAGGAGAAAGACAGTCTTTGGGTACATGTCTTCCTTATGGGCCCAAACATGGAGTTTGATATTGTTTACTTACAGGTTCTCTGATACCGCTGCGGGTATCGGCTCGCCGATAGGGTCGGAAACAGTGGAAGGGCGGCGCCAGCGGCGGTGATAAAGGGGGAACGGACGAGGAAAGAGAGAGAGAGAGAGAAGTAGAGAGAAGGAGAAAGACAAGGGGAGCAGCCCCTCCTAAGTTGATTGATCCAAAGATAATGTTCAAACCCTAAGGTGATCCCTTATATAGGGGGAACCCACCTCTACCAAAAATTCACAAAACAAAGACGACATAAAACATTTAATTAAAACTGCATAAGAAACACATGGGCCGGTCGGCCACTTCAGATGGCCTTCGCCGAACCGCCCGCTTCGGTGTTGTCACTTGGTCTCGCGCGAGCCCTCCTCGAATACACCTGCCATTCCGGCTCGTCCGACTGGATGTCGGTAACAATACCGCTATCTGGGAAATTGGCCTTCTCCTCAAGGCAGTAATCTGGAAACTGCCGGCGAAAATCATCCCGCAAGAGCCAAGTAGCGGACGTACAGGGGCGGTTGCGCCACGCCACCCGTACCTCCTCCATTTGGGAAGCTCCGGCAGTGGGCTTGCGCTGATCAAGAATGGCTTCCGGATAGAGCGGCTCTGAACTGGGCGTGTCCAAGTCGGTCGGAATGTGGTCGGAGACGGGATGATCGCCTATCACGCGCCGAAGTTGTGATACATGAAATACGGGATGAATGCGAGCGGTGTCCGGAAGGCGGAGGCGATAGGCCACTGCGCCGATGCGGCTGAGAATCTCGAACGGTCCAAAGAAGCGCGGAGCGAGCTTGGGGCAAGTGCGGCGGGCCACCGTGAGCTGGCGATAGGGATGAAGTTTAATGAACACTCGCTCTCCCACTTGGAATTGAAGGTCCCTGCGTTTCCGGTTGGCAAAAGACGACATCTTTGCCTGAGCCCGTCGAAGATGGTGCTTTAAACTGTCCAAGATGACATCCCTATCGTGGAGATGATCCGCCAAGCTAGCCACCGGGCATTCCCCGGGTAAGTAGCGGAGCACGGTCGGCGGTGGCCGGTCATATACCGTCTCGAATGGCGAGGTGTTGGCGGCGTGGTGGTATGCGGTATTGTAGGAGTACTCTGCCCAACCAAGCCATTTGGCCCACGAACCTGGCCTCTCTCCGATGAAACAGCACAAGTAAGTCTCCAAGCACCTGTTGAGGACCTCGGATTGGCCATCCGATTGCGGGTGATATGATGTACTCATCCGGAGTTGGGTCCCTTGCAGACGGAATAGCTCAGTCCAGAAGCTACTGAGAAAAAGTGGGTCCCGATCGCTGACGATCGAACGGGGAAACCCATGAAGACGGACTATCTCCGCGATGAAGCAGTCGGCAACAGACGCCGCAGTGTAGGGGTGGCGAAGTGGGATGAAGTGCGCGTACTTCGTTAGGCGGTCCACGACCACCAAGATGCAATCGAAGCCGTTGGAGCGGGGCAACCGGGTGATGAAGTCCATAGCTATGTCATCCCAGATACGTTCTGGAATCGGTAGGGGCTGCAGGAGGCCGCTGGAAAACATCGTCTCGTATTTGGCCTTCTGACATGGTAGGCAGGCCGCTATGAATGCTTTCACCTGTCGAAGCATGTGGGGCCAAAAGAGCGAGGCCGCCAACCGACGGTATGTTCGATAAGCACCCGCGTGGCCGCCTGATGGGGTGGAGTGGAACTCCGCTAGCAACGGCGGAATCATCGTCGATGTTGCAGATAAAACGAGGCGGTCCCGATGGAAGAGGCGGCCCCCTATCAGTGTAAACGGCGGTCGGGACGAGGGGTCGGCCAACAAGGCGGCCCGAATATCCTGAAGTTGGGGGTCCCGGTCCACCTCGTGTTGAATGGCCGCAGCATTGTCCCACAACGGTCGGGAGATGGCTGTCAACTCTGGCGCGTGCGGGCGGCGGGAGAGCGCGTCGGCCGCCCGATTAGTCCTGCCCGGACGAAATTCCACAGTGAAATCATAGCCGAGCAACTTGGCCACCCAAACCTGCTGCGTTGGCGTGGCTATCTTTTGTTGAAGTAGATAACGGAGGCTGTGGTGATCAGTGCGGATGACGAAGGACCGCCCCAGGAGGTAAGGCCGCCAATGTTGGACCGCCAAGACTAGCGCCATGAGCTCGTTCTCGTACGCCGAGCGGCTGCGCACTGCATTGGAGAACGCTCGACTATAAAAGGCAATTGGCCGGCCGGCCTGCATCAAGACGGCGCCGACGCCGGTGCCCGAGGCATCGCACTCGACGATAAACGGCTGGTGGAAGTCCGGCATGGCTAAAACTGGACCGTGGATCAAGGATGACTGGAGCGTCGTGAAGGCCTCCATGGCCGCCGGTGGCCATGTGAAGGCCCCTCCTCGGATTTCTTCAGCAGCTGAGTGAGGGGGCGGGCCAAGCCGCCGTAATTTCTGATGAAGCGTCGGTAGTATCCTGTCAGGCCGAGGAAAGCCCGGACGTCGTGCAAGGAGGCGGGAGTCGGCCATCGCAGCACCGCCTGAATTTTGTCTTCATCCATGGCCACGCCGTGGGCCGAAATAGTATGGCCCAAGTAGCTGACAGTAGCCGTGCCGAAGGTGCACTTCTTGCGGTTGACCGTGAGCTGATGTAAGCGGAGAGTGGCGAACGTCTCCCGAACATGACGGAGGTGGTCCTGCCAAGTGTGACTGAAGACAAGGATATCATAAAAAAAAAACAAGAACATGCTTACGCAGAACGGGTCGAAAGATCTCATTCATGGTTGCTTGGAATGTCGCGGGGGCGTTGGTGAGCCCAAATGGCATGACCAAAAACTCGAAGTGCCCATCGTACGTTCTGAAGGCTGTCTTGGGCACGTCTTCCGGTCAAACGCGAATCTGATGATAGCCGGCCCGTAGGTCCAACTTGGTGAAGCAAGTCGCGCCGTGTAGCTCGTCCAAGAGCTCCTGAATTACCGGGATAGGATATTTGTCGGGTACCGTGGCCTTGTTGAGCTCCTGATAGTCCACACAGAATCTCCAACTGCCATCTTTCTTGCGGACTAGTAACACCGGGCTGGAAAAAGGGCTAGCACTGGGCCGGATGATACCGCCCAACAACATCTCGCGAACGAGTCTTTCGATCTCGTCCTTTTGGGCGTGCTCGTAAAGGTAGGGTCTCACGGACACCGACGACGACCCCGGATGGAGAACGATGGCATGATCGGTCGGTCGGGGAGGTGGAAGGCCCGAGGGGGCGGTGAAGATGTCCTCGAAATCCGCAAGGATGGCGCCCATGTTGGCCTTGATAGGTGCGGCCGCCACAGGGGGGGGGGGGGGGGGGGGGCGCCTGAAGGGGCCAAAACCAGGCCGAGAAATCCACGTCGGCGACGCGTGTCATAGCCCGATATGACAACGGTGAACGGAGGAGGGTAGGGTCACCCACCAAGCGACACTGGCGGCCCTGCTGCTGAAAAACCATCGTCATCGAAGCCCAATTCACCCGGACGTCTCCAAGGGTCTCGAGCCAAGCAACGCCGAGAATAGCGTCGAGGCCACCTAACTCAAACATGTAAAAATCAGCCGTGACCCGGCACGGTCCCACTGTCATGGAAACATCCCTGCATTGGCCCAAGGTCGGTCGGCGGCGGCCATCGCCTAGGCACACTGAAAAGTCCGGTGACGGATCAACCGGTATGGCGAGCTCCTGTGCCAGATGGGCGGACATGAAGTTGTGACTTGCCCCGCTGTCCACCATCACGATGACGGGGCGGTTGAGTATTTCGCCGGCCAACTTCATGGTGCGGGGCCCCGTTAATCCCCCCACGGAGTAGAATGGCAGTTCTAACACGTTGAGAGGGGCGTCCTCGAGATCGGCCGAAGGTGGGTCGGGTGGTGGCTCCAAAGGTGGCGAGTCCTCGGTGGTGGCGTACCCTTCGCTGTCGCTAAAGATAGCATGGAATTCTTTGACCGGGCAAACATGCTGAGGCGAGTATGGTTGGCGGCAGCAGAAACATAACCCGCGGCGCCGAAGGTCGTTGTAGTCCACGGTGGAGAGGCGGTTGGGACCGTCCGGACGTGCCGGCCGAGCGGGGGGCGCGGGGGCCGGTCGAGGACCGGTATCCCGCACTGGTGGATGACGGAACGGTTGTGGGCCGGAGTGTCGGGGGCCGATGTCCGCCTCGACCGCACGGGCAAGTTCCAGGGCGTCGGAGACCGTTCGAGGGTGATGAGTTCGAATGCGGGAGCGGATGCTGGGGAGGAGACCTTGCAGAAAAAATCCCAGGTAATGGTCAGGCGGGAGGCCGGGAACTTGTGTGACAAGAGCAACGAAGTCATCGATATACGCGTCCACCGTTGTTGATTGGCGGGCGGAGCAAAGCCGCTCGATAGCGGAGCCGGTGTAGCGAGAATCATAGCGGCTAATCATTTCTTGTTTGAATTCATGCCACGGAATGAGGGGTTGCACTTGGCGAAGCCAACGGGCCCAATGGAGGGTCGAACCGTCCATGCCGACCATAGCGGTGCCGACGCGATCCGCCGGGGGGTACCATTGAGGTCGAAATATTGCTCCGTACGGGCAACCCATCCCATAGGGTCCGTCCCGGAGAAAGGGGGGACATCCATTGCCAATGTAGGGCGAGCAACGGCAACCGGCGGAATGGCTGGGCACGGTTGGGACGCCGCTGACGCACGGACGCCGACCGCGAATGGGGAAGGGGGGGTGCCGAGCAGCGAAGCCGTGTCCGCCGGGGTCAATGGTGGCGGCGGTGTGCTCGACGACGGCTGCATGGCGTTGAGGCGCAATAAGATCGAGGATTGAGTGGCTAAGACGGCCTCCATCATCGATTCCAACTTGGAGATCTGAGAGCCGTGGATCGCAACGTTGGCCGCGAGGGTGGAGTCGTCGTCGGTGGCGGAAGAGTCGGCGGGATGAAGGCGGGTGTTTGGGGCCATTAGGGTTTCCGGCGGCTGAGAGGACGCGGCCGGAGATGGCAGGTCGGACCAATGATACCGCTGCGGGTATCGGCTCGCCGATAGGGTCGGCGACAGTGGAAGGGATAACGCCTGGGCTGGCGCCGGGCGACAGCGGCGGTGATAGAGGGGGAACGGACGGGGAAAGAGAGAGAGAGAGAAGTAGAGAGAAGGAGAGAGAAGGAGAAAGACAAGGGGAGCATCCCCTTCTAAATTGATTGATCCAAAGATAATGTTCAAACCCTAAGGTGATCCCTTATATAGGGGGAACCCACCTCTACCAAAAATTCACAAAACAAAGACGACATAAAACATTTAATTAAAACTGCATAAGAAACACATGGGCCGGTCGGCCACTTCAAACGGCCTTCGCCGAACCGCCCGTTTCGGTGTTGTCACTTGGTCTCGCGCGAGCCCTCCTCGAATACACCTGCCATTCCGGCTCGTCCGACTGGATGTCGGTAACATTCTCCATCGTCGACCTCTTCCGTCTCTCTGGGAAGCATTCATCATGATTCTAAGTGATGAAAATCGCCGCCGCTCCCTTGGTCTCACCGCTCAGAAAAATCACACTGCTCTTGTTGGGCTTGGTCGTGGTCCACCAAATCGTATTCCTCATATGTGTGATCATTGTGGGAAGAAAGGTCATACGAAGGGGAGATGTTATCGCTTGCATCCCCATCTTGCTCTCCAAGCCGAGGGACGAGTGGTCATGGTCGGAACAATAATCGTGGTGGCGGCCGGCAATCTGGTTCTCACTCACAGTATTCTGCTCATGCTAGTGAGATATATGAGGACATTCATGCCTCAGGGGGCCTTTCTTCTGAGGAGTTGGAGGTTCACCGTATGTTGCGTTCTCACTCAGACTCTGCTGCAACCGCTTTTGCTGTTGTCTTTGCCCTCATGTTGCTTCTACATCCCTATCTGAATGGATCGTAGGCTCAGGGGATACCGATCATATGACCAAATCATCATCAAGTTTTACCTTTTACACTCTTCTCTTTGTCGTGATAAAGTCATTGCGGCTCATGACTCTCTTTCCTCTATTGAGGGAAGAGAAACAATTCCTTGTTCTCCTGCCCTTTCTCTATCCTCTGTATTGCATGTCCCATCATTTCTTCGCAATCTTATGTTCATTAGTCATTTAACTAATTCGTTAAATTTGTCTGTAGACTTTTTTTTCCTAACATTTGTGTCTTCCAGGATCTGGCTACGAAGCGGAACATTGAAAGTGGTAGTAATGTCGGCGGACTATACTTGTTGAACAAGCAGTTAACCTTCAGAGCTCTCTCCACCACCAGGGCTCCTTCCTTTTCTGACATTTGACAAGAGCATCAACATCTTGCGCACCCCTCCCCGCTTATCTTACCAAAAAAATTCCTGCTTTCAATTGTTTGCTTAAATCTTTTTCTTGTGATGCTTGTGAATTGTCGAAATATGTCCGTCACAATCCAAGCCATCTATCTTCACGTAGTTTATCTCTCTTTGATGTGATTCACTTTGATGTCTGGGATCCTTCTCATGTTATTATCTTTATCTGGATATCACTAGTTTGTTACTTTTATTGATTGTTTTTCCCGTACTACATAAGTCTATGTCTAAGTGTTTTCATGTTTTCTGTTATGAGGCGCATGTCACATTAGTCCCACATCGTGTATCATTTCCTTATGATGTTCCTTAGTAATATATATAGACAAGGAGACCTCTATGGAGGTATCAAGTATTTTCTCCTCAATACGCGTAACATGGTATCAGAGCAAGTTTAGGGTTTCCGCTCTCTCTCTCGCACGTAATCCCGCTGCTCAAGGGCTCGATCCCGCCGCTCTCTCTCTCGCCTTGCCCTTGCGGCCTCGCCCGATCCGCCGCTCTCTCTCTCTCGCCTCGCCCTTGCGGCCTCGTCCGATCCCCTGGTTTGAAACCCCGCCGCTGCACGCCGAAAGGGACGGAGGCATGGTCGATCGTTGATGTCGCCGATCGCTGCCTGCCGCCGTTCCGTCCCTGTTCCGTCGATGCTTCCGTGATGCCGCCCCTCCGCCAACAGTAATGTCGTCGTCGTTCCTTCTGCTGCAGTCGATCGCGATGCCGACTGTTCCCACTGCCTACTGCTGCTGTTTCTGCGGCTCCTTCTAGTGCCAGTCGCTGCTTTCTGCGGCTCCTTCCTGCGTGTACCGACTGCTTCCTCGTGCTAGCTTCAGTCGTTGCCTCTACCGGTTCCTCCTCCATTTTTTTCTCCATTGAGTTTGGCCATGGGTTCCCCTGAGGCAAGTACCACTCTGTCGTCGATTCCTCCGACGACCGTTCCCTCCGGGGATTCTACTAATACTTTTCCTCCCAACGCGAGGCTTGCTACTACCATCCTTACCTCCTCCAATTTCCAACTGTGGAAGAAGGGGGTTACTATGTCTCTGTCAGGTATCCGACGCACACACCACCTTACTCGACTTCCAACTCATGCCGTGGGAAGTACAGAATACGATGATTGGTATAGTGATGATTGCCGCATCTTTGCTCTTCTCCTGAGTTCTATGGACCCATCTGTCCAGCAAATGTGCAAGAACTGCGACAGCACCAAAGAACTCTGGGATACCCTACACATGATGTTCTCTCAAGCGAACAACCTCTCTCGTCTTGGTGAACTCTTCCCAAAAATAGCCGAGCTGAGGCAAGGGGCGCGTCCTATTACCGAGTACTTCGCCGAATGGAAGGTTCTAGCTGATGAGATCTTGGATCTGTGGGAGATACCCTCTACCAGGGAAGGGCATCAGGCCCAACGTGAACACCTCGTACTCCTCTGGCTTTTAAATGGATTGGACCCACACTTCTCAACAACGAAGACTGAAATGCTGGCGAGTCCTACGACTCTACAAACGGCTGGTGTGTACCATCGCCTTACTAAAGCTGGATCCATTGGTACTTCTTCCTCTGCTCTACATACTTCCTCCGGAGAGTCGATGGCTCTTGCATCTCGGGGTGGCAGGGGGTCTGGTAGGGGGGCCGATCTGGGCGTGGTCGTGACACTGACACGAGACATTGTGCCCATTGCGGGCGTCGGGGACACACAAAAGATACATGTTGGTTGATTCATGGGAAGCCGGACTGGGCCTCCAAACCTTCTGCTCCATCTCGGTCGGCGCACCTGGCCGACGCCACTTCTATCTCTCCGGGTCCAAGAACTGTTGAAATATCTGAGGATGAGTACCGTCGACTGCAGGCTCTCCAGATTGACTCCCCGACTCATAGTGCGGCTGTGGCTCAAACCATTCAGCCAGTGTGTACTTCACAGCGTCCGGTCCAGTGGTTGGCTGATTCTGGCGCTTCTGATCACCTGACTAGTTCCTCAGGTATCTTACACTCATACAAACCCCATAGTGGAGCTTCAATTATAGTTGCGGATGGCTCCTCAGTTCCTATTGTTGGTTTTGGTAGTTGCAGTGTGACCCCTGACATGACACTCTCCTCTGTGGCTCATGTCCCTCAATCTGCTTACAATCTCTTATCTATTAGTAAGCTTACAAATGATTTGAATTGTATTGCTATTTTCACATCTTCTGGTTGCATTTTTCAGGAACAGTCGACGAGCCGTATTATTGGTAGAGGAAAGCTGCGGGGTGGCGTCTATGTGCTGGATGAAGTCTCCCACCTTGCTTGTTCTGCAGCCTCCACAAAATTCTTGGATCTTCATTATCGTCATGGTCATCCATCTATGCAGGTCATGAGTCGTCTGTATCCTGAGTTTGGGAAAGTCTCCCATCTCAATTGTGAGTCTTGTTTGTTTGCTAAACTCCACAGAGTTAGCTACAGTCCTCGTCTTGATGTTCGTGTCTCTGCACCTTTTGATTTACTTCATTCAGATGTTTGGGGGCCGTGTCCTGTCCCTACGTTGTTAGGACACAAATATTATGTCACTTTTATCGATGATTTTTCTCGTATGACTTGGGTATATTTAATGAAAAATCGTTCTGAGTTGCCTTCTATTTTTCAAACATTTTGGAATGCAATATTTACTCAATTTTCTATTCGTATCAAATGTCTTCGTACGGATAATGGCCGGGAATACTTGTCTCAGTCTATGTCTAATTTTCTTTCCGAGAAAGGCATCCTCCACCAAACCAGTTGCCCAGATACCCCTCAACAAAATGGTGTTGCCGAGCGAAAAAATCGACATCTCCTTGAAGTCACCCGGGCCATCCTTCACCACAAGCACGTACCCAAACACTTCTGGGTGATGCAGTACTTACTGCTGCACATCTTATTAATCATCTTCCCACTCACATCCTCCAGGGGGAGACACCATATCAAACTCTGTATCCTGAACATGATGGCTCCCGCCTCCCTTTGCGGGTGTTTGGGTGTGTTTGCTATGTTCGGGATGCTCGTCCCTCTGTCTCCAAACTTGATCCCCGTGCTTTGAAATGTATCTTTCTTGGGTATTCTCGGACGACTAAAGGGTATCGGTGCTACTCTCCTGATCTCCGACGATACATTATTTCCTCCGATATTGTCTTCCTGGAGTCGGACAATTACCCCTTTCATGGATCACCCAGTCTTGACCCCTCTCTTGATGCTCTTTTAGTCCCTCGGCATGAACCTGCTATCATTTCGCCGACTGACCTGTTGGCCCCCCTGTGGGGGCAAGTTTACTCTCGTCGCTCTTCTGATAGTACAGGGATGCCACCATCTCAGCCTACCTCTGCCTCAAATGATACAACGACTGTTCCTACGGAAGCACCTGAAAATGTACCTACTACCCTCACGCCAGCCAGTCCAGATGTTCCTATTGCCGTCCGGAAAGGCAGTCGAACTTGTCGGGAGAATCCCCTTTATGTTAGCTCTTACAAGGGCTTGTCTGCTTCTCATACGGCCCTGCACTCGACTCTGGATCGATATTGTCTTCCCTCTACTGTGGCAGAGGCCAAAGCTCATCCTGGCTGGGCGGCAGCCATGCAGGACGAATTGACAGCTCTTCAGCTCAACAACACCTGGGACCTGGTCCCCTTACCTGCCGGCAAGCGGGCGATTGGATGCAAATGGATCTATTCTGTAAAGGTGAATGCAGATGGTTCTCTTGACCGCTTGAAAGCTCGCTTGGTAGCCAAAGGCTATGCTCAGACTTATGGTGTGGATTATGATGAAACATTTGCACCGGTTGCCAAGATGTCCTCTCTTCGTATTCTTCTTTCTCTGGCCACCTCCCGCCAGTGGGCTTTACACCAGTTGGATATCAAGAATGCTTTTCTTCACAGGCTCTTGGAGGAAGAGGTTTACATGGAGCAACCACCTGGGTTCGTTGCTGAGGGGGAGCGTAACAAGGTGTGTCGTCTCCTAGCGTCATTATATGGATTGAAACAATCCCCTCGGGCTTGGTTTGCCCGGTTCCGTGCTGTGGTTACTCAGTTTGGACTTATCAAGAGTACTAAAGACTCGTCCCTCTTTTATCAGAACTCCTCGGCCGGTACTATTCTTCTACTGGTTTATGTCGACGATATTGTTATCACAGGTAGCAACGTTGAAGGAATATCAAATCTCAAAGCATTCTTACACTCCAATTTCCAAACAAAAGATCTGGGTCCTTTGCGGTATTTCCTTGGGATTGAGGTTACTCATGATGATCACACTCTCTTTATTTGTCAACGGAAATATACTCTTGATCTTCTATCCGATCTTGGAATGTCTAACTGTGGCCATGTGGATTCCCCACTTGAACCTGGGAAAAGAGCCTTCATGCCGAAAGCAAACCTTTTGATTCACCCGAGAAGTACCGTAGGATAGTTGGAAAATTAAACTATCTTACCATGACTCGTCCGGACATTGCATGTGCAGTAAGTAAAGTCAGTCAGTTCATGGCTGCTCCAACGGTGTCCCAATGGGAGTCTGTTCTCCGGATTGTCAGATACGTGAAGAAAGATCCAGGTCTGGGAATCTCATACAAGGATAGAGGTCATTCCAATTTAGAAGCATACAGTGACTCTGACTGGGCAGGATGCTTAGCTACTCGAAAATCAACCACGGGATTCACAGTCTTTATGGGTGGAAATCTTGTCTCCTGGAAGAGCAAGAAACAAACTACAGTTGCTAGATCTAGTGCTGAGGCTGAATATCGGGCTATGTCTCACACTGTTGCTGAGATCATGTGGGTAAGGCAAATCCTCTGTGAAATCGGGTACCCAGTTCAGGATCCTACTCCTCTATGGTGCGACAATCAAGCTGCAATCCAGATAGCCACCAATCCTGTGTTCCATGAACGCACAAAACACATAGAGGTCGACTGCCACTTTGTGAGGGAGAAGTACGAAGAAGGCCTTATTTCTCTCACCCATGTGAAGACCGGAGATCAAGTTGCAGATATTCTTACGAAAGGGGTTACGGGGACTAGAATGAACTTTATATGTAACAAGTTGGGTCTGGGAAGTTCCCACGATCCAACTTGAGGGGGAGTGTTATGAGGCGCATGTCACATTAGTCCCACATCGTGTATCATTTCCTTATGATGTTCCTTAGTAATATATATAGACAAGGAGACCTCTATGGAGGTATCAAGTATTTTCTCCTCAATACGCGTAACAGTTTCAAACCTTTAATAAAATGATTATGGCACAGATTGGGGGAGTAATTTATGTTTTGCGTAGCGATAATGGAGGTGAGTACGATGACAGGGGATTGCTCGGCAAGTATCTTTCTGAAAATGATATTCTTCACCAGACCACTTGTGTCCACACCTCCACTCAAATGGAGTTGCGGAACTAAGCATTTGTTGGACGTTGCATGTTGCCTTCTTCTTACCAAGCACCTTCCCAAGTCATACTGGGGCGATGTTATTTTGTCATCGACCCATCCTATTAATCTCTTTCCCACACTCTCTTTACAGTATGCTACTCCCCTTAATCGTCTTTCCCCTCGTATATTCGGGCGTGTTTGTTTTGTTAATGTTCATATTCCACATCGTGACAAATTAAATGCCCGCTCGCTCAAATGTGTCTTTGTTGGGTACTCTTCCACCTTTTCGTCACTTCTTCTGCACTGTGGATGTTGCCTTCCATAAAAGGGAGTCTTACTTTGGTCCTCGTCTGGGGGAGATGAGCTATGCCGATGACGGGAGCAATGACATTCTTCCTCTCGTTGCTTCTTAATGCACATCCCAGTTCATATCCTTACTCTGAATCTTCCTTCGTAGTCGTTTCCTCCCCTGCTGCATACATACTCTCGCAAGCCTCGAGACACTGAACATGTACAGTCCTCTGATGTTCAATCTCTGCAAGTGCCTGCTTCGGTTCCAGATTCTGTTGACGATCTCCATGTTCACATTGCTCATCTCAAAGTTAACCCAGGTTGTACCAAACAACCTATGGCCAATTATATCTCTTATCATCGTCTCTTTCATGCTCAAAAATCTTTAATCTCATCTCTTTCCTCTATTATGATTCCTAAAAACTAGCAGGAAGCTATCAAGCTACCTAAAAGGAATGGCTGTGAAGGAAGAAATGTATGCTTCAGAAAAAAATGGAACATGGCAACTTACAGATCTTCCTCTAAGAAAAAGAATGGTTGAGTCACGTTGGATCTTCTTCGTTAAGCAGAATCAAGACGAGATTGTGGAGCGATATAAAGCTCGATTGGTGGCTCAAGGATACACCCAAACCCAAGAGATTGATTATCAGGAAACTTCTCCACATGTTGCAAAATGGACTCTATTAGGGTTCTCCTTTCATGTGTTGCATGTCTTGGGTGGATCTACAATAGTTATATGTTAAAAATGTCTTCTTGCATGGTGAGTTGGAAGAAGTCTACATGAAACTTTCTCCTGGTTTTTCCCAAGAAGGGTCTACTGGAAAAGTTTATCATCTCAAAAAAAAATCCTATACAGGCTTAAGCAATCTCCCAGAGCTTGGTTTGTGCGGTTTTATAAAACCATGATACAATTAGGCTATGAATAAGGACATGTTGATCACACCCTCTTTGTTAAGAAGAAATGAACCAAAGTGTGATTCTCATTGTATATGTTGATAACCTCATCATTAGCGGGAATGATATTGAAGAGATCGCTCACCTAAAAACACAATTGTGCACAGAATTTGAAGTTAAATATCTAGGAAAGTTAAATATCTAGGAAAGCTAAAATACTTCTTAGGGATTAAAGTGCAAGATCTAGTTGTGGGATTTTCATATCACAAAGAAAACGTCCTTGACATCCTAGAAGAAACTGGTATGCTTAGATGTGTCCTAGTGGATACTCCTATTGAGACAAATCACAAAATTGATAAGGACACAAAAGGAGATAAAATTGACGCCTCTATCTACCAGGGATTAGTTAGTAGACTTATATACTTATCTTATACTCATCCTAATATTACTTATGTTGTCGAACTTTTGAGTAGATTCATACATGTTTCCAAGATCCATCATCAAGAGGCAACTTACCGGGGCTTGAAGTATCTTAAGAAAGTCTCCATGACGTGAGATTCTATTCTCAACAAACCAGGCCTTGAGAATTGAAGTCTTTGCATATGTTGATTGGGCAGGTAGTCAAGACGACAAAATATCTACTATATGATATAATTCCTTTATAGGCGGGAATCTTGTAACCTGGAGAAGCAAGAAACATAATGTCGTAGCAAGATCTAATATTGAGGCAGAATATAAAGTCACGCAACAAGGCGTATGCGAAGTATTATGATTGAAATCAATTCTTCAGAATTTGGGTTTCTTTGAGGACAAGTTCGTTACTCTTTATTGCGACAACAAAGCTGTCATTACTACTGCTCACAATTCAATCCAACATGATCGGACAAAGCATGTCGAAGTGGATAAACACTTTATTAAAGACCACATTGACAAGGGAAATATCTGTACACCTTTTGTGAACCCAATATAAACTTGTCGACAGATGCACCAAAGGGTTAAGTTGTGACAACTTTACTGACAACGCATTCAAGTTGGGAATGATTAACATATAATCCCAACTTGAGGGGGAGAGTTGAATATATTTACCTATTTGTATTTCGTCATTTATTTTATCACGTGGGTATGTCACGCGTCACGTTTTACTGATCGTCCCGAGTATATAAGGACATAGATCTTTGTTTGTAACACTAATTCCAGAGAAGATTTTTTTCACCGTTTCTCTCGACTCAAGTTGGGAATGATCGATATCTTCTCTCGATTTGAGGGGAGAGTTGAATAGAAGTCTTAAGTTTATACTATTTATATTTCCATGTAATGACATTTTATATAAATTGTCTATGCACTCATCCTATCCCATATATATATATATCATTATTTTAAATGTTCTCTGACAAGTCATTTTTTAGTGCAAAACGATATTTTTTCTACAAAAATAGATTGTCCTTTTGTAAAATATAGATCGACATATTCGATTTTTTTCCGATATATTGGTCGGCACGACTTATGAACATATTATCCATTTTTTATTATGTGAGCAGTAAATATTTTATTTATATGTATGATATTATAAATGCTTAAATCGATATGATTTATTATTTCGTTCTCTTTAATATGTGATATTCATATAATCAATTTTTTGTATTGTCTCTCGCTATATCTTTCATATTTCATACTACAAAAAATATGACAAAGAACATAATTAGTTGATTTTTTTTATTTTTAACATAAATTTGTTAAATATGAAAATACATATAATAAATAAAAAATATTTAGGTTTTAAATTTTGTATTTGCTATAAATTTATTGTTATCTTAATAAAATTATTATATAATACTAAATATATTTTACAATGTATATATTTGTACTTGCTAATAGTAGGTGTAGTGTATTACTAATATTTTATTTTGGATACACTCTTTGAATTTATTTAGGAATATATACGACTCAGAGTCAGAGCTCAGTCGCTCACGAAATCACGTATCTCCGGGTCAGAGCTCAGTCGACGAGTACCAAAGCATTTGAGCAGGGTTTTTCCATTCCTTGGTGTTCCTGTTCACCACCAACATACAGTTTTCTCCTTTCTGAATACTTGAGCATGGTTTTTCCATTTTGATACTCGATCAGGCTAGCAACCCTGCACTTTAACCTGCACCACCGTTCATCTCTCGCTTCTTTCGATTTTCTTAGTCTACTTTTTCTTTACTAACCTGATTCTTTAAGAGAGGGGGAGAGTGACGATCTCTTTACAGAGAGTTCTTAAGGTTCTCTACGATCGGATAACCAGCCGTATATACTTCGGATAACCAGCCGTATATACTTCGGATAACCAGTCGTATATACTATCGGATAACCATCCGTATATACTATCGGATAACCATCCGTCTATATTTATCTCTCAAATGAAAAAATATTGAAAAACAACGAATTGGGAATTTGGGAAGTGTTATGATTTATAATGTGAAATTGACATGTTGCGAACGGATACTATTTATTTTAAGCATTCATATATATTCATAGATATTTTACGACAATTTATTAATTTTTATTTACAACTTCAGGTTATTCTCAATGACATCTGATTCATCAAATTCTGAAAGTATGAATGTTCTTGAAGCTGAAACGAATACAGATTCTAATGAGCCCAGTGTTAGAACCATATGTTAGTTTGGTGTTTGAAAGCGTTGATGAAGCATATTGGTTTTATACTAATTATGCTCTTAATTTAGGATTTGGAATAAAGAAAAGTTCAACTTCTAAATCATTTACTTCAGGAGACGTTATTGGCAGAAGGTTCGAATGTAACAAGTCTGGATTTAAAATTTTTAAAGAAGGAGAAGGATCTTCAAGGAGAGCACATCGATTGACAAGAGTAAATTGCAAGGCCAAATTAGATATTCGTAAGAATAAGGACGATAAATGGGTTGTCACTGGATTTATAAAGGAGCATAATCATGAGTTAGACACTCCAAGGAAAGCTAAGAGGCATCGCTCACATAATGTACTTCACAAAGATAAGGAAGTTGGGAGATTGATGGATCAACTTTATAATGTTGGAATGGGTCCTGCTAAGATTGCAAGGATTTTAAATGAAACAAATATTAATAGCTCAATATCTGCAAAACAAGTTTCAATGTATTTGAGTGAACAACGAAAGAATAATATAGGGAATGAAGGTGCCTCAGTGTTTGCATATTTAAAGAAGCAGCAAGAGTTAGATCCAAATTTCTACTTTGACATAGAATTGGATCTAATTTAGTCCTTCGTTCTTTTTTCTGGGCAGATTCAAGGCCAAAAAATGTTTTTTTAACATTTGGGGATGTTGTAGTGTTTGATGTTACTCATAAAACCAATAAATTTATGAAGCCATCTGCACCTTTTACAGGTGTAAATCATCATAGACAGTCAATTTTATTTGGTTGTGCTTTATTAGCAGATGAGACAGAAGAAACCTTTTATTGGTTGTTCAATCAGTGGTTAAAATGTATGTTTGATAAAGCTCCTAAAGTTAAATTACCGATATGGATGGAGCAATGTACAATGCAATTAAAAAGTTTTCCCGCACACACGGCATAGATTTTGCACGTGGCATATAGGAAAACACCTACTTGAGCATGTTTTTGAAATCTGAGATATTCATGGGGATTTCAAGAAAGATTATTATGAATGGTTTAATAGCAAGGATGTGAGCACAAGTGAACTGAGATGGAAACTATTTACTCAAAAGTACAACATTCAAAATAATAGTTGGTTGTCAAAGATGTGGGATCTAAGACAACATTGGGTTCCAACTTATTTAAAAGATCATTTTGTTGCGGGAATGACGTCAAGCGGTCGGAGCGAAAGCATCAATGATTTTTTTGATGGTTTTGTAAATTTTAAAACACAATTATTAGAATTTATAACTCAATACGAAAAGGCATTACATTCACGACATCAAGCAGAAGAACAAGAAGATTTCAACACGTTGAATTCAATGGCTAATTTGTTGACAAGCTATGCACTTCAAAGATTTGCAGCACAATTTTATACTAAAAATATGTTTAAGCTTTTTCAACAAGAATTCAAGCAGAGTTTAGAATGTTGGTATGAGGAAGTAAATATAATTGGTACCGTTACAACATTTAGAGTTGGCCTTTCTTATGAGGATGTAAGCAATTGGTGCAATGTCATCTATGACGATTGCAATACAAAAATAATTTGTGAATGTGCTAAATATGAGACAGGTGGATTTTTATGCAAACACATTCTGCACATAATGATTGCTAAGAAGCATTTACAAAGTATTCCTGGCCTATATCTAACGAAGAGATGGTCTATTCCTCCTAGAAGTCAATCAAACAAATGAAAAAATGGTTGATAATAGTGATATTGTGACACCCATGATGAAATGGAAGCTAACTAATACCCGAACAAATATTTTTAATCATGCAACTACATCAAAGGAAGCATATGAACTTGTTATGTCAACATTAAATGGATTGTTGGAGAATATAAGGGATTCATTCAATTACTCAGAACCTACAAGTATTGCCAGCCAAGTAGGTTCAACTCCAATTTTTCCAGGTTCGTATGGTATTTCTATTCGAGATCCTCCCAATGTGAAAACTAAAGGAAGACCAAAAATTGCATAAAGAATTGAATCAGGTATAGAGATCTCTCAAGCATAAGTAAGAAAAAAGACTTGTGGTACATGTGGCGGGAAAAGGGCACTATTCAACAACATATCCCCAAAAAGATAATGTAATTTCATCAACTTTTTCTTATTCTCATTTTTTTATATATATATTGATTTGCTTTATTATCTGTTCATTTGTTTTGCATATTGATTTGCTTTATTATCTGTTCATTTGTTCTCTTTGGCGGGCTGACATTGTGAAGAAAGACCAAATCAAAAGTCATGATTTCTGTATAGAAAGTCCTATCTTTGAGCTCATGTACATTTTCTTTGCTAAACTCACCGAACTCGTTTTGTAAAAATTCATATTTTGCATCTTTATGATTGCCAAGGGATCAAAATTAGTTTAAAAACAAGCTTTATACTCCACTTTGGTAATTATGGGCAAAATTTGTTAAAATATTTAATATACATACTCAAAAAAGCTTGAGCTTATATATTCAAAACCCATATATATTATATATAATATATATATATATATATGACTAGCTGTTTAGTAATAATAATCTCAATTCCTGTGTACTCTAATGAAATAGCTAAACATGATCCTCACATGCATGAAGTATAGACTGGAATAAAAAGCCTCACTCGATCAAATATTAAATCAGACTGAGCAAAAAAAAGTGATGAAAAATGGTCTAACTTACCTTGGTAGAAACAAGTGGAGCCCTATCTCCCATAATTTTAACATCCGAAAGATAGCTGAAGTCAGAAGCAATAAGAGACATCTTCGGTAAAGCCCAATGCAGAACTTCTAGTAGTTGCTGCACGTTCAAGAACAGATTCAGAAAACTAAACATTTTAATATGTACCTACGGCTGATGATAATGAAAATTCACTTACCAGAGAACCAGTTGGTAGCCAAGCTTTACGAGGTTTTGGAAATGCCTTTGACAGAAATTTTCTTGCAATAGAAAAAGATTGGCTTGGCTGTGCATTACCGTCCTTATCCATGTCAATAATCTTTATGCATTGAGCAATTAAAGTATCTTGTAAAGGCTTATAGATCTCGGAGACTGATAAGCTTCCTTGGAAAGGCATAAATGAGTAAAACATCAAGAGATTGATTGGATCATATATTTAAATAAAAAGTTTCAAGTAGTTAAATTGTTGTGTATATTAAAGTTTGTTTACAACTGCCAACATAAACTCTAGAGTAATTGAGTGACTGTACTTCTCTTGGGGAGTAAATATTTCAATTCAAGTTGTCGCATCATTATCAGCATTAGCATTATCCTAACTACTAGGGTTCGGCTCTATAACCTCATTCTTCAATTGTTCATATTAAGTGTCGTCTAAGGTGTTAAATATATCTTCGGTAATCATTTTGAACAACTTTTTTGTTACTTTAGGAAAAGTTGTAAATATCATATGTCGGCGCATATTAGATCGAGTTTTAAAATATCGGACATTGAAGACATATCTAAGATATCTTAAAATATTGAATATCCATATTCATATATATATATATATATATATATATATATATATATATATTAAGTGTACGCCCCGGATTCAGCCAGTGCACAAAGACTAGTGGAGGAGAATCAAGACTGAACTATGGGGAGGTCTTGCCAATAAGGTCTCGCGCAATACTTCGCCCAACCCTCCAAGGGGTCTCGCACGACGTCCAAAGGGGATTCAAAATCGTCGAAACATTGGAGGTCTCCCCCTTTTGTAAAACCTCTCCGACCAGCTGGAAAATTCAAGCTGACATCAAAAACATGGAGCTGCCATTTGAGGAGTCTCCCTTAAATACTATAAATACATCACCATTTGTATGAGGGAAGGGCAGCAATGATTAGTTGCATTGTCTAGAGTCGTGACCCTCTCTCTATCTATCTATCCCCCTTCTCGGAGCTCCCTTTCTCTCTTTCGCAGGTCGTTTGGGTGGAGTAGCTCATAGCCATTTAGGTCCAAACATTTTTAGCAAAGTCGGAATGTGGGGCACAACTCCAACATTAAGTATATTTATGTTTTAAGGATAAAAATTAGCATAATAAGTAAACAAACAGTGAGTTATATATGTGTATATATATAATAAAGTTGAAGAATATCCAAAATAAAATAGTAGTAGCATATTAGGACTACTACTAACAAGTATCCAAAACAAGTACAACTAGATAAATTCTAAAATCTATTTTTAAAATTGTACTTGATTGATAATAAGATTCTTGTGCTTAATAAAATTCTCTTAAAACCACAAAATTTTGTTTAATATAACTAATAAATGTATAATGTGAAATGATTATGTAAAGTTGATTGTAAGAACACCTATGAAAGAGAACGTAACAATAAGCCTAGTTGATTTAGGCATATGTAATGCAATACAGTCTACTGCTAATGCAATATAAAATAAAATCGTGGACGATATTTCCAAAAGTCGTGTCGGCCTATATATATAGAAAAAAAATTGAACATATCGACCTATATTTTACTAAACGAGCCAATGTAATCTATTTTTGTAGGGAAAAAAGTCAGTTAGCCCTCAAAACCTACATGTCGGACATGTCAGGGGATATTTAAAAGGATGATCATAGGTCTACCTTTCTTATTCGTAATCATTCGACAATATTTTATCTACCCATTTAATGGATATATGTTTTCACTAGTCATTATGCATACTCAAATCACCTAAGTTGATACGAAGATGTCTTCTCAGGCAGCGCATGCGTCCTCCTATCTACCTATATGTACTACATTTTCGTAATAACGCAAATCTCATTCTCGCCTATATAAGGGAGTGGTAGTGAGTCTTTTAGGGGATCTTGGAGTATTTTGGCACTCCTAGAGAGTAGTGGATCTGTTATGATCTAACTAGAGAAAGGGGAAGAACTAGAGAAATCTAGAGGAAACCTAGAGAATAGGGTTAGGGTTTGAGGGAGAAGAGAGGAAGAATACCTTGCTAATGATCTTTGATGATGAACCAAGGAGGAGGGGTTGGGTATTTATGCCCACCCAACCCCTAGGGCCGGACGGCCCCCATAGGGGCTGAACCGGTGCGGTTCAGCCCCGATGCTCCTTATATTAATACTGGCGGGCTGAACCGGATGGTTCAGCCCGGTTTTCCTCCCCCTTCTCCTTTGGTCGATGTGCACAGTAATCGGATAGCCTGGTGACGACGTCGGGCGTAACATTCCCTCCCCCATCAAGGACCAGCTTGTCCTCAAGCTGGAGGCGGAGAGCGTGCGGCTCTTGGAACAAGTCGGCTCTGGCTTGCATCGGAGACGAGACCACCATTGGAGCTGTAGGCTCCGCTCCACTCGCCGTAACGATGGGCATCGTACTATCCGGTGCCCCTAGTCGGTCCACGTTGTGGGGTGAGATCTCCTTTACCTTAGACCACTTGAGGCCATCCAAGCAGTACCCCTTCCCGTGCTGGCTGAACTCCATAGTCATCTGGACCCAATCGAAGGTCACCCGCCGAAGTTGCTGCAGCCACGGTGCGCCCAGCACCATGTCAGAACCCCGGATTGGCAATAAGTAAACATCAATATGCCCGGTGTACCCCTGTATCTGAAGCTCCACCCCTTTCATCACTCCCTCGCATTGCAGTGTACGTCCATCTGCTACCCTGACGTGGAACGTTGCGCTGCGATCTATGACACCCCCCGTCCTCTGGGCCACACCGGGTTGGATGAAGTTGTGAGTGCTCCCGCTGTCCATCAAGATCGTCACCGTCTCCCTGCCGACCCTCCCAGCCAAGTGTAAGGTCGGAGATGGGGTACCCCCCTCCAAGGCCTGGATGGATACGCCAAAGTCGTCAAAAACCAACTCTCCCTCCTCTGCAGTGCGAGTAACATCTTCTGCGTCCTCCTGTAGCATGAATACCTGGACCTTCTGGCAAGCGTGCCCGCAGGTGTACTTCTCATCGCAGTTGAAGCATAACCCCTTGTCCTTTCTGGCCTGAAGCTCCTGCCACGTCAACCTCGTCACAGTAGGGCGGCCCCCGGTAGGTGGTTCTTGCTTGGGTACATCTGCAACCGTAGGTGCCCGACCTGTCGTCTGAGTCCTCTGCCGATTGTACCGCTCCTCCTGTATCCTGGCCAGGATGATGGCATGACTCAAACTGCGTGGCATGTAGGCGTGGACCTCGTCTCTCAAATGGTCCGTCAATCCAGATATGAAACAGCTCAGCATCGTACTCTCCTCCCAATTGACCCGGTTGGCCAGCCGTTCGAACTCTGTCCGGTACTCTGTGACTGATCCTTTTTGTCGCAGCTTCTGCAACATAGCCTCTACGTCTTCGTACTCCAGAGGCCCGAAGCGAGCCGAGAAGGACTCCACAAATTCCTCCCAGGCTGCGTAATTGCGTCCCCTCAGAAACCACTTTGTCCACTGGAAAGCGTCATCTTCCAGGTGAAAAGACGCCAACTGGACCCACTTCCCTTCCGGAATCTCTTGGTACTTGAAGAAAAGTTCAGCCTTCTGGATCCACTCTAAGGCGTCGCCGCCTTTGAACTTGGGGAAGTTCATACGTGTCAGTTTGGGCTGCATGTACGGCCGTGGTTCTGCATGTGCTGGTTGGTAAGGTTGCGCTGGAGCCACTGCGGGCCCGGGCCCGGGCCGTCCCCGGTCCAGACCGTAGCCTCCTTGTTGCCCTCCACCCCATGGGTTGCCATTTCCATAGTCCGCCGGTCCTCCATATGGCGGTGGTAGCGGTAGGATACCCGTCACACCCCCGATTGGGACCGCATTCGCTCCAGAGGTCGAAAAGGGACTGCTCCCTGCCCTGGACCCCGCCACGAGGGACCCGACTGCAATCCGGGTCCATTCCAGGCGGACTGGGCGCCGAACGGCCCCGTCGGTGCCGCTGGCCCTTCCGGCGGCCTCCAGCCACCTGGCCGGCGGTAGCCGGCCTCCATCGAACCGCCGGTGGTCGCTCCAGGGACCCCGCACCACTCCTGCGCCGATCCGCTCGTGCGGAAGGCGTAAGCGCCGATTTGCGCACAATCGGCTTCCGCCGATCGCGATACAGGGAGGCCGCCTCCTGTAGACCCAGATCCGGCCCCCTGCTGCATTCCACTTCCGATTCCCGTGTCGTTCTGCGTCGGAGGATGGTAGAATGCTTCGGCTTCGGATCCCTCCGCTGCGTGGGTTTTTCCTTTCAGATTTTGCACAAGTAGGGTCTTGATTTCCTCCATGCGCGCGTCAAAGCGATCCTCTAGATTTTTTTGGGAGGATTTCACTTGTTCTTCGAGCGCCGCCACCTAGTCCGACAACCCTACGTAGTTCTCTTCGATGGTGGTCAAGCGTGCATTCTCGGCTTCGGTGCGTATCACCATGGTTGGGAGGAAGATCCTCTGATACCAAATGTTATGATCTAACTAGAGAAAGGGGAAGAACTAGAGAAATCTAGAGGAAACCTAGAGAATAGGGTTAGGGTTTGAGGGAGAAGAGAGGAAGAATACCTTGCTAATGATCTTTGATGATGAACCAAGGAGGAGGGGTTGGGTATTTATGCCCACCCAACCCCTAGGGCCGGCCGGCCCCCATAGGGGCTGAACCGGTGCGGTTCAGCCCCGGTGCTCCTTATATTAATACTGGCGGGCTGAACCGGATGGTTAGTTTCTCGAAGTAGGAGTACTCGCGAAACGCATCGAACGCGCCCGTCGAATTCTATCTTTATCCCCGGAAAGCTTTTGCGGCGCTCTCAAATAAATTTTAATCATCACCTTCCGCATGAACCTTTTCCTCCTTGGCTAGCCACACTGACTGTCAGCCTCCAACACCGCACAATACTGACTATCACGCCCTCATGTTGTTCAACGTCGACGATTCCCACGCAGTTTCAACTTGCCATCTACGTGCGTTCCTAGTGCGGACTCCCGGCGGCCTACAGCGACCCACAAAGCCTTGTACTGACTTCCAGCGACCGTCCCTAAGGATATCAGAGGAGCTCTGCTTACAATGGATTTCCTCCAGCAGTGCCCTGGTCGGTTCTCCACTCTCGGCTCCTCTGATTCATGCCCACAACTCGTTCGATATCCCTACGCGCCGATGAGGACGTCTCCGCTTCAGGTTCTACCAATTCCCTTCACTTGGATCAACTCAAATCCTAGTTAGAAGAATTCATTCCCCTCCTCCCCGAGCGCATGACTACCACTGACAATCGTTCGCCGACACTACGGCCTCAACCACCGCCCCCAACTGGCCCGTCATTCACTACATGGGGTTCCTTTACTCGACCCACCTCCGTCGGATTGCGATTCTGGTGTTCGACAGCACAAACCCCCTCAGTTGGATAGTCCGCCCCGAACAATTTTTTGACCTCCAATCCACCCTCGACAACCAAAAGGTTCCCACAATAAGTATTTGTATGGCGGTCCTTGCATGCTCCACTGTGTGTGTTGGATGCGTCAACATGTCCCTAATTTCTTCTGGCCCCCATTGAAGGAGGAACTCCTATACCATTATGAAACAGGTCAATCAACAAATGACGGTTAGATATATTTTGTATATTGCGTATATTGAAGTGCGGTAGACTTAACTTAGGGTTACCTTTGGGTGCTGGGATCACCTCTCTCTCCTGTATTTATATACCCTCTTTTGTGTGAATAGACAGATTTCTCTTTTCTATCATGGTATCAAAGCTCTAGGTTTTTTTTTCGTTTCCGCTCGCGCTTCTCGGTCGATCCCGCTTAGCCGCAGCTGGTTGTACCCTAAATCTCTCCCGAGTCTCGGCTCCCGCAGATCGCAGTTCGTCAATCAGGATCACAGTCGCCGATCGCGCTGCTCGGCCTCCGAAGTCCGAACCAGCGAACCTCCATCCCTTCTCGCGACGCGCCGCCGACGAACGACGGAGGATGGGAAGGTTTCTGACTTTCTTCCAGTTCCACTTCCTTCCTCAGTTCCATGCGACTTAAGATTGCGACCGATGACGCTCCGCCAGCCCGTCTCCAAGCTGACGTAACAGCACATACAAATCATGTGGGTACTCCCGCAGACATCGAGGGCAAACGCGATCTCACAGACGGTAGCTCTTTGCGCTCGGTCTCCTCCGTCCTCTATCGAGCGCACTCCTGCTGTAGGCGACCACCTCCGTCCTCCAATGGTTCGATGGCTTCGTCTCTCCTCCGCCTTCCTCCAAAAGGCTAACGTCATCCTAGATGGGCGGAACTACAAGGCTTGGTCCGCCACCATTGGCGTGATCCTCCGTGGCCTAGATCTGTGGGGCCACATTGATGGCTCCGAGCCTGCTCCTGCGCCACCGACTGTTGCTCTTGCAGCCCTCTCCTCCACTGTCAGCACAGCCGCGTCTGTCCCCGTGGACACCTTTTCCACTGTCCAGCGCTCCGAAGGGGCGAAGTGGCGCTCAGACGATTCTCAAGTCATAGCCGTCATTTGTCAGTCCTGCAAGCTTCCCATTCGCATGGCTGTTTACGAGCTACCTACGACCAAAGCGATGTGAGATCACTTGCGTCGGCTCTACCATCCATCTAGTCAGGCCCTACGCTACTCTCTATTCCAGACCCTTGGCGTCTGCTACCAGCGTGATCGGTCAGTACAGGCCTTCTTTGTTGAGCTCCTGGATCTCTGGTGTCAGTGTGATGAGATGGCTCCTTCCCCCTGTGCTACCTGTCCTCAGTGTGTTGCTACCTCTCGGGATCGTGACTGTCAGGGCATGTATGAGTTTTTATGCGCCTACGCCCCGAGTTTGAGCAAGTTCGTGCTCAACTTCTGCACCGGGATCCTCCTCCGTCTCTCAGCGATACCTTGGCCTTGGTGATCGCTGAGGAGACTTGTCTTCACTCCTTGGACGTTGCTACTCCTTCTAGTGTGCTGCCTCATGCTGTGCTTACTGCTCCCGAGCTTCCTCCTCAGTCTTCTCTTGTGAGCCTTCCACTGCTGACGTCGTAGGGATATAGTGCTCTGATGCGCCCTATGTCTCGTCCTTCAGCACACTCTACTCCTTCGCCCAGTGCCCCTCGCCGCCAGCATGTCCGTTGTCACTACTGTCAGTGTCTTGGTCATGTCAAATCTGAGTGTCGCAAGCTTCAGCTGGTCCTGCAGTCTGGAGAGCAGCGTGCTCCTGGCGCTCCTTCAGCTCACTTCTCTGCAGTGGCGGAGTCACTCACAATTTTCTGAGCTTGCCCAGCAAATTGCACAGCAGCTCTCTTGCGGTTCTTGGCCTCGCTCCTATGCCTCGCTGCTCTCACCGGATGCTTCAGCCGCCTCCCAGCCAGCTGCCTCCACCCGTGCAGGTATCTCTCCCTCCGACTGGTTGCTTGACTATGGAGCCTCGTTTCACATGACATATGATGCCACCGACCTTTTGTCATGTCAGCATGTCTCCTCTGATCTTAGTATCATGGTCGCCAACAGCACCATTCTCCTCGTCACTAGTCATGGTCTACTCCATACCAGTCATTTTCATATTCCCAATGTCGCCTACATTCCCAAACTATCCATGAACCTTATATCCGCGAGCCAACTCACATCCCATGGGTTTCTTGTTATTTTTGATGAGTTTGCGTGTCGTGTGCAAGATCGTCTGACAGGGACACTCCTTGGAGTTGGCCATCGTCGTAGCGGGGTGTATGTTCTTGATCGACTTCATCTTCCAACGTCTTCATTGCCATCGGTAGCGTCTACTTTTTGTCTTCCTTCGGTGGGCTTCTCTCAGTGGCATCACCGTCTTGGTCATCCTAAGTGGCTCGCTTCTGGCATCTCTCACCAGTCATGGTTTTCTCGGTCGTGTTACTGTCGATAGTTCTCACACTTATACGGGTTGTAAGCCCGGTAAACAGCTACAACTCCCCTATCAGTCTATTGAGTCTAGGTCTCAGCGTCCTTTTGATTTAGTTCATTCTGATGTATGGGGTTCTGCACCTTTTGTATCCAAGGGTGGACACTGATACTATGTTCTCTTTGTTGATAATTATTCCCGCTATTGTTGGATTTACTTTATGCATTCTCGTTCTGAATTTTTTCAAATTTATGTTACGTTTTCTGCTATGGTGTGCACCGAGTTTTCCGCTTCCATCAGTGTTTTTCGTTCCGACTCGGGGTGCGAATACCTCTCTCATGCTTTTCGAGATCTGCTCGCTACTTACGGTACTCTCCCTCAGCTTGCCTGTCCCGGTGCCCATGCTCAAAATGGCACCGCTGAAAGGAAGCATCGTCATATTATTGAGACAGCTCGCACCCTTCTCATCTCCTCCCACGTTCCTCCTCATTTCTAGGTTGAGGCAGTTTCCACTACTATCTATCTTATTAACCTTCAACCTTCCACTTTCCTTCAGGGCCAGAGTCCCGGTGCTTGTCTGTACTCTCGACCCCACGCTACACTCATCCTCGTGTTTTTGGCTGTCGGTGTTATGTTCTACTCCCTCCACGTGAGCGCACCAAGCTCTCTGCCCAGTCTGTATCATGTGTTTTTCTTGGATATAGTATCGAGCACAAGGGCTATCGATGTTATGATTCTATTGCACGTCGACTTCGTATCTCACGTGATGTCACTTTTGATGAGTCTCACCATTTCTTTGTGTCCTCCGTCCTCTCGACCTCGCAATCATCTGCGACTCCCTCTGATGTGCAGTTTCTCACACTTGCCATCTCACCGCCTCATGTCTCATTCTCCCCACTGGTATGTCCACCTCCTCTCCCCTTGCCACCGGCCACACCATCTCCGACCTCTCCAGTCTCACCTTCTCCCTCCTCTTCGCCATCCACTTCTCCTTTTGATGCTCTCGTCGTCCCTCTTCCATATCACTACACTCATCGTCCTCCTCATGTTCCTTTGTCTCCAGTGCCTCCCGACTCAGTGTCTGTCTCCTCCAGTGAGTGCTTTGTGGATGATCCTCCTGCGCGTCGCAACCCACCTCGTGAGAGACGTCCTCCCGATCGCCAAGTCTTGCTACACTACCACTTGACCTGCCTTCCCTTCCTACTACCGCCTGTGGTACTCCAGAGCCGATTTCCTATCGTGAGGTTGCCCAGATACCTGAGTGGCAGTCTGCTATGTCTGCTAAGTTGAAGGCGCTTGAGCAGACTCGTACCTGGGAGTTTGTTCCTCTTCCACTCGATTTTGTTCCCATTACTTGCATGTGGGTCTTCAAAGTCAAAACTCGCTCAGATGATTCTGTAGAGAGGTACAAGGCTCGACTTGTTGCTCGTGGGTTTCAGCAAGAGCAGGGAGGAGACTATGATGAGACTTTTGTTCCAGTCACTCACATGCCTACGATCCGTACTATTATTGCAGTTGCAGCTGTTCGTCACTGGTCTCTGTTCCAGCTCGATGTGAATAACGTTTTCTTCACGGCGACCTTCTGCAAGAGGTGTACATGCTCCCTCCTCCCGGACTCTCCTCTCCTGTCCAAACTCTCGGTGTATGATCCCCCGGGAGTTTGAGGGGGGGGGGGGGGGGGGGGGGGGGGGGGGGGGGGGTTGGTTAGATATATATTGTATATTGTGTATATTGAAGGGTGGTAGACTTTTCTTAGGCTTACCTTTGGGTGTTGGGATCACCTCTCTCTCCTGTATTTATATACCCACTTTTGTGTGAATAGACATAGATTTCTCTTTTCCTATCAATGACTACTAGATCCTCAGCTCCGTTCGCCAATCTAACATTGTCGCCACCCACATCCCCGAGTTCATCGCGGTCCTCACACACGTCACTTGACTCTCCTCTAACCATTATTTAGAATATTTCCTCGCGAGCCAGCAGCCCCACACTCGTGCGTGTCTTCATGTCTACAATCTGTCTACTCTCTTTGGCGTCATGGCGTAATTAAAAACCTAAGATACGGGATACGTTTTAGATTTTTTTTTAATTATTTAAATATAAATTAATATGAAAATATGTGTGACATTCACGTCATCTTTAGTTTTTTTAATCATTATATCTCGTCCAACTTATGTTAAATGAAGATAATATTTATTTATGTCATAAAATCGTATCATATCATAGATAGAAGCCGTGAATGAAAGTATGTAATCACTTAACTCCAACCACTTATCATCCAACACATCCGTGCAATGGAAGTATGCATCTTTATCCATATCATCATCACAATATACACATTTTGAGTGTTTTCGAGCATAATCTGGCGTATCAGGTAGTGTCTGAGAGTATTTAGGAGTATCCACTATTTTTTATTTTAACATTAAAAGACAAGATTTTAGAAATTTCGGGGACAAGTTTCTAAGTTTCCCGACTCCAAAATGTTTCGGATACCGATACATAAGGTCGTTGCAAGTATTTGTGCAACATTTCCATTATTCACCTAATCTTAACTCTAAAAGGTAAGTCACCATTTATATCTAGTTCTGTATAATAGAACCAAGATAATTAAACCTCCACACTGAAGCATCACTCTAAATTTTAATTAGATTAATAAAATTATTCATATCACCACCCATTATAATTGCAAATCATATTAAATCTATCAAGTCTCAGACTGCAGAAGTCACCAAAAACTTTCTGGAGAAATCTAGAAGTTCCAAAAATCATGAAGCTAGAAGCTTCGAGAAGGTCAACAGATTGTGATTTTGAATCACATAGTCACATAGAAAATATGTTGTGCATATATGGATGAAAAAAAACGGAGAAGTCCACTTTTGGAAATAATATGCAAATGTAAGCTATTTTATATATCATCCGCCACATTTTTAATTGAACTTCTAGCCACTGTAAGCATGGGTAATATATTATCTTTGTTATCCTTATGATTAACTATACGTCACAGGCTCATACATAGGATAGGGTGACCGGACAGGATGTGATTGAGGGAGGGAAGGACGAGCATGGTGTTTTCTCTGAGATCCTCAGTGTTGACCTGTGATGGTGTCGGGGTGGAGCCTTGAAACGGCATCCGAAGCAGGGGCATCGGTGGAAGGAGCAGAGGAGGGAGATAAATCCAAGGAGGAAGACCGCAGAGACAACGACCCTACTGTTCAAGGATTACGGAGGTCGGACAATTGGAGACAACCGGACGGGTGTGGATCGAGCACATGGAATAGCCGCTTGGTTGAACCCGAGCAGTGTTCGCTGGTTCCGATCAAGCAAAAGGTTGACTGTTGTACGTAGATGACGGGCCGAAGGCTGTCGCGGAGTTCTTCCCCGAAACCTGCGCAGGACTTGGATGCACGTTGGGGTGGCGTGACTCTCGGAGAGCAACCAACGCTTGTTGTGCGTGGAAACAAGAGGTGAGTGATGGAGTAGAGAGAGACCTAGACCTTGTAAGAACCCAAACTAAAAATATAATCTCTTGCATACTCAATCTCAAAATGACCTCGAGTTTAAATACGAAGTCCAAACGTAAATCGAGGGTGCGCGGTCCAGACCAACCCGTGTCGTAAATAAATGTGAATTAATTAAAATAACAAAAATGTGGCAATAAAATAAATGTGAACAAAGATAAAATCTCGGCACAGTCACTCCCCATTGTCTCGTCCTTTCCTTCCATATTTGCATCCGATGAAAGCATTCATGGCATCACTACTCTCCTTTAGATGGAGCTTGTTCTCAAGCTCGAGGTCGGGGAATGCTTTCCGGAAGTCCTCTAGTGCCTCCTGTATCCTCTTGTAGTGGTTCGTACCAGCGGATAAGAACCACGCAAGTTCCTCTATTAAGGCGGGATCTACTCTAACGGTCAATAGTATCGGTCGCTCATTGAACACTGGGGATAGCTCTAGAATGGTCGTCGAGGCTGCTCCTTGAAATGTCTTCAATCAGGAGACGCGGAAAACATTGTGTATCCTAGACCCCGTTAACAGTGCAAGCGGTAAGCCACCATCCCAATCCGCTCTGGTATCTGGAAGGGCCCATAGTAGTGCGGTGAGTGTTTACTGCTCAATTGTCGGACAGTATTCAGTTGGCAGTGGGTTGAAGCTTTAGCCCCTCTTTGCCCGCTGCTCAATCGTCGGACAATATCTAGCTGATAGTGGGTTGAAGCTTTAGCCACACCCTGTCCTCACCTGGAACTCCATTGCCATGTGTCAATCATTATAGCCCCTTTTTGCCCGCTCATGGGCATGTAAGAGGTGCTTTCTAGCGGAAGCTAAGACATGGTCTTTGCTCTGAAGTAGTTGGTCCACTCCCACAACCTTGGCCGCCGTCTGTGCGTAAGGAATGATGGTCGGTGATCCATGACCATAAACCACCCGGAATGACGTAGTATGTAGTGAGGAGTGATATTATGTGTTGTAGCAATACTCTGCCCAGGCCAAATGCTCCACCTAAAATTTGGGATTGTCCCCCAGTAAGCACCACAATTACATATCTATCATCATATTTATGTTCTTTGTTTAGCCATCGGACTGTGGATAGTACGCGTAGGAAAAGGCGAGCTCTAAGAAATGATCTGTAAAACATTGCATCGTGATCGGAGACGATAGTATCAGGTATCTCATGCAACCGTACAACGTGGTCGAAGAAGGCGTATGCCAAATTATCTATTATGTAGAAGTGGCTCAATAATGTGAAGTGGTCACCTTGGAGAGCCGATCCACCACCAAAAGAAGCATCGTCTTGCCATGAGAACACGACAATCCCGCTATAAAGTCCATGGCGATCTCTTCCCAGATTTGTGATGGCACTAGAAGAGGCTGCAGCAGTCCCGCTAGGTGCTTCTGGAAGTTCTTGTTTTGCTGACAGAGGATGCAGGTGCGCACTGCTTCCTTGACCGTGCCCTTGAGCCCTTTCCAAAAGAAATTCGCCCGAACCCCTTGTAAAGTCTTCTTCACGCCCTCATGAGTGAGGTTGTGGATGGTACTGATGATGAGTAGGACCAGTGACGACGCTTACAGGAGGTAGACTCTCCCATTGAGCATTACCAAGCCCTCTCTGTAGCACTGACTAGGTGCTCCTCCTGTATCAATTGGCTCTCGTATCTATCCTAAAATGGAGTTGGAGGTCACTTCCTCCTTAGTGGCCTCGAACAGTGCTAGGTGCAACCTGTAGATGACGAGCAACACAACTTCTTCCTAATCGCGAAGGGAAAGGGTGTCCCCTGCTTCATTGAGCTTCCCAGCTCGGCATTCAATAGTGAAGTCAAACCCAAGGAGTTGGCTGATCCGGTGTTGTTCTGGGGAAGTCGTCAACTTTTGCTCCAATATGTATTTCGGGTTATTGTGGTCAGTCCTGATGCTGAAGTGGTGCCACCAATGTCGTACTGCTTTCACCAACCCAATCAATTTCCGCTTGTGAGCGGGTAGCTTCATGTGATGGACCACTAATTTGCGTTTGAAAGAGGTAATTGGAAGCTCCTGCTGCTCTAGAACGACACCAATTGTGACGACCTGCACCGTAGACCATCACAATTTAAATCGATATCTGAATAAAGTTTTTGGTGTATAGCGCAACATGAAATCCAAAACAAAATGAATACCTTATAGACATACCTTTTTACTTTTCTTCTACCATGTGATGTCTCTAGTCAGTAGATATCCTTCTAGTTGTATCCGGGCCGGAATCTTAAAAATTTAGAAAACGAGTTAGTCATAAACAATATGACTAAGCGAGTACTTTACCTTTTTAACTGTTGTACTAGCAAACAAGAAGAGTGGGTAACAATATGCATAGTTATTTTAATGTCCAGTAAAAGGAAGGTAAAAGCACAACACCATGTAAATACTTTTTATATTTCAAATCCTTGTATTTATGTTACTTTATTCTTAGAATTCTTTAAGACTTTCATCGGATTCTTATGTTCATTAAAGTTCGGCGTTCGTGTTATTCTATTGAATTCATCATATTCTTCTTTCAAATTCTATCATCTGAATCAATGTATTAATCTTTCCCATCGTCCATGCTTACTTTATTCTATCCATTTTCAATTTGTCCTTAAATAATCAGTTCTCACAACATTTCTTTCTTAATTCTTTGTTCGTCTTTTATCTCTTCACTAATTTTGATCTTCTACAAAATTCTTTTCCTAAATCGGTGTCTTTATCATTCCATTCTCATCTTTTTTCAATTTCATTCAATCAAGAAATGTTAAGGGTATCTGTCATTTGGGTCCGTCAAATCAATGCCCAATCTAGGGCGATCAAACACGCAGCAGACTCTCCGGCCTCCTAGATTAGACAATTCTATTCCAATTCAGGGTGATCGAACACACGTCCCGTCTTGAAATCATCAAAATTTTGTAAGAGTTATGCCCCTCCTACGAGGCTAACCCTTAACATTTCTATGGGTCGCCGCACAATCAGTTTCTTATTCTTCTTCTATTCTGTTCTTATTCAGTAGAAAAGACGTAGATGATATTCATACAGTTTTCCCCTCAAGTTCTTTATCGCTTGTAATTTCATGTTTAGCAATTTTAGCGAACTCATCAATATCAGTAATTTTAAAGATTAGAATATCTTCGATTTAATCTGTTCTCACAACATTTCTTTCTTAAGTCTTTGTTCGTCTTTTATCTTTTCACTAATTTTGATCTTTCTACAAATTTCTTTTCCTAAATCGGTGTCTTTATCATTCTATTCTCATCTTTTTTTAATTTCATTCAATCAGGAAATGTTAAGGCTATCTGACATTTGGGTCCGTCAAATCAATGCCCAATCTAGGGCGATCAAACACGCAGCAAACTCTCCGGCCTCCTAGATTAGACAATTCTATTCCAATTCAGGGTGATCGAACATACGTCCCGTCTTGAAATCATCAAAATGTTGTAGGAGTTATGCCCCTACTACGAGGCTAACCCTTAACATTTCTATGGGTCAACGCACAATCAGTTTCTTATTCTTCTTCTATTCTGCTCTTATTCAGTAGAAAAAACGTAGATGATATTCATACAGTTTTCCCCTCAGGTTCTTTATCGCTTGTAATTTCATGTTTAGCAATTTTAGCGAACTCATCAATATCAGTAATTTTAAAGATTAGAATATCTTCGATTTAAACAATATGCAGCGTGCATGCAAAGAAAATAAGCTCAGAGTAAGGTAACTTTGCTCGCACATAATTCAAAATAATTCAAATATGCGTAATCAAAGTGGTATAAACTCACTAACATCTTGGAATTTGTCTTATCATTCTTCGGCGCATCATCGCGTCTAACATGGGATATCCTCTTTCGTAGTATCTGTTAATAGGCATCTGATTTAGTTGGGTTGCATCTTTAATTAGAGCCAATGTTGACTTCTTTAAATGACTAAGAATTTTCAAATCAAATCAACGAGAAATCGGGAAACTAAAATCCGACATGAGAAAGTGTGTAAAAAGCTCGACTCACACAAAATATCGAAACCCTTCAAGCCAAAAATCATGTTCAAATTCCCACAATAAATCCCAAATCTGCCGTCTACTCCAATTTATTATATAAGAAGATATCTTATTGAATACTTCTTTAAAACCATATCATTCTTGTAATAACACATCACACTCTCCATACCATAACCATATATATCCGGCCAACATTCATACAAAGTTCCTCCAATATTCATCATATCATACGCATAAAACAATATCCCCCAAAATAACTATTATACCAAATTAAAACAAAATTCAACATGACCAATTCCTTATAGCTTAGCCACACAAATTTGATATATCAGAAACATTGATTTCAGTTCAAAAGAGAACAAACTTATATTGCTTCATGAATTGTAATAGGTATTATTGTATCCTTTCTGCCAAAATTAATTAAAGGTACTTATTTAGAGCCATATGGATTTCCAATTGCATACCCCCACTCATCCAACCAAGATCACTACCACACAAAGCCACACTGCCCAAGCAGTCAGCCAACTCATGCAAAGACACATCACAAATATAATAAAGCCCCACACCACCCATATATAGTCGACCAATCAATACAACCACCCAATATCATTTGATAACTACAAAATCAGATTTCAGATTTCAGCCCACTCTCTCCCTCATAACCTATTCATTCAAGTATAATAATAGCATAAAAATCTCAGCATCACAGCAAGTCGAGTCATACCATAAGTTATAGCAGAACAATTCTTCCAACATTATAACATTATGTCACACATGAAAATCAACAGTTATATATATATATATAGCCGACCACATCAGATAATTCCCCCCAGTCCAAAACATTCGATTAACATTATATTGTCCCAAACAATTTTCTCCCCAAAATAGGTATCAGTATGAAGTTAACTTAGACAACCTTCTACAAAGAAATCCAACAGCGCAAGTATAATAAAGTCCCGATCAACCTATTAACATCAATTAAATCCTAACATAAATTGTACTGCATACAAAACTTAACACAACTGGCTAGATTAGAGTAACCCTAATCCAAAAGATGAAGAGGGGAAGGGAGAAGAAGTAGAAAGAAAGAATAAAACCCTAATACCTTCAATAATGCCATAAACTGAAGAAAGTAGTAAGAGGAGGCATGGAAAGGATCTTACCATGGAAAAGAAGGAGAAGAACTCGCACGGTCGGCCTCATCGAGCCACACATGACCAGCCCAGCTCAATAGAAAGCACCATCGATGATTTTGAAGAGGAAGGAAGGTGTTTCATTGTTGTCGTGGACAAAATCGGCAAGCTCGTCGAGAGCCCTAGCGGGAGCAGAGAGGAGGAAATCTTTCGTCCACAGAGTGCGAGAGAGTAAGTTTCGCGCGTGCGGCTGAATGAATGGGAGAATTACGGGTTCTAGATTTATCAGGAAACTTTGATAAAGGCGCGCCTAAGGATCTAGGCTCACCGGGCTCAGAGGTCTGCGCCTTTGTGCGCCTTTGGAGCATAAAAGGAGTGCTTGAGTGCGATTTTTGTTGTAAACTTTATTTTTTTTTCAAATAAAGAAAAAATACTGCAAGAACTTAATAATTTTTGTATGATTTAGTGCTTTTGAAACATAATCGAGGGTTGAGACCTAAATATGATGCAAGTGACCACATTGATTCTATTTTTTAAGATATATAAATGATAGCAATGAATGATTAATGAGTATAATAGATGAAGAATATGATCAACAAGATGAATTGATGTTTGATGCTGATTATTTAAAACGAATGTGGTTGAGTCTTGCCTTCTTCAGGCGAGCGCCTGCGCCTAGGCTCCAAGAGACCTTTGCGCCTTGGTGCGCCTTGCGCCTTTAATAACTAAGTCGGGAAAGCTTGAATCGATTCAATGCACCGCCCATCATAATCGAGCCTCTTAATCCATCTTAAACAATAAGTCATATTATTAATCCAAGTCACTTAATCAAATTGAATCAAAACATATTATTAATTCAGCCGGACAAAACTTGATTAACCCGATCAACATATTAAAGAAACATCCATATAAATCAAACTCCTCAAAACTTCGCGTCCATCAAATATGTATCAGTAAATGAAATAATACACCGATGAAAATAATCGTCAAAATTAAATACGCGGACATGAGCGATGAAACATTTCCGAAAGGCATGACACTGCATTTCATTTGGTTTTATCAAGTTTTCTTTTCATTACTTTTAAAATAAAGGTTAGGGTGTTACACCAATCCCCTTCCCTAAGACATCATACTCAAACAAAAAGTCTTGTGTGAAGTCGAAGAGCTGTAGAACTGGGTTTACTGTGAGTGTCGTTATCAGGGCTAGGAATGCCTGAGCCGTCTCGGGTGTCCACTGGAAGCCATTCTTTTTGAGCAAGCTCGTCAATGGGGCCGCAATCACCCGTAACTCTACATGAATCTGCAGTATTAGCCTGACGGGCCCAGGAAGCCTCGTACGCCTTTGCGGACTATAGTTGCAGCCACTTCTCCATTGCCTCCAATTTTTCAAGGTCGGCTGAGACTCCTTGGTTGTGGACGATGTGGCCCAGATAGGCCATCTGCTCCTCGCCAAAGGTACACTTGGAACTCTTAAGGAACAACTGGTGGTGATGAAGCACCTTGAATACCATCTGCACGTGGCGGTAGTGCTCAACCCAAGTGGAGCTATAAATCAGTATATCATCAAAGAAAACTAAGACAAATTTGTAGAGCAAGGGTCGAGTACCGCATTCATCAATGCCTAGAAGGTTGAGGGTGCATTGGTAAGGCTGAAAGGCATCACCAAAAACTCGAAATGCCCATGGTGGATACAAAAGGCCTTATTTTCTAGATCGATACATGCATCTGATTTTGGTGGTAATTGGAACACGGGTCCAACTTGGAGTAGAGTCTGGCTCTGTGTGGCTCATGAGGAGCTCATCGACTACTAGAATTAAGAATTTGTCATTAATGGTCTTGGAGTTCAGTTCCCAATAGTCCGCACAGAAGCATCACGATCCATCGTGTTTCTTGACTAGGAGCACGGGATAGGAAAAGAGGGATTGGATGGGCCAAATAATCCCATGTTGCAGCATCTCTCAACATTGCTTCTCGATCTCATCCTTCTGAAGGAAGAGGTACCGATGCGGTCGTACATCTGTCGATATTGTCTCTGATGATATGTGAATATAGTGGTCCTGGGACATCGACGGTGGAATCTTGACTGGGTCATCAAAAAGAGGATCATGATACTCTAGTAGGTCCTCCAAGATCCCTTACAGAGAAGGGGAGGAATATATGGTGGAGAGGCGAGGGCCAACCTTTTTCCCATCGCCTAACCAACAAACGTGCAACGACTATAGCCAGATGGTCGTGGTAAGCTCAACGAAGTCCTACACTATCGGGTCCAGGGAGCGGAGCCCGTCGAATCCCGCCAGTGGGAGGACGTAGATATCTGTCTGGATGACGTTTGTGTGCAGAACATCGACACATATGTCGAGGCTAAGTATTCGCTCGCCATTTGCAACAACTGCGCACATGCCCTCTTTGGGCGGGATGGTAAACCCGAGCATCTGAGTGGCCCTTTCCTTGATGAAGTTATAAATGCTCCCTAAATTGACCAGGATTCGTACGGGGTCGTTGGCCACTTGGGAATGTAGCTGCATGATTCGTAAACTCTTGGTGCCCATCACAACATTAAGAGAAACCTTCGGCTTGTTCTCATCCTCGGGAGCAATCTCCATGCCGTCTTCTTCCACCAACAAGGAGAGCCTTTTGCACTGATGCCCTAGCACATAAGCCTCGTCACAATTAAAACAGAGTCTTATGACATAACCCTCTCTGATTGCTACAGTACCCAGCCACCCCACACTCTCTTCTCCCCTCCTTTACCTTACCCGAGCCCCTTATCTACCAACAGAACACTCTCCGACAGCACCCAGCATTGTGGCGACCTTGGATGCACGTAATCAGCCATCATTTCCCCCGCCTGCACGTGTGAATTGTGGTATGAAGTTTTATTTTATATTGTTGTGCACGTTGGCCCTACTTGTTGTGGTTTTTTATTTCATTTGCTATTAGTATTTACGATCGTCCGATTTGCAGGGTTCATTCCACATCCGCTTAAAATTACTTGTGCCTCGATCGTTTTGCGGATACGCTTGCATCTCTTTAACTTAAAATTTGTGGTTGCCCGTGCCTCTGTCAATTTTATATAAAATTAATTACTGTTGCAATTTTTTTAGCGGACCAATTCTTGCATTGTCATCACTCTCCATTATATATAGGATTGCATTTACTGAGTCCACCTCGAGTCGACCTACCACTGCATCAGTTAGGAAAAGGTTGGAGGTGGTCAGCTGCTTGGTTTTAGGGTTAGAAGAGGATATGGTGGTTGTGTCGATGGGTCGGCTGCGCGTAATGGGAACAAGGAAAAATGGCAAGAAACAATATTACCTAGGAACCTAAGGTTGCATAGTCGGTACATGGGGTTGCGGAGTCGACATCGCGGATGACTGGCGGATTGAGGAAGTTCTCCAAAATTTGTGATCCCCTCAAACAGCCCCTAACAGCTATTTTGAACAGCTAAGATCGCATGTTCATAATATTTGTCCAATCTCTTAAAATAAAATAGCGAAAATAAAATAAAAATGCATAGGAATAACAAAACGTCGCCCCGGACGCGACCGCGAACTTGGATCGTCCATCTGGACACAAGGTTGTAAATATCGCATGTCGGCGAAATGTCGGATTGAGTTTTATAATATTGTATGTCGGAGATATGTCGGGGATATTTTAAAATATCAAATTTCTATATCTCATGTATATTAAGTATAATTATATGTTCTAAAAGTAAAAAATTAAAATAAAAATAGACAAAGATTATATCATGCATTTCAAAAAATAAAGAAGAAAGAGTATCCAAAATAAAATAAAATATTAGTAACACATTAAAACTACTATTAACGAGCATCTAAGACAAGTACCAATAGATAAAAATGTAAATATATTTAACATTATATAATAATTTTATTTAGATAATATTAAGATTTAAAAGTTGTTCTTAATTGATAATAAGTCTTCATGTGCTTACCAAAATTATATCAAAAGCAAAAAATTATTAACTAATAACATGTATAGTGTTTTATTATTTTGTTTAATAGTAACAAACAAATGTATATTATAAAATAATTATAAAAACATGATTATAAGAATAAATAGTTAAAGAGAACAAAACAATAAGTCTAATTGATTTAAACATATATAATGCATTAAATACAATACATGGAGATGACTTATGCATGTATATTGTAAATATAACATAAGCTAAAATAGCGGACGATATTTTTCAAAGTCCTGTCGGGCGATATATCGGAAAAAATCGGATATGTCAGCCTATATTTTACAAAACATAATTTTTTTTTCAAGAAAAATAATGTTGTTTTGTCCTTAAAACCTATATGTCGGAGGACATTTAAAATATTATCAACATGCTAAATATGGCAAATAGCAATATTGTAGCGAAACAATCCCGAACTTGTGCTCCAACACGTTGGGTGGTCCCCATCAGGTAGATTAGAAATAATGTTTTATCTTGTTAAGGTCGGCTGACAAGGGAAGGAACAAAAACTGAAAGTAAAAAACGTACAAGATGACAATGATGAGTACATTAATTTACCTTCTAGGCGCAGAGAAACCAAGACAAGAAGTGCAAGCTATAATAAAATACATGTAATATAATGATACATTCATTTACGTACAGTGATAAATTCATATAATTTTGATGTTTTCACAATGCTACAAACCTGTCTTGTGCTTTCTCAATCCAAGCCTCCATCCAGGGAGATACTTGATCAGGGGAATATACAAGGTCATGTGGAAGATTATCAAGAACCTTCATCATTAAGAAACACCCACACCAAAATTGATTAGGAAAATAGGTGCTAGTAACAGATCAACCTATAAATTTGCTGCTTCAACATTAACATACAATTCTTGTCAAGATTATGAATACGACAAACTTCTACTTTGACTATAGTGGCCTTAGTTTGGCATGTTACCTAGCCTCGTACAATGATATTTACTAGGAAAATCATTGGTATGCTCATAGAATGATGATTACTAGGAAAATCATTTGACCACAATGAACTTTTTTATTTTCCCAAATAATCATAACCCAAAAGAATAATATATGTTTCCAAACTATTCTTATTCAAGAATAAGAAATAACAAAAGGTAAAATCATTCAGCTAAAAAATTACTTGGAATCCTTTTGGATGGAATTCTTTTCCACCCATATAAAGGAAATAGTAAATGCAAATAAATGAATGAATCAAATGGGTTTACTGAAGTTCAATTTCAAACTCAGTGATATGAATACTAAATGAAAGTTGTCCACCAAGACCAATGATTTTATATGTTGGTGTTTATTATATAATTGCAGAATATTGCAAATCTGTTTGAAGAATACCCCTTCCACCAAATGGAATAAAGCACAACAAAATTTGACTATCTAATTGATGATATCTAACACTGGACAATGGGTTTAGCTTTTCATGGGAGATCTGATGTCAACATTTAAACCCTACCAAGAGTAGTAAAAACATAGAAAGCAAAACAAAAAAACTATCCCACATTGTATCTGCTTGGTACGAGGAATTCAAACCAGTGAAAAGAAGTAAAAAAAAACATATTATCTGAGCTGCATCCACCAAGACCAACGATTTCATTAACTTGTACTCGAATAATGCCAAGAAAAGTAAAATTGCTTAAGGATGCTCTACTTTAACCAAATTTAGTAAGGGAGAACATAAGTTATTTTTTCAATGTCTAGCAATAATGGTTTTAGGAAAACAAAGGTTAGACATCTTTTACAAACCATTTGAAAAGAAATCATGTTCGAACTTCTATCCACCAAGACTAAGGATTGATTGGTTGGTGCACATCTTTTTTAATTAAAATGCCAAAAAACTTACATGAAGGATGCCCCTTCCAACAAATTTAGTAAAGGACTTACAGGATCAAAATACAGGTTATAGGGACCAAGTGATCAAATTTATTTTCTTAAAAAACGATTTGACTTAGTTGAAGACAGAAAGACCAAAATCACTTATCATAATACTAACCATATACTCATATATATAGAGTAAGGGTAAAATACAGAGGCGGACCGAAATACCCTTATGCGGGTAAAATACAATTAAATATAAAAACAGGACTTGAATCCAACTCTCCCCCTCAAGTCGAATGGTAGATGTCGGTCATTCCAAGTCTATGGATATCATCAGTAAAGACATCACTCCCCAAGCTCTTGGTGAAGACATCGGCCAATTGATCTCTAGATTGAACAAAGGGGGTAACTAAATTTTCTTTTTCTAGGTGGTCTTTGATGAAATGACGGTCAACTTCGACATGCTTTGTTCTGTCATGTTGGACTGGATTATGAGCAATACTGATAGCGGTCTTGTTGTCGCAGAACAGGGAGATAGGAGTATCAATCTGAAGGTCCAGGTCTTTCAATAAGGTGCGCAGCCATAATCCTTGGCAGAGGCCTTGAGACATAAACCAATACTCGGCTTCAGCACTAGATCTAGCTACCACATTTTGTTTCTTGCTACGCCATGTGACTAAATTTCCACCAACAAAAGTGCAATACCATGTTGTAGATTTTCTGTCATCACGGCACCCTGCCCAATCGGCGTCGGTAAAGACATCAATCTTCAAATGATTGTTCTTTGTAAACATCAGACCCCGACCCGGAGCCTTCTTTAAGTAACGAAGGACACGGTATGCAGCATCCTGATGTCTGATTCTGGTGGCATGCATATACCTGCTTAGGATTCCAACTGCATATGTGATGTCAGGACGTGTGTGTGAAAGGTATAACATTCTGCCCAACAATCTCTGGTAACTAGCAGCATCCGTGCGGTCTCCATCAATGTCCTCATCGATCCTATGATTTTCCTCCATAGGTGTGTTAGCAGGAGCACACCCAAGCATCCCAGTCTCAGTTAACAAATCTAACACATACTTACGTTGTGAGATGAAGATGCCATGATCAGAGCAAGTCACTTCAATTCCCAGAAAATATCAGAGTCTTCTCAGGTCCTTTACTTCAAATTCTGCAGACAGGAGGGCTTTCAGCCTAGAGACTTCATCTGAGTCATCCCCGATGATCACGATGTCATCCACATAAACAATAAGGACGACAATCTTCCCTTCATTCTTCCTGAAAACAGGGTATGATTGGAATGACCCTGTTGGTATCCAAACTTAACCATGACCTTGTGAAACCTGCCAAACCAAGCCCTGGGGGACTGTTTCAACCCATATAGGGACTTCCTCAGGCGACAGACAAGGCTTTCTTGCCCTTTCTTCACAAATCCAGGGGGAAAGGTCATGTAGACCTCTTCATCGAGGTCACCATGCAGGAAGGCATTTTTGACGTCCAATTGATGTAGATCCCATCCCAAGCATGCTGCACAAGATAGGATAACACGAACGGTGTCCATTTTCGCAACAGGGGCAAAGGTCTCCTGGTAGTCGACTCCCTGAGTCTGAATGTAACCGCAAGCCACCAAGCGGGCTTTGTACCGCTCAATTTCACCCATTTGGAGCCAACGGCTTTCTTTTCAGGAGAAAGAGGGGAGACGTCCCATGTGTGATTTTTTTTCCAAGGCGGACATTTCCTCCTCCATTGCATGAGCCCATGTCGGAATTCCAACAGCTTCCTGCCACGTCTTAGGGATAGTGATCATAGACAAGGAGGATATAAAACCCTGATGGGGCTGTGAAAGGTGACCATAAGCAACATGATTTGAGATAGGGTGATCGGTACACCCAGCCTTACCTCGTAGCATAGCAAGGGGAACATGCAGGTCAGTATCAAAATCTGAGTCCAAAGACGGCACTGGCAGCGATGGAACCACAGAGGACTGTTCACCTGTTTGCCGACGGCGATATATATGAGGAAAAGGAGAGATAAGGGGCAGATGTTGGTATGTCGGGGAAAACGATGTAGGTATAGGTGACGTAGGAAATGTAGGTAAAGGGGAAGTAGAAGTGGTAGGCGTAGGAGGGGCGGCTAGCTCCTCACGGAACGTCAGAGGTAGAGGAGGAATCAGAGGTAGAGGACCCGAGTCGATGGCCACAATCTCCCCCTGACGAACGGAGTGAGGCAAATCGACAAAGTAGGATTCCTCCTCACGGAACGTCACGTCCATGGTACAGTAGACACGTCTGGAAGGGGGATGGTAGCACCGATACCCCTTAGTGGTAGCAGAATAACCAAGGAAGACACACCGAAGAGCCCGAGGGTCAAGCTTGTCACGCTGAGGCTGATGGACATGAACAAAACAAACACACCCGAACACACGAGGTGGAAGATGAGCAGTATGAACAGTGGAGGTCGTAGAGAGACGAGCGAGAGGGGTAGAAAAGTCGAGAACTCGTGAGGGAAGACGATTGATAAGATGAGTAGCCGTTAGGATAGCATCACCCCAATATGATTTTGGGAGATGCATGGTATGGAGAAGGCATCGGGCAACATCAAGAAGATGCCTGTTTTTCCGTTCCGCCACACCATCTTGGGTGGAGGTGTAGACGCAAGTAGTTTGGTGGATAATTCCATGACTCGTGAGATATGATCCAAACGCTCCACGATCATCATATTCCCCCTCATTATCACTACGAAGAATACGAATAGTAGCATCGAACTGGGTTTGAACCATTCTATGGAAGGTTTGAAAAACAGGAAACACTTCATTTTTTTCTTTAAAAGGTAAACCCATGTAGTGCGAGAAAAACAATCTATAAAGGTAACAAACCAACGATAGCCATTTAAAGAAACAACAGGGGAAGGTCCCCAAACATTAGAATGTATAATAGCAAAAGGGGTAGCACTAGGATAAGAAACATGGGACAACGAATGTCGAACATGTTTGGATATATCACACACATCACATTTTAAAGTTTTAACAATATGCGATAGAGCGGGAAACATTTTTGAGAGATAAACGGGAGAAGGATGCCCAAGGCGCAAGTGCCAGCGTCGAGCATCCGCAGCAGTAGCAGCAGAAGAGGAGGGAGACAGAGACGGAGGAGGGGCATCCAGATAGTACAAGCCGCCGCGGTTCCTACCATTGCCAATGGTCCGCTTCGTACCCAGTTCCTGAAAAACACAAGAATCAGAAAAGAATGTTACCGAGCAGTTAAGTGACCGAGTAAGATTGCTAATAGACAAAAGATTTCGAGGAAAAGAAGGGACATGTAAGACAGACGGAAGAGAAAGAGAGGGGGAACAGGAGATGGTTCCTTTCCCGGCAATGGGAGACAAAGTACCATTAGCAGAAATCACTTTGTCCTTACCTGACAAGGGAGTGTAAGAGGAAAAACCTGAGGAGGAGCCGGTCATGTGATCGGTGGCTCCGGAGTCGATAATCAACTCAGACTGAGAAGTGGCAGCAGTATTGGCACGGGGCAGAACAGCAGTAGCAAAAGAAGTAGAGGTACCGCTCTGGGAAGAGTCAGACTGAGAGTGCAGAAGACGGCGGAGCGCGTCTAATTCCGACGTGGTGAAATGTCCTGGGAACGGACCCTGAGGGTCATCATGCACCTCAGTGGAGTAAGCAGCATCGTGAGTGTAACAACCGTAATTTAATATGCAAAATTAAATTTTATCGCATGGCCCGAGCTCGAGCAAGATTGACCTAAACCAGCGTCGGGCCGAGGTACGAGTTTACTACGATCAATGGATGCACATCAATAAATTTTCATAGCGGAAGCTTTTGGAATTTTATTTGATGTAATTCAATACTTATGCGAGCGTAGCGCGTAGATTTAGCAGTTTTTCAAGTTTGGCCAAATTGAAATGTGATTCAAGTTTTGAATTTCCTCTTACGAAATACGGCCATGTTTTTTTTCCCTCATCATTGACTGTTCATTATAGGATAACCGCGCAAGCCGCTAACCGGCAAATCGACGCACCCCGTTTGTTCTCCTCCTGTACGCTCGATAAAAGCAGGAAACAAACCGTCGCTCTCCCCATTATCGCATAACCCCTGTCGTCTCAAGTTCAGTCGACAAAACCGCCGCTGCTGCTCTCCCAGACGCCCCTTTCCCCGTTTCTCTCTCTATGGAGGCGTCGTCGATCGTTCATTAGACTCGCCGACCGTCGCTCTCCCTCCCTGCTACACGATCGAACACAGAGCTTCGTTTTTTTTTCGTCGTCGCCAGGACCGCAGACCCTTTTCCTCGTGCCCTAGACTGCCGACTGGAGGGTACTTCTTGGTTCCGTCGATCCCTTCTCTACAACCCTAGATATCGATGGTTGTACCTCCCAGCCGATTGGAGTGCATGTCACCGCAAGGAGGTAAGTTTTTCCGTTACCCGCAAGCCAACTCTTTCGACTATCGTGCTTTGATGTTCCCTGGAAATAATCGCCTTTTTCTTTGCCCTCCAAAACATCAGTTATCCAGTAACGTAACGTGAGGCCCCTTTTTCCCCAAAAGTCGAGGGAAATCTCTGATCCTTTAAGGTTCTCGCCTCTTTTCGGGTTTGAGTCCGCATAGATCGGAGAAAGGAAACAAGCATTTCGAGGCAAGTTAATAGGAACCATGCCGCCGCGTCAAGTGTACGAGCGCCGCAGCCTCAATGTAAGAAAATCTATTTCTTTTGGCTAGACATATCATAGAAGCGCATAAATATTTCAGACGAGAAATTGATTAGTAATATATTCTCATGTTTTGTACTAACAATTGATAGTATGCATTAGGGTACCTGCTAGACATTCAAATAATTCAGTAGAGTACGGATATGATGTCCTCTTAAAGGTTAGAGTTCTCGAAAAACGGTGAACCTACGCAGAACAGCTAGTAGAACTTTTTATTTAATTCCAAATAATAACAGAAATCGTTTAGGAGGCACGAATGTTGTTATCGCTCGTGGTAAGATTGAGGCGCACAATCTTTCTCTTAGGGCATAGTAGCCCCTAGGAGCCTCAACTTTGGGGGGGGGGGGGGGGGGGGGGGGGGGGGGGGGGGGGGGGGGGGGGAATACATCCTCTTATAGTTTAGTAGATACGAGTTCAAGTCCGTGAGACTTAGAACGTGATGCGTTCGTTAGTAAGGACTCGGATCGTTAGATTGCGCATAAGATAGAACACCATGATCTAAGTGTACGTCACGATTTAGAAACCCATTGTAGTTATTGTGATTTTTAAATAGAAATACACGATTAAATTATAGCAGAATATTCAGTTATGTTTGTGGCACTTGTTAGAAAAGCATGCGTAATAATAAGAAAGTATAATTATTCATTTAGTACAAAATAATTATTTATGTATTTGACACGCACACATGTTTCTTCAACTATTAACATTTTTAGTGTCACTAGGAGAAATGTTTTTTCTTACTCTGCAGTTGGGCTGACCCATTTTTGGGCTTCTCATTACAGGAGTCACAGGTGGGGTGTTGCGCCTAGGATGAGCGTGGTTGTCGTTGAACCTTGTTTAGTTTGTTTTTCATTCAGCAGTTTTCTTTCCAGTACAATGTTATTATGTTGGTCTTGTACCAGGATGATTTAATATTTCCATGTATCAGACTATATTAAGATTTCAGTATTTCAAGTATTTGGACACTTCCTTTTTAGTGGCTCTGTGAAATCAAGTTTGAGGTACACTTTTACCCCTTAGTTTCTTTTAATGCTTCCGCTGTAAGTACTCTTTAGCACTTTTAATTTATACCAGCTATGTACCAATTATTATTACCGTTTCTTGGTTTGCTTCTTATCACGGGGCCCGGCCGGACTGCTGATTTGTGATAAACTAAGGTGGGGTATTACAATTGGTATCAGAGCTAGGTTTAGGATCCCACGACCCAGAAAGTTCACAGAGCCTTAGGATTTCAACTGAATTTTTCTTAGACGTTAGAGTCATCAGAGTTGTTTCTAGCTCAGTTATGCGTTGAATGGAAATATCTTTCTAGTAGATCTTCCTTATGTGTCGTACATCAATAATTGTTTCTCTTCCACCGTATAGGCACCGCGTACCAACGAAGCGGGTGAGCCTTCGCGGCAGAACACCACTCCCGAGATAGTCATGGATGACGGTGGTGCACCAGCAGCAGCACCGGCAGCACCGACAGTGCCAGAACCTACGGACTTAGCGGCCATTATTGCCAGGGCCGTGGCCATAGCTTTGCTGGAATTCAGAAATGGACTGCCTGCAGCAGATCCAGCACCAGTTCCTGTACCAGCTGCCGGAGACTTGGGAATGGATCGTTATCTGAGGAATTTCCGGAATCTTCAGCCCTCCAATTTCAATGGGGAAGAAACACCAATGGAGACCGATGATTGGTTGATTAAGACCCGCGACCTGCTCGAAGTGATGCAGTGCCCAGAGAACAAGAAGGTTCCTCTAGCTGCCTTCCTCCTTACAGGTGAGGCAAATCTGTGGTGGACTAGACATCTAGCGGACGACCCAGCGGGTAAGTGACGTTGTTCTAATCTCCTTTTCCTAGAATACTTTGCCCTGTTAGCGGTATAATAATATGAATTTTCATTTTTGATAGGTCGTACAGCAGATATGTTCACGTGGAACAATTTCTCGACGGCACTATCTACCTGGTTTGTGCCCCCATCCGAGCGCCGCAGTCTCCAGGAAAAGTACCTCCGACTCTTTCAGGGGGACAAGACTGTAATAGCCTATGAGCGGGAGCTGACTCACCTATCTCGTTATGCGGGCAATATGCAAGGGGATGAGAACGAGAAATGTAGCCGGTTCGTGGACGGACTGCGAGACTCGCTGAGGCAGCCTTTGATGACAATGGTCAATGCCGATTACAGGAGCTTAGTGGACACAGCGAGGAAACTGGAGGCTGATCGGCAGAAGGTGCAAAAGCGAAATAATTTTCGTTCGAAGCGGACTCAGGATGCACCGCAGCAGCAACATCAGAACAGGAATAATCAAGGAAAGAACTGGAACAAGAAGAAGAGATCTGATGATAAGAAGGGTGGTCAGACTGAGTCCAAGGTCAAGGATTACCCCCTTTGTCCTAAATGCTACCGCCACCATCTGGGTGAGTGTTTAGCTGCTGCAGGGGTTTGTTACAAATGCCATCAACCGGGACATATAGCCCGTTACTGCCAGGGAACTCCCGTGGTTCAGGTACGAAATTTCATTTGAGTAATTTTCTTAAGTTAGAGCTTTCTCTCAATAGGCCTAATTATGATTCCTTTATAGTCGAAGTTTGAGGTCGGTGGCCCTAGCAGAACCGACAAAGGAAAGGCTCATGTTGGAACCGAGGAGAAAAATACTGCAGGACGTGGTCCGGTGCAACCCAGAGCTTATGGGTTAGGCCAGCAGGAAGCTAAGGATCAGGAGGACGTGGTGACAGGTATGTGTACGACCAAGACGTTTTAGTATTTCTCTCCTTAGTGACACTAAACATATACCTTTGTTGCATTCATGCATGTAGGAATACTTATGATACGAAACGTTCCCTCCAAGATTCTCTTTGACACGGGTGCCTCACACTCGTTCATAGCAGAATCTCTGATGCGTAAGCTGGATTTAGAAGCCCTTCCAGAGTCTACATCATTAGAAGTTATGATGCCTAATGGATCCTATTTGCAGACCAGGACTAAGTGTAGAGTTCCAGTGTGGTTCGGAGAAACTGAAATCACAATAGAAGCTTCACTCCTCCCTATAGCGGGTTTTGATCTGATAGTGGGTATGGACTGGCTCTCGGCTATGAATGCAAAGATTGACTGTAGGAACAAGTTGATACAGTTCGAAGGACCCAATCAGGTTGCTTTTACCTTCCAGGGCATGAAGGGAGTCTCTAAATTATTAATCTCCTCAGTCCAGGCTGTCAGATGCATCAACAAGGGTTGTGCGACCTTTCTAGTATTGATGAATGCTGAAGCCAAGGTTAATCTGCTAGAAGTACCTGTTGTTAAGGACTTTTCTGATGTTTTTCCAGAGGAATTACCTGGTGCCCCTCCTACCAGAGAGATTGATTTCCAGATAGATCTTATTCCTGGAGCTGCGCCAGTGGCCAAGAGTCCATACCGAATGGCTCCCAGAGAACTTGCCGAGTTGAAGATTCAATTACAGGAATTGATCGACTTGGGTTTCATTCGCCCCAGCACTTCACCTTGGAGTGCCCCTGTTCTCTTCGTCAAGAAGAAAGATGGTAGCATGAGATTGTGCATAGACTACCGTGAGCTGAACAAGTTGACAATTAAAAATAAGTACCATATTCCCAGGATAGATGATTTGTTTGACCAGCTCGAGGGATCTAGCACGTTCTCCAAGCTAGATTTGAGGTCAGGTTACCACCAATTGAGGATTCGAGATGTGGACATCCAGAAGACGGCGTTCAGCACTAGATATGGACACTATGAGTTCGTAGTCATGCCGTTCGGGCTAACTAATGCCCCGTCCGCCTTTATGGATTTGATGAATAGGGTGTTCCGAGAACTACTAGACCGGTTCGTGATTGTCTTCATAGATGATATTTTGGTTTATTCAAAGAGTCAAGAAGATCACGCTGAGCACCTCCGGGCAGTGTTGAGCACTCTCAGGAAGAATCAGTTGTATGCCAAGTTTTCAAAGTGCGAGTTTTGGCTCTCAGAGGTTGCATTCTTGGGACACGTCATCAGTCAGAAGGGTCTCGCGGTGGATCCGAAAAAGATAGAAGCAATAAAGGATTGGCCAAGGCCGAAGGCAGTGACTGAGGTTCGCAGTTTTCTTGGCCTGGCAGGTTATTACAGGAGATTCATTAAGGACTTCTCGAAGATAGCGCTACCGATGACTACACTCACCGGGAAGGGGAAAGCCTTCATATGGACTGTGGAGTGTGAACTTGCGTTTGAGGAGTTAAAATCTAGATTGATGACCGCCCCGATTTTGAGCTTACCTTCAGGTTCAGAAGGATTTCAGGTATATAGCGATGCCTCGGGTCAAGGTTTGGGATGTGTGCTTATGCAGCATGGTAAGGTCATAGCTTACGCCTCCAGGCAGTTAAAGGTTCACGAGAGGAATTATCCTGTGCACGATTTGGAACTTGCAGCGGTCATCCACGCCTTGAAGATTTGGAGACACTACCTCTACGGAATTCGTTGTGAGGTCTTTACGGATCATAAAAGTCTCACGTATATACATGATCAGCAAAAACTTAATATGAGGCAGCGTAGGTGGGTGGAATTCCTCTCAGATTATGACATTGGTATCCAATACCACCCCGGGAAAGCAAACGTGGTAGCCGATGCGCTTAGTAGAAGAGGTTCGAATTATGCCCTCATTACTCAGCAGGAACAACTTGTGCGAGATCTGGAGAGGTTGGAGATCAGCATCATACCACGCTCCAGTCTTGGTTCTGCAAGGTTGAATTGGATGGAAATCACTTGTGATATTAAAGACAGGATCAGAACAGCTTTACCCCTAGATCCGAAGATGGTAGAGGTTTGGGACTTGACCCAGGCTGGTCAGAAGGAGAGGTTTAGCATTCATGAGGGCTTACTTCTTTTCGATAGTAGAGTATGCATACCAGATGTTGGTCACCTTCGAGAGGATATACTGTTTGAAGCTCATAATTCCAGATATTCGTTACATCCAGGCAGCACGAAGATGTATGCAGATCTTAAGAAATCAGTTTGGTGGTCAGGTTTGAAGAGTGATGTAGCAGAATATGTTGGAAGGTGTGAAACATGCAAGTTGGTTAAGGCCGAGTGCCAGAGACCAGGGGGCAAGTTGAAGCCCCTACCTATTCCGGAATGGAACTTTGAAGACTTATCGATGGATTTTGTTCACGGCCTTCCCCGATCGCAGAGTGGGAATGATTCATTATGGGTTATAGTCGATCGTCTTTCCAAGGTTGCCCATTTCCTTCCCAATAAGAAAACGGATCAAGGCCCAAAATTAGCTCAGTTGTATGTGGATGAGATAGTGCGACATCATGGTGTTCCGAAGACTATAATCTCAGACAGAGATGGCAGGTTTACCTCCAAGGAATGGAAATACGTTCAGGAGCGTTTGGGCACTAAGCTACTTTTTAGTACAGCCTTCCACCCCCAGACAGATGGTCAGACAGAACGCACAAATAGAACTATGGAAGATATGCTCCGTATGTGCATCCTAGACTTTGGAGGTAAGTGGGAGAAGTATGTCACCTTAGTAGAGTTCTCCTACAACAACAGTTTTCAAGCAAGCATTGGGATGGCGCCTTTTGAGGCTCTTTATGGTAGGCGGTGTCGGACACCGTTGTGCTGGGCTGAAGTTGAGGAGAGGTCTTCCAACAAAGAATCATGGGTCGACAAGACCACAGCTCGAATCAAACTCATTCAGGAGCGTATGAAGATAGCACAGGATCGTCAGGCCAAATACTATAATCAGAGGCATAAATCAGTGGAGTTCAGCATAGGAGACTATGTCTATCTGAAGGTCAAACCAGTCAAGGGCGTCTCTCGAATCAAGCGGATGAAAAAGTTGAGTCCAAGGTTCGTTGGTCCTTTCGAGGTGCTGGAGCGCGTAGGTGATGTTGCTTATAGATTGGCCTTGCCCGAAGAAATGAGTGGTCTACATGACGTATTCCACGTCTCCTATCTGAGGAGAGCGGTCAGAGATCCCAGTCAGATAATCAGTACTGAAGAAGCACCAATCGGATCAAATCTTAGTATTAACATCGAGCCAGTCAGAATAGTGGACTCAAGAGTTCAGAGGCTCCGCAGCAGAGAGATCCGTTTTGTTAAAGTCCTTTGGATGAATTGTGGCCGACCAGAGTACTCATGGGAAAGAGAAGATGAACTCCGGAGCAATGCAGATTATGCCTTCCTTTTTGAGCCAGGTATGATTGTAATTTTCGAGGACGAAAATTTTATTAGGAGGGGATATTTGTAACAACCGTAATTTAATATGCAAAATTAAATTTTATCGCATGGCCCGAGCTCGAGCAAGATTGACCTAAACCAGCGTCGGGCCGAGGTACGAGTTTACTACGATCAATGGATGCACATCAATAAATTTTCATAGCGGAAGCTTTTGGAATTTTATTTGATGTAATTCAATACTTATGCGAGCGTAGCGCGTAGATTTAGCAGTTTTTGAAGTTTGGCCAAATTGAAATGTGATTCAAGTTTTGAATTTCCTCCTACGAAATACGGCCATGTTTTTTTTTTCCCTCATCATTGACTGTTCATTATAGGATAACCGCGCAAGCCGCTAACCGGCAAATCGACGCACCCCGTTTGTTCTCCTCCTGTACGCTCGATAAAAGCAGGAAACAAACCGTCGCCCTCCCCATTATCACATAACCCCTGTCGTCTCAAGTTCAGTCGACAAAACCGCCGCTGCTGCTCTCCCAGACGCCCCTTTCCCCGTTTCTCTCTCTATGGAGGCGTCGTCGATCGTTCATTAGACTCGCCGACCGTCGCTCTCCCTCCCTGCTACACGATCGAACACAGAGCTTCGTTTTTTTTTTCGTCGTCGCCAGGACCGCAGACCCTTTTCCTCGTGCCCTAGACTGCCGACTGGAGGGTACTTCTTGGTTCCGTCGATCCCTTCTCTACAACCCTAGATATCGATGGTTGTACCTCCCAGCCGATTGGAGTGCATGTCACCGCAAGGAGGTAAGTTTTTCGTTACCCGCAAGCCAACTCTTTCGACTATCGTGCTTTGATGTTCCCTGGAAATAATCGCCTTTTTCTTTGCCCTCCAAAACATCAGTTATCCAGTAACGTAACGTGAGGCCCCTTTTTCCCCAAAAGTCGAGGGAAATCTCTGATCCTTTAAGGTTCTCGCCTCTTTTCGGGTTTGAGTCCGCATAGATCGGAGAAAGGAAACAAGCATTTCGAGGCAAGTTAATAGGAACCATGCCGCCGCGTCAAGTGTACGAGCGCCGCAGCCTCAATGTAAGAAAATCTATTTCTTTTGGCTAGACATATCATAGAAGCGCATAAATATTTCAGACGAGAAATTGATTAGTAATATATTCTCATGTTTTGTACTAACAATTGATAGTATGCATTAGGGTACCTGCTAGACATTCAAATAATTCAGTAGAGTACGGATATGATGTCCTCTTAAAGGTTAGAGTTCTCGAAAAACGGTGAACCTACGCAGAACAGCTAGTAGAACTTTTTATTTAATTCCAAATAATAACAGAAATCGTTTAGGAGGCACGAATGTTTTTATCGCTCGTGATAAGATTGAGGCGCACAATCTTTCTCTTAGGGCATAGTAGCCTCAACTTTGGGGGGGGGGGGGGGGGGGAATACATCCTCTTATAGTTTAGTAGATACGAGTCCAAGTCCGTGAGACTTAGAACGTGATGCGTTCGTTAGTAAGGACTCGGATCGTTAGATTGCGCATAAGATAGAACACCATGATCTAAGTGTACGTCACGATTTAGAAACCCATTGTAGTTATTGTGATTTTTAAATAGAAATACACGATTAAATTATAGCAGAATATTCAGTTATGTTTGTGGCACTTGTTAGAAAAGCATGCGTAATAATAAGAAAGTATAATTATTCATTTAGTACAAAATAATTATTTATGTATTTGACACGCACACATGTTTCTTCAACTATTAACATTTTTAGTGTCACTAGGAGAAATGTTTTTTCTTACTCTGCAGTTGGGCTGACCCATTTTTGGGCTTCTCATTACAGGAGTCACAGGTGGGGTGTTGCGCCTAGGATGAGCGTGGTTGCCGTTGAACCTTGTTTAGTTTGTTTTTCATTCAGCAGTTTTCTTTCCAGTACAATGTTATTATGTTGGTCTTGTACCAGGATGATTTAATATTTCCATGTATCAGACTATATTAAGATTTCAGTATTTCAAGTATTTGGACACTTCCTTTTTAGTGGCTCTGTGAAATCAAGTTTGAGGTACTCTTTTACCCCTTAGTTTCTTTTAATACTTCCGCTGTAAGTACTCTTTAGCACTTTTAATTTATACCAGCTATGTACCAATTATTATTACCGTTTCTTGGTTTGCTTCTTATCACGGGGCCCGGCCGGACTGCTGATTTGTGGTAAAACTAAGGTGGGGTATTACAGTGAGGGCGAGAACCAGTCTGTCGATAGCCTATGTTGTAGTTCCTCGTCGATTGTCGTGAGCTTCATTCGTTGACGACTTCCTCTTCATTCGTCGACGACTTCCTCTTCATCGTCGATGGTTTTGCTTCTGCTTCATTTCGTCGAATGATCCACCAACAACAGCTCCTCTCATCTTGCTTACCGTGAGCTTCTCTCCGGTTGTTCCTCATGGCTGAGCTGTCGGATGCCAGTGATTCTCCATCACCAAGTGTGGTGACTCCCCGTATGAGTGACCCTCAACGTTCCTCTGGCCATTATGGGTCCCTAAAGATCACCACTGTTCCCTTGGATGGGACAAACTATTTGGAATGGTCCCGTGCTGCTCTGCATGTCATTCGTAGTCATCAGCTGTTTGGTTACATCGATGGGACGAAGAAGGCACCGACTAAGGATGATCCCACTTGGCAACGTTGGGACTCTGAAAATTCCCTGGTTGTCTCCTGGCTTCTTCACTCTATGTCTCCAAAGGTGTACAGGAGTTATATGTTGATGGACTCCGCCTACGAGATCTGGACTCGGGCACAGGAGACGTATTCTCAGATTGGCAGTTCCACTCAGACCTACGAACTGACACGACGTCTGCTGGAGCTTCGTCAGGGAACCATGACGGTGTCCTCCTACTTCTCAGAGTTCGAGCGTATTGCACAGGAATTGGATTACTTCGATCAATTTACCCCTGCTTATACTGCCGATGCAGTCCAATTACAGAAACGAGACGAACGATTTCGTCTACATGTGTTTCTGATGGGATTGAGCATGGACCTAGACGTGGTTCGCACGAATATTCTTCACCGCTCTCCCCTTCCTTCCCTTCGTGAGGCGTTTAGCATGGTTCTTGGTGATGAAGATCGACGAAGGTCCTTCAGCACTACTTCTTCCCCCGATCGTTCTGCCCTGACCAGTGTTGGTCGTGGTAGCTCCAACAATACAAGTGGAGTTCCGACTTGTGATCACTGTGGTCGTCGGGGACATACTCGGGACGGTTGCTTCAAACTTCATCCTCATCTTATTTCACCGGGATACGGCCGTGGTCGTGGTCCTGGCCGTGGCCGTGGTCAGGGTCGAGGGGGCTATCGACGAATGAAGCAGAAGCAGACAGCGGGAGCCGTCGTCGAAGAGGAAGTCGTCGTCGATGAAGAAGAAGAGGTCGACGTCGTTCGGCGCAGATTCAGCGAGAGCGGAACGAAGAAGAAGACGACGGAGAAAGGACACGCATCATGAGGAGGGGTGGTTGGCTCCTTCAGCGTGCACTGCCGTCGATCAGAGAACCGCGGCTCACCATCGTCGGAGGCGACAAAACGGCAAGCAATGGAGGAGCGTGAACGACGGCGGAGAAGAAGCGCAGTAGCGAAAAAGAACGGGATTAGGGCTTCACGCTTCCTCTGATACCAAGTTGAAGACAGAAAGACCAAAATCACTTATCATAATACTAACCTTATACTCATATATATAGAGTAAGGGTAAAATACAGAGGCAGACCGAAATACCCCTATGGGGGTAAAATATAATTAAACATAAAAACAGGACTTGAATCCAACTGACTTGATATTTGTTGGGGCAATAAAAATCCCTATCTGCTCAGGTGTTCATTATGTTTGACTTCTACCTTTCAGTGAACCTCTAAGGTCGCCACGACGTTCGCGGATCTTTAGCCATCCTTAGTGTCAGCACCAGTGTTGATTATGTATGACTTCTCCTAGCTCTTCCTCAGAGTGTGATGCATTGGAACAGGGATTGGTGCAATTTTTATGTAGGGATCCCGACAAATAACATGCTTTAATCTCTCCTCCACGGTAGACCGGTCTCAATTGGCCTATGAAAACGAGTCGATGGCCTTAGTTTGGGAGTGCAGCATTGATGACCGCATTTTCTAGTCTTATCTTTCACAGTTTGTATTGATCAACACGCCTTGCGCTACCTCCCTAGTTAAAATATTTCCACTCCAAAACAGCAAGTGTGGGTGGCAAAGCAATTGGATTATGATTTCACGGTTGAATTCAAGGTAAGGAAGACCAATCATGCAGTCGACGCTTTTTCGTAGCAATCCGAGTCAGCTTCTCTTCTCACGGTTTCTCAAGTAGTTTGTGAGGCCGCCCTTATCCACCACAAAGTAGAAGTAGATCAAACTCTCCACTAAATAATGGAGGCCCTGAGGGCCGACCCTATGCCCACCTTTCACATTGATTGCGGTTCAGCCACATCAATAGGGCTGTCCGGCTTTGTAGGCATCTTGACCTTGTACCTCATCTGCTATGTGAGTTCCATAGCGCCCCTAACCGCTAGTAATTTCGTACTTATCACCGCATTGTTGCATCACTATACTAGTATGTAATGCAGCGCCGTGTGGAATAGTTTGTGGTGGCTTGTTTACTTTTCATGGAAGGGCATTGGATTTCATGACACGGCATTGGATTTCATGACACGACAGTGTCAAGCAAGGTTCAATTGCATCTTAGTTGTCGTGGACAAAAAATCAAAATATGGACATTTCCTTCCATTGTCTCGCCCCATTAATAGCATTGATAGTGGCTGACACATTCATCCATGGAGTAGTTTATCTGCACGGCTTCCTTAGAATGATAATCAGTGATAAACACCCGATCTTCATGAGAAACTTCTGGAATAAGTTGTTCAACCTTCAGAGCATGTATATGGGAATGAGCGGGATGTGTCATCGGCAGACAGATGAACAGACAACGGTTTTGAACGAGTTCCTGGAAACATATCTTAGATGCTCTTACTTCTGACCAGCTTCATGGGTGAGCCAAATGATTGAGTTGCGGTGAGTATTCATATGATATTGGACATTTGGCAGTTGACAACAACCCATTCTATACAGTATGCAAGCGCTCGCCTCCTACCTTTCTTCGCACCTACCTGGAGAATGTCATATTCACTGTTTTAAATGTCCTCTGATATATCGGCCGGCACGGCTTTTGAACATATCGTCCAATATTTTATTTTCTATTATGTTAGTGGTATATATTTAAATCATCTATATGTATTTATTATATATGCATAAATCGAGTTGGCATATTGTTTCGTTCTCTTTAATATATGTTGTTCTTATAATTATTTTTTTTAATTATTTCTCACTCTACCTTTCATAAATTTTATTTCAAAAATATTAAAACTTTCAAACATTTATTTGATTTTTTTGTTTTTTAACATAAATTTATTAAGCATGAAAAGAGTTATAATCAATCTAAAATATTTGACTTTTAAATTTTTTTTTATTTGCTAGGGTTTAGTATTATGTAAGTAAATTTATAATATTAAATATATTTTACAAAGTACTTATTGTACTTGTTAATAGTAGTCGTAGTGTGCTGCTAATATTTTATTTTTGATACTAAGTGTTTGTAAATTTGTTATGCTAAATTTTTTTTTAGAACTTATAATTATACTTAGTAATAAATAAAAATATTTTGTTGTTTAGTAGATATGGAAATCCGATATTTTAAAATATCCCTGACATGTCTCCGACTTCCGATATCCGACATTTAAAAACTCAATTTGACATGTCGCCGACATCCGATATTTACAACCTTGGTCATATTGATGCTCATTACGCAGCTAAGCAACCGGGATGAGGCCATGCTTCAGTTAAAGGAGTACAACCTCCGCGTAGAATAGAAAATGTGTCATCATGCTAACAAATGTAATCACAACGTCCAGTTACATGTGAGGGGCCTAGAATTTGCAAGACATTTGTGGCCACTTGAACACATTCAAAGTTAGTTGCTCGCTTCTTCGGTCCCTTCATTGTGATAAGCACGCATTACAGAGATAGCTTACCACTTTCGCATTCCTCCAGAGAGTCGAATTCAATCGGTGTTTTATATGTCACTGTTGAAACACAAAGTTGGAGACCATCGAGTGGAAGACTCAATCCCAGCTGACATGACAAATGATCCATTATATGTACAACCTTGCCTCCATCATTGGATGTTGCTCGGAAGTGCGCGAGGGTTCAACTGTTGATCAACTCCTCGTGGCTAGTCAAGCTAGACCGACCACTGACGTGACTTGGGTCGATAGTGATGATTTCATCGACAGTTCCAGAAGTTCTGCCTTGGAGAACAAGGTAAATTTTCTAGACGGAAATATCGTTATGAGCGGCGGGGACGATAAATTGGAGGTTACAGATAAGCAGGCGTGGAGTGAATATTGTGATGGACAACACGAGACACCGCACAATCCAATGAGGGCGATAGCATAGATCCGATACATACAATATGGGTGAAGGGAGCTATTTAATTTTCTATTGTGAACTTTTAGATCCATTTTTCTCTATTTATCATTTTGTCATATGGTAAGGCATACTTATAGACTATGGTTTGTATTAAAATTATCATCTTTGATGAAGCTAAGAAGACTCTAGGGATGGCGAAGAAGGTTCCATCCCCCCACACTCACCCCCTCCTTTCAACCAGCAAACTGCTCAAAGGGGTTACCTAGTCAATAGACAATATGTTTGAACTAAGTAGTCAGGGTGACGAGACTTTATTAAAACTTCTTTAGATTTTTTTTCATATTTTTAAGATTCTCATTATTTATGGATTCCTAATACTATAAGAAAATTTTACAAATCTGTAAGTATTTTTAAGTACTTAAAATAAAGAATTAAAATATTGAAACATGATCCATCCTATCTATGTTTTGAGCTGATAACTGTGTTAAAATCTTAAAGCGCACGTACGCGCACACACACATATACTATATTAAAAGAAAAAATATAGGACTGCCAAAACAATCTAAGGCATTGGTCATAGTCCTGAATTAGAACCATCAAAATAACATTTGTCCTTCGATTTTCATCTCTGTAATCTAACAAAACACGAGGACTAGCATAACAATAAAAATATAAATATAACAACAGTTCACAAGGTCCCTCTGTGGGCAGTAAGTGGCGGTAATACTTCTCGATCGTCACTCGAGTGTCAGAAGAAAATTGTTGGGGCGACATACTGCGCATGGGGGAGCCCGTGCACGGCCGTTAGTGTATGCTCACACACATAAATATATACATAGGAAGCACGGACAAGGATATTTTAGGCTCGTACCGGGTGTGTTTCCGGTACAGGTACGCGTACCGGACGGGCGGATACGCCTTCTTAGGTTTATTCCGTCGCGCAAGGATCATTCTGTTTCAATCCACTCCCGATTTCTCTCTCTCCTGAAGCTCCCAATCCCGTTGATATCCCGATCCGTTGTTGTTCTTCGTTAATCAACCACTGTTGTTCTTCGTCGATCGGTTGTTGTTCTTCGTTGACCCGCCTGTTCTTCGTCGTAACCATTGTTGTTCGTCGTTGATCCGTCTCCCGATCGATCGTAGCGGCTGTTGTTCGTCGTTGACACGTCTCCCGATCAATCTTAAGTCTTTTCTTCTTCTTCTTCTTCTTCTTGTTAGTGTTGTATGAGAATACTGGATTTTGTATAAATATTTCTTCTTCTTGTTGTATGAGAATACTAGATTTATTATACAAATTTCTTCTTCCTGTCAATTGATGATTTATGCAATTATACTTGATGTTTTATTATTTTGAGGACTTATAATTACATTTGTGAGATATACATATATATTTATTATATTTAATATAACGCATCCCGTCGTACCCGTAGCCTTTGTTTTTAAAATTTTGGTGTACCGCCGTACCCGGTACTCATACTCGTACCGGTGCTTCCTAGATATGTACATATACTATAGTCAAAGTTCAACACTATGTACAAGATAATAGCTGTCATTAGTAATCAACATATCGATAATTAACCCAAATCAACATGAAACTCGACTTGTAATCGTTCACGTTTGGTTAGATGTGAATCTGAAATCTTCTATTTTGAGGTTTGAGTTAAGATCGACTTGATCAAACACAAATAGATGTCACATACATATGTCACTTGCCATTTTCTAAGAAGTAATTTTTTTTAACAAATTTTGAATTGTTTTGCCACAATTTCTTGAATTTAAAGTCTTCTTTACCGATGCTCTAAATTCACAAAGTATTTTACAATTTATGAGAAATTTCAATTATTTTTGTGAAAACCTCACCCAAGAATATCTTGTAAATTTGAAATATATTGTAGAGGGTATTTTAAAAAAATAAGTTTTGGCACTCTATCGACATGGAAAATTAGGTGACCCCCTAATGGGGTTCGCGACGCACGTAGGCCTACACTCGGAGCTGTTGGTTTTGAGCAGATCGACGATTCGTGAGTTTTAGTTATTTTTTTGTATTTTTTTTTGTTGTATTTGACGGACGTCATGATCAGAGAATCATGACAGTCCATAATGACCCCTTAACCTATAAGTAGGGATAGATAGTTCATTTAGAGGCATCGAAAGTTTGAGTGAAGAAGAAAATCCTCCTTTCGATCCCCCTACGGTGTCGAAGCCGTGAAATCTAGGTGTCGAAGCCTAGGCCCGCCACTTCCCTATATGCAGGACTAGAGTATAAATCACCTCATGTCATATCATAATAATTGTTGCTACTCTAACCCTCTATTTAAGGAACCAGAGTCCTCCTATGTTCAAGCTCATAGAGTTCCTTCTGGGAGATCGACATACTATTATGATGATTATCCTCGTACCCAACCCATCACTCATAAAGATCGTGTTGACCCTTCGACATGACTCAATTATCGTAGGAGGAGCTACTACGACGATCATCGTTCTGAGGAGAGTCTAGAATATAGGTTGTGTAGGGTTGCTCCACCTTTTGATGGTTTGTCGAGTCCTGAGGCCTTTAGCTATTGGCTCGTGGATATGGGATGTTATCAAGGTCACTTTGAGTTATTCGATGAGTGTCGCGTTAGGTTTGTGAAGCTTAGGTTGTTAGATCGGGAGAGACAATGTTGGGATAGCGTTGAGAGGACCCTTGTGCGAAATCGTCTTCACCCCATCACTACTTAAGTGGAGATGAAGCGGAGATCGTGTCACAGGTATTTGCCAACATCATATAAGAGTCGTCTCCTCGAGCAAGTATTTCCCTCCAGCAATGATCCATGTCTGTTGTTGAGTATAGAGACAATTTTGACGAGTTAGCAGTGAGGAGCGACATTCATGATGACCCAATCGCAGTCGCTGCTAGAATTCATTATGGACTTCAATGCGATCTATGTAGCACTAATTGGTCATCGGTTAGATTCTGTCAAGCAGACATTTCAGCTCGCCCTTTACTACGAGCAGTACATGAAATCCGCTAAAATTAATCGAGTGGATTGACATCCCGATCTCCCTAGTATGAGTTCTTTCACAGCCCAGTGCGCTACAAAGAATCTATATTCGGGTAGTGAGAAAGAGTCTACCCCTGACCCAATAGTGCAAACTGAGGAATGTAACAGTGTGATCATCTCCAATGTTCCTAAGAGCGGCATTACCATAGAGTGACTGATACCTATGCCTAGCCATATTGAAGATGAGACTCAAACAAGAGACTTGTCTACAAGTATAGGGTCATTAAAATCTCATCCAGTTATACCTCGGAGCCTACTCCCCGAGGATGAGGAGTCTATTATTGTGCACGTAGGGCTCGTCTCTCCTACTCTGGAGCACATTCCTGATTTCTCGGGAACCTATCCTATTACACATCGCACATACGATGAGGTTTCTTACATCCTCCCTAGTGAGCCACCATCTGGGTTTTCCACCTTTAGAAACATTGGACACATACGAACGCTGATTTATAGTGTCAATATCTTAGGTATTTACTTGGGTGATTGTCCCATTCGCGAAGAGTTTTTCTACACACTTCCTAAAGAACCTCCGGATAAACCACAATTAATTAGGAACGTGCCCACTATCTATGAGCTAGTCAAGATTGAGAGTGCTCAATGGCCCAGAAATCGATTCCATCTTCATTTGTATTGATAACCCGAGTGATTATTTAAATGATCATCGCACACGTGATAAATTTTTTTATACCTCACCCACTGAACCCTCTGACCATGTGCCCCTATGGAATGAAACCTGGAGGGTTGTAAAGCCTCTGCATAGGAGATTTGTTATGTTTGCCGACCATCATTTATCGTCATTGTGTAGCATGCATGAGTTTGTCCGACGTAGGATTACTTGCAATAATGATATTTATAAATCTTATGTTGATGGCCACATGAGATTGCAAAGTTTAAAGAAAGAGAACGGGTGTTGGTCCGTATATGTATTGAGAGGTTCCCCAAGGAAACTGCTCAAAAATTTTATGTCAAATGAATGGGTTCTTACACAACATTCAGATCTGTTTGTTTTTTGCGGGTCAACGATCCGTGAATTTTAGTTACTTTTGGTATTTTTTATTTTAATTTTGTTGTATTTGAGGGTCATCATGATCGGAGAATAGTGATTGTCCATGATGGCCTCTTAGTCTATAAGTGTAGGGATAGATGGTTCATTTAAAGGCATTGAAAGTTTGAGTGAAGAAGAAAATCTTCCTTTCGATAACCCGGAGCCGAAGCAGGAATTCAAGTGCGAAGCTTAGAAGTTATCCCTCCCCTTCCCTCTCCATCTAGACAACCACCCTTTCCCCTTTCCATCTAGCCGGCCACCCCTTCCCCACCACCACTAGCCGACCATCTTCCCCAACCCCTTCCCTCCATCATCTAAGGGTCGGCCACCCCACCCTCTCCCAAACTCCACCACCATCACCACCACTTATTTCCATTCAATTTCATTTTTCCGACGATCGTCGGAAACCACCTACAGCGACCTCCCTCAAGCCACCACCACCTTCCTCAAAACTCCCCCCACACACACACTTTAAATCCTTTCATTTTCAGTTTTCCAGCATCGCCGAAAAACACCTCCGGCCACCACCCCACCAAACTCCTCCATCCACCACCAGCCAGCCACCACCCTCCCACCACCACCCTAACTCCCAAACCACCTCCCCACTACCCCACTAACTCAAACCTCCTAAAATTTAGGCCACTACCCCTAAATTTCCCCCTGATCTCTCATTCCCCTACCTCCCCCAACTAACCCTTCTACCTCTCACGTGGATCCACCTCCCATCTTCCCAATCGAGCCCCTCCACTCTTCCAATCAGTCGGCTACTCCTAACTGACCTCCTGCCCACGTTTCCTCTTTCCCGTGCTCCCACGGATGCCACTTAACCTCTGTTTTCTAGCAAAATTCCTGAAAGCAGTATTTGGGCTGATGTATAGAGACTGATAAATCCGAAATCCAGCCACATTTCTCCAACCAGCAGCACTTCCTTTGCACAGAACCCCCGTGGGTTGCATCTCCCGGAAAATTTCCCTTCACCTCTAAATTTTTGCATCCAGAAATTAATTCCAACCTTAATCCCCACCTCCCAGGACACTCAGAAGCCACGGGAAATTTCAACCCACAGCTGTTACTCTTCCACAGCCTCCCCTATTCCTCCAAGACCTCTATCAACCCCTCAGCTACCTTCCAGCACACCCCAGTTCTGCATCCAGCCCCTGCAAACCCCCCAACCAGAGGCTGTTTCTTCTTTTCTAGTACTGCCACAGACCTTCCCAGCACCCTGAGTTCATCCTGGAGGCCCTGGACCAGCCCTTGGTCTCATTCCCGGCCACTAGGGACTTGTTGGAAACCCTAAAACTAGGGCTGTAGATTTTAAGCAATAATTCGTGCTATCCCTCTAACTATTGTGGCACGAAATGAAACTCCCGGAATAAATTTAACGACAAACGACCTAGGTGTTGCAAACGGACGTAAAGTTATCGCACGCACGCAACAACGTCATAAATCACAATTCCACGGGCGCAGAAATTAGTTGGTGGCACGCACGAATATAAATTTAACGGCATTAAGAGATAAGACTAGTAGGACAAGCTCCAATAATTAACTATTCATTTAAACCTTGAGCATGAAATTAACTAAGGATTGAGGGGAGGGATGGAGAGGTATACCACGAGGGAGAGTAGTCGAGGCGAACAAGTCCACTGTCGGACAGCTGGAAGGGGGGAAACAGGCGGCAATATTGTTGTTGCCGGCTGTGGAAGCTTCTGCTAGAGGCGCGGGAGCACAGGAATGTTGTGGGCGGCGGCGACGAGAGAGGATGGGAGACCGACGGTGGTTGCGTCGTCGAACAGAGAGTCGACGCAGGTTGCGTCGCTGAAGGCAGAAGAAGAGGCAGGGAACGTCGATGTCGAAGTCGGGAGTGTCGTTGTCGTCACAGGAGGCGACGAAATAAGCGCAGGATGAGCTGGTGGATGTCGTCGGCGGCTGGCGAGGCAGATGAGCAGGCGTTGGAGCAGGGGCGGTAGTTGGCAGGCACGGGAGAACTTGATCGGCGCTGAACAGTCGTTGGGGGGGCAAGGCGGCGCTGGGAGAACTGAACGAACGAAACTTTCGCTCAGTTCATTTTCCAGCCCCCGAAACAGGAGGAATGGGGGGAGGTTTTAAAGCAATTTTTAGGGCAAAAAATGTTATTAGCAGCCCTCCTTTAATATTTTAAAAACAAGGCAGATTTTCAAATGAAAGCGAGGAGAATTTCTGGGCGGGGGCGGCAATAAGCAAATGGGACTTTTTAACACGACTAATTAATTATTATAAGCTTGCCCTATGCTAATCTATCCCCTAAAATACCGGACCTATGCATTTAAGGTCTCGTTGGCCGGTCACACCAACAAGCCAACAAAAAATGCGCGAGCAACATGCGCGATACAAACTAACATCCAAGCACTTATAACCCGCGCAATACAACTCAACGCTACATAATAAATCAAAAATGCGTGAAGGCATGCGCTACAAAAATAAACGACAAGTGCAAGAAAATAATAAAAAGGACGCGATGCGGGTTGCACCACCCGTCAAGCCCTCAACGCCATAGTTGTGTAAGTCTTCAAGTTGGTTGTATATATTTCATGTTGAATCAGTGATTGTTTTCTACTTTGCATTATATCTCTTTGTAAACTTTGTTTCCATGCTAATTGTGGCAAGTGTGGTATCAATTTGCTTGTTTATTTGAGATTCGTGCACTCTCACACTAACTACTACACGTGCTCTCTAATTTCTTGAAGTTTCATCTATTGTGGTTTTCTTGCGTTTGCATTTATAAATCATAATTATTGCAAGTTAAATTCATCGGAATTGAGTCTACATTTAGTAATCATCCATTATCCCGTCATAGGACCGTCATGCGTCACCCACTTGTGACAGGAGGGACACATGACCTGATTAAAGTTGACATGGTCCAACTGCCATCCAGCATTGAAGCTAAGTTACCTTCATTGTGTACCACAAGACTAACTTCCACCTTCTTCTAATAAAGCCCTCAAAGCACATAAAACTCGGTCATGGTTAGCTAATATGTTTCTTCACTTTTGTAAGGTTTTCTAATAGTGTCTCCATAACAGAATAAGTGAAGCTAGGATATAACCATTACTAGGATTAAGCCCCATATGTGTCTCCTATGCAAGAAATTGGTAAGACCTTAAAAATGCAACCCACATGCAACAACATTACAGGTTTAACAAACATATCCGCTGATGCATCCTTTGAATCACTAGTAATTTTTTAGTCAATATGCTACTTCTATTTGTCCTACACATATTATATATCATGGACAGTAAATCTGACTCCTAAAGCAAAGATGCATGTCTAATTATTTAAAAGATGCATCAGAAAAAGTATTAGTTTGGAAAACGAATTCTAGTAGCATACCTCGAGCATTATTACCCAACAAGGATTAGAGTCAGCTTGCCCTGCATAAATTGAAAGATTAATTAAGTCCCCAAATTTCTACATCGCATGAAAGGAAAGCATCTATCGCAAAATAATAATATACATTGAAATTTCAAATTTTAATTAATATTAAAATCTTAATAGTTAAGCCCATAGTGGTTAAACATGCTATTCACTAATATCATAGCATTCTACAAGATATAAAGCACTGAAATTTCCTACTCATAAATACCAGGATACATACAGTAAACACAACACATAATAACTTGCATTTTTTAAGCGAACGGTGTCCAATATTACTCTAAGAAACTAATTTTCAGAAAGCAGAAGTAATCTCCATAAATATTAAAAAACTATTCTTAAGAGCATCCAAATTAAAGATATAATAAAAACTAAACTGATGGGGATCCTCGAGTTTGCGTATTGTTTCATTTTTCTGTTAGCACAGCCACAAATACTGGTCTTACTTCAGTAATAATACCCATAGGGAGACATACCTAACTCACCCCACCTTCGTAGGTGGAATTTTACAGAAGAACAAAATACAACCAATACGGACTAAATCACTGAAGTTTATTCATGCTAAGTCTGTCAACCTCTTATTCTCCATCCTTTTTTTATTATCTAATCAAAAGCGAGTTAAGGGACTGATTAATTAAAGGAAATAAAGGTAACAAAAGAGACTGTAGCTTACATCCACTTCTATCTGATGCATCGCGTTGTTCTATTCTGTACCGTTTTAAATGACTTGAATATTCACCAATAACCTCCAATTGTTTCTTAGCCAGAGAAGGACTAATCTCCACCGAGCTGTGTTTGCAAAGATCAACCACTTAGTATGAGAAATTGATAAAAAGTTAAGGAAGCAGAAGGGAAGAGCACTACATTGCATTAAATAGAGGGCATGCCTTTTGAAAAGTATGTATTTTTTTACTGGTATATCAGAATAGTTCCATGAAACGAACACATGATCAGGTCATAGTCGGGCAACCTAATCAACGCGCAAACTGTGTTCGTGGATAACAGGATAAAAAACCTAATAAATAGAGAGAGAGAGAAATAAGAAAAGTATAAAATAGATTCCCACTTATAACGAGTCAAATGGGATGAAAAATAGAAAATCAACGTTTGGTTATGAAGCAACCACTATATATCCTTAAAATATCATTTTTGTTAAATTTTCTCAAGTTGTAGGGAAAAAGATATGAAAATAATTCCTCAAGAACCGTAGCCGAGATGAAGCAAACTCAACCACAAAAAACATGGTGGTCTGCTACTGCAATGAACGTTTGTTGTGACTTGTGATCACCCTTGCACCCCCATCCAACTGCACCTCCCATAAGACTCCACCAACGAAGCATACCACCAACTGCAATGACCACTTGCTCCTATGGTAAATGCCAAATGCTTCACCAAACAAAGTTGGGCTCCTTGGATAGAATTGAGGATTGAACTTCACATGAAGGACGCGGTAGGGGCACCACAAATAGGATCGATGTCATCGCTCCTACTCCATTGAAGGAGTCATCACTGCTACTTTATTTTTATATCGCAATCTCCCTCCCCCCCCCCCCCCCCCCCCCCCCCCTTCAAACCGCAAGGGCTTCTCCAAAACTCAAAACACGGAGTGAGCTCAATTGCATGATTGCAGCAAGCTCTTGAAAGATTGAAAAGTTGGAAAACAAGTGTTTGAGGGCACTATATATACACAGGAATAAATAAGAACCAAAAGCGTCTGAAGGAACTACCTAGGCTGGACCCCAAATCTTAAACAATACTTAAAACTTGTTCCAGCCGGCTACTATGCACCCATCCAGCCTTCCCACTGATCCCACATTCTTCCAGACACCAAATAGCACCCGTCTACCCTCCCCACTCCCTTCCAACTGCCGATTTACTGCATTCAAACACGCCAGCAGCCTTCCCAGGTCACGCCCCTCCTATTTCTCCTTCCAAAGAACTGCCCAGCCCATCCACCCACTATCTGTGATACGATCCTAATTTTGGATATAGGGATGGACGATAGTTTCCCCCAAGGCGTGAGCCGAAACAAGGAGAAGAGTTCTGTAGGAATGCAGGAAAAAACAGAACAAAAGGAAGAAGCAGAGTTCACACACAATCAACCAATTTCATATTCCTATTGACGACACAGTTGGGAGTATATATACTCCACTGCAGTTACGCTTACAGTTACCATCAATTACAAAGCTTAACACAAGCGGGAACAGGTAAAATAACGGCTACTCGACAGTTATTCTATAGATACGCACATCTATTGTCGCTCTTACACCATTTCAAATTAACATAAAAGGTATGTATCAGCCTGAAACCCTATTAGCCGCACCTCAACCTAGATTCTCCTCAAACAGCAACAAGCTGCCTTCCCTGCACCCCCACCAGCGTTGGTTCCCATGCCAACCCCTTCCACAGCAACAACCAGCACCTTACAGCCCCATCCAGTATCAGACCACCCCCATCCAGCCCTCCCCACAATGTCCATCCCTCCACCCTTCTACTTCTTATACAGCCATCCTTCACCGAGCAGCCCCCAACCAACCACCTCTCCACCCTCTCAGCCGACTACTTCATCCACCGCCACTATATGCTCCTCCGGACAGCCACCACCACCACCGGATGGTTGTCTTCGCCGCCTACCTCCACCCAACCTTGTATTTGTCATTCACCATTGATGTATGGTCGTGGATTACATTTCTATGATTATGGATGTTAGTTGATTATAGTACTTTGTTTTCGTTAATTAATCTTGATTTGTCGGGCCTATTCTAATTTAACATTTAATTAATGTCACTCCAATCAGAGGTGAATCAAATCTAATCCCTAGAATTAATATGCAAGCATCTTCACTAATTGCATAGTTTTATACAAGTACTTGCTATTTGCTAAATTCGCTGCATCAACTCACCTTTGCATTTGTCATTCTAGGTTTCATTAGAATTACTTGACACCACACATAGGGTAGCATTTTTAAGTCACACTTCACTTTCACTCCCGTACTATGTCAATATCACTTTTCTATTTTATTTTATTATATTCGTGGTTATTTGAATCATTTATTTATTTTACAAGTCACATCCATACATTAGTTATTAGGATACTTTATTCTTTGACACGCCTTGCAATTAGATACATGATGGGATCACATCACAAATTAGTCTACACAACGATCAGAGCCATTCATTTGTGAGGATCGACGATCCATGATTTTTATTTTTATTTTTTTACTTTTCTGATTTTTTAGTGTACTTTGGAGAGTATCATGATCGGAGAATCATGACCGACTGTGACGGCCCCTAAATCTATAAATAGGGATAGTAGACTCATTTAAAAGAGATCAAATGTGGAAAAAGAAAGTTCTTCCTTCTGGTTGCATGGTGTTGAAGTCGGAGCCGAAGTGTGAAGCCTAGGAAAATCTCTCCATCCCCTTGGCCGCCCATAACTAGCCGTAACTTCCACTCTCCCACTAAATCCACAAATAACTACCCAAAATTATCATTTCCATTCCCCTTAACCAGCTAAAAACACCCACCACCTCCTCCCAAAAACTGTAGACGGCTCACTTCTTATCCCCACTGCCACAAAACCACCCCAAATTGCTGCAGATCATCCCTCATTCCAGAAAATTACTGCAGATCGCCGGAGTCCTTGGCTCTGTTCACTGGAAAACTTACCCAGGAACCCCAAATAGAGCCATTCCTGCGCCGTCCACTGTTTTTCCCAACTCCAGATATATATGCCTAGGCTCCAGCAGCAATCCTCACTTGCCTCTCCCTATGTCCCCTAATCGACACTTCCTGTTCTCCCTCCCAATCACTTCAGGGCAGCCCTTATTCTTCAGTTTCAGTCCAAAACTGCAATCTGGACTAAACTCTGCTGCTGTAATCCAACTCCAGACAAGAATCCTTATATTTCCCCCATTCTCCAGCGGCCGGCAACCCACATTCTTGAATAGTGCCCGAAGACCATTCAGATTGTGGATAACTCTTGGCCAACAACAAATTAATCACTATAGCCTTCCGCCATCGCTCAAACCCAGATTTCTCACCTTACTTCCACCGAGCCTTCTATCCTATAATCGTTGAGTTTATATTATATGGTTGTGAATTTTAGTGTTGATCATTCATTGTGATCATTCTCGGTTTGTTAGAATATTATATCATAATCCGTGTGCCAAGGTATACAGTGACTTACCGGGCCTTTTTGTTTTTGCATCTACTTTCTTGTACTCTCGCATGTGTACTGCATTAGTTGTTACCTTACTAGAAGCTTCACTCGATTGTGATTATTGTCGTATTATTTATAGTGTTCGTTGCTGCAAGTTTAGTTGTCTGATTATTGTCTAGCTATCCAAGTTCTCATTAGTCTCCCAAACCCCCGTTAGAACCATTCTGCGTCAATATACATTGCATCTAAAAGATACCTTCAAAAGTGGATAATATAGTTTTTACGGCATAAGTAAAAATTCCACCAATTCAAACCATCCCCCCACCACACACACACACCACTCCCCAGCACCACCACCACCAAACCCCCAAACAGAACCTCTCAGGCCCTCTTAGGAACACAAAATGGTCGGTTATAGAATAGATATTGATATAGGGTTGGATTCTCCAATCTCAATCATTCTTAGCGCCACAAAATATAACCATCCATTGCAAGCACAACAAAGATTTGGCTAAATTAATTTTACTGCAATTGCAAAATTAACAAGATGGCTCAACCATAAATTTGTAATCAAGTTAAAAATTTAACATGTGAAGATCTTTGAAGAGCATTTTAGGAGCAAGAATAGCCACATATCTGCAGCTTCTATCAGATAGATTTAAGGAAACTATAGCATAATTCCCAAGTTCATGATCAAAGAAATGTACCAGTTTCCAGGAGCATGGCTTGACATTTACTCTTCTTATTCATAAGATAGATATAATATCTAACTAAATAACCATTTTTACGAGAAAAAAACACTAAACAAATTAGAACAAAAAATATGCAACAAATAATAGCAAGCTTCATTTACCAAGGATAGAAGGATATGATTTTGCCATCAACCCAAGACATAACAAAACAAACTTAATTTTAGTATTTGATTTCTGAAAGATCTACTGAAAGACATACAAATTTAGAAGTTTGTAAATCAAAATCAAAACAAAATCACCAGGCAAAAATTAGGTTAGTTCGGATCATAGTAACTTGAAATTATATCGACTATTCATTCATTTTCAAATTTCAAAATGCACTTTAGATAACTGAGGATATAACTGTGCTTCAAAGAAGCATTTAGCATACATGTAGGTCATGTTATTGTATACCCTTTCAGGTGCATTTAGCATCATGTAATCCAGTATACACTTTGCACATGTTCCAGAACCACCTCCTATTTCATATATCTGAATAACACAAAAGGAAGAAAAAGTAAAGCAATTAATAATAATTAACACAAAAGGAAGAAAAAGTAAAGCAATCCTGAAAAGTATTGAGGTTTGAAATATTGAACAAATAAATAAAAAATTTAAGTGCATCAAGTGACATTATTTATGATACAAATATGCAACAGCGTATGAAAAGCATGAACAAGAACATATAATATTGCATTAGAACAAAAATGGAGATATGAGGGATACTCGCGCCTAACTTTTGAGAGTTGGTTCCCTCTTGAATATAGAGAATGAGACACCCTACCTAAGAGGTTTCAAGATACATAAGACTATCTAGTAACCCCCCTTATATAGAGAGATAGACACACTAGTTTAATATTACAATAATGCCATTTTACAAGAAAATATATAAATTACTAGAAGATCAGGCATAAGGATTCTCGTCAATGTATGTGTGAATCAATACCTTGTTCCCAAGGTAGAACCTCTAAAGATCCAGAATGTGTGTGATTGTGTGCTCTGGTAGTATGCTCTGGTGGGTGGAACCATGTGGATTTGTTAGGACACTCGGATATGGTATTTTCCATTATGAATTGATGTCATGTGAGCCTGATTAGTCATTGAGGATTAGAGGTATTGACGACTGCAGAGGTGTAAGAGAAGTCCATGACATTGTCCGACATTTGAAAAACAACTTTGTCCCCATGGTCGGGTGATGAAAGATGTGAGCAGTCGGCCTCAAAATGAAGTGGTGGTGTTGGCCACTTTATTTGAATTTTTTATTACTGACATAAAGATTCTGAGTGAGTGGATTATCCTACAAAAATGACGATTGTTAAAAGGTAAGTTAACTAAGTTATGGGCCACGTGAGGATGGAAAGGGGCTAGGTGTGGAGTGTGTGTGGGTGGACCGAGGAAAAAAATGAAAATATTTCACGCGGGAGTGGGCGTGGATTGAAGGGAAGAGCGAGTGATGGGCTGAGAGGACTGAATTGGGGGCTGACGCATGTGATTGGACCGTACGAGTGGAATTTGCGTGCAGGGGAGGGAATTAGGGCCAGCATAGCGTGTGTTGGAGGTATGGGGCTCAAGGTCTCGACATTACGCGGCCGACGTGAAGCTCAGTAGATGGGAACAAGGAGGGGAGCATGCATGTTCTGGAGTGCGGAGCTTTGTCGAGGTGTCAATGGGGGAGCTTATAGGGCAGCGCGTCAGAAGCGGGATCGAAGGTGACGAGGAAATTCCTCGCGGGATCGACGTCGACTTCGATTGCGGAAAGACGCCTCTTTCCGTGGGTAACTTGTTTCTCTCTCTCTTCCTTTGTGTGCATCTAAATTTTCTCTTTAGGATATTAGACTCATTGTGGGTTTTCGCCCGGGATTTTGTCAGCGAACGCTACGTCGTAAACTCCGAACGGAAACGTATTTGGAGTTCACGATTTCTGTTTGCTACAACAAGGGGAACGGAACGAACGTTGCAAGCTTCCTTCCCCGGATTTAGAATCGAATCATTTTTTTAAGAAAATTCATTTTACAACAAAATAGTAATTTTGTGCTTATAAAATCTAATTGCTTAATTTCTTAAAGTCGTGCGACGCCCGCTTAAATTTCAATTTTCAATTGCATGCATTTAGGGTTTTTCTAGAAATAGCCGACAGGCGCGCAAACCCTACGCGCCGTCCTGCATCACTAAGTAGATCTAATATAACAATAATATAATAAACTGAACAGTTTCTCAGTTATTCCATGAGGAACTGACGAAAGGTTGCATAATCGCATTATAAAATTGAACATGGATAATTTAGTGCATGCGTAAGCATAAGCCATGGAAAAGCCTTCATGAAACAGGGGTTTTCTGGTAGGGAAAAAAACATTAAAAGAACTTAGCAAAAATTGTGGACAGGTTTCCAGAAGAGATTCACTGTTTTAATTTAAGAACCATATCCTACTTAAACTAAAAACTATGTCAAATACATACCTAATACCTATCTTTTGTGATAAGGAACATCTTAAACCTTGTAAAGTTGCAACACCCTACTCTTTTTGGGATTTCTAAAATATGCTCATTTTTATTTCAACAATTCACACATACCAAACCCTTCTCGAATGATTATTGCAGGATTTGTAACACCCAAAATTTTAAGTACTTTCATAATTTTAATTTTGGGGTCCGAACGCGTTTGAATTGATCTACATCACCGCCGATGAAGGAAAATATGCTCTCTACTATTAAATTTTACGTGCTAATTAATAGATTAATTAATTCCATGTAGTAGAGATTGTTACGGAATTATGTTGTCATATTAGCTTGTTCGCGAGAGCATTTCAGCGTCTAGTTAATTTGGAGCATAAAATCAATGACATTTTTGTAATTAGACCCCCCACACTTGACCTATGGTTTCTATGTCTTAAGAAATTAACGAGAACTTGCAGTTTTACGCATGCCATGAGCCTTGCGGTTTCACGTTTTCCCTTTTGAAGCCGCAGCCCACGATCCTTGGGGTTTAAGGATTCGAGTAATGCACTCGTCATTTTACGCACAGCTCTTCTTAGTCGTAATCACTACCACTTTCGTGGACTGGAAAGCACGCCGTTGGGTTGGAAACTGCTACTAGGGCTTCTCCTCCTCGCCGATTGAAGACGCCGACCGTCTCCCTCTCACTGGAAGTCTTCGACGACCCCCTCTTTTCAGTCGGGGAGGCTCGACAATACATTCCGGACGATCTCTGCTCGCGGTCGACCCTTCCCGTCAATTTTGAGCAGGTAACCATCGAACCTCCTTTATCTCAGCGTGGGTTTTCCTTTGCTTTGTTAATGTTGTCGAAATCCCTCTTCAAGCAGGAAACTCCCTTCTTCCTCTGCCTTTGGACAGCAAACCATCAACCCTTGTCGTAGATCTTCTGTTGAGATTCTAGGTCAATTCAAGCAGGTCTCTTGAACTGTGATTTCTTTTGTTGGAGAGATATAAGGCCGGCGACTCCTCCAACGTTGGCAAACGGCAACTGTTATCCCTTTAAACTTAGGGCATGGTGAGATCATCTTTCCTTTATTCCAATTCTTTCTCCTCCCTTTCCTACTTAATCACTAGGAACTGTTTTTAGTATTTCAGTTAAATCTAGGAAAAAGGAGTTATTCATCGTGTTGATCGGAGAAAGTTTTGCAATTTCCAATTCAACCTTGTGAATCTTGTCGTTGCGTCGCGTCAAAGAACATCGTAATACCGATGTAAGAAATTTGATTCATCTTAGTTAGACATATGACATATCACAAATAGCTAAAGTAACAAATAGCTTAAAATGATTTCTTATGTAGTAAGTAATGATGTTAATTCATTTTAGGAATTAAGTTGTTTTCTAATTCAAATACGATAATCTTATGAAATAAATGATCATGATGAAAAGAGAATGCGGATGTTTAATAGAAAAGTTTTATTAGCTTAAAGCAATGTCTTACGCAGTTAAGTAAATAATGCCTTAAATGTATATACTAAATAATTTAGTACAATATGAGATATAGATTTAAGGATCAAATAATATTCCTAAGATTAGTGGTCTTAATTTAAACCTTAAATGTATATACTAAATAATTTAGTACAATATGAGATATAGATTTAAGGATCAAATAATATTCCTAAGATTAGTGGTCTTAATTTAAACGGGTATTTTCTTAAGTTGATCATGCTGACCACTGTATGAAAATCAAATAATGAAATACTTCACGTAAGAATAGTGATCTTATGCGAATGTTCCCTTATGTTGATCATGTCGAACCCTATATGAAGATTAATAAGAGACACAATCGAGTATTTTCTCTCATGAATGATGGACGCATACCATCATACAATAGGGTGTAGTAAAATATATGAGCCTCAAATGGGTGAGTCAACGCCCCATGAAAGATTATTAGATGTGAGTCCATGTCCGTGATAGAGACACACTAGAGCACTTATGTTCGTAGTTAAGGACTCAAATCTCTAGAATGTGTCCAATAAGTTATGAAACTAAAAATAAGAAGAAAATGATTATTAGTCACTTCTACTTTAAATATAAAATCGGAACCTAGAATCCCTACACTTTAATAATTCCGAATTTAGAGAAAATGAGAATATTACCAAAACATAGAAAAGATGATTTATGTTTGCAAATTTACTTTGATAGAAAAGCATGCATAGTACCATAGTTAGTAATCTTTTCCTTAGCATAAAATACTACTTTTAAAGCAATCATGCAAAAAAAATTGTTGAGGGGAAGCGTCTTTCTTACTCACCAGATGGGTTAATCAGTTTTTGGATTTTTCTTTTCAGAAGAATCAGGTCGGGATATTCACTTAGGATAAGCCTTCGAGGTTTCTACTTAGTTTATGTTTTTCCTTTCAGTTTGATGTATCACTTATGTGTGGACTTAAATGAATCAGACATTCTTTAACTTTTCAGTTATTCAGACTTATTGTACTTTGCAATTTTAGTTGGTTATGTGAATCAGATTTTGAGGTATTTCGTTAACCCTAGTTTCAATCTATTATTTTCGTTGCAAACTTTAGTTAATTTCTATTGTGATATCAATTTTATTACTGTTGCTTAGATTACTTTATATCTTGAGTACCGAACAAGTTATTGAAATATTGTTGAACTATACAGGGGTGTTACAAGATCTATAGTTACAATTACCTACTGATTAATTGTTGTAATTAGTTCTAGTAAGAGAGAATATAGAGTTATTATTGATGGCCCGACCTTATCCCCAAGGCAGAAGTCAGAAAATATAAGTGTGAAGTCATATTGATCCACATATATGGGATCCAAGCGAGGTAAGTGCTTACATTAGTCTAGGGCCTGATCCAAACACCACGTGTTCCAAAATTGATGTCGGATCAAAGAGGTGTGTTGTATCTACAGCCAGTCAGTGGTATCATTCCTTCAGCCAGGTGGTTCTCCAAAGCCCGTTTAAGTGGGAGACATGGAACATGAGGTGAATAACATTGTATGGGAGAAGATGGAAGCGATAAGTTATGGTACGCGTCGAAAAGTGAAGGATGCACTCAAACATGGAAGAAAATATACAACTCGAGAGACAAGCTCCCACTAAACTTAAAGGATAAGCTGGGAACATGAGTAACAACCTAAATGAACTCGTCAACATAATTGTTGATGGGGTTGGATTGTTGAACCATGCAAAGGCATCACAGAAATCGCAAAATTCCCGATCTAGTAGTGGAAACTTGTATGAGGGACAACCATGTAAGAGTGGAGGCTGTTCGTATGACCATTGAATCCAATTGAGAGCCAAGCCTTCTATGCCAATAGGGAGATAGGGAAATTTTAGCAATAATCGTGCAGTGTGGATCAAAAAATTGTTCAGTCGAGCGATCCAAACCAATGGATTTTGTTCATTGAAGTTGAGCACCTTTATATGGTGGTGGTGTGGTATGTGGCTTCATAAGAGACCATATTTGAAGATGGTAGTTTGTTGGGTTGCTGAAGTTGGAGGTTGTTGAAGGAAATATGTATAAAGGCCCAAAATAAGGCCCATCTAGAGTTCACTACATCTTTGGTTATTAGTCTCACATCTTAGAATGGGATTTTTGCTCCTATCCTTCTCCCTATATAAGTGTACAAATACCTGTATGTATGGATATGATTGAGAAATTAATAAAATTATCTTTTACTTCTCTCTTTTCTCGTGTATTTCTACATGGTATCAGAGCTAGGTTCGTTCGATCCTACAACAGTTTTTTTAGGGATCTCGCTCTAGCCCGTGCCTCCAGCTAGTTTGGGTGGTTAGTTGCTTTCTAACCGCACCTCTGCAGTCTGGGCGGCTAGCTCTTTTCTAACCGCAATTCTGCAGTTCCTGCTCCTCTCGATCCCCCCCCCCCTCCTCCTTTTATAATTTTTCCGCCTGATTCCTCCGGGTCCCACCTGCCTGTCACTTCCGCGGTCTCCCCTAACTTATCGTTGCTCGCCATTTCTCTGCCCGATGCTCGCCGTTTCTTGCTCTGTCGAGCTCTGTGTCGCCCCTGCTATCCGCAGTTCCTGGCCGCTGAGGCTTCTTCCTCCGAGCGACAAGCCTTCGACCCTTCCCTCCAGTGTCTGTCCGCACGATCCTCTGCGCGACAAGCCACCTGTGATCTCTCCTGTTCGCCAGGCCGTCTGTTCGCACCTCCTGGTCGCTACTTGCCGCTCACTTGTTGCCTGACCGCACGATCCTCTGCGTGACAAGCCACCTGCGAGCTCTTCTGTTCGCCAGGCCGTCTGTTCGCACCTCCTGGTCGCTCGCCTGCTCGACGAAGTTTAACTGCAGCAGTCTAACAGCAGGAGTCTAACCGCAGCTGTCTTCCTTTGTCGAAATGGACTTGAATGATGCACCGTCCTTTCCCACTCGTGTTGATGCCCCTCTTCCTGAAATTCGTGATGAGCTTCGGATCACTACCATTTCTCTTAGTGGGAAGAAGAATTTTGTTGAGTGGGTGCACTCCGTCCATCGTGTTCTTCAAACAAAGGGCCTTTTGCATCATCTAACTAAGGCCACCTCTTCTGCGCCGACTGAAGAGTGACTGCGTGATGATGGTCGTGTCCAATCATGGATCCTCAACGCCATAGATAGTGAACCTTACCATAGGATAAACTGCACTCCCTCTACTCCGGCAAAGACAACCTTCAACACTTGTTCGACATCATCACGGATCTCCAATCTCTCGACTCAGGGGTTGATGGCGACTTAACCTCCTTTGTTGCGCGGTCCAACACTTCGGTCGAGGCCTGGATTCAACATCAGCCTCCAACTGTCGACCTTGCTGCCCAACGTGCTCAAAAAGAGGCTATTGGTATTGCCATGATGATGGCTCGTGTTCCGCCTCATCTCCACAGCGTCCGGGCTCAGATCCTCTCTTCATCCACCATTCCCTCTCTCTCCGATGTTTGCTCCATGCTTTTGAAGGTGACACCACCTCCAAATGCTCCCGGACCTCCATCTCCGGCTCTTCTCCAGCACTCATCTATACCTCACCCCACTCCTTCGTCAGCTCATGGAGGTCGCACAGACTACCGGGGTAGAGGTCGCAACGGCAGACCTTGTCTCAAGTGTACTCACTGTGGCAGGGATGGACATCTTAAGGCAACCTGCTATCGTAAGCATGGTATGCCTCCTCTATCCACTGCCTCCATTGCTGCTGATACGTCTTCTACCACTCGTGCCGACATTGACGCCATGCGCATCTAGCTTGAACATCTCCAGGGGTTACTCTATCGTCCGTCTGGATGTGTTGCTTCTATCTCCAATGAAGGTATCTCTTGTCTCTCCCATCGCTCAACAGGGATTGTGGACTCGGGTGCCACCCATCATCTTACTCCGCAGAAGCCACCTCAGTACTTACAATTTGTGTATCCCAAGATCATCATTGTGGCTAATGGTGACACCGCCCCGGTTTTTGGCTCTGCTGATTTGCCTCTCACTCCAACTCTCTCTCTCTCTCTTCGCTCGGTCCTTCATGTTCCGGGATCGCCTTTTAACCTTCTTTCTGTTAGCCGTCTTACTCATGACCTTGATTGATGTGTAACGTTCTTTTCCTCCTCTTTTGTTATGCAGGATCGACGGACGCAGAATATCATTTGTAAAGGGCGACTGTCTAATGGGCTTTATATCTTGGATGTTCCACCTACAGTTCTCTCCACTGTCACTTCTGTTGATTGGCATCGCGTCTTGGGCATGCTCCCCTCCAGATCCTCAAGAAAGCTCTTCCCGATATCTCCCTTAACGACTTTACTTGTGAATCATGTATCTTCGAAAAACAGCATCCTTCATTTTATCTCCCTAATTGTACTCGGAGCAATGCTCCTTTTGCTTTAGTTCACTCTGATATTTGGGGACCTTATAAAACATCAAGTGTTTATGGTTATTGTTACTTTATTACATGTATTGATAATTACTCTCGCATGACATGGTTATATTTACTTCGTGATCGTGCTGACATAACCTCTACCTTTCATGCTTTTATTACTGAGACTCATACTCAGTTTTCCAGTTCTCTTAAGATACTCCGCACGGACAATGCGCGTGAATACATAAGCCATGCTTTTACTAATCTTTGTACTGAGTTTGGGATCATCCATCAAACTTCATGTACTTAATCGCCCCAACAAAATGGTGTGGCCGAGCACAAAAACCGTCACCTTCTTGAGTTCGCTTGATCACTGATGTTTCAAATGCAGGTACCTAATCATTACTGGAACTTCACGGTTTCTACTGTCTGTCATCTCATCAATTGAATGCCCTCCTCCATTCTCAACTATGCGACTCTTTTTAGCCTTCTGTTTCCTTCCACATCCCCCTTTTCTGTCACACATCGCGTCTTTGGTTGCACCTGTTATGTCCATTGTCTTGATCCTTCCACTGACAAGTTTGCTCCTCGTGCTATCAAATACATGTTCATTGGTTACTCCCGCACTCATAAAGGATATGTGTGTTACTCTCCCAATGATCGCAAGGTTGTCATTTCTGTGGATGTAACTTCCATCGAAGACCTGCCTTTTCACTCTACCCATCCAGCTCTTCCTCCACCTCCACTACTACCACGTCATACCGTCTCTGTTACGTCTCCTCTTGAACCACTCCGTCCAACCCCAACTCCAGACCCCTCCAAACCACCTCTTCGTGTGTACACTCGTCGTCCTCCTCGATTAGATGCCCTACAGCAGTTACCCTCTACTGATAATACCTCGCGGCCTGAAGATCTGACACCTGTCTCTACGACTCACCCCTTGGCAAATTATGTATCATTGCATCGCCTCTGCCTTGCCCTTCTCAAATTCGCAACTTCTTTAACCTCCATTTATATACCTAATTCTTCGCGGAAGGCTCTTCAACATCCGGGGTGGCGCGCGACCATGGATGAGGAAATGACTGCCCTATGGGCTAATCAGACTTGGAATCTAGTCCCTCTTCCTCCGATACAGACTTGTGTGAGATGTAAGTGGGTCTTTACGATCAAACATGCTCCAGAAGGGACAGTTGAACGTCTAAAGGCTCGTCTTGTGACTCGGGGGTTTACTCAGCAATCTAGACTTGATTATGATGAGACCTTCTCACCAGTCGCCAAGTTGAATACCGTTTGTGTCCTGATCTCCTCAGCAGTTCATCGACAATGGCCCTTACATCAATTAGATGTCAAGAATGTCTTTCTCAATGACGACCTTTTAGAAACTGTCTACATGCACCGACCTCCCGGGTTTAAGACTGTAAGACCCGAACCCGATCGTGTATAAATATTGTAATATATTTTGAAATATAAGAAAAAGTATTCCCCAATGATGAAAAAGATAAATTCAGTGCCGATTCGACGTCGCACGTTTAATTTTGAAGTTCGAGCTTTTTCGAAGATTTTGCGACATTTGTTTCGTTTTGTTATTTTATTTGATTTAATTTACGTCTCCATGTACATGCTAATGTATGAAATGGTGGTGGCTCATGGGCTATGTGACTAAGCATTTACTTGGGGTTCCAAGTGGGTCGGTTGGTGGTCTGAGCTGGCTGGTTTTATTGTGGCCGGGTGAAGTCCTTTAGTTGGCTGTTTTTGGTTGCCCGGTCCTGAATGAATAAAATATATTAATGGAGGCTTTTAAGCGGTGGTGTGTATTCCCTTATCAGCTCCCTACCGATCCTTGCACTTCCGCCTCCTGAAGCTTTTGACGGGCTGATTCCTGCTTAGGCTCCTTCGATCCTCCTCCCCCTTGCTCGATAGCTACACCTCCTTGATCGACTTTGTACGGAGTCCATTAGAGGTGGTGGTCTGCATTTCTTGTGTGCTGCTGCTGCTTTTTCTTGCAGTTTGGTTGTGATCGGCCAGCAGCTTTGGGCTGAAACCCTCCACTGTGAGCTCCTCCTTCCCCTCTCCTTCTTATCATTACTTATTGCTTTTTGTGGCTGGCTGTGGTATTATGGGGTATGTTATTGCTTGGGATGTTGGGGGAATTGGTTTCTTTCTATCCCTTGTTGGCTGGCTAGGGTTTCGGATAATGGGAAATTGATGATTTTGCTTTGGTCTTTGATTTGGGCCTTCCTTTTTGGGCTGGTTGTATTTTGCAAGGGTTTTATTTCTTGGTTAGAAACTTAATATGAGGTAACTTCAGTTGGCTGCCCTGCTCTGGTGATTGGTTGCTTTGGCCTTGATTTTTGAATGAGATTTGGGGGAAAACCATTGGTTGCCTTTCAGCTGTTGTTGGCTGCTTTTGCTTGTGCTGGCCGGCTACTATTGTGGACTCTTGTTGTATGCTAGTGGCTGCCCTGTCAGCTGCCATTAGAGGCTCCTGCATTAGAACTGTTTTGGGTGGGGATTTTCCTTGAAATGGACTGCTAGTGGCAGCCCTTGGAGCTGCTGTTGGCAGCCCTTGGTGCTGCTGTTAGCAGCCCTTGGCTGTTGCCTTTTTGCCCTTTTGTTGGCTTGTATTGGCTGCCATTTAGGCTAGGGTAGTGGGCAGGAGGAGGGAGGAGAGGAAGCCAATGTATAGGAGAGGGGGGGATTGTGGAATATATGGTCCAACTCTATGCTATTTGTTATTCAAATTCAGCATACCATAAAAAAGACCCACCATGCATATCTATAGTCCTCCAACACAAGACACAAACATGTGACAATAATAAAATAAGGCACTTAATTAAAGTTACATTCAAGACCCCCCCCCCCCCCCCCCCCACACACACACACACAAATTAAAGACTTTGATGCTTCACCTCATTCTTTGAATCAGAGAATTTGATATAAATTCAATACCAAGAGTTCAATAAAAGCGCAAATTATAGCTGACTTTGTTGTCAATTTCACCGCAGAAAAATGTGTAGAGAAGCAAATATATATATTCACAGGAGAAGTTAGTAGTTGGAGCTTCTAGCACGAAATCACTAGGATTGGGTATAATGCTAAAAAGTTTGGTTGGGTAATAGTTTGAATCAATGTTGACAATTGAAGGGCAGTGGGCAGGAGGAGGGAGGAGAGGAAGCCAATGTGTAGGAGAGGGGGGATGGAATATATGGTCCAACTCTATGCAATTTGTTATTCAAATTCAGCATACCACATAAAAGACCCATCATACATATCTATAGTCCTCCAACACAAGACTCCTAATAAGGACCTAACATGTGACAATATTAAAATAAGGCCCTTAATTAAAGACGTCGATGCTTCGCCTCATTCTTTGTCACATGTGTGTGATCGAATATGAGAATTTGATATAAAGTCAATACCAAGAGTTCAATAAAAGAGCAAATTATAGTTGACTTTCTTGTCAATTTCACCGCAGAAGAATGGGTAGAGAAGCAAAAATATATATATTCCCGGGAGAAGTTAGTAGTTGGAGCATCTAGCAAGAAATCACTGGGATTCGGGATAGTGCTAAAAAATCTGGTTGGAATCGTAATAGAGCAAGCTGTGAAATTACTTTTCCAGGTAACAAACATTAAGGCTAAGTATGACTGTTACGGTACGGCTTCACCCTTACCGGTGGGCAATACGGCCTAACCCGCCCCCAATCCGGATCCCGTAACAGGGTCGCGGCCCCCACACCCCAACCCGTCTCTGCACCCAGTTTAAGTGCAACGGGTTGTTGAGGCTGGGATTCGATCCCCAGACCTCCTTGATAAGGAGCCTTCAGCACGGCTCTCATCACCAACTGATCCGCGGCTCAGTTGGTGATGAGAGCCGTGTTGAAGACTCCTTATCAAGGAGGTCTGGGGATCGAATCCCAGCCTCAACAACCCGCTGCACTTAAACTGGGTGCAGAGACGGGTTGGGGTGTGAGGGACACGGCCCTGTTACAGGATCCGGATTGGGGGCCAGGATTGGGGACGGGTTAGGCCGTATTGCCCACCTAGTATTGCCCACCGGTAAGGGTGAGGCCGTACCCGTAACATAAAAGTGCACTTTTACCTGGTATTGCCCACTATTATGTTACGGGTACGGCCTCACCCTTACCAGTGGGCAATACCAGGTGGGCAATACGGTCTAACCCGCCCCCAATCCGGGTCCCGTAACAGGGTCGCGGCCCCCACACCCCAACCCGTCTCTGCACCCAGTTTAAGTGCAGCGGGTTGTTGAGGTTGGGATTCGATCCCCAGACCTCCTTGATAAGGAGCCTTCAACACGACTCTCATCACCAACTAATCCGCGGCTCAGTTGGTGATGAGAGTCGTGTTGAAGGCTCCTTATCAAGGAGATCTGGGGATCGAATCCCAGCCTCAACAAACCGCTGCACTTAAACTGGGTGCAGAGACGGGTTGGGGTGTGGAGGTCGCGGCCCTGTTACGGGATCCGGATTTGGGGCCTGGATTGGGGGCGGGTTAAGCCATATTGCCCACCTGGTATTGCCCACAGGTAAGGGTGAGGTCGTACCCGTAACAATGACACACTACTCGCGGGACTCAAATTCGTGAAAAATTTGGTAGTGAAAGATTTATAGGTAAAAAAAATGACGGTGATCGCAAGGCTTTGGCCATTAGAGACAGGGGAATGGATTTACTTAGTTCTACTCCTTTTATAATGGCAAGTGGACAAAAAAGATTCATCATTGTGATGATTGACTACTTCTCGAAGTAGATAGAAGTGAAGGCAAGCGAAACTAATGCTCAAATAGTATAGAATTTTATATGAGGTAATAAAATGTGCAGACATGAAATTCCCTTTAATGAAAATGAATGGAGATTGAAGAAAAGAAAATTAAGGGATAATGACTAGTGTCGTTTGCCCAGATTGCTGCAAGAAGGTAAACATCCGCCAAGAGGAAATTAAGTAGTGAATATCTAGGAGGAAATTAGGCTAGCCTATGCCATGAAAAGGCTTATAAACTAACAGAAGTGATTTAATTTCTCTTCCTTAATTCTCCCTCCTCTTCCTCTCTCTAGCCATCAACCTTTAAGGGGTTTCCACTATCCACAAACATTGTTCACACACCACTTGCTTCTCATCGTCCGAACATCACAGTGATAGTGGCAATCCTGTAGCCGCAATTAGGGGTGCAACTCGGTCGGTTTGTATCGGTTCCACACAAAACCAAGAACCGATCCATGTAGGTTCGGTTCCGACTTTTGGGAACCGAAACCGATCCATGTACCCAAGATATAGAACGGGATCTGAACCGCAAAGCTCAGTTCGGTTCCGTTCGGTTCTCGGTTCTACTCATACTTCATAAATTTTTTTGCATATACCCTTATATCTGTAAATGTCCAACTATGAGGGGCTATTTTAGACAGGGATAAGAGTAGCCTGGAGTTTTATAGCTTTTCTCTACCAAATAACTGCAAAATCCTCAAAATCAGAGTATTGTAATATATTACTTCATTGCTGTTACTACAAGAAAAGGATGTGAACCCAACTTTACCAAAAAAAATTAAAGGGAATAAGATTAAAACCTCAAAAAAATTATGGAAAGTGGCGTAACCTTTAGTGGCACAGAAAGGTTTGTTGTTCTCAATATTGCTTCTGCTATAGCATGTGCATACCATGGCTGCATTTTCAACGCAAGAGAAAAAAGTTAACACGCATTTTATTTATATAAACATCAAAGGAGTGGATTGATGGAATTAATAGAATGACTACTTATTATCCTTTTCAAGAAAAATTCCTCTGAATAAAAACCAGATAGATTTAAGGATTTGTAAGCCCTGAACAACTTAGCATGCATAGTAGAAAAGCTAATTATGGTAACCAACCCACTCAGCATCTAGTAGAATGTGTGCACAAGAGCATTTGTGTATGTTAGTGAGTATGTGTGTGCTTTCATTTGTGAGAGTCTGTCTATGCATGTGTTTGTGTGAGCGTCTGTCTATGCAAGTGTGTGTGTGTGCACGTGCGAGTGTGTGTGCACGCGTGCGAGTGTGTGTGCGCGTGCAAGTGTGCAACTGTCTGTGGTACTCGTGTGTGCGCGCCTATGTGATGTAGGGTAGGGTTGTGGGTGTACGACTAAAATGCAATCCTAATATGAAGTGTGGGAAGATAACTCTATTTTCCTTGACCATTATATGTACCACACATGCAAGATCCGTCGGAGAAATCAAAACAAAGCAATAAAGATTAAATCACACGTAGATATTTTAAGCAAGATAAAATAATTCCTTAAACAAGCGGGCTTAGGCTTTTCTCCGCATGGAGGGCCAAAGCAAGAGCGTGCGACGAATAACTCCTGCAAATCATAGATTAATCTAGAACAAGATTCCTCAAATGCTATTGATCCAAAAGAGCAAGAGTTCACAACATCATATATTAATATAGAAAACAGAGATCCAAACAATAATAAGACACTCGTAGAGTAAGGGGATGTTGTCGTGGGATGCATATCTGGTGATCCGAGGTGGAGTAACTATTGTCTGGAGGTATGGAGAGGGCTGGAGGGCGGTGGGGATGCAGGTTTGGAGGAGGAGAGGCTGTGTTATTAAAGGTGCAAAGCGCACTGAGGCGCAAAGGGGTCCTCGAGCTTAGGCGCAGGCGAACGTCTGAGGCACGTGAGGCGCAAAAATGGAAGAGAAAAAAAATCATTTTTTTATGAATATATGTACATTTGTAAGGTTGTAACGATTCATTTATAATTTGTGCTCTTAAGTAGATGCCCAATTTCATTTGTTTTTATTATCTTATGAGTAGTCAAATAACAATTCAGTGAATTGGGCACCCAGTTCACCGATTTTCAGTGAACTGGGCACCCAGTTCACTGAAAATCAATGAACTGGCACCCAGTTCATTAAAAATCAGTGAATTGGGAACCCAGTTCACTGAAAATCAATGAACTGGACACCCAATTCATTGAAAATCAGTGAACGGAGCATCCAATTCACTGAAAATCAGTGAACTGGCACCCAGTTCACTGAAAATCAATGAACTGGCACCCAGTTCATTAAAAATCGGTGAATTGAGAACCCAGTTCACTGAAAATCAATGAACTGGACACCCAATTCATTGAAAATCAGTGAACGGGGGGCATCCAATTCACTGAAAATCAGTGAACGGGGCATCAATTCACTGAAAATCGGTGAACGGGGCACCCAATTCACTGAAAATCAATGAACCGGGCACCCAATTCACTGAAATTCAGTGAACTGGGCACCCAATTCACTGAAAATCAGCTCCAAGTTCACTGATTTTAAGTGAACTGGACACAATTTGAAGACTTCAATGAGGACTTTGGTAGAAAAATATTTGATACAATTGAAGCAAACACCATCCTTGCTAGTCTAGGACAAGTAAATAAGATTTGGTCCAGAGAACACATCAAAAAAATGATAGAAAGGGCCTTCAAACCTCAAGGCACGCCTTTGATGCGCCTTGAGGTTCAGCAAGGCGTGCGCCTAGGCGCCTGGGCGCCTCGCCCGCCTCTGCCTTGCAGAGGTGAGGCCCTGTGCGTCTGGCGCCTCAGGCGCGTCTTTCATAACACAAAGGAGAGGGTCATGGATAGGGGAAGGGTTGAGGGCTACGCCTGATGTGGAAAAGAGTGGGTTACGGCTTGATGAATATTGCGGTTTGTGGCATGTAGGGGGAAACAAGTGAGTATGGCTGCTGGTGTTGGGATGGGTGGTGGGATCGGCGAGAGAGGGGGCTCGGAAAGGTGGGGTTGTAAAGGGAGTTATCAGCAGGGAGGTTGGGGGCCAGGAAGAATCCCGAATCGGGTCGCCGGAAGGGCACGCGGTGGCTTACAATTTGTTGCAGGGCGAGAACCGTGCGGCGAGATATTGGAGGGGGATCAACGTGTAATATGTGAGATGGGGGTGCATCTATGCAGAGATATAAGGGAATAGTAGGGATTTACCTAGGAGTCGTCACTTAAGGCCTCACGTAGTAGACACCGTGAGCGCCAGAATCCGGGAAGAAATTCTCCAATTTCTGCAATGTTGGACGGCTTCTGCTTACTCTTATTTTAGAAAAGCTACCCCCGAGCACCCCTACATAAACGACTATGATTGGACATTAATGCAGCGGACCCGATTACATTAAGGGTCGGTTTGGCGCAGCGTTTTTGCTCCGGTGAGTTTGGACAAAAGCGACATCATCATAAACTGTGTGTTCGACATGACAATGGTTATGACTTATGACCGCTGCCAAGAAAAGAAACAAATTTTGAACATAAAAGTGGATGGAGTTCCTGAAGTGAGATCGGGTGTTGATGAACGATGGTTCATAACCACTGTGTTCATGACCGTCACCACCGTGCCATACGAACTAGGTAATAAAACATTCTTCTTGAATTAAGCTCTCTCCATGTGGTTAGAATCAAGCATAAAAGGACGATTTGAAGAATTGGTCGTTCCAAATGGAGGTTATTCAAATGGTCAAAAAAATAGTGTTTCCATTTTCTGAAAATTACAATGGAGACAAAACGCTCAAACAAATGAAGCCTAAATAACGATTGAAAATAACAACATAATATATGAAAGCATAAGTAAACAAAAATCCAGACGCATCCGCAGAGTCGGATCATCGATCCGGTCAAGTCCTCCTGTGTGAATACATGAATGTGGGCCCCTCCTTGCGGCGAACCACATGTGGTGGTGATCCCCATCAACTCCCCCGACTGAAAAGTCTTCAGCTCTGATGAATGAAAATAGTCAAGACTATAGTTAAAGTCCAAGGGTGAGTCGGTCAAGCTCCGTGGGAGCTATCTAGGTATCATCGGTAAAAGGGCAGCCTCGTCAGTGTACTAAGTATCGGCAAAAAGAACCATACTAAGAGGGGGCGTACTCATGCGATACTATCTCTGTGATGCTCTCTGCGCTTAACTCAAAGGTTGTTGGTCCCGGCGTGATCGATGATGATGGCGGTGAAGCCATAGAAGACCGACTCAAAGGCAAGTGGGGCAATTTAGTGGACTAGGTATGGGGTTGAGGATGTGGGGTGTAGGATCAGGGAGGTCTCCACAATATGGGTCCACATACTCTTGAGGCCCGTAGTATGGCGTCAGGTCCTTCATATTAAATACGGGATAGATACACATACTCTTAGGGATATCAAGCTCGTATGCATTTTCTCTGATCCTTCTCATTCGCTTGGCCCTCAATTTTAGCAAGACCCAAGGGAGCGTTTCAATGCGGATTCTCACCATCACCAGCGTGCCTTCATGAAATACCTGCTTCCGCTTGTGAACATCTGCATGCGATTTATACGATTCATTACTAGTAGACTAGTAGTGATCCACCATCAGACTGCCTTATGTAACTCATTCATATGACGTGTAAAGGACTCAGCTGACTCGCTGTGACGGGACTCTAGGGAATTGGGGATAAGGTCAATAAACTTCTTGTGCTAGTAACATCGTACTACATGAAATGAACTCGACTCAGTAGACGTGTTTACTAAACTATAATAAGCGAACTCCACAACGGGGAGGACAGAATCCCAACTAGATGTATGCCCAATTGCTCACACACTATGCGCCCAAGCAGGTTTTCTAGACTTCTATTAACCACCCCAGTCTTCCGATCAGTCTGAGGATGGTAAGACGATGAAAATTTCAGGGTCGTGTCAGTTTTGTGCATAGCGTCTTTCAAAAATAACTCAAGAATCTCATATTTCGGTCAGACACTATGGACTTGGGTAGACTGTGTAACCTAAAGACGTCCCTTACAAATAGTGACGCGACATAAGACATGTATGCAGTCTTGTTGGACGCAATGAAATGGGACATCTTCTATAATTGATCGACCATGAAAAAAATATAGTCGTGCTTCCTAAGAGTGCGAGGTAGCTCGAGCACAAAATCCATGATAATATCTACCCAGGGTTGGTGTGAGACAGGCAGGGGAGTGTATACGCCAATGTTTTTTTTAGTCTCATTGGTCGTCTAACAGGTACGACAATGTCGGATGACCCAAACCGCATCCCTCTTCAAGTTCGGCCAATAGAAGCGGTCCTCAACAAGAGCTATCGACTTATCCCTACAGAAATGTTCAGCACCGCCGCCCGCATGTATCTCACAGATCAGATAATCACAATAGGAGGTCATATGGATGCATAAGGAGAGCCCGGATATAAATAACCTTCAATAACCTAGAACCCCTCAAAAGACTCTGAGGGATCTCTTGACAACACGACATATATCTCACCAAATTCAGGACAAGTCTGATAGACTGTGATCACTCTCTCAAATCCATCTACTCTTGCACTCAGTGTCTACAACAATGTGACTCTGCGGCTCAGAGCATCCGCAGGTTTGTTCTCAACACCCGCACGGTGCTTAAGAACATAATGAAAAATCATGCAGGTATTAGAACCATTTCGTGTGCCGATGTCCAAAGTTCCTCTGTGAATGTAAGTAACGCAGCGCCTGGTGATCAAAGTATAGCACAAACTCCCGGGTAGGAGATAGTGTCTCCAATAGCGTAGAGACTGGACAATCGCATAAAATTTTTGATCGGAGTGTTCGACCCTTATCATAAATGACGTGTGTTCCATCGACTGAAACACGTGGCATCACGATCATATAGCCATGGTCCCCCAAGAAAGACGTGGGCAACATCCATAGGTATACATTGCACCACACTCGATCCTCAATTGTAGCAAGACTGATCAGAACAAGACACGGCTGGGTGACTTGGATCGCAATCTTGTCGATCCAAACAACACGATAGGGGTGAATGTGAGGCTCATCCTTCACATGCATAAGCTCAATACCCTTTTGTGTCAACGATATTCACGTAACTCCCACTATGTAGCTAGTTTGCGCCTGCGGGGACCGCCTGCCTAGGGAAATAGGGTAAAATATAGTGGTGTGGCACCAGTCCATCCACACGTGGGGCATACAAAATGCATCTAACTATTTCCATCTTCAGTGACCTCTCAGTGTCACTCTCCCAACCCTCCTCTATTGTGGTTGTGATCTCCTTGATCGTCGTCTCCTCTATGTCTATACTAGCGCGCTCCTCAATAAGCAGGTTTCGTGTAGGGAACTGAGTCGTTACGTGTCCTCTGTCGGAAAATCTAAAGCATTAGATGCACACTGGCTTGGAAGCTCTGGGAATGACTGTTTTGCCCTTCGTGTCCACTGGGGCACGGGGAAGAGTGGTAATCACAATCTAGGGTGGGGTAGACCTCCTGAAACTCGAGTTGTTTGGTCGGGAGGGAACCTGTCTCGACCCTAAAGACCGAAGGTACTGCTCGTATTATAAAGCGAGGAAGATCTGCCCAATGCTCTCGAGGCGATGTGGAATCATCTCTCTACGGATATTGAACATAGACCGTCCTGAAAACAGGAGGCGGTGGCAATAGACTCCTCGGCAATGTCACTCCTAACAACTAGCTCGTTAAATCAAAACATATACTCTGCAACAGTAAGCGTCACCTGGCATAGGCCATATAATTGATCGAAGAGTTGGTCTCTATATGATGTAGGGAGGTATTTGAGCTTCAGTCTTTGCTTCGTGTCTGCCGATCGGGTGATGGGATAGTACCCGTCCCTATCAAACGATCTCTTCAAACTAGTCCAGAAAATCTTGGCTTGCCCGTGTAACTTCATCAAGGCAAACCGAACGCATCGCTCATCACACATGTCATACCACTCGAAGTAGTGGTCCATATCAAGGATCCAATCACTAAAAGCCTTCGAGTCCAGGGAACCGTCGAAGGAGGGCGCGTCGATGTGGATGCGCCGGGTAATGGGAACCTCCTGGAGAGGGCAACCTCTATGAGGCTCTTGATAATCCTCAAAATAGTCCTCATGGTCATAGTCGTGTTGAGCGGGTGGGGGATTGCGCTCTCTACGATTGGGATTATAAAAGTCCTCTGGATCATGGTCGCGGCGACCGGGTGGGGTTCAGGATCTCTCTGGCCCTGCGGTTGCGGACAAGGTCTGTCGTGGTGCAACAAGTGCCTAACATAGGTGGTGTGGAACCCTAACGGGGCGCATCGCGATGGTGTCGATCAAGGGGAGGAGGAACACATCTAGGACGAGGGGGCATGCAGGGATCCCCCTCGGGAGGGTCATCCTACTGTGTCGGAGTGTGATGAAGGACATTTTGCTAACACCAGGTCCTGCAGACCGTACACCCCAACCCCGTCCCCGCGCCCAAGTATAAACGCGGTGGGTTGTTGAGGCCAGGTCTTGAACCCGAGACCTCCTTGATAAGAAGACTTAAACATGTCCACACATGTAATATCGGTCAACGAAATCAAAATAAAGCAATAAAAGATTAAATCACACGCAAATATTTTAAGCAAGACAGTAATTCTTTAAGCAGGCGGGCTTAGGCTTTCCTCCGCATGGAGAGTCAAATAAGAGCGCGCGGCGAATAGTTCTTGCAAATCACAAATTAATCTAAAACAAGATTCCACAAATGTTATTGATCCGAAAGAGTAAAAATTCACAATGTTATATATTAATATAGATAACAAAGATACATACAACAATAAGACACTTACAAAGAAAGGGAATGTTGTCATGGGATGGAGCTCCAGTGACCCGAGGTGGATAAACTGTTGTTCGAAAGAATGGAGGGGGTTGGAGGGCGGTGGGGATGCAGGTTTGAAGGAGGAGAGGGTCACGGGTAGGGAAGGGTTGAGGGTTGCGACTGGTGGGGAAAGAAGGGGGTTATGGCTTGGCGGATATTGCGGTGGGATGGGCGGCAGGAGAAGGGACTCAGAGAGGTGGAGCTGTAAAGGAGGCTATCAGCGTAGAGGTTGGGGGCCAGGAAGAATCCTGGATCGGGTTGTTAGAAGGGCAGGCGACAGATTGTAGTTTGCTGCAGGGCGAGAACCATGTGGGCGAGATACTAGAGGGTGATCGGCGTGCGATATGAGGGATGGGGGGTGCGGCTATATGGGAATATAAGGGGATAATAGGGATTTTCCTAAGAGTCGTCACATAAGCCCTCACAAAGTCGACACTGTGAGATGATCACGGAATCCGAGAAGAATTCTGCAATTCTTGACAGTTGCCCCCATACTCTTATTTATAATTGTTGAAGAAATTGTAAAGAAAGGCCATGTAAAGCTCTCTTAGTTTTAGTCCCACATCTTAGGATTGAGTTTAGGCTCTCATCTCTCCTTATATATATGTACACATGTTATTCCAAGAAATATATAAAAATATCACTTTTCTCCACATGGGGTCCTTAAAAAAATATCGCCTTTTTTTCTCTCTGGGCTCCTTGTTTCCGGCGGTCACGTTTTTTGTGACCGCAGCAGCCCCTGCTCTCTCCATCTGGATTTCCTTTCCTCCTGTTTTTTGAGCTGCCCCTCCTCTTTTATACCCTCTTCTCTGTCGGCTGGGTCTCACAGTTGTTCTGTTGACCGCACCCCTCCTATGGTCTGGTTTTCTAAACCGCGATCTCTCTAACCGTCGCGATCTCTCTGTTCGCCGAACCTCTTCAGGTCTCCGGCTCCGCGAGACCGCGAGCTCTTCTGACCGCCGCGAGATCTCCTGCTCGCCAGCTCGCCAGACCGCCAATCCCATCAGGTCGCTCTTCTTCACGGCTCGCTGCTTCTAATCGCCAGCTCGTCGGCTCGCAGCTCGCACCATCAGGCCGCTCAGCTCGCCGGCTCTCCGCGATCTTCCCAGCTCGCCAGCTCTCCGCGATCTCTCCAGCTCGCCAGCTCTCCGCAATATCTCCAGCTCTCCGCGGTCTCTCCAGCTCGCCAGCTCTCCGCGATCTTGCCAGCTCGCCAGCTCTCTGCGATCTCGCCAGCTCGCCAATCCCGCCAGCTATCTGCGACCTCTTCTGATCGCCAGCTCGCAAGACCGTCAGTCAGCTCGCCAGCTCGACAGCTCGCCCGCTCGCTGCTCCCTGCTCGCCAAACAGCTCGCTCAAACCGCTTCTCTTGTTCCGGATCCTGGCCACCTAGTCGCTCGGATTATGACCGCTGCCCTCCAGTTCGCCAGCCAGTCCGCCCGCTCAGATCGCTCCTCTTCTTAGTGTCATGGCCTTAAATGATGCCTCATCACTTCCAGCTCGTGCAGCAACTACTCCTGAAGTTCGTGATGAGCTCCGCATCACCATTATCTCCATGAATGGTCGGAAAAATTTTATGAAGTGGGTCCACTCGGTCCGTCGAGTCCTCCAGACCAAAGGGCTTCTTCATCACCTTACCAAAGCACAACCAACTGACCCCGCCGATGACTGGCTTCGCGATGATGGGTGAGTTCATACGTGGCTTCTGAACTCTATGGATAGTGAACCCTACCGTATGGTCATGTATCATGACACGGCCAAAACTATGTGGGAAGAACTTCACTCCTTATTCTCCGGCAAGGACAGTTTGCAGCACCTGTTTGACATCTTCCACGATCTCCAGTCTCTTGACCCAGGAGTGGATGGTGATCTCACTTCCTTTGTTGCACGGTCTAAGACTTTGATTGAAGCATGGATTCAACATCAGCCTTCCACAACCGATCTCGAGGCCCAATTAAGGGTGAGGAGCAAAAACCGAAAACCGACAAAATCGATCGAACCGACCGAACCGCACCAATTGTGAAACCGAGCCGCCCGGTTCGGTGTCGGTTCGGTTTGGGGCTTGTGAAAACCAAAGTCATTTCGGCTCGGGTCGGTTTTCAAGTTGTAAAAACCGATCAAACCGAACCGAACCGACTAATATTATAATAATTTTACGTCTCATTTCCACTTAATAAATATAAGATGTGTCTCATTTCGACTTAATATAAATATATAATTTTAAGTGACCAAACCAAAATGACAAATGACTAAATGAGTTAACTTTAAAATTATGTACAAGCCAGTTGGCCTAGCTTCTATTTGCACTTAGCCACTTAATAAATATATATATAAAGCTATTATTTCACGCAAGCCTCATTTCCGTGAAGCGGTGAAGGACAACTATGGTATTGTTGCATGTTTATAATTTCTCTGGTTATAATGTTTATGTTGACGGGATGATTATAATATTTTTAAATATTGTTGCATGCTTATTTATCATTTGTATATTATATTGATAATTTGATACAAATTTAAATATTTTGGTAATTGTATGATGAACGATCGTAACATTTGCTTCACTTAATATACAAGAGTGTAAATGTGTAATTAGGGAAGTACAAAAACCGACACTGAACCGCCAAAAACCGATAAAAAACCGAACCGACAACAAACCAAACCGGCCGAGTTTTGGTTCGGTTCGGTTTGGACCTTTCGAAAACCGAAGCATGTTGGTTCGGTTTCGATTTGGGTACAAACCGACCCAAACCGGACCGCTTGCAGGCCTAGGCCCAACGGGCCCAGAAAGAAGTTGTTGGCATTGCCATGATGATGGCTCGTGTTCCCCCACATCCCCACAGCGTCCGTGCAAATATCCTCTCATCCTCAACTCTGCCCTCTCTCTCCGATGTGTGCTCCATGCTCTTGAAGGTGGCATTGCCTCCCGATCCCCCTGGCACTGTCTCTCCAGCTCTTCTTCAGCAATCTCCTCCTACTTACCGGCTCTCGGGGTCGAGGTCGATTTAGTAGGCCACGTCCCAAGTGCTCCTATTGTGGTCAAGACGGTCACCTTGAGGCCACTTGCTATCGTAAGCATGGCCTCCCACCACACCTTGCCTCTATAGCAACTGCTGCTCCCACTGCTACTTCCTCTGACGTGACTACAATACGTACTCAGCTCCAGAATCTTCAGGGCCTGCTTAGTTCGTCGTCAAGTTCTGATGCGACCATCTCCAATGAAGGTATCTCCTGCCTCTCTCATAGTCCAACTTCGATTATGGACTCTGGGGCAACCAACCATATTACTCCGCAGAAGCCTCCTCAGTACTTGGACACTCCTTGTCCTAAGTTCATCACTGTGGCAAATGATGACACTACTCCCGTCCATGGTTCTGGCAACATGGACCTGACTCCCTCTCTCTCTCTCTTCGCTCGGTTCTTCATGTTCCGGGCTCTCATTTTAATCTTATTTTTGTCAGTCGTCTTACTCAGAACCACGAATGCTCTATAACATTTTCTTCCTCCTCTTTTGTTGTGCAGGGCCGACAGACGCAAAATATCATTGGTAGAGGGCTATTATCTAATGGATTGTATACCTTGGATATTTCCCCAACTGCTCTCTCTTCTGTTACCATCGTTAACTGGCATCGACGTCTTGGGCATGCTCCTCTCCCCATTCTGAAGAAAGCACTTCCAGTCGTTTCCCTCTCTAACTTCACCTGTGAATCTTGTATCTTCGGCAAGCAACATCACTCTTCTTTTCCTTCTCATTGTACTCGGAGCAATGCTCCTTTTGTTTTAGTTCATTCGGACATTTGGGGTCCCTATAAAACTGCTAGTGTTTCTGGTTATCGCTACTTTCTTACTTTTATTGATGATTATTCTCGCATGACCTGGTTATACTTACTTCGTAATCACTCTGAATTTGTTCGTGTCTTTCAAGCCTTTAATATTGAGATACGTACTCAGTTCTCTACTACTATTAAGACTCTTCTGACTGATAATGCTCGCGAGTATACGAGTCATGCCTTTCAGAACCTTTGTACTGAGTTTGGTATCCTCCACCAAACCTTTTGTGCTTACACACCACAGCAAAATGGCGTTGCTGAGCGCAAGAACCGTCATCTCCTTGATGTTGCTCGTTCCCTCATATTTCAAATGCAGGTACCCAAGGTTTTTTGGCATTTTGCGGTCGCCATCGCCTGCTACCTCATCAATCGCATGCCCACCTTCGTTCTCAATTTTGCCACTCCATTCAGTCTTCTCTTCCCATCCACCTCTCCCTTTGTCATCACACCTCGTGTCTTTGGTTGCACCTGCTATGTCCATTCCCTTTGCCCTGGAACTGACAAACTTGATTCTCGCGCTACTAAGTATATGTTTGTTGGCTACTCCCGCACCCAAAAAGGTTATGTCTATTATTCTCCTTCCACTCGTAAATTAGTAACGAGTGTGGATGTTACCTTTCTCGAAGATCAGCCTTTCCACTCATCAACTTTGGCCTCTCATGCACCTCCTCTACTACCCCGTCCTGTCATTCCTGTAACCTCCCCGGCCCCACCTCTTCTTCCCACGTCCTCCGCCAGACCCACCAACCCACCTCCTCTTCTCCGTGTGTACACTCGTCGTCCTCCTCACTCTGATGCCCCAAGGATGTTACCTCCTACTGATGGTACTTTGCGCTCTGCTGATCCGGACATGCCTTCTACAGCTCACCCCATCACTAATTTTGTTTCTTTGCATCGATTGTCTCCAATGCTTCACACATTTGCGACATCTTTGTCGTTGGTTTCCACCCCTACTTCTATGCAGGAAGCTCTTCAACATCCGGGGTGGCGGGCGACTATGGAAGAAGAAATGGATGCCCTCTGGGCAAATAAAACATGGGATCTTGTCCCTCTCCCTCCTGGCCAGACTTGTGTGAGCTGTAAATGGGTCTTTACTGTCAAACAGACTCCAACTGGGACAGTTGAACGACTCAAGGCCCGTCTTGTCCCTCGTGGTTTTACTCAACAACACGGTCTTGACTACGAAGAGACTTTCTCCCATGTTGCAAAGCTCAACATTGTCTGTGTCTTAATCTCTCTGGCCATTCATCGTCATTGGTCATTGCATCAGTTGGACGTCAAAAATGCTTTTCTCAATGGTGATCACGCAGAGACTGTTTACATGCACCAACCTCCTGGCTTTGAGACCACGAGGGAGTCACTTGTATGTCAACTTAAGAAATCTCTTTATGGTCTCGAACAGTCTCCTCGGGCGTGGTTTGGCAAGTTCAGTCGGGTTGTTAGTGATGTTGGGTTTACTCGAAGTTCGGCAGACTTCTCTCTCTTCACCTGTCATTGTTCAACAGGCACTGTGATACTCCTGGTTTACGTGGATGATATTTTAATTACAGGCGATGATTCAAAAGGCATCTATATGATCAAGGAACACTTGGCATCCGCATTTCAAACTAAAGATTTGGGGAATCTCTGATACTTTCTTGGCATCGAGATAGCTCGTCGTCCCGATGGTCATGTCCTATCTCAAAGAAAGTATTGCCTCGATCTTCTCCATGATGCTGGCTACTCTGGTTGCAAGCCAGCTGACACACCCATGGATGTCAACCACAAGCTCTGTGCCTGCTCTTCCGACTCTGATACGCTCATACCAAACCCAGAATACGATCGTCGTTTGTGGGAAAGTTGATCTATCTGACAGTTACAAGACCTGATATATCATTTGATGTTGGGGTTGTCAATAGGTTTATGCATTCTCCACGGACCTCTCATCTCCAGGCAGTTGAGCGCATCCTACGATACCTAAAATCTGCTCCTGGAAAAGGGCTCGTATATAAACTGTCATCATCTCTATCTCTCATCGCCCACTCGGATGCTGATTATGCTGGATCTTTGGATGATCGTCGTTCCACAAGTGGCTTTTACACATACTTTGGTGGACATCTTGTTACCTGGAGAAGCAAGAAGCAATCTGTCGTCGCACGCTTATCTGCTGAAGCTGAGTATCGATCAATGGCCTCTGTCGTCTCTGAACTCACATGGCTAGAAAGCCTTCTGGGAGACCTTGGTGTCAAACTCTCCTCTCCTGCCACCTTGCTCTGCGATAGTTAGGTTGCTATTCATATTGCCAAAAATCCTGTGTTTCATGAACATACCAAGCATATCGAGGTCGATTGTCACTTTGTTCGGGAAAAGGTTCAACTAAAGAAATTGGACTTGAGACATGTTCCTGCTACAGAACAGATCGCTAATATTCTCACCAAAGCTCTACCGCGACCTCTATATTTTCAGTTCTTGTCCAAGCTTGGTTCCTACGACTTGTATGCTCCAGCTTGCGGGGGAGTGTTGAATAAATTTTAAAGAAAGGCCCATGCGAGATGGTTGTGTGTGTTGCGTGTTGCGAGATGGCTATGTGTTGCGTGTTGCGAGATGGCTATGTGTTGCGTGTTGCGAGATGGCTATGTGTTGCGTGTTGCGAGATGGCTATGTGTTGCGTGTTGCGAGATGGCTATGTGTTGCGTGTTGCGAGATGGCTATGTGTTGCGTGTTGCGAGATGGCTATGTGGTGCGTGTTGCGAGATGGCTATGTGGTGTGTGTTGCGAGATGGCTATGTGTTGCGTGTTGCGAGATGGCTATGTGTTGCGAGATGGCTGTGTTGCGAGATGGCTGTGTTGCGAGATGGCTATGTGTTGCGAGATGGCTATGTGTTGCGAGATGGCTATGTGTTGCGAGATGGCTATGTGTTGCCAGATGGCTATGTGTTGCCAGATGGCTATGTGTTGCAAGATGGCTGTGTTGCAAGATGGCTATGTGTTGCAAGATGGCTATGATGGACTATAATCACTGCTTAGGGAAATGCTTATGACCAAGTCAGTTCAACTTTAATGGGTGGAAAAATGCTCATGCTTCTTTTTATGTTGGGATGCTGCTTCCTCGTTAGTTAAGCCAATGCACTTTGCTTAATACATCAAATTAGAACTAAGAGGCAAGGGAGCATAGAGGGTAAGATGGATTGATCCATAGCTGCAGATGATGAAATTGATCTTTAATCTAAATTGTAGTTTGGTTTCAAAGCTACTGTTTAACTGAACAAGCAAAAGTAGAAAAACTAATGATAGCAATTAATCATCCAAAGCATCTACGTTAATGTGTGTGCATGTTTGTGTGAGTTGTGTATGTGTATGCCTACGTGTAAGTGCATATGCCGTCAAAGATACTCATGCTTCTTTTTATGTTGGGATACTGCTTCCTCATTAGTTAAGCCAATGCACTTTACTTAATACATCAAATTGGAACTAAGAGGCTAGGGAGTATGGAGGGTAAGATGAATTGATGCATAAGCTGCAGATGATGAAATTGATCTTTAATCTAAATTTTAGTTTGGTTCCAAAGTTAATGTTTAACTGAACAAGCAAAAGTAGAAAAGCTAATGTCGGCAATCAAGAATACTAAGCATATACTTGAATGTGTGTGCATGTTTGTGTGAGTTGCGTATACATGTAAGTGCATGTGGATGCATGAGCGTGCATGTGGGCATGCATGTGCCCATGAATGTATTTGAATGTTCATGTGCATCTACATGCCCATATGTTTTTTTTTTTAGAGCAAGAGGCACACAAGAGGAGGAAAGATGCCTGAGCTATTAATGGCAAAAAGAAATTGATCTTTTATGAACATTTTAATATGGTTTTTAGATTAATGTTTTTGCCAATGAAACTTAGTCCACTAATCGAACACAAAAGACATCCATCAATGACTTCCATCCTACGATTCCAATGTTCAAAAATCTCTGACAAAAGGTAGCCGAGCACAAAAATATGTGGTTTTTGAACTTTCCGACAAAAAATTTTATGTAATTCTAAGTTGTCTGACATTCTCATTTTTAATACCATAAAAGTTAAATTGTGAACATTTTGAAGATGGGTTGCACTTTTATTGGATACAAACTTAGTTATTAAAGGCGCAAGGTGCACCAAGGCGCAAAGGGGTCTTGGAGCCTAGGTGCAAGGCTCAGGGCGCAGGCGCGCGCCTGACGAAGGCAAGGCGCAACCACATACATTTTAAAAAATAAGCATCAAACATCAGTTCATCTTTTGATTAATTTTTTCATCTATTCTACTCATTAATCATTCATTACTATCATTTATAACTCTTAAAAAATAGAATTAATATGGTCACTTGCATCATATCTAAGTCTTAACATTCGATTATGTTTCACAAACACTAAATCATGCAAAAAATATTGAGTTCTTTAATTATTTCTTTCTTTCTTTGGGAAAAAAATGTTTGCAACAGAAATCGCTCTCAGACGCTCCATTTATACTCCAAAGGCGCAAAAAAGGCACATGAAGGTGCAAGCCTCTGAGCCTGTTGAGCCTGGAGCCTTAGGCGCGCCTGAGGCGCGCCTTTAACAACGGAAGATACAAATATCTGCAGATCACAAAGCAAACCATATGAAAAATGCAGGTGATAACAAAGATATGCTGAAGGGAGAAGCATTGTAAATATGAATGAAAAGTTCAGTACTTTTTAACATTTTAATAGATTGTAGCGGTGGATGTCTCAGCCTCAGGTATTATTATTACTACAAAGGTGTTTGGCTAGAAACATAGAACCTTGAAAAGTTCAACTGGGGTAAACCACGCTACATCATGCTCCCTGTAGATTTTATCCAGATATTGCATGTAAGCATCTCGGCCTGAAGTGAAAAAAGGATAACAAAGACGTTTAAATAATAAAACCACCTTTAAAATCTCAAGAACTCCGGCCTAACTTAGATGTATTGGAGATAGAATATGGATGAAGATATTGGAAATTCCATGAATAGTTTGCAAAATATCTACTGGTAACACTACAAAACTTATTCCTAACGATATTACATCAACCCTAACAAAAAGAATTACTAGAAAAACTATAGAGCTTATGACGTGTAATATTGCACATGCTATAAACGGGAGATAATCTTAGGAAAGGCTTCTTGAAGCAGGACAGGTCTAGCAACGTAAAGGTAGACTCTAGGGATGAAAGATAAATTTATCCAAGGCTATCTTGCAATAAATGAGAATTATAATAATATAACACAATAATTATTATTAGGCAAAAATTATATTAAGGAAACAAGTAATGTATTACATATGTAAAAGTGCGAGAAAACAAATACTTGAATGAACAAAAACTACAAGTCGCAGGATAATATTGCAAAAACAGTGAATCAACACACAATTCAATACAAAGAAATTACAATCAAGCAATAAACTCATAATGACTGAGAGATAAAAGGCTCAGTGGATGTCCGACGAGATGCCGGCGGCTGGAGAGACAATGGTGGCCTGATTGTGGACTTCCGGAGGAGACCTTGAGGGCTGGAAGAGGCTTTCAGAGTGCTGCAATGTGGTCTCAGTGGAGCTAAAAAAAATAACGAGGGTTGGAAGGCAGGAGTGTTGGACAGAGTTTGAAAGTGATTTGGAGCTGTTTTAGGGATTATGTGGGTTGGTGCAAGCGCTGGGAGGAGGCTGCACGCCGTTCAGACTGACTGGAATTGCCCGGCATGGGTTGGAAAGGAGCTGGAAGGGAGAGATATGAGATTCTGAGTTCTGGAATGAAATTCCAAGAATACGAAAATTAGTTTTATGGGCTATCCAAGCCAGGAATGTGGGAGATAGGAGAGGGAGGAGTGCTGAAATGAAACCCTAGAAGGAAGAAATTGGTTTTGGGTTGTTCCCGGATGCGAAACGGGGGCTGGACAATATTCTGGAGCAGGAATTTGGGGTTGGACTTGGTAATAGGCAGTTACTAGGTGAGGGAGGGGTGGTTTGTGGTATGGAGGAGGTACCCCATCATTGCATGGTCCAAGTGACTTCCATCGCGAGTCTTGTTATGGTCCCTCTTCTTCTTGCCATGTTGATCTACGACCTCCCTTCCGCGCTCATCAACAATGCTTGAGTTATTCACCTCACTCGTCATTTCAGCACCATACGAACCTATCTCTGAAACCAACCGTCACAAACAAGTCTCCTTGACCAAGTCACACATGGCCTTAGCTTCTTGTCACCCCTTGCGGCTAATTAAGTCAGCATCGCACCAAGAGAACTAGTGAATGAGAAAGATAGCACAAGAGCAAGAGAACTTGAAATCTTTATTCCAACTTCGATGGATACAAATTAAGGAGTTTTCCCTTTATATAGGCCACATGGAGGTTTTCCCCCAAAGAATAGAATAATCTAGAGTACTCTAATATTTTTTATTATTTACAATAATCTTCTTCTTCTTTAGAATCTTTTTCATGAGAACACCCAAAAAATTTCCAGTTCCTCCATGGCTCTTTCATGGGTCTTCTTACACTTCTTGGGCCTTCTTATGCTTCTTGAGATTTGTCTTCATAAGGCTTTTAAATGTGTAGTTGTGCTTGAACTTGGGTCTTTTAATCTTAACCCGTAACAACAAACTCTAATTGAGGATTATGTCATTGATTCTTGCACACAGCAGCATCGTGTGAATGCATCTTTGATTGTTGTTCGATCTCGTTTTGTCAGACACCCGGATCGTTGTTATTCCTTTATCTCAAGTCAGCATTATCTTCCTTCACTCACTCCCACGTCAACGAATTAAAAGTAACAAGTTTTAGAGCCTAAATATTTTACAAGGACATGTTGATACTATAATCATATATCAAGAATCAAGAATCAGATATAGCTTTGTGCAATTAATACTTAATATAGATCATGGTCTCCTACACCTACAATGTTAGAATACATTCAAACATATTCCTTAGAATGTTGAATGTTCTTGGTTTCTAATCTCCTATTGTGATTTTGGGAGTTAAATCAAGCAACTTACATGTGTTTTTGATTGTGCCGTTCATTCACATTAAAAAACTTGTTTGTGGAAAAATTGATCATCAAGCATTAAAATGTGTTTTTATAATGTATAACCTCACTCTATCCACCTTTCCAAAAAAATTATCTCTATAAATATAATCTTCAAAGAGTCTGAATCTTGCCCCTATCTCACTTCAGGGAGAGTGTGTTATTGATGAGAGTATTTAGCTACCTCATCCAATTTTGATCTTATTCTCCCTAAAAATAAGAGTCCTCGTTCAATTTTGAAAAATACCTGGGGAGAACACCTTGTAGAGAAAGAGTCGCGTGTCTACTTTAGAAGGAAAAAAGTTAGGTCTTCCCAGAGAGCCCAACAGCTGCCTTAAACTCAAATCCTAAAAATTGTCTAGTCATCCTATGAAATATATGCTCCTACACATAGCACCCAATTTCCCATTTTACATCCAATACCTTTCACTCACCTTCAGATCAAGCACTTATGGCCACCTTATTGTCTATTTTTTTACCTAGTCATTGGCAAAAGCCTTGCAAGATTCCAGATGGAAAGGAAAAATTATTAGGGAAATGAATGTCATTAAGAAGATTTAGGTATGGGAGAATCTCTTCCAAAAGGATAGAGAGTCATGGAGTGAAGGAATTATTGAGCATGTGGGATCTTCATATCTCAGAAAAAGTTTGATCTTTAGGAGGACATATAGAGCCTAGGAGGCTAGGATGCAAACTCACTGAGTCATTGATAGAATCAAATCATCACATTTGCAGAGAAGATGGATGAACAAAGTTATCAACGTTTTGCAGGGTAACGTATTTGCGAGAATAGTAATTGAGAAGTGTCTGCTTTCATGTAATTTGGCATTATCATAAAAAAATTAATATTTTCCTTCTATAACCTTCATGGTTCAAGATGGATATCTTAATAAAGATGATATGTTTTACATATCTAGAACCTTTGTTTGTGATAATAGTATTTGGGAAATGTAGGTTATCTACACGGTCAAAATGTAGAGAGATAAAATCATATATTTGCTCGAATGTAGGTTTTACTGGAACAGTGGAATGTTGTATGAAGGGATGATGTATGGATTATTAGTTAATGCATGCATATCATATGGATAAAATGGTGTTATGGTTGCAGTCGAGATGTCCTGCATGCCAACATATCCTTGATTTTATTGTATTCTAATTGTCATTGTGTCGCTATTTTCATTTGGTGTTCATATTTCTATTTAGACTTTTAGCTTATGTTGGTGAGTTTTTGCAGTTAGTCTGATTATTTAGAATAAAGTACAAAAGTGTTTTTTGTATAAGAGTTGGTCTCAAGGCAAAGGAATAACAAACAATATTGAATACCTCTTTTACCTCTATAAAACCCTATATATAAGGATTTGGTAGCTCTCCCTCGAGCACCCCGCCTCTAATAGTTGCAACAGAGCTTCATTGTATCAATAAGATCATTGAATCATAACAATTTGGTATCATAGTCATTCTTTCATCCACGCTTCCTAGCACAATCAATCTCGCAGCCTAGTTGTCCAGTCGACGACTAGCTTACATGTTCAAAAATTACTCGCGCACGTCTTTTACAACCAAAACTTTTTTTTTAATAATTAAATTATATAAAATCCCTAAACCAAAATATAGGATAGAGATGAGAAGTTTTTTCTTGTTTCTAGAAAAAACTTACGGAAATTGTTAAATACTAACCTTAAACTTTTATCAATCTTTTACCTTCAAACTAATTAGTTAACAAAATCCCAAAAAATCTACCAAAATATGGAGAAGGTATGCATAATGGGGCTTCACATCTTCTTAGTGTTGAATGTCTATTGAAATGTACCCCATGTAACACTGCAGGCACAATACCATTTTAGATTGTGACTGAATATTAAAAGGATTGTAGATTGTTTCCCTTAATGGTTACAAGCATACTATAGCTTTGCAGCATTATTTGCAAATCATTCTTGATTCACATGATGAAGTAAAAAATTCACTGTCTTGCACAATAAATAATATTCCAATGCTACAAATGTCAAAAAAATGCTCAAAAATATGACGTAGGTAACTTTTCCACGGTTCTTATATGTCCAAAACGCTCATGCAAATCAAATACAATAAACTACATGTAAGATCGTGTGATCCTTTTTAAATAAATGCAAAGGTTAGTTTTAATATTTATATTTTGGATTAAACCATCGATGTGATCAAAAGTTTTAGTTTAAGCATGATTTTATATATATTTGGAAAAAATGTTCGGTGCACATTCTTGATCAAATGAAAACATAGGTCTAAATCAAATAATTTATTTGCAGTATTGCTATTTGTATTAGTTGATTGACCGTTAGGCTAAACACGGGTTTAAATTTTAATAGGTCAATCACAAGGAGTCGAATCATACTACATAATAGTTGAACCGAACAATTTTAAGGCTTTTCTACTTGCATTTATTTCACTTTTGTATTAAATAAATGCAATCAAAATAAGCATGGTCTCATCCTTATCTTAAGGTTTATTTTCATATATATATATATTGTGTAAACATTTAGATTATTATGGAAGGGAATGATTTCTCCTGAAGACTATTGAGTGTCTCTTCTTCTTTATAAAAGTATAGATCCATGTTTCATGCACGAATTGTTCCTAGTTTTGTTTTGCTTTTCCTCACATCTTCATGTTGTACCCGGAGTTGTCCTTAGATATCTAGCATTTAAACATGTTTTTTCTTCTCCATAAAGACCTCCGGCAAGTAATATTCACCTAATTCTTATTATCTATATCATTTTGCACCACTGGGAGACCAAATTGATAACTAATGTGCTCAATGTATCATCATTTTATAAAGGGAGCTCACCTTTAAGCTGATTGAACCTTATACTCTTCTCCAGTACTCCAACAGGCCCCGCGGTCTTGGAGAAGTACCCATGTTTCGGATCATACAAGGCGGCGCGGATGAAATCGCGAACCTAAGCTTGAACAGTTGGATATATTTATCATTTAAGGCGAAATCAAACAGAAAATATGTAGGAGAAGTAATAGCTCACGAGCAAGGGTTTATCGCCGATAAAATTTGTGGAGTAGAAGACTACAGGCACACATTGGATTAGCCACGGATGAACAACTGTGAGAGAAGAAACGAGAGAATAAATAAGAAGGCAAATAAAGACATGCGACCATGACGAAGAAGAGGGGGAAGGTTTACTTCTAGCTGCTGAAAGAGGAAAGCGAACTCCGCATCGCAATGCCATCATCGACATTTGACGAACGGCGTCGGAGTTTCTGCTGGTTGGGGCCTCCCACGTCTCCGGCACGGCTGGAGAAAGCGAGGGCGGCCGGGCGGCTTGGGCAGGCAGAAATACGAATAGCTGACCAGAGTAGTGTTAGCCGCGAGATTGTGCGATACGAGAAAATATTTTTTATTGCTGGCTCTTCTAAGTTCTAACCTATTTAAACAAGAAAATCACATTTGTTTTTACAAAAATTCAAGTAATATTAATTTCTTTTCATTTTTTTAATCTTATAAAGAAGAAAATTAAAGTCGGCCATTGTTAGACGCAACCCGATTTTCGCTAATCGCCACCCAAACTTTAAAAAAATAGCTCTTTATTTCTGCTTTTAACCGCAACCCTAGATCTTCAGTGAACCCCAAACCCTTCCTCCTCGCGACCCTTTTCCGCCCGATCGAAACCTTCTTCCTCCTCTCGACCGAGACCTTCCTCCTCGCGTTCAAGACTTCTTCCTCCTTCCGCTTAAGTCGTGCATGGCTGACATTTGCTTCCTCCTTCAACCAGCCCTAGGACGCGCCTCCCGCTGAAGCCGCAGAAGTCCTTCGACGTTCCTCCACCTCAAGCCGCCGACGCCTTCTTCCTCCAACAAGTCCCAGGTTGCATTGGCCAACTCACACGTACTGCTCAGTTTCTCCCATCTCCTAAAACCTAAAGGTCGTTCTCACACTACTCACTCCTCCGCTCAAGCCATCTCCACTCCAGAAACCTAAAGGTCATTCTCACACTGCTCACCCCTCCGCTCAAGCCGTCTCCAGTCCCAGGTAGCAGCATGGGGGAAGATCAGCTTCTGCATGGCCGATTCTTGGAGGGGGTTCGGCTGCTGTGAATGATTTTCCCTCTTCATGATAGCATAGTAAAAAATCATTCGTGATAACTGTTTTTTCTTGAGTTTAGCTTTGATAGTAAACAGTTTTTGCATCATGCAGATCTATATAAAAAATTTTGGGTTGCGGATAAAATATTCAAATATTTAGGGTTGCAAATCTATATAAAAAATTTGAGATGCAGTTTCTGAATGAGAACCATACATATGAACAGGTACGATTGCCTAAGGGCAAGAATTCTCTGAAGAATCAGTGGATTTTCAGAGTAAAGTAGGGAGACCCTTCGACGCCACTCAGATATAAGGCAAGATTAGTGGTGAAGGGTTTCAGTCAAAAATAGGGAGTTGATTTTGATGAGATTTTCTCTCTTGTTGTGAAGATGTCATCTATCCGGGTTCTTCTTGGCCTTCCTGCAAGGCTAGAACTGGAGATTGAGCAAATAGATATCAAAACCGCTTTTCTGTATGGTGATCATGAGGAGGAGCTTTATATGGAGCATCCCAAAGATTTCAGAGTGAAATGGAAGGAGAGTCTAGTCTGTCGTCTGAAGAAGAGCTTATATGGCCTGAAGCAGACCCTGCGACAGTGGTACAAAAAGTTTGATGCTTTTATGGAGGAGATCGACTTCAAGAGGACCACCCTTGATCACTGCATATTTGTGAAGCAGTACGCTCCAAAAGATTTCATTAGTTTACTCCTTGTGTTGATGACATGCTGATAGTCGGGATCGAGGAGCACTGCGCGCATTGCCGAGCTGAAGCGGTAGATGAGCTTCATATTTGCGATGAAGAACTTGGGAGCTGCGAAGACTATCCTAGGGATGCATATTCTGAGAGATAGAGACTCCAAGTTACTTTGGTTATCACAGGAGAGATATAACAGGAAAGTGTTGTAGATGTTTAGTATGGATCAGGCGAAGAAGGTGAGCACACCGCTTGCAGCTCACTTCAGACTTACCGTTGACCAGTGCCCGAGCACACCTGAGGAGAAAGAGGAGATGCAGAATGTCCCATATGCTTCTGCAGTTGAAAGTCTTATGTATACCATGGTTTGCCTCCGTCCTGATATAGCGCATGTTGTTGGCACTGTTAGTAGGTTTCTCTCTAATTCCAGAAGAGAACATTGGAGCGCTGTGAAGTGGATTCTAAGGTACCTGGATGAGACGTCAGACTTGACGTTAAGGTTTAGAGACAGTGAGCCAGAGATATTGGGCTACACTGATGCTGGTATGGCTGGTGTACAACCCCCATATCCATCGAGTGAGGCCCAGCGTGGAGGGCCGCCGAGACGTGTCTGTACAACCCTATATCCGCCGAGTAGGTTGCCAGGACCCAAGAGTGCATCAGGGCCACGTTTGTAGTATGATCCAAGACAGAGAGAAAGGAGGGAGAGCAGTAGAGGCAGAAGCCTCCTGCTCACCCAGCTGGAGTAAGAGGCAAGTGAGGGGGCGAGAGGAGGAGGGCGGGTCCCCCCCCCCCCCCTCTCGCCCTCGCCCAGCTAGGGGCGAGAGGAGGAGGGGCGGGTGCCCCCCCCCCCCCCTCTCGCCCGCGCCCAGCTAGGGGAGAGAGGAGGAGGGGCGGGTGCCCCCCCTCTCGCCCTCGCCCAGCTAGGGGCGAGAGGAAGAGGGGCGGGTGCCCCCCCCCCCCCCCTCTCTCGCCCTCGCCCAGCTAGGGGCGAGAGGAGGAGGGGCGGGTGCCCCCGCCCCCCTCTCGCCCTCGCCCAGCTAGGGGCGAGAGGAGGAGGGGCGGGTGCCCCCCCCCCCCCTCTCGCCCGCGCCCAGCCAGGGGCGGGTGCCCCCCCTCTCGCCCTCGCCCAGCCAGGGGCGAGTGGAGGAGGGGGGCCGACCCCCTCTCTCGCCCCCGACCCTGGTAAGGGGGAAGACCCTTGGTCTCGCCCCACCCCAGCGAGGAGGCTCGCCGAGCTCCGCGAGGTAACCCCTCTCGCCCAGTTCCAGAGAGGGGGGGGGGGGGGGGGGGGGGGGGGGGGGGGGGGGGGTTGGTCTGCGTTTAGTATCCCAGAACAGCGGGATTTGGCTATTTGCAGTCCAGTTTTGGCTATTCGCAGTCCAGATCCGAGGGTATTTTGGTAATCTGGCAGATCAGTTTTTGGCTATTTGCAGCCCAACTTGAAAAACCTATAAATAGACCCTAAGGGGCACCAAAGGAGGGGACTTCTAGATTTCCAAATTTCGGATATTCTTCTTCCCTTAGAGCTCTCCTTTGGTGCTTCTGGTTCAGCATTGGCTAGGGAAGGGAAGATCTCTCAGGTCTTCCGGGTGTGAGGTGGGACCTCCTCGCTGTAGCCTAGGGTCCGTTTCCAAGTCCAAGTGCTCTTGCCTAGAGAGTTGGCTCGAGAGAAGTATGTGTGAGACCACCCCTTTTTTGGGACCCCGAACTCCACGGAAACCGAGTAGTCGGTTTCAACATTTTTGGTGCGGTGAGCGTGGAGAGTGGTCAGCACAGAAGTTCTTGAACCAAATCTCATGGCAGGAGACCTCGGAGGAGGAGACGATGAGGGGTCTCACATCCCAAGTGAGGTGGTAGGAAGGGGAGAGTTCATGACGGCCATCAAGGGAATCATGGAACTGCTCCAAGGCATCACCAGGGGAGGTGACTGCTCGGCTCCCTCCCCCCAGACACCGCCTTCTGGGTCGCAAGGAGTGCTCGGCCAGGGGGGGTCAGGAGAGGTTGCCCCAGGGGGTCGGCCAGGCAAGGAACCAGTGACTAAGAGTGGCGAGCGGGACCTCGCCGGGCGAGTGCTTTTTCCTAGCCCGGTGAGTGGGGTCTCGCTCGGAACAGGAGTCGCGCAAGTGGAGCTCGCGAAGCCGGCGAGTGGGGGTCACCCTTTAGCGAGCTGATCATCTCAGCTCCCATCCCGGAAGGCTTCAAGGAGCCCAACATGACTTTCTATACCGGGAAGGATGATCCCGTCCAGCACCTGCAGTGGTTCGAGGATACCGTCTCCATCAGGCCCATGACGGACGCGTTCAAGTGTCGTCTCTTCGCCACCACCCTGAAGGACAAAGCTAGGGACTGGTTCCACCAGCTCCCGGTTGGCTCCATTTACAGCTTCGAGGACTTGGGCCGAAGCTTCCAGCTACGCTTCTCCACATCCAAGAAGAGGAAGAAGAATGCTGAGTCCATTTTCCTGGTCAAGCAGAGGCACGAGGAGACGTTGGCCCAGTACATGGACAGATTCCAAGAGGAGATCCTGAACATCCAGGAGGTGACAGGGTATGCCCTCCAGATGGCTTTCACCGTAGGGCTACGAGAGAGCCTTTTCAAAATGCGTCTAACTAGGAAGCCTCCCTTGTCCTTTGAGGACCTGATGGAAAAGCTGCAAATGAGGTAGCCACCGAGGCGGCAAACCCGGGACTGGCAAAGAAGTTGGCAAAGTTGGTAGAGGCCGAGCCAAGAGAGCAAGGTGGCCCCAGGCAGCAGGAAGGAAGGAGGAGGGAAGAGCAGAGGGGTCAAGGGTACCAGGGACCCCAGGGGGGTCAGGAGCAAGGGAGGTGTCTCGCCCAAGGAGGAGGAAACTTCTATGGAAGCCAAGGGAGGCCCAACCCTCCTCCTTGGAGGCAGGCCCCTAGGCAGCTCCTACCCCCACCAGCTCAAGCTATGGCGATTCGAGGAGGAAGAGGAGTTGAAGCAAGAGACATCCCAGCCCGTAGGAGAAGGGGGGAAGGGAGGTGCCATACTGCGACTACCACCAAGCAGAGGAGCATGCAACAACTACCTGCCCAGAGTTCTTGGAGGTGAGAGAGGCGAGAGGTCAGACACAACAGCAGCCGCCGGTGCGGATTGAAGAAGTTCCACCTGGAGCAGTAGTGGATGATGACATCTGTGAGGACCGAACTGACGTAGGAGCCAAAGGACGGGCCGCGGTGATCCACGGGGGGTAGGGATAAGCAGGGACATGCCAGATCACGAGGATCCATTATGTGATGCGCTAGTCATTCAGACAGCCATCGAAGGTTACACTGTCTCTCGGATCCTCGTTGACAACGGGAGCTCTGTCAACGTCATTTTCAAGAAGGCATTTGATGAGTTGAAGGTGGAGGCAAGGAGAGTGTTGGCCTCAGATGGGCCCTTGTTTGGATTCTCCGGAGAAAGGAAAGAGGTAGAGGGTGGAGTTGGACTCCAAGTGACGATGGGGGGAGGTTCAAGGAACTGTCGGTTCGTCATAGTTGACGCTCCTAGCAGTTATAATGCCATCTTCGGAAGACCCCTCATCAGCGCCTTCTGATGCGTACCATCATCCTTCCACCAGTGCCTCAAGTTCAACACTGGAGGAATCCAAGTCAGGATCCGCGGAGACCCCAGGATGGTGAGGCACTGCTACGTCACGGCCGTCAACAGCATCTCTTGGCAAGCGGGGGCGGAGGAGATGGAGAAGATCATGGAGAGCATGAGTCAGATGGGAGTGGCAGGAGAAGCAGAGGAATGATCATCTCGCGCAAGCAGCCTGAGAGGCGAGTGCCATGGGGGGGTATGTTGTGTTTATTTTTTGTTTTTTGTTGTTTTCCTTTGTAGCAAGTTCTACCCCTCGCTGGTTGGGCCAGGAGGTTTTGACAAGGGAAATCCCCCCATTAGATGGATGAAGTTATTTTGCTTATATGTTTAGTAAGCTTGCCATCGAGATGTCCTCCTCACTCCAGGCTCTCACTAGCTGGGTGGGTCGAATGATCCTCGGATGGGTAAGTTCAACGCCGAGATGTCCTCCTCACTCCAGGCTCTCACTAGCTGGGTGGGTCGAATGATCCTCGGAAGGAAGAGCTTGCCATCGAGATGTCCTCCTCACTCCAGGCTCTCACTAGCTGGGTGGGTCGAATGATCCTCGGATGGGTAAGTTCAACGCCGAGATGTCCTCCTCACTCCAAGCTCTCACTAGTTGGGTGGGTCGAATGATCCTCGGAAGGAAGAGCTTGCCATCGAGATGTCCTCCTCACTCCAGGCTCTCACTAGCTGGGTGGGTCGAATGATCCTCGGATGGGTAAGTTCAACGCCGAGATGTCCTCCTCACTCCAGGCTCTCACTAGCTGGGTGGGTCGAATGATCCTCGGAAGGAAGAGCTTGCCATCGAGATGTCCTCCTCACTCCAGGCTCTCACTAGCTGGGTGGGTAGAATGATCCTCGGATGGGTAAGTTCAACGCCGAGATGTCCTCCTCACTACAGGCTCTCACTAGCTGGGTGGGTCGAATGATCCTCGGAAGGAAGAGCTTGCCATCGAGATGTCCTCCTCACTCCAGGCTCTCACTAGCTGGGTGGGTCGAATGATCCTCGGATGGATAAGTTCAACGCCGAGATGTCCTCCTCACTCCAGGCACTCACTAGCTGGGTGGGTCGAATGATCCTCGGAAGGAAGAGCTTGCCATCGAGATGTCCTCCTCACTCCAGGCTCTCACTAGCTGGGTGGGTCGAATGATCCTCGGATGGGTAAGTTCAACGCCGAGATGTCCTCCTCACTCCAGGCGCTCACCAGCTGGATGGGTCAAACGTGCCTCAGGGGAGAGGTTCTGCCCCCCTCGATGGATATTTGGGCTTGGACTTTTCTTTCCGAGGTTGTGCCAACCTCGCAAAGAGCGGGGATTGTGTACAACCCCCATATCCATCGAGTGAGGCCCAGCGTGGAGGGTCGCCGAGACGTGTCTGTACAACCCTATATCCGCCGAGTAGGTTGCCAGGACCCAAGAGTGCATCAGGGCCACGTTTGTAGTATGATCCAAGACAGAGAGAAAGGAGGGAGAGCAGTAGAGGCAGAAGCCTCCTGCTCACCCAGCTGGAGTAAGAGGCAAGTGAGGGGGCGAGAGGAGGAGGGGAGGGTGCCCCCCTCTCGCCCTCGCCCAGCTAGGGGCGAGAGGAGGAGGGGCGGGTGCCCCCCCTCTCTCGCCCTCGCCCACCTAGGGGCGAGAGGAGGAGGGGCGGGTGCCCCCCCCCCCCCCCCCTCTCTCGCCCGCGCCCAGCTAGGGGCGAGAGGAGGAGGGGCGGGTGCCCCCCCTCTCGCCCTCGCCCAGCTAGGGGCGAGAGGAGGAGGGGCGGGTGCCCCCCCTCTCGCCCGCGCCCAGCTAGGGGCGAGAGGAGGAGGGGTCTCGCCCTCGCCCAGCTAGGGGCGAGAGGAGGAGGGGCGGGTGCCCCCCCCCCCCCCCCCCCCCCCTCTCGCCCGCGCCCAGCTAGGGGCGAGAGGAGGAGGGGCGGGTGCCCCCCCCCCTCTCGCCCGCGCCCAGCCAAGGGCGAGAGGAGGAGGGGCGGGTGCCCCCCCTCTCGCCCGCGCCCAGCCAGGGGCGAGAGGAGGAGGGGCGGGTGCCCCCCCTCTCGCCCGCGCCCAGCCAGGGGCGAGTGGAGGAGGGGGGCCGACCCCCTCTCTCGCCCCCGACCCTGGTAAGGGGGAAGACCCTTGGTCTCGCCCCACCCCAGCGAGGAGGCTCGCCGAGCTCCGCGAGGTAGCCCCTCTCGCCCAGTTCCAGAGGAGGGGGGGGGGGGGGGGGGGGGGGGGGGGTTGGTCTGCGTTTAGTATCCCAGAACAGCGGGATTTGGCTATTTGCAGTCCAGTTTTGGCTATTCGCAGTCCAGATCCGAGGGTATTTTGGTAATCTGGCAGATCAGTTTTTGGCTATTTGGAGCCCAACTTGGAAAACCTATAAATAGACCTTAAGGGGCACCAAAGGAGGGGACTTCTAGATTTCCAAATTTCGGATATTCTTCTTCCCTTAGAGCTCTCCTTTGGTGCTTCTGGTTCAGCATTGGCTAGGGAGGGGAAGATCTCTCAGGTCTTCCGAGTGTGAGGTGGGACCTCCTCGCTGTAGCCTAGGGTCCGTTTCCAAGTCCAAGTGCTCTTGCCTAGAGAGTTGGCTCGAGAGAAGTAGGTGTGAGACCACCTCTTTTTTGGGACCCCGAACTCCACGGAAACCGAGTAGTCGGTTTCAACAGCTGGAAATTTGGACTCCATAAGATCGACTTATGGGTACCCGATCCTGTTTGCGGGGGGAGCTGTGTCATGGCAGTCTATACTACAGAAGTGTGTTGCACTGTCGACTACAGAGGCCGAGTTTATTGATGTTACTGAGGCTGGAAAAGAGCTTCTTTGGATGAAAAGGTTCATCAAAGAGCTGGGTTTCACTCAGGAACTCTACACACTCTTATGCGACAGTCAGAGCGTGATTTATTTGGGGAAGAACCCCACCTTTCACTCGTGATCCAAGCATATTGACACGCGGTATCATTGGATACGTGATACTCTAGAGCAGAGAGAGCTGAGTTTGCAGAAGGTGCGAACGGATGACAATGGAGCAGATATGCTTACGAAAGCCGTGTCTAGAGGGAAGTTCGAGCATTGTGTGAGGATCGCTGGCATGACGATCTCTTCCACATAAGAGCAAAGGAGATAAATTATTGGGTACAGTTCCCGTCATTTGTGGAGAAAACTGTGGATTTGAGTTCTACTAACTCGAATTTGGTGGTACTGAATCTACTGACCAAATGAGAGATATGTTGATGGAGGCCCTAGTGGGAGGCAAACTGGAGATTTGAAGGAAGATTATCAGAATGACAAGTTTCTTCACTTAGTCGAAAATGGGGAGATTTGATGAGATAATTTTCTCCTAAGTGTGAAAGCGGCTAGTCACTTTTGACATGCTTTTCAAGCATGAGTTTCATGTCAAGTGTGAATAGGGGTAGCCGTGTTTGACTATGAAATCAACATGTGATCTTGAAGAAAGTTTCTAGGAAAGTGCCCAGAGAAAGCTTCATGACATGTGTTTTTGACCGAGGTAAGCTTCATGGAAGCTTCATACACATGTCATCTACCACCTCTACCTCCTTGGTTTTGACCTTATAAATAGGCCTGAAGGAGGAGGTGTAAGACATCCACTTCTCTCCAATCTCAAGCATTGAAAGAGTTTATATATAAGCCTTTGTGGCAAGCATCTTAGTTTGAGGAGAACTTTCAGACGTCTCTGTGACGTTGACGAGGAATACTTCTCCTACACTGATTGGATTTGGAGCAGGCTTGGGCAAAGATTCGAAGAGGTATCTTGGAGAAGATTTGTGTAATCCGTCTCGTCCGCCACTGTCGGTAACTGACAATTTTTCTGCTACTATTTATTGTGTATTATTGTGTGGTGTGAAGTTGATGAAGATCATGTGTGGATCGAAGAGAGAAAGCCTTGTAATTGCCTATTTATTTTACACATTTTAGTGGCGGCTTTTCGGGTTGGACTCCGATCGTCCCGTGATTTTCACCTTATTGAGTTTCCACGTTAAATCTGTGTCATTTTTATTGTTGTAATTTTATGCTGTGTTTTGGTTGTGTATCGGCATAACACTAAGCGGTCGTGCATGTACTTGCTCGAGCTAAATTACTGGTGCTCTGGTCGGGCTTGTGTGCTCTCTAGCCCAACAATGAGTTGTTACGTTGTGTTGGTCAGCCCCATGTTGACCTTTTTCCAGTCGTGTATTTTTGGTTTCAGGTGGAGTAGCTCGTAGTGGAGCTTAGCGGACCAAAGCCAAAGTCATGCTGTGGCGGTGGAGTTTTCATTTTATTTTGAGCACTTTTATTTGAAAGACATGTAAGGCGTTAAGACCGGGTTATATTTCAATATACTTTTACGTTCGTAGTAGTTGTCGACATTCAGAACTTTCTGATTATTATTGTCTGAGCATTCATTACGACTTTAGTTCTGAGGTGGTTAGTGTATTTTGTTTCATGTATCAGTTATTAACATTTTAGATTTGTGGATGTTGTATGTCGTGGGAGCCCGGCCATTTTATTTGCAGGTCAAAGATGTTACATACATACTGTGTTGCGCTCGAAAAAGAAAATTGTTCGTGATGTTTACTGTTTGTTGTGGTGATCAGCTGGTCGCCACATCGTGATGGGTGGGGAAGTCCAATATATATGACCTCCCCAGTGTCCCTTGATGGACTACTTGTCGTCAAAGATGAACATCAAGCGGCGACAGAATAATTATAAGTCACGGGTTGTGCATTTTGGCCGCAACCGACTACGGTGACGGAGCCCTGCAAGACCAAGACTGATGGTGACTTACAATAGTCTCGACGTCTCGACCGTTCGAACTGCATGCAGTAGATCTCAGCCATCTAAATCCTCAGGACAATGATTGTGCCAAAATAATGATCTGTTGCGCCGCTTTATGTAAATTATCATTCGTATGGCTTAATCCTGGTAGTCTAATATGCTTTAAGATTAAAGCCGTCATTTCTATTACAGTATCATAACCTGAAACTTCTATTTTATTCATTTTTGGAAGTTATTTATTAATTATTTAAAGACCGATTCAAAAAAATGGTAAAAATAAAAGTTGCAGAGAAAAATTTTCTCTATAAATTTGATGAATGACAAAATTTATTTTGAGAATATTTAAACCCTCAAAAATGTGATAGAAAGTGGCAATAGAATAAAATTCTGCTTGGACTATTTCTTAGAAACTTCATTCTAGATTATGAGCCTCATATTGACCTCTAATATAAAAACACACAACACCAAAGTTGTTGCTCTATACATTGGTTACAACTTTGATATTCAAGGTTGTTTCATCAGAAGCTAGCCTCTTCACCCCTCTAAAATGTGCCTAAATTTGACCCCCCCAAAAAAAATAGTATTAAAATTATTTTTCTCTGGCTGTGAATTCCCAAAGTAACAAATAGTTTTCATGAACTTCATATTTAGGCTTCGTGGTAAAAAACTCAATTATCATAGAATGTATGTTTGGCATGACAAAGGTCATGACAGTTATCAAGAAAATAAGCTAGTTTTGAGCATAAAATGCATGAAATTTTTTAGGTGAGGTCAGGTGTTCACGAACGATGGTTCATGACCACCACGTTCATGACCGCCACCACCGCGCCAAACGAAGCCTTAAATCTGAAGATCTAGAGGTCGAATTAGAAAATTTTCATCAACAGGTTAAAATTGGATAAAACTGTATGATCTACAACTTTGTTTCTTTGTTGTAGAGCTCATTCTATTTTGAAGCCTCTGGAGTGATGATATTATGACCTAAAGAGGGCAATAAATTATTTAAATTTTGGAATGAAAACATGGTTATTAATTTAGTACCTTCAGGCTGAATTTTGAAATCAATAAAGACCTCAAATATAAAAGAGCAATGTTATATGCAGTCCGCTTTTGACTTCATGCAGACCGTGGATATATGCAGGCCAAAAAATTATTCATGCAGACCAAATTTTATATTTACAGACCATATTCAAAAGTTAAATTAATATTTTCTTAAATAAATCATCATGCAAAATATAGCATTCATAAAAGCCAAATAAATACATTTTTGCAGTCTATTTGACCCACAATAATAGTCCAACAAAATACATTAAAATCATTTTGATTCTATATATCACAAAAAATATGTTTGTGACCACCCTTTTCAAGGCTTCAATCAATGAAAGACGTGTAAAATCAGAAAAACAACGGGCTTTATTTATGCACAAAACACTATCATTTAATTAAATTCGGATGCATAGCGCGATTTACAGCATTTTGAATAAATGGAGCATTTTCGAAAATAGAAAAATAAATTATAGAGGAAGAGAGAGGAGCTCGCCGGCCGGAGAAGGGAAGGAGGTGGTCGGTCAGAGAGGATCACCAGTCGGAGTCGCCGGAGGAGGGAGAGGAGATCAGAGAGGAAGCTCGATCTCGTCCGGCGGCTGCACGGGTCGTGGGCGATGGCGGTGCGTATAACTCTAGTTCTATGGCCTGTGGATTGAAAATGAAAAAATGATACCTTTTTTTTTAAAACCGGCCTGCGTTTAACATCGTTCTTTTTACAAAACCGTGACCTGCATATAGCCAAAACTGACTTATGTTTAACATCGCTCAATATAAAATTATGAATGTCAAAGTTGTAGCCCTATATATTTACTACAACTTTGAATGCTTCCATAGTGGAGGTCTCTTGTACAGTACAGTTGGGGCCTCAGTATGGCTGAAATTAAGCCAAAATTCTAGGTAAGTAAAAAAAAATTTTTTTTTAAATGCAAATTAGCTAAATCTTATTAGAGATAAAGACTCAGTTTGGGGGAACTTATTTTCACCGGTCAAGCGGTCACGACCGCATGAACCAGACCTTAATTAAGGTCTGGTTCATACGGTCGTGACCGCTTGACCGGTGAAAATAAGTTCCCCCAAACTGAGCCAAAGTTGCAGATAATTGATAGATATATATATATATTTACGTTTGATACTTAGGCTGTGTTTGTTTCCGCTGATAGCATGCGGCGCGGAATATCCAAAATAGAGGACGCCCGAAAAGCATTGTTTGGGAGAGATGATTTGAAAAACTGCGGATCTAAAATAAGCAGCGGCTAGGTCAAATCCAAGACGCAGGGGAGGAGCTCCGTTTCCACGGTGCGGTTGGCGTTCAGCGTGTTTCTCCCTCGTCGCTTCTCGCCGGAAGCTCCTTCAATCTTCTTCCCCATCAGGAAGCGATCCTCTCGCCGGAAGCTCGTGAACCACATCTTCTCCTTCCTCTCTCGATCTCTCTGCTCATCTCCTTCCTCTCTTGTTGATCTCTCATGGCGAACATCTTCTACAGGCTCGGTCATTATGATGGATTTTAGGGCTGATTCCCCAGGTCTTCTCCTGTTAGATCCGCTTGTTTACAAAGAAAAGATCATAGGGGTAAGTTGTTCCCGTTCACCCTAGCACTGTTCTTTTTGTGGTTTATTTATGGATCGGAATGCCCTTCGCCGGCTTCTGGAGCATGTAGCACTTTGATTTTTGTTCATGGAAGCTGCACTTTGATTTTCTGTACAAGACATTGTTTTGATTGTATAACTTGTTTTGATTGTATCTGTTTTCATTAAAAGAATGTGTAGTTGTGTGTGTGTTAAATTAGGCCGATGTATTTTGTGTATGTTTTTGAAAAAAAAATCTAAAACTCCATTTTGTTACCAAACATTTTTTTATCGGAACTCTGTTTTGGAGAAACATCATTTTTCTCAAACTCCATTTCCTATCAGCTGCTTTTCATCAGCAACAGCTCAACCAAACGCACCCTTAGTTATTTTAAGATCTATAAGTGGTGGCAAAGTAAGACTTGAAGAAGACAATATTTTAAGTCAAAAATGAAAGACTTTGAAAGTGAATTAAGAACTAAAGCATACTTAATGGAAGATGAATAATGCACGAAATTTCGCTTTTATTTTAATAATACTTCATGCATGCATATGGGTGGGAGGGGTGCATAGAAATGATGTGGAAAGTCCATCGACTCTCTCAAATATATCACACTAACATGTGAGTAGGATGATAGACTCTGATTAGATAGCAATTATGAGTAGACCGTAGGCTAGCTACCTGCATAGGTCGGACTCTCTCCTTATATATGATTTTGCCGACACGACAATGAAGACACAATGAGAAATGCTCTGTTAATAGTACTACAAAGTAAGACGGTACAGTTAATGTTGAATCCAAATTTGTCCACACGCCCTCAACGCTCAATCCCAGAGGAAAGAGAGGGGGTAGCGGTCGAGCAGCTGGTTACTTGAGTCGCAAATGAAGCGCTGAGTGAGAGAGAAGAAGAGAGGGCCGCTAGCTTGCGGCGAGGCCGGACTTCGCCATCCGCGACAAATGCCACTCCTGCGGCGGACTTCCCCTTTATTTAATAATCCGCATTACAGCTTGTCGTTTTTAGTACATGGAAACAGAATGAGTACAAGAGAGTGACAAATAAGAAAAGTAAGCCGCTCGGGCTGTTCGCTGAAGCCGCCCGGACTAGTCGCCCAGACTAGCCGCCCGGACTAGCCGCCCGGACTAGTCGCCCAGACTAGCCGCCCAGACTAGCCGCCCGGACTAGCTGCCCGGACTAGTCGCCCAGACTAGCCGCCCGGACTAGCCGCCCGGACTAGCCGCCCGGACTAGACGCCGAGGCCGCCCGGACTAGTCGCCGAGGCCGCCGGGCTAGTCGCCGAGGCCGCCCGGACTAGTCGCCGAGCCCGCCCGGACTAGTCGCCGCGGCAGCCCCTGACTGTTCCTCTGGAGATCGCCGGACTAGTCGCCGCGGCAGCCCCTGACTGTTCCTCTGGAGATCGCCGGACAGGCCGCTGCTAGGTGCGGTCTTGCTCTTTCTAGCCGCCGGTTTGGTCCTCCCCCCTTGCCTGTCCCTCTGTTCATGTCGAGGGTCCTATTTATAGGTTCTGGGTTGATGTCGGCACCGCCGGTGACTGGAGTTCTACCCGCGCGGTCTGAAGGAGGAGGCCGCCTACCCGCGCGGTCTGAAGGAGGAGGCCGCCCGCCTTGGGCGGTCTGAAGGAGGAGGCCTCCCGCCTTGGGCGGTCTGAAGGAAGAGACCGCCCCACCTGGGCGGTTTGAAGGGAGAGGCCGCCCCACCTGGGCGTTTTGAAAGGAGAGGCCGCCTGCCTTGGGCGGTCTGAAGGAGGAGGCCGCCCGCCCTGGGCGGTCTGAAGGAAGAGACCGCCCCCACCTGGGCGGTTTGAAGGAGGAGGCCGCCCGCCTTGGGCGGTCTGAAGGAAGAGACCGCCCCACCTGGGCAGTTTGAAGGGAGAGGCCGCCCCTTCTTACCACTTTGGGTGTGGAAAAAGGCCTTTGCGTGAGGTCTGATCCATCCCGGGCGCGTAATCTGTTAAAATGTAGCGAAAAAGCCCTCCCAGGGGAGGATCGCCGATTTCTGGGTCAACAGTTAAGATGCAGACTCGTAGTATGATTATACCCTAGAAGTCTGGGTTTCATGACCGACCTAGTGTCATCGTTGGGTCACGACAATGAAGCATATGCGGATAGCGTCTACCACAAAGTGGTTACTATATCGGCATAGGGGAAATGCATATATAAATGTATATTAATTGGATATCATTATAGCATAATCACTACATCACTTAATTATTCTGCTTACCTATATAGATGCTTGCTCGTCTTGCAAGAATATTTTCTTGTATATTCCAAAATAATGTATAATTTTCTTATTTGAAATTTGCAGAAAATAAAGATATGAGAACAAATCTAGAAAACTAGATTATTAAAACTTTAAAACAGAAGGATGAGAATCAAAAGGAGATTAGTTAAGAGATAGTTTAGAATCGAGCCTGGGTAAGGCGTGTGATCACTGCCCTAAAGAAGTCGCACCACCCTCCGGCAGGGCTTTCAACCGATGCTCACTCCTCCAAGGTTCAACACCCGGCTAGATCCCAAAACTCCGATGTGCGCAGACACCGAAGAAGCACAGAGCACCCGAACTTCCACTTGATGAAGCAAATGTAAAGAAAAGAAGACACGTAGAAGATCGTCACAAAACGGAGAGAGAGAGAGCAGAAGAGCGTATATCAGCGTGTAATCTTTCTGAGAAGAACGTCAGTATATAAAAACAGTAAATCGCCGGAAACGGAATCTTTAAAAATGGCAACATTAAAAACGTAATCAGTTATAATTGGAAAGCACATAATAACGTTGAAAATTTCCAACGTAAATAAATGCGAGAAACACGCGTAAATGAGCGGTTAGAAATCTATTCGACGCAGCTCCGATTTCTATTCGACGCAACTCCAAGTAAAAGGCTCTGAAACTATTTTGTACATAATAACGTTTAAAATTTCCAACGTAAATAAAGGCGAGAAACACGCGTAAATGAGCGGTTAGAAATCTATTCGACGCAGCTCCGATTTCTATTCGACGCAACTCCAAGTAAAAGACTCTGAAACTATTTTGTACAAAAAATACAATTCAATTATTCCCCAAATCCCCAATCCGGATCCGGTCCGGTGCGTGCGCGCGCGCGCGTGTGGTTCATAGTTTCTCCTTATGTTCTTTTGAACAAATAAGAAGGTGTGAATTTCTTTATATACACTTAAGGGAAGAAGGAGAATGACAAGGTGGGACTAAAAAACACTCTTTCATCATGAAAGCCTTCCCTCCAAATATTTGGATTCCCTCCAAGTTTGGTTTTGAGCTTTTCCATCATAATGAGGAGCCCAAATACCAAACACTATTTAGCTCCAATCAAAACATTTAAAGTATAATGTTTTATAATTAAAATTTCTAACACGTCTTTCCTTATATATATTGCTCTGACTATTGTGTTAACGGATGTGCAACTTTTCTCTACAGCAAGATTTAAGCTATGGTGAGTGAGTGTGTTCAATGAGTGTGTGTCCTGTGTTCAGTGACACTGATATAGGCTCTGTTTGGCACGGTGGTGGCGGTCATGAACGCGGTGGTTATGAACCGTCATTCGTGAACATCCGGCTTCATCCACTTTTAAGCTCAAAACTAGTTTATTTTTTTGGTGGTGGTCATAACCGTTGTCATGCCAAACATACATTTTATGACGGTGACGTTTTTGTCTGAACTCACCGGAGCAAAAATGTCGTGTGAAACGGAGAACTTCAAATAGTCCTATCCAAAATTTAGGAATGCAAAAAACTTTAAATGTTTGAAAAAAAACTTGTTTTGTGGCAACTTAAATTAATTTTTTGGAAGGATGGCAACAAAAATAATGACTCAATCAGCAATGAGCTACTGTATCACACTAACGCACCGTTTGGGGGGACTTATTTTCACCGGTCAAGCGATTACAACCGCATAAACCGGATCTTAATTTAGGTCTGGTTCATGCGGTCGTAACCGCTTGACTGGTGAAAATAAGTCCCCCCAAACGGAGCCTAAGGCTCCGTTTGACGTGGTTTTTTTTGGACAAAAACGCCGTCATCATAGAATGCATGTTTAACAAGACAATGGTTATGACTGCCACCAAGAAACGAAAATTAGTTTTGAACATAAAAGTGAAGGAAGTTGCATAGATGAGGTCGGGCGTTCACAAACGACAGTTCATAACCACCACGTTCACGATCGTCACCACCGTGTCAAACTGAGCCTAATCAATGAAAATTTATTATTAAATTTAGTTGATAAATAAATAAGTAGTACTCTAATTAATAATGCAATGATATTATATGATTCAAAAACATTTGTATGATTATTCATTATCTCAAAAAAACTGTATGATTCATGATTGTATTGTATTTCTATTTTCCATTCAATTTTTTGGTATCAAATTTGAAAGCATGATACCATGGCTCCGTTTGGTGCGACTTTCTTTGCTCCGTTGAGTTTGGAAAAAAACGGCACCTCCATAGAATGTATGTTTGACATGACAACGGCTATGATCGTCGTTAGAAAATTAGTTTTGAACTGATGAAATTTCTTAGGTGTGGTCGGGCGTTCATGAACGATGATTCATGACCACCGCGTTCGTGACGGTCAAGCGTGATTAAAGTTAAAATGCCGATTAACATTATTAGTGTTGTGTGCCTACTAACTAAATTTGGGTTACCTGAAATTGATCAATGACAGTGTAGTACTCTTCAATGCAATTCCAAAGACTCAACCCACACAAATCCAACTATTTTTGAAAAGACCAAAAAGAATAATGGACCCAAAGTAGTTATAACCATGCTAAAACAACTAAAATCGGTTCAAGCTCGATGTCGGTTTTCGCCCGCACCATCTTTGGTCCCGAAGTCCCAGGGTGGCCATCGCCGCCGCTACCAATACGGTTGGTTTTGGGGCGATATGCACCTCAGCGGGCATCATGATCCTCTTTGGCTGACCGCTTCCTCCTTCCTATTTGGCTTCGAAATCTCCGTTAATGGTCTAATATTCCCAAAGCTATCAAGACGCGCACACCAACCAAAATCAATATATATAACTGAGTAGTGACGCAAATGCCGATTGGTTTTTGCACACTTATGGCACGGCTGTTGGACGGTCCAACATGAATAAAAAAAGGCATGTCAAATTAGTCGCGCATCGTCTATCCAGACGTTCCACTCGTGCTTATAATAGACTCCGTCTCTCCTATCTTTGACCTGAGTTTTGGAATGGAAAATGAGTGCGGTGGTTTAACATGGTATCAGAGCTAGGTTCACACTGAGGGGGTGTATCAGATGGTTCAGCAGGAACCAAAAAACGACATGCCAATATCGGTCCCACATCGCCTACCCAGACGGTCCACTCGTGCTAATTATAATTAGCCACGCCTCTCCAATCCTTGACCCGGGTTTTGAAATGGAAAATGAGTGTGGTGGTTTAACAATGACGGATCCAGTTTTACGCTTTGCTAGTGGTGTGGGCTGCATTCAAAACAATATTGGAGCTTTTGTCGCGGGATTTGCCCACTCGTATGGCAAAAAGGAAGCTTTGGCGGCGGAATGCATGGCTCTTAATGATGGGATCATAATATGCATGAAAAGGGATATCCATCAATTTCAGATCTTGGGGGATAGCAAAGATAATTTTGGACTTGTTGCGAGTCACTCAGCGCTCTGGTAGACCGGTCGAAACGAACCACCTTAATTAGCTCGAGAGCGAGCCGAGCGCGCAAACAGTCAATGAGAGAATTAGTAAATGACAAGAAGGCTTTTTATCGTGGAAAACCCGGAAAGAGTGAAAAATCACGCGGTCGGAGCTGTGCCGGCCAAATTCCACTATCTGTTGATTCGTTACAATTGAAAACTGAGAACTCGAGCGTGACAAGCCGTTGCTCGTTACATTGATAGTAGAGAGAAAACTTCGAGGGTGACAGACCACCTCTCCAGAGACTAATTAGTATTTTTCTGGGAATGAAATTGAAATTCTCGAGTCGTCATTCGGTACCCGGAGGATTCTCAACTCGCTTAAGAAGATTGTCTTCCGAAGCGAAGGAAATCTTCAAAGGCTCGAAGGAGACCTTCGAAGGTTCGAAGGGGACCTTCGAAGGCTCCAAGGAGACCTTCGAAGGCTCGAAAGAGATCTTCGAAGGCTTGAAGAAGATCTTCGAAAATCGAAGATCTTCCAGCGTCGAAGGAGAACTCAGAGGAAATCTTCAAAAGAGCTCTCTCTGGCGTAGAAGACGAAGTGTCTTGAAATGACGACATTGGGCTCCTTTTATAGCCTTGGGAAGGGGTAGCCCGGTAATTTCGTCGTTGTAACCACCGTAACCACCTGACAGGCGAACCACACTTGCTGATTTGGAGCACACGGATCACCATTTTTTGGCTATTGACGTCTTGCCCCCCCCCCCCCCCGGGCCGTTCGGGCAGCTTTGTTGATGGCGTTGAGTGCGGTGAACTGGATCACATGCAATCTAGGAAATTAAAAAAGGTTAACTATTGCGCGCGTCGGGAACGCGGGGGCGTTCTGAGCGCGCGGTGAACGCGGGGGCGTTCTGAGCGCGCGGGGAACGCGGGGGCGTTCTGAGCGCGCGGGGAACGCGGGGGCGTTCTGAGCGCGCGGCGAACGCGGGGGCGTTCTGAGCGCGCGGCGAACGCGGGGGCGTTCTGAGCGCGCGGCGAACGCGGGGGCGTTCTGAGCGCGCGGCGAACGCGGGGGCGTTCTGAGCGCGCGGCGAACGCGGGGGCGTTCTGAGCGCGCGGCGAACGCGGGGGCGTTCTGAGCGCGCGGCGAACGCGGTGGCGTTCTGAGCGCGCGGGGAGCGCGGAGGTGTTCGACGTGCGGTGTGCACTTGGGGGGCGTTCCGCGCATGCCGTGAATGTGGACTTAGGAGGTTGACGCGTCGTGAGTGTGTCTTTCATGGAGATACCTGGGATGTGTTGTCCCGTCGGTCGAAATGGCGCAATAAAAGGCGCGCGCGGGGTGGTGCGGTTGGAGCCGAATGTCGAGGTCGTGCGGTGCCGTGCATCAAGTCTTGCACGGTCAAGTAGGCGCGGTCTGCACTGCGCGGCGAGTGCCGTGCGGCGAGTGGCGCGCCGCGACGGCATGGTTTGCGCCGCACCAAAGTGGTGCGGGCTAGGGGAGCCACGCGCGCGGCGCTGGCCGCACCTGGGAGTTGCGGCGGGCGGCCGACGTGGTGTGGGCGAGGCCGGCGGCAAGTCCGGCGACGAGGCTGGTGGCGGTGAGGAGAGAGAGAGAGTGATACGTGCATGACTCGGTGAGAGAGAGAGTGGGTTGGATGGAGGAGAGAGAGAAAGTTTGTGTATGGAGGAGAGAGAGAGGGAGGTTACGTGCATGAAGGAGATGGAGAAAGGGGCTACACGGACCCCCCATGATGGGGGGGGGGGGGGGGTATGATTACCCCCATGATGGGGTGCATTTACCCATAATGGGGAGGGGTGCGGTTAGCACGTACGTGTGCACTCCGGCGTCCATTTGTAGTTCCAAAGAAACTCGGAATTACATGAAAATGGACCCGTTGGAATTGTATCAGCGAGCCGGTCGAAATCGCGGCAGTAATTCGCGGGTTCTACCGGATTTATTTTGGGGACCCTATCAGGACTATTTAAGTAACAAAAACTTCAATCAGTGGTGGCTTTGGGATCCCGGAGAGCATATTATTCAAATGGCTATTCATTGGAAATTTCATGTGCCCGCATACATAGGGAAGGGAATAGAGTGGCGGACGCCATAGCTAAATAAGCTGCGGTTTCTCCAAAGATTTCATCCCTAACTCTCTCCGTGCGGATGCTTCTAGTTCTTTGCATTTTCGGGTTTCCGAAATTGGTTCTACCTCTGCTACTTTTGAAGCTGGGTAATATATTTTGGTTATTTCTGGTGGTTCGGGGCAAATCCTATTGGGTTCGGGTTTCCCTCCTAGATGGACAAAACTCGTGGCAACGGACGTCGAGAGGTCCGTAATGGGGCGAATCGAGCCGTGAAGGATTCTTGGCGCGATCATGGGTAAGATCAAGAAAATAGAACGGTTTCATGGACGACTCTGATCCATGTTGTTATATACTATTATTATTACATATCTTTAACTACTAAATGCAAGAAGTTGCCTTTGGTGCAACATTCAAAATTGTCAAATATAATCTCATTCTTTTTCTCCAATGACTTAACATATATGATGAAAAAAAAGAAAATTTATAAAATATAAGAGTTATTTGTGTATTAACACTATATCCCAATAATATAAATAATTCTGAAAATTCATAAAATCTAAAAGTTTTTACTAGACCTCCTAAACCTACTATGATAGGTTATCATTAGACCTACTAAAATCTATTTAAAATGATTTTTTTCTTAAAATATATATATATTTTTTGAAAAAATTTTATAAAATAGTAATTAAAATTTTTTACGGTCATTTCGAGTACTCATATGTATATGTTGTGGGCGCAGCCGGCTGAGAAGAAGCCTATTCGCACCCCAGCCTGCCAGTCCAACCGACGAAGCCTATCCGCACCCCAGCTGCGTTCGACGAATGGCAAGTTGCGTTCGACGAATGGCAAGTTGCGTTCGACGAATGGCAAGTTGCGTTCGACGAATGGCAAGTTGCGTTCGACGAATAGTGATCTGCGTTCGACGAACTCTCCGCGTCCAGGCGTTCGACGAATCCCGAACTGCGTTCGACGAAAGGTGATCTGCGCTCGACAAGCTCTCCGCGTCCAGGCATTCGACGAATAGCGAGCTGCGTTCGACGAAAGGCGATCTGCGTTCGACAAGCTCTCCGCGTCCAGGTGTTCGACGAATAGCGAGCTGCGTTCGACGAATGACGAGCTGCATTCGACGAATAGCGATCTGCGTTCGACGAACTCTCCGCGTCCAGGCGTTCGACGAATCCCGAACTGCGTTCGACGAAAGGCGATCTGCGTTCGACACCTGGCGATCTGCTTTCGACGAGCTCTCCGCGCCTAGGCGTTCGACGAATGTCGAGCTGCGTTCGACGAATGGCGACCTGCGTTCGACGAATGACGATCTACAGGCGTTCGACGCCAGTCAGCGGTTGGGTCTCAGCGTGTAACATCCCCCAAACTACTAGGCCCCTAGAGAATTTTTTTCATGACAAGTCATGACAAAAATAGGATAAGTGACACCGGGCACTAGGATGACCAGTTGGAAGGAGTGAAAAACTCATGGTGTGCACTCAGCCACCATGGGCTACCCTAGTGTAAAGTGGACTGAAAGAGGCTAAAACACCTTGAGTATCACACATAGCCATGGAGATCCCCTAGGATGGATCAAGTGCACAAAGTGGGCCAAAGAGGCCCCATGAACTCATTAAGATAGGAAGGAGTGCATTTTGGGGTGCATATAACAAATCTTGATGGCCTAGCCTAGGAGTGACCAACAGACTCCAAAAAGCCAACCTAAACTCACCATGACCCCCATGACCATCCAAGGAGGTGAGTGGACCACTAGGGACCCTTGAGGCCAATCAAATTGGTCAAATTGACCAAAAGTCAACTTTAGGCCACTTAGGTCAAACCTCCATAAATAAGGGCAATTGAACTCCAAATGATCAAATTGGACCCACCATCATATGGAAACCTCCCTAGGGGACCTAACGGACCCAAAAGCTCCATCACAGGGCCACCAATTTGGGGAATTTGGGTCAATTACTAAAAGGTCCCAAATTGATCTATTTGTGCTAAAACCCTAAATTGACCTTCAATTTGCCAAATTGGCCTAGCACAACCCTCCATAAACACCAAGGGAAGTAAATGAGACCTAGATGAGCCAAGGTGCACATTCAATTTTGGAGGATTAGGGCAAAATCACCAAAATACCCAAATTGCCCATATAGGCAAATAAGTGCAATCAAGCCCCATATGGCCCCACCATGACTCAATTCCTCTTGGAATGGGTCCATAGGGTCCAGGACAATAATGTGGGTCAGTCATATTAAGTGGTGTGAGCTTGAGTCAAGCCCAAACCCAAAATCCCCAAATTGGCCTATTTGGGTCAAGTGAGCCCAAAACTCAAATCAAGTAGTTTTAGCTCAATCCCATGGCTCAAGTGGTTAGCCCACACACCCAAGGATCTGAATTGCCCTCTGAATTTCGAATTGGGGGACATCAAGGGGTTAAAAAGGGGGGAAAACACCATTTCCATGTGGGGACAAATGAGGGGATCATAGATTGAGTGCCAATTGGCACTCAATTCTTCCCCCAAAGCTCATCTCTGAGCTCACTCAAGAATTCCCAGCAGGCTTGAGCTGACATGGCAGCAGTTGAGAGGGGGGAGGAGAGAGCTTAACTACACCTTGCCGGCCACACTAATGGCAACCACCCCTTCCCAATGTAATAGAGCCAAATCTTCTCTCCCCTGGCTATAATTTGAGCTCAGGATTAATTTTATCATGATCTGGAGGCATGTGGTTGGCTGGCTAAGAGGTGCTACCTTGGTGAAATCGCCACCCTTAATGGCTGCTATCAAAACAGCCACCCCCAGCTGAAACCGCACACACCACCAGCTTCAGAACCTCCAGAGCAGTCGGGCTAGCACTTTACAGAGAGAGGTTTGGTGGAGAATCACACCCGGGAGCAAGGTTCGAGCTTGGAAGAACAACAATGGCGATCCGGCGATTTGGCCGCCTCCACGCGCGAATAGAGGCAAGTTCCTTCCCCCCCCCCCCCCCCCTCCATCTGCGCTAGATTCTAGACCCATCTAGGAGAGATATCGGGCTCAAATGAGCACGATCCCATGTGAGATAGTGGGAGTTTTCTCGAGCTTTTCTTCTTGCTCGGGATCGCCGGAGAAGCTATCTCCGGCGGCCGTGTTGCCGCCTGGCGTTAGCCACCACCTCAACGGAGGTGGTGGAGGCGATGGCCGGCCGTGGGGTGCTGCAGGTTGCCGGGAAATGGCCGGAGAAGATGGCCCAGGCGGGATCGATCTGGACCGCCGGCTGGCTGGGGAAGATGACGGGATGCCATCGGATTTGCGCCAGGATTCGTGCAAATGTTTTGATATATATATATATATATATATATATAATTATTCATGAATATTATTTGAACTCTGTCACACTTTCTTATGCTTTTTCATACTGGATTTTGAGGCCCTTATATTCATTTTTAGAAATATTTGCCTGAGATATCTTTTGTAGGCCTTTATGTCTACTTTCATCTGAAATTTAAATCAGGTCATTTGGATCACTGTGGACTCCAGGGCACTCATTTTTCTAGGGATGTTCCTTGTGAAGGGCAGAAATAAAAAATGCTATATCTTTTAAATGGCTTAACCAAATCCCTTGAAATTTACACCATGCATGCATGGTATGATGACACACCTAGGGTTTAAATTTGAGAATTTATGGATGTATATACACTGAGTTATTTTAGTTATTAGCAAAAGTAAATATTTGGTATTTATGGAGTTGTATAACTCCAAACACCTCCAAATTTGGGTGGTAAGCTCTTTATATATATCTAGACCACTGGTAAAAATTTGAGACCATTTGGCCTTGTGTATGTGGAGTTATGAGCCATGCAAGAGCTAGGCTAAAGACCTTAAATGTGTGTCTTTAGCAAATTTGGGGTGAAGTGAGCCCCAAGCCTTGGGGTTGACCCAATGGCTTGAGATGTTGGACATGGGTCCATGGCAGTAATATGCCTTCCCAAAAGGTATTTGGGGATTTTTGGGTACAAAAATCCCAAGTTGTGGAATTTACTAAATTACCCCTAATTTAGGTTATAAAATGAAAGGGGGATCATATGATTTTAGAATGAAGTGAAACTTAGGGTTTAGTCTCTGATTTCATTATTATGGCAGCATGAATCTTCTGATTTTTTTTGGGAAATATTTCATGTTTTAAATAGTTAAAATTACAAATATACCCCTTATGAATCTTGTGCAAATACTGAGTTTTTATTGGTCTGATAAATTTGAGATAAATCACAGTAGGTCATCATGTTAATATAAGCCTATGGTAAATTTATCAGAATTTTTGGATGAATATTAAAGGGGTTAGAATTTATAATGGCATTTTGGTAATTTCATTCAACTATAATTATAAATAATTCCCTATGATAGAAAATTATGAAAATTTGGTAGACTCTGATTTTCATCTTTATAATCATGATATAAATTTGGTAGGGCCAGTGGATGTTTAAAAAAAATGGTAGCTCATGTTCAAAATGATCTAGCCTTAATTATTAAATGAATTTATTTATGGATCATATGATTTTAGAATGAAGTGAAACCTTGGGGTTTTTGTATGTCATGAGGATATACATCTTTGACATAAGTCTCATGACCTTTGGAAATTATTTTCTTAAAGTTTCTAAGTAAATTCAAATTGTCACACTTGTAAATTAATGAAATTTATGAGATTAAAACAACTAGCAAAAATCCCACCTTCTAGGCATAGTCTTTTCATGACATTACATACCCCTAGAAACAATCTCAAGTGGTTTAGAAGAAAATTTAGGGTAGCTCCTTTTACAAATTATGAAATGCCCCTCATGGGCAATTTATTTAGTTATTGGGAACTTTATATATAGAAAATGTTGATTCTCTGGAATGTGTAGCTTTAGGATGAGGCACATCAGTAGGAGTAACCTCATGTGGCCTAGATGAAAATTTAACTTAGTTCCTTTACAAGTTTTGAAATGTCTTTCATGGATAAATTATTTGATTATTGAGCAATTATGGCTAAATAATCCCTGGTAAATTATGAAACTTTGGATTTGGTGTTTCTAGATGATTATTGTACTAGGTTAATTTTCTCAGAATTTATAGAGACATATACATGGTAGTTGTAGTGTAATCCCTTATTGGCACACCATTTGTAATAAATAGTAATTATGGATAAATACTCCCTGGTAAATTATGAAACTTTGGATTTGGTGTTTCTAGATGATTATTGTACTAGGTTAATTTTCTCAGAATTTATAGAGACATATAAATGGTAGTTGTAGTGCAATCCCTTATTGGCACACCATTTGTAATAAATAGTAATTATGGATAAATACTCTCTGGTAAATTATGAAACTTTGGATTTGGTGTTTCTAGATGATTATTGTACTAGGTTAATTTTCTCAGAATTTATAGAGACATATAAATGGTAGTTGTAGTGTAACCCCTTATTGGCACATCAAATGTAATAAATGATAAATAAGGGTAAATACTCCTTGGATTAATATGAAACTTAGGATCTGATGTTTTTAGATCAATATTGTGCTATAGTAATTTTCCCAAAATTTATTGAAGTCTTAACATAGCACCTGTAGTGTAAATCCCTAATTGCACCCCAGTTATGTTAAATTGAAATTATGGTTAAATATTTCCTGTAAAAATGTGAAATGTGGGGTTTGAGGCTTTTAGACCAATATTATGATATAGTGAATTTATCAGAATTTATGGAGATCAATAGTTGACAGTCGATGTATAAATCACTATCTGCACGTCTTCTATTTAAATAGAGACTATGATTTAAGTCTCCCCGGAGAATTTATGAAATTAGGAATTGAGGTTGTTAGATCACTACTCATTGCGAACCCATGGTAATAATTGGAACTCATTTGGATATGATGTGATCAAGATTGCACCTTAGGAGTCAAATCTAGCTCAATCTTATTTTGGTCTGCGAATAGTAAAACTGATTTATATGATTTAGACCACCACTGACCTTCACACATAGAACTGTTAACTCTTTGACTATTATGAAGGCTCAGATTATTTGGAAGAACACCTCTAAGGGGCACCATGTGAATTAAGTGTTGGGGTGCGTTTAGCGAAGCTATAAGTCCAGGAATTTATAATGATATAAAAAGGAGGTTAGACCTCATCAAGGGCCCCACAGACAACTCATCTGTGTTAAATGATTATACGGGAGTAAAACTACCCTTAGCCGGGTGAGCCATTTTAAGGTAAATACTCAAGGGAGAAGTCGAGAAATATCTAAGGCAAACCCTGGATTAAGGATGACGAAGAATAGGAGTGTGGGTCCAAGAAAGGTTGAGAATGGTAATTGAATGTGTGCAGTTCCTCGGTGAAGAAGGGAACTCGAGCTTAGAATGTGACGACGGGAGAGTCAGCACCCGGTCACAATTGGTGGTGTTGGAGTTCAAAAGAACTCCCCCACTCCTAGGAGCCAAGTTTAACTCATCTTATAGATTTAATGTAATTGGAGAGGATAGTGGGGATCAAGTAAAAAGGGGTAGATACCCACAAGATTAAGTGCCTTGGGAAGAGGAAGTTCGGGGTGTCAGCCCGCCACACTTCCTAGTACCGCTGCGAGCCCCTCACCGAGTAACCCTTCGAAAGTCCAAGGCTAACCCTAAAGCTTCTAAGATCAACTAAATTATAGACAAGACTAGTTAAGTAGGAGAACATGACAAGTTAACTTCCATCCCAAACCGGAATATTTTATAAGGAAGGACTGGGATAGTCCTGCGAGCGGTAGGCTCAGGTTATAAGAAGGACTGGGATAGTTCTGCGAGCTGTAGGCTCGGGTTATAAGGAAGGACTGAGATAGTCCTGCGAGCAGTAGGCTTGGGTTATAAGGAAGGACTGAGATAGTCCTGCGTGTTGAAATTGTTGAAGTGGAAGTTTGGAGGGTTTTTGGACCTGGGCGGTCTGGGAGGAGGTCGGGTAGTCTGGTGTGACCGCACGACTCGGCGGTCTGTCTCTGCGGTCTGGCTTGTCTAAGCCTAGCTGCGGTCCTCTGGTATGGCCGTTGGGTTCTGGTCCAAGGCGATTGGAGGTGGAGGCCGCGCGGTCTGTCTGTGACCGCGTGGTGGGTTGTTCATCTTCAAGTGTGCGCGGTCTGTGCATGATCGCGTGGTGAGCTATCTTCTTCAAGGCTGTGGCGGTCTGGTGTGACCGCACAGATTGATCCAGGTTTTCTCCAGAATGCGGTCTTGTAGCTGACCGGGCTTTCTGGTGGTATTCGCGGACTAAGGACTTTAGTCGCGTGGTCTCAGTTCGCGTTCTCAGGAGGAGACTGGTATGCGAGCTGGTTGCTGTTCGCGGTCTCAGGAGGAGATCGGCATGCGGACAGGAGTTCGCGGGTTGTTGGCGGACGTACTGTATTTGCGGTCTCTAGCGAACACAGGTGGTGAATAGCTTCGGGCGGTCTGGCGAGCTCCCTGTGGAGTCGCGGTCTGCTGTGAGAGTGGCGGTCTCTCATGGTGACATTGAAGCTGGTGGGTTCACCAAAATGAAGCAGAAGTAATGTTGCTGATCGCGCGGATTGACCGTTCAGGTCGCGCGGTCTGGGGGGTGGTGATCCTATCTCATAGGGTGGTGACTGGATCAGGTCCCGCGCCTATAAATAGGAGGCCACTGTTGCAGCAAATAGACACACCAAGTGTAAGCTGAGTTTGCTTCTTTCCTGCGGTCTCTATTTCTATGACCGGGCGGTCTTCTGATTGATCTCTTCTTGTGCAGCTTCTGCGGATAGTGCGGGCAGCAGCGATCACATCTTCCTCTGAAAGTATTCGGGCGGTCTGCGGCTTGGAGTTGTGGTGCTGGAGTTCGGGAGAATCAGGAGTTCGGAAAGAAGTCGGGCGGTCTGATCAGCGGTCTGGTGTTGTTCTGAGATCGGCAGTGGGTTGCGGTCCGTCAGGTTGCTGAGGTCGCAGGGAGACCGCGCGGTCTCAAGTTATCTTCAACTTGTAATTTTCTCTTTGGTGTTTGTGCTGGCGAAATCATGTCTCGCCAAACATGCCTTGCCTTGTAATTGAAGTTTTGCTATCAATAAAGATCACTTGTTTGCCTCCATTTGCTTCTGGTTGTTTGGTTTGTGAACTCTAAGTTGACTAGCTCCTCCTCACTTCATAAAGATTGGAAAAAGTTCACATGGTATCAGAGCCAGGTTGGAGTGGTTGAGCAGTGAGTAACTTAGTGTAGCCATCGCCTTTGTGAAGAAGGAACCAGTGGTAGAGCAATGGAAGCGAGGGGTCTTGGAATTGAGTTGCTTACATCGACTAACTTCAAGAAGTGGAAGTCGTGTATGCAAAGCTATCTTCTAGGTGAGGACCTCTGGGAGGTAGTTGGAGGAGATCAGACGCAGGAAGTTGTCCCGGAGGGGGATAATGGGGCAGAGGTGAGAACGTGGAGGAGGACGAATGCGAAGGCAGAATTCACTCTGAAGAGAGCAATTTCACCTGACCTGTTTGATCACATTTTGGGGTGTGGATCAGCTGCGGAGATCTGGAGAGCCCTGGATGGGCTGTTTAACAAGAAGAACATAGCTAGGCTACAGTTCTTGGAGAATGAGCTGGCAAGGTCGGCTCAGGGTGATCTTTCTATCTCCACTTTCTTTCTGAAGATGAAGAACTTGTGTGCTGAAATCTCAGCATTGGATCCTGATGAGCCTATCTCTGAGGCGAAGCTGAAGAGGCACATCATCCGCGGCTTGCGGAAGGAATATATTGCCTTTGTGACATCGGTGCAGGGATGGGCAAATCAGCCGTCTCTGTTGGAGCTGGAGAACATGCTTGCATCGCAAGAAAGTTTGGCAAGGCAGATGGCAGGGATGTCAGTGGCTGGGGGAGATGGCGAAGTGCTTTTCTCAGGCAAGAAGAAGAAGTGGGAGAAGAAGAAGAAGACCGCTGGAGGAGGCTATGGGTCTTCAACTTCTGGGCAGCAGGAAAGGGGGTATGCTCCCAAGGCTAACGGGAAGAAGAAGGGTGAAAGTCCGAAGTGCTTCAAGTGTGGAAAGTATGGTCATATCAAGAAGGATTGCAAGATGGTCACCCAAGCTGGGCATGCTGCAGAGAAGGAGGGAGCTGAGGCCAGGAACTTTGAAGGAGGTTGGGGAGGAGCCTTCTCGGCTTCTGTTGGAGCTTCTGCTCCTATCAACTATCTGGAGGACTGGATCGTGGACTCGGGGTGTGGTCATCACCTCACCGGAGACGAGACCAAGCTTTCTTCTGCACAGCCCTATACAGGTAACAATGCAATTATTACTGCTCATAATACTGTGCATCCAGTAGAGAAGGTGGGGTTTGTTTCCTTGGGCAGTGATAGAGGGCCACTTACGTTGAAGAGTGTCTATCATGTGCCCGGAATGAGGAAAAACCTCTTCTCCGTGACCAACACTGTAGACGATGGGTATCACGTTCTGTTCGGCCCAACAGAAGTGAAGTTTCTACGCAACTTTGAGGCCGTAAAGGCGGAGGTCGTCCATGTTGGGAGACGGGAAAAGGACTTGTTTGTTTTGTCAACAAGTTCCTACGTCGACAAGATGAAGACGAATGATGGTGCTGTTATATGGCATGAGAGGTTGGGGCACGTAGGGATGGACAAGCTGAAAGCTATGGCGGTGAGAGGTCTGGTCAAGGGCCTGCCAAGTCTATCTTCCTACGGAGAAGGTCATGTTTGCGAGGGATGTCAGTTCGGCAAGTCTCATCGGCTACCGTTTGACAAGTCGCAGACAAGGAGTAGTTTGCCGTTGGAGTGCATCCACGGTGACTTGATGGGACCAACTGCTACCCCAAGCCTCGGAGGCAGCAGATATATGCTGGTGTTGATCGATGATTACACCAGATATGTTTGTGTATATTTCCTAAAGGAGAAGGCGGAGGCGTTTGCCAAGTTTGTGGAGTTCAAGGAGCTCGTGGAAGGTCGGTTAGGACTGCGGGTGAAGAAGCTGAGGACTGACAACGGAGGGGAGTTCACCTCCAGTGAGTTCTCTACTTTTTGCAGGAAGGCATGCATCCGGAGAGAGCTCACTTGTGCACATACTCCACAACAGAACGGAGTTGCAGAGCGGAAGATCCGTCATCTGACGGAGACCTGCAAGTGTTGGCTGCATGCCAAGAGTATCCCAAAGTCCTTCTGGGCGGAGGGAATGTCTTGTGCTGCCTACGTCATCAACAGGATGCCTTTGAGCCCCATCAACATGTTGACTCCGCATGAGATGATGTTCAAAGAGAAGCCAAGCGTGGCACACCTTAGGGTGTTCGGATCCACCTGCTACGTGCATGTTCCAGATGCTCTTCGAACGAAGCTAGATGCGAAAGCAAGGAAGCTAGTCTTCGTGGGATACGATGAGCGGAAGAAAGGATGGAAGTGCATGGACCCGGAGACGCGGAGGTTTGTGGTATCTCGCGACGTCGTGTTCGATGAGGTAATATCTTACAAGGGGTCTTCTGATGTAGAGCTACCAGAGAGCAGGGTGGAAGTGCCAGAAAAAACTGTGGAGGATCTTCAGGTGGAGCTACCTTTGTCACCAGGTGGTCCATCTCCTTCTAGTTCCGAGATGGGGGTTTCTGGTTCAGAGAGCAGGGGGAGCGATGCTCCTAGCACGTCTGGAAGAGGAGCTAGGGAAGAAGCAGCTGGAGATAATGCGGTTCAGGGGAAGGAGCTGAGGAGGTCGAAGCGAGCGATCATTGCCCCTGATCGCTATACAGGAGGAAACGCAGTGAGCTTTGTCTTATGTTTCTTTGCTGATCCCTTGGATGAGAGGGAGCCGTCGAGCTTTGAGAAGGCCAGAGGTGTGAAGGAGTGGGATGTTGCAATGCTAGAAGAGATGACAGCTCTTGAGAAGAACGAGACCTGGTCTCTTGTGCCCAAACCCAAGGGCACTACTCTTGTTACATGCAAGTGGGTCTACAAGCTTAAGAAGAAGGCTGACGGTAACATCGAGCGGTACAAGGCTCGCATTGTATCTCGGGGGTTCTCGCAGCAATACGGAGAAGACTACGAGGAGACATTCAGTCCGGTGGCTAAAATGACTTCAGTTCGGTTCATCATTGCCTTAGCGGCGTTCAGTGGATGGGAGATTTGGCAGCTCGACGTCATGAACGCTTTCTTGTACGGAGAGATTGACAAGGATATCTTCATGGTCCAGCCACCAGGCTTTGTGTCTGAAGATTTTCCGGAGCATGTCTGCAAGTTGAAGAAGGCCCTGTATGGGTTGAAGCAAGCGCCGAGGGCGTGGTACGGGAAGATCGCAGAATATCTCTTATTCTGTGGATTTGGTGCTTCAGACTCAGATTCAAGCTTGTTCGTCAAGAAGAGCGGGGAGCTTCAAGTCATCGTGCTGCTATACGTCGACGATATGATTGTGACGGGGAACTCGAAGGAGGAGGCAGCGCAGCTTCGGGCCGAGCTGTCCATCAGGTTCGAGATGAAGGACTTAGGTGAGCTTTACCATTTCCTTGGACTCGAGGTGCAGAGGAAGGAAGGTGGAGTGCTGGTGATCCAAGCCGGTTATGCGGAGCGGATCGTGGAGCGATTCGGCATGAAGGAAGGGAAGTGTACTTCCACACCTCTGGAGAAGGCTATGAAGCTTCAGAAGGATGAGGGGAGAATCATGCAAGATCCGTTGGTGTTCCGAGCTCTGGTTGGGAGCTTGATCTATCTGACGATCACGAGGCCGGATATTGCATATGCAGTTGGCAGAGTGAGTCGATTTATGGCGGAGCCACGAGTACCTCATCTGCTAGCAGCCAAGAACATTCTGAAGTATGTCAAGGCGACCTCGGACATGGGTCTCCTATATAGGAGGGATGCGGGCTTCGAGGTGCATGGATTTATGGATGCTGATTATGGGGGAGATTCGGATGATCGGAAGTCGACATCTGGATTCGTCTTCATGGAGGGCCCTACAGCTATATCATGGTGCAGCAAGAAGCAGGATTCCGTATCGGTCTCTACCACGGAAGCAGAATACAAGGCTTCGGCCTTGGCAGCTCAGGAAGCCATCTGGCTTAGGAGGCTGGTGGGAGACGTCCACAAGGAGGTTCGGGAGCTGACTCTGCTACGCGGTGACAACGAGAGTGCTCTCAAACTGGTTACCAATCCAGTTTATCACGCGAGGACCAAGCATATCGAGATCGAGCATCACTTCATACGGGAGAAGGTGCTGGAGGGATCTCTTTCGGTCGGGCATGTGCGGAGTGCGGACAACGTAGCGGACATCTTCACAAAGGCGCTGGCAAAGGGGTCGTTCACACGGCTAAGGAGCCTACTGGGGCTAGTTTCAACTTCCCACTTCAAGGGGGAGTGTTGAAATTGTTGAAGTGGAAGTTTGGATGGTTTTTGGACCTGGGCGGTCTGGGAGGAGGTCGGGCGGTCTGGTGTGACCGCACGACTTGGCGGTCTGTCTCTGCGGTCTGGCTTGTCTAAGCCTAGCTGCGGTCCTCTGGTATGGTCGTTGGGTTCTGGTCCAAGGCGATTGGAGGTGGAGGCCGCGCGGTCTGTCTGTGACCGCGTGGTGGGTTGTTCATCTTCAGGTGTGCGCGGTCTGTGCGTGATCGCGTGGTGAGCTATCTTCTTCAAGGATGTGGTGGTCTGGTGTGACCGCACAGCTTAATCCAGGTTTTCTCCAGAATGCGGTCTGGTAGCTGACCGGGCTTTCTGGTGGTATTCACGGACTAAGGACTTTAGTCGCGTGGTCTCAGTTCGCGGTCTCAGGAGGAGACTGGTTGCTGTTCGCGGTCTCAGGAGGAGATCGGCATGCGGACAGGAGTTCGCGGGTTGTTGGCGGACGTACTGTGTTTGTGGTCTCTAGCGAACACAGGTGGTGAATAGCTTCGGGCGGTCTGGCGAGCTCCCTGTGGAGTCGCGGTCTGCTGTGAGAGTGGCGGTCTCTCATGGTGACATTGAAGCTGGCGGGTTCACCAAAATGAAGCAGAAGTAATGTTCCTGATCGCGCGGATTGACCGTTCAGGTCGCGCGGTCTGGGGGTTGGTGATCCTATCTCATAGGGTGGTGACTGGATCAGGTCCCGCGCCTATAAATAGAAGGCCACTGTTGCAGCAAATAGACACACCAAGTGTAAGCTGAGTTCGCTTCTTTCCTGCGGTCTCTATTTCTGTGACCGGGCGGTCTTCTGATTGATCTCTTCTTGTGCAGCTTCTGCGGATAGTGCGAGCAGCAGCGATCACCTCTTCCTCTGAAAGTGTTCGGGCGGTCTGCGGCTTGGAGTTGTGGTGCTGGAGTTCGGGAGAATCAGGAGTTCGGAAAGAAGTCGGGCGGTCTGATCAGCGGTCTGGTGTTGTTCTGAGATCGGCAGCGGGTTGCGGTCTGTCAGGTTGCTGAGGTCGCAGGGAGACCGCGTGGTCTCAAGTTATCTTCAACTTGTAATTTTCTCTTTGGTGTTTGTGCTGGCGAAATCATGTCTCGCCAAGCATGTCTTGCCTTGTAATTGAAGTTTTGCTATCAATAAAGATCACTTGTTTGTCTCCATTTGCTTCTGGTTGTTTGGTTTGTGAACTCTAAGTTGAATAGCTCATGCTCACTTCATAAAGATTGGAAAAAATTCACACTGCGAGCGGTAGGCTCGGGTTATAAGGAAGGACTGGGATAGTCCTGCGAGCGGTAGGCTCGGGTTATAAGGAAGGGCTGGGATAGCCCAGCGAGCGGTAGGCTTGTAGTTTAAATATAAGACTAGTGTAGTCTAGCGAGCGGTAGGCGCGTAGTTTAAATATAAGACTAGTGTAGTCTAGCGAGCGGTAGGCTCGTAGTTTAAAGATAAGACTAGTGTAGTCTAGCGTGCGGTAGACCCGTAGTTTAAATATAAGACTAGTGTAGTCTAGCGAGCGGTAGGCTCGTAGTTTACATGTAAGGCTGGTATAGCCTGGCGAGCGGTAGGCTCTACTTTATAAATGTTGATGTAGATTTGTGAGCTGGAGGCTCGGTAGTAAATGGTTAATACATGTTGCTTGTGTGTAAGATGTGGTGGGTCTTCGGTTCTGTCTTAGTCGTCACACCGACAGCAGTTCGTTGACTCGGCAGTGCTAGTGGTTTTGTGGGGGCCAGGTTGTCTTACTGCGCGTCCGACGGGACGGATTCCCTAAACCCTGCCTGGCCAATTCAGTTTAGTACGTAGGAGCTCGTGAGTACCGGGTATCGGTATCACAGCGTACGTTAGGGCCTAGGTCTGGTAGTGTGACTTACCCACCTAGGTGAGGAGACGCCCGCTCATCTGCCACCGTTTGACCACGACGGGAGGTGCCCGAGAGGTTAGCTACCTCCGAAAAGTGGGAACTAAAGGTCTGTACGTACAGAGTCGTGTGGGTGAGTTGCATGTGTATGAAATAATAATACAAACATTGCATCATTGCATTGCACATCATAGCATAACATTTCTGCACAAACAGAGACCTCATCGTATAAATTAGTGCGGGCTCTTTTATACGATGAGTTTACTTCTTGTCAGATCCCTTAGCTTATGTGCTTTGTGTGTGTGCTTATAAGTTAAGGTTACTTTCGTAGCTGCTCTTATTTTTTATACCTGCTCTTTTGTTTATACCGCTCTTTACTTATTGCCTTTATATATACTCCTGCTAGAGTAGAGATGTTTTCATTACTTGTTTAGTATCTATATACTTGCTAGTCTCGCCGCTGTCACCTGCTTTTGAATTACCTTGATGTCCTCCGCTTCCTCCTCCCGCACGGTGCCTAGGAGTCGCGGGTGGAGGCGGTGAGGAATATGCTGAGTCTTATAGACTGACGGTCGGTGGACCTCATCATTTTAGGGATGATGTGTCGGAACAACAGAACCTCGTTCAGGAGACAGGACAGGAAGTCGGGATGAAGCAGAGCAACCACTACACGTCGTCGCAGCAGCAGCTACAGATGCATGAAGACAGAGTTTGATAGCTTCCGCATAGATGTAGAGTGAGAGTGTTGATGCTCTATATTTGAACATGTATCGGGCTTAAGCCCCTATTCGTTTAGTTCTCTTTTACTTAAATTCTCATCGTGGATATTGTAATCATGTAATTTACATATTTAATGTGATTTGTGGACTAGTTTCTTCTATTTGCTTCTATTACTATGAATTGTGGTTGGCCTGGATGATGATGGATAGCCGGCAGGATCGGCGTATTGTGGCGGCGACCATTGGGTGTAATGGTCTCGCCGCAAGACGGCGGTTCTGGGCGGTAAGACCCGGGAAGGAATGCAAAAAAAAAGAGGGTCTTACACAGCGGTTGGGGCTGCACTTCGTCCCAGCGGTTGGGTCCCAGTGGGAAGGCCGCAGGCCGCCGTCGCGGCGGCCGAAGGCCGTCGAGGACCAGCGAGCACGGGCAAAGCCCGTGCGGAGCTGCTAATAATAGTATATATAAGATATAAAAAGGATTAAAAATAATCCTAAATCTACCCCATCCATCTGCAACCCTCCCACGTGAATATATAAGATGGAAAAATAAAAACCTAGGGCTGCTCTCCCGTGAAGGAAAAAAGAAGCGCCGCATGTATCTTTCCCTCAAGCCGCCTGTGTGCACGAACGCCTTCTCCATCTCTTCTTTCTTCTCCGGATCGGGACTTTCTCGCCGGCTGCGACCTTTGGCGGTGCCAGACCAAGCAGCGGTGGTCGGAGGCCTTGAGGCGGCGTGGAGTCCGGTGTTGAGATTTGACAGCGGCGATTGTCGCAAGGGCGGAGACGCTGAGGACTCTTTGTGTGAGGTCATTACGGAGCCGGCGGTGGTGGCGTCGTGCTTGTGTAGCGGGGTTGCGGTGCGTGTGTGCGGGGGAGCACCGGTGTGGGCGGAGGCCGATTTGGGCGGAGCCGGAGAGGCATAGGCGGTGTTTGGCGACCGTCATTTGGGCTCAGGAGAGCAAGGACCGTTGAAGCGTCGGCGATGTTGTCGGATCACGATCGTGATAGTACAATGGTATAGAGTGCGCAACTTGGCGCAAAGGACGGCGGTGTGCAACCGCCGTAGTTTACTCAGGCGAGAATATTGGGTCGCATCTGCGGCTAGTGGCATTCAGCGCGAGTAGGCATCTTAGCCTCAAGTGGACGTTGGTGGCGAGACATCTGAGTCTCGAACGGGGCAACCTACTGACGGGTTGCGGACTGATCAGAGTGCGTCAACGACGTTGTGCGTCGACGTAGACAGACAGCTTGACACATTATTGAAAAATCTTGGAAGACTGCAGAAGATTCAGAGAACTAGTTTGGAGCGAGTCACTCTGACTCGAACTAGGACGTCTTTGTAGGTATACCTGTATCTTTCTCTTGTCTTTACATTTGTGCTAGCTGTAGGATCCATCTGGGGATCACGGAGGGAAAACCATTGTATTGTTGAACATTATTTAGTGGAGGCTTTCCGGGTTGAACTCTGATCGTCTCGTGATTTTTACCATGTTTTGATGGTTTTCCACATATACGTCGTTGTGTCTGATTGTGATTATTTTTATTCTTGCGTATTTCGCTAATGACTTTTGCAGGTAGCACAACTCGCGTCCTCACGTGCACTCATGTCCGTAGGAACGTGTTTCTCACAACAGATCTCACACTACTTCTATCATTGTTTTTCTTTTTTCTAATATATAATATTGGTTTCTTTGAGTGCAGCTACCGCTAGCTCATTGATACCTTCAAAATAATAATAATAATGATTGAGCAACGAAGGTGATCTTTTCGATCTTCTAGGATGCTGATTTCCCCTCTCCGGCGATAAAATTAGAGCGATGTTAAACGCAGGCCAGTTTTGGCTATATGCAGGCCACAATTTTTTTAAAAAGAGCGATGTTAAACGCATAACAGTTTTAGCTATATGCAGGCCACAGTTTTAAAAAAAGATATCATTTTTCCTTTTAAAACTTCAGGAAAAATGATTCGAGTAGTTTAATCTTATGTATTTTTTCCTTCCATGCAACCGTCCCCAAGGAGTTTACTCGTTTGTCCAAGTCCGATGTGTTTTTATATTACAACTGGCCTAAAGCGATGGCGACGGCGGCGATGGCGACGATCGCGACTTCGTCGGAGATGTTGGCGATGTCGGCGATATCGGCGATGGCGGCTATGTCGGCGACGTCGGCGGCGATGGCGGCTATGTCGGCGACGTCGGCGGCGATGGCGGCGATGTTGGCGACATCGTCGGCGATGGTGACGTCGTCGGCGATGGTGACGTCGTCGGCGATGGAGGCGATGGCAGCGTCCGCGACGTCGTCGGCGATGACGGCGTCCGCGACGATCGCGACATCGGCGGCGTCGTCGGCGATGGCGGCGATCGCGACGTCGTCGGCGATGGCGGCGATCGCGACGTCGTCGGCGATGGCGGCGATCGCGACGTCGTCGGCGATGGCGGCGATGTCGGCGATGGCGGCGTCGTCGGCGACGTCGGCGATGGCGGCGATGGCGGCGATGGCGACGATGGCGGCGACGTCCGCGATGGCGGCGATGGCGGCGATGGCGCCGATGGCGGCGATGGCGACGATCTCTCTCTCCTCGCACGCATGATATTTTACTTATTTTATGAATGATATTTTGCTTGGTGATTTATTTAGGAAAATATTAATTCAAATTTGGCCTGCATGAATAATTTTTTGGCCTGCATATATCCGCGGCCTGCATATAGCCAAAACCGGCCTGCATTTAACATTGCTCTAAAATTAGGGCAATGTTATAGGCAGTCCTATTCTCGCTATTTGCAATCCAATTTTTACGAGTTTTTCCGCGCTTTTTGAAAATGCGCTTTGTACATGCATTTTTAGGAAAATTGTTCAACACAAAAGTTGTAGATCTCGTCGAGATCTGCAACTTTCGTGTTGAACACTTTTTCTAAAAATGTCTTTTTAGGAAAAGTGTTACATGCATTTTTAGGAAAAGTGTTCAACACGAAAGTTGTAGATCTCGACGAGATCTACAACTTTAGTGTTGAACAATTTTCCTAAAAATACATGTACAGAGCGTATTTTCAAAAAACGTGGAAAAATTCGTAAAAATTAGACTGCGAATAGTGAGAATAGTACTGCATATAAAATTGCCCTAAAATTATATATATAGTCACTGAAAACGATTTTATAAACAGCAAAATTTTAATTAAAATAATCCAACATTAGAATAAGCCATGCTTGCAGAGAGTGTTGGAACCTAAGCAATCAAAGTTAAAACTAGTTGGTTTAGGGGGGCGAGGATATAGATTAAGGGTTCATTTGGTGCGGTGGTGGCAATTGTAAAGCGGTGGTTACTGTTGTAAAATCCGGTACGCATAGCAGGCAAAGCTATAATGAACATATGTACACAAGAAGCAATCATGGAAATATATATAATCAATAATATAAATGCAAATACATGAAAACGGGAGAAGAAATGATCGTCCGATGAAAACACCGAGTATGCGTCGGACACGCTAGATCCGCGGTCGAGTAATAAATCTGGACTGCAATCCGCCTAGCGAACGTATAAGGTTTACCAGAACTTTCAACGTCGATGTACGACGTTCAACCGCACCACCACCGAAGAGAAAACACCGTCGAGGCTAACTGCACTCACACACACGCCTTCGACACCACGCCTCTCCACTTTAAAGAACGTCCACCGCAACGCCGGCGACAATCTCTGTTAAGTATTTTTATTTAATATGTCTGCGTGTCGGAACCGACACATTATGCTTAACGGGTTGCGTGTCGACCTAGAGTTTGGTCTCTATGTTGGAGATACTATATAACTCTCATTCCAAACTAGATGAGACATGTAGAATATCTTGAGCAACCATAGCCTTTACATTCTCAAGATACAAAATTCTCGTCTAGGGTTCGTTCCTATTTTGTGATCTTCCTCCGCTCTCAGTTCCGCATTGTTCACTATTTCGCTTCCGCCCTGCTCCCGGTCCATTCCAGTCGGCCATCGCTCGCGTTTTTCTGCGCTCGAGTTTTCTGTCGTCGCAAATCGCTGCTTCTTGCTAGATTGGAAATCCATCTCCGATCTCTGTGTCACTCGTTGATTCCAGGAAGAAAGTCGACGCCAACCTAAGGAGAGATCTCGATCTTTGTGATCCTGGTTTTTTGTCGATCGATCTCAAGAAGACGCTGGTGCAGATCGGTAGAGGAAGAACCTTACTCTCGTGCGTTGTTCGGTGGTCGTGGAGAAGTCACTGATCTCATTGTTTCCCGTCGTCGATCTCAACGTCGCAGCCGTTTCTTGCGTCAATCGGAAGAGAGAAACCAGTCTCTCTCGTTCTTGTGCGCCGCTACCGCTCGTTCGAGAAGCCGATCCAGTGGAGTTCCTTTCGACATTCCTGGATCTAGGTCCGGTCGATGCTTCTAATCCACTGGAGTTCCCGCCGAAACTTGCTTCCATCCCGCCGAATCTGTTGATTCCATCTTGAAAGGAAAAGCGCCTTCTATCGGTAGCAAGAAAGGAAATCTGGTGCAGCCGCTCGACGAAGTCCAGATCTTCGCCGATCCTTTCCATCGCCGCTTGCTGGGAGGATATCCATTCTGATATCCGGTCCTATATCCGATCTTATTCCTGGAGGTTTGAAGTTGTCGATCGGATCAAGATTTTGGCGATTATTTTTCAGCCAGAGAGGAGCAAAACTTAATATTGGATTGGATCTGAAGTTCACTTGTCGTCTTCGCGGATCAGGTGACATCTTACTGGTTTTTATTTTTCTGTGTGAAAAACATGTCGAAACGAAGCACCTACGACATCATTAAGCTGCAGTCCTTTGATGCCACAGATTTCTATGTTTGGAAAATCCATGTCCAATTGAGCATGAAAGAGCGCAAAATTTTCTACACCATCCTCAACTATTTCGCTACGATGCGTGAGGACGTGGACGAGTACCAGACGAGCAAGGCTGATTAGTTTTGCAGGGATTATCTCCTGAATTCCCTAAACCCTTGCCCGCTATGACCTACAGTGCTTATAAGACTGCGAAAGAAATCTGGGATCGCCTGAACGCACACTTCCAAAAAGAAGAGGGACTGTCGAAAACTCTCCTTGGCGAGAAATTTTTTTAATTTCAAATTTAACTCAAATTCGTCAGTCACCTCTAAACTTATTGATATGGAAAACTTGTGTCTCAAGCTGGAAGACGAGCAGTCTGATATATCCGATAATCTATTCGTTAGTCTGATTCTTAGCAAACTGTCTCCTGAGTGGAATACCTTCAAGACTGAAATGCACATACTAAAGGAGAGGATCACATTAGATGAACTCAAAAGATTCATTCACAACGAAAATCAAAACCCTGCTGGCAAAAGCCTGGAACAAGCTGGTCAACCCTCTCAGGTTGCCAACTTTGTTTCTCGACCCAGCAAGTCTCATCGGAAGCCCGCAACACTCAAAAGTGAAGTCTCTACACAGCTACCAGCCAAAAAGCCTTCCCTCAAAAGGAAGAGAGACAAGTATCATAACTACGGCCAGTGAAGTCACTGAGTCGCTGAATGTAAAGGTCCGAAGAAGAAAAAGGAGGAAGCCCCATAGAATGTTATGAATATGCTGGTCGAGATCTACGGTCCTATGTCCTTTGTGGCTATGATTGAGAGCAGTCACCACATCGTGTCTTCGGAGTTGTGGCTGGACAATGGTGCTACCTGTCATGTGACGAATTTCAAATCTCTTCTTACTGGTGTTACTGAGGTCAGTGACAAGGTTGAAAATTGCAATGGAGAGACCGAAGTTAAGCATGCTGGGACAACATAGTTGGTCCTCTCTTCAGGTGAAACTTTAACTTTACAATATGTTAGAGTAGTTCCTAGTTTAACTAAAAATACTCTAAATAGGTCTCCTTCTAGCTGATTATTGAGTACTACGTTCTTTTTTTGTAGAACTAGATACATGCACATTTTCGAAGGATGAATTCATTTCTAATGAAATTCTCAATTGAAAATTACAGGAGTTGATGTTGATGGAGGAGCACTGGCAAGATGAGATCCTAAGCATGATGATTTGCTGGACGTCTGAGGCTGACGACAGCTAGAGTGTTATTTGTTTCTTTTCTGTTTTATCTCAACTTAGAGCATTTGTTTAACTCTTCTTTTGATACATTTGATATTTAGATTCTTGCTCTTTTGTTGATTTTAGCCGCTATATATGTTGGACTAGTGTTATGATCGTACTTTAGATTGCTCTGTGGTACATCTGAGATTTAATTTTATTCTTATGCGTGCATACAATTTTCTTTGAGTTTAATCTATTTGCAGGTGTTGGACACGGTTGTGTACTTTTCACGATTTGTTGAATTTACACAAATCACCCTGACCGTCGCCGGGTTTACCGCGGACATATAGGAGGAGATTGTTAAGTATTTTTATTTAATATGTCTGCATGTCGGAACCGACAAAATAAGCTTAACGGGTTACGTGTCGATCTAGGGCTTGATCCATACACGGGAGATACTATATAACCCTAATTCCAAACTAGATGAGGCATGCAGATAATCTTGAACAACCCTAGCCTCTACAATCTCCAGCAAGACCGGCGACAACAACCAAGGTCGGCGACCCCTCCGAGTTCACAAGCGAGAGAGAGAGAGAGAGAAGGGCGCAATCTTCAGGCGGATGGATCTCACAAAGCTACCGGTGGCTCTCCTCGAAAGCGGCTGCCCGGTTGCTACACAGGCGGCTCCACTCGGTTTCTCCAAAACCTAGGTAGATGGCTCTCCACATAGGCGCGCGGGCGGCTCCTTATTTTTCTTAAGTGAACACGAGTCTCTATATATATATACATTACCGCGGGTTGGCCGGCGGCTGCGGGTTGGCCGGCGGCTGCGGGCTCGCCGGCCATCGGCCGCCCTGGGCTCGTCGGCGGCGGTCGGTGGACGCCAAGCCCGCAGCCGTCGGCCGCCCCACTGTAAAAAAATTGCAACGGCAGCGGCGCCGCCGCCGTTGCTGCTGCAAATTTTTTTTTACAGAAGGGGTGGCCGGCGGCTGCCGACGAGCCCGGGGCGGCTGGTGGCCGGCGAGCCCGCAGCCGCCGGCCACCCCTCTGTAAAGCGCATTTTTTTTAATTTTACTGCGCTCAACACTATAGCCGTTGGACCTAAATCCTAAACGAATCCGGATCCTGTTAGATCCAGATCCAAACCAAACCCAAAAAACAACCGTTATAAACCGTCGTTGTTAAACGTCCGACCTCACTTAAGGACGAAGTCCACCGACTTCTCTGCTAAAAAATAGTTTTGTTTTTATGATGGGGGTCATGCATAACCGCTGTCATGTCAAACACATTGTATGTCAGTGACGCTGGAGCAAAAACTTTTCGCAAAACAGATCCAAAGACTATTTTGCATAGCGCACGCCAGTGGTTGCGAACAAGGCGGCGACAAACAAAGTAGTCGTTTATACCGCCATGAACATTTTCTCAAGTCAAAGTTCTCCGTAGTCATCCGGTTGTAATTAAACATTAGCAGCTATGAGCGTCGACCCAAACCTAAAGAAGAGAGTTTGGGCCAAAACTATGCCAAAATCATTCCAAACACTTGTAATGTATGTTAAATTGTTAATTGAGCGCGTAGATGTGTCTTGCTAACTTGCAAATTCAAAGCGGTTTTTGCAATTTCAAAAAGTAGACGATAAAATATATGGACCACTAAGTATATAAATATACACTATTTATACGAGAAGACGATTCTTTGGTTTAACATTCATTATTTCAACCTTACCGCACTTTTACTTGGTATTTACATGATTCAAAAAGAACACGGGCTGAGCTACAGTGCTCATGCCCGTCGTTCACGCGAGATTGGGCTTTATGGAAATTTATTATTAGTGTTGCGGGTCGCTCGGGTGCTCTGGTAGACCGGTCGAATTGAACCACCTTAGCTCAGAAGCGAACCGAGCGCGCAAACAGTCAATTAGAGATTCGTTGAGTACACTGAGACTTTTTAACGTGGAAAACCCGGAAAGGGTAAAAAACCACGCGGTCGGAACTGTGCCGACCAACTCCCACTATCTTCTGGGGGGTTACAATTAGAGACTTAGAACTCGAGCGCGACAGGCCGCTGCTCGTTACAATAATAGAGAGAGAGAGAGAGTTCCGAAGGTGACAGACCATCTTCAGAAAAACTAAGTCTTTTTTCCTTCTGAGAACTGTGAAGAACAAAAGTGAGAATGCTGAGTCGCCTTCCGGGAGAACAAAAGTGAGATGCTCCGGAGAACAAAAAGTGAGAATGCTGAGTCGCCTTTCGGGATGGAGGAAATCTTCAAGTCCACGAAGGAGATCTTCAAGCGCCGAAGGAGAATTCCGTGAAAATCTTCAAGGAGCTCTCCCGGGTCCAGAAGGCAAGGTCCCCTCAAATGCTCTGAGCTCCTTTTATAGCTTTGGTCGGGGGTAGCCCGGTAATTTTGCCGTCATAACCACCATAACCACCTGGCGGACGAATCACGTTTCCCGGTTCAGAGCACACGGATCGCCATTTTTCGTAAATGACCGTCTTGCCCTCGGGCAGTTCGAGCAGCTTTGTTGAAGACGAAAAAGACGACAAGATATTCCTGCAATCTGAGAAACTAGAAAGACAAAATGTAAGCATGCTAGAAAGACAAAATGTGACCATGCTAGAAAGACAAAAAGTGAGCGTGCCCGAAATGTGAAAGTGCTCTGAGCGCGCTCAGAAGTGTTCTGAGCGCGTAACGAACGGGGAACTGCTCTGAACGAAGTCCGGAGCCCGAAAAGCGGGCGGCGAGCCGGAAGAGGGGGGACTCACCCCAACCTTGCTACGGGGGGAGAGCGGTTCAACCATACCTAAAGGCGGGCGCGGCGCGGCCGCACCCGAGGGAGGGGCGCGACTTGGTTTGGCCGCACCCCAAGGGGGTGCGGCTTGGGGCTCGGCCGCACCCAAGGGGGTGCGGCTTGGCCGCACCCCTCATGGGGTGCGGCTTGGCCGCCCCCCCACATGGGGTGCGGCTTTGGCCGCACCCCAAGGGGGGGGGGGGTTGCGGCTTGGCCGCATCCCCCACTATGGGGGTGCGGCTTGGCCGCATCCCCCACTATGGGGGTGCGGCTATTCGCACCCCACTAGTGGGGTGCGGGCTAATCGCACCCCAGTAGTGGGGTTCAGTCATGGCGGAGCGCGACGTGCGTTTCGTGCGTGTTTGCGTGTTGGGGGCGGAAATGGCGGCTTCAGCTTCTCCAACTCGGGCGATCATGCGTTGACTGTTGACCCCACCTCCCTTGAGTGGAGTTTTCCCTAGACGCACCCCAAGGCCTCTACGGATATGTAACAATTAGCAACGGGGAGAACGACGGGGAGACGAAGGATTACTAAAATTTATTATTAATCCTTTTTTTATTTGATTTAAGCAGTGGTGGGTGAGTGAGGAGAGAGGACAAAAGTTGTATAATAAAATTTTATAATAAACTTTTATAATAAATGCAATATATTATTAATTTCATTGATGTCAGATATGATCAAATTATTAATTTAGCCTCAGGGTCACGATGCTAACAACCTTCCATACTAATATTTATTTATATATATGAGCATCGAGCACGTGTGTAGCTATGCCCGTGCTCGATGCTCTCGGGCGGCCTTCGGCCGCATCAATACGGGCTTCCCTGTTCTGAGGTCCTTATTTAAACTTCTCTACTTTATAAAAATAGTCTCAATTCTTTAAAATACTTGAAATCAGTCCCTAGACAAACTCTGTAAACTAATTTAACGAAAACTTGAAATAGTTGAGAGCATCCATGATTCATCGGAGAAGAAGCAAAGCCATTATATGTGGCTGCCAATACCTTCCACGTCACGACACTATAACATTTTTTGCCTTTAACAAAACTTCATTTTCCAACATTTGTAAAATAGGGGCATTTACCGGGATCTTCCCTCTAAGTTTGCAAAATTATAGATTGCACCCCTCTTATTATTGAAATTACAAAAAGCTCCCCTCCATGTTACAAAACATATCATTTACCTCCCCTGAAGTTCACATTTCATAACATTCATGCACAAAAATACCCCCTTCGGAGTACATTTTCAGGGGGGATATTTTGTGCATAAATGTCATGAAATATGAACTTCAGGGGAGGTAAATGTTATGTTTTATAACATTCATGAGAGGTTTTTGTAATTTCAATAATAAGATAGGTGCAATATGTAATTATGCTATCCGGAGAAAGCTTTGGTAATTATTCCTTATAAAATATTGTCTAAACATAGAATAAGAAACAATTTTTAATTGTTGCAATAGAGCAGTCATTTTATGCAACATATTCAACCCAACATTCAATAAATGTTTCCTTATCATTACTAATAACATTTTCCAAATGTTGCATTTGCCGATTCACTTGAAGCAACAATTGTAATATGTTGTCTGTTAAAATTATATTTTGCAACATGTTAAAAATGTTCGTCCCCCTATCTAACCTCAGCAGAAATAATAACTCGCACACCAGAAATAGCTATCTGCACACCAAAATTAATACTTAAAATTAAATTTATAAAAAAACTACTCTTTTCTAACCTCAGCCACCCTCCTCCACTACAACAAAGTAATAATAGGGGGACATTTTTTTGCGGCGCTTTTAAAAAAACAAATACACAGTGAAGTCGTACTTATATGTAATGATGATCAGAACACGATCCTTTCCATAGATGCATGTGGAATTATACATGCAGCAGCACAAAACGCCAACGCAGAAAAACGCCAAACGGCTGCATGCACGGCCACAGATTTACAGAACGCCGATACTATAATTAATAATGTCTACTGTCAAATTTCACAACCCCGCTTACAAGTTTGATGTCGTTACTACCACAATCATAAACTCCTTCCATTTCCGCCATGGATTTACAGTTATTCGACGACGACGAGCCGCTCTTGATCTCCTTCTGATGACTCTTCGCCGAGCTCCTCCCGCCGCTTCCTCCTTTGGAATCCATCGGCGGCCGAACCTTCACTCCTCTAATCATCTGTTCGAACACAGTCAAAAAATCAGTCTATTTAGGCTCCGTTTGGCGCGGAAGACAACGGTTATGAACGCTACCAAGAAAAGATAACAAGTTTTAACCAAAAAGGCGGACAAAGACACTTAGGTGAGGTCTGGCATTCACGAACGACGGTTCATAACCACTGTGTTCACAACCATCACCACCACGCCAAACGGAGCCTTAAACTTATATAAAACGGTATAGTAAATTTATAAAATTACATGTTGCACCCTCTGAAAATTACAAAGATAGAGGCGCAACCTGTAATTATGCGAATTCTCGAGAAAGATTTGGATAATTAATAGTATATATACGTGAATGTAAAGAGATTTAGTATATGATGAGAACAATACATATTTCCCACATTTGACATCTGAGTATATTACTATGAAATCTCCTTCTTGAAGTCCGTTCGTTCGCACAAAGTCGCCTAAAAAATTCAGCATAAAATCATACACTATAGAGAGAGAGAGAAAGAGATTAGGCACGAAGAATCCACCGTCCATCTCACGATTTGCACTAATCTTACAAGCGCCATGCGACGGATGGTGGCTCCATTATCATTCTTTAAGTGAAAATGCAGTCAGTCCTTAACTTTAGCCTAAGTTTGAAACAAGTTCGTAGTTTATTTTATTTTTCTCATATTGGCCTCAGAAACTTTACATTTGCCTTTGAAACATATCTTTGTTAATTAACACGGGGCGAAGATATGGCACCGTAGTGGCTATTTAGTTTTATTAATTTATTACAAATTAATTAAAATAATTTATTATTATTATTTATGTCATGTATAAGCTTTCAGTCCTAATTAATTATTAGGCATAAATAATAATAATAATGAACAATATTTATGCCTTCTAAGCAGCGCCGCGTCATGGTAAACCGTTAAAAACTTAACGAAAATTAGTTCAATGACTTATTTCAAACTTAATATAAAGTTCTGAGACTAATATGAGAAAAATAAATGTTCATGAACCTATTTCAAACTAAAGCTAAAGTTTATGGGCTGATTTATGCATTTTGCCTACACTTTTATGTGAGAAATATTTATTTGGCGGCGGTGTTAAGATTTCTCGACTAGCTATACACAAGTACCTGTGTTCTCCAAGATGTACATTCTACTCTTGTTGTTAGGCCAGAACCTGTAGATCAGGTTTATCTGCTATATTTATTATTCTTTGCATGCATGAAAATGAGCAGCACATATATAGAATAGAGCTTCAAAAAAGAAAAGAAAAAAACAGTAATTTTTTTAAATAATAACGGTAACTAAGTACCTGTAACGCATGTTCCAAACCCTAGATGTGCCAATGTCCTCCATCTCTAACGAGATTCCGTCCCTTGCGTCGAGCTCTGGAAGATGAATTTCGGCTTCTTTCTATAGAAGTTTCCGGAAGAAGAAGAGGAAGGAAAATCATCAATAGGGTCATAGATACACTCTTATATCTAGAATGTTAATTAGGGCGGGCTTCATCCGCAACATATACATATGAGTACTCAAAATGATCGTAAAAAATATACATCAATATTTTAATATTTATTTTCTAATAAAATATTCGCATATACGTAAAAACTTTATATATAAATATAAATATATATATAGTAGATTTAAGACAACAGCCTATTATAGGTGTAGGAGTTCTAGTCAACTTTTTAGATTTGATGATTTTTTTATTGGGATATTATGTAATTACATAAATGGGCATGAGATTTATATAATTACAAAATTTTATTAATATATGTTAAAGTAATTAGCATAAAAGGAGAAGGTTGTATTGGGCATGTTTTGAATGTTGCACCAAAGATAACTTTTCATTTATTGTAGTAAAAGATATATTAAATATTATATATATATATAATTATTATAACTCTCTCTCTCTCTCTCTCTCTCTCTCTCTCTCTCTCTCTCTCTCTCTCTCTACCTTGCGTGTAAACTCACCCCTCCGCCTCTCTCCCTCTCTCCCGCCCTCCCTCCCTCTCTCTGCTCTCTACCTTTGTGTGACCGACGACATGCTTGCACTATAGCAAAGGCAAATATTGGGCATGTTTTGAATGTTACACCAAAGACAATTTTTCTCTTTATTATAGTAAAAGATATATTAAATATTATATATATATAATTATTATAACTCCCTCTCTCTACCTTGTGTGTAAACTCACCCCTCCGCCTCTCTCCCTCCCTCCCTCCCTCCCTCTCTCTCTTTTGTGTGACCGACGATATGCTTGCACTGTAGCAAAAGCAAATATTGGGCATGTTTTGAATGTTGCACCAAAGACTTGCAACTTTTCCCTTTATTATAGTAAAAGATATATTAAATATTATATATATATATAATTATTATAACTCCCTCTCTCTCTCTACCTTGCGTGTAAACTCACCCCTCCGCCTCCCTCCCTCTCTCTCCTCTCTCTACCTTTGTGTGACCGACGACATGCTTGCACCGTAGCAAAAGCAAATATCTATATTTAATATAATATAATTATATATATAAAAACATCTATACTCTACACGATATTTTGCGGGGTTATTTATTGTTATTCGAGTGATTAGGTGTAAATTAGTACTCCAAATGGTGTACCTTCGATAACCAAGTGGTTAGATATGGACTTATTTAATCAATTTAACCAAGTACATAAGCAAGTAAGCTAGATACCAATGCACATTATTTCTAATAATGTTACAAATACATTAGTACAAAGAATTTACAATAGAATATATGAGAATGGTACTTCAATCAATAATATTAATATTTACTAAAAGAATATCCTAGGGCATCTCCCTAATGTTTGGTAATTAAGGATCATTTGATGCCCCTCCGCCTCCTTTAATGTCTTTGTGATGTCGGCCCACTACAACAAATTTGACCATTGACGACGCTTCTTTATGTATTCCGCGACGTTTTTCAAGCGCCCCTAATGTTACAGCAACATTTTCCTGAACGCCGCTAAGACGTCGCGGTATGAATCGTCGCCGATACTTACGCAACGTTTTATTGACAAACCAATTTTTTCCCGCACAAAGCTACTTACCATATCTGGCGTACTCGGATCGATGATCCGACTCCACGGATGTGTCTGACCTGTCATTCTGACACGATTTCATATATTACATTGTCATTTTTGCTTTATTTTTGATGTAATCAGGTCACCCCATCTCCGACCAATCACAGACGTCGATGGTGAGATGCCCTAATATCTCTTTATAATAAATAAGAGTGTACGGGGGACGGGGGTTGCCATGAGCGCTTGCAGATTTTGGAGTAGTGAATTCCCGGAATCCCGCGATCACCCCACGGTGCTAACTCCGTGGAAACCTAGGTGACGACTCTTAGGCCCTTTCCCGCTCCCCAAAGGAAACCCTAACCCTTAGCCACCTTCCTCCACCATCTCAAGCCTCTGCCGCCACCTCCCTACCCCCAACAGCAGTCGTCGTCCATGCTGTAACAGCAGTCGCCGCCCCTGCTGTAACAGCAGCCGTCATTCCCCTTTCCCTGTTGTCCAACAACAACCGCCCAGTCCTCTGCCTGCAGGCGCCCATCCAGCCACCTCCCTGCCTACAGCCGCCCATCCAGCTACCCCCTACTTGTAGGCGCTCCCTCCAGACACCCTACTCCTGCTGCCCCTCTCCAATACAGCCCGTCAGTTTTTCCCTACAAAACCAGTCCCCCATCTTCCAAAACAGCCACCTCCACCCAGATCTGCCCAAAGCCGGTCCCCTACCTTCCAAAACAGCCACCACCCAGATCTGCCCAAAACTAGTCCCCCACCTTCCAAACCAGCCACCTCCACTCAGATCTAGCCATGTAACCTCACATCTCGCCATCGCATCGTCGTCCTAACAGGATCTACTCCTCCACGACAGCTCCCATATTTTGTGAGTATTTATTTGCTGTATGGAACTTTAATTCTCAATATTAATATATAGTGTTATGATTTCATGTTTGCTTGGATCTCTGGAATAGTAATTGTTTGCTTTAGATTATTTTGTGATTTGCAGGAACTATCCATCGCACACTCTTGCTTTGACCCTCCACGTGGAGGAAAACCTAAGTTTGCTCTGCCCTAAAGAATTATTTTGCTATTGCTAAAATCATATGCGTGTGATTTAATTATTTATTATCTGATTTTAAATTCGCTGTCAGATATTATTAAAATCATGTGCTTGCATATTTGCATTGCATGTAGGGTTAGGGCATCGTTCATCTGCCACCTATAGATTCATCCTGTGTCAGCTCTATGTCCAGTTCTATTGTGATTTGCCAGTTAAAAAAACTTCAAGCTCCAGAGATGGTTGTTTTTAAAAAAGAAATACAAGCACAGACCACAACTTATATGATGATTTTTTACACTGCAATATTATGAACTTTCTATTCTTCCTTTCAAATTTTACTTGGTTGCTAAGTTATTCATATAATTCATCGATGTTCCCGAAGATCGCATCATCAAAAATTATTCAGGATTCTTCTCGAAAATTGTTCCCAACACTCTAGATAGCTATCATATTTTACTTCTTTTTATGTGGAAATTTTAAGAGAAAATGATTAAAAATTATAATGTGATCAAGATCTTTCTAGTTTAATTTTGTAAATCTTAGCCATTTTTGAATCTGATGTTGAAAACATTGTGATCCACCAAAATGGTTCTATCTCCACGAGTTCTAACGAAGCTTCGACCACACTAATGTTCTCAAGTTTATTGTTAGATCTTTTGGTAATTAAACTCAATAAAGTGAACCTTTAAGCTTGCATTGTACTAACACAGAGTCTTCTTATGTCTTTGTTGAAACTATTCTATACAATTTTTAGTGAAACTTAAGTTTGATGTTCCAAACTGTAAATGTTCATTTTCTTAAGGAGTTTTCCGGGATTATTTTAGAGATGGACATAAAATACTGCCCAAATTACTTCAAATTATATCATCTTCCCACTATTTGCAAAAGGAAAAAAAACTACTTATATTATCCCTTTCTAGTTATATCCCCCCCCCCCCCCCCCCCCCCCCCCCCCATTACTAGTTCCTTAGGGCATTTGCTATTAGTAGTTCCTTAGGGTATTTGCTAGCCCATCTACAATCTTACATAAGATTTCTCAATATATATCCATCGGCCCAATTGTTAACACTACTTTTTCAGACTAATTTAGACAATGCAAATCATCCTTAGTATCGGGCAACAATCATTGTTCTTTCTTAGGGTTGCTTATATTTTAAAAAGAAATAATGTGGTCTACGAATAACATGAAATTTAAAAGTCATTAGGATGATCTGATCCATCCAAAATGGCATGATTGATAGGGACGGTTCATTTACAACGCTATATTTTAAAAGCAACTCAAACCCTAACCCACATTACCCTCAGCAAAATGACCCTGCACGCTCCGCATACTCATCTTCCACTTTCCTCCCCCGACCTAAATCGTCCTTCCCCTCTGCAGCACGCTTCTTGCCGCCGAAATCATCATCCACCAACCTTCTTCTTCATGCCACAGACCTCTGTGGAGTTCCACCAACCTTCTCTCGATTGTCATACCATAGTGCATCATTCGCCTGTTTTCTCGACGGCTAAGCCCCATCCGGGTGCACCTCCTTCCCCACTGGGATATGTGTGTGTGTGTGTGTGTATATATGTGTGTGTGTGTGTGTGTGTGTGTGTGTGTCTATGTATATATATATATATATATGTGTGTGTGTGTGTGTGTGTGTGTGTGTGTGTGTGTGTGTGTGTAAGCCTATAAGATAGTCCTACTATATATATATAACCATGTACCCTAATCAAATGCAATTGAAATTTCTGTCTTGTGTATAGATTTTCCTTTTGTTTGTAGTGTATATATCCCTATTTGATATATAGTTTACATAATTGGTCAACAAATTTTGGCAACCCATTTTTAGTTCATTTTTGCCTCAATTGAAGTACTTAATTATTCTCTTGATTAGGGTTGCTAAAAATTATCTCTCAAACTAATATGATCCATACTCAAGATCAACTGGTTTAGTCTTACTTTGAGTGCACCATCAAGCAAAATTATATCTTAATGTGAATCCATTTTCGTTGAGCTGCGTCACACTCATTTACTTTTATTCTAGCAAAAAATCACTTCAATTTTGATAATTTAACCTCTCAATCCAACATACCGATACTCATACATGCATGTATACATTAATCCAAAACAAATACATACATAAATGAATGTGTATATGCATATATATATTTAATTTATAATTGATCCCAATTCATATTGAATCCTAAATCACCAAAAGGTTTATGAACCACTTTTATCGTTGACCTCTGATGAAATTTCTTCTAAGAAGTCCCCCATCACCGCAGTTTACATGAGTAAGTCACCTAGTTTAGAATAAGGCGGGGTGTCTGAATGCCTTTAATGCTAAGTTGGGTCCCCTATCTGGCCCGTTTACTTGTAATGGAGAAGGTGATTATATGCGTGGAGGCCATAAGCATAACTCGAGAAAGTGTTATCCTTAATGAAGAAGGGTTTGACATAGATAATGATAAGACTTCAACATGATTGATGTTTTATCATGCAACAGCCTAACCGAGGAACATATTGTCGAGGATTGTTGCCCAAATATCTCAATTGCGACCCTTTTCTACTGAAGATTCGTTGTGATAGGACTCTATTGAGAAGTCTTGATGAGTGCCTCTATCAAGTAGTTCGATCCACGGAGATTTCTTGATGAGAGCTCTTTGCTACGAGGGCATGTTCCCACATGTTATGTCTAGAACTCATGACGAGCTCTTTGTGATAATCCTTTTCTAGATAACACGAGATTTGCACTATTTATTTGTTGTTATATTTTATTAAAACACCCCGAATAAAATATGAAGAAGACCGCTATCATTAATATGAGTTGGGTGGATATTATATATTCATTCATTTTTTAACTATAATATATCACTGATTGTTCTTATATGTTTAATAGTTTGCACTTCAATGTTAGATCAAATATTGCATTTTTAATATTAAATCTAATTTAATGCTAGAAATATGGGGTTGCTAATTTGTGTGCTTTTTTATTTAGTTTAAATCCAATGCTTAGATGTGATAGTTATCAATAATCATAGTGTGTTAAACTAGCAGTCACATTGATCCAAAGTTTGAAGTCATTTCTAACTCTAAAAAATAGATGAAACTTTATGATTCATAATATTGTGATATTTCAAGAAATAATGTGAATTTATGTGTGACTTTGATATTAAAGTTTTTTTACTTCTTATTTGATAAATCTAAGCTCTTGGTCAAGCTTTGTAAATATATTTTATTTTATTAATTAAATTTACTTTTATCTTTTGATAAATCAAAGCTCTTGGAATCAACCTCTTGCAAAATTGCACGATAAGATTTGACTATATTTCACCCTTCAGGTATCCCCTAGTGCTTTTCCGATCATTAAGGCCTCCGCCCCAGTCAGAGTCAAAGTTGCAACTCAGCAGTGCTTATGAATTCTTTTTACATTGATTACCTTATGATGCAGGGGTACTCGGTTAAGATCCATGTGTGATTTTTGTTTACCATGTCAATTTTCTCTTGCATCGCTTGATCCATTCTTTCTTTTCTGATGCTTCTCGGTAGGAAGTTGGAGTATTTTGATGTTGGATCCGGTTGTCGGATTGGTATATGTCGACAAGGCTTAGTATTTTTGGTTGATTGAGAGATTCATGAAGATTGGTTGCATTCGTTGCTCCTCCTTCGTCCTGAATCTTGCTCTTAAGATGTCATTTTTAATGAAGCAGCTAGATGGGATTGGGACACACTTGCACTCCTGGTCCATCCCCTCTCTCTATGGTTGAGATAAGGTACAAACATTATCTCAACCACACAGAGAGGGGGGTGGACCGGGAGTGCAGGAGTGTCCCAATCCCACCCGCCTGCTTCATTAAAAATGACATCTCGAGAGATATTTAGTTTATTTTAAATTAGTGAGTAGAGTTTGTAAGTCTTCGAGTTGTCACAATAGCCGATGAACACATGCTTTTTTGTTTTCTCATCTAGCTTCTCCTTCTCGTCTTTCAAAGTTAAGCCAAACAACCAAAGGTCTTCAGGTGCTGAACGGTTAGTATTTTGGAGGTCTTCGGGTGTTGAACGCTTGGTTTTTTTGGAAAGGAAGCTTCATAAGGAGTGCTATGGGGAACTAATTTGGTTGGTGTTCGATTAAAAACATAGACGGCAGTACTGCAAGCCTCAGTCTAAATAAATTTTGGAGTGTGTTGTGAGGAGCATGGCTCTCACCATTTTCAGAACGGTTCGATTGCAACGCTCAACGACCCCATTTTGCTGGGGTGATCTGGGACTAGTCAGATCCCGTCGAATTTCGTGAGCACGACAATATTTGAAAAAATCATCAGACGTGAATTCACTGCCCCGATTAGAAAAAAAAGCTTGAACGAATAAACCTGTTTGTTTTTCAATCAGCATTTTGAAAGTTTTGAATTGGTCGAATACGTCAGATTTATGGGAAAGAAAAAAATATCCACATAAAGCGGGAAAATCATCAACAAGGAGGAGATGATACTTCTTCCACCAATAGACTCGACTGAGTAGGACCCCCCAAAACCACCATAAATCAACTCCAAAGGTTGTGTGCTCCTAGTTGAGGATCGTTGGGGAAAGATAGGTGGTGAGCTTTTGCCATGATGCAAGCTTCAAAGAATTGTGACTTGATTTTGAAATTTGGCAGGTCGGCAACCAAGCTGAGTTTTCATCTTCTTTACAGCGTCCCAATGAAGGTGACCAAGCATTTGATGACAAGCAAGGGTGTCACTGATGCAACCCTGGCGATAGGTAAGGGCACAGTGGTTGACTGAATATAGTTGAATGGAGAAAATTTTGTTATAGCTCATTGAAGCTGAGGCGATGAGGTCCCAAGATTACTTGTCCGAGATAAGGCATTGGTTGTTGGGGAAGGAGACTGCATACCCATGATCCATGAGTTTTTCGACGCAAAGGAAGTTCTGGGCAAGGTCGGGCACCCAGTGTCAACAGTCATTATTTTGGCAACACCATTTTTGGTTAAAATTGTTACAATCTCTTTGCCTTCAATTTGTTTTGTTTTCCCATCCCCCAGATAAACTTCAGACTTGAAGGTCTCATCTAGGGAAGAAAAAAAGAGCATTATTGTGACGCATCTGATTGGAGCACCCGGTGTCAATCACCCAGTCACAATTGGTTTTGGTTTGTGCTTGGCAGCAGTTGTAGAGAAGACAATCGTCTTTCACTTATTTTGCTTTTTTTTTTCACAAATATGTGTTTCTTCTTTCTCCTTCTGATTATACCAGTAGTCCTTCTCGAAGTGGTTGCCTTGTTTACACCATTTACATTTGTAGAAACAATCTTTAAGATCATGGTTGTTCCGTTTGCATAACGTGCAAAACAGAGGTCCCTTTTCTGAGGGTTGGGGCAGAGGTCGGAATTAAGCAAGTGACTTTGAAAGGGAATTATTGTCACTCTTGCGTTTATCCTAGGGTTTGTGCAACTACATTTTCATCTGGAGTGCTGTTTTCAGAGGACTGTTATGTTTTTTGAGTTGATCTTCATGGAACAATAAAGATCTTTTCAGCTGCACCAGAGAGAGTGAGGAAAGATCTTGAGCTTCTTCGATTGCAGTGACTGCAGGGTTAAAGTGAGGGGATAAGTTGTGGAGTATTTTGAACACGATTTTTTTGTCTTTAATAAATTCTCCCAGATTCCTCATTTGGTTTCCTAACGTATTAGTCCTCCTAAAGAAATCCTTGATTCCCTCTCCCGATTGCATATGTAGATTTTCAAATTCCTTCCACATTGTTTATAGACGGATAATGACCACCTTCGTGGTCCCAACATATGTAGATTTTCAACACCATTTTTGCGGATGTGGCCCGCACAATACATGGGAAGATGTTGCGGGATATACTCTACTGGATGAGGAGGAGGGCTCGGGCGTCCTTCATTTTATCTTCTTTAATTATTGTTTTTGACAAATCTCCATCGACAGTCTTACTAGTTTTGGGTATGCCAAGGTTGACTATATCCCACAAATCCTGGGAATCAAATAGAGTCTTCATTTTGACACTCCAGAATTCATACATATATATCATCGGAGAAAATGGGGACATGCAGATATCTGGGTAAATGCGGGGGATAACATGGTAGATGATGATGTCATTCTGAGCTTTTGATGAAAAAGATAAGGCTTTGCTAAAATCCCTAAACGGCTCTGATACCACTGTTGGATATTTTCGGACAAAATTAAAAGATAAGGGGGAGGAAGTGTTAAAGTATATTTGGACAATTAACGGGTTCGGAGTCTTATCAGGTCGTTTCGGGTACACGGATACCCGATACCCATAGATATTCCTAGGGTTTTCCTATTAATACCCACCTAGGGGCAACAGATAGGGGATTCCAATTAGATCTCCATTCGGATGCTTCGAACATCACTATCATTCTCGAAGCAAGTCTCTAACCACCCATAGCATTACTGCTCCCGTACGCACGCCTAAAGGAAAAACCGCGGGATTTCGCCTCCACCGACTCCCCCCCCCCCCCCCCCCCCCTCCCGCGTGCGCCTCCGCCGCTCACTGCCGTTAGGCTCGCCCGCCGCCGTTGCTTCCCCATCCCGCAGCCGCCTGGACGACGTCGCAGCCGCCGGCCTCCCGCTCCCGCCCGGATCTAGCGCCGCCGCGTCGCTTCCGCCTGGATATCCCGTCGTCGTTTCCTGTGCGCCTCGAGGAGAATCCGCCGCCGCCTGCCTGGTGCGGTTTTTCGTGAACGAAGAAGAAGTCCTTTCGCAGGGACTATCGCCAGCGCTATCCCCTAGCGCCAGCATTATCCCCTATCGCCAGCGCTATCGTCAGGCGCTAGTTTCCCTTCTTCTTCTGTTTGATTCGCTGCAGATCCAGATTCAGCTGCAACCATGATGAAGGGGACAAACTTCTCGTCTCCTGTTCCGATGGTAAAATTGGAAAAGTTCACGACGACAGAGTTCAACGACTGGAAGTTGAACACCCAGTTTGGGATGAAGTACCTGAACGTGTTCTACATCGTTCAGTCAGTTCGTGATGGTGTGATTGGTACTGAGGATGCGGCACAATGGGTCTGTGACGAGGACTTCTGCCGAGATTACGTGCTGAATTGTCTGTCCTCCAGCCTGGCGAATATGTACATCAAGATGACGTCTTCCAAGGAGATCTATGAGGCACTGGAGGAGCACTTCAGACAAGAGGAGGATCTGTCTAAAGTGCACTTGGTGGACAAATTCCATTCCTTCACGTTCGACGAGGAGAAAGTCAGTCTCCCTCAGGTATTGGAATTTGAAAACTTAGTAGATTCCTTGCATATTGAGAATTTTTTGTTACCATATAGTTTTATTGTTGACACGATTATTTATAAGCTGTCCTTCATGTGGTACAATTTCAAAACTGAAATGTACCGCAAGAAGATGCAGGTTGGCCTAAATGACCTCAAACATTTTATACGCATTGAGGATGAAAATAGGACCAGACACGCTTTAGAAGCTGTTAGGAAGCAGAAAGTTGCGGCTATCATGATTTCTAGCTCTAAACGCGCGCCTAATCCTAGGAAGACCAAACATCCACATAGTAACCCCCAGGTTGAAGGTGGGGAACGCAACATTGCTGTTATCCTCAGGTAAGACTTTAAATTTAAAGAACGTTAAATTCATTCCTTCATTAGCTGTTAATTTAGTGTCTATTAGTTTATTGTGTGATGCTGATATGTCTTTCTGTTTTAGTAGCGGTAGAGTAACACTGTCAGTTAACTCTCATTATTTTGGATGTACATACGTCCAAAATAGGATGTACCGTCTAAGTCTAGCAAACGACATAGTTCAACAATTTCAAACAAATTTAGTTAGCCCTAAGACTCTACATGAGAGACTAGGACGCGTAAACTATAGGAAAATATTTCAAATTGCTAGAACTCACCAGATCACATTAGACACAAAACCAAATTGAGAAATACGAAGTGTGTGCTCAGACTAAGATCACTAGGAAACTTTTTAATACGGTTACTAGGAGCACAACACCCCTAAAGCTTATACATTCCGATATATGTGACTTTAAAAGTTTTGTCACTAGAGGAGGAAAGAAGTATATGATAACATTTATAGATGACTGCTCTAGGTTCTGTCACATTTATCTACTTAAAACTAAAGATGAAGCGTTTGAAAAGTTATCTCTTCAAAACCACGGTAGAAAACCAAATAGACATGGAAATTAAACGGTTTAGAAGTGATCGAAGAGGAAAATATATGTCCAGTGAGTTCAGGTGTTTTCTTGCCTCTTAGGGAATCATTGCATAAACTACCACTGCTCCTTTCTCACACCAATCAAATGACATAGCTGAGCGAAAGAATTAAACGTTAACAGAAATGTTAAACTCTATGTTCCTGACTGCAAGCATGCCTACCGCTTATTGGGGAGAAGCAGTTTTAACTACAAATCACATTCTAAATAAAGTCCCTCATGTCAAGTTAGAGGTTACACCCTACGAGTTTTGGTTTAAGAAATCTCCAAATTTAACTCGACTTAAGACCTAGGGCTGTATAACCCATGTCAATGTGTCTGACCCTAGACGGTCTAAGCTTGGACCTAGGACCAATACGTATGTCTACCTAGGGTGTGCTGAAGATAGTGCTGCAGATATATTTTTAGATATTTCTAACAATATCATTATAAAATTTAGGGATGTTGTGTTCTTTGAAGATAAATGTCTCAAAGATAAGAACCTGTCACTCTCAGGTATGCAAGCAACTATTACTGAGGAAGATTCTGAATCAGTACCGAGCACCTCCTATTCAGTTCCTGTAGACATTTCTGGCCCAGAGTCTAGGAGGACTTCAGTGAGAGAGAGAACGCCCAGAACCTTCGGTGGTGATTTTTTCACTTACCACGTCGAGGCAGATCCATCCACCTATAAGGAAGCGATGAGATCAAGGGATTCACTACTCTAGAAAGAAGCCATAGATGAAAAGATGAACTCTCTACTTCAGAACAACACCTGGACGTTGGTTGATAAGTCAAAGGGGGCTAAAACTATAGGGTATATATGGGTTCTAAAAAAGAAATTAAATCCTGATGGTAGCGTAGCTAAGTATAAAACACGTATGGTGGCTAAAGGTTTCACACAAGTTAGCGGAGTAGATTATTTTGATGTCTACTCACCCGTGTGTCACCTAACAACTATTAGGGTCCTTCTCGCGATTGCATCTATTGAAAACTTTATTGTTCATCAAATGGATGTTAAGACTGCGTTCTTGAACGGAGATCTGACCGAAGAAATATACATGAGCCAACATGAAGGCTTCATTGTACAAGGTCACGAAAGTAAAGTCTGTAAGTTAATCAAGTCACTATATGGACTAAAACAAGCACTGAAATTGTGGCATGAGAAGATTGACTATAGTGTAAAGAACATGAGATTCATGTCGAGTCTCTCGGATAAATGTCTTTACATACGTCATAGATCAAACAAAGCCGCCTTAATATGCTTGTATGTGGATCACAATATGGACTAAAACAAGCACCGAAATTGTGGCATGAGAAGATTGACTATAGTGTAAAGAACATGAGATTCATGTCGAGTCTCCCGGATAAATGTCTTTACATACATCATAGATCAAACAAAGACACCTTAATATGCTTGTATGTAAATGATATGCTTATTCTAGGATCTGATCAATCTGAAGTGGATGACATCAAGTCAGACCTAATGAGAGAATTTAACATTAAAGACCTAAGTGTAGCTGAAACTATACTAGGCATGCAAGTGATCTTTGAAAAAAATGGCATTTCCTTACGTCCAAGCCACTACATAAAGTCCCTGTTGGACACGTAGGGATATAGTAAAAGTCGAGCATTGGAGACACCATATGACTATAACAACCGCTTAAAGCCCAATGAAAGAGTTGCGGTTAGACAGTTATATTATTCTAAACTGATTGGTAGTCTCATGTATGTTATGGTCTGCACTAGACCCAATATAGTCTTTACAGTCGGCATGTTGAGTAGATTCACTAGTAATCCTGGCCAAGACCATTGGAATGCCCTCGATAGGCTGATGAGATACTTAAAGCACACCCAACAGTATGTTTAATGCTATAATTGTCATCCTCCAGTTCTGGAAGGATATTCCGATGCATCATAGTGCTCAGAAATAAACGGCAGCAAGTCCACTAGTGGATTTATCTTCACTCTAAAGGAGCAGTTGTAACCTAGAAGTCCAAGAGGCAATCATATATTGCACTCTCTTCTATAGAATCTTAACTCTATGCTCTAGCTTCCGCGGGAGAAGAAGCAGAGTGCATAAGAGATTTAGTTATGGACATTCTACTGACAAGCCTGAAATTGAATTCTGTTGTAGTTTACTGTGACAATCAAACTACTAAAACGATTGCTACGAACATTTTATTCAATGACAAAAGAAGAACACTTAAGATGAAACAAACCTGGTTTACTTCACTCACAAGTTAAGGGGTTATGACCCTGATTGATGTGAGATCGAAAGATAATGTTGCAGACGCCTTGACTAAAGGCTTAAATAGAGCTCTCACAATCAAAACATCGGGGGAAATGAGATTAAAGTTCATAGAAATATGAAACTTTCCTCCAAGATTTATTTTTGATAAGTAAGAACATATAGTCGCAACATTCAAGCATCTATTAACAGATTGAAAATCCCAAATAATTTCTTAATAAAAATCCAAGATTGTTAGATGCTAGTCATTCCACATTTGATGACTTAACAATCTTTCTTATTGTCAGTTTGTTCGAGAGTTATTCAACTGGGAATAGAAAGTCATTGTAAAGGTTAATCCAACATTAATGGTCATAACACATTATTTCACACTCGATAATGTTGCAAACGATGCTGTGTCAAATCACTTAATGATGAGGTACATAGTGATCATTAATGAGTAAGATAACAATGTGTGATTTATTAAAATCATAACTTGACTGGTCCTACTGAGACTGGATAGAGATGCTGACAATGTTACTTCATCAATGCTACAAGTTCTAAGCTCATTTAGGTAGAGCTAGTTTACTTTTGACATTATTGCATATGTTTATGAATTCATTGAGTCTAGCTCATGGAATTCCTTGCAGGCACTGGTGAAAATGGAGGAGAGAAAGTAGTTTTTGACATGGATGTTGATGATCTACTCTCTGAGTAGAATTGTTATATGTTTTGATCCTCTGTCATTATGTGTTTTCAGACTTATTTTCATGAGTAGCACATTTATCTTTTGGATGTTTAATTTTACTGTTTAGAAACTCATATTTATGTTTTAAATGTGCTAACTCTTATGAAAATGCATTAGGTCGAAAACTCCTTTTGTTACTCTCTACTTTCTATACTTCGAAACGTACACGTTATTTGTCGCAAATATAGAGGAGATTGTTAAAGTATATTTGGATAATTAACGGGTTTGGAGGCTTATCGGATCGTTTCGGTTACACGGATACCTGATACCCTTATATACTCCTAGGGTTTGCCTATTTATAACCACCTAGGGGCAACAGATAGGGGATTCCACTTAGATCTCCATTCGGATGCTTCGAGCGACACTATCAGGAAGAAGATGAATAGGGGACCGCATTTCATTTCAATCATACATGAAATTAAATAATGCAACATAGGCATTACATATTCTACCTTCTTAATGATTTAATTAATTCCAAGATTACAGTATCATTAATAATGTGTACATTAAATTTCTTAAGCTTATCTCCAAAGTTTGGGACTTGGTTTAAGGACACGCTCAGCGACATTGTGGTGGACTCGGTGCCATTCGTCAAGAGAATTACGCAACTTAGGCTTCGTTTGGCGCGACTTATTTGCTCCAATGAGTTTGATCAAAAACGTCATTACCATAGAATGTATGTTTGGCAAGACAAAGGTTATGCATAAAATACATGAATTTTTTAAGATGAGGTCGGGCGTTCAAGAACGATCGATCGTTCATGACCACCGGGTTCACGACCGCCACCACCGCGTCAGACGAGGCCTTAACTTAATTACAGTCTGCCAATAGTTTGGGTCCATCGTGTATGGATATGAGCCTTTTTAAAACATTGTAAACCTCAATGAAACTTACATAAAATAATACCTCATCATATAATTATAGTATGGATGTTTGGCATGACAACGGTTATGACCACCACCAAGAACAGGAAGTAGTTTTGAATGTAAAAATGAATGAGATTTTTTAGGTGAGGTCATGCGTATGTTCGCGAACGACAGTTCGTAATTAACCACCACGTTCATGACCGCAAGCGCGGTGCTAAACGGAGCCTAAGAATTATGGCTAACCGCACACCAAAGAAAAAAAAACAATAGAAAGGGTTAGAATTAGGTGTGGCTCACTTTGGGCAGCACAATCCTTCCAAGGCTCCCAACATCACTCTGCTTCAGCACTTTCTGCAGCAAGAACTTCAAGTTCTGCTCCGACTTCGGCCCCTGCACAAATATCCTCATCACATAATCTTTTCACCAAGAAGGAAAAAAACTGCATAAACAATATAATCACCCGTCGTTTCTCTGCCGGCGGCAACGCATGCCTTTGCAGATTCTCCTCGGCCGCGCCCCCTGGCGGCGAGGATGCGGTTGGTGAAGATGACCAGAACGACCGTTGATGACAAGTTTTGATATTTGATGGAGAGGAAGTGCTGCCGCCGTCACAGAACCCAGCCGCTGGATCGGAACTCTGCTCCGGCGGCGGCTGCTGCTGTTGCGGTTGCTGAGTCCTGTTGTGGTGAAGAGAAGATACTCTTCTATGCCTCGCCATCCTGTTCTTTCTAGCCTCTTTGGTCGCCGACGGTAACCTGGCGACGCCGAGAGCCGAGGAATATACCGGTTGAGCGCCGGGGAAGTGAGGGGGGAGCCCTGCTTGGAACTGCGGCGCCGGTACGGGTTGCCAGGCAACCGACGCCTGCTCGGCTGAATGGAAGTGTGGTGGCGGCAGTGGGGAGATAGGCTGCTCGTGGTAGTACTGGCAGTGGTAGGCCGGAATCATAGTCGGAAAAGTTGGCGGCGGCGGGTCGGCGGCGTACGGTATATATGAGTTGTAGGGAGCAGCATCGTAATAATAGTCGATATTAGGATTGACGGGTACCGCTTCCTGTGGAGGGGGGAAGGTAAGGGGTGTGAGATAAGGGTACTGTGATGCTCCGCCGGCGCCGGCGGAGAAGTCTTGATCTGTTGTTCGGTCGCCTGCTGCTGCTTGGCGGCTGCGCCGCCGCCTTTTCTGCAAATGGTGGTTCTGGACCCAAGCAAGTATGAGCTTGAGCAGCTGCACGCGGCCCTGCTTGCCGCCGCCGAGGCGGCTGGCGGCGCACTCGATGGTGGAGCGTTTGAGTTTGATGCTCCGGAGATCTTCCGGCGAGATCGAGTCCTTGTTGCTCTTCAGCCACTCAAAAAAAACCTTCGCTAAATCTTCCGACGGGAATTCCCCACCGGCACCAAAAAGTCCCACCTCGTCCTTCACCGGCGCCTGTCCGTCAACGCCATCACCACCGCAGCTTTCTCCGAGAATGAATGATGACGTGTCCCAGCTGTCGGTGGGATCGGTACTTTCCCATAAATCAATCGCTCCGAGAATATCGATTCCTTCACTCTCCGGACCCACCACTCCCACCGCCGGTTCGCCGCCCGCCGGCACCATCTGCATACCCTCGCTTTCTGCCGCGACCTTGAGAAAAGACCACGGAGACGAAGACGATGTAGAAGACGACGACGAGGCCGCCGACGATTTGGTAGACCGGCGCGGAGCTTTCGGTTGAGTCGATGCCGCCGACGTCGACATCGTCGGCGATGGCGACGCCGAAGGCGACGACAGGCAGGGAAAATCCGGGAGAGAAGGGAAGGCCCCGTCAGAGAAAATCAAATCGTCAATCATTACATCGGACGGCTGAGCCGCCTCCGGCTCCAACCCCACCCCCTCCTCCTCCTTCTTAACCGGTGCATGCGCCTCCACCGCCGGGTCAGTACACATCTCTACCTTCTAGACCGATCAGCGCACCCCCGAAACCCTAAAACTATCGGATATAGAGTCTGCAACTGGTCTCTTCCGTAATCACAAGCATAAAAAAACCTGAGCGGAGTAATTCAGCGCTGCATGACAGAGTGGTTTTGAAGCAGATCGAAGCCATGAAAGCGACGACCACATTCTCCTGGTGAATAGATATGTATACATAAAGTTGAAGCCTTTAAGAACTGATTAAGAACTGCTCATGTAGTGTTCATCTCCGAATCGCCGGCGCCGGAAACGACGACCGAGACTGCTCTTTCTCACTCTCTCTCCCCTGCTTGCGGATCAACCAATGTGGATATTTATGAAGCCGGGTTGTCGAGGAGGGAGATGAATTAAGGAGGAAGCGGTGGGCGGGCAGGATGGGGATCAAAGAAATAGTTTTGATACGGGAGTTTGCGCCCAGCGAGGCGGCGACAGGCGTAAGGAGGAGAGTGGCAACCATGCGCGGTGCCGTGGTCGCTAGTCTTCCCTGTTTTTTCCCCTCTCTCTCCTCTGTTTTTTCCTCTCTCTCTCTCTCTCCTGTTTTTCCTCTCTCTCTCTCTTCTCTCTCTCTAAAAACCGCAGCGTTTCAAAAACGGGAACAAGTTCCGCCCAGCTGTACGTAATAGGAAACTTTGGCGTTTTGTGATTTCTCCGAACCGGATCGCCTGCGCGGTGATGAACAGGAAACCAAATCGGGTTTGACTCGGCAGCTCGGCTCGGCTCACTCAACGTCAGCCGCCCGTACACATTTAAAACCGTACACATTTAAAATATGTTTTTGTGTTAATTAAAGCGATCTTTTTGAAAAGACGTCTTGTGCGTGCATTTTTAAGAAAGGTGATCAGCACGAAAGTTTTAGATCTCATCGAGATCTACAACTTTTGTGTTGAACATTTTTCCTAAAAATGCATGTACAAGGTGTACTTCGAAAAGGCGCGTAATAACTCATACAAAATGAGCGCGGATAGCCAAAACTGTAGTGCGGATAACAATCGCCTTAATTAAAGAGGGTTGATATTAGCAGTCCGTAAATGGCTATTCGCAGTCCATAAATTATATTTGTAGTTTAAAATTATATTCCTAGCTCACGCGCTGCTTCGCCGAGTGGATGAAGCTCACCTACAAAGCGTTCGTCGACGATTTCCGCACCGCACTTCGGCTACGTTAGAAACCTCCTCTACCTCGATTCTCATCTCAAGCAAATCAAAACCCCCTAATTTTGTGGTATCCTGTACCAAAATACTACAGTTTACAATACTGACTAGCGCGTCGCGGCCAACCATTGTTGGTGGGCGTGCAACACCTCGACGGAGGAGTGGCACCTCGCGGCCACCGTTCACGAGATGCTTTGATGTTTGTGAGCAACAAGAGGACACCTACTCGCGCGGCTAAAGATATGCCGGAATTTTTGAAGGATATCAGATACGAAGAAGGGATTTACCCTTACGAAACAAGAATCCTATGAATGGTGGATAGGACGATGGAGCCTGAAGGAGTCTCATTGACGTGCATCGTCGGATTAGGTGTTGACATGTCAGAGACTCTGTTTTATAGGAGCAAAGGACTCGATGAGCAGCCGAAGGTGATGCACGACGATGGTGATGGGGATTAACGCGGTGAGCTTGTTGGTGTTGGAGAAGGATCAAACACTAGATGAAGGAAGGGGGCGGCTTGCGTAAACTCTAAACTGGGGTGCGATTTTTATAGGAGTGAATAATATCTAAAATGAGTTGTATTTCTCTTAAAATTAGACTGTGAATAGCCATATACGAACTGCTAATAGCAACCCTCTAATTAAAATAAGTGAATGTTATGTCCAAGGGAAATCCGCGGTTTCACGCGGTGGGGCGGAGCCCCACCGCCCGACCACGGCCCCGCCAAACAGGTGGAAAACGCGGCGGGGCGGTTTCGTCCGCGCGACCGGTGCGGATCCTCCCCACCAAACGAAGCCTTAATGTGTTGAACCGTTTCAAAATTATTCTCCTCATCATCATGAGTCTTTCTCTTGAAACGGTTTTGCAATTTGAGTCATAAAACTCATGCATTTTTTTGTTCAAAATTGTAAAACTTGAAATCTTTCATCCTCAAAATCTATGTCGATAATTCAACTTCTCAGAATGTTATGCACTGCTTTCGGATTCGAATTTCGTTTCTGAAGTTTGATCATTTGAACAAATTGGTCTGCACTTATAATTTTTCGGTCCGCACTTAAAGTAAGTATGCATATGTCTAAAATAAATTTGCACGTAACAATCATCAAATATTATTTCTTTAGGGTTTAGGGGACTAAGTCTCCGTTTGGGCAACGTTTTTGCTTCGATGAGTTTAAACCGAAATGCTATTGTCATCTAGTATATGTTTGACATGACAACGGCGGTAACCACCACTAAGAAAAAAACTAATTTTGAACATAAAAGTGGATTACGTTCTTTATGTGAGGTCGGGCGGTCACAAACGACGATTCATAACCACCGCGTTCATGACCGCCACCACTGCGCCAAACTGAGCCTAAGGCTCCATTTGACGCGTCTTTTTTGTTCAGGTGAGTTTGGACAAAAACGTCACCACCATAGAATGTATGTTTAACAAGACAACTGTTATGACCGCCACCAACAAAAGAAAGCTAGTTGTGAACAAAAAAAGTGGATAAAGTTCCTTTGGTGAGATCGGGTGTTCACAAACATCAGTACATAACCACAACGTTCACGATCGCTGCCACCGCGCCATGTAGAAAAATGAGGGGTGCCGAGAAGAGAGATTCGAACGAAAAACAAAGAGAAAATCACAGAGAACACACAAATTTAAGAGGTTCACCCAAAACCGGGCTACGTCCCATATCCCGCCTCCGCTTCACCTTCTTGTATTCACCAAAAAGATTACAAAACACACAAGGTTACAAGGATCAAAACCGATCATACCTCGCACCCCTCTCTTTGGACAAGAAACGGAGGAACCACCGCCGAAAACGCCTCTCCACGAATCTCCTCGTAGACACCTCCAAAACCCTCATCCGAAAACCGCTGAGAAGAACCCTTAACCCTAGATTCGGGCTACACGCCTATAAATAGGCCACGGAACCGAAACCCGGATATCCGCACACCCCGGATACCCATGCTCGCCGCCCCCGAACCCCCACGTTCGCTAGTACTTCAATCATCGGAGAGAGTCACGCTCCGACGTCTCTAAGCTCACGTGGGCTAACCCGATGTGAGAAATAAAAGAGCCGAAAATGTTCCCCAACTCCAACACAAACCGAGCCTAAGTTTTATTTCATATTATATGGCCCAAAGCCGAAATCTGCTACTGGCAGTTAGGTGTACAAAGGCAGGGAGACTACAATAACTTCTCAATTCCTCCTTTGCTAAATATTAATTTTATATAATTTTAATATACTTTCCTAGTGCTCTATATTTTTAATTAATTTATTTTTTGGTTAATATACTTTCCTAGTGCAGCTGATGTATATTTGCAGCCCAAATTTTTATATTTACACATTGACATATTATTGTCCCATCAAATTTTAAATTTTAAATATTTAATTTTAAAAAAACTTCATTTGTGAGCAACTATGTATGCTAAGTAGTCCTTTATAACAAATATGTTAACCAACTAAAAATGATTTACAAAAATAAAACCTACAAAAATGATTTTTTGGCGGTCCTGGAAACATTTTTTTTGCAAATCTCTTAGTCTTAGAATATATATTTCGTGACGGTTTCCAAAATCAAATTTTTTTCGATCTCCTCGACTAAGCAGTAAAGGCGCGGGGAATCCAAGGATGTAAGGAGCTTCTTCAAGGATACCTCATGCAGGCATATGCTATAGAATGAAAGAATGTCGGCCGGGCTTGATGTCCTTCGGGCTCGAGAAAGAGGAGAAAGGATGAGATTGCAAATCAGTGGGAGGTGGTCGTCGATTGCGAAATGGGGGCGGCCGTCAACGCTCATCGAGCTCAAAAAAACCCGCGCCGTGCGGTGGAGGTCGTCGATTGCGAAATGGGACTGCCAACAAAATCCAAGAGAAAAAACAAAACTTACAAAATGCAATGCCCATCCCGATTATGTTTGTAAAATAATTATTTTATACATAAATAGTATCTTAAAATAAGAAATTAGATAATAATAGATATAATTTAAAAAAAATTAGTAAAAAATAAGATATAAAATGAGATTTCCTATCTATTCTCGTCTTACTCTATGTAGTGTGTGTCAACAATACATTTACTTAGTACTTTGTTTTTATTTACACTTGATATTTGTCTAATTTATTTTATTTTTATTTAATTTCAATTTAAATTTTATTATTCTAAATTTTAAATTTTATTTTTTCTCAAGCTTTGAAGAATCGGACCGAAAATCGAATCGGTAAGATCAAAGGTTCAAAATTGGACCGGAGTCGAACCGTGATGTTGTATTATACTACTATTAGTATTATTTAACTTAGTAAACTTTTAAAATGTAAAATCATTAGAGCAAAATCCATGACATAATATCAAAATATATTACATATCATGAAACACAACATTAGATAATAATAGTTTGTGATACTTTTGTTGGAATATTTTTACTATATTCCTATATTAATATACAAATAATGTAATTTTTTGGTTTTAAAACTGTGCAGAAAAAACAGCAGATCTATATATATATATGATCAACAATAATAAAAAAATTGCATGAAGGGATGAGAAATAAAAGAGAGGAAATATATAGTTTAGAATCGAGCCTGGGTAAGGCGCTTGGTCACTGCCCTAAAGAAGTTGCACCACCCTCCGGCAGGGCTTTCAACCGATGCTCACTCCTCCAAGGTACAACACTCGGCTAGATACCGAAACTCCGATGTGCGCGGACACCGAAGAAGCACAGAGCACCCGAACAACCACTTGATGAAGCAAATGTAAAAAAAATGAATCACGTAGAAGATCGTCAAAACAGAGAGAGCAGAAGAGCATATGAGAGCGATGCAGCGTGTAATCTTTCTGAGAAGAACGTCAATATATAAAGACAGTAAATCGCCGGAAACGGTATCTTGAAAAATGGCAATATTAAAAACCGTAATAAATATTGATGGTTATAGTTGGAAGGATCATAATCGGGAAGATAAACGTTGAATATTTCCAACGTAAGTAATGGCGTAAACACGCGTAAAAAGAGTGGTTAAGAAAACGCGTAAAACGGCGGAACGCGTGAAAGCAAATCGACGTGCGTCGACATCATATCGACGCTACGTCGAGCTCTATCGACGCAGGACCTAACGACGCAAGGCTTATCGACGCATCCATTCGACGCCACGCCAAATTCAGCGACTTGACGACGCTACGTCGAAATCTATTCGACGCAGCTCCGAATTCTAATCGACGCAACTCCGAGTAAAAACTCTGAAACTATTTTGAACAAAAATACAATTCAATTATTCCCCAAATCCGAAATTCGGATCCGGTCCGGTGCGGTGCGTGCGCGCGCGCGCGTGTGGTTCATAGTTTCTCCTTATGTTCTTTTGAACAAATAAGAAGGTGTGAAAACATATATAAACTCTTTGGCTAGAGAGCTAATAAGCAAGGTGGGACTAAAGGTTCATCATTTCATCATGAAAGGCTTCCCTCCAAATATTTGGATTCCCTCCAATTTGGTTTTGGAGCTTTTCATCTATAATGAGGAGCCAAACACCAAACACCATACAAGACTCCAATAAACATTTATGAAATGAGTGTTTTATAAATAAAATTTCTAACAATCCCCCACAAAAGCGAAAAATCAAAAGGCGAACTTCATAAATATGATATTACTAATAATAAATAAAATCAAATACAAATTTGCTTCATCAAGTTGTATCTAATGCAATGGGTATAGATGGAATGGTTACCTTGAATCTATACTTAGTACTTACTTCCTCTACCGAAGAGTATAATGTGCCAGAGGCTTTGAATTATAAACTTTTGACCGGTAAATTAGATAAGCACACAAAAGATTGGTTGTTCTTGGGTTATGTCGGTGGGCGCGTTAATGGCCATGCGCATTCCTTGATTTTTCATGAGAGTTATTTTGGGTTCAGCCCGGGTCCCAAAGTTGCGGCCTCACAACAACCCCCACATAGGTGGTGCCTCAAGAGATATTCGTAACCAATATCTCGCAAAGAAATATGCCTTTGGCAACCATTAAGAACTTAATTAAGTTCATCCTAACTTGTTACGTAGAGCACAACATCATAGGAATGTGGAGAAGGTTTTCTCAACCTTATATTTTGTGCTCGCAACTATGCTACATCAACGGCTTCGTTTCAACCACATTGAACCCACTTCATGGGATCTCCAATCACATGGGTTGGGTATCCACCGTTGGCAGCAAATCATGTGGGCTTAAGCCTCATTCCCCTCGATGACAACAATATCTCCCTTCGGGATAATCCCTTGGTAAGATTATCAGCCAGATTCAATTCTGACTTTACATAGTTGAGTGATATCACTTCTTTTCTTCTTTGCTTCACGGACTTGTACCTGATTCTCATGAACTTATTCATTTTGGAATTAGTACTATTAGAAGTAGTTAAATCAATAACACTTTTATTATCACAATGTAAAGAGATAGCAGGCATGGGGTTTTCAATTAATGGAATTTCACTAAGTAAATTTTTAATCCATTCTTCTTCGGCACATGTAGTGTCCAAAGCTATAAGCTCCGATTCCATGGTGCTTCTAGAAATAACTGTTTGTTTTGTAGAAGCCCATGAAATGGCAGCACCTCCGAGGAGGAATACATAGCCCGTCGTTGACTTAACGTCTAACGAATCAGTTACCAAATTGGCATCTGAATATCCTTCTAGTACTCTGAGAAATCCCGTGTACACTAAACTATAATCCATAGTTCCACGAAAATATTTAAATATTCTATTTAGTGCTATCCAATGTTCATCACTTAGATTACTAGTATATCTACTAAGGCGGCCTACGACATAGGAAATGTCGGGCCTAGTGCGGTTAGCTATGTATAGGAGTGATCCTATCATTTGTGCATACCTATGTTGATCAACAGGTTCATTAGTATTTTTACAAAGTTTTACACTAGCGTCATATGGAGTAGAAGCGGGAATGGAATCATATAAGTTGATTTTAATCAACATTTTCTCAATCGAGTGTGAAAGAGATAATGATACGCTAGAATCATTTTTAACTAATTTCATTCCTAATATAATGTTTGCTTCCCCCAAATCTTTCATATCAAAATTGGATGATAAATTATTTTTGGTTTCATTAATAATTTTAATTGAGTTTCCAAAAATTAAAATGTCATCTACATAGAGACATAACAAGACAATTTCATTTCCGTTTTATTTTGCATAAATACATTTATCAAATTCATTAGATTTGAAACCAAAAGTTAAGACTACGGAGTCAAACTTTTGATGCCATTGTTTAGGTGCTTGTTTTAAACCGTAAAGAGATTTAATTAATTTACAAACTTTGGTTTCTTGGCTTTTGACCACAAAACCTTCGGGTTGAGACATGTAGACTTCTTCATCTAAGTCTCCATGCAAGAAAGCGGTTTTGACATCCATTTGATGAATGATCATCCTATGGATCGAAGCCAAGGCGACTAGAATACGAAGAGAGGCTATTCTAGCTACGGGAGCATATGTGTCTAGATAATCTTGTTGAAACCGACTACTCGGTCTCCGTGGAGTTCGGGGTCCCAAAAAAGGGGTGGTGTTACACCTACTTCTCTCGAGCCAACTCTCTAGGCAAGAGCACTTGGACTTGGAAACGGACCCTAGGCTACAGCGAGGAGGTCCCACCTCACACCCGGAAGACCTGAGAGATCTTCCCCTCCCTAGCCAATGCTGAACCAGAAGCACCAAGGGAGAGCTCTAAGGGAAGAAGAAGATCCGAAATTTGGAAATCTAGAAGTCCCCCTCCTTTGGTGCCCCTTAGGGTCTATTTATAGGTTTTCCAAGTTGGGCTGCAAATATCCAAAAACTGGTCTGCCAGATTACCAAAATACCCTCGGATCTGGACTGCGAATAGCCAAAACTGGACTACAAATAGCCAAATCCCGCTGTTCTGGGATACTAAACGCAGACCACCCCCCTCCTCTGGAACTGGGCGAGAGGGGTTACCTCGCGGAGCTCGGCGAGCCTCCTCGCTGGGGTGGGGCGAGACCAAGGGTCTTCCCCCTTACCAGGGTCGGGGGCGAGAGAGGGGGTCGGCCCCCCTCCTCCTCTCGCCCCTGGCTGGGCGAGGACGAGAGGGGGGCACACGCCCCTCCCCTCTCGCCCCTAGCTGGGCGCGGGCGAGAGGGGGGGCACCCGCCCCTCCCCTCTCGCCCCTAGCTGGGTGCGGGCGAGAGGGGGGGGGGGGGGGGCATCCGCCCCTCCCCTCTCGCCCCTAGCTGGGCGCGGGCGAGAGGGGGGGCACCCGCCCCTCCCCTCTCGCCCCTAGCTGGGCGCGGGCGAGAGGGGGGGCACCCGCCCCTCCCCTCTCGCCCATAGCTGGGGGCGGGCGAGATGGGGGGCACCTGTAACATCCCGACTTCGAAAAAGGGGTCTAGCCGGTTCAGTTGAACCCTTGGAGGAATCTAGGCCGGGTCATCAGGCAATCACGACCCGACCTTCACCACATAGAGGTAGTCATTTAGAGAAATGACTGTTTTGGGTAGCATCGTGCTTCGCCACGACGTCAAAGTTGTTTATTGAACATACGTACTCCGAATCGACTTCTATCAGCTGCGTTAAACTCGTATGGTCGATACGAGTACAACGGAATTCGTTTCGTTCCAATCAGAGGTCATTTGGTGAAAGTGACCGTTTTGAGTATCGCAGCGCGTCACGACGACGCAGTTTTAGAATATGGAGCATACGTGCTCCGAATCGACTTCCGTCAGTTACGTTAGACTCGTATAGTTGACACGAGTGCAACGGAACTCATTTCGTTTCAATCAGAGGTCATTTGGTGAAAGTGACCGTTTTGAGTATCGCAGCGCGTCACGACGACGCAGTTTTAGAATATGGAGCATACGTGCTCCGAATTGACTTCTGTCAGCTGCGTTAGACTCGTATGGTCAATACGAGTGCAATGGAATTTGTTTCGTTCCGATCCGAGGTCGTTTGAAGAAAACCACTATTTTGAGTAACGTCGAGCGCCACAACAACGCCATTTTAAAATATTGGGCAAACGGACTCGGAATCAACTTCGGATGCTTTCATTAGCTTGGTATGGCAGACACGAACACAAAGACACACTTCACACATTTTTCCCGTGCGTTTTTTTTAGGGAGTTATGAGCACATTTATATATGTATATAAGGATGTGTGTATATATATATATAAATATATATATATATATATATAAAATAAAAAGGATATACATGTAAAACATGATCAAAAGAGGGGGGGGGGGGGATTGGGGAAAACCGGCGAGCAAACTGTGGGCGGAAAACCAGGGGCGGAATCCACCGTCTCCTCTCCTTCTTATACGCAGCGCCGGGACCTCTTTAGGGAAAAACGGGGGGGGGGGGGGGGGGGGGGGGGGGGGGGGAAGATCGAGCGGGCCTCAGGGCTTCACCTCTTCTCCTCTCATGGCTTACGACGAGAGCTTGACTCCTCCACTGCTCTCCTTCTTCCTTGAGTTAATGGCAAATCAAGCGGGGTGGGGTCTCGACTCATCGCGGAGGGCCTGCGATCGGCAACCCATGAGGCTGAGATCCAAGTTATCCTTCTCCTTCTCTGACTACAGTAACTCTTCTCCTCCTTCTCCTTCATCCTCTTCCCCTTTTTGCTTAACTGAGCTTAGCAGATTATGGTATTAGCAAGGTTTCTCCCTATCATCTATGCTAGATATCGTTTCAATTTCTTATTTCTTTTGGGTCATATGAAACCCTTGGGCTGGTGGTGGCTTCCTGGTTTTTCCTTCCAGGCTTGATATTGGGAATGTTGCTTGAGACCATAGGGCTAGTGGCTGCTTGGTTTAATCTGGTGTTGGGATTTTAGTGAGCTTCCTCGGTTCCCTGCTAGCAGTTTTATTGGTTATGTGGGGAATTGGTGAATTCCCCTGGTCATGCTAGTAATGACTTGTTTATGTGCTGAAATTTAGAGGATTCCCCCCATGGTTCCATCCTATTTAAATCTCTTAATTTATGAAAGTTTGCATCCATCTGCTAGGTATGCAATCTGAATGGGTAAATGTTGTTCTGCTTATAAAGGGGACTGCGTTTTAGTATTGTAACTGGGGGCTGCCTTTTGGTTTGCAATTGGGGGGCTGCCTTTTAGTTTTGCATTTTGGGGCTGCTCCATTCCTTGTGGATTTGGGGCTGCTCCTTTCCTTGTGGAAATGGGGCTGCTCCTTTCCTTGTTGGTTTGGGGGCTGCTCCTTGTTGGGTTGGACTGCAGGTTTAATAGTTGGGGCTGCTCCTTTCCTTGTTGGTTTGGGGGCTGCTCCTTGTTGAGTTGGACTGCAGGTTTGTTGAAATGGGGCCGCTCCTTTCCTTGTTGTTTTAGGGCTGCTCCTTGTTAGTTTGGGGGCTGCTCCTTATTAGTTTGGGGGCTGCTCCTTGTTGTGTTAATAGGGGGCTGCCTTGTGAGCTGATTTTGGGGGCTGCTCCTTGTTAAGTTGGACTGCAGGTTGCTGATAATGAGGGCTACCTTGTGAGCTGATTTTGGGGGCTGCTCCTTGTTGAGTTGGGCTGCAGGTTTGTTGCTTTGGGTTGCTCCTTTCCTTGTTGAGTTTGGGGGCTGCTCCTTGTTAGTTTGGGGGCTGCTCCTTATTAGTTTGGGGGCTGCTCCTTGTTGTGTTAATAGGGGGCTGCCTTGTAGACATCTGTTTTGGGGCTGCTCCTTTCCTTGTTAGTTTGGGGGCTGCTCCTTGTGATTTGGGGGCTGCTCCTTGCTGATAATAGGGGGCTGCCTTGTGAGCTGTTAATGGGGGCTGCCTTATGAGTTGAGTTACTGGGGGCTGCACCTGTTGCCATGGTCTGCATGCTGTTGTGCTGCTTGGGTGATGCTATTTGGCTTTAGGTAGCATAATTTTAGACCCTTATATATTAATCTTGGGGCTGCTATATATTGATCAGTTGGGGGTTGATGTTTACACTCAAACATTGGGCTGCTGTCCTTTGTTTATTGGAGGCTGCCTCTTTGTTTCTTTTGCTTTGGGCTGCTCTTTACTTGTTCTCCTGGGGGCCGTTTCTTTGGGCTGCTCTTTACATGTTCTCCTAGGGTCTGTCTATTTGGGCTGCTCTTTACATGTTCTCCTAGGGGCTGTTTATTTGGGCTGCTCTTTACTTGTTCTCCTGGGGGCCGTTTCTTTGGGCTGCTCTTTACATGTTCTCCTAGGGGCTGTCTATTTGGGCTGCTCTTTACATGTTCTCCTAGGGGCTGTTTATTTGGGCTGCTCTTTACTTGTTCTCCCGGGGGCTGTTTATTTGGGCTGCTCTTTACTTGTTCTCCGGGGGACTGTTTATTTGGGCTGCCCCTTTGCTTGCTTTACCTGGGGCTGTCAGTTGTGGCTGCCCTTTTGCTTGCTTTACCTGGGGCTGTCAGTTGTGGCTGCCCTTTTGCTTGCTTTACCTGGGGCTGTCAGTTGTGGCTGCCCTTTTGTTTGCTTTCCCTGGGGCTGTTTATGGGGGCTGCTGTGCTAGCTGAGGCTGTTTGCATTAGGGGTTGCTGTCATAAAAACTTGTTGCTGACACTATCAATTAATGTTGGGGCCTACCTTGTGAAGTGAGGGTTGTTGATATGCTTTTGGTAGATGGGCTTTGTTGTTACTACCTCCTTCCCATATTCTCTAACACTTCTTCCCTCTCTACCCCTTCACAAATTCTGATGTTGATTAAAGGTGGAAATACTCCCTCTTCTTTTGATGTGGTACCAATACCAATGGAAATGTTATATAGGTGACTTGGGTTTGAACACCAAGCATCCAAATGATTGACGGAAGCCTATGGGCCATATGAAGATGGCTCGATTTAATTGCCAGCCGGGTTAAAATAGTGTTACCTTCTCGGATGAAGATATGCTAAGCTTATATAGAGTTCGTCTTCTCTCCTCCTATAGGTTGCGGGTGGATATATTGCTGATCTTAAAGGGCGTCTCTTTTCTTCTCTTATGAAAATAGTTGCCTTCGAGAAAATAATTCCTACGGGAATACAAATGTTGCCTTCGAGAAAATAATTCCTACGGGAATACAAATGTTGCCTTCGAGAAATAATTCCTACGGGAATGAAATGTTGCCTTCGAGAAAATAATTCCTACGGGAATACAAATGTTGCCTTCGAGAAAATAATTCCTACGGGAATACAAATGTTGCCTTCGAGAAATAATTCCTACGGGAATGAAATGTTGCCTTCGAGATATAATTCCTACGGGAATGAAATGTTGCCTTCGGGAATGTGACAAGGGATAAAATCGGATGGCCTATGAGTTTTACTCTAGGGCAACCCGCACGACGGACGGTCTGGGAGGGCAACCCGTGCGAAACTAATAGAACTACGTGGGTCTGAGGCCGTATGCAGGATGATACGGAGTACGTAGGCGGTGGTCGCGGGAAGACCGCCTCGGCCCAATAAGAGTCCAGATATCCCCTTCCTTATAATTGTTATATTATGTTTGTGTGTTAGTAGGAGTTGGATTCTGTTTGTAGTTCTAATAACTTGTCTTTAGCACAGGTGACAGGTGCGGATGAGTGACAGCACCCATGTGTGGATGAAGCTATGGAGCGAACTACGTCAGGTATAAGTTTGTTAAGCCGCATCTCCTTTTATTGTGCCCTATCTCAGGGTATATATATAATGACAATAAAGCCTTGATGGATAGGATTTAATGTGGCGGCGAAATCGATATTATTCATACAAGTTTTGAAATTATGATTTCTGTGATAATTAATCTTCCGCTATAAACCATGTCTTCCGCTAAGGGTTACAAAGCGCACCCTTTAATAATGTCTTCCGCTAAAATACTGCTTCCTTACTCTGTTGGTGTGTAGTGACTTTCGCTTAACACCACCCCTAGGCGTGACATCGGAGTGTTCAAGGAAAAGGGTTGGAGAAGCTAGTGCCTTCACCCTTCGGAGTCGCTTCGGCGTCGTGCTAAAGGGTGGTGTGCGATAAGATCCCCCGGTCGGACCGTCGATTTGGGAGGGGGGGGGGGGGGGTCTTACAGCACCCGCCCCTCCCCTCTCGCCCCTAGCTGCGGGCGGGCGAGAGGGGGGGCACCCGCCCCTCCCCTCTCGCCCCTAGCTGGGCGCGGGCGAGAGGGGGGGGGGGGGGCACCCGCCCCTCCCCTCTCGCCCCTACCTGGGCGCGGGCGAGAGGGGGGGGGGGGCACCCGCCCCTCCCCTCTCGCCCCTAGCTGGGCGCGGGCGAGAGGGGGGGCACCCGCCCCTCCCCTCTCGCCCCTACCTGGGCGCGGGCGAGAGGGGGGACACCCGCCCCTCCCCTCTCGCCCCTAGCTGGGTGAGGGCGAGAGGGGGGGCACCCGCCCCTCCCCCTCTCGCCCCATACTCTTCTTCTGGTGAGAGCTACGGGGGTTCGCCGGGCGATACCCAAAGGTCTTAAGACCCCTTGAGTCTAGTCGACACGTCTCGGCGTCCCTCCACGCTGGGCCTCACTCGATGGATATGGGGGTTGTACACAATCCCCGCTCTTTGCGAGGTTGGCACAACCTCGGAAAGAAAAGTCCAAGCCCAAATATCCATCGAGGGGGGGGGGGCAGAACCTCGCTCCCGAGGATCATTCGACTCACCCAGCTAGTGAGAGCCTGGAGTGAGGAGGACATCTCGATGGCAAGCTTTTCCTTCCGAGGATCATTCGACCCACCCAGCTAGTGAGAGCCTGGAGTGAGGAGGACATCTCGGCGTTGAACTTACCCATCCGAGGATCATTCGACCCACCCAGCTAGTGAGAGCCTGGAGTGAGGAGGACATCTCGATGGCAAGCTCTTCCTTCCGAGGATCATTCGACCCACCCAGCTAGTGAGAGCCTGGAGTGAGGAGGACATCTCGGCGTTGAACTTACCCATCCGAGGATCATCCGACCCACCCAGCTAGTGAGAGCCTGGAGTGAGGAGGACATCTCGATGGAAAGCTCTTCCTTCCGAGGATCATTCGACCCACCCAGCTAGTGAGAGCCTGGAGTGAGGAGAACATCTCGGCGTTGAACTTACCCATCCGAGGATCATTCGACCCACCCAGCTAGTGAGAGCCTGGAGTGAGGAGGACATCTCGGTGGCAAGCTCTTCCTTCCGAGGATCATTCGACCCAACCAGCAAGTGAGAGCCTGGAGTGAGGAGGACATCTCGGCGTTGAACTTACCCATCCGAGGATCATTCGACCCACCCAGCTAGTGAGAGCCTGGAGTAAGGAGGACATCTCGGCGTTGAACTTACCCATCCGAGGATCATTCGACCCACCCAGCTAGTGAGAGCCTGGAGTGAGGAGGACATCTCGATGGCAACTTACTAATCATATAAGCAAAATAACTTCATCCATCTAATGGGGAGATTTCCCTTGTCAAAACCTCCTGGCCCAACCAGCGAGGGGTAGAACTTGCTACAAAGTAAAACAACAAAAAACAAAAAATAAACACAACATACCCCCCATGGCACTCGCCTCTCAGGCTGCTTGCGCGAGATGATCATTCCTCTGCTTCTCCTGCCACTCCCACTCGCCGGCTTCGCGAGCTCCACTTGCGCGACTCCTGCTCCGAGCGAGACCCCACTCACCGGGATAGGAAAAAGCACTCGCCCGACGAGGTCCCGCTCGCCACTCTCAGTCACTGGTTCCTTGCCTGGCCGACCCCCTGGGGCAACCTCTCCTGACCCCCCCCTGGGCGAGCACTCCTTGCGACCCAGAAGGCGGTGTCTGGGGGGAGGGAGCCGGGCAGTCACCTCCCCTGGTGATGCCTAGGAGCAGCTCCATGATTCCCTTGATGGCCGTCATGACTCTCCCCTTCCTACCACCTCACTCGGGATGTGAGACCCCTCATCGTCTCCTCCTCCGAGGTCTCCTGCCATGAGATTTGGCTCAAGAACTTCTGTGCTGACCACTCTCCACGCTCACCGCACCAAAAATGTTGAAACCGACTACTCGGTCTCCGTGGAGTTCGGGGTCCCAAAAAAGGGGTGGTCTCACACCTACTTCTCTCGAGCCAACTCTCTAGGCAAGAGTACTTGGACTTGGAAACGGACCCTAGGCTACAGCGAGGAGGTCCCACCTCACACCCGGAAGACCTGAGAGATCTTCCCCTCCCTAGCCAATGCTGAACCAGAAGCACCAAGGGAGAGCTCTAAGGGAAGAAGAAGATCTGAAATTTGGAAATCTAGAAGTCCCCCTCCTTTGGTGCCCCTTAGGGTCTATTTATAGGTTTTCGAAGTTGGGCTGCAAATAGCCAAAAACTGGTCTGCCAGATTACCAAAATACCCTCGGATCTGGACTGCGAATAGCCAAAACTGGACTGCAAATAGCCAAATCCCGCTGTTCTGGGATACTAAACGCAGACCACCCCCCTCCTCTGGAACTGGGCGAGAGGGGTTACCTCGCGGAGCTCGGCGAGCCTCCTCGCTGGGGTGGGGCGAGACCAAGGGTCTTCCCCCTTACCAGGGTCGGGGGCGAGAGAGGGGGTCGGCCCCCCTCCTCCTCTCGCCCCTGGCTGGGCGAGGACGAGAGGGGGGGCACCCGCCCCTCCCCTTTCGCCCCTAGATGGGCGCGGGCGAGAGGGGGGGCACCCGCCCCTCCCCTCTCGCCCCTAGCTGGGTGCGGGCGAGAGGGGGGCACCCGCCCCTCCCCTCTTGCCCCTAGCTGGGCGCGGGCGAGAGGGGGGGCACCCGCCCCTCCCCTCTCGCCCCTAGCTGGGGGCGGGCGAGAGGGGGGGCAGCCGCCCCTCCCCTCTCGCCCCTACCTGGGCGCGGGCGAGAGGGGGGGGGGGGGGGGGCACCCGCCCCTCCCCTCTCGCCCCTAGCCCAGCTAGGGGCGAGAGGGGGGGCAGCCGCCCCTCCCCTCTCGCCCCTACCTGGGCGCGGGCGAGAGGGGGGCACCCGCCCCTCCCCTCTCGCCCCTAGCTGGGCGCGGGCGAGAGGGGGGGGGGGGGGCACCCGCCCCTCCCCTCTCGCGCCTAGCTGGGCGCGGGCGAGAGGGGGGGCACCCGCCCCTCCCCTCTCGCCCCTACCTGGGCGCGGGCGAGAGGGGGGGCACCCGCCCCTCCCCTCTCGCCCCTAGCTGGGTGAGGGCGAGAGGGGGGGCACCCGCCCCTCCCCCTCTCGCCTCTTACTCTTCTTCTGGTGAGAGCTATGGGGGTTCGCCGGGCGATACCCAAAGGTCTTAAGACCCCTTGGGTCTAGTCGACACGTCTCGGCGTCCCTCCACGCTGGGCCTCACTCGATGGATATGGGGGTTGTACAAATCTATTCCTTGTTTTTGGGCATAGCCTTTAGCTACAAGGCGAGCCTTATATTTATCTATGGATCCATCTAGATTTAATTTCTTTCTAAAAATCCATTTACATCTTATGGCTTTGGCACCGGGAGGTAAATCGGTTAGGATCCAAGTTTTATTTTCTAAGATAGAATTAATTTCTAAATTAATTGCTTCTTGCCAAAAGGGATAATCAGATGAGGTCATAGCTTTCTCATATGAATTTGGATCTCCTTCAACTAGGTAAGTGAAGTAATCCTCTCCAAATGTTCTTTCGGTTCTAACCATTTTGCTTCTTCTAGGTTCATCAATTTCTAATGGATCTATAGAAGAAGTGGAAGGTTGGTTTGAGCTAGTTGAAGGTTGAGATGAGTTATTTAGTTTATATGGAAATTTATCTTCAAAATAAGATGCATCTCTAGCTTCTATAATGGTGTTGTTAGATATTTCACTAATTAGGGAATTAGTGATGAGAAATCTATTAGCACTACTATCGGATGCATATCATATGAAAATAGAGTCTAATGTTTTTGGTCCTATTTTCTTTCTCTTAGGTTCAGGAATTGCTACCTTAGCTAAACACCCCCACACTCGAAGAATTTGGAGATTAGGTTTTTTTAATTTGAATAATTCAAAAGGCGTCTTATCGTTTTGTTTAGATGGAATCCTATTAAGGATGAAGGAGGAAGTGAGCAACGCTTCTCCCCAGATATTTTCTGGGGCACCGACTCGGCTAACATGGCATTGACCATGTTAATCAAGGTCCGATTTTTACGTTCAGCTACACCATTCGATTGGGGAGAATATGGAGCAGTCACTTGATGAATAATCTCATGTTCTTGGCAAAATTGGGTTAGTTCATTCGAAGTGTATTCTCCACCTCGATCGGATCTAAGAATTTTGATTGACGATCCTAATTGGTTTTCTACTTCGGCTTTAAATATCTTAAAGTATGAAAATACTTCATCTTTAGTTTTTAATAAATATATATAACAATACTTTGTAAAGTCATCTATGAATGTTACAAAATATTTATTTCCACCTCTAGTAGGTTGGCGGTTTGAATCACATACATCCGAATGAATTAGTTCTAAAGGTTTTGAAGTTCTATCAACTGATTTAAAAGGCTTTCTAGAAAATTTAGCTTGCACACAAATTTCACATTTAGCACTTGGTGCAATATTGATTTTGGGAATCAAATTTAAGGACATCATTCTTTTCATGCAATCAGAATTCACATGTCCTAATCTAGCATGCCAAAAATCAGGAGAAGAATTTGAAACTAAGGAAGAAGAAGAAATTTGATTTACTTCTAAATCAGCAATATTCAATTTAAATAATCCATCACAAACAAAACCTTTGCCAATAAAATTGTCATTTAATGTTATTACAACTTTATTAGATTCTAAAACAATCTTGTAGCCTTTCTTCACTAGCAAAGATCCGCTAACAAGATTCTTCCTAACTCTCAGCACATAAAGCACATCATGCAAGGCTAGTGTCTTCCCGGATGTCAACCTAAGATCCACTCGCCCGCGTCCAAGTATTTGTGCCGAAGAAGCATCTCCTAAGATCACGCTTCCTCCACTGATGTCCTGAAAGGTGGCAAAGCAAGAACGATCAAAACAAGTATAAACATTTGCTCCGGAATCAAGCCACCAATCTGATGAACAAGTGAGATGAAGACTTGGAGAATAATCTAACCTGAAGGTAGGTTGATCCGGTGCTTGGATCATGTTGTCCTGAGGCTTGTCTCCACGAGACTTACCAACCACGGGTTCTGTCTTCTTGTAGAAGCAGTTGGTAGACAGATGGTTTGTGCGGCCGCAGATGAAGCACCATTTCCCTTTACCTAGGTTTTGGTTAGAGGAACTAGGTTTGGGGTGATTGGGTTTTTGATGGCGGGAACCTGGACGGAAAGGTTTCTTATGGATCTTGCCTTTGCCTTTGAAGTGATGGTGGGAAGAATGATTGCCTTGCGATTCAGTGAGGTTTACTCTTGGAGCAAGGTCTTTGGGAACTTTAGAGTTTTTACTCTTATGTTCCTCCTCAATGCGGATAGCATTTTGGATCTGGACATAAGTAAGGTTTGATTGGTCATGCCTTAGTCTAGTGCTAAAGCCGGACCATGAATCGGGAAGAGAATCAATAAGACATGCCACAAGATAATTTTCGGAAAGGATTGAGCCATCGGCTCGGATCTTGGACAACATCTCATCTAGTTGATGGAGTTGAGGATTGATAGGCTTGGAAGCATCAATCTTGAATTTGTGGAGGTTGGAAACATTGTAGCGTTCTATACCCGCATTGTCAAGGTTATAGCGCGCTTCAAGTGCATACCACAATTCCTTAGCCGTACGATATTGGAGGAATACATCGTAAAGGCTGTCAGACAAGGCACTAAGAATGCGGTTGCGACAATGATATTCAATGTCCACCAGATCTCTATATGGGACACGTCTAACATAGGTTCTAGTGGTGTTTGCAGTTGAAGATGAGGACGATGGTAGAGTCGAAGCAACTGCATTTGCAGCGCTAGGGATTTCAGTTTCTACAATGGGGGCATCGAAGATGGCAGACAAAAAGCCTAACGTATTAAGCCAATATTCTATCTGAGCTTGCCAACGACGAAAACCATTTCCATTGAATTTCTCGGGTTTGATCCCGGCGGAGTCCTCAGATCTAGATGTCATTAGTGATTTCTGAAATTTAAAATACATACAATAAATAACAGTATATGTAAGCAATAAAACAGAGATAATCATTTTGATTATTTGATTTTATTTATTTTTTTGATGTGGAATTGCAACTTCTTTAGATTGTTGGAATATTTTTACTATATTCCTATATTAATATACAAATAATGTAATTTTTTGGTTTTAAAACTGTGCAGAAAAAACAGCAGATCTATATATATATGATCAGCAATAATAAAAAAATTACATGAAGGGATGAGAAATAAAAGAGAGGAAATATATAGTTTAGAATCGAGCCTGGGTAAGGCGTGTGGTCACTGCCCTAAAGAAGTTGCACCACCCACCGGCAGGGCTTTCAACCAATGCTCACTCCTCCAAGGTACAACACCCGGCTAGATCCCGAAACTCCGATGTGCGCGGACACCGAAGAAGCACAGAGCACCCGAACAACCACTTGATGAAACAAATGTAAAGAAAAGGAATCACGTAGAAGATCGTCAAAACAGAGAGAGCAGAAGAGCATATGAGAGCGATGCAGCGCGTAATCTTTCTGAGAAGAACGTCAATATATAAAGACAGTAAATCGCCGGAAACGGTATCTTGAAAAATGGCAATATTAAAAACCATAATAAATATTGATGGTTATAGTTGGAAGGATCATAATCGGGAAGATAAACGTTGAATATTTCCAACGTAAGTAATGACGTAAAACACGCGTAAATTCAATTATTCCCCAAATCCCAAATCCGGATCCGGTCCGGTGCGGTGCGTGCGCGCGCGCGCGTGTGGTTCATAGTTTCTACTTATATTCTTTTGAACAAATAAGAAGGTGTGAAAACATATATAAACTCTTTGGCTAGAGAGCTAATAAGCAAGGTGGGACTAAAGGTTCATCCTTTCATCATGAAAGGCTTCCCTCCAAATATTTGGATTCCCTCCAATTTGGTTTTGGAGCTTTTCATCTATAATGAGGAGCCAAACACCAAACACCATACAAGGCTCCAATAAACATTTATGAAATGAGTGTTTTATAAATAAAATTTCTAACAATTTTCGCACAAAAATACGAAATGATTGTCCCAAAATAGTAATAACTAATGAATTATTAATATTTAATTCAAATCATAGTCTAATGAGTCAAATCCCCCGCCAGTCAATGACAACACCATCAAAATCCGCAATACACTCGTCACCAAAATTCTCTAAGTTGGTGTGCTCAACAAATGGTTCAGTAATACCAATTTGTTCATCATCTGCATGATCAATATATATAATTAAATTATGAAAGAACATATATTTAAATTATACCACTATACTATATATTGTCATGCACATATACATTTACTTTGAGATTGTAGTGTAGTATTAAGGTTTTGTTCTGCAACTATTGAGAGCGTCTTCATTATAAATTTCATTTTCTAGATTATCAATGTTGCTGGTCACTCGGCGCTCTGGTAGAGCAGTTGAATTGAATCACCTTTGCTCGAGAGCGAGCCGAGCGCGCAAACAGTCAATGAGAGAATTAATAAATGACAAGAATGTTTTTTATCGTGGAAAACCTGGAAAGGGTTAAAAACCACGCGGTTGGAGCTGTTCCGACCAAATTTCACTATCTTTTGGTTTATTATAATTAAAAACTGAGAACTCAAGCGCGACAGACCGCTGCTTGTTACAATAGTAGAAGAGAGAAAACTTCGAGGGTGACATGCCACCTCTTGAGAGACTAAGTACTTTTCTGGGAATGAAAGTGAGATTCTCGAGTCGCCTTTAGGTGCCCGAAGGATTCCCAACTCGCTTAAGAAGATTATTGTCTTCCGAAGCGAAGGAAATATTCAAAGGCTCGAAGGAGACATTCGAAAGTTCGAATGAGATTTTCGAAAGTACGTTCGAAGGAGATCTTCAAGCGCCGAAGGAGAACTGATAGGAGATCTTCAAAGGAGCTCTCTTTGGCGTAGAAGACAATGCATCTTGAAATGAAGGCTCTGGGCTTCTTTTATAGCCTTGGGTAGGGGTAGCCCGAAAATTTCGCCGTTGTAACCACTGTAACCACCTAACGGGCAAATCACGCTTGTCGATTTGGAGCACACGAATCGCTATTTTTTGGATATTCTCGTCTTGCCCCCCGGGAAATTCAGTCAATTCGAGCGGCTTCGTTGACGGTGTTGAGCGCAATGAACAAGACCTGCAATCTAAGAAATTAGGAAAGGTTAAGTGATGTGCGCATCGCGAAAACTGAAGCGTTCTGAGCGCGCAACGAACACGAAAGCGATCTGAGCGAGCAACGAACAAGGGAGCATTCTGAGCGCATGAGCGCGCGGCGAGCGCGGAGGCGGTTTGAGCGCGCGGCGACCGCAAAGGCGTTCTGAGCGCGCGACAAACGCGGAGGCGTTCTGAGCGCGCGGCGACCGCGAAGGCGTTCTGAGTGCGTGCCGAACACCCCAGGCGTTCTGCGCGCGTCTCGAGCCCAAAGGAGTTCTGAGCGCGTGGTGAGCGCGGCGGCGCTCGACGCGCGGTCTGCTATTGGGGGCGCGCCACGCATACCGCGAATGTGGACTTAGGAGGGGGCGCGCCGCGAGTCTGTCGTTCATGGAGATATCGGGGAGGTGCGGTCCCTCCAGTCAAGATAACGCAATAAAAGGCGCGCGCGGGGTGGTGAGGTTGGAGCCGAATGTCGAGGTCGTGCGGTGTCGTGCATCAAGTCTTGCGCGGTCAAGGAGGCGCGACATGCACTGCACGATGAGGGTCGGGCAGCGAGTGCCGATCTGCGAGCGCTGCGCCGCGACAACATGGTTTGCGCCGCGCCGCGATGACATGGTTTGCGCCGCTATAAAGTGGTGCGGGCTAGGGGAAGCGTGTGCGCGGCGCTAGCCGCACGCAGGATGTGCGACCTTGGCCGAACACGGGAGGTGCGGCCTTGGCCGCACCTTGGAGGTGCGACCATGGACAAAACTGGCGGGCCGGGCTTGGCCGCACCTAGGGAGTTGTGGTCATGGCCTGGAAGGCGCGATGGGCTCAGACGGTGTAGTGTCGGGTAGGGGCGGCGGGCGGCCGACGAGGTGCACAGCGGGCTCGGCTGGCGCCGCTCCGGGTAGGTGCGGCGGTCGGCCAGCGAGGTGCGCGGTGAGGCTGACAGCGAGGCTTGGTGCCGGTGAAGAGAGAGAGAGAGTGGTGGGGGGGGGGGGGGGGGGTTGCGGTTACCCCCATGATGGGGTATGTTTTCCCCCATGGGGGTGCGGTTAGCGTGTACACGTACGTGCGTTCCGGTGGCTATTTGGAGGACCAAAGAGACTCAGAATTACGCGAGAATGGGACCGTTGGAATCGTATCAGTGAGTCGGTCAAGGTCGCGACAAAAAATCACAGGTTCGACCAGGTCCATTTTGGGGAACCCCATCAAATGCCTCCAAATTTTTGGAGATCATTTTTTGTAGAAAATGAGTCCGATTTTTTTTCTAATGAACGTATGTCTTCGGGTGTGCGAGATCGTTTAGGTGAGTTGTTTTGTCTTGCACGGTTATGAGCTTGTCATTATGCGAACGCGCCGGAAATTGCCGCTCGGTGTCAGTGTCGGAGGTTGTCGTTTGGTTGGTGGAAGTTCGTTTCTTAGTGCAGGTACCGAAGTTGTTAGTTGGTGTTAGCGTTGGAGGCCGTGGCGAGCCTACCGCTTGGCGTGGAGGGTTCGTCCTCCTTCACCGGTGGTTGCTAGTTTGTTCTCTCAGAGATTTGTTTTTGGTAGAAGCGGCGATGTAGGGAGAGGCACAGATAGCCTGATGGCGAGATTCCCAAGCAATTTAGTGGCGAGATACCCAAACAGCGCGACGGTGAGATGTCCAAATAGCGCGGTGGTGAGTTGCCCAAGCAGCGCGGAGACGAGATGCCCAAGTAGCATGGTGGCGAGTTGCACAAGCAGTGCAGTGACGAGATGCCCAAGCAGCGCGCGCGGTGGCGAGTTGCCCAAGCAGCGCGCGCGGTGGCGAGTTGCCCAAGCAGCGCGCGCGGTGGCGAGTTGCCCAAGCACCGTGATGACGAGATACCCTAGCAGCGCGGTGGCGAGATGCCCAAGCAGCGCGGTGGTGATATGCCCTAGTAGCGTAGTGGCGAGATGCCCAAGCAGCGCGGTGCAGAGATTGTATTTTGGTTAGACTTAGTTAAGATTTTCATCCTCGACGCATATCCTTCACTCGCAGGAGGCCTTTTCACATCGCTACTTTGGCGAGTTTGCTGCTTGGTGTTAGTACCGAAGGTCGTGACCTTAACTTTCGTAGCCTCACTTCATGAGATCTGTATTGCTAATAGAGCCAGAAAGTAGCTACAGTAATCTTAAATATACAATAGATACATGTGCACAAGTACAATCTTGCGGCTTACTGTTTAAAAGCAAAAAACTGAAAGAAACAAAAAATGGAAATTCATGATAAATGACACGTGGGTTGTACGCCCTCTACTAGGTGGGAAGTTCTCTTGCCCGGTACCTCTGGCTCACCCGCGCCGGGGTATGGTGTTGCCCTCTACTGGGTTGTCAGCTTGAGGTTCGTGCTGGTTCGGGACTTGGTTTAGTAAAAACCTTCCGAGGAGGCATTGTCGGACAAGACGCTCGATTTCCTCCTTCAACTGGACGCAACCTTCAGTACTGTGTCCATACCCGTGATGGAAGTCACAATATTGCGACTGGTTTCCTCTGTTCGGTGCAAGCAGCTCGGGCCTGCGAAGCGCATTGCTATCACGGATGGCAAGGAGAACGTTAGCTCTGGTAGTGTTTAGGGGAGTGTAGTCTTGATGCTGGCGAGATCCTCGGTCTCAACTGGGGTTGTCTTGATGCTTGTTGTTCTTATTGGGAACGACTACGACGGCGGATCTTCCCTCTTCCTCTTCGAGCTCCCCTCGAACTGCTGGCGGTGCGCTTCAATTGCCTCATCAGCTTCAATCTGGGCCTCGACTCGGTGAACGAGATTTGGGTAGCTGAGCACAGTTTCCCGCATTAGTGCGGAGTAGAATCCACCGTGGCGGAGCCCTCCAAGAAAAACTCCTCGTAGAAGATCAGTGTCCACCCCTGGAATTTATCACGCCTCGGTAGTGAAGAGGCGGAATAAATCCTTGAGGGTCTCTCCCTCGCTCTGGCGTATTCCTGAAAGGTGGGAGGGGTCTCGGACGGTTCTACGGTTGACGATGAATTAGTCGGTGAATCGCTGAGTTAGTTCCGCAAAATTATTGATGACTCTTTCTCTCAGAAAGTGGAACCAAGTGCGTGCTTGTCCCTTTAGTGTTGTCGGGAACACTTGGCACAACAGTTGGTCAGTGGCGTTATAAATCTTCATGATGCTGATGAAGTGACAGATATGCTCTATCAGATCGTCTGTTCCGTCGAATGTCTCAATGTTGGGGATCTTGAAGCCGTTCGGGATTGGATGTGTCAAGACCTTAGGTGCTAACGGTGAGCCGTGGTGGAGAGGGTGACGGGCAAGAGCAGCCCATCACCCGACTTGTCTATATTCATCGACGTTCACGTCGTAAATTTCCTCGTGAGTGAGCCTTCCTCTTGCATGCCCGAGGCCTGCCGCTTCCGGGCGGTGGTGATGATGAGCTTCAGGTTCTCTGGTCGGACGGACTAGGCGAGCTGAACTGGCTGCGTTGGAGATCTCTTCTTCAGGAATGTGATTCTCTCGAGCGAAGTGCGATCCTGAGCTTGAGGAGGTAGGCTGCCTTGCTCGGGCGCATGATTAGGAGCTCGTGACGCTCCTCTATTCCTTAAGAGCGCGAGCATCTCAGTTTGGTGTTCTTCCACCTAGCGCATGCGTCCCTTCAATGCTGCAATGAGTGTGTTCATGGCCCTTCCGCGAGAGGAGCATTGATGTGCGAGTGGGAGGGTGCTGGATCGACATTCTCCCCAGAGATTGATTCTTCAGTAGCGCAGGTAGCTCTTCTCTCCATTGTTGTTGCTAGTGAGTACAACCTTGAAGAAAATACTGCCTTCAGAGAGTCTTTGCAGAGTTTTGTGAAAACCATTCCCACAAATGATGCCAAACTATTGCGGGTCACTCGACGCTCTGGTAGACCGGCCAAACTAAACCACCTTAGCTCGAGAGCGAGCCGAGCGCGCAAACAGTCAATGAGAGAATTAATAAATGACAAGAAGGTTTTTTATCGTGAAAAACCCGGAAAAGGTGAAAAACCACGCGGTCGGAGTTGTGTTGACCAAATTCCACTATCTTTTGGTTCGTTACAATTGAAAGTTGAGAACTCGAGCACGACAGGGCGCTGCTCGTTACAATGGTAAAAGAGAGAAAACTTTTAGGGTGACAGACCACCTCTCGAGAGACTAAGTACTTCTCTGGGAATGAAAGTGAGATTCTAGAGTCGCCTTTCGGTGCCCGAAGGATTCCCAACTCGCTTAAGAAGATTGTCTTCCGAAGCGAAGGAAATCTTCAAAGGCTCGAAAGAGACCTTCGAAGGCTCGAAGGAGATCTTCGAAGGCTCGAAGGAGATCTTCGAAGATCGAAGGATGGTGGGTTCATCGTACCTTCACTTGACCCATAGCGCCCTTTCCTACTTCCTTAAGGAAAAAGTAGCGTCCTTACTATCAGTCCGGGCTTTTAGGACAGTTGGTTGCGCCTGATCTTACAAGTGCGGGTTCGAGACCGGGGGGCTCTGATTAAATCCCGAAATTTCTCTACCTGTGTGGGTCCCGGCGGGTCAGGCGACCGCGACCATTTAAAAAACCACCTCTGAGCCATGTGGTGCGCCACCTCTGAGCCATGTGGAGCACCTCTGAGCTTGCGAGTCGTGCTGAACGCTGGGGGGGGGGGGGGGGTGTGATTATTGGGTCCAGCGTTCCTTCACTTAACCCGTAGCGCCCTTTCCTACTTCCTTAAGAAAAAAGTAGCGCCCTTCCCATCAGTCCGGGCTTTTGGGACAGTGAGTTGCGCTTGATCATACAAAGAAGATCTTCAAGCGCCGAAGGAGAACTTAGAGGAGATCTTCAAAGGAGTTCTCTCTGGCGTAGAAGACAAGGTATCTTGAAATGAAGGTCCTGAGCTCCTTTTATAGCCTTGCGCAGAGGTAGCCCAGTAATTTCGCGATTATAACCACCGTAACCACATGAAGGGAAAATCACGCTTGCCAATTTGGAGCACACAGATAGCCATTTTTTGATATTTCCGTCTTGCCCCTGGCAATTCGGTCAATTCGGGCGGTTTCGTTGATGGTTTTGAGCGCAGCAAACAAGACCCGCAATCTAGGAAATTAGGAAAGGTTAACTGTTGCATGCGCCGCGAACACGGAAGCGTTCTGAGTGCGTGGGGAACGCGGAGGCATTCTGAGCGCGCAGGGAACGCGGAGGAGTTCTGAGCGCGCGGTGACCGCGGAGGCGTTCTAAGCGCGCGGTGACCGCGGATGCGTTCTGAGCGCACGACGACTGTGGAGGCGTTCTGAGTGTGCGGAGAGCGCGGAGGTGTACTGAGCGCGCGACGAATACGGAGGCGTTCTGTGCGCGTCGCGAACCCGGAGGAGTTCTGAGCGCGTCGGCGCTCGACGCGCGGTGTGCACTTGGGGGCGCTCCGCACGTGCCGCGAATGTGGACTTAGGAGGTGGACGCGCTGTGAGTGTGTCGTTCATGGCGATATCGGGGAGGTGCGGTCCCACCGGTCGAGATAGCGCAATAAAAGGCACGTGCGGGGTGGTGCGGTTGGAGTCGAATGTCGAGGCCGTGCGGTGTCGTGCATCAAGTCTTGCACGGTCAAGGAGGCGCGTCCTGCATTGCACGACGAGGTTCGGGTAGCGAGTGCCGAGTGGCGAGCACCGCGCAGCGACGACATGGTTTGCGCCGCACCAAAGTGGTGCGGGCTAGGGGAAGCGCGTGCGCGACGCTGGACGCACTTGGCAGGTGCGGCCTTGGCCGCACGCGGGAGGTGCATCCTTGACCGCACCTGGCTGGTACGGCCTTGACCGCACCTAGCTGGTGCGGCCTTGCGGCGAGGCTTGGTGGCGGTGAAAAGAGAGAGAGAGAGATGGATATATATATATATATAGAGAGAGAGAGAGAGAGAAAGAGAGAGAGAGAGAGAGAGAGAGAGAGAGAGAGAGAGAGAGAGAGAGAGAGAGAGAGAGAGAGAGAGAGAGAGAGAGAGTGGGGGGGGGGGACTGCGGTTACCCCCATGATGGGGTATGTTTCCCCATAGGGGTGCGGTTAGCATGTACGCGTACGTGCGTTCTGGTGGCTATTTGGAGCACCAAAGGGACTCAGAATTACGCGAAAATGGGCCCGTTGGAATCGTATCGGCGAGCCGGTCGAGTTCGCGACGAAAATCACAGGTTCCACCAGATCTGTTTTAGGGAACCTCATCAATCATATGTGAGCTCTGACATTGGTTCCTCCTCTACCACCCAAAAGTCAATCAAATCAATACATGTGTAATCTGAAAGATCGTAACTCTTTTTTTAGAAGTAAACCTAAAGCCAACATAAATGATAAAAGTGTAAAATGTTATTAAATATATACAAAATTTAAAACTATTAAAAGTTAAAAGAGATAGGAAACAAAAGTAACAGCGATTTCTCATATTAAGACTATACCGAACATATATGAGATCATTTAATCTTTGGTGCTCTAAACGGTTTTTTCTTTTGATGTGAATTTTTTCGAAGACACTCCAATTTCTTTTACAACCCGAAGAAGTTGATGTTTGACTAAGAATACGAATTACTAATTTTTGCAATTGAGGAGCACTAGATCCAATATTCTCCACCATTCATCTAGATAAAAAATAGTAGAATGACAATTATTAGATTATGATAATTGAAAATTCACAAATTGAGACATTAAACATACAAAAAAAATTTGTATTCTCACCAGGTTGCACTTCCGTCGCTAATTTGATTGCAAGAGGTTTTCCAAAATTTTCTATCACGAAAAAGTCTAACCTTCATCATTGCATCTTGTTATCAAGGAATTGATCACTCAATGTTTCTGCATCCTTCTTAGGGTCTGTTTGGGACAGCTCTGACGGATTGAAAGGCTGCTGTCCGGATAGAGCTGTTTTAAAAGAGCTCTCTGGGGAGCAGTTTTGAAAAGCTGCAGAGTGTTTGGGTGTTCTGTGCAGAAGTGCGCTTTGAAGAGCGATTTTCTAATTTAGCTGTTTGGAGAAATAGCTTTTGGAAGCTGTTTTTTTAGAACTTAAAATACATAAATTTTTCCCGATCTTTCTTCTTTTACTCCCCGAGGTGGACGCATTCCCAATGTTTGTTGATTGACCTCCTATCTCTTCAGGGCCACGTTGATTGTTCTCCATGATATCTTCTACATCATTATCTTCCAACTGGATCCTCCCCACATCCGGTGACAAACTCCCAATTGAAGGACCCAATCGAGGTGGACGTATTGAAATTTTTTCGCTGCTGGAACAACCTGTTATAATCAATACATCAATATTAAAATCTGTCAAAATAAGAACTACTACCATGAAATGAAAAATGAATTTGTTTTCACTTTAATCTTTTCTGCCCACCATTCTTCTGATGCAGCAATAGTTCTCTTCTCTGGATCCCAACCTAAACCAGTCTCGCCATGTTTCAGCTCCTTCCATAACTTCCAATCCTTCTTCAAATGATCCCATTTATTTTTCATTTGCAATCGATCGTAGCTTTTCCCGGTTCGTTCTTTAAACCCTGCAATCAAATTTTTCCACCCTTCTTTGCTAAAGTGGGTGGTAGGCCGATTCCCCGAACCAATCTCTTTTATGCAGAGATCACAAAATAACAGGACCTCGCTAGACTCCCAACTCGCTACGATTCCTCCTTCTTTTGGTTTACCCATTACACTATTAATAAGTAATGAAATTTTATAAGCTATTTCTGCTAAAACAAATACACATACATCACACATACCCCTCCTAACAACATACACACACACACACACACACACACACATATACACATTCAAAACAAAACAAACCCAATACGAAGCAAATCGAAAACAAAACAAATGCAAAACAAAACAAATCCAAACACACACACATACATATACATATACACCCAAACATATACACACATAACACACTCACACTTCCAACACACACAAATCACACATCCAACACACACATATCAACAAACCAAAAAAATACACACATCCACATGAACAAAAAAATTTTATTTTGATTCAACTTCTGAACAAACAATAGGAGCAAATCTGGAACAAAACCATACCTTAATCAATGAGATATGAGGAACAAATCTCGGAATCGCCGGAGAAGAAGATCTGAAAACGCCGGAGAAGCAAATCTGGAATCAGTTTTGGACGTGGAAGATGAGCAGCGAGCTCTGAATTGCCAGCCGCCAGAGATCTGGAATGGGAAAGAACCCTCGCTGTCGCCTGAGATCTGGAATGGGAAAGAACCCTCGCCGTCGCCAGAGATCTGGAATCGCGAGCTCGGTCGAGGCGGGAGATAGGAGGATGGAGGATGGAGAAGAACCCTCGCCGTCGGAGATAGGAGGATGGAGAAGAACCTCGCTGTCGAGGCCGGCGATGATCGGGGAGAAATCTCGCTGTCGCCTGAGATCGGGAATGGGAAAGAAGAGGCGGATCGGGGAGAAATCTCGCACGCGGGAGGGAGAGGCGGATCAGGGAGAGCGAATTTTTAGGGCGCGATTTTGAGAACGTGGGAGCTCGGCAGATTCGCGAAGAGGGCCTAAAAAGCTGTATTTTGAAGAGCGATTTTCGAAAAGCTGGACATCCAAACGGATAAAAAACAGCTCTAGCGGCTGGAGTAGAGCTTCTCCAGCCGCCAGAGCCGTCCCAAACAGACCCTTAATATAAGAAGCATCAACAGACTTCAAAAAAGACAAACCACGATAGCAATAAATTAAGAAGTTTATTAATGTTTTAATCACATCAGTACAACCATCAGACATAAAGAGGCATAATGGCAAGTCTCCAGGTAAGACGGCGAGTACATTTTAATGAAATGTAATTAACTAATTAAACTTCATACAGTACCAAACTGCGGGCTTCTGCTGCTATCGACGACATGAGGACGGACGTCGGGGAGTACCAAACTGCGGGCTTCTGCTTCTTCCGTCGTACGACGCCAGGGAGGAAATGGGGCTTGCGGAAATGGTGAAATGCGAATGGCAGAACGATGCCAGGGGAGGAAGAAATACTGAAATAGGGCTTGTGAATTGCGATTGAGAAAACAGGTCTTACAAATTCTGTTTTGAACCAATGGATGGAATTCCAACGACGATCTTACGACCCGCCCAATTACGGGGAACCGGTCCCGGTTCCCGGTTTACCGGTCGGCCCGCCCGGTTCCTCAGTTCTCGGGCGATCCGCAATGAAGAGGACCCGTCCGGTTTTTAAAGCTTGTTTTTCTCCATTTATACCTTTTTTGTTATTTAATATTGTTTTAATATAGCTTGTTGCATTTTATTTTATTTCACATTATTTTAGAGCAATGTTACATGCACATTAAATTTGGCTATGCACATTCAAACGTTATGTGCACAATAAAAAAATTTATTTGCAACCAAACATTATATGTGCACACAAAAACGTCACAAAAATAGCATTTTAAACATCAAAATATTGACTAATAGTCTATATCATTCTTCAAATTGCACCAAATTTCTCAAAATTATTCTCCAAAATTTAATTGTTCGCTTGAGAGTCAACCTACATAACATAAAACATATGTAAATGAGGTCTCATTAGGTATCTATGAACAAATGCATTATCAATTTCTTACCAAAAATTAAAAGCGTAAAACCTCTTGAAACATACCATTCTTGATAGTGAAAGCGACATATAGATCATTTCAGTGAAATCAAAGCTCTCAAAATTATATATATAATATCTGCATGAGAAATAAATTTTAGCCAATGAGGCTGCATTATAAAAATAACATTATGAAAGAAAAAAATGGCGTGAGATACCTTCTTAAGGATCAACTAAATTGACGATATCATATTCCAACTCTTTGAGTAAATTCTATTCTTCTGCTACTGATTCATGATATCTCAACCACGAAGAGAAAACAGATGATAGTACAGAGTCTTCTTTCAACAATCAACAGATGATAGCCCAGTGCACAAGGCATCCCCGCGGAGCGAGGGTTCGGGGAAGGGTCCCACCACAAGGGTGAAATGTAGGCAAACCTTACCTTGCATTTCTGCAAGAGGTTTCAGAATGCATTGACAAAATGTGAGGTGCAGAATGCAATGACCAAAAAAATTTATCATCCGGTTCTCTGGAGGTGCAAAATGCAATGACAAAAATGTGAAAGATTGGTACTTTGAATAATGAACCAATGCGATATTATAGCATGGTGCAATTACTAGCTCAATGTCAGGCTTCATCATCCACTTTTCAAGAGGTGCTGGAATTGCATCACAATCTAGAGACAACATTAAATCTGATCGTCTTTCATTTCCATCATCAAATCATGACGCACTTGTAGCTAATTTTCTCTCATATTTAAAACATGACTAATAATCATGTATCCACAATGTCAATCACCCACCATATCTATTGCATCAATTATATTTTTTGAAATATATGGGGGCATTTCTTTACTAATATTTTCAAGGAATCTTTTGCCCCTTGAACCATATTATCTTTGCTAGTTTGGTGTAGATTTTATGCTCAGCCAGAAGAATATGTTCAAATAGGGATGAATCTCTTCTTGTAGATTTGAAATCATTACTCACCTTGTTCATGCTCCCTCTAGGTCTTCGGTTTACCAATATTGGGGATTCGACAAAGAGAGGGCTACTGCATGCAGGTAGAATAACAACCTCAGAAATTCACCACATACGAGTTCAAAAAAATCAGAAAACAGTAGGAATAAGAAGCTTACAAGAGAGAGATTTGACAATAATCGGGCATCAACCATATACGATTTTTATGCCTGCAAGAAGAAGATGAACTCGAAAAAAAGGAGGAAGATGAACTACACCATATACGAGTTCCATAATCCAGAAAACGGAAGGTGGAGAAGCTTAACGGTTCAGTCCTTGCTCGATCGACTGGCAGTTCCCGTCCTTGCTCCATCAACTTGCAGTTCCCGTCCTTGCTCGATCGACGGGTCACAGGAAGGAGAAGGTCGCGCGAACAGGAAGGACGCGTCGCACGAAATCACTCAAGGAGGCGGCGACCGAAATCGACGGAGGAATTGACTGAATGAGCTTTTTTTGTTTATTTCGCGGGCACATGGCCAAAATAATCATGTATTTAACATTGCTCTTATTTTACTGCAACTTTTAAAAATGCGGGTATGATTAAAAAAAAAATACAATTTAATGAACAATAATGAGCATGATGATGCATTATCCAAGGGCATCTATCACAAAAAGTCTCAGAGCTAACACAATTTTATTATATTTTCTACAATTTTATTGGTTTAATTTTTTAGGGTTTTATATTCAAATTAATGTTCTGTTGCTGATTATGGTTTATTTATTTTATTCTAGTTACTTTAATTTAGATTTAGGCTCTCTTTGGCGGGGTATGGCAGCGGGAAAAACTCTATTTTCTTCGTCATCATTCTTTTTAGGTTGTTTGAATGAGGAGCTTTTTCAAGAAATGGTGTTTGAGGGCTTTTTGAACAGCCGGTCCAACAAGGCTTTCTAAAAACCGCTTTATCTGCTTTTCCTCTTTTATTCGAGGGCTTACGAAAGTTACACCCCCCGACCATTTGCGATCTGTCTTTCTTCCTTCTCGCCACATCAAATGTTTTCTTCTCTCATTCGTGATTCTTCACTCATTTGTTATCTTTGCTTCTCGTCGCTGATCTTTTGTAATCTACTTATTTATGATTTATATAGTATTTACATATATGATGCTGACCTCGACGACAGGTACTAATATATAAATTATTTATGATAATGAATGCGCACATCAAAATTACGATTTAAAGCTACGTTAATAATTATGACGACGTAAAATTAACTTACATAACATGTATTACGTAATTTATATGTGTGTTATAACAATTAGATTAATGAAATTTATTAAAAGTGGGTAAAAGAGGGGGCTAGATTATTTGGGACCGGCTAAGGAGGGTGGATTAGAGCAATCAATCGGTCGAACTTGGCTGCATGTGTGCCACGGGCCTCGCTATTTCTGTGTTGGCTGGTTCACGATAAGAAAGAAAGACCGAGACTCTTTCATTTCCACGTGCAGAGCTCCCCGATCCAGACGACTACCACTCGACTGTCGTTCGACGCCGTTTCTCGCCGGCGACCCTAAATCTCCTCCGATTTTCACATTTCTTCTTCCTATAGCAAGGTATTCCCTCACTCTCCACTCCTTTTCATTCTTATGTGAATATTTTTCTTGGATTGGTTAGGAAGAAAAACTTAGGATCAATACTCTCCGGCAGGGCCTCCTCCTCTTTGGTGCCACCCTCTTGGAAATTTATATGGTGGGAACATGCTCAACATCGGGTTCGGGGATTTCTTTGGCGTCTTGCTCATGATATTTAGCCGACGGTATCTACCCTGCACCGACGACATTGTGCGGATGCATTGCACTGCCCCCTTTGTGGATCTGATGATGAAGATTTTCGACATGCTTTTGGAAGCTGCTTGTTGGTGTCTCCGATTTGGGCTATGATTGTGCTTCCAAATTTTGTTGTGGATGGGAGTGTTGGTTCGGGCTCCGACTGGCTTCAGTCTGTCCATGAGTCCTTAACACCTATAGAGTTTGGTCTATTGTCTACAACCCGTTGGACCCTTTGGTGGCGTCATAATCATATGTTTTGGGAGAGTCTTCTTCAACCGTCGGAGGAGATGGTTTCTTTTATCCCCTCAATGTATGTGGCGTGTCAGATGGTGCATCATGTCGTGGCGCCTTCTTCTGCTAGTGCATGGGCTCCTCCGTTGCATGGCGTGATTAAGATTAATTTAGATGGGATTGTTGGGCGGGGTCCCTCCTGTTGGGTTTTCTATATACCATTCAAATGATAATATAGCACATCAAATGTGCGCATCGGAAGAAATAAAACAAGAACAACTCAAAAGAATTTCGGATCTTGCGATTTCATGAATCAAGAAATAAGGAATGCAACACATTGCAATACCTGAAGGGATTGAGTCAACACTCAACCAAGATGCTCCAAGAAGAAATCCAAAGACAACCTCTGAGTCCCAAGCGCTGAAACCGATCGGCGCCTCTACGGAAGTCCACACGAGCGATGAAGAACTCTAGCTTCTTGTCGCACAAGAACTAGGTCGGAAAAGAAAAGCCCTCTGCGTCTCCCACGGACTGCTCGGTCCGACGATAGGGAGATGCGGCGACGACGTCGGGGTGCGGGAACAGCCGATCAGAACCCTTCCATCTCTCTCGTTCTTTCGCAAAAGAGATCGCTACTTTAGGGTATGAAATCGTCTTCTATTTATACCCAGGCGAGAGAGAGGCTATTCGCACACCCACGACTTACATTGGAGTAAACAGAATTCGTCGAGTGAACATTTCACTGAAGAAATTCGTCGAGTAACTAATTGAATTCGTCGAGTAAAACGGAATTCGTCGAGTGAACCTTTCACTAAGAAATTCGTCGAGTAACAAGTAATTCGTCGAGTGAACATTTCACTTGAAGAATTTTGTCGAGTCATGAATTTGTCGAGTTCGTCGAGTAATCATAAATTCGTCGAGTCATTATGATTTCGTCGAGTCGTTATTGTACAACCCTCATTCTCCAAGGGTGGACCCCCCCAAGGCCACGTAAGCAGAGGTCAAAGTCAAAGAGTCAATACAACAGTCAAGCCTAGGAGCAGAAGACACCCTAGGCGAGTATGGGTGCACTCGTGCGAGTAACTCGGATACTCGCCAAAAGGTGGGCGACCATAGGTGATACTCGCCCATCTGCCCGGGGAGATCGCCTCAATGTCGCTAGTCGTCGGGCAAGGGCTGGGCTATAAAAACCCCCCTACCCCTTGGTTTTCCTATAAATAGGACCCCAGGGGTACTTGGATTGGCACCTGGACTTGAGCTTTCAAAACCCTGCTCTTGCATTCTGGAACCTGTCGCACTTGGCCGCTACTCCCGGTACTAGCCAAGTCGGTGCCTTCCTCGTACCCTGCTCGACCATTCTTTGGTCTTGGAGGGGAAGTCTCTTCGGAGCTTCTGGGTACGTGGTGGGACCTCCCTGCCGCAGCACCTGGGGTTCTGTGTGTTGCTCTTCTAGCTCTTCAGTAGTCGCCAGCTTAGTCGTCTCGTTGGACTGCTGGGCGAGTAGCCTCCGGCTGCATCGGTCCGAATCTTGAGGTCAGGATTTTCCTGGCGTCAACACTTTGGTGCGGTGAGCGCAGATCGTAGTCGGAGAAGGAAAGTTCAGCAGGAAGCTGAGATGGTCGTAGGTGGCGACCATGAGGAGGTAGTCGGTAACTCGACCGCGAGTGGCGAGTTCGTGACACTAGCGGTTCTCGAAGCCTTCGCACAGCGCATGGAGGGAGCCTTCGCGCAGCGCATGGAGGGGATCTTGCAAACATCGCTTCAGCCGCGCGCCGAGGTCACGGCGACCTCGCCGCATCGCCCAATTCCGTCCGAGGGAGGGAGTCCCCCTCGGCGAGCAGGAAAGGAGCACGTGGAGGATGAAACCGAGCGACCAAGGAGGTCGCAATTCTACCAGCCAACCTCGCAAGGCATTCGCTTCCACGAGCCATGCGAGCAGGGGAGATACCAGGATACTCGCCCATATGGCGAGTATGGAGGTGATACTCGCCAGGTTGAGGATCGTCGCCGGGCAGGAGGGAGGAGCCCCTTCTGCGAGGAGATCCTTGCCGCGCCAGTGCCAGAGGGGTTCAGGGACCCCGCCTTGAATTACTATTCGGGGAAGGAGGACCCCGTCAGGCACATCCAATGGTTCGAGGATATAGTCTCTATCCGAACCATGTCGGACGCCTTCAAGTGCAGGTTGTTTGCCATCACCTTCCGTGCAAAGGCCTGGGACTGGTTCCATCAGTTGCCCGCCGGCTCGATCTACTGCTTTGAAGACCTGTGCCGTGGGCTGACAACCCGTTTCGACACGGCCCGGAAGCTGAAGAAGGAGGCAACGGCCTTGTTTTATCTGGTGCAAAGGCCAGATGAGGCGTTGGGACCTTACATCGAGCGCTTTCAGGAGGAGGTTCTGCAGATCCAGGAGGTGGATAGCAACATCCTGTTGCTGGCCTTGACATTCGGCATAAGTCAAGGCCTCTTCAAGTTGGAGCTCAGTGAGAATCCCCCCTACTCTTACGACAACCTCATTCAGAGGGCCAATAAATGTGTCTGGGGAGAGGCCTCCAACCCTGACTTCTTGGCAAGGTTGGCACAGGTGACCAGAGGCGACCGTGGAGAGAGGGATGGAATCCCTGAGAAGAGGAAGAGAGAAGAGCCCCGGAGGGAGGAAAGGAAGAGGCCGGAGCGGCAAGAAGAAAGGGGAAGAGCAGAGAAGAAGAGGGAGGAGCCTTGAAGGAAGGAAACCAGGAGGAGCGTGGAGAGAAGGCCCGTCGAGTCCCCTGAGCGTCAGGAGGAGGGAAGGCGCTACCAGGTCCCCGTCAATCGGCCACCTTGGAGGCCGGCTGGACGGCCTCAGCGTCGGGATCAAAGGGGGAGATCCCCGGAGAGAAGGCCCTTTCGCCAGCCAGAAAGGCGTCAGGAGAGAAGGAGAGACGAAGCGATGGCGGTAGCCGGGCGTGGCCGCCGTCAAGGAAGGAAGAAGCAGAAGCCGAGGAGACAGCAAGCAGAAGAGGTTCCCCTCTACTGTGACTTCCACCAGGTGGGGGGACATGCCATGGCTGCCTGCCCAGACTTTTGGGAAGCCCGGAGGAGGCTAGCAGCAGGAGAAGGTGGAGGGGAGCATCGGAGGATAGAGGCCCCTGCCGAGCCTCAGGCAGGGCAGGCTACCGTCGTTCAAAGGAGGAACGAGGACCGGGTCGACCTGGGAGGTCGGGGAGACCTGGGCCAGGGAGGCAGAGTTGGAGTAATCCATGGGGGAGCAGGGCTGGAAGCTTCCCGCAAGGGGAGCCTCCATCAGATCCCATCAGATCTACCGCAGGAGTGTCGCCTCGACCTCACAAGCACCGCCCCCAATGGAGGAGATCACCTTTTCTGAGAAGGACATGCTAGGGAATGAGAATCCCTTCCATGATGCCCTCATGATTCAAGCCGCGGTGGAGGACTTCACCGTTGATCGAATTCTGATCGACAACGGTAGCTCTGTAAACGTCATCTTCAAGGGGACGTTTGGCGGACTGGGAGTCGAAGCAGCAAGGGTTCGGGCATCTGATGGTCCCCTCTTCGGCTTCTCCGGAGAGAAGAAGGAAGTGGATGGAGGAGCAGATCTCCTGGTAACACTCGGTGGCACCTCCATCAGCTGTCGATTTGTCATCGTCGACGCCCCGAGCTGCTACAGGGCTATCTTTGGGAGGCCGCTTCTCATCGCCTTCAAAGCCGTCCCATCCTCCTACCATCAGTGCTTGAAGTACTGTAAAGGAGACGTCCAGGTGAGGATCAGGAGCGATCCAAGAGCTGCTAGGGAGTGCTATCTTAGCGCCGTCAGTACCATCAGCTGGATGGATGACGCGGAGGAGTTCGGAAGAGTGCTGGAGAGCCCGGCCAGGCTGGAGGTGGCCGAAGAAGTGGAAGAAATCGAGGTACTCTCCGCAGCGGGAGTGCCTGGGTTGCTGAAGATTGGCGGGTCGCTGAAGACCGAAGAGAAGATCGAGATGGCGACGTGTCTGCAGAAGAACGTCGACATCTTTGCTTGGAGCGCAGCCGAGATGCCAGGAGTCGACCCTGGGGTTGCATGTCATCGCCTCAACCTGGATCCCGCTGTCCAGCCCGTCCGCCAGAAGAAGAGGAGGACCGCCACCATCCTTGCCAAGCCAATTCGGGAGGAAGTTAAGAAACTGCTAGATGCGGGCTTTGTATCAGAGATCCAGTACCCAGGCTGGGTCTCCAATGTTGTAATGGTGACAAAGGCAGGGGGTAGCTGGAGAATGTGTGTGGATTTTTCCTTGATGAATAAAAGCTGCCCGAAGGATTGTTATCCCTTGCCTCGAATCGACGCGCTGGTTGATTCAGCCGTCGGTTTTTCTGTGATGAGTTTCCTTGATGCGTTTTCAGGATATCACCAGATCCAGATGCATCCCCCTGATTGCCGCGATGTCTCCTTCATCACCGACGATGGCTGCTACAGCTACAAGATGACGCCCTTCGGTTTAAAGAATGCGGGAGCCACCTATCAACGGATGATGGACCACATTTTCAAGGAGCAAAAGGGGAGGAGCCTGGAAGTGTACGTGGACGACCTCTTGATCAAAAGCAAGAGCGTCCAGGAACACATAGCCGATCTGGTGGAGACCTTTGCAACGCTGAAGAGATTCAAGATGAGGCTCAATCCGACGAAGTGCGTCTTCGGAGCAGGAAGGGGAAAGTTCCTGGGACATCTCCTTACCCCGAGGGGAGTAGAGCCTAACCCCGACAAGGTGAAGGCGATCCTGGAGATGCCATCCCCAAAAACGATGAAGGAAGTCCAAAGGTTGACAGGCAGGCTGGCGGGTCTTAGCCGCTTCCTCTCAAAGGCCGGAGAGAAGTGATCTCCATTCTTCAAAACGCTCCGCAAAACAGAAAGCTTCGAGTGGACCGAAGGATGTGAGATAGCATTCGGAAGGCTGAAGGAACAGTTGACTCAGACACCTCTCCTTCAGAGCCCTAAGGAAGGCGAAGACCTGCTCATCTACCTAGGAGTAGGAGCGGAGGCAGTTAGCTCCATCTTGGTCCGGGAAGAGGGGAGGAGGCAGCTACCCATCTACTATGTCAGCCGGGTGCTGAAGAAGGCGGAGCTGAAGTATCCAATCCTGGAGAAGCTTGCCTTCCCCTTGGTGGTGTCGGCGCGGAAGCTCCGGCCTTATTTTCAGGCTCACTCCATCCGAGTGGTAACGGATCACCCCCTCCGCAATATACTGGAGGGAGTGGAGCACTCAGGGAGGTTGGCGAAATGGTCGGTAGAACTCAGCGAGTTCGACATTTCCTTCTCCCCCCGAGTGGCGATCAAGGCCCAGGCAGTAGCAGACTTCCTGGATGACTTCTCGGTGGAAGCGGAGCCAGGAGAAGAGGTGCTCAACCCGATTCCTTGGAAGATGTTTGTTGATGGAGCTTCGGGCAAAAGTTCCGTAGGGGTGGGCATCGTACTCGTCAGTCCGCAGGGAACAAGGATCGAGCAAGCAGTCGAGATCCTCTTCCCCGTCACTAACAACCAGGCAGAGTACGCGGCCATAGTGGCAGGCTTGCGCCTTGCCAAGGAGCTGGGGATCCGTGATGTCCGGGCTTTCACGGATTCAATGGTGGTCGCGTCGCAGATTCGAGGCGAGTTCGAGGTGCGCGACACCATCTTGCAGAAGTACTTGGTAAAAGTAAAAAGGCTGATTGGAGGCTTCCAGTCCTTCTTCGTCGAGCATGTGCCAAGAGAGGAGAACTCGGCAGCGGATCGCTTAGCCAAGTATGGGCCGAGGGCTGGAGGAACTATCACCGAGCTATTCCACCCGTCCATTGAAGAGGGAGAGATGATGGAGATCGAACAACGCCCCTCGTGGATGGATCCCTTTGTGGCATTCCTGGCCAGCGGCCAGCTCCCAGCGGACGGAGGGGATCAGAGAAGATTTCGGTACAAGGCGGCATACTACCTCCTGCAAGATGGGGAGCTGTACCGCAAGACCATCTCGGGCCCCCTGGCCAGATGTGTTTCTGAAGACGAAGTACCTCGAGTGTTGGAAGAGATCCACTCGGGAGAGTGTGGAAGTCATTCTGGGACTCGCACTTTGGAACAGAGGGTCTTGAGGCATGGTTACTTCTGGCCTACTATCCGGAAGGATGCTGAGATCTTCTCGAAGAAGTGCCAGAAGTGCCAGCTCTTCGCCCCCCTTCAGTTGCAGCCGGCCCAGCAGCTCCGATCGATCATCTCCCCATGGACGTTCGCCATCCGGGGGATGGACTTAATCGGCCCTTTCCCTCAAGCAAGTAGCCAGAGGAAGTTCGTTCTCGTCATGATCGACTACTTCTCCAAATGGATCGAGGCCAAATCCCTGGCCAAGACCACCTCTCAAGTCGTGAAGAACTTCATCTGGGGAGAGATACTGCAGATTCGGGATCCCTCTCGCCATCATCACCGACAACGGTCCCCAGTTTGCCAGCTTAGAGCTAGAGGATTTTTGCAGGCAACTAGGAACCGACCTTCGATTCGCTTCCGTGCATCACCCAAGGAGCAATGACCAGGTAGAGGCCGCCAACAAACTGATCATCAACCTACTGAAGAAGAAGGTGGAGAACCTAAGAGGTAATTGGGCGGACCAGCTCCCCTCGGTCCTATGGGCTTTGAGGACCACTCCTAGCTCAGCCACGGGGGAAACGCCGTTCAAACTCTCTCACGGGTCGGAAGCTCTCATTCCAGTAGAGTTTGAAGTCAGAAGCCCAAGGGTGGTAGCCGCGGAAGACGGAAGCGAAGAATGGCGACTAGAGAACGAAGAGGTTCAGAAGCTATCTCTCGACTACATCGAGGAACTCCGAGATTTAGCTTCAGTCAGGCAAGAGGAGATCAAGCGCCGGATGGCAAAACATTTTGACAAAAATGTCCGCCTCAAACACTTCCAAACAGGGGACCTTGTCCTGAAGAAAGTGGATGCGGCAGGAAGATCAGCAGCCGTCGGGAAGCTCAACCCGAACTGGGAAGGACCTTTCATCATCCAGGAAGCACTCCTGATAGGAGGATACCGCTTGCAGAACCAGGAAGGCGAGCTGCTAGGGAGCACCTGGAGCGGCGATGACCTGAAAAGGTTTTATCCCTAAGGGGGAATGTGTATATCCCATCCTTGTAAATTCATTTCTTTGAATAAAATTTACATCTCCTTGAAACATGGGACGAGGCAGCTTCCTTCACATCAACAAAGTTTTCAAAATAAGGAAGCCAGGTGAAGTCAATCTCCACGCTAGGTTGGGAAATGAGCCTCCGACTTAACCCTCGTAAAAACTCAGAACGGATGATGGGACAGTGCCTCGGGTGTGCGTTCCCTTAAGACCAAGCCTCTGCACTGACGGTCGAGATCAGCTCCCCCCTTGCACGTTGGCCGCGGTTCCCACCGACTGCACTTCTCGTCCGACTATAGAAATTACCAGGAAGAAGTCTGGACGCCGACCTTCCGATTCGGCGAAGAGAAGATCGACTTCACTAGCTCAGGGGACCCTTGAAAAAAGGCGTCATGCACCCTCGAGAACTGAAAAGTTTGCAACAAAGCATTTCGCTTTTTAATTATTGTATCGGACCATATGAGTTAGTGTGCCTGAAGTGTGCTTAACTCCCTGCTAAATTCATTGAGCAACAGGAAGCAGGTCCGATCCACATCCAACATCCAAGTGGGATGGAGGCCTCGGGATGGTATGTCCCTTTAGACCTCCCCGACTGCCACTCCCTGCTTGACGTCGTCCTGCATCAACATTCACCGTAGCAGGTTGGAACACGAGCCTCCGACCACACCCTCGTAAAAACTCAGAACGGATGATGGGACAGTGCCTCGGTAGTGCGTTCTCCTAATGCCAAGCCTCTGCACTGACGGCCGAGATCAGCTCCCCCTTGCATATTGGTTGGTCGAGTTACCCTCCGACCGCATTTCTCATCCGACTGCAGAGATTACAAGGGAAAAGTCCAGAAGCTGACATTCCAACTTGGGAAGGGGCAAGACCGATTCGACCGACCGAAGAGTGGAGACACTCCGGCACCCAAGTAGGATGGAGACCTCGGGACGGTGTGTCCCCTTGGGCCTCCCCGACTGTCGTTCCCTACTTAACGTCATTCTTCGTCGACATCTGGTATCCAAGTAGGATGAAGGCCTTGGGATGATGTGTCCCTCCGGACCTCCCCGACTGCCATTCCCTACCCCCTCTCTCATAAACAACTCCCTTACGTAATTTTAATGGGCTCTTCACCAGGTACAGAGCGAAGCCTTGAGAGCATGTGTCCCTCGGGACCCTCCAAGTAGCCTCATAGCTCGACTTCACCAAGGGAAATATTGAAGAAAGCGAGCATGTAAGTGCGAGCATGACAGAGTACTCGGTCTCGATGTATGTGCGAGTACCTAGGCGAGTATACATGTGCGAGTATACAGGTGCGAGCATGCCGGAGTACTCGGTCTCGCCCCGAGCCTAGGAGCCTAAGCGGCATTTAAAAAAGAAAGTAAGCATCGAAGAAAAGGGCGAGCAAAATGATTATACTCATTCACTATCATAAATACATATACAAAAAAAATGCTTTGCAGATTTGCAAAAGGAAGAAAGGCGACTATGAATCCTCGCCACCATCCTCGCCACCATCATCGCCGTCAGGATCGAGATCTTCCACATCATCACCCTCGTCCTCAGAATCGTCGTCGTCAGAATCGGTTAATGAGGATGGGAGATCTCGCATGGGGGAAGTGGACTCTTCGGCGAGTAATGCCGGGATGATGTCCATGACCGTCAGATGCATTGCCTCCGGCTTCAAGAAGCCATCGGCCTTCAAGCTGCTCAGGACCACCTTCCCGGTTGCTCGAGCGATCTCCCGGCGGATATGCGCCATATCATCGCCGACTATCCGGATCTGCTTGCACACCCTGGAGGGGCCCGCCGACGAAGGCTGTTGCTCGGCAGGCCGAGTTTCCAACTCAGCAATTCGCACTTGGGCGGCCTCCAAGGTTTGCCGAGTATCCTCCAGCTCCTTCTCGGCCTGGGACAGCCTCTTTGCCGACTCCAGCTCGGCAGCCTGCAGCGAGCGAAAAGAAGAAGGTTAGTTTAAATAAGTTTGCAAGGTAGCGAGTATCCCAAAACGCGAGTAAAGTCACATTGGTGAGTACCTCGAACTCCTTAATCCTGTTCGCCATGGCGATCATCTTCGGGCCCTGCACCTTGATCATCTGCTCATATTCGAGCAGTTTCCTCGCCGTCGCATGCCCAAGCTCGACAGCCCGCAGGTTGGCTCGCGAGCTCTGATGGGCGAGATATTCGGCCGAGACCTCTTGCAAGGATTCAGCGTCCGCGCGACCATAAAGGGCGAACGAAACGTCGAACGCCTCGCCCGCGTCCTCCCAATCCTACGACCAGGCGGGGAGGTTGGTGCTCAAGGTCACTTCATGGGCTTGCTCAGCCCAGGACACCAGAGGGCGACCATAAGCATCCTCGCTACCCCCACCTTCGCCGAAGAGAGGATGGCCGCTAGGCTCGCCCGCCTCCGATGGATCGGCCCTCGCTTTCAGGTCCCTCTTGGCGACCTCCTTCTTTCTCCCAGACTCGGCGGACTTTGCCTTGGCTTTCCTCTTCTTCGAGGGCCCAGCATCATCGCCGGCAACCTCCTGATCATCGTCGCCGGGCGACAAATCAACCAAGGCAGGAGTCCCCGCCTTCGGCGCCAAGGGAAGAAGCTCGCTCGGCAAAGAGCGAGTAGCTACAACAAAACATAAAGAGAAAAACATTAGAACACCGGCTGAAGACGAATTGGCGAGTATGACCCAATGCTCGTTTAGGCGACTACCTTCACCAGGGAACACCTCCGCGAGCTCATCTATTCGCCTCCTCCAGAAGACGACATCCAGCCGGCGACCTCGAAAGCTGTCGAGTAGCTTCTCCCGGCTTTCCTCCAGGTAAGGAGTGGCGAACGCACTCTCGGCCGGCTGGAAAGAGGAAGTCGGCACGACGCCAAAGTCGCCCTTAATGACGACTATGCGCTCCGTCCAGCGATGGTTCTTGTTCGCCGTGCCGACTAGGGTGCAGACATGGCTGCACAAAAAGACGACGCCTTCGCCAGTGGCGCCAAAGTGGAATACTCGCCGGAAGACGGAGAGATCAAAGGCGATCCCCTGATCGCGCAGGTAGCAGAGGAACCCCACGATCATCGCCACTCCGTTTGGATTGATCTGCGCCGGGACTATCCCGGGTAGCGGAGGATCTGGCAAACCTCCGGCCACAAGGGAAGTCGCAGGCCGACTTCAAAGTGGCGGATGGGGAAGACCAGCTCGGCCGCCGAGAAAGAATTCAGGCGTTCATCCTCACGAGGAAGCCTGGCGACATATCCAGGCGATAAGTACTTGGCGGAGAACTCCTTCAAGTCGCTCGGCCGAGTAATCAGCTTCTTGAAGGAATTTGCCTCAAAGTTCTTCGCGTGACTTGCACGGAGAATAGCTGCCTCGTCAGCCATCCAAGAGTGGAAGGATTGAAGAAGCGAGTAGCGAAGTGACGAGGAGAGGAGCAATCGAGAGATAGTCGCTAGAAGAAAGGGAAGATCGTCAAGAGAGTAATAAATACGTATCCACCCCCCCCCCTATTTATAGTACTCGACAAAGCTTGGCTTCCCGCGTACGCCACCGCGAGCGCGAGTGGGAGGTGGCGCGTATCGAGGAAAAGTCGCCAAAACCTAGGGTGCGCGTCAAATCACTGATGTCGAACGAGCGAGCACCTGCATCGAATTTTTAGGCTACTCGCAACATCAACGCGACATTTAACAAATACTCGCGGAAACAAAAGACAAAAAAGAAAATCAAGACATCACAGCAAGCAGGAAAGACAACAAAGGCGATATTCATACTCGCAAAATAACAAATTACTTGAAGAAATCAAATAGTTCAGAATTACAAACATTTGCCAAAAGGCTACAAGCGACTACAAAAGGAAAAGAGGGCAGGATCCTAGGGGTTCGGCTGAGCGTCGGGAAGCTGCGGTTGTCGCCCAACCCAGCCCATGATGCGAGCCCTCTTGAAATGCTCGAAGGTCACGGACATCGCATCCTCGCCTTGACGCAGCTGCTCCTCCATCCTCGCCAGGCGACCAATGGAGCCCGTGCTCGCATGCATCCCCACCAGCTCGTCGTGGTGCAACTGCTGGAGATGCTCCATCCTGCCCACCCGGCGCTCCAGCTCGCCGACAGACTGAAGACGAGATTCTACACTAGCCAGGCGAGTATCTAACTCTTGCAGACGTAATGCTCGCACCTCCAGCTTGGTTAGACGACGCTGGGAGTCAGCAGCCGCCAAGAGCTCTACTCGCGCTTCAACCGCGGTCAGACGCCGATGAGACTCGCTGATCGCCAGCCGCTCCAACTTCGCCTCCAAATCCAGGATGGCGCGAGTAGCCCTCTCCTGATACTCGCGAGAAGGAAGCCCGACGGCGTCGACCAGAGCCCCGATAGGGGTATGGGCGCGAGCTGCAGAAAAAGACATGAAAGCAAAATCTTAGTGACTAGTAGCGAGAAGACTCTTCTTGGAAGATACTCGGAAAAGCAGCGACTCCATTTACCAGGCCGATAGGCATCACTCCGCGAGTCGCGGCGAGGACTCCGAGATGGTCGGCGAGGAGAGCTCCTTCCCCGATGCGGGGACGGACTGCGACGAATGCCATCTCGCCGGTTCAAATGCGACCCGCCGATGTGCTCCCTGCTGGAAGGCACATCACCCCGATCGCGACCATCCATTGGTCGCCCTCCCCCTCTGGGAGCGAAGAAAACAGAAGATCCCGCCATCCCACCTCGACGCGAGGACCCAGCCGGATGAGCGGTGGGAGCCGAAGAAGACAGGAGGCGGCGATCATCCTGCATGTCGGCCGGAGGAGGAAACGGAGGAGGTGGAGGAAGTTGGTCCGCAGGTAGTTGCGAGCTACTCGCCACCTCAGGTCGCTGCAAAGGCGGTGGCGGCGGAGGAGGATTGCTCGCTGAAGGAGCCCTCTGCTCGCTCATCGGCCTCTTGTCTACCGCAGAGCTATGAAGGATCCGCACCGATCTGCCCCGGCGAGTTCCTCCGCCAGTCGTGTGCCGGATCATAGGCGAGGATCGTAGAGGAATGGCGCTCAGAGACTCCTCCCGAGCATCGGCGAGAAGCGGATCTGCGAAATAGTACAGAAAACGTCAGAGACCAGCCGACACTTGGGCGACTAATAAAAGGGGCGAGTAGGTATCTCTCACTTTGCACAGGAGTAACTTCAGCTGGATCTTGAGCCGAGATCCCCGCTGGATCTTGAGCCGAGATCCCCGCAGTACTCGCCTCTGGAGCAGTATTCGGCGAAGGAGGATCAGGAGCAGGCGAGCCACCTGGCTGGCCGAGACCCAAGTCGGCGAGCATCTGCTGAGTAGTGCCGACCTGGGAATCAGCGACATTCTCGGAGGCGTCGGCACTCTTCTTCTTCTTGTTCTTTTTCTCCTTCTTCTTCTCCAGGCGCTTCCTCTTCCTGGAAGCGAGAAAGTCTTCGAGCTCGGCATCGCGAGCAGGCTTCCGCAACGGCGGCAGCAGACTGGCAAGCTCGGCCAAATCCGCAGCAGCTTCCTCGGCAATACTACGCGACATCTTGAAGCGAGAACAAAAAAAAGCCTTGCCATCAGAGACCCCTCCCCCTCTATATATAGGGCCGGGGCGTCAAAACAGCGGGATGCCGACTACACACTAATACTCGCCCAGAAGACAGCTCGTCGAAAAAGGGTTGGATGGTTCTTTCCGAGCAACTACGTTACACGCAAAGAGCGGGGATTGTGTACAACCCTCATTCTCCAAGGGTGGACCCCCCAAGGCCACGTAGACAGAGGTCAAAGTCAAAGAGTCAATACAACAGTCAAGCCTAGGAGCAGAAGACACCCTAGGCGAGTATGGGTGCACTCGTGCGAGTAACTCGGATACTCGCCAAAGTGTGGGCGACCATAGGTGATACTCGCCCATCTGCCCGGGGAGATCGCCTCAATGTCGCTAGTCGTCGGGCAAGGGTTGAGCTATAAAAACCCCCCTACCCCTTGGTTTTCCTATAAATAGGACCCCAGGGGTACTTGGATTGGCACCTGGACTTGAGCTTTCAAAACCCTGCTCTTGCATTCTGGAACCTGTCGCACTTGGCCGCTACTCCCGGTACTAGCCAAGTCGGTGCCTTCCTCGTACCCTGCTCGGCCATTCTTTGGTCTTTGAGGGGAAGTCTCTTCGGAGCTTCTGGGTACGTGGTGGGACCTCCCTGCCGCAGCACCTGGGGTCCTGTGTGTTGCTCTTCTAGCTCTTCAGTAGTCGCCAGCTTAGTCGTCTCGTTGGACTGCTGGGCGAGTAGCCTCCGGCTGCATCGGTCCGAATCTTGAGGTCAGGATTTTCCTGGCGTCAACAGTTATGATTTCGATCATTCGACGAACTGAAGTAAGAGTCGTCGAGACACTCTCGACGACTCGACTCGAAAACTTGTCAACACGCTCCATACAATATTCACAATACCTGTGGAGCATTTAGTGGACTCGACCCAACTCCAATAAGTCATAGGATTGGCCCTTCACTCATATCCAATATGAGTAAGGCCAACACAATTCTTCATCCAACTTCTCCAAACCCTCTTGTGTGTGACCCCATAGGCTCATATCGCGTTGGCAGTTAGGCTAGATGCTTGATTACTTCCAGACCACCTTGGAAGCACCAACACCTCCTTGGTTGGGGACGTCATTGTTGCTAGGGACCGACATTGTTGCTAGGGACTATCTTGGTCGTTGCCTGGCTTGGCGCATGTGGGTTTGGGACCATGTGTGGTTTCTCCTGCGGCGTGGATATGGTTGATGAGCTTGGTTGGGATGTCGTATTGGTGGAGGGGGGCTGTGCCATGCTGATTGGAGCTTTACAGGTGGAGATGGATCCTTTCTCTCTTGATCGGTTGATCATTTATGATATTGTGGCAACGACGAGATCGCTTCCATGTCTTAAATTTCTTTTGCGGGCCGGTAGGCCAATCATTTTGCCCATAAACTTGTGTCGATTCATTTTGTTTTCCTATTATCTCTTCCCTCCCATGATGGCGACGACGCCCCACCATATGTTCGTGACCAGTTCCTTGACGACGCCGACTCGACGCACTATTTTGATCGTTGCCGCAACACTACATTTGAAGACTCGGATGGACGATGCCGCAACAACAATCATGGTGTACGCCATCGCCGCGACAACCATTTTGAAGAACGCCATCACCGCACCATCACGACGAACGCCATCGCCGTTACAACCTTCGTCCGCGGCGCAAGATTATTAATTTTAAATTATAATTATTTTATTATAATTATTAATTAAAATTTTATCTAGCTTTGTCTTTTATTTTTGGACTAATTTATGTCCATGTTTATTTTAATTTTGGACTGCGTTTAGCCATGCTCATGTTATTTTAATTTCGGACTGCGTTTAGCCATGTTTGTTGGCTAGCCTATAAAAAGTCATCTTGTATTAGATTTTTATTATTGAATGATAAGAAAATTTCAAACCTAAACTTCTCTTGGTTTTCCCTCTCTCCTAGCCGCCCCCTCTCTCTATTTCCTTCTAGGAAATTCGGCCCCCCTCTTGGCCGCCCCTCTCCCTCTTGTCTCCTTCATCTTGGCCGCCGGCCACCACCTCTCCTTCCCCCTATTCTCTTCCTCCCTTAAACTTCAGCCCCCTCTCATAGCCGCCCCTTCATACTTCCTCCTCTTGGAAGTTTCGGCCAAAGAAGAAGAAGAACGGCCCGTGGTTCCGGGAAATCAAGATCCAGCGTGAAGCAATCTAGGCGGACGAGTTTCTCTCCATTCGACGCGGTTCTGGTGGATCCGTAGAAGAACGATTTGGGCGAGTGATGCTTGAGAATAATCTCATCTCAAGCGGGATAACGAAATTTCTACTCGTGAGAATTCCCCCCTTGTTAATTTCTTGTGGTGGTAATTTTGGCGTGATCTTCGAATCACTTGGATAATCGTGGTTTTCTTTGATTGATTTGTGCGATCTTCTTATTTCTTTTAATTTTCGAAGAGGATTGACGAACCTCGACTTTTTGTTGGGAGAGATCTATCTTTTTGAATCATAATTTTTGGTAGATCTCTTTTGGTACAACTCAAGCTCGTTCGGACCGGGTGAGTCCTTTTAGTCGGGAAGAATATTGGCCTATAGCCATCTGTTCAACCTATAACGGCGTGAATACCCGTATGTTAGCATCTAATTGATAATTATTGCGTTGCGTGTACGTTGCGAGTATTTTTGTGCGAACCTAAATTTGGGAGTGTTATGAGGGAACGCGTGTTTGTTCGTAGCGATCGTGTCGGAGACCGTAGCCTGCATCAATTTGGTATTAAAGTGAGGTTCGTGTCAATTTCTTAATTGACACATTCCTAAAATTTTCTTAGAACGCCGACACACACAATCTTCACACGATTTCGTGTTCAAAATTTCAAAAATGTTAATTTCTGGTCTGCGAATAGCGGCCTAAAAAATTTATTTTTTTGCGAATTGAAAAAAAAATTTCTGGGAATTCTCCATACTTTTATCAGTAAGAAAAAAAAATATTTTCATTACCCTAGTTATTATGCGGGAATAAAATTAGATTTCATAAAATTTGGCTTTGTTTAAAATTTCTGGTTTGCGAATAACGTCCATAAATTTTTTATTTTTTTGCGAAAATAAAAAACAACAATTTTTGCAAATCTGCGTACTATTTTTTACAGGAAAAAAAAATTTTAATTTCTGGAAAGTCAAATTCAAATTCAAATTTTTGAAATTCAAATTCAAAATTCAAAATTCAAAATTTTGATTTTCACATTCAAAATTCAAATATAAAATTCAAAATTTTGAAATTCAAATATTTCTGAAAATTCAAATATTTATGAAAATTCAAATTTTTTCTGGAATTTCAAAATTTTTCTCCTTATAAAATTCTCTTTTATAAATCTGTGTAGTTCAGATTCAAAAAAAAAAAAAATTCTATCATTGCATGTTCACTAGTTCTGGTCCCGAGTACACACCTCACTACGAGTATGGCCTCTGACGTGTATGTTTTTCTTAGACAAAGGAATCGTTCACTTGCCGAATACATGAGCCTTTTTGAGGACATGATGGTTAGGTGCGATATTAGGGAGATGCCTGAGACCACCCTCTCACGGTTTCGTAGGGGGCTCAATCCCGACATTCAAGGTAAACTCCTCTGCTACTGTCACACTGACCTAGACACCTGCTATAACGTCGCGTTGGAAATTGAAAAGCACCTAGCTCACAAGTCTAAGACTCGTTCGTTTGAGAAGGGAAATGCCATCTTAGGACCTTCCCCCTCTTTATCCCTGAGAGATAAGGACACGTTCTGGTCCGCTGACTCGAACTCGGTAGCCATCACAGTTTGGGATGCCATGAACCCGCGCGGTGAGAGTATTCTGGTCTGTGAGGGTCGTCCCATAAATGTTATACATGATGCGGGGGGCATGTCTGGCCTCCATACTGTCGAGTGCCCTGCTCCGTCAGTGACCTCGGTCTTAGTAAAGTCTCCTCCAAAATGTTCTGATCTAGTTGTTGACTTTTCTGGAAATTCTGAGTTAGTGTCGTTGATTGCGCCGACCGCTGCCGATGACGTCATTATTCAGGAAGATCATAGCGATGATGAGGAGGTAGGTTACCCTAGTGATATGGATGGGGATCTCCCCACTGATCCAGTTTTAAAATTGTCTGTTGATTTTGATTCGGACGACGCTCCTAGTGCATTGAAAGATTTGGCTAGAGAGGGAAAGACACTTTTGGAAGACTTAGATGATGCAAACCCGGAGGAACTTGTTTTGCTGTTGCCACCGTTAAAGAAAAATCAATCCAATTTAATTTCTCTACCGGGCCCTATTTATTCGATTTCACCGACCTTCCCTCCTGAACCGTTGATACCATTGACGGATTATAATATTGGACACGAACTGGTTATGACTAGTCCGAAGTATTGTGAGAATCTGATGGCCGTTTGCCATGTGTTGCTTGGACGTCCATGGTTTTATGATCTTAATTTGACAATTGTTGAAAAAACTATTATTTATGCGTTAAACTTTCATGGAAAACAAATCGTTTTGAATACCACGCTAAGTTTGTTTGAGCGTAAGGAGTGTGTTTGTGACTCTTTTATTGGTGATTTTAATAAGACTACTATGTTAGTGGAGAACACATTTTCTAGGTCACGTTTGCACGCTCTCACTTACAAAATAACTAAAAACTATCTCACATGTCCACGCGTTTCTAACGAACCACCAAATCGATTTACCAGTCTAGCGCCGAATGAAATCGTGCACGTATATAAGACACCGGTGCCACTTGACTTGATTCTGTAACCTTTATCTTATAAGTCAAGTCAATTTGCACAAGACTTTGCCTCTCACGTTCATAATTTACACAAGCACATTAAGGACATGCTAGCTACTCAATACGCATCTTATCAATCTTATGCTAACGTACATAAGAAAGCGTCTCACTTGAAAGTTGGCGATTTGGTTATGGTGCGTCTCATCCCTGAACGGTAGCCTTCGGACACCATAAAAAAGTTAGCAAATCGGCGAGCGGGTTCTTTTCGAATCTTAAAGCGATTAAGAGAAAACACTTTTCTTTTGGAGTTACCCACTGATTGGGGAATCTCCCCTATTTTCAATGTTTCGGATTTAACGCCATATATTTCTCCACCACTTGAATTAACCGACTGTCCGTTTGGTTCCACTACATTTTCTAATGGGTTGGGGGGTGAGCTTGTGCCCGGTTCGCTCTCTTCTTCGGTTTCTACTGGAGGTACGTCTAATGTTGATGATGAAACTTTTTCTCCTTATTTGTCTAACGCATTTCCAAGGGTTCCACAGACCTTTGCTTTGTCTTACAGGTGTTTGTTGATGTCCCACTCATCGGTGATGAGTGGTTTTGAGTGGAGGAGGATTGATGGCGACGACGCCCCACTATATGTTTGTGACCAGTTCCTTGACGACGCCGACTCGACGCACTATTTTGATCGCTGCCGCAACACTATATTTGAAGACTCGGATGGACGATGCCGCAACAAGAATCATGGTGTACGCCATCGCCGCGACAACCATTTTGAAGAACGCCATCGCAGCACCATCACGACGAACGCCATCGCCGTTACAACCTTCGTCCGCGCCGCAAGATTATTAATTTTAAATTATAATTATTTTATTATAATTATTAATTAAAATTTTATCTAGCTTTGTCTTTTATTTTTGGACTTGTTTATGTCCATGTTTATTTTAATTTTGGACTGCGTTTAGCCATGCTCATGTTATTTTAATTTCGGACTGCGTTTAGTCATGTTTGTTTGCTAGCCTATAAAAGACCATATTGTATTAGATTTTTATTATTGAATGATAAGAAAATTTCAAACCTAAACTTCTCTTGGTTTTCCCTCTCTCCTAGCCGTCCCCTCTCTCTATTTCCTTATAGGAAATTCGGCCCCCTCTTGGCCGCCCCTCTCCCTCTTGTCTCCTTCATCTTGGCCGCCGACCACCACTCTCCTTCCCCCTATTCTCTTCCTCCCTTAAACTTCAGCCCCCTCTCATAGCCGCCCCTTCATACTTCCTCCTCTTGGAAGTTTCGGCCAAAGAAGAAGAAGAAGAAGAAGAAGAAGAACGGCCCGTGGTTCCGGGAAATCAAGATCCGGCGTGAAGCAATCTAGGCAGACGAGTTTCTCTCCATTTGACGCGGTTCCGGTGGATCTGTAGAAGAACGATTTGGGCGAGTGCATGCTTGAGGATAATCTCATCTCAAGCAGGGTAACAAAATTTCTACTCGTGAGAATTTCCCCCTTGTTAATTTCTTATGGTGGTAATTTTGGCTTGATCTTCGAATCACTTGGATAATCGTGGTTTTCTTCGATTGATTTGTGCGATCTTCTTATTTCTTTTAATTTTCGAAGAGGATTGACGAACCTCGACTTTTTGTTGGGAGAGATCTACCTTTTTGAATCGTAATTTTTGGTAGATCTCTTTTGGTACAACTCAAGCTCGTTCGGACCGGGTGGGTCCTTTTAGTCTGGAAGAATATTGGCATATAGCCATCTCTTCAACCTCTAACGGCGTGACTACCCGTATGTTAGCATCTAATTAATAATTATTGCGTTGCGTGTACGTTGCGAGTATTTTTGTGCGAACATAAATTTGGGAGCGTTAAGAGGGAACGCGTGTTTGTTCGTAGCGATCGTATTGGAGACCGTAGCCTACATCATCCCATGTACTGGACTTGGTTTGAAATGTCTAATCGAATGAATGTTTTTCCTTGCTTCAAAAAAAAAAGTTTCTGAAACAAAATTGGAGGACAATACTTATTTCCTTTTACAATTCCATCCCAAAACAGTAAACCATAAGAAAAGGATTACAAATTTCTCTCATATTACGTAGCACGAATGATGAAGACGCATGGTTATGCATCAATAGTACCAATTTCATGCAAAAAATACCATAATTGTTGAAGGACGGTCAACTTATAAGTAGGATATGATTGAGTTTGGGGAATTAGGTTAAGTAAAATCTACATAAATGATTAATAAGAAGTATCCCCTCACATTTAAAGCAAAACCCCCTTGTTAAAATTTTAGGATAGTAACCTATCAACTTGTATGGGGGCTGATTTTGAAGCATCAATGCGGGAAAGTAAAGTTAGGGAAATTCCTATATAGATGTGATTGAGGGCAACAAAACCTAGAGCGTCTAGATGCCTAATTTTGAGTTATTTTAACGTAGAAGTTTAAGGTTGGAAAGTAATTTAATGATGATACATGTATAGGTCATGGCATCCCAAAGAGACGGGAGAAGTAATGACTCAAGAAAAGATAAAGGAAAGGGAAAGATCGGGGTGAGTTCTTACTCCCTTATTTTCAGTTAATTTCTTTCTATATGAATGGTGTAGCTACTGCTATGATGGCCAAACTCGTTATATGATCAATAATTTTGCTATAAAAGTAACGTGTCAGCTCTATAATCAAGCTTCCCGATAAATTGATGCTTTAAGAAGAAAGTGGAAGGAAAAATTGATTAATTCCCTAATGGTTAAGGAGAATACATAAATAGATGATAATAAGGAAAATAATAAGAATGATGCATCAATGCAATGTGTTATGTTAAGGGTGTACCCAACTAGGGGAGATGAAGTGAATGTCCTTCCAACATGAAAATAAATGAATAGTGGGCATGCGAATATGAAAAGGCACACAACGGATTTGTGTGTGTGCAAATATGAAAATGCACATAGATAATTACCTGAAAACGCGCTATATAAATACATAAATAAATGAAATGTCAATATATCCTTAACATTGACCAGTAAAAAAAATTAAAAGTGACGAATTATACATGATGAAAAAGAACGTGTGATACAAATGAATAAATAAAAGAGTGTAAAATAAGCACGGTATTGCAAAGATGCAAAGAATGAAAAAAATGGTTAATTATGAAATGAAAACTCAACAAGAAATTTGGATTATAAAGAATGTATATGTTGAAACTGAGAACTCGATTTACGGAGTTCGGACCCCAAGAATGGTGTTGCTCACCCTTACTTCTAACGAGCGAGAATTAACGACCGGGCACTCGGAACCGAGGGCACTCGCAAGATAACCTTATCCCCCAAACATACCCCTGAGCAGCAGCGAGGAGGTCCCGCCACAAACTCGAAATATCTAAGGATCTTCCCCTCCCAAACCAAGACCGAGCTCGGTGTAGAAAAAATGTGGGGTGCCGAGAAGAGAGATTCGAACGAAAAACAAAGAGAAAATCACAGGAAACACACGAATTTAAGAAGTTCACCCAAAACTGGCTACGTCCCCTATCCCGCCTCCGCTTCACCTTCTTGTATTCACCAACCGAGATTACAAAACACACAAGGTTACAAGGATCAAAACCGATCCTACCTCACACCCCTCTCTTTGGACAAGAACCGGAGGAACCACCGCCGGAAATGCCTCTCCACGGAATCTCCTCATAGACGCCTCCAAAACTCCTCAGCCGAAACCGCTAAGAAAAAACCTTTAACCCTAGATTCGGTTACACGCCTTTAAATAGGCCACGGAACCGAAACCCGGATATCCGCACACCCGGATATCACAAACCTTTAACCTTAGATTCAAGAAACACGCCTTTAAATAGAACGCCGCCGGGGGCTCGCCGCCCCCGGACCCCCGCGTTCGCTGGTACTTCAATCATCGGAGAGAGTCACGCTCCGACGTCTCTAAGCTCACGTGGGCTAACCCGGTGTGAGAAACAAGAGAGCAGGAAGTGTTCCCCAACTCCAACACTCGGCACCTTAGAAAATCAGAGAGCAGGAAAGAAGAAGCTCTCTCTAGAAATCAGATATTTTCTAAGGTGCATATGGGGGTCTATTTATAGAATTCTAAAAATGGCGTGCGGATAACGGCCTCCGCCTTTTGGTTTCTCCTAACCGCAGCCCAAAATGGTCCGCGGACAGCAAAAACTGCCATTTGAAATTACTAGAGGCAGACCATAAAAAATACTTGGCGAGTGCTTCCCCTTGGTGCACTTGCCCAAGGAGCCGAATGCTCTTACGGAGCTGGGCAATCGCACTCACTCGCCCTTGCTGCTAGGGGCTAGATAATCTCATAACGATGCATGGTTCCTGCCTCCTTTCCTGGGACCGACGAGACCCTTATGATTCACGAGACTCACCCCTCAGTCCAAGCACCCGAGCGAGTGATGTATTTCGCAGGGAGCTACACTCGCTTCCAATTTAGGTGCACTCGCCGATACTCGTGGGTTGACTCGGCAAATACAGGGCTGTATACAATCTCCGCTCTTTGCGAGCTCACCATGGACTCGGAAAGACCGTCCAACCTTGTTTTTGGCAAGTCTGAACTCGCTCGAAGAATATTTTTGGTGGCCCCCGGCCACCAACAGGCTATAAATTGCACGGGATGGAACCAGACCCTTCCCCCGGAGTTTTCTTCTTTCTTCTTCATCCTGCCTATCGACAACCTTTCGCGAGTCATCGTCCATGGCCTCTCCAATAGACCTTTCGGCCCCCTCACCGCCCAAAGGGAGAACTCCCGTGAAGGCGCGACTAAGCTGATGGCTCTGGTAAGGGAGAACCCGCCCCACTCCAAAAAACACGTTAGGTGAGCAGGTACTAAGAAACATCGCCACGAGCTGACCGATGCCACAGTTCCCTCGCTCGAGACCCGGATTCCATCCCCGCTCGACGGGGGCCAAGATGTCGCCCATCAGGTTTTAGCCCTTACTTTTCGGTGGTCATTCTCCTAGGGCGCTTATATTTGCAGGCCATATACAGATATTTGCAGCCCCAAATAATTATTAATTAATATTTTATAACTTAAAATTAATCATCTATTTGCAGTCCCTTTCAAACCTACCCGATCTCGCCGGAAGTCAATATCATCTTTTTCGCTCTTCTCAATCCCGCTAGAAGCTCTCCCATGCAGCAGGAAACAACCAGATTGATCGATCTTTTTTCTTCTTACCCATCGACGGTAGTCCTTCCTGCTGGTTGCGTCTTCCACCGTATATTCGTCGGCCTCAAAATGGCATCTTCTTGTCGCCATTGCAGCGGGAAAAGCCCGATCTACTTCCTTCTTCCCCTCAACGACAGATCAATACTTTCTATCTCCACTGCACCCTCGAGCTATTCTCGTCTTCAACGAGTCAGAGCAGGCGAAGGCCAAATGAAATTTGTTTTTGGATTCATTTTTAGGCTGTGGAGCGCTAGATGTTTTTGTGATTCTGAATGGAAATTTGTTTTTGGGATTCTGAATGCAATTGATATGGCTCTGTTCTGAATGAAATTTGTTTCTAAATGAAAGCTGTTCCTGATATGGATCCATTTTTTGTGATGTTCCGAATCCAAAATCTCATAAATCTATTTATTTTTGCTCTATTCTGATTCCACTCGACAACATGGATCCATTTTTTGAGATTTCGGAATCAGAACCTCTCTAGGCAGCGGCGGGTGCAAATGAATAGGGGAGGAGGCGGCGGACGCATGCAAATGTACATCAGACGGTGGGATTTAGCGGCGGGAGGCGGTCTCCGGCAGCAGGCGAAGGGAACCAGTGGTCTCCGTCGAGATCGGGTAGGTTAGAAAGGGACTGCAAATAGATGATTAATTTTAAATTATAAAATATTAATTAATAACTATTTGGGGTTGCAAATATCTATATATGGCCTGGAAATATAAGCGCCCTTCTCCTATCATGGAAAAATTAATTGGGGAATTTTAATCCTTTGCAGCTTGCAGCCAAGAGGAACTCCCCTGCTCCTGCGACCACCGAGCGAGATGAGGCAAATGTTCCCATGGACCTGGACACCCTCCCCCATATCCCTAGTACGTATTTCTTGAACCTTGGCGTTGCGAGTGATTTACCATAGATGCTTAACATTCTGCTTCTCACAGTTCCCCCTCATTCGATTGCTCCTGAGGTCCACTCGCTGATACCTCCCCTAGCCACAGATTCGCCAAGGAGGTCGTCACCCTCAGGTCTACCTTTGGAACTGTCTGTCATCGCTCTCGCTCTGCTGGCGAAAGACCCTCTTGTTACTGATCACCCAGCTCACTTCTCTGGGCTGGTTTCCTTGGGGTCGAGGGCTGGCAAGTCCCCGATCTATGTCTCCCACACCGCTTCTGTTGGGCGACCTTCCCGCTTTACGGGACAGAGGGATTCCGACCGCTCGCCCTCTCGCCGAGTACTGGACGTCGGGACTCGTGTGGTATGTTCTTTATGAAAGATTGATTTTTGACCTTGGCCAGTTCTGAGACGTTTTATGACAGGTCCAAATTCCCCCGCCTCCGACGAGTCTAGTCGGTCAAGTGGGCTTCCCGTGTCGCCCCTCAGCTAGATTCATGAGATCCTTAGTCATCCCTCCAGCATGGCCGAGTTGACTGATCATGTTGCCACTCTCTTCAAGAGGCATCAACGCCTCTTGGTCTCCATAAACGAAGATCGGCTCACGGAGGAATCTGACCCGTTCCCTCGCAATTATAGGCCTGGAGGAGCGAATCCATATACTCGAAGGAAGCATCACCCGACTTTCCAAGGAGTTATAAAGTTGCGGGAGCGACACGGCGGAGCTGGAGGAGAACATGGTGTGGGTGGAGGAGATGATCATGGCGGCCCATCATGAGCTCGCGCGAGTGCGCTCGTACGATGCGGGGCTACTAGAGGCCTCACATACGAGGTTGCGGGCAGTGGAAGTGGGTTCCCCTCTGAGTGTCTTCCCTATCTTTGCCCATCCTTCTGTTTTTTGTTGCACTCACATGTACTCTATCGAAGATTAATAAGAATGTGTATTTGCCAGTATTATTATATATTTAATCATTCAGCTCGCGTTTGCTGGATTATTCGTTTAAGACTCTCGACACTCGCCAATTCTGTAGCGCGTTGTTGCATACTCCTCGACCCGGTCCACTCGCCGAGTGGACCTGGTATCGCGATGGCGCGAGTGAGTGGTGGGGTCACTTGTGATGGGATGGGCGGGGCCCACTTTAGGAAGAGCGGGCTCCGCTTTCCCCAACGCCTATTAATACCCCCACCCACCGCCTTAATTGCTCTGACTGTGGTCTTCCTCCTCTTCATCGCACTCGTCTTCCTCCTCTTCTCCTTGTACCCCCGGGTGAAGGTAAATTATCGGTGTACTCACTTATCTTTACCCTACTTTCCTTTTGAAACTAACCTCTTGCGCTTCGCAGGAGAGAGGACCGTAATGACCTACCCTCCTTACGCTCCCAGGGGTGAGCCGAGTGCTCCGGAAAGGGCGACTGCGGCGACCGAGGCGGTTGCTGATCCTGCGCTGAGGCTGCCTCCTGCGAGCACGCCTACGCGGAAGCGGGGGGACCATCGAGGTTGAATCCCCTGAGCAGCCCACTTCTCCCAAGAGGACCAGGCCCTCAAGGGAGAAGCGTAAGGGCGTCAATTTGGGGCCTCTGAGTGCTCCCGAGAAGCATCCCTACCATGACATGGGGTTGAAGGCGATGGACCTCTCGGGAAACCTTGTGCTGCACTGGGGGTCCTTGGAGAGACGAGTCTCCCTCTCCACTCTCTAACCCTCTTGGGCGGAGGGCGAGGAGACCGCCGCGTGGGCCTTCAGCTTGATATACATGCTTTATGGCAGAAAGGATGGCGCGGTCTACCGAGACCTTCCCCCTTCAAAACCTCGCCCGACTGAGCGTTGCGGCGTCACTTCACGCCCTAGCGATCTCGCATGCGGCAACGAGACAGGCTCTCGTCTTCAGCCAACAACACACAAAATGCGGTAAGAAGCTCGAGCAGGCCGAGAAGAGGGCCAGAGGGGCTGATGCTCGCCTCCAGACCACCGAGTTCGCCTCAGAAAGGTCCATCCGCCACTCGGTAAGATTTTCTTCACACCTTCCTTTCCTGCCAACCTCGCCTGCTCGCTTTCCTGACCTCGCGTATTTCTATTTCAGGAGTCTGAGACCCTCGAGCAGCTAACCAGCAGGATCACGGAGTTGGAGCTAGAGAACGTCCATTTGAAGGTGTGACTCGACTCGTCTAGCGGGCGAGAGCAGGTAACTAGGCGAGGCAAGTATCCATCCACCGGCGTGAAGACTCTGCATGTTATGCCCCGCAAGATAGAATTGATCCGCAGGGAGTTGGTCGCGGCGACGACGGAGTTTGTGGTGGATTTCCTCAGCGAGGCGAATGCTCTCACCGAGACCTGGGCCACCGTCAGAGCCGACTCCATCGTCCCTGACGTCTTCCTTCTTTCTCCGGGCTCATCTTCGGGTAGGAAGGGTTACTCGCCTTCCTTGGGCAGCGAGGAGGAAGTGTAACATCCTTCCAGTACAAACAATATAAAAATAGGTCCGGCCAGGACCCCACGCCATATTGAGCACACTAGCTAGACATTAAAAGATGATAAACATAAAATAACTACAACAAAGTATAAATAAGCGTAAGCGGAAGCTGTAATTAATTTTACTTTCAGAATGTCCAACATCCCAGGAATGTCACAATTAAGTTGTGGTCTTAAAGCCCTACATTCAACAATGTAAAAACTTAACAACATACATCGACACGTAGACCGGCAATTCAGGACAAGCAGTAGAACAAAGGCTGACCTTCAAGGGCCAACACAATAAATTGCTTCAGCCCGCTACTTCCCGCCCGGCTCACCAGCACATGCACCATCCACAAATAAGAGGTAAACGAGGGTCAACTATGAGCTGACCACAAACTGCGTAACAATCCCACCCCCCCGACCATTCTAGCTGGCTTAGGGGCGGGGTACCGCTAACCTGCAAGCAAGTCGTAAATGCAACATGTAATAATATAAAGAAAGTGCATGAACTCTACACAAGGTGAAGTTTCAAGCACAATCAATTTTCTAGGTTGAGCATCAATGAAAAGGGAACCTAGGTATGCACATGATGTTAGTTGGGTTCACCCGAAAGATCCCCGCAACCGCCTAAGCAACTGCATTAGGCTAACATAACAACAATCCATAACAAAATAAATGTGGGTACTCATAACCACACATTTCATGCACGCAAGGCATGTCTCCAAAGCACTCTTTCACAACTACCAACACCACCCTAAGTTATACAACCTTAAGTGGAAAAATAACTTTTGGACGGTCTAGGTGAACACATTCCACGGACTCTCCCATGATCGCATGACGCACAAGAGTTTGGGACCTCGCACCGATCGGCATGGAAACGAGTTCGGTTCAGCTTTGTCCGTGCTCTAGTCATCGTGATCTATCACACGATGCTGGTACGGCTTCGCGTCGGCCCGTAATGGTTTAACACATACAATTGCTACACAAAAGATAAACTACGCACCTAATCCTTCCAAGAGGACATAGGCTTCACAAACATAACCAACGAAGGAGGTACAAGATCACTCCACTTCAACACTCGTGGTGAAGGTTTGCATTCAACCACAACCCAAGCACTAGGCTTCCGTTATGCTCTCCAAAAGACACCTAAAACTCAAGTCCCGCAATACGATGACAAATTTTACGGAGTTAATCTCCGGCACGCATTCTAGACTTAACCTAAATGCACGTCACAATCAAGCATCACCAATCTGAGCTAACAGACACGGGTAAGCTTCACACAAAATTCCTAAATCCGTACGACTACCGGATTTCTACATGCAATAAATGCCGAGGATGGACACAATCTACCCGGAGTTCCGAAGAACTATAGGAAGTCTTACACTTCACTTATTAGTGAAAGAGACAACCTTATGCAAGCATAGAAAAAAGATGAAAGGACCAAAACACGTCCTAAGACCGGGAGGAAGGATCATTACCCTTGACGCTCTTTTTTTTTTCTTGACAATTTTTGTAAGGGGCGAGTCCCCCACCTATATTGATCCATGAAAGGATATTTTTGTAAAGTTTACTATCTTTCTATTTTCTTTTTCCTGCATTCCCGCCTCACTAGGCTTTAGGATGCGATACAGAAATGCGCTCGCTCCGGCCGCTCGCCGAGGCACGCTAGGAATATTTAGATCCTAAGTATAAAATTGAACATGCTCTTCCGCTTCGGCCTTTTCGCCGAAAAATGGGAGGAAGTCATAAATAGAGGCAGCGAGCACTCACTCAACTTGGCCGCTAGCCGAGGAGCTATAGTGCCCAAATCATAATTCAAATCACAAGTAAAAACAAAGGACGCTTCCTCGCTTCGACCGCTCGCCGAGAAGCGATAAGGAAACATAGGTCATACCTGACTGCTGCGAGCACTCGCTTGAGTTGGCCACTCGCCAAGGAGCTATAGTGCTCAAATCTCAATTTAAATCATAAGTAAAAATAAAGGATGCTTCCTCGCCTTGGCCGCTCGCCGAGAAATGATAGGGAAACATAAGTTATACCTGACTGCTGCGAGCACTCACTTGCCTTGGCCACTCGCCAAGGAGCTATAGTGCATAAATCTAAATTTTAAATCATAAGTAAAAACAAAGGATGCTTCCTCGCCTCTCAGGTGAGTGCTTTGGCCATGTTGGCCTCTGTCCCTTGTGAATACATACTCTGCCTCCCGAGTGAGTGCACCAGCCCAACCGACATTAAGGAGCCCGGTCAGCGGCCTCTTCTCGGGGCCTTAACAAAAACTTACTTCCTGCCTCTCGAGTGAGTGCATCATCCCTGCCGACATCAAGGATCCCGGTCAGCGGTCTCTTCTTGGGGCCTTAACAAAAACTTCCTACCTCTCGAGTGAGTGCATCAGCCCTGCCGACATCAAGGAGCCCGGTCAGCGGTCTCTTCTCGGGGCCTTATCAAAAACATTCTTTCTGCATCTCGAGTGAGTGTATCAGCCCAGCTGGCATCAAGGAGCCCAGTCAGTGGTCACTTCTCAGGGCCTTATCAAAAACATACTTTCTGTATCTCGAGTGAGTGCATCAGCCCTGTCGGCATCAAGGAGCACAGTCATTGGTCACTTCTTGGGGCCTCATCAGAAACATACTTTTTGCCTCCCGAGTGAGTGCATCAGCCCTGCCGATATCAAGGAGTCCTGTTGGAAAAAACACCCTTTGATTTATCTTACAAATTATGTACAAGAGGTTTCATTATCTAGGATTCATTACCCATGTTGTATAGAGAGGGTAATTTGGTCATTATATGTCTTAAGATGTTACACTCTCATTAGGGTGTCAAAGATAAGTCCAAAAAGAGTCTAAAATTCAGCTGAGTTAAACCTGCGTCGAATAGAAGTCGACGCAACTTCGACTACAAGTTGAAGTAACTTCGAATAGAAGTAAAAATAACTCAGACTGGTAGTCAATGTATAAGTTAAAGTTGACACAACGTCAAAATGTACTCGACGCAGAAGACAGAGTCAGTCGAAGCAGCATTTGAAGTCGACGCGACTTAGACTTACATTAGACGCAGAAGGAAGAGCTCTGAGTCTAGGATTTCATCTCGATGGATACGTCGATAAGTATTCGACACAACGTCGACTACAGAGTTCATTTCTAAGCTGATAAGGATTTCGAAGCAGCTTCTATTAGAACTCAGAGGTGCGTCGATAAGAAGGCAAATGTATTCAATGCTACATCAAATACAGACAGAATCAGAATACTTTATGTATTCTTTTCTAAAGATGATTCAGAGGTTATAACTGAAATTGATTTGATCTCTAACGGGTCGTTTATAACCTAGAATAGAAAGAAGGACTCCAGAGACAATAAAGACATTTTTAGAAAATATTCAAAAATGAATTGACGAGTCAATAGAAATAGAAGGAGAATATTATTATCCCTTGGACATTATTATTAGGGATATAACAGAAGAGGAATGGAAGTCAAATACAGCGCTACTTGGCAGAGTCTGAGGTTGGGTCTGCTGCAGAGTTTGTGTTAGACAACAGTCTGATGTGGAAAGACGGTCGGTTGTGCGTCCCAAATGTGGGTAAGTTGCGGGAAGAATTGATGTACGAAGCGCACTTTACAAAGTACTCAATTCACCCAAGGAGCACAAAGATGTACCAAGACATGAAAAAGCTGTTTTGGTGGCCAGGTCTGAAGAAAGACATCGCCTTGTACGTGGCAAAATGCAAAACTTGCGCACTTATGAAGGCGGAATGTCAGAAACCTGGTGGGTTCCTGAAGTCGTTGCCATTACCGGAATGGAAATTTGACGATATTTCTATGGATTTCGTGCACGGTTTGCCGAGATCACAAAGTGGAAATGATGCTATTTGGGTGATCGTGGATCGCTTGACGAAGGTAGCCCACTTTATTCCAAACCGGATGGATGATTCAATTGAAAGGTTGGCAAAACTATATGTGGATAGCATTGTACGATTGCACGACGTGCCCCGTAGCATTGTTAATGACCGAGATGGACGCTTTACTTCAAAGGATTGGAGGCTAATCCACCAGTTGTTGGGTACAAAGTTGAAGTTTAGTACTGCCTTCCACCCTCAAATGAATGGACATACTGAACGTACGAACAAAACTCTGGAGGACATGCTCCCTATGTGCGTCCTGGATTTCGGTAGGAAGTGGGAAGATCATCTTTTCATGATCTAGTTCGCTTATAATAACAGCTACCAGGCAAGTATAAAGATGGCGCCCTTCGAGGCCCTCTATGGTAGAGCTTGCCGCACTCCCTTAGCTTGGGCAGAGACAGGTGAGACGAAGCTGTTTAAGCGGAAGGAAGTCGAAGATGCAAATTCAGTTATTCAAATAATCCGGGAGAGATTGTTGATTGCTCAAGATAGACAGACGAAATACTACAACGCCAAGCACAGAAATGTTGAGTTCGCCGTGGGCGACTGGGTTTACCTAAAGATCAAACCTTTCAAGGGTGTGTCCAGGATTCGGCGCTTGAAAAAGCTGAGTCCGAGGTACCTTGGACTGTTTGAGATTCTGGAGCGTGTTGGTGAAGCTGCCTATCAGCTCGCTCTTTCGACAGAGTTGAGTGGACTGCATGATGTGTTTCACATATCTGTGCTGCGGAAAGCCGTGCCAGAGCTTAGCCAGGTCCTGGTAAAGAATCAGGTGTCGGTCAATGATGAGCTGAAGATGTTGGTCTCGCCTATTTGCATCGAAGACACTGATGTCAAGCAATTGCGGAATAAAATGATCTGAATGGTCAAAGTCCGCTGGAACAATTGCGGTCGTGAGGAGCTTTCATGGGAGCGTGAGCAAACCATGCGAGATGAGTTCCCCGAATTGTTCAGTTGAGGTACAAGTTATGTTTTGTATCTTTTTGTTTCTTTGCACTGTTAAAATTTCGGGACGAAATTTCTTAAAGGAGGGGAGATTTGTAACACTTCAATTTCCAGTGCAAGTTCTCGAGAAATCAAAAGGCAGAAATTATATTTCTCGAAAAATCAAAAGGGCAGGAAATGCCATTTCTCGAGAAAAAGAAAGGGCAGGAAATGTCATTTCTCGGGAAGAAGAAATGCCATTTCTCAGTTGTTCGTCGAACGTCCGTTCGACGAACTCGAGGCCATTTGTCGAACGCAAGGCCGTTCGACGAACGCCAGGTCGTTCGTCGAACGCCGTCGAGCCATCGATACGTCGAGATAAGAACGCCGATCGATGAACGCCAGGTTGTTCGTCGAACGCCAGACAGTTCGTCGAACGAAGCTTTAAAGCTGTTCGTTGAACGCAGCTTCGACGAGATCGTTAAATGCAGCTTTCTAGTTGTTCATCGAATGCAGCCAGCCGTTCGTCGAACGCAACTTTCTAGCCGTTCATCGAACGCAGCCAGCCGTTCGTCGAACGCAAGCTTTAGGTAGTTCGTCGAACGCAGCTTCAAAGAGTTCGTCGTTCGTCGGACGCAGTCAAACCGTTGAAGTTCTTAAGCAGATGTGGATAAACTCAGCCACCGCTTTAAGGGCTAACGCCCGGCATTAGGTGCTAACGCCGGCGTTAGCTAAGAAATTATAAAAGGCAGCCAAATCCAGTTTCCCTTCTACTTTCTGATTCCAAGCTCGTTCCAAAGGCAGAGAACTTGTGATTTCTGAAGGAAGGAGGTCTTTTTGGGCTAGCCTTTTGCTGTGTTGAGGGCCAATTCGTAGAGGAGTTTGCTTGCGTGTTTGCCATCGTCGATCCAGTGGAGAGGAAGCTGTTTCAAAAGAGTCCAGCCGAGTTCCTCTCAGATCTATTACACCGAAACGAGCACCGAGGGTAACGATTCTCCTCCCTAATATTTGGACATGTACGTCCTTTGATTTGCATGATTTTGGAAGACTTATACTAATTAGTAGATCGGATCTTCTGATGAGTTGATGTTATCCCCACAAAAATTTGCATATAGTGTCCGGAATGGTAGTACGGACATAGGCATGCTGTGTGAAGCCCATCTGGATAGGTTGGTCCGGGTTGGTGATGTTTATTGCTTGTAGCGTGCCGGAGAAGACTCCGTGTATATGTTGCATTCCGGGTTACTGTGTTGTACATCAAATTGATTTGGAGGTGTTTCCCAGAAAGTACCCGAGAATATTGAGCAGAACTGGATTCTGTTACTAACGCCGAGTGTTGGAGTTAACGCCGGCGGTAGCTCTAGGTGAGCAGATTTTGTGACCCCGTGTGGTTACAGTTAGACGGGCACAAGGGGAAGCCAAACCCGTGTCAGGCATAGTTGAATACTAACATTTATGAGCGCGGGCACAAGCTGAACCGAACCCATTCCATAGCCAGTCAGTGATGAGGTCGCTCCTCCGGGTTCACTGAGGGAATTTTGGATTAGAAACCGTAAGGTAGTGCTAGCCTTGACGGTCGCAGCTCATAGTATGATCCAAGTTGAAAAAGGACTTGTGGATGGTGTGCCGGAACTTCGTGTGTACGGCATAGCTCAATTTGATTGTTTAAGTTGAAATAAGACTTAGCTTGGAGGCGTAACTCGGGGAGTATGCCAAAGTGTGCCTTGAGAGCACGAAGCGGATGGCGATGGATGCCTCCGCTGGTGTTGTTTGCAGATACATATATATTTATATGCTGCTGACTCTTGTTTGCAGGGATGGAGCACCGCCGCCCCAAGCATGGGGTGTGGTCGTTATAAGTCTGGGTTAGCTAAAGCTGACCGGTTACTTGTTTTCCCACCGCTTGGTGGATTTGTTTGTACAGGTCCTGGCGAGGCTAGCGGGAAATAGCGGGCTAAAGCCCCTGCTGCTGTGTTGTGCTGTGCTGAGCTGGCCCTCGAAGGCCGAGTTGTTTTGTTTACTGTTTTCATGTGTGGCCGGCCTGCGTGCCGATGTTTGGAAGCCACCTTTATTATGTGAATAAATTTTGTAATGAACTTGTTGTATTTCATTCCTAGTTGCTAATGTGGACATTGTATAAACTGGTTTTATTTGAAATTAAATGCTTCCGTTGTGTGACTCTGTGTGCTGAGATGGTTATGTTATTAATTGTTTAATGCTAATTAAGTAACGCGCTCTTCTGTTCGTTTCATATGGCGTGGGGTCCCGGCCGGACCTACTGTTATATGCTATGTAACAGGGAGGGTGTTACATATGCGTCGATTTAATTGTTGTTGTGAGAATTCGAAGTCACGTCGAGTATCAATCGACGTAACGTCGACATGCCAAGCGCGCATAGTTTTTGCTTCTAGAAGCTACTTCAACATATTTTGGCGCGCTGAACATATTTCCATTCGACTTTGCTTCGATTAAAACTCTAAGCTATGACGAATCACCTTCTTTTAAGCAACTCAGACGTTAGAATAACTTACGCTTTCGAATTTTCCCTCTCTTGCTCTCTTGATCTCCTACTCTCTTGCTCTTTTGAGTTCTTGTTCTTGCTTTCTTCTCTCTTTTCTTGTCTTACTTCTCCAGGTACTACAGAATCAATGACTCCTCCTAAAGTTAACTCCGGATTTGATGTGGATATTGAATCCTTCAATGCTTCCTCTGACAATTTCAACGCAATTCTCGGGTTGTTCCATACCGCGGGGCAGATGAAATTAATATCGACAAGATGCAAAATATATGATGTCGAATTAACAGAACTAAAAGATAACATCCATATTGGAGATGATGGATCTCTTCATGGAAAATTTCAGGAAATGATATTGATATCACAGAGGAGATGTTGAATCTCACATTTGATCTACAAGAAGGTGATGACTCGGATGAACTGACAGCGGCAGAGACCAGCGGTGCACTGCAAATAATGAAGTTCAACAGAGAGAAGGCAGTCAATCGAAAGAAGAATGATGTCTCAGAGGAATATAGGTTCTTGGCTGACAATGCAGGGAAAGTCTTACTGTGTAAGATTTCTGCACATGATGCGCTTCCCAAACAACAACTGCAGATTATGGGAATACTGGTCCTCAATAAAAGAATCCATTGGGGGAGGTGGCTCCAGAAGATGATTGGTCATAAGTATGCCCATAAGGAAAATGCATACATGAGAATGATGAGTGAAGTCCTGCTCCATCATTACCCAATGATGTGCAAATCAAAAGAAGTGTCCATTCCTCCTGGAAAAAGAATTAATATAAGCATCTTCTACAAATGGACCAGGCAAATTCGGAAGCATAGTTAAGCTATACTCTCTCCCCCTCCATCTCCAGCTCCTCAAGATCATGAGACAGTCTTAACAAACCTCCCAGGTGATGCTCCAGCTTAAGATCCTGCAACAGTTCAACCAGACACAACACCTGAACTTCCAGCAATGACCTCTTCACAACAACAACCACAATCTACCATAACCCCAGAAGATAATCAAAGCCAATCCCCTATCAACCACAATCTCACAGACCTCAATGTTGTTTCAACAGAAATCCCTCATATTAACCTATCACCTCCTCCTATTGATACACCATCTACATCCCATCCTATTCAATCCTTTGACATGGATCAAGCCATTACTAAAGCAGTGGATCTGGCCACTGGGACCTTTGTTGACTTGCTACTAACTCAAGCAAGAAAATTCAACAGAAAATACTCTCAGATAGAGAAAGTACTGAAAGATTCACATGAATCTATCCAAACAATTAAGGCAGTGATATCTTCCTCCAGAGTAACAAGATCTTTCTTAACCTCACTTGCAAGTAAGGTTCAGAAGGGGAGACTATTCAAGAGGAGAAATTTTTTGCCCCAGATGTTTTAGTTGTTCCAGAAGTCCTTGCACAGATTCAGGGGGGAGCCTCTCAAAGTTGCTCATGAAGAACAAATTCAAGAAGAAATTATTACAGTTGCTCAGGAAATTGTCTTCAATATTAAACATATTGCATTAATCTAGGGGGAGCCTCTCACAAGCAATGAACAAATCTTAGAAGATGTCACGGAGATTGCTAAAGAGGCTGCCCAAATAGCTGAAGATGAAATATTAATTCAGGGGAGCCTCATAAAGAAGATGACAATGTTGTTGAAGAGGAGGATGAGCCCCTGATATTTCCACCAAGAAAGGTGACTCCATAGGTCTTCTCAAGGAAGAGAAAAACCCCACCAAACGAATAGTACAAAATAGGTAATCAACAAATGAACAATTTCTATTATAAGTTCTCAGTAAACCTATTTGAGGATACAGTTATAGAAGACCATCTGATCAATTGGAAGTTTATCATTTTGGTCCATGCTTCTATGCAATGATGTCATTTTTGTTTATTGTATATCTATTTGTACTAAACTTTATTTTTCAATATGATTGAAATCACTTAAAATATTTGTAAAATTTGTTAAGATAAATAGGGGGAGATTGTTGGGAAAAACACCCTTTGATTTATCTTACAAATTATGTACAAGTGATTTCATTATCTAGGTGTTGAAGCCAGGAAAATCCCGGCTTTAAAATTTGAATCAATGCAGCCCGAGGTTACTGATCCTGCGGTCCAACCCCACGGCTCGGATAGCTAAAATAGGAGAGAGAAAATGACTATAAGCACACCCCAGGTGCTCCAGCAGGGAGGTCCCACCACATACCCCGAAGTTTGGGAGAAACTTCCCCTCCGCAACAAAAAGTAGGGCGAGGTACTAGACGGGCATGGACTTGGCGAGTATCCAGCTTGGGGGGACCTCGACCACTTCCAAAAAGTGTCATTTCTAGTACCCCTGGGGGTCTATTTATAGAGAAATCCTAGGGGGGTACAGGAGAGTATACTGCCCGAGTTCGCGAGTTACAAGGGCTACTCGCCCATACTCGCGAGGTACTCGCCCAAGCTCGCCCCTGCTCGCCTCTGCTCACCCCTTGCTCGCCCCTGCTCGCCTCTGCTCACCACTACTCGCCTCTGCTCACCTAGTGAGGTCTGCGAATAGGCGTCTCCTTAGGCCTTTCTGATCTCGACTAATTACGGGTGGTACACTAGGATTCATTACTCATATTGTATAGTGATACTACAAGAAAGTTGAGTTTTAGCTACATTTATATTAACCACGGAGAAAAAATTGTGGCTAATACTAGTGCATTAGCCACGCCAAAAAATCATGGCTAATAGCTATATTTTAGCCAGGGATAGGTAAATCGTGGCTAATACTCATGCATTAGCCACGAAAAATTAAACCCCGTGGGTAATACTTAAAATATTAGCCACAATAAATTATAATATGTGGCTAATAATAGAAGTATTGCCACGACCCTCTATAAACTATGACTAATATTAATAAACCCTATAAGTCGTGCCCTGACTTTTCCCTATTCCCGTCTCTCATCGAATTCGCTCTCCCTCTCGTCGTGCTCTCACCGTGCCCTCAACTTTTCCCCCTGTTCCCGTCTCTCCCTTGACGCCTCTTACTCAGATTCACAGTCATCTTCCCCTCCACCTCTCGAATTCGTTCTCCATCTCGTCGTGCCCTCGACGTGTCTTGGTCCAGATCGACGAAACTACTGCGATTCGACTCCTCATTGCATAGATCAAAGTCATCTTCCCCTTGACCTCACCTACGCCGTCTTCGTCGCTTGCACAACAGAAACTCCAATAGATCCTCTCACCTATGCCGCAACAAAAACCCTAGTAGGTCCCCTCGAGTAACATCGCTCCTTCCTTCATTATTGATATGGATGTTGGGTAACTATCTTTCAACGTTATGATTGTTTCTTCTTTTACACAATGATTCTAAATTTTATGATGATATATTGTTATGCATGGTATCTTAATGAGATGTTTAATTTCATATTTCCATGTCTTCATGTACTACAATATAGATTGGATCGACGTGGAGTAAAGATAGTTGACTGTAAACATGACTAATCCATCTTAGAGTCAAATCTAAGTGTTAGGTTTTACCAGTCAATAATGCAATTTTAGGGGTTTCTATCAAAGTACAAATCTCATGTATATCAACCTAAAGTTAGTGTTCGGTATCCCCCTCCCCCTCCCCCCCCCCCCCCCCCCCCCCTCAAAGGAAATCAAAGTACCGTGAAATCATTGTGGATTAGAAATTATTCAAGCATTTACGTTCTAAAGTATTTTTCAAAATTATAAAACCACAATCCTTTCAATGACTTCATGAAGGATTTTTTATCAAATGATTTATCTTACAAGTTATATCTTTTATTATTTCATATATAATTATGTATTATCTTTAAATATAAACATTAATTAGATAACAAGAGAGTGTAAAGTAGATTATGTAATTGTGTACCTTAGAAAAAGATAACTTTGATACATATTCAACTTCAATACCATAATGAAAGTTGTGCTTGCCTTATCTATCTAAGAGTATGCAAATTCAATTGCTTAATTAAATGTGATCTAAAGTATCAAGTTTTTGGCATCATTGTTGGGGAAATGGATTGTCGCCAATTGAAAATTATTTAATCTTGTGGATTTTATTTATTGGTATCTTGTTTGTTTATTTTCTTTGAACCCAAAAATACTAAAAATAATTTTTTAGTTTTATGTGTTTTATAGCTTATAAATATTGTTTTGGGCACTCTCAAAAGCTTTATATCATTCATTTTTGTTACTTATAAATCTTGTTGTGCATATTTTTCTTTTATTTATAGTTGTTCTCTTCTATGACCAATAGATCCACCACGAATTTGGAATTGTTTGATCTGGAGCCAGAGCGATAGCTTAGAAGTAGATTATACTTATAATGAGAAAGATAAGCCAAATATGAACCTTTATAAAATGATCTAAATTTATATTTTATATTTATGGCTGGTAATATAGATGAAAATATTGTTGTGCATGATCAGATTATGTCTAATTTTTATCGACCTAATTTAGATTGCACAATGTCTAGTATACTTTGTCTGTATATTGTCACTAACAAATTTGAACTCAAACCTAGCATCATCCACATGGTGCAATAGTTTGTCTAAATTGATGTTCTGCAAGACAAAGATATGAATACTCTTATTGCTAATGTTTTGAAATCTGTTTTACTTTTAAAATCAATAGAGCCATTGATTATTACATCGTCTACATCAATTTTTATTTTCACGGGGAATCATATTGTATATTTATGGCTGGAAGCTCAACTTGAAAGAAACATGCTCAGAAATCAATAGGATAACACAATTTTTTATCTTTATTAGATGAAATCAGAAGAGTTATGGCATGTAATATGAAAATAGATAAGTAAACATGCTCAGAAATTAGCATTTCTTCATCAAGAAGTTATGTATTGTTGTTGATCCTGCTTTTTAGCATATTTGTTTTAAGGACCAAGCAATATAACTTTTGTTGAGCATCTCTCTTTTCATATATATGGTCATTAATGATCACGTGTGTCATTTTTTATTATACATTAGCCTATGATTTGACCAATTATCTTTTCTTTTAAATATTTTTGCATTAGCTACGACAAAAAAATCATGGCTAATATTTTATTTCATTTATGTAGATTTCTCTAGCATTAAATATGAATAAAAGTTAGATTGATCTGCGAATAGAGTTTCATTTGAATACATTCAAGGTGTTGACAAGTTTTTGGATTATGTTTATCAAAATAAAACAAATAATTTTGAGACTCGCATTTATTGTCCTTGCAAAAAATGTTGTAATACTTATCTTGTGGAGAGGGGTGTTTCTCATGAACATATAATTATAAATGGTTTTCGATCTAAGTACAAGATATTGACTCTTCACGGGGAATCATATTGTTTTATATCTAGCAATGGAGATGAACAACGTTCTGATTTGAGAGATGATATGATGGGAATGATACATGAAGCAATTGGAATTCCTAACCGCAGCCCAAAATGGTCCGCGGATAGCAAAAACCCGCTATTGAAAGTACTAGAGGCAGATCATAAAAAATACTTCGTGAGTGCTTCCCCTTGGTGCAATCGCCCAGGTAGTCGATTGCTCTTACAGAGCTGGGCAATCGCACCCACTCGCCCTTACTGCTAGGGGCTAGATAATCTCATAACGATGCAGGGTTCTTGCCTCCTTTCTTGGAACCGACGAGCCCCTTATGAGTCATGAGACTCTCCCCTCAGTCCAAGCACCCGAGGAAGTGTTGTATTTTGCTGGGAGCTACACTCGCTTCCAACTCAGGTGCACTCGCCGATACCTGTGGGTCGACTCGCCAAATACGGGGTTGTATAATATAATTATTCCATTATAGTAAGAATTCACTTAGTCATTTAACTAATTAGAAAATGAAATTAAAACAGGTCAAGGAAGAGACCGCTCCCACCAGTAGTAGACACCCGGTATCAAACCTTACCCGAAAGAAGAAGAAGAAGTACAAGTTATGGATTGATGTGTTTGCAGCAGTGTTTGAGGTCCTGGATGTATGGTCCCCCTCCCCCCCCCCCCCCCCCCCCCCCCCCCCCACACACACACACACACACACACACAAAAAAAAAACAAAAAAACAAAAAACAAGACCGGGCTGTGGGGGACCTTATGCATAAGGTGGCCATTTTACACTATCCAAGCGGGTAAATGTGTTCATTCTTCAAGCGTTGGACAATCGTCGTGTAAGGCTTAAGGAAAGTCATAACATCTAGAAACATTCATAACCGGAAGCAAACCCCAGAAATACTAATATATAAATAAGGTCATAGTTAGAGTTTATACACAGCGGCCCTAACCGGACGGGAGAAAAAAAATAAAATATCTCGCTATCCACCACAAACTAGAATCTCACATATCTGAAGGTCGGTGGCGACGTGGTTGTATCTACAACGACAGGAACTGGCTCCATCGCTGGAATACCCTCAAGCTCTAGCAGGGCCTCGGGATGCGATGACTCCTAAAAAGGTGTGTAACAACATTAGTCAAAGACTAGTGAAATTCTCACCCCAAAAAAAAAACCATAATACTTGGGAACGATATCGAGCCTCTACAAAATCATACAATAGCCAAAGCAAAAATAATTTAAGCAACTTATTTGCGATAGGAATCTAAGCAAAAAATAGGCGCATGTAATAAATGCAGAATTTTACGCAGGTAGTCAATGCTGAAAAGTCTAAGCATTTATGCATTTAATCTGGTAAGTGTTCGAAGCTGATAATTAATGCATCTAGCTTGCAAACATTAAGACGGACACTCATAACCCGTTACAACTCCCTATGTCGACATAGTTTGAAATTCGCTTCCAGCGGGGTAGCTAACCATGACGGCCTCACCGTCGTGGCAGGATAATGATAGTGGTTGATCCCACCACTTCAAGGTATGTTTGAAACCCAATACCTAGGTGCAACATCCCAAAATTTAGACCCGACCAATTGAACCACATAGGGGGGCCTAGCTGGTTCAATCGACATCTTTTGATGAGCCTATTTGGGGTCAGTGAGACCTAGTTGGCCGGTGAACCGATTACAAGTGTTTTACTCAGAACCTTGAGCCGCAGTGACTTGAATATTTAAATTTGAGTAAATGACATCAAAATCGATCTCGGTAGTGTCGTTAAACTCGTGAAATCTATACGAGTTCAACGAAGTCGAGCACGCTCAATTCCGATGAGTAACTTTTTCACCCTAAAAGTGGAAATTGAGTAAATGACCTCAGAATCGATCTCGGTTAGCGTCGTTAGACTCGTGAAGCCAATACGAGTTCAACGAAACTATTAACGATTAATTCCAATGAGTATCAAAGAAATTATTACGGGGATGCGAGTTTAAGTAATGAAATTATCCAAAAAAGCGAAGTCGAGCAAACAGCCTCAGAATTGACCTCAATCAGTTTCTTTAGACTCATAACAATAATACGAGTCCAACATAGTTTGCAATTCCAACATCGTTAGGATGGTTTTCAATGTTTATGCAAATTAGGTCGCAAACACTCCAGCAAGTGTAAAATGAATAAAAGAGCTCAGAATTGATATTGGATCATTTCGATGGGTGCGTATCTATGAGACGATAGTAATGAGCCCATCTCGGACAAATTCCGAGATTCCTAGAGAAATCTACGTAGAAAGGGAAATCCACATGGGCCTCCTTAATTCCTAACCTAAATTATTTATATAAATACATAAAAGTTAGGTTAGAACTCACCTCATCCCCTCCCGGCCGCAAACTCATGCACGAAAGCCCTCCCCTCCAGCTTGACGGAAACAAGAGCAGCCCGATCTCCCCTCCTCCTTTTGGCATTTCCTCCGACGAGACCTACCTGCAACCCGATCTCTCCCCTCCTTCTTCCGGCGTTTCCTCCGGCGAGATCTACGACCGACTTAACCACAACCCGATCTCTCCCTCCTCCTTCCGGCGTTTCCTTCGGCGAGACCTACATCCGACCTAGATCCAACCCGAGCTTCCCCTCCACCTTGAAGCTCCAAACCACTGACCTTCTGCACTCCCATGGCCGAGCATCTCCACCTCCTTCAAGGTCGGCGACCACCCACTCTATCCATGGTCGGAGAGCTCTCCAACAACCCCTCCAAATCGTGAAGCTCCAGCCACTTCCTCCAGATCCGACCTCCACCTCCACCTCCACCTCCTACAACAAGGTCGAGAGCTCTGGATCTGAAGAAGTTTCTCTCCATTTCCAGCAAGTTCTCTGACTCCAAGCAACGACATAACACCATTCATCTCCAAAGAACCGAGAGCATCCTTGCTCTTCCACATTTTCGGCAAGATCTCTTCAAACAAGAGAGCAACCTTGCTCTAGCTCCAAGGCCAAAACAGTCCATATGTGACATTAGTACGGGCTAGGATAGCCATACGTAAGACATAGAGATGATTGTGCTTAAATACCGTAGAAGTGTCCAGGATGTGACACTGCCACCGATTAGCCACGACGGTGGTTCCTGTGGGCTTAGCTACCCCACGAATAAGTGTCAGTCATTAGTTTGTACTCAATTTCGATTGAGTTCTTGCGTCTCGGCATTGTGTGTTTGTTAAATCTATGTCAACATAGTAGTTATGTGCACTTGTTGTGATGATGATAACGTGTAGTGTATAGTTGGGTGTTTTTCTTACTAATAACATTACTTCTTTTAGATGATAGCTCTTTCTTATTGTTAGTAGTTAGCATCGTTGGGTACGTGAGTGTAGACACTGCTAGGTTCGAAATAGTAGATTATAAATACTGCTTAATCTGATATGCACATATATTGATAACCTGCTAGCCTTACTTTCATTTCCTTTTTATGCTTATTAGTATCACCGTCTGTTATTATTGCATACATACTGTCTATCACTTCCTACAACGTTGTATTTCCCTTCCTTTGAGTGTTAGAGCTTGGGGGAGCGGGATGTCCACTCAGTCTAGTTTGATTGCCACTCTCTTGTTGAAACATTTTAGGCAGAGACTCCGTCGATGGCGACGCGGTCGAAGCCCTAGGTGTTCCCAGTGCTATGACATGGACTCGGAGTGGAATCGATATGGACTTGGCGTGGACTCAGCGTGGACTCGATATGGATTTGACTTGGACTCAACGTGGAATCGATGCGGACTTGACATGGACTCGGTGTGGAATTGACGCGGAGATAGAAGACACACTGATGATCGTTGTTACCCTTAGCAACATCATTAGTCGTATAGTTAGTTCAGTAGGTTCATAGTATATCATGTTATATATTAGTTTGTATCCAGCTTGACATATTTAATTATGAGCCCCAGACTTTCTATAGATTATTGTACTTTGGATTATGGGGTCATCATGTCATTGTTGTGGTTACTCTCTGTCTTACCATTTACTCATATATTTGGGTGATATACTATGTGATTATTAGTCTTTCACTAGTAAATCTTCTGTCACTACTTATAACATACCCTGATTGTAATATGATAGTGATTCGCTTAGCATTATCGTCGATTCGTAGCGTTAGGAGAGAATGACAGGAGGGTTGTGACGTTCATACCTCTACTCTTCCATTATTCCCTTCTTTGTCGTGGATCGGCGGTGGTGTGCAATAAGATCCCCTTGTCGTGCCTTTTTTTTTTGGGGGGGGGGGGGGGGGGGGGGGGGGGGGGGGGGGGGGGGGGGGCTTACAAAGAAATATCAGAGCACAAATCGATTGCTTGATCCAGTAGTAATCATATAAATACCTTTGTGTTCACCAGTTGTTGTTGATCGGTTCGAGACAAACCAATGCAACAGAGGCGGTGGTGGAACCGAAGGGCAATTAAAGATAGAAAATAAATACAACTTCAAATTTAAGTCTAGAGAACGTAGAAAATTAATATAAAATTTTCAACTTTAGACAACCTAGATATCAAAATAATTAGGATATGACAACAAACTTAGATTGTAAATATTAGCTAGCATAACTTTAGATAACTTAGACACAAAAATAGTTATGACATGACAATAAACATAGCTTAGTATGTAACATCCCAATTCGTGCTAGACCCCTCATGAGTGTTTTGTGTCACTTTGAGTTGATTGGACTAGGTAGTGGTCCTGAGATCCTAACGATACCATAAATGTGTCATGATCAACAAGAGTGGGTGTAACACCCCACTCCCTAAAGTTAGGAATCAAAGGGAAAAACTGGTAGTAGAAGGCTAACGCCCGACAATATGTGTTAATGCCGGCGGTAGCTTTGTCATCAAGAAGGGTTAACTTCTCGACGATACTATGTCGTCGAGAAGAGAGCTAACACCCGACGGTAGGTGTTAACGCCGGCGGTAGCTCTTTCGTCGAGAAGTGTTGCTTTTTCGTCGAGAAGGGTTAACTTCTCGACGATACTATGTCATCGAGAAGAGAGCTAACGCCCGACGGTAGGTGTTAATGCCGACGGTAGCTCTTTCATCGAGAAGTGTTTCTTTGTCGTCGAGAAGAGAGCTAACGCCCGACGATAGGTGTTAACGCCAACATTAGCGTACTGACAAGATGTGGCGTGGTCTTCCTTGCTGACAGTGTCAAGTGGCTTATCCCAAAATTGAGAAATGATATTTGGACACTAGGAAGAGAACACATAGCATGGGATGTCTTTCCAAAGTATAGGAAAGGTTTTTCCCCATTTATCTAGCCGAAATCAAGAGTTACATCAACTACTATTTTCTCTCTCTTGACTCTTCTCCTACAAATCTTCTTCTGCATCTCTCCCAGAACTATCCAGGCATTTTTCCTGAAGGAAACCAAGCTTAGGAGGGGCATTTGAAGAAAGTTCGTCGGAGTCAACAATCACCATGCCACCAAGGAGGGTACTCGATCCATGACCGTGAATCAGGTGACTTCCGCTACTCTCCCTTCGAGCTAGATCTTTAGATCCGAAAATAGGAGAGATATTGGGCTCAAGAGAGCTTAATTTCAACGAGATTCATAGAGTTTCGTTGGAAGAGACCACGCTAGAACTTACATTCTAGGGCGTCGTTCACCGAGAAAATATCTTCGATCAACTCCTCTCTTCAATACGAAGTTGTAGGACTTGATTTCATGAATAATGGTGGTCTATTGAGGGAGCAATGAAAGAAAGAAGACATGTAGATCATAACCCATTCCTGGAGGAAGAAGATGAACAACTACCTTTGGATCTCCTCTAAGATTTGTGCAGATTTGTTATCTGCAGACCAAACTGGATCTGTTTTTATGTGCGCAGCTGGGTTCAAGCCACTTTTAGGCATGTTCTAGCTAGATCAAGACATCGGGCTCAACATGAAAGTTGTAGTCTTCGGGAAGACCTTTCCAAAATGTGGTTGCATATTTTCTGGGGAGCTCTGTAGCTCCCTAGGATTAAAATCGAAAATGATGTGTTTTGACAAACTATAAATTATGTGTCGGACAGATTCTGTCCAGGTTTGTACAGATGAGTTCAAACCCATATTTAGGCATGTTACACTTTGATCTGGACCTTGGGCTCAACATAAAAGTTGTAGCTCTTGGAAAGACCTTTCCAAATGGGGTGGCACATTATTTTTGGTGGAGCGTAACTCCCGAAAATCCTATTTTAGTAAACAGTGATGCACACGTACAGATTCTGATGTTTTATGAATTTCTCTCAAAATATTTATCGGATGCTTATAAAATTTGGTAGATATGTGCCTAATGATATTGAGAACACCCGTGCTAAGATTTATGATTTTTGGATATATATTTATGTTGATTTTGTCAATCTCATCATATAAATTAATCTTGCCGTAAATAACTATTGTTATAACATATGAGACTTTAAATTTAGTGGAAATGTTTAAAATGATAATTATGAGCTATGATAGAAATTTCAAATGATTTGGTTCTGAAATGATTCCTTGATTAAATATTTCGTTATAAATAATTATGTTGAATATGATTTATTATGATGCACAATTAACCCAGAATTTTGGGAAACATGTCTATAGTAGTAACGACATCTTTTGATAAAATATCAGTGGATTTAGACTTAAAATCAATCTCTTATTTAATTGCTTTATTGATGACTCTTTAGGAGAATGAGCATGTTATGATCATTATTGATAATGTATGATCAATTAGTGTTATCAATTCAATTATGTTTAAGGCATGATGTGACTATAGTATGAGGTTGGAAATGACTAATAAACATAGTAGGGTAGACCTTATTAGTGGACTCAAACATATCACTAATCCCACAAGTAGTCCTATAAGATCATAAGGAGTATTCACATGATATACACATTCCACTGCACTAGAGTTACGACAACTCATTATGGGTAGCAGTGATGGCTTGACGTAAGTATAAGGATATGATTATATCCAAGGGTGTTATGGTAAGGACTCAGTTGTAAGTCCTTCGGTGTTGGTTTGCATCGATCTAAACATGGTACTTGGTAACTTGTGTTAAAGATTAAGGCGGTAGTCCTTGGGTGCTAGTTAGCATGAATTTTTCATGGGAACCACATGAGTGTGTTGACATACAAAGTTTCATAATGATCCTAATTGATATGGTTGCTTATGGCGAGTCTATGGGCTTGCTAGTCCTCACACCGACAGAAGATGGTGGACAGACTCTAGGACGGTTGGGCTGGGCTCTTTGGTGTTTACTTCCCAAAGACCCCTTCCGTACCATTGACCGGTTGGGTTGAGCTCTTTGATGCTTTCTTCCCAAAGACCCCTTTCGTGTCATTAAGACTCAGCTGGTTTAGCGAGCAAGAGTGCGCAGGTTCTCCGTTGTATGGTTCGTAACGTCGAGGCGTACGTAAGACCTAGGTCTGGTAGTGTGCATACCCACCTAGTAGTGGAGAAGCCCGTTCCACGGTCTCTGTCTGACCATGACATGAGGTTCCTGAGTGGTTAGCTACCCTCGAAAAGTGAGAAATAAAGGTCTTTGTCGACATAGCAAATCAGAGTGCGTGAGTAAATCATGGGTGAGTCATCATCATACATTCATTGAATTGCACCGCATAAGATCTTCATCATATAAATTAGTATGGACTCTTTTATATGATGAGTTACATTCAGGTACCAGATCTTTAACTTATAAATTTGTATGAACATCTTTATAACTTAAGTTCAATTCAGTTCTTGTAACTTGTTGTTTATTTCCCTGCTAGTTGTTGTGCTCTTTTATACATGCTAGTATTTCTTGTTGCTTACATATTCTTATGAACTGCTAGAATTATTCACCATTACACCATTTGCTTGATATATATTAATGCATATACTGCGTTCTTTTTTCCTTCTTTTCGCCCGGTGCATAAGAGTCGCCGGGGGAGAGGATGTGAAGTCACTTAGTTTTCATGACTAACGATTGTTACACCATTATTTTTAGGAGCACACCCCGTGAGAGCAGCTGCACACTGCGCAAGAGGACAACCAAGCCGAGATGACAAGGTCTGAGGTTACGTTACCTTCGCTGCCTTCCGTTACTGATGTGAGGGTTTTGAGCACTTTGATGTAGCCTACAAGCATTTTTGATGTACTCTGATATTCAAGAACTTGTTGTTTCTTGTTACATATCTATATTTATTGTGGATCTTGTTACTTATTGCGGATCATGGTTTCTATTTTTTTTATTATAGGATTGGCAATGTGATATTGGAATTAGCCGGCAGGATAGATGTCTTGTGGAAAAGGCTAGTCTGTGTGCTGGCGCTTCCGCAAAGCGGTTGTTTTGGGCATAAGACTCCTCTCAGCGTGTTCAGTGTTCCGGGAGGGGGGGTCTTACACTATCAGTGGGAGGCCCGCCCACACTCTATTCGATACCGGTGCCACCCACTCGTTCGTCTCGACAGACTTTGTGGAAAATTTAAGTCTATGGAACATAGAAAATTAATATAAAATTTTCAACTTTAGACAACCTAGATATCAAAATAATTAGGATATGACAACAAACTTAGATTGTAAATATTAGCTAGCATAACTTTAGACAACTTAGACACAAAAACAGTTATGACATGATAATAAACATAGCTTAATAAACTTCAACTAGCATGATTATAAACAACGTAGATACGAGGCATCTAAGAGACAGAAACAATTATAATTTGATAATTTTAACTGACACGACTACACTAAAACCTGGGAAATAAATTTTTTTTTGTGACAGTATGTGGTCACTCGTGTGCTATAGTGTCATAGTTAGACATTTATACCCCAAGACATTCATTCGAGGGTGGTAACATACTACTTTTTCACTAGAATGTTGAAGAGCATAGTCTTCATAAATATTTTTTTGACTCTTCCGTATACACCCTCGACGAATCTAAATTCGTCCACCTTCATTTGACCTGGATTATTGCCTCTTTGTTTTATTGAGAGTTAGTATCTTACAAACCTATGTACACCTTAGAGGAAAGTAAACTTTTCACTTCATTTACATCTCCGGGTTGATTCCTCTTTGCTTTATTAGGGAATTTGAAGTCTGATAATTTCATGATGAAATATATTTCTCATTTTAATTAATAATTTAATTTGCATACCAAAAAGCTTTTGTTGTGTTTTTAGTGCACTGATGACACAACAAGCATCCTGATGATATTGACCTCTGATGGTTATGTCAGAATGTTGATTCAATAAAGTTACTTTCCTCTTTTGTCGAACAAGCACTTAAGGGATGATATTATAATCAGTTAATTCAATTAAATATTTTGAACTCCATAACTTTTTAATCGGGGGTGCAGTTGAATGAAAACCTAAACCCTTTTGATAGTGTTGTAGTACCTCTCAGTGATCAATGATCATTCTAATAACCGCGAGACAAATTTTAAGGGACGCTTTAAAATTTTTTAAGTTGAAGTTATGCTTGATTGTTGATCGAAGAGGTATGTATGCCTTCAAAGTGTCAAATCAAGGATAAACTATAACACTAATAGTGCTAAGGTTTTATAACGTAATTTGTTAAGTTAACAAAATCATACAATTACATTGTCAATATCAGGAGAAATCTTAAGATCATGTGGAATCACGAGATACATGTCGGACTCTATAAGGTGTGATTAAGGGTGATAATTAAACTCTACTCAAAATATTATATATTATAACCTTGATACAAACCCTATTGTTTATCCACCTTATCCGACATATTATTGAGAGACGAATATTGGCGATGCACTGGTACTCATGGCAGAGGAAATATGTTGATGCAAGGCACCAACTGTTGGAACTTGCAGTAGAGATCTAGTGTTTTGAAGACCTAGCCCTGCAAAGGTGTAAATGAGTTAGAGGTTGGTATGGGTGGTCCGATGCATTGTGACATTTATGAAAAATTTAGTGGTCTGCATGATGTCGTACGCAACACGTCCTTGCGGAATACCTTCATGTGTTTGTGTGATTGAATTTGAAATTCCAACCGAATCAGCCCAGGCTGATATATTTATTGTTGAAACAAGTGTGTGTCACTATTACTTCGTATGACTTTACAAGATGAGAGCGCTCATACAATCTAGATTCTATGTATGAATCATAACGATTATGAATGTATATTCATGCTTGAAATTGTTATGTGTGAAACATTTATAACTGGCTATAACGAGTATGTTTTACTCACATCTCGAAGACAACCTTCAGTTTCAAGTATGGGCACTATGAGTATCGTCATGCCCTTCGGGCTGACGAATGCCCATCTGCGTTCATGACTCTCATGAACTAGGTGTTGAGTCGTACTTAAATCGTTTTCATGATAGTCTTCATCGATGATATTTTGTCTACTCAAAGACCAAGGAAGAGCATCTTGGCCACTTGGAGGCTATTTTGCAAACATTAAGATAGCATCTGTTGTATGTGAAGTTCAGCAAGTGTGAGTACTTCTTATCAAAGATAGAATTTTTGGGTCATGTGATTAGTAGTACAGTAGACCCGACAAAGGTTGTCGCAGTGAAGGAGTGGTCGCAACTTAGATCCACGGTCGATGTTCGCAGTTTCCTGGGTTTGGCTGGCAACTACCGAAGTTCATGGAGGGCTTCTCCCGCATTGCATTGCCATTAAAAACATTGACGAAGAAGAATAGGTCATTCTCTTGGTCACCATAGTGTCAGGCAACATTTGATGAGCTCAAGACTCGCCTGACTTCGACACCGATTCCAGAGTGAAAGTTGAGGATATCTCCATAGATTTCGTGTATGGACGAACCACACAATGAAAGACCTTCTTAGGATGTGCATTGTTGATTACGGGGAGCCTTGGGAGAAGTTGCTCCCCCTAATTGTGTTCTCCTACAACAATAACTATCATGCCAGTATCAAGATTTCTCCTTTCGAGACTTTGTACGACAGGCGATGTCATTGTCCATTGTCATGGGTTGAGGATGAGGATAGTTATGTGTTGGGCCATGATTACATCGATGAGATGACATATTTTGTGAGACAGATATGAGAGCACATGTTGGAGGCACAGAGTAGACATGCGAAGTATTACGACGCTTGGCACCATGCAGTTGAGTTTGTAGTTGGGGATCAAGTGTTTCTAAAGATCCGACTATACATGGAGCTTCTCGAGTCTGTAGACATCAGAAGCTGGACCCTTGTAACATGGGTCCATGTACTATCCTAAAGAGTATTGGACCGGTGGCCTACCATCTAGAGTTCCCCGTTGAGCTGAGTGGAATGCACTATGTGTTTCATATTTCGTCTTTGTGGAAGGCCCTAAAACGTCCAAAGTATAGAACATAGACTGTTGATTTACCAATTCGGGCGGATAGGTCTGTTCTGATTGAGCCAATTCGCATTATCAACACCTCTTCTGGTGACTACGGAGCAATGATTTTTCCTTGGTTAAAGTTTAGTGGATGAGCTGTGGGCGAGAGAAGCATTCTTGGGAGCCAGAGATTTTGATGCGGAAAAAGTACCCGAGACTATTTCCTTCAGGTATTTTTTCGGTCTCACATCTTGAAGCCCCTAATCCATTCACATTTTCATGGACGAAAATTCTCTTTGTTTTATTGGTTTGTGACATTTCAAAATTTGGACCCAACAAATTGAACCATATAGGATGAAAGTGCACAGTATGTCTCTGAGTATTCTCTAGAGGAGGGGGGATGAATAGATATTTAAAAAAATCTTTACACTAAATGTGCACACACAATAAAAATACTAAGTATTATGCAATCATCAAAACCAAAACAGAATAAAGTAATCACAGTAAATATAAACAGAAAACAGTAAACTGGGGCAGCACATAAATGCAATACAGAAGACACAGAAGTTTTATAGTGGTTCCCCAAAATGTGGGTAGTCCACTCTTCTACCTTCATGGTAGGATTGCACTAATTGTGCCTGAGTCTTTTGATAAGGAGACTCTCAGAACCACTAAGTATTTTGATAAGGAGACTCTTAGAACTACTGAGTGTTTTGATAAGGAGACTCTTAGAACCGCTGAGTCTTTTAATAAGGAGACTCTTAAAACCGCTGAATCCTTTGGAAGAGAGATTCTTAAAACTCTTTTGTAGTTGGTGGATGAGAACAGTAGAATGAGATTAAAGAAGAAAAAAAGGATTCTCCAGTAAGAATTCTTCAGAAGCTGTCTCTTTGAATGTTGTAGTTTCTGTTTATCTCAGGATCTGAATATAATGAACCCTTGCTTATGATAGTGATGATTGCAAGGGTGATAAGATTGATCCTGATTCTCTGCACTTTTGTAGACTTGCTGCTATGTGATGTAGAAGAAGAAGAAGCACTATTGTTATGATCTTTTGCTGTGCAGAGGAGTTGTTCTTCTATTCTGTCTTAGGGTTGGTGGTAGAAGAAGGAGAAGCCCTATTTCGACAGCCAGAAATATATGATCAGTTGTTCTTCTGTTTTCTTTCTTTCTCAGCATATTTATTCTCTATCATTTGAGTTTGAATTTGTTTCTTCTTCTGAACTGTCCTTAGAAGGAACGTTCATTGGACATTTGATGTTTCCTTCTATTTTTGTTCCCGACCCGTCCATCTGATTTGAATAAACTTCCAAGAATGTCTTTGCTGCATCTCTGGAATACTCCATTTCATTATTGGCAAGAAACGGGTCATTGGAGAATAATCTTCAGCTTTGTAGACCTTCTAAAATGGCATTAGAAAGGACAACAGAAAAACTTGTATTTTTGACTGCACTCGACGCTGCGTCGACTTCATCTTTCATCATATCGATGCACCTCTGAGTTTTTATAGAAGTAGCTTCGAATTCCTTCTTAGCTCTTGTAAGACACCCCCCCCCCCCCCCTCGCCCTTACTAGGAGGGTTACCCGGGCCTTATGCCCAGAACCGCCGCCTTACGGATGACACCAACATACGGGTTAGTCACCATTGCAAGACGCCGATCCTGCCGGCTAATACGATCATTTAGCTTTTAGGCCAATAGAGAATAGGATAATAAAAAGCAGTAAGTGAGTCCACAATCACAATATTTCATAAATGAAACATAATAGTCCAGCACGAGTACAAAAGAGAGTAAGAGCTTATACCCGATACATAGCCAATGAAATGACAATATAAAACTCTCTCTCTCAAATCTCTATGCAGAAGTTAAGTAACACATCATCGAACAAATGTCTCGTAGTGGAAGTAATGCGCGGTACCTGCTCCTCAGTTCCTGCCACCCTGTCTATCTGGTCGTACTGGTGATCCATCTCCTCGGGCTCCTACGGTCACAACCGACCGTTAGTCATAAAGACTAAGCCATTTGTCCCCGCCTCCCCCCGCAACTCCTAGGTACCGAGCAGGAGGAAGGAAGCGAAGGACAACAAATATAATAATAACAACAACAGGTGACAAGGGGATCTACACTAGCAAGTATATATAAAATGGTAGATCTATACTAGCAGTACAAATAAGTAGGCAGTAATGAAGCAGTATAAGAAGTAAGTAAGTACAACAGTGCGACGCAAGGAAAGTAACGAGTATAAGTAAATATCATTGCATGAGTATCTTAACTTATATGAATGCTCATACAAACTTATAAGTTAAGATTTCTAGAAAAATAACTTATCATATAAAAGAGCCCATACTAATTAATATGATAATGGTCTACAATTTGATGTTCTAAAGTTTATGTATGTTATGATATGCATTCTATGGTATGATTCATACAAGTGCAACTCACCCACACGACTCTGTGATCATAGACCTTTCGTTCCCAATTTTTGGAGTTAGCTACACTCTCGGGTACCACCGTTGTGGCTACGACAGCAGTGGAGCGGGTGCCTCCACTTCCTAGGCTAGTATACACACTACTAGGCCTAGACCCTTAGTACGTCTATGTACACGTCCTAGGTGCACTCTAGAGTCTTGCGTACTCTTTGCTGGAACCCACTAGTCTTTAAGGTCGGGTGTGCATCTTCGGGGATCGTCCTCCAGACCGCACCCCTCAAATCCTCACACCCACCTAAGTCAACATGTTGTCGTCGGTGTGATGACCGATCCAGTACCGAAGACCCGCCACTAAATTGTTTCTATGCACATGCAAGTTATCACAACCCGAGCATCCAGCTCGCGAGACCAAGCCGTCCTGATATACAAGTTCCCGAGCCTCCAGCTCATATGACTAACCCGTCCTGATATACAACTTCTCATCCCTTAACTCAGGATGAAGTTTACCATATCTCTTATTCAGTTAGTTAGACTACTCTTACTAATTATTGTTATACTTAGAAGTTTAGGGTGAATTCTGGACTTCCCGAGGTCTACCCGGTGAAGGGTTCGCAGCGGTACTAGAGAATACGATGAGCTGAAGCCCAAATCCCTCTTTCCAAGACAATTACTTTTTATTGGTGGCTACCCCTTTCTAAAGACTCACTCTCCTTATTACTTTTGATTACTTAAATGTTTTATGAATTGTTTCCGACTCTACCTATAAGCAAACGTTCTCTTGAATGATGCTCAACACTTAGGATCTCCTATACTCTAAGTGGTGTAGATCTTCAATGATTATCAAATGTCTCTATTCACACCCTAGTGATACATCATGAAAGCTTCACCATGCTGAATGCTTATTATGATCTTTATAAGTTAAAAACTGCCCCTTTTGTGTATTGTGTGACATGAATCTGAATTATTCTCTAAACTATAGTACGAATGTTCTCCAAAAATTCCATAACCTCTAGGGGATGATATAAATGGTATATTACTGCTATGTTCCAAGCTTTACTGATTTGCTAAGTGATCTTACTGATCTAATCATCATATCCCATTTTTACTATTCGCAGACCAAAGTGAGATTTAACTAGTCTTGAGCTTTATGATGTAATCCTTAACTATATCAGGTCCTAATAAGCTCCAATTCAATCCATAGGTTCATAATGGATAAGCTAAGAAGTGTCCAGGGTTTTGTTACAATTCAAATTGATTTGACATCCTTTAAAAATTCATTGATCATTTGATATATTCCAAATTACAAAGAAAGTACTATGCCAATAATTTCAAACCAGTTAATAAAATCTCCAGAGGTCCTACATGACAAATTAATATTATTTCCAAAGTTTCACAATTTTCTAGAAAGTTTACCATCATAATTTTCACATGCATGAAATAAAATGGGTGAATAAGCAACATTACACAGAAAGTGTTAATTTAAATCATCTAATTTTTTTGAGAAAATTATCATAGCATTGTACTGACTAAAAAGCATCCTAGCCAAAATTTCATAATTTTCCAAACACATTTCACCATAGATAATTCCTAAATTCAAAAGTGTGACAAACTGAATAGGTAGAATTTTACAAAGTATAATACATCCAAAATTTCTACCAAAAATTGCAGAGGTTCATATTTAGATCTCAAATGAATTTCCAGAGTTTCAAAATTTTCTCATTCTTTTTTACTTAGTAAAATTTCAGTTATTTAGAAATGTGACTATTGATAATTTTGGAAATTTCTAAGGAAGATAATCTCTGAAATTTTTTACAAAATTATTAGAGGTTCTAATTGGTATTACAAGTGGTTACCCAGAGTTTCAAAATTTTCTAGAATATTTTAGCCTTAAGAATTTCACTAATACATAAATGTGACATATTTCAAATTTATCAAATACTTAGGATTTTGATCCCAAAAAACCTAATTTTCGCTGAGGTAATTCATTATGTCCTAATAAGGGTGTGGCCAAAATATCATAGGCTAACACCAAGCCATATATGCCAAATGCACAAAGTATCCTTTTTGGCTATATGCACACCATAACACATATTAGGCAAAGACATGCAAGTGGAATTACCTTACATGCAGAGGTCCAATTGCTCCCAAATTATAACCAGAGTCTAGTAATGACCTATTAGACATGACACCCAAATTTGGGGTCATTTGGAGTTACACAACTCCATAAGTTTCATTTATTTAATTAATTGAATATTGAACAAAACTATAGAGAAATTTCCACCAAAAATTATGATTTTTGGATGGGTAATGTATTCCATTATTACTCAGCTATGTTTTAAATTTCACATGCATGCATGGTGTATTTACAAAGATATTCACAAAATACACATGCATGCACACTTTGTACACCCTACACCAAAACTAGTGCCCAGGGGGCTCTGATGCACCAAATCATATGAAATCAGTGCCCAATTAAAGTTAAGACAAAAATCTACAACTTTCATATTCAAGGGTTTTGCTAATTCTGCCTCTAAGGGCCTTAAAATAGCTAATCATTATACTGAAATAAGTGTGACAGATCATTTAAATGAAATTAATGTGGTGTGCGTTTAGCAGATCACCCAGATCCAAGGGCTAGGAAGTTGTCCTCTTCCTCCAGCCTATGACTGGGATTAACCCGCGTTGGGCCATGTTGCGGCCTAATTTGTCGGCGACTGGGCCACCTCCCCGACCGGTCACCGCCACCACCACCTCCGTTGAGGTGGGGGCTACCGATTGGCGGTGGTTTGGCCGCCGGAGGTGGAGGTTTCTGGCGATCCAAACATGGACAAATCCATGGAAATTCTCACATTCTCCTCCCTTGAATCCGGCTCGATTGAGCTGGATATCTCTCCTATTTGATCTAAGAGGCTAACACAGAGGGAGAGGGGCAGAAACGGATCTGAATGGGGGATTGAGAGCGGGAAATTCATCGGGGCGGCATGGCGGCGGCTGTTTCCGGCGAGCTTGCTCAACTACTCGATTATCCTCCAAATGCAGTGAACTTAAGGGCTGGCTCGACTGCTTAGAGCTCTCTGAAGGTGATGGAAAGGTTGGATTGGGCTGAGGAGGGCTGGTTATATCATTTTGAGTTGGGGGGTTGTCGGCCAGGAGCTTTGGATGCTCCTCCTTGGATCCAAGTATCCACCACCCCTGTAATTCTGCTGGGAATTCCCTGGAGGGTTCAGTTAAGGCTTTGGGCAGAAGAATGGAGTGTCAAGTGGCCTCCATTCCTCAAATTCCTCTTGTTTTTAATGGAAATTTGGGAAAACCCCATTCTACCCCTTTGCATGTCATCTCTCTCCCATTTTTAGAGGGAATGGCTAGTAATTGCACACTTGGGCTGCTGGGTGGGCTTTGGTTGAGGCCTTAGCCTAATTGGATTTGATTTGGGCTTTTAATTTCTTCCTTTAGGCCTAAAATTGACCATGGTTGACTTTGATGTTGACTTGGTCAATTGGGTGGGTTGACTGGTCCAAAGTGTTGACCTTGATTCGCTTGACACCACCCAATGTTAATTGGGTCATGGTGATGCCCCAATTGGGCCAATTTGGTCAATAAGTGTGATTTTGACCAAAATTGGGGGAAAGTTGACTTTGGTCAATTTGGTCAAATTGATGATTCCATGATGGGGCTTTTGGGTCAATTGGGTCCCTCATGATGTTCTAAGACTAGGTGAGAAGTCAATTTCATGTTTTGAGGGTCAATGGAACCTATTGAGAAAGGATTGACTTATGTTGACCTAAGTTTGACTTTGGTCAAATTGAACCAATTGGTGACCCCATGATGAGGCTTTTGGATCCATAGCACTCCTTTAGAGGTTTACCATCTAGTGGTAGGGTCAATTTTGTCATAAGAGTATGAATTGAACCCTATTGTGTTGAAATGGGTTATATTGACCTAAATTTGACTTTAGTCAATTTGGTTAAATTGGTTGACCAAATGAGGGGGCTTTTGGTCAACTATGTCTTTTTAGGGTTAGGGGCATGGTGGTGGGGCTAATTCACATGTGTAAGTTCAATTTGAGCTAATTTGGTCTAAGTTGACTTGCCTCCTATCGTGGAGCACATGTGAATTCTCTCAACTCAATGTGACCTAAGGTCACTACTTAGCTCAAACCCACCTCACTCACCACATATCCTACCCTAATTGAAGTCAAGGGGTCTAGTAGGAAATTGGATGCTACAACTCTAACTGAAATCAGATGTCGGCGTTGCGTCGAGTTCTTATCGACGTATCCGTCGAGTTGAATACTTGAATTTGAACTTCATCTTCTGCATTTACTTGAAGTCGAAGTTGCGTCGACTTCTAAGATGACTTCAACAGGCTCTTCCTTCTGCGTCGAGTTCATTTCGAAGTTGCGTCAACTTCTGTATAGCTTTGACAGGCCCTGTCTTCTATGTCGAGATCATTTCGACGTTGCGTCGACTTCACTTATACTTCGACAGACAGATTGAGTTACTTCGACTTTCTATCAGAGTTATGTCGACATCTAGTCAAAGTTGCATCGACTTCCATTCGACGAAAGTCTTAACTTAACTGAATTTGTGCTTCTCTTAGGCATGGTCTTGTAACACTTAAGTGAATGTGATATCCTAGGACATCTAATGACCAATTTACCCTTTCAATACAACATGAGTAATATATCCTAACTGATGAATCACTTTAAGTAATTTGTTAGATAAATCACAAGGATTTTTCCCAACAATCTCCCCTTATTTATCTTAACAAATTTACAAAATAAAGTGAGTGATTTCAAACTTGCTTTGACATAAACTCAAATACACACACATATAAACAGATCAATAATGACATTATAATCACAAAGACCATATGATGAGCTTTCAACAAATCATATTGATAATCATGATAATTGTATCCACCAGATATAATATAATTTGTTCACATGCATAATATTATACTTCTTCTTGAGCTTTTATCTTCCTTGATAACACTTGTGGTATTTCACTTCTTGGTGCAAACTTCAGTGCCTCATCTTCTTCTTCAGCAGCCTTGACAATATCTTGATGAGTTTCATTTTCTTTGGGAGACTCCTCCTGAGAATGTTCATCTTGTTCAACAGTTCGAGCAGCCCCCTTGGCAATCTTTGCAACCTCATCTAAGATCAGATCATCTTCTAGGGACTCCCCCTGAATTGAAGCAATCATCTCCCCCTGATTTACTGCAAAAGGCTCCCCTTGGACTTTTCCTGTTTGAAAAACAGTGAGTTTGTTGGGATCAGGAATATTAGTAGCTGGGGCATTTGGAAGAATCTCTTCTTGTACACTCTAGTCCTTCTCCTAGCCACTCACATTTCCTTGAATAAGCCTCTCCTCCTGGATCTTCTCCCCATTCTGAACCTTACTTACAAGGGAGGTTAAGAATGCTTTAGTTACCATGGAGGAGGATACAGTTAATTTCAGTGCCAGGAGGGACTCTTGTGATTTTGCAGTTCTGCCTCCATCTGGGAGTACTTTTTATTGAACTTTCTGGCTTGAGTGGTCAGTGGGTCAGCAAATCTGATAGTAGCCAATCCTACTGCTTTTGAAATCACTTGTTCAATGCCAAAAGAAAGAATAGGATGTGTGGTAGAGACATGAGGTGTGGTAAGAGTAGGCGTGGATAGGATAACTGAAGTTATTTCAGATTGAGGTAGGGGAGATCTGTCATCAAGAAAGTTGATGTCTGGAGGATTTTGGTGGATAGGGGAGAGTGATTGATTATCTACAGTCTTCAGCAGAAATGATGGTGGATGGTTGTTGCTGTGGTTGGAGAGGAATCTGAGGTGTAGGCTCTGGGGCTGGAGTGGATGGAATGGACTGGTTGAACTGAGCATTTGACTCATCTGGAACAGTATGCCTTGGTGGATCTGGTAGACTTGGCTCATGATCCTATGGAACTGGAGAAGAAGGAGGGGAGGGGGAAGCTTGACCAGACTTCAAAATCTGCCTGGTCCATTTTGAAAAGATCCCAATATTGATTCTTTTCCCAAGTGGAATTGGCACACCTTTTGATTTGCATACCATAGGGTAATGATGGAGCAGCACCTGACTCATCATTCTCATATATGCATTTTCTTTATGTGCATATTTATGACCTATTATTTTCAGGAGGCACCTCCCCCAGATGATCTTTTTGTTGAGGACAATACATCCCATTATCTGGAGCTGCTGCTTGGGAATGACATCATGGGCTGAAATTTTGCATAGGAGCACCTTCCCAACTATATCATCCAGGAACCTATATTCTTCAGCTAGATCAATGTTCTTCAGATTGATGGCCTTCTCTTTCCTAAACTGCACAATTTCTAAAGCCTTCTTGGTCTCTTCCCCTTTCAGTTCATCTGAATCACTGCCAGTTGTAAGACCAAACGTTTGACTAAACACTTCCTCTGTTATATTTATATCAGTCTCAGAAATTCTCCCATTGAGGGATCCATCATTTCATACGTGCAGATTGTCTTTGAACTCTGTTAGTTCAACATCAAGGATTTTGCACTTTGTAGAAATCAGCTTTGTCAGGCCGGCAATATGGAATAAGCCAAGAATGGCTTTGAAGTTATCAAAAGCTGCATTAAAGGAGTCTACATCAACGTCGAAGCCAGAATTGATCTTAGGAGGAGCCATGGAATCTGGGATGAAGTACCTGCAAAGAGAGAAGAGAGAGAGAGAGAAAGAGAGAGATAGAGAAGAATGTAAGAGAGCTGGAGAGAAAGAAAGCACGAGAGTGAGAGAGAGAATTCAAAAGTGTAATGAATTCATCGCCTATGTTTCTTAAAAGAAGATGATTCGTCGCAACTTAGGGTTGTATTCGAAGCAGCGTCGACAAGGATTAATAGTCAGTGCGCCAAAATGTATCAAAGCAGCTTCTAGAAGTGGAACTGCGCACGCTTATCATGCCGACTTTGCTTCAATTAGAACTCGACGCACCTTCAAATTTGAAGAGCAACTATTAAGTTGACATATGCGTCGATACGAAATCGATGCTGCATCGAATGCTATTCGAAATATCTGTTGCAGATTGCTCTTGAAGTTTGTTGGAACCTTAGGTTTGATTTGAGTTAGGATCCACCTTTAGTATCTAAGTTTATATCATAACATATTGAATAACTTAGATTAAAACCTCATTAAGAAAGAAAGCTGAAAATAAACATATTATTAATAAGCAGAAAAAGAGAAAAGAAATAAAAATATCTTTTGTTCTCTCCGTTCGACAAATGACGAGCAGCATTCATCAAATTTTCCACAGATGTTCAGAATGATGAAAATATTTATTCAGCTCGATTATATTGTTATATACATGCTCAGATATTATAAAGCAATATCTTTATTGTTTATATATATATATTGCTATATATATATTGTTGTATATGAATCCAGCCGTTGCAGCATTAATTAATAGAGCCGCTGCAAAAGCCAAAGACGGCAAGTTATCTGCTCGAGGATCTGGGAAATAAAAGAAATATTATTCCTTTCCTCTTTGTCGGCAAGGATTCAAAACAGCCAAAAGCTCTCAGATTAAATATATAGAGCAGGAAGATGAATAAAAAAAATATAGCAGATTATTATACAACAGAAAAATAGAAGAAGAAGAAGAAGAAGATGAGAAAAAGAAGAACAGAGCAAAAAGAAGAAGCAGATTCTACTATATATTATATCTTCTTTTTGCTAAACCTTTTCTCTTGCAGATCACATACATCCTGAGACACCAATCACTATTACTTGCTCAGGATCAAAACTGCAAGAAGAAGAAAAGAGGATTTGCAATTTAGAGAAGAAGCCTCCACAAGCTGTCATCTATTCTAAATCAGACAGGGGGAGCTTCCTTCAACATCATCATCAAGATCCAACTCAACTACCAATCAGGATCTTCAAGAGTCTTCTCAGCAAAGAGAAGAACAATATATCTTTTCCCTTTTTCCTTCCTCTCTTGTACAGGGTTATAACTCCCTTCAAAAGTTAATCTCGGTGACAGGGCACCTTAGCAAAAACCTGCAATTTGGTTAGAGCACCTTATCAACAGCTCACCTGGTGAGAGGGCACCTTATCAACGACCTCCTAGTGGATTCCTACCAGTGGGTAGAAGAGTAGATGTACCCAGTTGAGGGGAACTACTATATTTCTCTGTGTCATTTGGATCGTTTTGGTTTGTTCATTGTTTTATGTTTTTGATTGTGCTATGCACTCACATTGTTTGTTTTAATTACTTATACAGCAAACACATATATATATTTATATCATTTAAGTTTTAAAGGAAAACTTAATCAAGATCTTTTAATAAGAAAAATAAGAACTAAAACACTCCACTTTCAATTGGTATCAGAGTGAGGTTGATTCCTTACAGGCTAACACCTGGAATCACAAAGATCACTTAGTTCTTATTTTGTTTTGTTGTAAAAAGGTTTTTCAAAAATTTGATGGCACTAGCAGATTTTACTTGTTCAGATCCACCTTTATGTAATTTGGATAGATTTTCTTTATGGCAAGCTAGAATTAAGTTATGTATGAATGCAATAGATGAAGATATCTACAAATCTGTTTTGATAGGAACTTCATCTTCAACTTCTTCAACAGATGATCAAGAAAAGTTGATCAGTGCTGATGCCATAGCCATGGAGATATTGGCTAAATCAATGTCAAAAGACATTCTTCAAAAAGTGGCTGATTGCACTTCAGCAAAGGGCATCTAGAACTCCCTCGCAAGGATGGTAAATGAACTATCTTCTTCCTCTTCCACTAACATCATTTTTGATGCAGAACCTTCATTCAGTCTAACTGAAGAAGAAGAAAAAGAAGAACAACAAGCCAGAAAATTCTGTATGATGGCAATATATGGATCAAATTACATATCAGATGCAGAATCTGAATCTGAATCAAAAAAGGTAAATGAGGTAACTTCTATTCCTAATTTTACCTCTGATCCCTTTAAATCTGTTTTCACTCCATCATGCACAGATTTAATAAAATTTGATTTTAAATCTGTTTTCAATTCATTATATACAGATTTAATATTTGAGAAGGAAATCAAAAAGGAGTTAATAATAATAAACATTCTAACTCCTGAATATAATAAACTTCAAGAAAACTTTAAAATATCAACATAACAAATTATTTGGTTAAAAATTAACATAATTAAAGCTGATAAGTTCAAACAGTACTTTAAAGAAAAAGAAATTATGTATGTTCAGCAAAATCAAAATAAATTGTCAAATTTATATTTCAATGAAATAAAAAGGCCAAAAATATCTAATTATAAAATATTTTCTGTTAAAATTTTTATAACTAAATAAGCAGTCTTATGATTCCATTGAATTTTTATATCTTAAAAACAAGTCAGATAGACTTCACTTTCTTACAGAGTTTTCTCCAAAATCATGATTGAGCATTCTACTCAGATTGCACAGATCAGAAATGATCAAAGTACTAAATGTGAGTCTCTTCTGATTAAGGGGATTCTATAGAAAGAAGCTATCAGATTTTGTCTTTCTGATTTTAAAATTCAAAGAATTCTATAACAGCTATCAAATCATAATATTAAATTCCTATTTAAATCAAGACTTAGGAAATAAAAAATTGCTTAGTTTTAAAAAGAAAAATAAATAATCTCTAACCCTTAAGCTTTAAAGACTTTTTATGCTTAGGAATCCTAAACCAAATAGGGGGAGATTATTAGAACCTAGTTAATTTGGATTAGGATCCCAACTCAAATAGGGGGAGATTGTTGGAACCTTAGGTTTGATTTGAGTTAGGATCCACCTTTAGTATCTAAATTTATATCATAACATATTGAATAACTTAGATTAAAATCTCATTAAGAAAGAAAGCTGAAAATAGACATATTATTAATAAGCAGAAAAAGAGAAAAGAAATAAAAATATCTTTTGTTCTCTCCGTTCGACAAATGACGAGCAGCGTTCATCAAATTTTCCACAGATGTTCAGAATGATGAAAATATTTATTCAGCTCGATTATATTGTTATATACATGCTCAGATATTATAAAGCAATATCTTTATTGTTTATATATATATTGCTATATATATTGTTGTATATGAATCCAGCCGTTGCAGCATTAATTAATAGAGTCGTTGCAAAAGCCAAAGACGGCAAGTTATCTGCTCGAGGATCTGGGAAATAAAAGAAATATTATTCCTTTCCTCTTTGTCGGCAAGGATTCAAAACAGCCAAAAGCTCTCAGATTAAATATATAGAGCAGGAAGATGAATAAAAAAAATATAGCAGATTATTATACAACAGAAAAAGAGAAGAAGAAGAAGAAGAAGAAGAGAAAAAGAAGAACAGAGCAAAAAGAAGAAGCAGATTCTACTATATATTATATCTTCTTTTTGCTAAACCTTTTCTCTTGCAGATCACATACATCCTGAGACACCAATCACTATTACTTGCTCAAGATCAAAACTGCAAGAAGAAGAAAAGAGGATTTGCAATTTAGAGAAGAAGCCTCCACAAGCTGTCATCTATTCTAAATCAGACAGGGGGAGCTTCCTTCAACATCATCATCAAGATCCAACTCAACTACCAATCAGGATCTTCAAGAGTCTTCTCAGCAAAGAGAAGAACAATATATCTTTTCCCTTTTTCCTTCCTCTCTTGTACAGGGTTATAACTCCCTTCAAAAGTTAATCTCGGTGACAGGGCACCTTAGCAAAAACCTGCAGTTTGGTTAGAGCACCTTATCAACAGCTCACCTGGTGAGAGGGCACCTTATCAACAACCTCCTAGTGGATTCCTACCAGTGGGTAGAAGAGTAGATGTACCCAGTTGAGGGGAACTACTATATTTCTCTGTGTCATTTGGATCGCTTTGGTTTGTTCATTGTTTTATGTTTTTGATTGTGCTATGCACTCACATTGTTTGTTTTAATTACTTATACAGAAACACATATATATTTATATCATTTAAGTTTTAAAGGAAAACTTAATCAAGATCTTTTAATAAGAAAAATAAGAACTAAAACACTCCACTTTCAAAGTTAGCGTCGAATAGAATTAGACGGTACGTCGAATTCTATTCGACGCAACTCTGAATAAATAGATCTATTTTCTTAGAAAGTTCTTGATGTTTTTCCCAGCAATGATTTGTATTGAAAATAGTAATTATACTATTATTTTCATGAACCAAAGAAAATAACAAGGGAATTCAGGTAAGAAATCACTCCCTTTGTTGGATTTAGTTCTTTATTAAGCCCTTAGTTCTTCCTTCCCCCTCTATTATTTATTGGGAGGATCCTACCTTATCCTACACAAGTAGCTCAAACATTAGAGGGTACACAGGTTACCTTGGGCCCTTTGCTTCTATCATTATAAGGTTCTATGAAAGAATAGAAGGGTCTTTCATGATATACTTTTGGATGGCACATAATGAGTTTATCCAATCTAGGTTTATTATTTTGGTACTTGAAATGTGTATAAAATGTATCCAAATATAATTAACCAACAAAGTGCTTAACAACTTCCTCTTTTATAACACTCTGTTTATTTAGACTCATTGGTTTGTTTGAATTGATTTTCCCTAGAGATCTTTTCTCGCTATTGGAGTTTGCTTTATTACAGTGATTTTATCAGGATTATTATTATCTTGAACCTCAATTATTGCACTCCTCTCACTTGTTTGATAGTCACTAGGTCTAACAAACCTAACTGGATTTTTCCAGGCTGGTCTACTATGGACTTCTGTGCTAGTGGATGACTCTACTCCTAAACCTAGGTGTCTAAATCTCATAAAGAGATTTTGTGTAATATCTTTGAGCTTTTGACTCCTCCCATTGAATGAGCCCTCAAAGACCTTTGCCTTTGTTAGCTCTTCCTTTAGTTTTAAATTTTCATTCCTTATGTCAATTAGTTCTGATTCCTTATTATGAATCTCATCTATTAAATCCTGATTTCTCATATATAAATCATCTTCTTAAGGCTCTCTAGTTCTACCCTAATTGTTTCTATTTCTTTTTGTACCTCTAGATGATCATTGCAGAATTCTTTAAAGCAAATTTTAAATTCATCAGAACCAAAATCAAAATTTACAAACAATGATACCTGTTCTTCTTCAACATCCGAGGAGATCCCTAATGCCATTAGGCAAGCAGCTTCAGCAGCTTCTTCATCACTTTCTGATGAAGAGGAGCTTAACTCTGCTTCAGAGTCACTCCAGGTTTCAGCAATGAAACCTTTACCTTTCTTCTTGAAAGACTTCTTCTTCTGCTCCTCTTTGCTGCTGCTCCTGTCCCTTTGTTCTTGTGGACACTCAGGGGCTATGTGCCCTGGCTTATTATAGGAGAAGCAGATCACTTTCTTCTTTGGAGTCTTATCAAATCTGGGTTTTGAGCTTCTCTCTTTTCTTCTTGAGTCATCTGTCTTGACTCACTTTTTGAATCTCCTTGCTAAGAGACTGAACATGTCATCATCAGGAGTGGAGGATTCTCCTTTAGCAACCTTCAAGGCAAGACTCCTTTGGATGGGAGTTGAGGTTGTCTCCTTAGCCTCTGTTTCAACCCTGCTCTTTAGTAGCATCTCATAGGATTTGAGCTTTCCTAGCAAAGCATCAGTAGAGATCTCTCTGTGGCATCTGGACTCTCTGATAGTCTAGATCCTTGAGTCCCATGAGCTTGGGAAGCATATAAGGAGCTTATCATTTATTTGAGTCAGAGAGATCTCCTTATCAGGACCTTTCAACTCCGGGTAGCGTAAAATGAGCAAATAAATTTGGAATTCACATTGGATCATTTCAGTGGGTGTGTATCGACGAGACGATCGTAATGAGCCATTCCGGAATAAATTCCAAGATACCTAGAGAAATCTACGCACGTATGAAGGGAAATCCACATGGGCCACGTTAATTCCTAACCTAAATTATTTTAATAAATACATAAAAGTTAGGTTAAAGTCACCTCATCCACTTCCAGCCGCAAAATCATGTACGACGACCATCCCCTCCAGCCCGACGGAAATAAGAGCAGCCTGATCTCTCCCCTCCTCCTTCTAACGTCTCCTCCGGCGTGAACTATGGCCGACCTAGCTAGCTGCAACTTAATCTCTTCGCTCCTCCTTCCGACATTTCCTCCGACGAGACCTACGGCCGACCTAGCAAGCAACGAGGACATCGAACTGGATCGCACTGCTCTGCTAATAAATGAGTTGATTGAGTTTGGGTATCATTTAGGATTAACCTTGGAAGAATGTTCTGTCTCCAAGTTAACTCTAAATATGGCTAATATAAGAGTAGCAGTGCAAAATAGAACAATAGGACAAAACTAACAGTAAATCGAAATGTGCAGTAAGTAAATCAGGAGTAGTAAGTAAATAAGGGGCAATGAATAACATAAGTAAAAGACGATTCTGAATATATATAAGTTCTGAAAGTCCCCCAACGTTTTAGTTCTCATCTTCGTTCCAAGGAGGCACTCATCTCCGTTCCAAGGAGGCATTCACGGTTCTCATCTCCGTTCCGAGAAGGTATTTACAGTTCACTTCTCCGTTCCGATGAGGTATTTGCAGTTCACTTCTTCATTTCGAGGAGTTATTTACAATTCACTTCTCTGTTCTGATGAGGTATTAGTTGGAGTCGTAAATATTCGAGTTCAACGAGTTCTTCGTTGTGGCGTTCAACTAATTGATATGACGAGTTCTAGTGTTGTTGAGTTTCACTTCGATCAAACCCGATAATTATGCAACGTATCCTATTCGAATTCGATCACCTATTATTTATGTAATTAGTTGTTTCCAGCGGTGATTAATTAACTCAAGTCATTTCGGAGGAAAAAGGACGAGTTATCGTCGCCTCAAGGAGTTCAAGTTTTGCAAACTGAGCTGATATTTTTTTAATTAATTTATATAGACTCGTCACTAAATTGATTTTTCACCTCGGGGCCAATGGCTAAAAATGCACCATTTAATTTATACAATTATTTTAAGCTGGAGCAATAATTAAAATGAACTAAAGTCTAATGGTTTGGTCTTAATAAATAGCAAATAAATTTTTAAATAAATTATAAAAAATTATATTTGGAATCCTGGTGAAATTCTACACCATTTTCATATATGGGTCTTCTTAATCAGAGGTCATTAAGACCTTTCAATTAAATTCTTAAAGTTTCTAGTTCAAAACACCTCAACGCTAATCTTGAAGCATTTCCCTAGCTAAGATCGAGCCATACCAAACGCAAGTTGTGGCTCCAGAAAGAATCCGACGCGAATCCACGCAGGCCAATCTTTTTTAGCATAAATTGAGATTATCTGGGCTGTTTGATCTCTAGGTTGATATCAGACGACGCATGTAGGCCGACAGAGGCAGAGACTTATTGTGTCTCTGCCACCGCTGGCCGGGTGACCGATGGCTGCGCCACCACCTCTGGTGGGCTCTCCGAAGGTGGGAGCTCCTTCCTTTGGTGGTCCGCCGACCTGGAGTCACTGTCGGCCACCAGGAGGAGTCAAACATAATCCTATTATTACATGCACTGTCGGAGCCCTGCTCTCTGGCGGCGTCGCCACCCTAGGATCTCCCAGAGAGGGTCGTTGAGCCCTCTCCGGCGAGGTGGTGCCCCCAGAGAGCCAGTGAATATGTGGGGAGCTTTCTCTGCATGGCCAGCCACCCAAGCTCAAAATAGAGCTCGGGTGACGACGGTGCTCCGACGGCCGAAGCCACATGCAGGATGTCATGTGAGCAATGGAAAAAGCGAGGAGGTCGAATCCCACCTCCGTTTGGGCTCTCCTGGGCTATCGAGATCGAGGAGGCATGCTTGGGGATGGGAGGTGGCGGTGGTGCTCAGGTTGTTCTCCTCCGGCACCGACAGGGGTCCAACCCGACAGGGGTGGTTTCATTTGGGGTCGGGAAGAGGTGTGAGATCAGATAGAAGCTTGGGAGATTTAAATAGAGGAGGTCATGTCCTGTAAGACCCTCTTTTTTTGCTTTTAAATCGGGTCTTACCACCCAGAACCGTTATCTTGCGGCGAAACCATTACACCCAATGGTCGCCGCCACAAGACGTCGATCCTGCCGGCTATTCATCATCATCCAGGCCAACCATAATCACAGTAATTGAAGTACTAAATGAAACAAGTCCACAGAATCACATTATATATTATCATAATACAAATGTCCACGATGAGAAAAATACTATAAGGAATGAGGGCTTATGTCTGGTACATGATCAAATATAGTGCAACAACACTCTCACTCTACATCTATGCGGAAGCTATCAAACTCTGTCTTCATGCATCTGTAGTTGTTGCTGCGACGATGCGTAGTGGTTGCTCTGCTTCATCCCGTCTTTCTGTCCTGTCTCCTGAACGGGGTCCTGCTGTTCCGACACATCATCCCAAAAATGATGAGGTCCACCGACCGTCAGTCTATAAGACTCAGCATATTCCTCACCGCCTCCACCCGCGACTCCTAGGCACCGTGCGGGAGGAGGAAGCGGAGGACATCAAGGGGTAAATCAAAAGTAGGTGACATGTGGCTAGACTAACAGGGTTTATAATTACTGAACATTAAATAATAACCATTCTATGCTAGTAGAGTATAGTGCGACAACAATAAGTAAAAGACAATGCAATATAAAGAAGTAGGTATAACAAATAAGAGCAACTACAAATATAACCTTAACTTATATGCACACACAAAAGCACATAAGCTAATGGATCTGGCACTAAGGTAAACTCATCGTATAAAAGAGCCCATACTAATTTATACAATGAGGTCTCTGATTTATGCAAGAATGTTATGCTATGATATGCAATGCAATGTAATGCAATGCAATGTTGCAACTCACACACACGACTCTGTACGTACAGACCTTTAGTTCCCACTTTTCGGAGATAGCTAACCTCTCGGGCACCTCCCATCGTGGTCAAACGGTGGCAGAGGAGCGGGCGCCTCCTCACCTAGGTGGATAAGTTACACTACCAGACCTAGGCCCTAACGTACGTTGTGATACCGGTACCCGGTACTTACGAGCTCCTGCGTACTAAACTGTATTAGCCAGGCAGGGTTTAGGGAATCCGTCCCGTCGGACGCGCAGTAAAACAACCTGGCCCCTAATCAAACCACTAGCACTGCCGAGTCAATGAACTGCTGTCGGTGTGACGACTAAGCCAGAACCGAAGACCCACCACATCTTATGCATATGCAAATATGTATTAACCCTTACTACCGAGCCTCCAGCTCGCAATTCTAAATCAACATTTATAAAGTAGAGCCTACCGCTCGCCAGACTACACCAGTCTTATATTTAAGCTACGAGCCCACCGCTCGCTAGACTACATCAGTCTTATATTTAAACTACGAGCCTACCACTCGCTAGACTACACCAGTCTTTATTTAATCTATGAGCCTACCGCTCGCTAGACTATACCAGTCTTATATTTAAACTACGAGTCTACCGCTCGCTAGACTACATCAGTCTTTATTCAAACCACGAGCCTACCGCTCGCTAGACTATACCATTCTCTATTCAAACTACGAGTTTACCGTTCGCAAGACTATCCCAGTCCTTCCTTATAACCCGAGCCTACCGCTCGCAGGACTATCCCAGTCCTTATTCCTTTCGACCCGAGCCTACCGCTCGCAGGACTATCCCAGTCCTTCCTTATAACCCGAGCCTATCGCTCACAGGACTATCTCAGTCCTTATTCCTTTCGACCCGAGCCTACCGCTCGCAGGACTATCCCAGTCCTTCCTTATAACCTGAGCCTACCGCTCGCAGGACTATCTCAGTCCTTATTCCTTTCGACCCGAGCTTACCGCTCGCAGGACTATCTCAGTCCTTCCTTATAACCCGAGCCTACCGCTCGCAGGACTATCTCAGTCCTTATTTCATATAACCCGAGCCTACCGCTCGCATGACTATCTCAGTCCTTATTTCATTCCTTCCCAGATTTGGGAGGGAGATTATGTTTCAAGTTCTCCTACTTTACTACTCTTGTCTATTGTTAGTTGACCTTAGTAGCTTTGGGTGAATCCCGGACTTCCCGTGGATTAACCGGTGAAGGGCTCGCAACGGTACTAGGGAATGTGATGGTGACTGAAGCCCAAATCCCCCTTACCAGGATATTTATTTTGTTTAGTTGCTACCCATTCTTGTATGCCCATTTGCTCTCCAATTGCTCTAAAATCCTAGGGTGGATTACCATTTGACTCGGGCAGACATGTGTCGGTGTTCTATTGAACACCAAACCATCTCATTCCTAGTGACCGACTATTTCCTTGTGTTATCTCTCAATCACAATTTTCACTTCTTGCTAAGTCATCATTCGCCTCCCCTAATAGGTCTTTGTCAAATTCCTGAATTGATAGTTTTACTAAACGCGCCCCGTCTTATTTCTGATGGCTGCCCTTGGAGATTAATCCTTCAACCTAATTGGGCATCTGCAATTCTCTTAGAGTTAGTAACTCTGGGGGTGGTGACCATAAGGAAGGGGTCCGAATCTATGTTTTCAGTTTCTACTGTTCGCAGGCCAAGGTGTAATTGAACTAAGTTTGACTCTTAAGATGCAACCTTGGTCCTATCAAGTCCTAATGAGTTCCCAATTCTTGTCATAGGTTCACAATGTGTAATGATCTAACAACCTCAAATCCTACATTCATGCTCTTCCAGGAAATTCTTAACCATAACTTGTATTCAAATAGATGGGGTGGAAGTGAAGTTTTACGCAACATGTACCATCTACAGATCTCTATAAATTCTGATAAATTCACAATAGCATAGTATTGATCTAAAAACTTCAATGCCTAAGTTTCATAATATTCCAAAGAGTATTCGTCCATAATATTCATTTAATACAAGTGGTGTGCCAATAAGGGTTTACACTACAACCACCATCTACAAGTCACAATAAATTCCGATAAAATTACAGTAGTATGATATTGACCTAAAAAAATCAGTGCCTAAGTTTCATAATTTTCCAAGGAGTATTTGTCCATAATATTCATTTAATACAAGTGGTGTGCCAATAAGGGTTTACACTACAACCACCATCTACAGGTCACAATAAATTCTGATAAAATCACAGTAGTATGATATTGACCTAAAAACTTCAGTGCCTAAGTTTCATAATATTTCAAGGAGTATTTATCCATAATTACCATTTAATACAAATGGTGTGCCAATAAGTGTTTACACTACAACTACCATTTACAGGTCACAATAAATTCTGATAAAATTACAGTAGCATGATATTTACCTAAGAACATCAGTGCCTAAGTTTCATAATTTTCCAAGGAATATTAGTCCATAATACTCATTTAATACAAGTGGTGTGCCAATAAGGGTTTACACTACAACCACCATCTACAGGTCACAATAAATTTTGATAAAATTACAGTAGTATGATATTGACCTAAAAACTTCAGTGCCTAAGTTTCATAATATTCCAAGGAGTATTTATTCATAATTACTATTTACTACAAATGGTGTGCCAATAAGTGTTTACACTACAACTACCATCTCCAGGTACAATAAATTTTGATAAAATTACAGTAGCATGATATTGACCTAAAAACATCAGTGCCTAAGTTTCATAATTTTCCAAAGAATATTAGTCCATAATACTCATTTAATACAAGTAGTGTGCCAATTAGGGTTTACACTACAACTACCATCTACAGGTCACAATAAATTCTGATAAAATTACAGTAGTATGATATTGACCTAAAAACATTTTATCCAGAGTTTCATAATTATCCAGTGATTTTTTACCTTAATTATTTCATTAATTAAGAAGTGTGACAAACTAAATATATGAAATTTCACCAAGTATTATCCATCCAAAAAATCTACCAAAAATCTCAGAGGTTTATAACTAAATTCCACATGATTTTCCAGGGTTTCAAAAATTTCCCATTATTTTTCATCAATAAAATTACAGTTATTCAAAAATGCAACATATGATAATTTCCATGATTTCTAAGGAAATAATCTCTAAATATTCCTACAAAATTTCCAGAGGTTGTAGTTGATGTTACAAGGTATTCCTCAGAGTTTCAGATTTTTCCACAAGGTTTTTGCCTTAAACATTTCATTAATACGTAATTGTGACATAATTCAATTTTATCAATTACTTGGGATTTTTTATCCCAAAAATTCTAATTTTTCTTGGAGTAATGTATTATGTCATAAAGAAGGTATGGACAAGGTTCTAGAAGCTATCACTAAGCCATTTATGCTAAATATACAAAATATCTCTTTTTGCTATTGGCACACCATATCACTTATTAGACAAAAACATGCAAGAGGAATTACCCCACATGAAAAGGTCCAATTGCTCTCAAATTTTAACCATGGTCTAATGATGACCTAATAAGGGTGACACCCAAATTTGGGGTCATTTGGAGTTATACAACTCCAAAAATATCATTTATTTGATTTAACATATTTTAAATAAAACCTTAGGAATATTATATCCTAAAAATCTGATTTTTGGATAAAATCTAGGTATAGGGCACATGCATGCATGGCCAAAATTTCAGCTTCATCAGACTTAAAGTTTAAAAGATATACACAATTTAAATTCTGGTTTCTACCAAGACCAGTCTCACTAAAATAAGTGTTGTGGGTCCTACATTGGTCCAAATGGTTTGATTTCACTTTCAAATGAAAGTAGACACCCAGATCTACAGGACTTGGCCCTGGTCATTTTTCAAAATAGGGCCTCTAAGGGCCTCAATTTCTGCTTACAAATATTGGTTATAAGTGTGACAAAAATCATTCAAATGAATTAATTAAATATTTGGTCTGCGATTAGCTTAGCCCGCCAGATCCAACGGCTCAGAGGTCGTCTTCCCCGATGAGCCAAGGGCTCTGATTCACCGAGCCTGGGCCGATTTGCAGGCAAGATTCCGGCCAACTGAGGCCGTCTCCGGCCAATCGTCCAAGCCATCTCCTTCACCCGACCAAGGGCTATCGCCTGGCGGTGAGATCACGGTCGGAGATGGCCGGAGGTGGCCTACGCCACCTTTCTATTTTGCGGTTAAGAACATGGAAAAACCAGTGGTGATCCCGTCACATACTTGCAATTTTCGAAAACGGAGAGAAGAGAGTTCTAGCACAAGTGGAGGGGGAAAGGAAACTTGCCTTGATTTGGCTTGAGGTTGAAGGAAACTCGTGATTGCCATGGCCGAATTCGAGCTCCATCTTCCTGCTTGATCTTCCTCCTCAGAGCTAGTCTCCTCCTGAAAACATAGGGGTTCTTCTCCTTGACACATTGTGAAGCTAATGAGGGGTTTGAAAGTGGTCGGGGAGGCTATAGTCGGGGTTTCCATTTTGGGCGATTTTGCCAAGGGTGGCACCTCCCTCAACAGCCACTGTTACAGCTCCATCTCATCCAGAATTTACTCCTCAGCTCGAATTCAAGCTGAGGGGGACAAAATATGTTTCAATGGCAGCACCTCTCTTGGATTGCCATTAAAGTGGTCGGCCACTTGGTGGAGCTCCCTCCTCCCTCCTCTCAACAGCAGCCAGCTCAGCCCAATCCTGCTGGAATTTCCTTGGGAAGGTAGAGGGCAGGCCAGAATTAAGGAATGGTGGCCAAGTGGAGCTATCCTCATGAATTCCCATTTGTCTCTTCTCCAAATTGGGGGAAAATTCAATTTTGCCCCCTTGCATGTCAATCCTTCTTCAAATCTGAGGGCATGGATGGTCAATTGCCATTGGGCTGCTGGTTGGGCCTCCTATTGAGGCCTTAGCCCATAGGGCTTGGTTTAGTTGATCCAAAATTCCCATTTAGCCCAATTTGAGCTATGTTGACTTTAGGGGTTGACTTGGTCAACTGATGGGTTGACTGGCCCCACATGGTGACCATGGAGTCCATAGTGTCTCCTATAACGTTATAATACTAGGGGTGAAGTCAATTTCATGTTTTTGGGGGTCAATTGGACCTATTGGTGAAGGTTTGACCTATGTTGACCTTAAGGGCACTTTGGTCAATTTGGGCCAATTGGTGACCTCATGATTGGGATTTTGAGTCCATTGTACCCCAACTAGGGTTTGTAATATATTGGTGGGGTTAATTTGATCGTTTGAACCCTAATTGACCCTTAATAGGGATGATTGACTTAATTGGGCATAGAATTGACCTTGGCCAAATTGACCAATTGGGTTGACCCCAATGGATCCTAAATGACACAAGGGACTCCCTAAGGGGTTTAAGGAGTGTTAGTGGGGTCCACTTGACATTTGAAGCTCAATTATCAAGCCTTAAGCTTTTGGGCTCAATTTGGCTATTTGCACACCAAGGTGATTTTTACCTATTCACCTTGGTTCTTAAGGTCATTTTGGTCTCTTAGAGGAATGTCATGACCTTGACATGACAAAATGCACTTCAGGGGTCTAGTTGTTCTGGGGATGTTACAAATCCCAATAAACGAAGAAACAATTTCGTCCCCGAAATTTAAGAGGGTTTTACTGAAATCATTCCTAAGGTGGGTCCCTCATGTGAATCCAAGTCAATGTGGGTCCTATATTATTGTGTGACGAGTCAAGGTTGATGTGATAGGGTCGTAATTTAAGTGTTCGCGCTTTTCGAGACACCATATACTTGGTCAATTTGATTAAACAGCGTCAGGTTTGAATGATACAAGTTTCATTGCACTCGTATGATCATATGAGTCTAATGCAACTAACTGAAGTCCATTCTGAGCTCGTTTACCCAAAAAAGTATTTTTTGGATCGTTGTGTCAGACAGCGTGACCTAAATTAGTTAACTTCTCTAAATGATCTGAGATTCGAATGAAATGAGTTCTAATGCAACTGACTAAAGTCAATTCTGAGCTTATTCTTAAAATGACATTTCAGAGTCATTCTGTCTAAAATTCTAAATCCATCAATTTCTCTAAACTGTCCCGAATTTGAACGAAACGAGTTCCTTTGCACTCATATGGATCACACGAGCCCAATGCAACTGACTAAGTCCATTATGAGCTTGTTTACCCAAAAATTGATTTCGAGATCATTGTGTTAGACAACACGATCTAAATTAGTTAACTTCTCTTAACGATCTCAGATTTGAACGAAATGAGTTCTGTTGCACCCGTATGGATCATACGTGTCTAATGCAACTGACTGAAGTCAATTATGATCTCATTTGCTCAAAATGTCATTTTGAGGCCATCACCTAACTTCTAGGGGTACCATGTGAGTGATCGGGATGCCTTAATTGGGTCAGCTAGGGTCCTAGTGACCCAATTAAAATTCAGAATGTTACAATGGATACTCATACAGCGAGATGCAGAGACCCTGACTGTCCGCATAAGGAGTTTCAGTTTTTCTTCATGTAGAGTCTGAGTCTATTTATTATAGTCTATATATGATGCCCATATTCATGTATATATATTGTTGTATTGTAGTAGTCAGTTGTATACATGTGGTACATTTATGTAATAAAACCTTCTTTTCCATGTAAAAATATAGGGATCGATATTTTTTGTACTTTGTATTAGATTATCAATAAAATAAAATTTCCTATTTGTCTTGCATTTTTTTTGTACTTTGTCATGAAATGAAAATATGATATGTACATTGAATAATTTACATGATGCCTCTAATGATAAAAGATAAATGAACATATTTTAATTGGTGGCGATAGACAATAAATGAGTCGTTACAACTTATCTTTGCGATAAATGATTAGTATAAAACATTTATTATTATTAAAAAACTAAATAACTATTATTAAAAAGTTTTTTTCCAACAAAAAAAAACCTAAAACACTTCTGAAAAGCAGTTCATGGGGATTCATCATGAGCTCTCATTTATGAGAGAACCGGATGGCGGTTGCTCCCATAAACCACTCTCCCCATTACTTTAGTGGGAGAGAGTGGGAGGTTAAGGCCGAAACCGCCGCCAACCGCAACGTGCGCGGCGACGTCGTCCCCTCCCGCCGGCGAGCGGGCCGCGCGCGGTAGAGCCCGCGGCAAGCACGGCGCTACCGCCCGACGCTACCGCATGATAGCGCGCGCGGTAGCGCCGAGCCCCTCTTGGGGTGCGGCCAAGCCGCACCCACCTTTGGGGTGCGGCCAAGCCGCACCCACCTTTGGGGTGCGGCCAAGCCGCACCCCCCTTTTGGGGATGCGTCCGAGAGGAGTCGCCCTCCTCCCTCGGGCGCGGCCGCGCCGCGCCCGCCTTCAGGGGGGGTCGAACCGCTCTCCCCCGTAGTAAGATTGGGGTGAGTCCCCCCTCTTCCGGCTCGCCGCCCGCTTTCCGGGCTCCGGGCTCCGTTCGGAGTAATTCCCCGTTCGTTGCGTGCTCAGAACGCTTCTGAGCGCGCTTATCTCACTTTTTATCTCTTCTGACTTTTCACATTTCCGACTCGCTCACTTTTCCGACTCGACTCGCTCACTTTTTGTCTTTTCAGTTTCTCACTTTTCAGGAACAGCTTGTCGCCTTTCCTCGAAGGGCAGCATGGTCATTTATGAAAAATGGTGATCTGTGGGCTCTGAACCGGAAAATATGATTCGTCCTCTCAGGTGATTATGGTGGTTACAGCGGCAAAATTACCGGGCTACCCCCGGCCAAAACTATAAAAGGACCCCTAGGACTTCATTTGAGGGGATCCGGCCTGAATGCCCAGAGAGAGCTCCTTGAAGATTTCCACGGATTTCTCCTTCGGCGCTTGAAGATCTCCTTCGCGGACTTGAAGTTTTCCGTCTTCACGAAAGCGGTCAAGGCTTTCTCACTTTCGTCTCCACGAAAGCGGACAAGGCTTTCTCACTTTCGTCTCCACGAAAGCGGACAAGGCTTTCTCACTTTCGTCTCCACGAAAGCGGACAAGGCTTTGCGGACAAGGCTTTCTCACTTTCGTCTCTACGAAAGCGGACAAGGCTTTCTCACTTTCGTCTCCACGAAAGCGGACAAGGCTTTCTCACTTTCGTTCCCTACCGTTCTCAGAAAGAAAAGACTTAGTTTTTTCCGAGAGGTGGCCTGTCACCCTCGGAGCGCTCTCTCTCTCTCTCTCTCTCTCTCTGATATTGTAATGAGCGGCGGCCTGTCGTGCTCGACTTCTAAATCTCTAATTGTAACCCCCCAGAAGATAGTGGAAGTTTGGTCGGCACAGCTCCGGCCACGTGGTTTTTTACCCTTTCCGGGTTTTCCACGCTAAAAAGTCCCAGTGTAATCAACGAATCTCAAATTGACTGTTTGCGCGCTTGGTTCGCTCCCGAGCTAAGGCGGTTCAAGTAAACCGGTCTACCAAGAGCCCTAAGCGACCCGCAACCGTTTGGCGCCGTCTGTGGGAAACATTCCCAGAACTCGTTGAAGGTCAACTGCAATGGCAAGGAAGAGTGCTCGCACTACTGAAGGATCAATGCCGGAAGGACGCATCGACCCAGCTCCCTCCCACTCGCTCATCAATGCGCCTCTCGCAGAAGAGGCAGTGTTTATGCCTGCGACGGTTCTGGAAGGTCGCATTCGGCACATGGAAGAGCAACAAGCCGAGATGCTGACTCTCGTGAGAAACCTAGGGGCACCTCGAGTTCCCATTCAGCCTCCATCATCAAACACTCCGCCACCCCCAGTTCCGAATCATGCTCCGGTCGAGAGAGCCATTCGGGAAGATGAAGTCTATGAAGATTTCTCTGACGCTGCAAGCTCCGCACAACCTGCTCCGCCGGTCAGAGGACCGGAGGCCAACCCTCATCACCCCCGCCAAGGAAGAGCTGCTCCCGTCCGAGCAGTGGAAAGAACCACGCGAGAGGAAATACGCGACATGATAGAAGAAGAGTACGCCCAAGCAGGACGACGCGCGACTCTCGCCCGCCGTCCCGCACACCGCAGCTCCCCCTTATCGCCTCAAGTCTTGGCTCATCCAATTCTGAACGGCTTCAAGCTTCCCAACATCAAAACGTTCGATGGGATGGACGACCCCCTGGAACACGTCAATCACTTCACCACCATTATGAGGATTTACAGTGCCCCTGATCAACTCCTTTGTCAAGTGTTCCCAGCAACTCTGAAGGGACAAGCCCGCACTTGGTTCCACTCCCTGCGAGATGGGGCCATCAACAACTTCGCAGAAATGGCGCAGCAGTTCGTGGACCAGTTCATAGCCAATCGTAGGATTGTCCGGGATCCCTCCCATCTCTCGGGAATCCGCCAGAACGACGGAGAAACTTTGAAGGACTTTTTCCGACGCTTCACCTCTGAGGCTCGACAAATTCCGGGAGTCGACCCCGAACTCCTGCGAGGAGTTTTCCTCGGAGGCCTCCGCCCGAGTGGTTTCTACTCTGCCCTAATGAGAGAAACCGTGCCAAGTTACCCTGACCTCGTTCATCGGGTTGAAGCTCAGATAGCTGCTGACGAGGCCATCGAAGCACACCGTCGGCAGTTCGAAGGTAGCCAAGGAAGAAAGAGGGGTTCAGATCAAGCACCTCGAGGACGAGAAGAGCGGCGTGACGAGGGACGCCGTAACGACGAACGTCGCCGCGACCCCCGAAGAGACCTGGGTCCGCAGCCTCCCAGGGTCTACACTCCGTTGAATACTACCAGAAACAAACGTACTCTATGCCATTCAGAACAACCCAGAGCTCCGCGCACCTCGGGCGTTAGCCCCAAACCCAAGGGGCGATCAGTCCAGGTATTGCGAGTTCCATCGGGGACTCCTAGGGAGATTCCTACAAGGCCAGGTCCCCAATCAGCATCAACAGCCTAGGGATGCAAGGGAGCAGCCTCCCACTCCCCGAGGCGCGGAAGGAGGAAGACCGATGGTGGGGGAAATCAAAACGATCGCTGGACCTCCCGTCCTAGCGGTGCAAATCCTCTCGATTGTCAAACCCCCGAGAGACCACGAAGACAAGAAGCTCAAACAGGACACTACGATCGCCTTCGGAGAAGAAGACCTGCAAGGATTACAACTACCGCACCAGGATCCCCTCGTAATCAGCACAGGGATCGGGGACCCCTGCTTTAACGTGAGGAGGATATTGGTCGATAATGGAAGCTCAGTTGATGTTCTGTTCCTTTCTACCTTGCAAAGTATGAAGCTCACAAAGGACCAGCTCAGCCCTGCAGTCGGGCCCGTCTACGGCTTCGACAATAAACCTGTCCCTGTTCAAGGCATGATCAGTCTCCCAGTCACATTGGGCGAGTTTTCGAAACAGTCAACATACAGCATCCAGTTCGTGGTGGTGGAATCCACTTCCGCCTAAATTGCCATCTTCGGGAGACCACTCCAGTCTATCTTTGGAGCAGTCCCATCAATTCCGCATCTGGCCTTGAAGTTCTCGACCGCCGCCGGCATAGGGGTCGTGAGAGGGAACCAGGAGGCAGCCAGAACCTGTTATCTGAAGCAAGCTCAGCCAGCAAAGGCAACCGCTCTCAACATCAATAACTTCGATCTGCGAGACGAAGCTACTCTGCAGCGAGGAGCGCCCGTCGAAGGGCTAGTAGAAGTACCGCTCTCCCAATGAGACCCGACTCGGACTGTTCAGGTCGGGTCGCTCTTGTCACAAGAAGAGCGGGAAGAGTTCACAACCTTTCTGCAGGAGAACGAAGACATTTTCGTTTGGAGCCCAGAAGACATGCCCGGGGTAGATCCCGAAGTCATTTATCACTCTCTAAATATCAACCCCGCCTGCCGGCCTGTAATCCAAAAGAAGAGGAACTTTGCCCCCGAGCGGTTGACGACAATCGAAGAGGAAGTAGACAAACTCCTAGAAGCACGATTCATACGCGAAGCGGAATACCCCACGTGGCTTGCCAACGTGGTCATGGTGAAAAAGGCCTCCGGGAAATGGCGAATGTCCGTCGACTACAGCAATCTGAACCAGGCATGTCCAAAGGACAGCTTCAATTCCCCCTCCCGAGGATCGACCAGCTCGTCGACGCGACTGCCAGACACGAGCTACTTAGCTTCATGGATGCTTATTCCGCTACAACCAGATAAGAATGAATCCCGCGGACGAGGAACATACCGCCTTCCGCACCGACAGAGGAGTCTACTGCTACAAAGTGATGTCGTTCGGCCTTAAGAACGCCGAAGCCACCTACCAAAGACTGATGAACAAGATCATCAAGAGCCTCATTGGAGAAACAATGGAGGTGTACGTGGACGACATGTTAGTCAAAAGCGTCCACCGTTGCGACCACTTGAGAGACTTGGGAAAGTGCTTTCAGCTTCTCCGTCGCTTCCGGATGCGGCTCAACCCCAGCAAATGTGCATTTGGTGTGACGGAGGGAAAGTTCTTGGGTTTCATGGTAACCCATCGGGGGATCGAGGCCAACCCCGAGAAGATCAAGGCGTTGGAGGATATGTCGCCACCTCGCTCAATTAAGGAAGTGCAACGCCTGAACGGGAGGATCGCTGCGCTATCCCGTTTCTTGTCACGAACGGGAGACAAGTACCTCCCCTTCTTCAAAATCCTCCGGGGAGCGTGCCACTCCGACTTCCAGTGGACCGACGAGTGACAGGTGGTGTTCGAACTACTCAAACAATACCTGGCTTCACCACCGCTTCTGTCAAAGCCCACCCCCGGAGAAACTCTATTCTTATACTTGGTTGTGTCGCCTACGACACTTAGCTCGGTGCTCGTAAAAGATGAGGGAGGGGTGCAACGACCAATCTACTACCTCAGCAAAGTCCTCTCCGACACCGAAACCAGATATCCAGCAGCGGACAAGACAGCCTTGGCCCTTGTCTTTTCGGCGAGGAAGCTTCGGCCCTACTTCCAGGCTCATACAGTAAAAGTGTTGACACAACTCCCACTACGAGCAATCCTCCAGAAACCAGAAGTCTCAGGAAGACTAGTGAAGTGGGTCGTGGAACTCGGCGAGTTTGACATTCAATTCCTGCCCCGACCAGACATCAAGTCGCAAGTACTCGCCGACTTTGTCGCGGAATACACCATCCCACCAGAAGCAGCACCTGTCGAAGGCACCACTGGCCCCCGTTGGACTCTCTATGTCGACGGTGCCTCTGGAGCTGAAGGGGCCGGAGCGGGACTGCTCCTCATAAGTCCCGATGGGATCACCTTGGATTACGGACTCCGGTTAAAATTCCCCGCGACAAACAATATTTCAGAGTACGAGGCGTTGATCGCCGGTCTTCGACTCGCCATCAATTGCAAAGTAGAGAACCTAACTATCTACGCAGACTCTCAACTGGTAGTCTCACAAGTCGAAGGAGACTACGAGGCCAAGAGCGACCAGATGGCGAAATACCTCGCATTCGCAAAATTACTCCTCCAGAAGATCCCGTCATATCAAATTCTGCACATTCCCCGGGAGCAGAATTCCAGGGTTGATGCTCTTTCCAAGCTCGCCACTTCACCCTCCAGCTACCAGTCTCGAAGACGCCGAGTAGAAGAGATCGTGATTCCGAGTATTCAAGGACCGTGGGGGGTCGCGACCATCCACCAGGAAGAGTCATCCTGGATGACCCCCTTACGAGCTTAGCTCGAGCACGGACACCTCCCTGAAGATCGCCTAGAAGCACGCAGATTACGGATGCGGGCGGCATCATTTACAATCGTGGACGGTGAGCTCTACAAGCGGGCATTCTCAGGACCGTATCTAAAGTCCCTACCGGCGGGCGAGTCAGACTACGCCCTCAGAGAAGTGCATGGGGGAGTCTGCGGAGAACATCTAGGCGGAAAGGCGTTGGCACAAAAGATTCTACGCCAAGGCTTCTATTGGCTGACAATGAAGAAGGACGCGGCCGAGCTGGTCCAAAAATGCAGGAGCTGTCAGCTGCATGCCAACGTGCCTCATCAGCCCCCGGTCGCGCTCTCCACACTCCAAAGCGCGTGGCCGTTCGCGCAATGGGGAATCGACCTCCTCGGCCCCCTACCTCTGGCTTCCGGACAGAGGAAGTTCATCATTCTAGCCATCGATTACTTCACCAAGTGGATAGAAGCGGAACCCCTAGCCAAAATCACAGAAGAGAACGCTAAACAATATGTCTGGAAAAACATCGTCTGCCGCTTCGGTATCCCCGCAACAATCATTGCCGACAACGACACTCAGTTCACCGGGAAGTCCTTCACTAAGATGTGCGAGGACCTGAAGATCAACCTCCGTCATACCGTCGTAGCACATCTGCAAACCAACGGACAAGTAGAAGTTACGAACCGCACCATCCTCAAAGGATTGAAGACGCGCCTGGAAGAAGCCGGGGACAATGGATAGATGCACTCCCAAACGTACTATGGGCATACCGAACAACAGAGAGGACTCCCACAGGAGAGACGCCATATAACCTCTGTTACGGTACTAAAGCGGTCATCCCCATCGACATCGGCATTCCGAGCACTCGAGTGCTAACCTTCGATCCCAGCAAGAATGACGGACTGCTTCGGGAAAACCTTGACCTAATCCACGAAGTCCGGGACGACGCCGCCCAACGTACCGCCTCTTACCAAAGGCGCGTAGCCCGGCTCTATGACAGAAGGGTGAAGCCCAGACCAATCAACATAGGAGATCTCGTCCTGCGCAGCATCGAGGCGGCTGGAAAGGGCCCCCAAGGAGATAAACTCTCACCCACCTGGGAGGGTCCGTACGTTGTCACTGCGATCGTAAAACCCTGAACATACAGGCTCAGAACAGTGGAAGGAAAGACTCTACCACGCACCTGGAACGCCCAGAACCTGCGTCGCTTCTATCAGTAACATCAAGTCTTCTATCAAGAAGAAAGCCGCGAGCTCAGACTCGTGCAAGTCTATGTTATATTATGTATGCAAAGCCGCGAGCTCAGACTCGTGCAAATCTATCATATATTATGTATGCAAAGCCGCGAGCTCGGACTCGTGCAAATCCATCTTATCTCATATTATGTACTAAGCCGCGAGCTCAGACTCGTGCGAAAAAACTATGTGTAAAATAACTTCTTACTATGAAAATATGCATATACTTTGCTACCTATATTAAATAAAGAAAAATTTTTACTTCGGGTTACCCAGCTCAACTAACAATATATTTTTCTTTATCGTGAAATAGGGTTCAAGGCTTAGGCTCAGTTTTACTAGACTGTCCTGATTATGAATCGTCGTTCGTGTCGGTCGTGATTATGAACGTCCGATCTCACCTAAGAAATTTTATTCACTTTTAGGTTCAAAACTAGTTTTTTTCTTGATGACGGTCATAACCGCTGTCATACCAAACATACATTTTATGACGCAGTGACGGTGATGTTTTTGTCCAAACTCACCCAAAAACGCCGCATCAAAACGAGCCTTAGGCTCTGTTTGAGAACCCGTTCCAGTGGCAGGCCAGGGAGGAGAGAGAAAACACCCGTTCGGAACGGTCGGCTGGTGCTCAACAGACCAGCGACAAAACGCCGGGTGAGCCCCCTTTCACGCCGGCCGTCCTCAAAGGGAGCTCGCGCAAGCTTCCCAAACAGTTTTCCTCCGGTTCAGCTCCGCCGGAACGACGTCCCGCCGGGTTCTCAAACAGAGCCTTGGTGTTTAGAGCGATCCTCTTTGTGCAATATGTGTGGCAATAATACTAAGGCTCTGTTTGATTGGACGGTTTAGGTGCGGTGCGGTTTTGGTCGACCAAAAACCGCACTCATGCGGTGCAGTTTCGGTTTGGGCTGAAACCGCACCGAACCGCACCGTGTGCATGCCTAGCTGGGTTTCGGCCCCACATCGGACGAGTCAGCATGGTCCATACGATTTCCCTGGGTCCCAGCATAAAAAGGGCATGCCAGCTCAGCAGTCCTGTTGGCACATAACCCTTTCTGTTATCAAACCGTTGACTTGGTCAATTATCCTGCTGTTCAAGCTGTTGACGTGGCCCACAGGCCCCTAGTAACCACTCAGTGCCCATGATGCGTGGGAGTGGGCCCCACAATCAAAAAATCAATAAATATATATATATATAAATTATTAAATTCAGTAGATTAGATTTGCAGGCGCCTGCTATCCTATATTCTCGCGGACAGAAGTGGGGACCGCCACCGCCACTCCATCCAATCAGAATCCACCACATTACCTTCTGAAAGAATCCAACAGTGGCCAGCCAATCAGGAATGGCCACGGAATTGGGCTAAAATTTCAAAAGTGACCGTGGATTCATTTTTAATATTATCCGGAGGACTTGAATGTTTTTTAAAAAGTCAAAATCATTAATTCAGTCCAAAAATTTTAGTAAATTTAACAAATCAGTCTCAAAACTTTAAATTTTAAGATTTTTGCCCCCCAACGGCTAATATCTGTAAAATTTTAGTCCGAACTTCATTAATTTCTCTAACAGAGAAAACGGAGTATCGCAGATCAACTTATCGGGAGCAAAATTTTTGTGCGGGATTTTTTTTTGTTTTCAAAATTACAGTAATATTATTTAAAATAGTTCAAAAAAAAATTCACTTTTTACAATGTATTTTCACTCCAAATATATACATATGGGCATTTAAAATAATCATAAAAATACTTGCATCAATATTCCGTGACTTATTTTGTGAAAAAATAAAAAAAATGTACCAGATAAATGAATTTCCCGCAGGATCCTCCACATACATTTTTGGCACGGAATATTTGGCTTACTTACCGGTGCCAGAGATAGGGAAATTACCGCGATGTTGTTTCCCAAGTGGCCGCCTGGAATTTCGCTAGTGAAGTCAACTATACTAACAAATAAAAGGAGACAAACAATCATATAAAAGTTACTTCATTTGTGCACGACAATTTTTCACTTCATAAAATTCATCTATGATCAAATATTTGTCAAACTTCTCTGTTATTTCTCGCACAATATTTAAAATAATGCAATTTGCTAGAAATTCATCATTCATCTTATTGTGAAGTCTTCTTTTAACAATCTTCATAGCTGAAAATGTTCGTTCTGTAGTTGCTGTTAAGACTGAAAAGATCAAAATGTGTTAATCTGTCAATAAGACAATGTCTTTGATTTTTTTCATCTCCATCAATTTTTCACATAATTTAATTAAGCAAAATTTTCAAATCTTTATGAAAAAAACTTGTCAATTGTTTTTAGTTTTTTGATATTTTCTTAGTGTTTAGCATTAGAAGCTCTCAACATAAAATCCATCTATTTAAATTTGGGCTTAGCATTTCTTCAAATACTTGAAAGGCAACCTAAACATTTACTAAACAGGCTTAAAAACCTAGTAAAATCCCTCCAAAAACCACTTAAATTCCTCCAAAAAACCAGATCTAATGACTAATGGCAACCTAAACATTACTAAATTCATGTTTTTTTCAAAAAATGTAACCATCAAAAATCAAAGCCATGATCTTAACTGTAGGAGAAAAACATGGCAGCGAAGTTGAGTAGGAGAAGATGAAAATTTATACCTTTGCTTCTGGACTTGCGATCAAGCGGGTTTGAGTCTTTCGACGGTTCCTTTTGCGAGACAAAGTAGAGCGCCGACGCCAGAGGAGAGGGAGAAAGAGGAGAATGAGGGCGGGAGCCGGGAGGAACTGCGAGGCTGATGTGGAGAGAAGCACGGTTTAGGAATGCAGTAATGAGGGCAACCTGGAGCTTGGAAAAAGGATTTTGTAACTTGGAAATGGAAGTGTTGCGGGTCACTCGACGCTCTTCCAGACCAGGCGAATTGAACCGTCTTAGCCCGAGAGTGGGCCGAATGCGCAAACAGTCACAGAGAGAATAGACATGTGGCAAGAGAACATTTTTAGCGTGGAAAACCCGGAAATGGTGAAAAACCACGTGGCCGGATCGGTGCCAGCCAAATTTCACTAAGTGTTGGTGTGTTACAAACGAAGTTACAAGTTCAGAGAGCGACATGCCGCTTCTCGTTACAATTGCAGTTAAAGAAAATTCTCCGAGGGTGACAGGTCACCTCTCAGAAAAATTAAGTGTCTTGGTGCTGCAGGAAGTCTTCAGAGTCCGAAGAAGATCTTCAAGTCACGAAGGAGATCTTTGGATCACGAAGGAGATCTTCGAACCGCGAAGGAGATCTTCGAACCGCGAGGGAGATCTTCGAATCCGCGAAGGAGGTCTTCAAAGGAATTCTTTAAGGAGCTCTCTCGGATGCAAAGTGTTAGATCCCTTCAAATGAGGATTCAGGGTCCCTTTTATAGACTTGGCCGGGGGCGACCCAGTAATTTCGCCGTTATAACCACCGTAACTACCTGACAGGACGATCTCGACCGTTGATCGAGAGCACACGGATCGCCACTTTCTGAATATGACAATTTCGCCCCCCGGTCAGTTCGGGCAGTTTTGGCAGTTTCCGATTGCAATGTGTGAATCCTGCAATCTCAAGAAAGATAGTGGAGTTAGCAACTGCGCGCGCTATGAACTTTGCAACATTCAAGTGCGCGTGGATCAAATGCACGCTATGGACTCAGCGACGCTAAGCGTGAGCACCGAGCGGGAGCGCCGTAAAAACACGATCGGAGCCGTGCGAGGACGACGCGAAGGGGCGGCGGGCGTGCCGTGCGGAGAAGGAGATCGACCGGCACCGCGCATGCTGTGCACGGTCGTGCGAGTCACCGCCGCACCCGGTAGCGCGCAGGTTGGGGCGCGCGCTAGCGCGCAGGCCTCGCGCGCGCGCTAGCGCGCAGGCCGCACGCGTGCGTTAGCGCGCAGGCCGTGCCTGCGCTATTGCGCAGACCGCGCGCGTGCGCGCAGTTGGCGGTACCGCGCGCGGTTGGTGGTACCGCGCGCGGTTGGTAGTACCGCGCGCGTGCGGTTGCGGGCGGTTGCGTGTGGGCGGTCGCGCATGCGTGGTTGGGCAGTTTTAGGCGGTTTTTTGAGGGGTTTTCTCCCCCTCTTTCTTGCCCATGACTCCACCATCTTAGTGAGGAGTGGGGTTTTCGGCTAAACGCAGCCCAGATTTCTCTACAAAATGGATGACAACCCATCAATTGCCCCCCAAATCCTCTGAGTTCTTTACTGTTGCTCAAGGAAGTGCGAGGATTTTGTAATCTTTTTGCGTGATCTGGGCGTTGCGGTGGAGCCGGAGGAGTCCCGTGTTGGAGTCCGGACGGAAAGGCCCTTGTGGAGGGTTCAGCTCGTTTGTTGGAGGATTTGCGAGCTACAACGGCTTGTCTGGGGATTAGTTGTTGTCTTTGGAGATGGGGGTGGAGCGCCTCTCCTTACTGGAGCGGACTGCTGAGTTGAAGGCTGTTGGAGTCGCTGAGTATAAAGCTTCTACACCTTATGTGTAGGATCGTTCTCGGATTTCGAAATAAGTTCGCGAGGAGATCTGGAACAAGGAGGTGGAGTCTCAGCTTCAGGACGAGCGCGAGGTGGATTTCCCACGCGGGATGGGGAAAGCCCTCTGCTTGGTTGCGCAGACACGAGGTTGCGATGTGTGCGGATTGGGTGTCGGAGATCATGACGAGCTTGTCGTTTAGCGTTGAGGCCTGATGAGCTCAGTGGCGAGGTGTATAAGCAATGTGGTGGGGAGTGGCCCAAGTAGCGCAAAGGTGTAGTGCCCAGGCAGCGCGGTGGCGAGGTGCCCAATCAGCACTGAGGCGAGATACCCAAGTAACGTGGAGGCGTGGTGCCCAAGTAGCGCAGAGGCGTGGTGCCCAAGCAGCGCTGAGGCGAGATCCCCAAGCAACGCGGAGGCGAGATGCCCAAGCAGCGTGGTGGCGAGATGCCCAAGCAGCACGATGGCGAGGTGCCCAAGCAGCGCGGAGGGGGATACCCAAGTAGCGCGGTGGCGATATGCCCGAGCAGCGCGGTGGCGAGATGCCCAAGCAGCGCGGAGGCGGGGTGCCCAAGCAGCGCCGTGGCGAGATGCCCAAGCAGCGCGGAGGCGGGGTGCCCAAACAGCGCGGTGGCGAGGTGCCCAAGCAGTGCGGAGGCGCAGTGCCCAAACAGCGCGGTGGCGAGATGCCCAAGTAGCGCGGAGGCGGGGTGCCCAAGCAGCGCGGTGGCGTGGTTGTCTTTTTAGGCAAACTTAATTAAGATTGTTGTCCTCGACGCCAATCCTCTACTCGTAGGAGACCTTTTCTTATCACCAAGTTTGGCGAGTTAGCTGCTTGGTATTAGTACCGAAAGTCATGGCTTTAACGTTCATAGCCTTACTTTAGGAGATCCGTATCGTTAATGGAGCAGGGAGTAGCAGTAGTAATTTTAAATACACAATGGGTACATGCACGCAAGTACAATCTTGCGGCTTACAGTTTTTAGAAGCAAAGAACTGGAAGAAGTAAAAATGGAAATTGATGATATGTGAAGCGCAGGATGTATGCGCTCTACTAGGGGGAAGTTCCCCTGCCTGGTTCCTTCGGCTCAGCCTCGGCGGGGTACGACGTTGTCCTCTACTGGATTGTCAGCCTGAGGTTCGTGTTGGTTCGGGACCTGGTTTAGTAAAAACCTTCCGAGGAGGCCATGCCGGATAAGACGCTCGATTTCCTCCTTCAACCGGTTGCAGCCTTCAGTACTGTGTCCATGTCCGTGATGGAAGTTGCAGTATTGTGACTGGTTTCCTCTGTTTGGTGCAAGCGGCTCGGGTCGGCGAAGCGCGTTGCTATCATGGATGGCAAGAAGAACGTTAGTTCTGGTAGTATTCAAGGGAGTGTAGTCCTGGTGCTGCTAAGATCCTCGGTCTCGGTTGGCTTTATTGTGATGCTTGTTGTTCTTATTGGGAACAGTCTGCGGCAACGACTCCTCTTTCTTCCTCTTCGAGCTCCCCTCGAATTGCTGGCGGTGTGCTTCAATTGCTTCATCAGCCGCTATCTGGGCCTCAACTATGTGAACGAGGTCTGGGTAGCTGGATACAATTTCTCGCAATAGTGCGGAGTAGAAGCCACCGGGGCGGAGCCCTCCAAGAAAAACTCCTCGCAGAAGCTCGGGGTCCAGCCCTGGAATCTGACGTGCCTCAGTAGTGAAGCGGCGGAAGAAATCCTTAAGGGTTTCTCCGTCGTTTTGGCGGATCCCCGGAAGATGGGAGGGGTCTCGAACAATCTTGTGGTTGGCGATGAACTGGTCGGTGAACTGTCGTGCCATTTCTGCGAAGCTATCTATGACTCCGTCTTGCAGAGAGTGGAACCAAGTGCGTGCTTGACCTTTTAAGGTTGCTGGAAACACCTGACAGAGGAGCTGATATGGAGCGTTATAAATTCTCATGATGGTAGTGAAATGGTTCACGTGCTCCAACGGGTGGTCCGTCCCATCGAACGTTTCTATGTTGGGGAGCTTGAAGCCGTGAGGGACTGGGTGAGGTAGAACGTGAGGCGCTAACGGGGAGCCATTGTGCAAGGGACGACGAGCGAAAGCAACACGCCGCCCGACCTGACCGTACTCCTCTGCTACTATATCACGTATTTCTTCTCAAGTGGTCCTCCCTACTGTTTGCCGAGGGTCGACTCTTCCTTGGCGTTGCTGATGATGGTCGTCTTCTGGTCCCCCAGTTGGACGAGCAGGATGAGCGGAGCTTGCTGCGTTTGAAAGTTCTTCTGAGACATCATCCTCCTGAACCGCTGCCTCGATTGGAGCATGATTCGAGGCTGGGGGGAGCGGATCATTCAGCAATGGAGGTGGAGCGGGGGCTCGAGGAACCTCAAGATTTCTCAGCAGGGTTAGCATCTCAGTTTGATGTTCTTCCATCTGGCGCATGCGCCCTTCTAGCGCGGCAACGGGTGCTAATGGGACCTCTTCGGTGAGAGGTGCGTTGATGAGGGAATGAGAGGGAGCGGGATCAATGCGTTCTTCTGGGATGGAACCATCGGTGGTGCGAGCATTTCTTCTTGCCATTGTTGTTAGTCACGAGTATCGCTATGAAGCAAATACTGTCTTCGAAAAGTCTTTGCAGAGTTTGGGGAACACCTTTCCCACAGACGGCGCCAAACTGTTGCGGGTCACTCGACGCTCTTCCAGACCGGGCGAATTGAACAGTCTTAGCCCGAGAGTGGGCCGAATGCGCAAACAGTCACATAGAGAATAGACAGGTGGCAAGAGAACGTTTTTAGCGTGGAAAACCCGAAAAGGGTGAAAAACCACGTGGCTGAATCGATGCCAACCAAATTTCACTAAGTGTTGGTGTGTTACAAATGAAGTTACAAGTTCAGAGAGCGACAGGCCGCTTCTCGTTACAATTGCAGTTGAAGAAAATTCTCCAAGGGTGACAGGCCACCTCTCAGAAAAACTAAGTGTCTTGGTGCTGCAGGAAGTCTTCAGAGTCCGAAGAAGATCTTCAAGTCACGAAGGAGATCTTCGAACCGCGAGGGAGATCTTCGAATCCGCGAGGGAGATCTTCGAATCCGCGAAGGAGGTCTTCAAAGGAATTCTTCAAGGAGCTCTCTCAGATGCAAAGTGTCAGATCTCTTCAAATGAGGATTCAGGGTCCCTTTTATAGACTTGGACGGGGGCGACCCAGTAATATCGCCGTTGTAACCACCGTAACTACCTGACGGGCCGATCTCGACCATTGATCGAGAGCACACGGATCGCCACTTTCTGAATATGACAATTTCGCCCCCCGGTCAGTTCGGGAAGTTCGGGCAGTTTCCGATTGCAATGTGTGAATCCTGCAATCTCAAGAAAGATAGTGGAGTTAGCAACTGCGCGCGCTATGAATTTGGCAACGTTCAAGTGCGCGTGGATCATGATTTCTAAACCATGGGATTGAATTCATGATTTCTAAACCACACCATCTGCATGTTTCAGAAAACTGAAAAAAATCCCCCATTGAGATCTTGTAATTACAAAAATATCCACAGTAAAGTTATGAATGAAAAAGAAAATAGTCAAAAATATTTTCTTAATACAAGAAGAACCTATACACATCTATTAACAGTATAAATGTATTGCAGGTGCTCTCGTAGACAGGTTTAGCTCGGTCATCTTAGCTCAAGAGTGAGCTGAACACGCAAACATTCAAAAGAGGAGTCGATAACAAGATTTTAACTGGAAAAAAAGGAAAAAACCACGGAGCACAGTCGAATTCAAAAAAATCTACGATTAATATTCCAAGTACAATGATTGCATGAGACTGGAATAGTTATTCGTTTGTGCATCCTTTGTTATCGTGCGAGTTGGAACACATTCTTTGGTCATGTATGGTGTGGACTGTAGTAAAGAGAGTGTTGTTGCGGGTCGTTCAACGCTCTCCTGGACCGGTCGAGCTGAACCTCCTTAGCTCGAGAGTGAGCCGAATGCGCAAACAGTCAAAAGAAAGAACCAAAAGTAGACAACGAGATTTTTACGTGGAAAACCAGAAAAGGGAAAAAACCACGGGGCCTAGCCCAGTTCGGAACGGTCCACTATCTTCCAGAATTACAGAGAGTTAGTTTTCGAGGGTGACAGGCCACCACTCGTTACAGTGATTTTTGATAAGTCCTTCGAATCCTCGGGAGCCGAGCGTGGTGGAGCGGCCTGGAGCAGAGCGATGCGGAGCAGAGCGCTGCAGAACGGCCTGGAGAGGAGCGCTGCGGACCAGCTTGGGGCAGAGCACTGCGGAACAGCTTGGAGAAGAGCGCTGCGGAACAGCTTGGAGCAGAGCGACGCGGAACAGCCTAGAGCAGAGTGCTGTGGAGCAGAGCGCTACGGAACGGCCTGGAGCGGAGCGATGCGGAACATCTTGAAGCAGAGCGGTGCGGAACAGCTTGAAGCAGAGCGTGGCGGAACAGCTTGGAGCAGAGCGCTGCGGAACAACTTGGAGCAGAGCGCCTCGGAACATCCTGGAGCAGAGCGTCGCAGAACAGCCTGGAGCAGAGTGCTGCGGAACGGCCTGGAGCGGAGCGCTGCGGAACAGCTTGGAGCAGAGCACTGCGGAACAGCTTGGAGCAGAGCGCTGATGAACAGCTTGGAGCAGAGCGCCGCGGAACAGCCTGGAGCAGAGTGCTGCGGAGCAGAGCGCTGCGGAACGGCCTGGAGCGAAGCGCTGCGGAGCAGAGCGCTGCGCAACGGCCTGGAGCGGGGCGCTGCGGAGCAGCCTGGGTCCAAGTCCCTAAGATCCTCCCCAAGTCCTTGAAGCAAAACTGGAGTGCTGATGGAGATCTCTGAGGGGAGCTTGGAGGTCGATGAAGATCCTCCGAGAGTTCTCGCCGAAAAACTCAAGAGCTCCTTCTTCTCCGAGTGCCAAAAAGTGTCTTCAAATGGAGGTCTGACCCTCCTTTTATAGTTTTTGAGGAGGGCATTCTGGTAACTGCGTCATGCTGATTCTTGGACGAGCGAATGAGGATGCTTGATTCGGGGCACGTGGATTGTCAACTTTGTATTTATGACGAGTTTGCCCTTCGATCACGCTGGGCAGCTCGGGCAGCCCGGGCAGCCTTCCTGGTGGTGGTGGTGGCCGGCGATTGCCGCCGGCGATGGATGATAGCGGCGCGCTTCGCGAAACAAGCACGAGCGGAAGCGCTCTTCCGGAGCAGGAGCGAGCGGAAGCGCTCTTACGGAGCAGGAGCGAGCGGAAGCGCTCTTCCGGAGCAGGAGCGAGCGGAAGCGCTCTTCCGGAGCAGGAGCGAGCGGAAGCGCTCTTCCGGAGCGGAAGCGAGCGGGAGCGCCTCCTGCGGAGCAGGAGCGAGCGGAAGCGCTCTTCCAGAGTAGGAGCGAGAGGAAGCGCTCTTACGGAGCAGGAGCGAGCGGAAGCGCTCTTACGGAGCAGGAGCGAGCGGAAGCGCTCTTCCGGAGCAGGAGCGAGCGGAAGCGCTCTTACGGAGCACGAGCGAGCGGAAGCGCTCTTACGGAGCACGAGCGAGCAGAAGCGCTCTTCCGGAGCAGGAGCGAGCGGAAGCGCTCTTCCGGAGCAGGAGGGAGCGGAAGCGCTCTTCCGGAGAGGGAGCGAGCGGAAGCGCTCTTCCAGAGCGGGAGCGAGCCGAAGCGCTCTTCCGGAGCAGGAGCGAGCGGAAGCGCTCTTATGGAGAAGGAGCGAGCGGAAGCGCTCGTACGGAGCAGGAGCGAGCGGAAGCGCTCTTCCAGAGCGGAAGCGAGCGGGAGCGCTTCCCGCGGAGCAGGAGCGAGCGGAAGCGCTCTTCCGGAGCGGAAGCGAGCGGAAGCGCTCGTACGGAGCAGGAGCGAGCGAAAGCGCTCTTCCGGAGCGGAAGCGAGCGGGAGCGCTTCCTGCAGAGCAGGAGCGAGCGGAAGCGCTCTTCCGGAGCGGGAGCGAGTGGAAGCGCTCGTACGGAGCAGGAGCGAGCGGAAGCACTCGTACGGAGCAGGAGCGAGCGGAAGTGCTCTTCCGGAGCGGAAGCGAGCTGGAGCGCTTCCTGCGGAGCAGGAGCGAGCGGAAGCACTCTTCCGGAGCAGGAGCGAGCAGAAGCACTCTTCCGGAGCAGGAGCGAGCGGAAGCGAGCGGGAGCGCTTCCTGTGGAGCAGGAGCGAGCTGGAGCGCTTCCTGCGGAGCAGGAGCGAGCGGAAGCGCTCTTCCGGAGCAGGAGCGAGCGGAAGCACTCTTCCGGATCGGGAGCGAGCGGAAGCGCTCTTACGGAGCGGGAGCGAGCGGAACCGCTCTTATGGAGCGGGAGCGAGCGGGAGCGCTTCCTGCGGAGCAGGAGCGAGCGGAAGCGTTCTTCCGGAGCGGGAGCGAGCGGAAGCGCTCTTACGGAGCGGGCGCGAGTGGAAGCGCTCTTATGGAGCAGGAGCAACCGGAAGCGCTCTTACGGAGCATGAGCGAGCGGAAGCGCTCTTACGGGTCAGGAGCGAGGGAAAGCGCTCTTACGGAACATGAACGAGCGAAAGCGCTCTTACGGAACATGAGCGAGTGGAAACGCTCTTAAGGCGCATGAGCGAGTGGAAGCGCTCTTACGGGGCAGGAGTGAGCGGAAGCGCTCTTGAGAGGTTCTTAGGGAACAAGTGAAAGCGCGAAGCAGCTTAGCTGCGGGATTAAGACCGGACATAAAATTAGGGCTGTCAAGCCGGTCCGGTGAGGCTGTGATGAGAAGCACTTGGTCCGACTCAACCCGAAACCTTTTAGGGGGACCCAAACAATTGCCCCCAGTTTTCGGAGGCTGAGATTTGCAATCGATAGTCCAAAAATTTCTACCACTCATCGGGAGTCCGCGGGGTAGTGTTTCGACATGACGGCCCTCGCGCTCTATAAATTGCGCTAGGCGATTACAGAACCGAGGTGGAAAATTCACGGAGCCTTTGCGAAGGAGGATCCCCACTGTCCGGACGAAGTAAATTACTACGGTCGCAAGAGAGGAGTTTTTTGCTCGTGGCGAAGAAGATCACGCGGAAGCTCGCTCGCGACGTAGCATGCAAAAAGGGGCACAGGGGGGCGCACCTGAGCACGCCGCACCTCAAAGCGACGCGCCGGGCCCAGAAAATGCGGAAAAGACGCGGGAGGCGTGCACCTGAGCTTACCATAACTCAGAAAAGGTGCGGCGCTGCCGCGCATGGGTCGTGGCGCAGCCGCGCGAGGACTGCGCGACACTGCTGCGAGCGGCACTGCCGCGCGGGCAGTGCGCGGCACAGCCGCGCGCGAATAGTGTGCTGGCGGTTCGCGACACTGCCGCGCGGGCAGTGCGTGGGCGGTTCGCAACACTGTCGCGCGGGAAGTGCGCGACACTGCCGCGCGGGCAGTGTGCGGCACTGCCGCGCGCGGACAGTGCGACCGCGTGTAGCCAGTGGGCGGCACTGCTGTGGGCTGCACCTGCTGCGCATTGGGCGCGGCCTTGCCGCGCCCGGGCCGGCGGCACCGTCGCACCTGGACAGTGCGGCGCTGCTGTACCCGGGGCGCGGTGTTGTCGCGCACTAGGAACTGCTGCGCTTCTGGGAGCGCGGCTCTGCGCGGCCGCTCCACTGGGCGAGGCCTGCCATTCCCGGGAAGCACACGCCCGTGCTCCACCTTGAGCGCGGGACTTTCCGCGGCTCGGAGTGCTGCTCCATCTTGTCGGAGGCTTTTGTCTTTTCACTTGAAGATTTGCTGAGGGAACACGGTTGCTGTCCGATCACGAGGGGGATAGGAACCGAACGGCCGAATGGCTCGGACTCGCTCCCGATGTGGAGGGTTGACGACCATCTTTTTAGAGAGTGATGCCATGCAATTTGGAGATTCGATGGGCGAACACGGGATGGCGTGCGAGCGGGGAGGCACGCGGATAGGCGCGATTGCAGTCGTGGACGCGCTACAATATTTCATTTTGTGGCTTTAAATATTTCTTTTGGCTAAGCCTGAAGGCGTAAGTTTGGGCCGCCATGAAGAGGGATGCTTGCTCCCTTGTCCTGGCCGTGCTAGTGGACCCGGAGTGCATTTTTATTAAATAACACAGGAGACTCAATATTCGTCCTGATTGGTATCCGTAGGAGGACTTGGGGCTCTTACTGTAACATCCCGACTTTTATTGGGCCACTAGACCCTAGTGAGCCCAATAAAAGTAGGCCCGAGCAGTAGAAAACGACCATTTCGGGTATCGTAGCGCACCACTACCTCATTATTATGAATAGTGGCCGTACGAACCCCGAATTAACTTCCGTCAGTTCCGTTGGACTCGTATGGACAATACGAGCGTAACGGAATTCGTTGCACTTCGATCCGAGGTTGTTTGGAGAAAACGACCATTTCGGGTATCGTAGCGCACCACTACCTCATTATTATGAATAGTGGCCGTACGAACCCCGAATTAACTTCCGTCAGTTCCGTTGGACTCGTATGGACAATACGAGCGCAACGGAATTCGTTGCACTTCGATCCGAGGTCGTTTGGAGAAAACGACCATTTCGGGTATCGTAGCGCACCACTACCTCATTATTATGAATAGTGGCCGTACGAACCCCGAATTAACTTCCGTCAGTTCCGTTGGACTCGTATGGACAATACGAGCGCAACGGAATTCGTTGCACTTCGATCCGAGGTCGTTTGGAGAAAACGACCATTTCGGGTATCGTAGCGCACCACTACCTCATTATTATGAATAGTGGCCGTACGAACCCCGAATTAACTTCCGTCAGTTCCGATAGACTCGTATGGACAAAACGAGCGCAACGGAACTCGTTGCGTCTCGATACGAGGTCGTATGGAGGGTATGCCAGTTTAGTCCTATGCAAATCGCCTCAGTGCAACGCACGAAATATAAAGCACACGAACCCGGCATCGGCCCCGGCGACTCTTATCATGTCCCGGGAGCCGAGGAGGACCCCGCCCTAAGTTGACTTGGTCAAACCCCCCCCCCCCCCCCCCCCCCCAGTCTGAAATTACTTAGGAAAGAGACGAAAAGAAAAAGGGGGGGGGGGGGGGGGAGAGAAGCCCCTCCCCCAAAAAGGAAGGGCTGCCTATTCATGGGCAGCCCCCCCTATTTGGGCAGGAGAGAGAGGAGGGAGGGGAGGGGGAGAAATATCTCCCCCTCCCTTATCCCCACGTGGAGGAAGAGGAAGGGGGGGGGAGGAGAGCCTCCTCCTTCCTATAAAAGGAGGGGCAGCCCCTCCATTCCTCCCCCACACACCACCCCTCTCTCTCTCTCCCTCTCTCTCTCTCTCTCTCCCTCAGCTCCCCTCTGCCAGCACCCCAACCCAGCCGGCCACCCCCCTCGCCGGAGCTAGCCGGAGCCAAGCCGCCACCACCCTCCTCTTCCTCCTCCATGGCCGGCCACCACCACCCTTCCTCCTCCCGAGCACCCCCTCCACCCCAGGTAGAGACCTCCTCCTCCTCCTTCCCACCTCTAGGGCAGAACCCCCCATCTCCCCTGCCGCCGGAGCGCCGCCGGCCGCCGCCCGAGCCTTGACAAGGCTCGGGGAGGAGGCCGGCAGAAGACCTACTCTCCCCCAGCGCCGGTGGTGGCGCTGGGGGGGGGGGGGGAGGAGGTCAACAGGTCCCCGTCGGGGACCTCGGCGCCGGCGCTGGGGAGGCGGCCGGGCCGCCGGCGGGCACGGCCGGCGGCACCCGTGGCCTTCCCCGCCTCCCCTGCTTTCCTGTATAGGAATAGCCAAACCCCCCGGCGGCGGCCGGCGGCTCCAGGCCGCCGGGCCACCGCCGGAGGGTTGCCCCCTCCCCGGCGCCCCGTCCAGTGGCGGCCGGGAGGGCAGCACTCGGCAGGAGCGGCGGCACCGCGGCCTGCATGGCCCATGCAGGCCACGCCGCTGCCGCCCGCCCCTTTTAATCCCTCCCCCGGCGGTGGCCGGCGGTGCCAGGTCGCCGGACCACCCCCGGAGGAGTCGCCGGCCCCCGGCGCACCGGCCGGGGGCACCCCCCACCCCACCCCCTCCGGTGGAGGCGGTGGCGGCAAGCATGCAGGAGGCGTGCGGACCGCCACCGCCCCCGTGCCCTTGCAGCACGAGCCCCGGCGGTGGCCGGCGGCGCCAGGCCGCCGGACCACCACCGGAGTGGTCGCCCGCCCCCGGCGCACCGACCGGGGGCGGCGCCGGCCACAACCGGCCGCTGCCGGCGGCGGCAGCGGCCGTCTCCCGTCAGGGCTGACGGGAGCCGTTCGATCTCCCCCGGGAGATCAACGGCTCCTGTAGCCTTAACTCCCGCCCCCGCGTGGGTTTGAGTGCCCCCACAGCGGATCCGCTGTGGATCCGCTGTGGGGACAAAGGACGGCGCCCGGTGCGGCGCCCCCAGGTCCCTCCCTGCCTCTATTTGCACCCCAAACACCCTATAGGCTTCTCCATTTTTCTGAGGAAAAATGGGGCCCTTTCAGGAAAACTTTTCTATATGAAAAATGTGCCTCACCCTTGGGGGCACCCCCTGTAATTTTTTGGGATTTTTAGGAGGGGTTTTACTATTTTTAAAACCCAATATAAAGTTTATTTTAGGTATTAAAATGCCCAAATGTGTTTCTAAAAATCCCCAAAAATTAGGGGCACTAAATATAGGTATTTTACAAATACTACCAAAGATAGGGGGTGTGGACTTGTGATTTAACCCCTCAAAAGCCTTTTCAAACAAAAATAGACGCCCGGAAAAGAGCGAAATTCATTAAAACGAATCGGCGTCTCCTCGACGCATATCTTAAATACTTATCCAAAATTATGCGTATTAAACTAAAAAGATCGACTAAGCTCGGAGAAGCAACGCAAAAATCGGAACGACATCGCGACGCAGCACCAAAACGTAACCCCGCCGCGACAATAATAAAAGAACGGAGTCGTCGATCGAAGCCTCCTCTTATGGAGTGATTGGACTACTAACCATTTCTTCTTATGCAATTACTTTCGTTTAAATCCAGTCTCGCACTGGTCCCCCGTACTTATTTTCTGTACTCTCAATTAAATCCAGTCTCGCACTGGTCCCCCGTACTTATTTTCTGTACTCTCAATTAAATCCAGTCTCGCACTGGTCCCCCGTACTTATTTTCTGTACTCTCAATTAAATCCAGTCTCGCACTGGTCCCCCGTACTTATTTTCTGTACTCTCAATTAAATCCAGTCTCGCACTGGTCCCCCGTACCTATTTTCAGCACTTTCGTTTAAATCCAGTCTCGTACTGGTCCCCCGCATTTACATTCAGCACTTTCATTTAAATCCAGTCTCGTACTGGTCCTTATTACATGGCCTTTGCTTTCGGCCTACCTTTCTGTTTATTACATGGCCTTTGCTTTCGGCCTACCTTTCTGTTTATTACATGGCCTTTGCTTTCGGCCTGCCTTTCTGCTTATTACATGGCCTTTGCTTTCGGCCTACCTTTCTGTTTATTACATGGCCTTTGCTTTCGGCCTACCTTTCTGTTTATTACATGGCCTTTGCTTTCGGCCTACATTTCTGTTTAAATATTATGGCCCATGCTTCGGCCTAATTTATTTACTAGTGAAGAGCTGCCGTGGCAACAAATGCGGTGCTTATCCTCCCTTCGGCGGGGCCTTAGTTGGGGAAAACTCGGAGTCGAGTCTCTCCTCCCAAGTTAGCCCCAAGCAAGGAGCACTCATACCACTAAGCCTCCCGGTCCAAGGTCATGCGACCGGTCGAGTATGAATTGCCACGTGGCCTAAAGGTTCGTTTAAAAAAATAAGCGGGTGAAGATTGTTTGGAAGTGGCGGGTCGGTCACGCTCGCAGACCGTTCGTACCGGTGCGGGTGAGTTGACGACTCATGGCGACAGGGAGATGGGCACAGTGGGTTATTACCCTCTGAGCCTGCAGTATCGCCTCCGCTGGTCGGCCTAAAAATCGGTTCGCCGGATGTCGCTCACATCCATTCAGTACACCAAGTTGTACGGGAGGGCCTGAATGATACGGTACGACTACATTCAGAAGTGGCAGGACTGGCCACTGTCACCGACGGCCACATCGGTGAGGCCCGCGGGATTAGCTCCCCTGCTTGAACTAAAGCGGTCTAAAAACTGTGTCGACACAGGGTCGTTGTGTGGGTACAGGTCTTGAGAACCTGGGGTGTGTGTATACGCGCGATAGTATTATAGATTTATTATGCCGCGCGATTGCGGTTATTCGGGCAGGAGCCCCGCTTTATATATATAGATGTGTATGTATATGATTACCTGCGGCTAACCCTTTCCTTGCTTCGGCTATTTCAATTCTGTCTTTAGCCGCCCCCTGGATACGGATCCGGGGAGGGGGATGTGTTTTCTGCTTAGCTCTGTGACTAACGGTTATTTCTTATAACCAATCACAGGAGACGGGACAGCGTGAAGCCCCCACATCACAGGTTGATCTCGAAGCCTTGGAGATGATCCGTACGACTTTCCCAGCCCCGCCCCCTGTCTTCCGAGACGTGAGTCCTAGAGTATAGGACCGGCTTAGGCCCTTTTGTTCAGTCGATGTAGCCTTCAAGGCACTTTTGTAAACGTTAGGCTTCGGCCCCGTTAAGTATGTAAATATAAGCAGTGTGTTTTGGTTTCCTTTTTTTTTTGGTTGAGTGCTTCCGCTATGCGTTCTGATGTGAAGTTGTGATTCTTGTGCCTGACAAAGAGACCGCTCAGTGCTTAAGCGGGTGGGACGTCGCCACCCGGAAAGCACTGGGTGGTCTTCTTTGAGCAGTAAGATCCCCCCTCCCTGACCCGGTTCAAGATTGGGGAGGGGGGGGGGGGGCCCTACAAATGGATCAGAGCTACCACGATCCGACCACATGGGGCAGTCTTTCGATCCTCTCGTCCCCGTTTCCGTTCCTTGGTTCGGGACGAACCACGCAGCGGAAGCCTGGTGGACCCTTTAGGCTTAGAGTTAAGGATTCGAGACTGCACGGTAGTACACCCACACGCTTTCCGCTTACTTTTTGTTTCAGTCCTGCAAAATTCCCTTATTTTTGCAAGTTCTGATATTCATGTTGTTACTTCTCCAGATACCGGAGTCGAGCAACGGAAGGTCCTCCTCTGAGGATCAGTACCACCCTACCACCCCACCACCAGTCCCAGCCACACCAGCCGCAGCTCCATTTGGAGATACAGAGCTAGGACGGACACTGATAGCCTTGTTAGCAGCTTTCCAGACAGCCACCCTACGACCACCCCAGCAGGCCACCGTACCCACCGATCTGCTGACCACGTTCCGAGGGCTAAGGCCCCCCACCTTCCGAGGTACAGAGTCAGCTATCCAGGCCGAGGAGTGGGTGGAGAGGGTAGAGGAGCTTCTTGTAGGGATGATGTGCCCGGCAGTAGCCGCAGTATCCCTAGTAGTGACCATGTTAGAGGGCTATGCACGAGACTGGTGGAGGGCAGCTAGCCGCTCCGCTTTTAGAGGGCGACCCCTCAGCACCATTCTCTGGGGGGAGTTCTCAGAGGCCTTCTTGGAGCACTTCATTTCGGATGCAGACCGGATGGCACTCCAGGAGCGGTTCCTGCAGATCAGGCAGGGAGCTAGGACAGCTCCAGACTACCAGAGAGAGTTTATCCACCTGGCCCGCTTCGCCGGGACCTTAGCAGGTACAGATAGGGACAGGGCGGCCAGATTTTATCGGGGATTACGAGACGACCTCCGTCAGGCCCTGATCATGATTTCCCAGGCATCCTTCCACACGATCGCCTCACATGCCACCGCTCTGGAGATGGACCAGCGGATGGTAGCCCAGCAGCGGAGGGGACATGTAGGTGTTCCCCAGACCCAGGGCCGGGAGAGAGGGGTAGGTCCTCGCAGGCAGGGCCGAGATGGGAGACAACGTCAGCGTCACCAGCCATATAGACGGGCACCCCAGCCCCGACCAGCACCCCAGCCCCGACCAGCACCCCAGCCCCGACCAGCACCCCCAGCCCCAGCACCTCAGGTCGTCCCAGCCACACGACGAGATGTTCCCTTCGCAGGGAACTGCTACCTATGCCAGCAGCCTGGGCATATACGAGCCTTTTGCCCACAGGCTACCGGGAGACCCGGCTTAGGAGCAGTACAGAGAGCGGCAGAGAGAGGACGAGGTGGACGCAGAGGACGTCCCGCAGGCAGGAGGGAGCCGGCTAGGCAGGGCAGAGCAGCACCGCTCGAGGCATACGCATTGGATCTCCAGCACGGTCCTGCTCCTGACGTAGTGATAGGTATCTACTTCCGATAGTAGGATATCCTAGGAGATGTTATAGCTTTATATGTTGGGACTTTTGTATATGTCATCCCTACTCATGTATATGTACGAAAGCTTTTGATTATGATATATATATATACATATATGTTGTCAGGTTTACTTTTGGTAGAAGGTCGCCCCGCTAAAACATTGTTCGATACCGGCGCCACACATTCTTTCGTTGCACAAAACTTCATCGCAGACAAGGAGAACACGGTACGATCATCCGGGATGTCAATCCGAATACGACTCCCGGATGGATCAGATATGACTTCCACCGAAAAGTGTTCCTTCCAGGCGATGCTAGGAGGCATAGAGTTCGAAGTCAACGCCACCATCTTAGCAATAACCGGGTTCGACATCATTCTGGGAATGGATTGGTTGGCCGAGCACAGCGCCCAAATCAATTGTTCGACTCGAGAAATCCGCCTCCAGAATCCGAATGGGCAATTTATCACGCTAGCAGGTATACCCTCCGTCACCCGCATTATCTTAACATCTGCACAAACCGTCAAGGCAGTTCGACGGAAGGACGAGATGTACCTAATCTACTTTGAGATGGAGAACACGACGCAAGTACTCGCTAAAGTACCGGTGATCAGGGACTTCCCAGATATCTTCCCAGAATCACTCCCCGGGTTGCCCCCGCAACGGGAAGTAGACTTCCAAATCGAACTTACTCAAGGAGCCCGACCAGTGTCCCGAGCACCATACCGGATGGCCCCGAGGGAACTGGCTGAGCTCAAGATTCAGCTACAAGAGTTAGTCGACGCAGGATTCATACGTCCTAGTACCTCTCCCTGGGGAGCCCCAGTATTGTTCGTTAAAAAGAAGGACGGATCGCTGCGCCTCTGCATCGACTACAGAGGCTTGAATAAACTCACCATCCGAAATACCTATCCCCTACCCCGGATAGATGAACTGTTCGATCAACTACAAGGCGCGTCCGTCTTTTCCAAAATGGACTTAAGGTCCGGCTACTATCAACTTAGAGTACGAGAAGAGGACATTCCCAAGACCGCCTTTAGCTCTCGCTACGGACTATACGAGTTCATGGTAATGCCATTTGGGTTAACCAATGCCCCGTCCGCCTTCATGGCTTTGATGAATACGGTATTCAAACCCTTCCTGGATCATTTCGTAATAGTCTTCATAGATGATATTCTCATCTACTCAAAGAACAAAACCGATCACTCCAGGCACCTCCAAATGGTTCTACTTAAGCTAAGAGAACACTCACTCTTCGCCAAGTTTAGCAAATGCGAATTCTGGATGGAAGAAGTCGGCTTTCTGGGACACACCGTCAACAAGAACGGAGTAGCAGTAGATCAAGCCAAGGTGCAAGCAGTACGAGATTGGCCGCCACTTAAGACAGCGGCAGACATCCGAAGTTTCCTTGGCCTCGCCGGCTACTACCGTAAGTTCGTCGAAGGCTTCTCCAAGATCGCATTACCACTTACCACCCTCACCAAGAAGGATGTGACATTCCAATGGTCTCCTGAATGCGAGGCGGCATTCATCGAACTAAAGAACCGGTTAATATCGGCCCCAATCCTAACCCTCCCCTCCGGTACCGAGGGTTTCCAAATCTATGCTGATGCCTCTCTGAAAGGATTGGGAGCCGTGCTTATGCAACATGGCAAGGTGATTGCCTACGCCTCACGTCAGCTCAAGCCGCATGAACTAAACTACGCCACGCATGATCTGGAGCTGGGAGCGGTAGTTTTCGCCTTAAAAATCTGGAGACATTACCTCTACGGGGTACGATGCGAGATCTTCTCCGATCATAAAAGCCTCAAATACGTCTTCACCCAGAAAGAGCTAAACCTCCGGCAACGCCGGTGGTTAGAATTTCTCTGTGATTATGACTTCGCCCTCCAGTACCACCCTGGCAAGGCTAATAAAGTTGCAGACGCCTTGAGTCGGCAGCCTCCGAGGACCGGGAGTTGGTTAGAAATGGTGCCAGAGGAGTTAGTCAAATCATTGGCAGAAATGGATATTATCCTCATCACCCGCAGAAATCCGATGGAATACCAAGCCCACCTCTATTGGATGGAGATACAGTGTGACATCAGGAATAGAATACGAGAAGCCCAGAAGACCGACGTTGAAGCAGCACCGATCATTCAGGCCTTGCAACACGGCGCGCAAGAAGACTACAACTTGTATGATGGCATCCTACAATACAGACACCGCATCTTCATCCCCGCTGCAGAGGGAATCCGGGAAGAAATCCTCCGCGAAGCACATCAAACCAGGTACTCCATACACCCGGGAGTAGTAAAGATGTACACGGATCTGCGAAGGACGTTATATTGGCCAGGAATGAAGAAGGACGTCACCAATTATGTTGCACATTGCCAGACCTGTCAAATGGTCAAGGCGGAATGTCAAAGCCCAGGAGGTCTACTACAACCTCTGCCAATTCCAGAATGGAAATTTGAAGATATCTCCATGGATTTCGTCCATGGTTTACCTCGATCCCGTGCAGGAAACGACTCAATATGGGTCGTAGTAGATCGACTCACCAAAGTGGCTCGTTTCATTCCAAACCGACAAGGCGACGGCGTCGACATCTTAGCCCGGCTATTTATAGAACAAGTGGTCCGATTCCATGGGGTACCTAAGTCAATCGTCTCTGACCGCGATGGACGCTTCACGTCAAAAGAATGGAGACGAGTACAGGCGTATCTAGGAACCAGATTAGCTTTTAGTACCGCCTTCCACCCCCAGACCGACGGGCAAACAGAAAGGACGAATCGGACGATGGAAGACCTTCTCCGATTATGCATAGTGGAGCACAACGAGCCATGGGAGCAGTTACTACCTTTGGTAGAGTTCTCATATAACAACAGCTTCCAGGCAAGCATCAAGATGGCACCGTACGAAGCCCTCTACGGAAGACGCTGTCGGACCCCGCTATCTTGGGCACAGGATGAGGACCCCGAAGCCTTGGGAATCACCTACATCGACGATACCACCGCCGCAATAAGACTAATCCGGGAACGCATGCTGGAAGCGCAGAGCCGACAGGCCAAGTATTACGACGCACGTCATCGGCAAGTGGAATTCCAAGTGGGAGATATGGTTTTCTTAAAGATTAAGCCAATGCATGGGATATCACGAATCAAGAGGCAGAAAAAGCTGGACCCCCGCTATCTAGGCCCGTATCCAGTCGTCGAAAGAATTGGCCCGGTGGCTTACAGGTTAGCTTTGCCAGCCGAGCTGGGGAGCCTTCACGACGTATTTCATGTCTCCTCGCTAAGACGTGTTCTGCACCAACCAGAGCAGCACCTCCCCACACCCCCAACATCCGTACAATCCGACCGATCTGTCCGACTCGAACCTGTGAAGATAGTGGACTCCAAGATCAAAGAACTGCGGAACAAGACAGTCACAATGGTCAAGATCTTATGGTCGAACGGTGGACGCGAAGAGTTCACTTGGGAACCAGAAACGCTCGTACGAGAGAAATACCCGACGCTCTTCCCCCAGGTACATCATTTAAACCCCTACTTTAGCCAATTTTCGGGGACGAAAATCTCTTTATTTTTATTGGATTGTAACATCCCGACTTTTATTGGGCCACTAGACCCTAGTGAGCCCAATAAAAGTAGGCCCGAGCAGTAGAAAACGACCATTTCGGGTATCGTAGCGCACCACTACCTCATTATTATGAATAGTGGCCGTACGAACCCCGAATTAACTTCCGTCAGTTCCGTTGGACTCGTATGGACAATACGAGCGTAACGGAATTCGTTGCACTTCGATCCGAGGTTGTTTGGAGAAAACGACCATTTCGGGTATCGTAGCGCACCACTACCTCATTATTATGAATAGTGGCCGTACGAACCCCGAATTAACTTCCGTCAGTTCCGTTGGACTCGTATGGACAATACGAGCGCAACGGAATTCGTTGCACTTCGATCCGAGGTCGTTTGGAGAAAACGACCATTTCGGGTATCGTAGCGCACCACTACCTCATTATTATGAATAGTGGCCGTACGAACCCCGAATTAACTTCCGTCAGTTCCGTTGGACTCGTATGGACAATACGAGCGCAACGGAATTCGTTGCACTTCGATCCGAGGTCGTTTGGAGAAAACGACCATTTCGGGTATCGTAGCGCACCACTACCTCATTATTATGAATAGTGGCCGTACGAACCCCGAATTAACTTCCGTCAGTTCCGATAGACTCGTATGGACAAAACGAGCGCAACGGAACTCGTTGCGTCTCGATACGAGGTCGTATGGAGGGTATGCCAGTTTAGTCCTATGCAAATCGCCTCAGTGCAACGCACGAAATATAAAGCACACGAACCCGGCATCGGCCCCGGCGACTCTTATCATGTCCCGGGAGCCGAGGAGGACCCCGCCCTAAGTTGACTTGGTCAACCCCCCCCCCCCCCCCCCCCCAGTCTGAAATTACTTAGGAAAGAGACGAAAAGAAAAAGGGGGGGGGGAGAGAGAAGCCCCTCCCCCAAAAAGGAAGGGCTGCCTATTCATGGGCAGCCCCCCTATTTGGGCAGGAGAGAGAGGAGGGAGGGGAGGGGGAGAAATATCTCCCCCTCCCTTATCCCCACGTGGAGGAAGAGGAAGGGGGGGGAGGAGAGCCTCCTCCTTCCTATAAAAGGAGGGGCAGCCCCTCCATTCCTCCCCCACACACCACCCCTCTCTCTCTCTCCCTCTCTCTCTCTCTCTCTCCCTCAGCTCCCCTCTGCCAGCACCCCAACCCAGCCGGCCACCCCCCTCGCCGGAGCTAGCCGGAGCCAAGCCGCCACCACCCTCCTCTTCCTCCTCCATGGCCGGCCACCACCACCCTTCCTCCTCCCGAGCACCCCCTCCACCCCAGGTAGAGACCTCCTCCTCCTCCTTCCCACCTCTAGGGCAGAACCCCCCATCTCCCCTGCCGCCGGAGCGCCGCCGGCCGCCGCCCGAGCCTTGACAAGGCTCGGGGAGGAGGCCGGCAGAAGACCTACTCTCCCCCAGCGCCGGTGGTGGCGCTGGGGGGGGGGGGGAGGAGGTCAACAGGTCCCCGTCGGGGACCTCGGCGCCGGCGCTGGGGAGGCGGCCGGGCCGCCGGCGGGCACGGCCGGCGGCACCCGTGGCCTTCCCCGCCTCCCCTGCTTTCCTGTATAGGAATAGCCAAACCCCCCGGCGGCGGCCGGCGGCTCCAGGCCGCCGGGCCACCGCCGGAGGGTTGCCCCCTCCCCGGCGCCCCGTCCAGTGGCGGCCGGGAGGGCAGCACTCGGCAGGAGCGGCGGCACCGCGGCCTGCATGGCCCATGCAGGCCACGCCGCTGCCGCCCGCCCCTTTTAATCCCTCCCCCGGCGGTGGCCGGCGGTGCCAGGTCGCCGGACCACCCCCGGAGGAGTCGCCGGCCCCCGGCGCACCGGCCGGGGGCACCCCCCACCCCACCCCCTCCGGTGGAGGCGGTGGCGGCAAGCATGCAGGAGGCGTGCGGACCGCCACCGCCCCCGTGCCCTTGCAGCACGAGCCCCGGCGGTGGCCGGCGGCGCCAGGCCGCCGTACCACCACCGGAGTGGTCGCCCGCCCCCGGCGCACCGACCGGGGGCGGCGCCGGCCACAACCGTCCGCTGCCGGCGGCGGCAGCGGCCGTCTCCCGTCAGGGCTGACGGGAGCCGTTCGATCTCCCCCGGGAGATCAACGGCTCCTGTAGCCTTAACTCCCGCCCCCGCGTGGGTTTGAGTGCCCCCACAGCGGATCCGCTGTGGATCCGCTGTGGGGACAAAGGACGGCGCCCGGTGCGGCGCCCCCAGGTCCCTCCCTGCCTCTATTTGCACCCCAAACACCCTATAGGCTTCTCCATTTTTCTGAGGAAAAATGGGGCCCTTTCAGGAAAACTTTTCTATATGAAAAATGTGCCTCACCCTTGGGGGCACCCCCTGTAATTTTTTGGGATTTTTAGGAGGGGTTTTACTATTTTTAAAACCCAATATAAAGTTTATTTTAGGTATTAAAATGCCCAAATGTGTTTCTAAAAATCCCCAAAAATTAGGGGCACTAAATATAGGTATTTTACAAATACTACCAAAGATAGGGGGTGTGGACTTGTGATTTAACCCCTCAAAAGCCTTTTCAAACAAAAATAGACGCCCGGAAAAGAGCGAAATTCATTAAAACGAATCGGCGTCTCCTCGACGCATATCTTAAATACTTATCCAAAATTATGCGTATTAAACTAAAAAGATCGACTAAGCTCGGAGAAGCAACGCAAAAATCGGAACGACATCGCGACGCAGCACCAAAACGTAACCCCGCCGCGACAATAATAAAAGAACGGAGTCGTCGATCGAAGCCTCCTCTTATGGAGTGATTGGACTACTAACCATTTCTTCTTATGCAATTACTTTCGTTTAAATCCAGTCTCGCACTGGTCCCCCGTACTTATTTTCTGTACTCTCAATTAAATCCAGTCTCGCACTGGTCCCCCGTACTTATTTTCTGTACTCTCAATTAAATCCAGTCTCGCACTGGTCCCCCGTACTTATTTTCTGTACTCTCAATTAAATCCAGTCTCGCACTGGTCCCCCGTACTTATTTTCTGTACTCTCAATTAAATCCAGTCTCGCACTGGTCCCCCGTACCTATTTTCAGCACTTTCGTTTAAATCCAGTCTCGTACTGGTCCCCCGCATTTACATTCAGCACTTTCATTTAAATCCAGTCTCGTACTGGTCCTTATTACATGGCCTTTGCTTTCGGCCTACCTTTCTGTTTATTACATGGCCTTTGCTTTCGGCCTACCTTTCTGTTTATTACATGGCCTTTGCTTTCGGCCTGCCTTTCTGCTTATTACATGGCCTTTGCTTTCGGCCTACCTTTCTGTTTATTACATGGCCTTTGCTTTCGGCCTACCTTTCTGTTTATTACATGGCCTTTGCTTTCGGCCTACATTTCTGTTTAAATATTATGGCCCATGCTTCGGCCTAATTTATTTACTAGTGAAGAGCTGCCGTGGCAACAAATGCGGTGCTTATCCTCCCTTCGGCGGGGCCTTAGTTGGGGAAAACTCGGAGTCGAGTCTCTCCTCCCAAGTTAGCCCCAAGCAAGGAGCACTCATACCACTAAGCCTCCCGGTCCAAGGTCATGCGACCGGTCGAGTATGAATTGCCACGTGGCCTAAAGGTTCGTTTAAAAAAATAAGCGGGTGAAGATTGTTTGGAAGTGGCGGGTCGGTCACGCTCGCAGACCGTTCGTACCGGTGCGGGTGAGTTGACGACTCATGGCGACAGGGAGATGGGCACAGTGGGTTATTACCCTCTGAGCCTGCAGTATCGCCTCCGCTGGTCGGCCTAAAAATCGGTTCGCCGGATGTCGCTCACATCCATTCAGTACACCAAGTTGTACGGGAGGGCCTGAATGATACGGTACGACTACATTCAGAAGTGGCAGGACTGGCCACTGTCACCGACGGCCACATCGGTGAGGCCCGCGGGATTAGCTCCCCTGCTTGAACTAAAGCGGTCTAAAAACTGTGTCGACACAGGGTCGTTGTGTGGGTACAGGTCTTGAGAACCTGGGGTGTGTGTATACGCGCGATAGTATTATAGATTTATTATGCCGCGCGATTGCGGTTATTCGGGCAGGAGCCCCGCTTTATATATATAGATGTGTATGTATATGATTACCTGCGGCTAACCCTTTCCTTGCTTCGGCTATTTCAATTCTGTCTTTAGCCGCCCCCTGGATACGGATCCGGGGAGGGGGATGTGTTTTCTGCTTAGCTCTGTGACTAACGGTTATTTCTTATAACCAATCACAGGAGACGGGACAGCGTGAAGCCCCCACATCACAGGTTGATCTCGAAGCCTTGGAGATGATCCGTACGACTTTCCCAGCCCCGCCCCCTGTCTTCCGAGACGTGAGTCCTAGAGTATAGGACCGGCTTAGGCCCTTTTGTTCAGTCGATGTAGCCTTCAAGGCACTTTTGTAAACGTTAGGCTTCGGCCCCGTTAAGTATGTAAATATAAGCAGTGTGTTTTGGTTTCCTTTTTTTTTTGGTTGAGTGCTTCCGCTATGCGTTCTGATGTGAAGTTGTGATTCTTGTGCCTGACAAAGAGACCGCTCAGTGCTTAAGCGGGTGGGACGTCGCCACCCGGAAAGCACTGGGTGGTCTTCTTTGAGCAGTAAGATCCCCCCTCCCTGACCCGGTTCAAGATTGGGGAGGGGGGGGGGGGCCTTACACTTACTCCGGTGAAGATATTATGCAGCCTGGGAGAGAGACACTCTGCAGCGTGGGAGCGAGGTGCCCAAGCAGCGCGGAGGCGAGGTGCCCAAGCAGCGCGGAGGCGAGGTGCCCAAGCAGCACGCAGGCGGGTTGCCCAAGCAGCGCGGAGGCGGGTTGCCCAAGCAGCGCGGAGGCGAGGTGCCCAAGCAGCGCGGAGGTGAGGTGCCCAAGCAGCGCGGAGGCGAGGTGCCCAAGCAGCGCGGAGGCGAGGTGCCCAAGCAGCGCGGAGGCGAGGTGCCCAAGCAGCGCGTAAGCGAGTTGCCCAAGCAGCGCGGAGGCGAGTTGCCCAAGTAGCGCGGAGGCGAGTTGTTTTTGCTTCATAGTTGAGCCGAATTTCCAAGAGTTTAGAAAGCTTGTTATTCAGGGTTGACGCCGGGGTCAGCGGCCTTCACCCCAAGAGCCCTGCTTTGGGAGTTCTGTTGCTGCTCCTGAGAATACCTAGCAGCTTGTGCGTGGTCATGGATGACTGACCGCCATCCAGCAGAAGGTTTTGCCTTTTCATTTGGAGATTCGTTGGGGAAACGTGGTTCCCGCCCGGTCGTGAGGGGGGCAGGCCCTCAGCGGCCGGATGGCGCAGACTCGCTCTCGATGTGGAGGGCTGGCCACCATCTTATCGGAGGTCGTCACCTTACCATTTGGAGATACATTGGGGAAACGTGGTTCCCGGCCGGTCGTGAGGGGGGCATGCCCTCAACGGTCGGATGGCGCAGGCTCGCTCTCGATGTGGAGGGCTGACCACCATCTTATCGGAGGTCGTCACCTTACCAATTGGAGATTTGTTGAGGAAACGTGGTTCCCGCCCGGTCGTGAGGGGGGCAGGCCCTCAGCGGCCGGATGGCGCAGGCTCACTCTCGATGTGGAGGGCTGGACACCAACTTATCGGAGGTCGTCGCCTTACCATTTGGAGATTCATTGGGGAAACGTGGTTCCCGCCCGGTCGTGAGGGGGGCAGGCCCTCAGCGGCCGGATGGCACAGGCTCGCTCTCGATGTGGAGGGCTGGCCACCATCTTTCGGAGGTCATCGCCTTACCATTTGGAGATTCGTTGAGGTTCGCTCACAGCGGGCAAGGACCTGAAATTACTTTGTTAGAAAGAAAAACGTGGATACATTCTGAAATAGAAATGAGATAAAAAGTGATACAAGTCCCTGAGGGAGACAGTTCGGCTTAGGTGGCGATCATTCCGATGGTTGGATCTCAGTTGACCCTTCTCAAGCTGCCTGCCCTTAAGTTGTCTTGCGAAAGACCGCGAGGTGCCCCAACTGGACGAGACGTTCGATTTCATCCTTCAAACATAGGCACTGCCTCGTATGGTGCCCCTGACCCCTGTGAAAATCACAAAACTTGGATTGATCCCCCACGTTTTGAGGAAGCGGCCTTGGCCACTTAACGATCCTACTGTTGTAGATCACGGATAAAATATGCTGGCGGGATGCGTTCAGTGGGGTGTAGATCCGAGTTTTCTAGTTCATCTCCCCTCGTGGACTTCTTGGCTGGCTCAGGACAGGCCAACCAGCCTCTCTGGGCGGTTGCTGTCCTTTTCTCTTTCGACCCATGGTTCCAAGTTTTCGTCGGTGAGTTGACGTTGTGAGATCAGCTTCTGCTACCGGTGCTGGGTCCATGCGGCTCTTATCTGGGCGAAGTTCCCTGCGATCTAGGTTTTGAGAGGGCCCGTGGTTGATCCAAGGAACCTGGTCCTTTGCAGCGCTGAGGTTGTGAACCGAGATTTGGATGATTTTCCATTTGCTTGCCATACGCCTTGCCATGAAGGTGTCATGTTGCAATGTATCGAGTAGGATGCTTCCAAATATCGCGTCATACGGTGAATCAGCTTCTGCGATGATGAACTGGGCGTTGTATTCGACTGGTTCCGGTAGTGCCCCTACGTGGACATGGAGGGTGATGTCTCCTATAGTTGGTATCGTTGCTCCGTCCGGAAGCTCCGCATGGCTAGCCCTGAGCTTGAGGTTCCCGCCAAGGAGCTTGAGATGTATCACAGTTGCCATGAACAAGATGTTGAATGTGATGTGGTGGCTTATCAACGCCCTTCTTAATTCAAATGCTGGATTCCCAATGCTCGCTTGCAGGGCGAAATCCAACCCTCCATGGAGCTCCTTTTCATGTGATCCTACGACAATGTCTCCTTGGGTTTCGTCATGCCCTATCTGCCCTGCATGGGGAGGTCTGCCTAACCCGAGCTCCCTCCCTATTTGTGTTTCTTCTCTGATTCTCTGTGCACGGGCTTCGTGCCATCCCGTGAATAGTTGAGATAGCTCGGTGAAGTTGTGAATGATTCCCTCCGGCAGGGACTGATACCAGTTGAGAGCCTCGCCGTGAAGTGTCGTTGGGAAGATCTTGCAGCAAATTTGATCTGGAAGCCCAAGTGTCTCCCTTGCGGCCAATAGGTAGTTGACATGCTCATACGGATCCTCTGCTCTATGGAACTTTTTACGGTGCGGGAGCTTGAGCCAGGAGGGAACTGGATATGCCAGGTGCCGTCCTGATAGGGGGGATTGGCTTAGCGGAGGTATGTCATCGCTTGGAACTTGCCCCGACGCCAGAGACGCTTGCTGGCCAGCTGCGCCGAGCCACTGGGGCAGGATGGGCGTCGTGATGGGCGCTCCTTTTCCTGAGTGTGCTGGGAAGGTGGAACTGCCCGTATCCGAAATTGCCTGGTGAATGTCCATTACTGTCAGTCTCTAAGAGGGATCGCTTTTAGAGCTAATCGGGAACGCTTGTTCCCACAGACGGCGCCAAACTGTTGCGGGTCGTTCAACGCTCTCCTGGACCGGTCGAGCTGAACCGCCTTAGCTCGAGAGTGAGCCGAACGCGCAAACAGTCAAAAGAAATAACCAACAGTAGACAACGAGATTTTTACGTGGAAAACCCGAAAAGGGAAAAAACCACGGGGCCTAGCCCAGTTCGGAACGGTCCACTAGCTTCCAGAATTACAAAGAGTTAGTTTTCGAGGGTGACAGACCACCACTCGTTATAGTGATTTTTGATAAGTACTTCGAATCCTCGGGAGCCGAGCGTGGTGGAGCGGCCTAGAGCAGAGCGATGCGGAGCAAAGTGCTGCAGAATGGCCTGGAGCGAAGCGCTGCGGAGCAGAGTGCTGCAGACCAGCTTGGGGCAGAGCACTGCGAAACAGCTTGGAGCAGAGTGCTGTGGAGCAGAGCGCTACGGAACGGCCTGGAGCGGAGCGCTGCGGAACATCGTGGAGCAGAGCGCTGCGGAACAGCTTGGAGCAGAGCGCTGCGGAACAGCTTGGAGCAGAGCGCCGCGGAATAGCCTAGAGCAGAGCGCCACGGAATAGCCTGGAGCAGAGTGCTGCGGAGCAGAGCGCTGCGGAACTGCCTGGAGCGGAGCGCTGTGGAACAGCTTGGAGCAGAGCGCTGCGGAACAGCTTGGAGCAGAGCGCTGATGAACAGCTTGGAGCAGAGTGCCGCAGAACAGCCTGGAGTAGAGTGCTGCGGAGCAGAGCGCTGCGGAACGGCCTGGAGCGGAGCGCTGCGAAACGGCCTGGAGCGGGGCGCTGCGGAGCAGCCTGGGTCCAAGTCCCTGAGATCCTCCCCAAGTCCTTGAAGCAAAACTGGAGTGCTGATGGAGATCTCTGAGGGGAGCTTGGAGGTCGATGAAGATCCTCCGAGAGTTCTCGCCGAAAAACTCAAGAGCTCCTTCTTCTCAGAGTGCCAAAAAGTGTCTTCAAATGGAGGCCTGACCCTCCTTTTATAGTTTTTGAGGAGGGCGTTCTGGTAACTGCGTCATGCTGATTCTTGGACGAGCGAATGAGGATGCTTGATTCGGGGCACGTGGATTGTCAACTTTATATTTATGACGAGTTTGCCCTTCGGTCACGCTGGGCAGCTCGGGCAGCCCGGGCAGCCTTCCTGGTGGTTGTGGTGGCCGGTGATCGCCGCCGGCGATGGACGATAGCGGCGCGCTTCGCGAAACAAGCATGAGTGGAAGCGCTCTTCCGGAGCTGGAGCGAGCGGAAGCGCTCTTACGGAGCAGGAGCGAGCGGAAGGGCTCTCCCGGAGCAGGAGCGAGCGGAAGCGCTCTTCCGGAGCAGGAGCGAGCGGAAGCGCTCTTCCGGAGTGAAAGCGAGCGGGAGCGCCTCCTGCAGAGCAGGAGCGAGCGGAAGCGCTCTTCCGGAGCAGGAGCGAGCGGAAGCGCTATTACGGAGCAGGAGCGAGCAGAAGCGCTCTTCCGGAGCAGGAGCGAGCGGAAGCGCTCTTCCGCAGCAGGAGCGAGCGGAAGCGCTCTTACGGAGCACGAGCGAGCGGAAGCGCTCTTACGGAGGACGAGCGAGCGGAAGCGCTCTTCCGGAGCAGGAGCGAGCGGAAGCGCTCTTCCGGAGCGGGAGCGAGCGGAAGCGCTCTTCCGGAGCAGGAGCGAGCAGCAGCGCTCTTCCAGAGCGGGAGCGAGCGGAAGCGCTCTTCCAGAGCGGGAGCGAGCCGAAGCGCTCTTCCGGAGCAGGAGCGAGCGGAAGCGCTCTTACGGAGCAGGAGCGAGCGGAAGCGCTCGTACGGAGCAGGAGCGAGCGGAAGTGCTCTTCCGGAGCAGAAGCGAGCAGGAGCGCTTCCTGCGGAGCGGGAGCGAGCGGGAGCGAGCGGAAGCGCTCGTACGGAGTAGGAGCGAGCGGAAGCGCTCTTCTGGAGCGGAAGCGAGCGGAAGCGCTCTTCCGGAACGGAAGCGAGCGGAAGCGCTCTTCCGGAGCGGAAGCGAGCGGAAGCGCTCGTACGGAGCAAGAGCAAGCAGAAGCGCTCTTCCGGAGCGGAAGCGCTCTTCCGGAGCGGAAGCGCTCTTCCGGAGCGGAAGCGAGCGGGAGCGCTTCCTGCGGAGCAGGAGCGAGCGGAAGCGCTCTTCCGGAGCAGGAGCGAGCGGGAGCGAGCCGAAGCACTCGTACGGAGCAGGAGCGAGCGGAAGCGCTCTTCCGGAGCGGAAGCGAGCGGGAGCGCTTCCTGCGGAGCAGGAGCGAGCAGAAGCACTCTTCCGGAGCAGGAGCGAGCGGAAGCACTCTTCCGGAGTAGGAGCGAGCGGAAGCACTCTTCGAGAACAGGAGCGAGCGGAAGCGAGCGGGAGCGCTTCCTGCGAAGCAGGAGCGAGCGGGAGCTCTTCCTGCGGAGCAGGAGCGAGCGGAAGCGCTCTTCCGGAGCAGGAGCGAGCGGAAGCACTCTTCCGGAGCGGGAGCGAGCGGAAGCGCTCTTACGAAGCGGGAGCGAGCGGAATCGCTCTTACGGAGCGGGAGCGAGCGGAACCGCTCTTATGGAGCGGAAGCGAGCGGGAGCGCTTCCTGCGGAGCAGGAGCGAGCGGAAGCGCTTCCTGCGGAGCAGGAGCGAGCGGAAGCGCTTCCTGCGGAGCAGGAGCGAGCGGAAGCGCTCTTTCGAAGCAGGAGCGAGCGGAAGCGCTCTTACGGAGCGGGCGCGAGCGGTAGCGCTCTTACGGAGCAGGAGCGACCGGAAGCGCTCTTACAGAGCATGAGCGAGCGGAAGCGCTCTTACGGGTCAGGAGCGAGGGAAAGCGCTCTTACGGAACATGAGCGAGCGAAAGCGCTCTTACGGAACATGAGCGAGCGGAAGCGATCTTAAGGCGCATGAGCGAGTGGAAGCGCTCTTACGGGGCAGGAGCGAGCGGAAGCGCTCTTGAGAGATTCTTAGGGAACAAGTGAATGCACGAAGCAGCTTAGCTGCGGTATTAAGACCGGACATAAAATTAGGGCTGTCAAGCGGGTCCGGCGAGGCTGTGATGAGAAACACATGGTCCGACTCAACCCGAACCCTTTTAGGGGGGCCCCAACAAGTGTAATATCCCATGTCATCCCCTCAATATCCGACACCTCAAATGAAGGATTTTGTTGTTGTGCTTCTTCCACGAATGAATAAGAACGCACAGTTTGAGTCACTTAGATTACCATTTTTCATGGTCAGACAATATCACCAATGGATCAGATTTGAGCATGCAATAAGATTTGATGGAGTTGGGGTGGGCAACATTGGCATCTGCATCGCCGAAAAACTGAAAGTTGACAAAAAATGTAAGGAAGCTTCACATCGACACCGATAATCTAATAAGGGTACAAGTTTCTCGAACAAACCTCCAGATCTCCGACAATCGACGATGAAAGGTTGTTTTGTGGCGAATATATAACCCTGCCAAAACTTCACAGAATCCTTCGATTGAGAAATCTATCTTGTGCGTTTTTTAAGAGTTGTCTAACATCCTCTAGGGTTCAAGGTTCATCAAACGGTTGAAAAGTCATGGGACCCCGAGTATCTCAAGGCACATCGTTGTTAATGCTCAAAAGGTGCCCGGAAAGGAAGGACAAGAGTGTTCACTCGACCATCCGGCCGACGTTGGGAAGGGTAGCATGGAGTTGACGGAATCATGACATAGGCATCGTTTGATATGGCATTTTTGCTCAAGCGAGATTGGAAAAAAACGTCATCATCAAAGAATGTATGTTTGGCATGACAACAATTATGATCGTCACCAAGAAAAAATAAATAAATTTTGAACATAAAAGTAGATGAAGTTCCTTAGGTGTGGCCCGCTCACGAACTGTAGGGATATAACCCACTTGCACAATCTGGGCACACTAGAAGATAATTAAGCGCAAAACCACAGAAAAATATATCACAACTAGAGGACAATAAATTTTACGTGGAAAACCATCTCTAAAGCAATGAGAGAAAAACCACGAGGTGGGGCACACGAACAATCCACTATAAAATTATACGGATTACAATAAAACAATCTAGGTTTGCCCAACCTAGATCCCCTTTGGATTCACAAGTTGAATCCCTCTTCCCAACTCACGGTGAAAACAACTTCTCTCTAAACAAAGAGCAATAACTCAAATCTCTCTCCAAGCATGCACCAAAGCAAATGAAGACGAGACTAAGCAAAACATTTTTACAGCGAAGACGAAGTTACCGATCTGAGAAACCTGTTCTTCCTCCTTCAAAAACTACGACGACAATGGCCGAACGAACACCTTTCTTCGTGACGTGCTCTCTGTTGACGGCTGAAAATTGGAAGTTATACTTCTGTAAACACGTCTCTGCCTATTTAGGGTAAATAGACGACCATATCTTGACCGTCCAAAAACAGATTCAAAAAGATCCAACGGCTCTCGATCGAGGTTTGACAAAAACAGTTTTCGTCTGCTACAGTAACTGTCTCGACGAAATTCGTCGAGACAACTCGACGAATTTGTCGAGACAACTCGACGAAACAAGATGGCGTTCAATTTGTCGAAACATCACTAAACAACTCGACAAATTCGCTGAAACCACTCGACAAATTCGGAGATCACTCGACGAAATTCGAAGACCACTCGACGAATGCGGCGAGTCCACTCGACGAATTTCCCGAGACCACTCGATGAATTCGCCGAGACCACTCGACGAATTCGCCGAGACCACTCGACGAATATACTTGTTCATTCAACGTAAAAATTGTTCATTCGACGAAAAGACTTGTTCTCCAACCTGATCTGATTCTTCTCTTTAGGGGCTGGACCCCAACAAACTCCCCCTCCAGAACATAAAGAGGAGTTTCCCAACCTGACACCTTCAGGTGGGCTTCATACCGATCAGCAATCGTCACAACTCGTGCTTCTCCCTTGGCACGACCTTCGTCATCATGTCTGAAGGATTTTCATCCATGTGGACTTTCTCCACCTTCAGCAGCTTCTCCTCGACAACATCATGTATCCAATGATACCTTACATCAATATGCTTCGTCTTGGAGTGGTAGGTGTGGTTCTTGGCCAAAAAAATGGCGCTCTGACTGCCACTGTAGACAGTGAACACTTCTTGCTGGAGTCCAAGTTCAAACATGAACTTCTTCATCCACGAGATATCCATTGACGCTTCTGTCAGCGCAATGTATTCTGCCTCTATCGTCGACAGTGCAATGCACTTCTACAACCTCGACTGCCACGACATAGCTCCCCCTGCATAAGTAACAACATATCCAGACGTGGACCTCCAGGAATCAATATCTACTGACATATCTGAGTCATAGTACCCAATCAGCATTGGTGACCCTCCACCAAACTGCAAATATAGGCTTGTGGTACCTCTGAGATATCAGAGTATACACTTCACAGCATCCCAATGGATCATCCCTGGATTTGTCAGATATCTGCACACTACCCCCACTTAATAAACTATGTCTGGCCTTGTGCAGACCATATCATACATCAAACTCTCCACTGCAGATGCATAGGAGATCTGGCTCATATCCTCCAGTTCCTTCTCAGATGAAGGACTCCGAGAGCTAGATAGCACGAAGTGTCCACCCAGCGGAGTAGCTACCACCTTAGCCTTCTTCATCATGAACCTCTTCAGCACCTTCTCCACATACTCAGCTTGAGATAGCCATAACAGACCTACACTCCTATCCATGGTGATCTTCATCCCAAGGATCTTCTTTGCTGGTCACACGTCCTTCATCTCAAAGGACTCACCAAGCTCTTTCTTCAGCTCAACAATGCTGGCCTTGTCATCACCGACAATCATCATGTCATCCACATACAACACCAAAATAGTTAGGGTCTTCTCATGTAAGACCCCCCCTCCCCAGACCTGAACCGGGTTCAAGGAGGGGGATCTTACTGCCGAAAGATGGCCACTAGTGCTTCCCGGATGGCAACGACCCACCCTCTCAAGCACTGAGTGGTCTCCTTGTCAGGCATGAGAATCACAACAAAACCAAGCATACTGCTTATATTTACATATTTAAATAGGGCCGAAGCCTATTGTTTACAGCTACTGCCTCATGGGATACATTGACTATAATAAAAGACATTAGGCTAGTCCTATACTCTAGGACTCACGTCTCAGAAGATAGGGGGTGAGGCTGGAGTGTCCGATCGGGCCATCTCTAAGGCTGGTATTTCATCCTGCGGGGCGGGGGCTCCTCGCTGTCCCATTTCCTGTGATTGGTTATAAGTAATAACCGTTAGTCACAGAGCTAAGTAGAAAACACATCCCCTCCCCGGATCCATATCCAGGGGCGGGCTAAAGGACAGAAATAAATAGCCGAAGCAAGGTAGAGGGTTAGCAGCAGGTAAACATATATATATATATACATATATATATCTATAAATAGAGCCTCCCACCCTATCATCCATAATCACGAGGTATAGTAAATGCCCAACACTATTTCGCGCATAGACGTACACAGGTATTCAAACCCGCACACACACAAAAAGACCCTGTGTCGACACAGTTTAGACCGCTTTATTTCAAGCAGGGGAGCTAACCCCGCGGGCCTCACCGATGTGGCCGTCGGTGACATTGGCCAGTCTTGCCACTTTTGAGTGTAGTCGTACCGTATCACTCAGGCCCTCCCGTACAACTTGGTGTACTAACTGGATGTGAGCGACATCCGGCGAACCGATTTTTAGGCCGACCAGCGGAGGCAAAACTGCAGGTTCGGAGTGGTGACAACCTGCTGTGCACATCTCCCTGTCGCCATGAGTCGTCAACCCACCCGCATCGGTACGAACGGTCTGCGGGCGTGACCGACCCGCCACTTCCAAACAATCTTCAATTGCTTTAAATACAGAATAAGCGCTTTAAGACGCGCGACAACTTACTCAACCGGTCACACGACCTCTGACCGGGAGGCTTAGTGGTATGAGGGCTCCTTGCTTGGGGCTAACCTGGGAGGAGGGGCTCGACTCTGGGTTTTCCCCAACTAAGGCCTCGCAGAAGGGAGGATAAGCACCGCTTGCCAGCGTAGGACCAACGACAGCGCTAAGTTAGCAAGTAAAATAGGCCGGAAGCAGGGGACCATAATATTAAGCAATAAAGTAGGCCGGAAGCAGGGGGCCATAATATTAAGCAATAAAGTAGGCCGGAAGCAGGGGGCCATAATATTAAGCAGTAAAGTAGGCCGGAAGCAGGGGGCCATAATATTAAGCACTAAAGTAGGCCGGAAGCAGGGGGCCATAATATTAAGCAATAAAGTAGGCCGGAAGCAGGGGGCCATAATATTAAGCAATAAAGTAGGTCGGAAGCAGGGGGCCATAATATTAAGCAGTAAAGTAGGCCGGAAGCAGGGGGTCATAATATCAGGACCAGTGCGGGACTGGAGAAATGAAAGTACAGAAAGCAGTAAATAGGACCAGTGCGAGACTGGAGTATTGAAAATACAGAAAGCAGTAAAATAAATAAAGGGTTAGTAGTCCAATCACTCCATAAGAGGAGGCTTCAACGTAGACTCCGTTCTTAGGAGGAGGTTCTGCTTTCCCCCCGTTCATAGGGGTTCTACTCCATTTCCAGGAATTTATTTACGTTTCATAAGATTCTTGCATTTATCCTTTGTCGTGGGTTCGTTCTTTTATTAATATCACGGTGAGATTGGATTTCGGCATCGCACCGTGATTTCGTCTCGAGTTTTGCGTCGATATCCCTAACTTAGTCGATTACTTAGATCGATACGCGTAATCTTTATTATGCGTTTAGAAAATATGCGTTGAGAGGACGCCGATTTATTCCGATGGAATTTTGCTCCCTTCCGGGCGTTTAATTTGCTTGTAAAAGCTTTTGAAGGACCAAAAGAAAAACTTACAACTTCAAACTTTGATAGTATTTGTAAAATACCCTAAAGTAGAGCCTATAATTTTTGGTGATTTTTCCCAACTCATTTGACCCTTAATTTTCTTAAAATAAACCTTTGGTAGGGTTTTAAAAATAGTAAATGACTTCCTAAAATTCCCAAAACAATACAGTATGTGCCCCTCAGAGTGGGGCACATTTATTATCTTGGAAGTTTTGGCTGAAACGACCCCATTTTCCTCAGAAAAATGGGGAAGGGGAAAGGGAGGATGGGGTGCGGTTAGAGGCAGGGAAGAGGCGCAGGGGTTTTGCACCCTGCGCCCTCCCGCGGCTCCCACAGCGGATCTGCGGTGGATCCGCTGTGGGGGGCACACACGTGGAGGCGGGAGGCGGGAATCCAGAAAACGGGAGCCGCCCGATCTCCTGGGGGAGATCGTGCGGCTCCCATTTATAATACGGGAGGTGGCCGCTGCCGCCGCCGAGCAGCGGCCGGCTGGGGCCGGCGCCGCCCCCGGTCGGTGCGCCGGGGGCCGGCGACTCCTCCAGTGGTGGTCCGACGGCCTGGCGCCGCCGGCTACCACCGGGAAAATAACAAAGAGAGGGGCGGGGGCGGTGGCGCAGCCTGCATGTGCCATGCAGGCTTGCTGCGCCACCTTCCCCGCTAGGGAAGGCTGCCGGTGTCGTCCCCGGTCGGTGCGCCGGGGGCCGGCGACCACTCCGGTGGTGGTCCGGCGGCCTGGCGCCGCCGGCCGCCGCCGGGGTGGGGTATTTCCTATACAGGAAATGGGAGCAGGGGGGGGGGGGGGCTGGGCCACGGGCGCCGCCGGGGCTGCTTCCTCCGGCGGCCCGGCCGCCTCCTTTCGTCGGTGCAAAGGTCCCCGAGGGGGAACCTACTCCCCCCCAGCGCCACCACCGGTGCTGGGGGTTTGGCTTCCACGGCCAGCCTCCACTCGAGCCTTACAAGGCTCGGGGTGGTGTTGGCGGCGCTCCGGCGACGGGGAGGGGGTCGGCCTGGCTCAGGGGAGTAGGAAGGAGGAGGGGGAGGCTTTCTACCTGTAGGGGTGGTGGAGCTCGAGAGGTTGAGGGGCGGTCGGCCATGGTGAGTAGGGAGGGTGGAGGCGGTTTGGAGTTGGGCAGGGATCCGGCAGGGAGGTGGTGGCTGGGCTTGCCGGCAGGGGGAGAGACTGAGAGAGGGGGTGGTGTGCTGAAAGGAGGGGGCTTGGACCTCCTTTTATAGGCAGGGGGAGACTCCCCCCCCTCCCCTCCTTTCTCCACGTGGAGTTAAGGGAGGGTGAGTGGGGGGAGATATTTTTCTCCCCCTCCCTCCCCTTCTCTCTCCTGCCCCCTTGCCCCAATAGGGGGCTGCCTATTCATGGGCAGCCCCCTCCTTTGGGGGGAGGGGCTTCTCTCCCCCCCCCCTTTCTTTTCTCTTCTTAATAGGTTTCAAGCTTGGGGGGGGGGGGGGTTGACCAAGGTCAACTTAGGGCGGGATCCTTCATGGTCCCGGGGTCCATCAAGATTTGTCGGGGCCGATGCCGAGCTTGTGTGCTCTTTATTTCATGCGTTGCACTGAGGTGGTCTGCATAATCCTAAAATTACATACTCTTCATACGACCTCGGATCGAGGCGTAACGAATTCCATTGCGCTTGTATCATTCATACGAGTCTAATGGAACTGACAGACGTCAATTCAGAGTATGTTTGGCCACTATCCCACTATAGTGGGGTAGCGACGCACAACGATACCCAAAATGGTCGTTTTCTCTAAACGACCTCAGATTGAGGTGCGACGAATTCTGTTGCGCTCGTATTGGTCATACGAGTCTAACGGGACTGACGGAAGTCAGATCGGGATATGTTTGGCTACTATTCCACTATAGTGTGGTAGCGGTGCGCAACGATACTCAAAATGGTCTTTTCTCTAAACGACCTTGGATTGAGGTGCAACGAATTCCGTTGCGCTTGTACTGTTCATACGAGGCTGACGGAACTGACAGAAGTCAATTCGGGGTTCGTACGGTCACTATTCATAATAATGAGGTAGTGGCGCGCTACGACACCCAAAATGGTTGTTTTCTCCAAACGACCTCGGATCGAAGTGCAACGAATTCCGTTGCGCTCGTATTGTTCATATGAGGCTGACGGAACTGACAGAAGTCAATTCGGGGTCCGTACGGTCACTATTCATAATAGTGAGTTAGTGGCGCGCTACGACACCCAAAATGGTCGTTTTCTCCAAACAACCTCGGATCGAAGTGCAACGAATTCCGTTGCGCTCGTATTGTTCATACGAGTCTAACGGAACTGACAGAAGTCAATTCGGGGTTCGTAGCACATAACCCCTCATCGGGTTATGTCTATTATACGGGCCTACTTTTATTGGGCTCACTAGGGCCTAGTGACCCAATAAAAGTCGAGATGTTACAATCTAATAAAAATAAAGGGATTTTCGTCCCCGAAAATTGCTTAAAGTAGGGGTTAAAAAGGCATACCTGGGGAAACAATGCCGAGTATTTTTCTTGGACGAGAGTTGCTGGTTCCCAGGTGAATTCCTCGTGTCCCCCGTTTGACCATAATATCTTGGCCATCGTGATGTTTTGTTCCGTAATTCCTTGAGCTTGTAATCTACTATCTTTACTGGCTCAAGTTGAACGGATCGGTCAGTTTGCACTGACGCTGGTGGCACGGGAAGATGTTGCTCTGGTTGGCGAAGTACACGCCTTAGTGAAGAGACGTGAAATACGTCGTGGAGGTTGCCTAGCTCAACTGGCAGAGCTAGCCTATAAGCTACCGGGCCAACTCTTTCTATGACTTGATATGGGCCCAGATAGCGGGGATCTAACTTTTTCTGCTTCTTTATTCGGGATATCTCATGCATAGGCTTAATTTTTAAGAAAACCATGTCTCCTACTTTGAACTCCACGAGGCGGTGACACGCATCGTAATATTTGGCTTGTCGGCTCTGTGCCTCCAGCATACGTTCTTGAATTAATCTTATTGCGGCGGTGGTATCATCTATGTAGGTGACTCCCAAAGCTTCGAGGTCCTCATCCTGTGCCCATGATAGTGGTGTTCGACAGCGTCTTCCATAAAGGGCTTCGTACGGTGCCATCTTGATGCTCGCCTGGAAGCTGTTGTTGTATGAGAATTCTACTAAGGGCAGTAACTGCTCCCAGGGTTCGCTGTGCTCCACTATGCATAATCGGAGGAGGTCTTCCATTGTCCGGTTCGTCCTTTCTGTTTGCCCGTCGGTCTGGGGGTGGAAGGCAGTTCTAAAGGCTAATATGGTCCCCAGATAAGCTTGCACTCTCCTCCATTCTTTTGATGTAAAGCGCCCGTCGCGGTCAGATACGATCGATTTGGGTACCCCATGAAATCGGACCACTTGCTCTATAAATAGCCGGGCTAATATGTCGACACCGTCGCCTTGCCGATTTGGGATGAAACAGGCCACCTTGGTGAGGCTATCTACTACGACCCATATGGAGTCGTTCCCTGTACGAGATCGGGGTAAGCCATGAATCCATGGAAATATCTTCGAACTTCCATTCTGGTATGGGCAGGGGTTGTAGTAAACCTCCTGGGCTACGACATTCTGCCTTGACCATTTGACAGGTCTGGCAGTGCGCTACATAGTTGGTGACGTCCTTCTTCATTCCTGGCCAATATAATGTCCTTCGCAGGTCTGTATACATTTTTACTACTCCCGTATGTATTGAATACCTTGTCTGGTGTGCCTCGCGAAGTATTTCTTCTCGGATTCCTTCTGTAGCGGGGATGAATATGCGGTGTCTGTACTGCAGTATGCCTTCGTACAAATTGTAGTCTTCTTGCGCACCGTGTTGCAAGGCCTGTATTATCGGGGCTGCTTCTACGTCGATCTTATGTGCCTCTCGAATTCTATCCCTGATGTCGCACTGTATCTCCATCCAGTAAAGCTGGGCCTGGTATTCCATCGGATTTCTTCGGGTGATGAGAATAATATCCAATTCTGCAAAGGATTCGACTAACTCCTCCGGTATCATCTCTAGCCAACTCCCGGTCCTTGGAGGTTGCTGACTTAGGGCATCTGCAACCTTATTGGCTTTGTCGGGGTGGTACTGAAGGGAAAAGTCGTAATCGCACAGAAACTCCAACCATCGGCGCTGTCGGAGATTCAGCTCTTTCTGGGTGAAGACGTACTTGAGGCTTTTATGATCGGAGAAGATCTCGCATCGCACTCCGTAGAGGTAGTGCCTCCAAACCTTTAGTGCGAATAATACCACACCCAGTTCCAGATCATGGGTGGCGTAGTTTAGTTCGTGAAGCTTTAGCTGACGTGAGGCGTAGGCGATTACCTTGTCGTGTTGCATTAGCACGGCTCCCAATCCCTTTAGTGAGGCATCGACGTAGATCTGGAAGCCCTCAGTACCTGAGGGGAGTGTCAAAATCCGGGCCGATATCAGTCGGTTCTTCAGCTCTATGAATGCTGCTTCGCATTCGGGAGACCACTGGAACGTCACGTCCTTTTTGGTGAGGGAGGTAAGTGGTAACGCAATTTTAGAGAATCCTTCTACGAACTTACGGTAGTAGCCGGCGAGGCCAAGGAAACTCCAGATGTCTGCTGCCGATTTAAGTGGTGGCAAGTCTCGTACTGCTTGTACCTTGGCTTGGTCCACTGCTACCCCGTTTTTATTAACTGTGTGTCCAAGGAAGCAGACTTCTTCCATCCAGAACTCACATTTACTGAACTTCGTGAAGAGTGAGTGCTCCCTTAGCTTGAGCAAAACCATTTGGAGATGCCTGGTGTGATCAGTTTTGTTCTTCGAGTAGTGAGTATGTCATCTAAAACTATCACAAAGTGATCTAGGAAGGGTTTAAACACCGTATTCATTAAAGCCATGAAGGCGGACGGGGCATTGGTCAATCCAAACGGCATTACCATGAATTCGTAAAGTCCGTAGCGGGAGCTGAAAGCGGTCTTGGGAATGTCTTCTTCTCGTACTCTGAGCTGATAATAGCCGGATCTTAAATCTATCTTGGAAAAGACGGACGCGCCTTGTAATTGATCAAACAATTCATCTATTCGGGGCAGGGGATAGGTATTCCGGACAGTGAGCTTATTCAGTTCCCTGTAGTCAATACAGAGACACAGGGATCCATCTTTCTTTTTAACGAATAGCACTGGGGCTCCCCAGGGCGAGGTACTTGGGCGGACGAAACCTGCGTTAACTAGCTCTTGTAGTTGGATCTTGAGCTCGGCTAGTTCCCTCGGGGCCATTCGGTATGGAGCTCGGGATACGGGTGGGGCTCCATGAGTAAGATCAATTTGGAAGTCCACTTCCCGTTGCGGGGGCAACCCGGGAAGGGATTCTGGAAAGATGTCTGGGAAGTCCCTAATTACGGGCACTCTAGCGAGTACTTGCGTCTTGTCCTCCATCTCAAAGTAGATTAGGTACACCTCGTCCTTTCGCCGGACTGCTTTGACCATTTGCGCGGACGTTAAGATAATGCGGGTGACAGAGGGTATACCTGCTAATGTGATAAATTTCCCATTCGGGTTCTGGAGGTGGATTTCTCGAGTCGAACAATTGATTTGGGCGCTGTGCTCGGCCAACCAATCCATCCCTAAAATGATGTCGAATCCGGTTATCGCCAAAACGGTTGCGTTGACTTCGAATTTATGCCTCCTAGCATTGCTTGGAAGGAACACTTTTCCGTGGACGTCATATCTGATCCATCCAGAAGTCGTATTCGAATTGACATCCCGAATGATCGCACAATGTTTCCCTTGTCAGCGATGAAGTTCTGTGCGACGAAGGAATGCGTGGCACCGGTATCGAACTGCATTTTAGCGGGATGACCTTCTACCAAAAGTAAATCTGATAATATGTACATACTATGATCATAAACTTTTACAGATGTACAGGAGTAGAGACTATGCAAAAGGTCACAACATATATATGACTATAACATGCTCCTAGGATATCGTAACTACTGGAAGTAGATACCTATCACTACATCTGGTGCAGGACCGTGCTGGAGATCTAATGCGCATGCCTCAAGCGGTGCTGCTCGGCCCTGCCTAGCTGGCTCCCTCCTGCCTGCGGGACGTCCTCTGCGTCCACCTCATCCTCTCTCCGCAGCTCTCTGTACTGCTCCTAAACCGGGTCTCCCTGTATCCTGAGGGCAGAAAGCTCGTATGTGCCCGGGCTGCTGACATAGGTAGTAGTTCCCTACAAAGGGGATATCTCGTTGTGCGGCTGGGACGGCCTGAGGTGCTGGGGCTGGGGGTGCTGGTCGGGGCTGGGCTGCCTGCCCATATGGCTGGTGGCGCTGACGCTGTCTCCTACCCCGGTCCTGTCTGCGAGGACCTACTCCTCTCTCTCAGCCCTGAGCCCGGGGAACCTCCGCATGTCCCCTACGCTGCTGGGCCACCATCCTCTGATCTAACTCTAAAGCTGCGGCGTGTGAGGCAATCGTGTGGAAGGATGCCTGAGAAATCATGATCAGAGCCTGACGGAGATCGTCTCGTAGTCCTCGGTAAAATCTAGTCGCTCTATCCCTGTCCGTAACTGCTAAAGTCCCAGTGAAGCGGGCCAAATGAATGAACTCTCGTTGGTACTCAGGTACCGTCCTCTCCCCTTGCCGGATCTGTAAGAAACGCTCCTGAAGTGCGATCCTGTCTGCGTCCGAGATGAAGTGCTCTAGGAAGGCCTCTGAGAATTCCCCCAGAGGATTGTGCTGAGTGGTCGCCCTCTAAATGTGGAGCGGCTGGCTGCTCTCCACCAATCTCGGGTGTAGCCCTCTAGCATGGTCACCATCAAGGACACTGCGGCTATGGCGGGGCACATCATCCCGACTAAGAGCTCCTCTACCCTCTCCACCCACTCTTCGTCCTGAATGGCTGACTCGGTACCTCGGAAGGTGGGGGGCCTTAGCCCCCGGAATGTCGTCAGAAGATCGGTGGGTACGGTGGCCTGCTGGGGTGGCCGTAGGGTGGCCGTCTGGAAAGCGGCTAACAAAGCTATCAGGGTCCGTCCTAGCTCTGTATCCCCAAACGGAACTGCGGCTGGAGTGGTCGGGGCTGGTGGTGGAGTAGTAGGGTGGTACTGATCCCTAGAGGAGGACCTTCCGTTACTCGACTCCGGTATCTGGAGAAGTAACAAACGAACATCAGTACTTGCAAAAATAAGGGGATTTTGCAGAACCGAAACGAAAAGAAAGCGGAAAGCGTGCGGGCGTAATACCGTGCAGTCTCGAGTCCTTAACCTTAAACCTAAAGGGTCCACCAGGCTTCCGCTGCCTGGTTCGTCCCGAACCAAGAAACGGAACCGGGGAAGGGAGGATCGAAAGACTGCCCCATGTGGTCGGATCGTGGTAGCTCTGATCCATTTGTAAGAGCCCCCTCCCCAGACCTGAACCGGGTTCAGGGAGGGGGGATCTTACTGCCCAAAGATGGCCACTAGTGCTTCCCGGATGGCAACGACCCACCCTCTCAAGCACTGAGTGGTCTCCTTGTCAGGCATGAGAATCACAACATCACATCAGAACGCACAGCGGAAGCAATCAAAATAAACAAAACCAAGCATACTGCTTATATTTACATATTTAAATAGGGCCGAAGCCTATTGTTTACAGCTACTGCCTCGGGGGCTACATTGACTATAATAAAAGACACTAGGCTAGTCCTATACTATAGGACTTACGTCTCGGAAGATAGGGGGTGAGGCTGGAGTGTCCGATCAGGCCATCTCTAAGGCTGGTAATTCATCCTGCGGGGCGGGGGCTCCTCGCTGTCCCATTTCCTGTGATTGGTTATAAGAAATAACCGTTAGTCACAGAGCTAAGTAGAAAACACATCCCCTCCCCGGATCCATATTCAGGGGCGGGCTAAAGGATAGAAATAAATAGCCAAAGCAAGGTAGAGGGTTAGCAGCAGGTAAACATATATATATATATCTATAAATAGAGCCTCCCACCCTATCATCCATAATCACGCGGTATAGTAAATGCCCAACACTATTTCGCGCATAGACGTACCCAGGTATTCAAACCAGCACACACACAAAAAGACCCTGTGTCGACACAGTTTAGACCGCTTTATTTCAAGCAGGGGAGCTAACCCCGCGGGCCTCACCGATGTGGCCGTCGGTGACAGTGGCCAGTTTTGCCACTTCTGAGTGTAGTCGTACCGTATCACTCAGGCCCTCCCGTACAACTTGGTGTACTAACTGGATGTGAGCGACATCCGGCGAACCGATTTTTAGGCCGACCAGCGGAGGCAAAACTGCAGGTTCGGAGTGGTGACAACCAGCTGTGCACATCTCCCTGTCGCCATGAGTCGTCAACCCACCCGCACCGGTACGAACGGTCTGCGGGCGTGACCGACCCGCCACTTCCAAACAATCTTCAACTGCTTTAAATACAGAATAAGCGCTTTACGAGGCGCGACAACTTACTCAACCGGTCACACGACCTCTGACCGGGAGGCTTAGTGGTATGAGGGCTCCTTGCTTGGGGCTAACCTGGGAGAAGGGGCTCGACTCCGGGTTTTCCCCAACTAATGCCTCGCAGAAGGGAGGATAATCACCGCTTGCCAACGTAGGACCAACGACAGCGCTAAGTTAGCAAGTAAAATAGGTCGGAAGCAGGGGGCCATAATATTAAGCAATAAAGTAGGCCGGAAGCAGGGGGCCATAATATTAAGCAATAAAGTAGGTCGGAAGCAGGGGGCCATAATATTAAGCAGTAAAGTAGGCCGGAAGCAGGGGGCCATAATATTAAGCACTAAAGTAGGCCGGAAGCATGGGGCCATAATATTAAGCAATAAAGTAGGCCGGAAGCAGGGGGCCATAATATTAAGCAATAAAGTAGGCCGGAAGCAGGGGGCCATAATATTAAGCAGTAAAGTAGGCCGGAAGCAGGGGGGCCATAATATCAGGACCACTGCGGGACTGGAGAAATGAAAGTACAGAAAGCAGTAAATAGGACCGGTGCGAGACTGAAGTATTGAGAATACAGAAAGCAGTAAAATAAATAAAGGGTTAGTAGTCCAATCACTCCATAAGAGGAGGCTTCAACGTCGACTCCGTTCTTAGGAGGAGGTTCTGCTTTCTCCCCGTTCATAGGGGTTCTACTCCATTTCCAGGAATTTATTTACGTTTCATAAGATTCTTGCATTTATCCTTTGCCGTGGGTTCGTTCTTTTATTAATATCGCGGTGAGATTGGATTTCGGCGTCGCACCGTGATTTCGTCTCGAGTTTTGCGTCGATATCCCTAACTTAGTCGATTCCTTAGATCGATATGCGTAATCTTTATTATGCGTTTAGAAAATATGCGTTGAGAGGACGCCGATTTATTCCGATGGAATTTCGCTCCCTTCCGGGCATTTAATTTGCTTGTAAAAGCTTTTGAAGGACCAAAAGAAAAACTCACAACTCCAAACTTTGATAGTATTTGTAAAATACCCTAAAGTAGAGCCTATAATTTTTGGTGATTTTTCCCAACTCATTTGACCCTTAATTTTCTTAAAATAAACCTTTGGTAGGGTTTTAAAAATAGTAAATGACTTCCTAAAATTCCCAAAAAAAATACAGGAGGTGCCCCCTCAGAGTGGGGCACATTTTTCATCTTGGAAGTTTTGGCTGAAACGGCCCCATTTTTCCTCAGAAAAATGGGGAAGGGGAAAGGGAGGATGGGGTGCGGTTAGAGGCAGGGAAGAGGCGCAGGGGCTTTGCACCCTGCGCCCTCCCGTGGCTCCCACAGCGGATCTGCGGCAGATCCGCTGTGGGGGGCACACACGTAGAGGCGGGAGGCGGGAATCCAGAAAACGGGAGCCGCCCGATCTCCTGGGGGAGATCGTGCGGCTCCCGTCTATAAGACGGGAGGCGGCCGCTGCCGCCGCCGGGCAGCGGCCGGCGCCGCCCCGGTCGGTGCGCCGGGGGCCGACGACTCCTCCGGTGGTGGTCCGGCGGCCTGGCGCCGCCGGCTACCACCGGGAAAATAACAAAGAGAGGGGCGGGGGCAATGGCGCAGCCTGCATGTGCCACCTTCCCCGTTGGGGAAGGCTGCCGGTGTCGCCCCCGGTCGGTGCGCCGGGGGTCGGCGACCACTCCGTTGGTGGTCCGGCGGCCTGGCGCCGCCGGCCTCCGCTGGGGTGGGGTATTTCCTGTACAGGAAACGGGAGCAGAGGGGGGGGGGGGGGGGGGGGGGGGGCTGGACTACGGGCGCCGCCGGGGGTTTGGCTTCCACGGCCAGCCTCCACCCGAGCCTTACAAGGCTCGGGGTGGTGCTGGCGGCGCTCCGGCGACGGGGAGGGGGTCGGCCTGGCTCAGGGGAGTAGGAAGGAGGAGGGGGAGGCTTTCTACCTGTAGGGGTGGTGGAGCTCGAGAGGTTGAGGGGCGGCCGACCATGGTGAGGAGGGAGGGTGGCGGCGGTTTGGAGTTGGGCAGGGCTCCGACAGGGAGGTGGTGGCTGGGCTTGCCGGCAGGGGGAGAGTCTGAGAGAGGGGGTGGTGTGCTGAAAGGAGGGGGCTTGGCCCTCCTTTTATAGGAAGGGGGAGACTCCCCTCCCCCCCTCCCCTCCTTTCTCCACGTGGAGTTAAGGTAGGGTGAGTGGGGGGAGATATTTTTCTCCCCCTCCCTCCCCTTCTCTCTCCTGCCCCCTTGCCCCAATATGGGGGGCCTATTCATGGGCAGCCCCTCCTTTGGGGGAGGGGCTTCTCTCTCTCCCCCCCTTTCTTTTCTCTTCTTAATAGGTTTCAAGCTTTGGGGGGGGGGGGGGGGGGGGGGGGGGGGGTTGACCGAGGTCAACTTAGGGAGGGATCCTTCATGGTCCCGGGGTCCATCAAGATTTGTCGGGGCCGATGTCGAGCTTGTGTGCTCTTTATTTCATGTGTTGCATTGAGGTGGTCTGCATAATCCTAAAATGGCATACTCTCCATACGACCTCAGATCGAGGCGTAACAAATTCCGTTGCGCTTGTATCATTCATACGAGTCTAATGGAACTGACAGACGTCAATTCAGAGTATGTTTGGCCAATATCCCACTATAGTGGGGTAGCAGCGCACAACGATACCCAAAATGGTCGTTTTCTCTAAACGACCTCAGATTGAGGTGCAGCGAATTCTGTTGCGCTCGTATTGGTCATACGAGTCTAACAGGACTGACGGAAGTCAGATCAGGGTATGTTTGGCCACTATTCCACTATAGTGTGGTAGCGGTGCGCAACGATACTCAAAATGATTGTTTTCTCTAAACGACCTTGGATTGAGGTGCAACAAATTCCGTTGCGCTTGCACTATTCATACGAGGCTGACGGAACTGACAGATGTCAATTCGGGGTTCGTACGGTCACTATTCATAATAATGAGGTAGTGGCGCGCTACGACACCCAAAATGGTCGTTTTCTCCAAACGACCTCGGATCGAAGTGCAACGAATTCCGTTGCGCTCGTATTGTTCATACGAGGCTGACGGAACTGACAGAAGTCAATTCGAGGTTCGTACGGTCATTATTCATAATAATGAGGTAGTGGCGCGCTACGACACCCAAAATGGTCATTTTCTCCAAACAACCTCGGATCGAAGTGCAAAGAATTCTGTTGCGCTGGTATTGTTCATACGAGTCTAACGGAACTGACAGAAGTCAATTCGGGGTTCGTAGCACATAACCCCTCATCGGGTTATGTCTATTATACGGGCCTACTTTTATTGGGCTCACTAGGGCCTAGTGACCCAATAAAAGTCGGGATGTTACATCTCAGTCCTCTTCACATAGACACAATGATTAGCTCTGGTCCTCTGGAACTTGCTCTTCAGCATAAAGGAGTCAAATTTCTTGTACCACTGCATGGGTGTCTGCTTCAACCCATACAGACTCTTCTTGAGTCGGCAGACCAAATGCTCCTTCCCCTTGTGTCACAACCGGCATTTTCTCCGTATTAAATAATACGTCAGAGTAAGAGAAAATACGCATCGTGATGTCACGCCGTGCAGGGGACAACTGCAGGCGCTCAAGCAAATCATACTCCCATTTTATCATGAAAAAATCCATGAGTTAAAGTTTTAAAAACATGATTTAAATTAAATTTATTATTCGTGTCCCTCGGTTCAGTGGATTGACTAGTCCACGAGTACCGGTGACTAAAAAAATACGCATCAGAAAATACTTGGTTTTATTCATTTAGTACCCTATATGAGCATGATAATCCCATAATAATACATGATATGCAGACCTCTAGGTATAGTATAGGTATGAAAAGAACTTTTTATAATCTTTAAAATAAAGTGATATTCACTTTAAAAGAGACTATGAAATAATAGTGTAAGTTCTTTTATACTTCAAAATATCTAACATGCAATCCTAGCACAAAACTTCCCAAAGAGCAAGTAAACTACTCCAAAACAGCAAGAAAACAACTAGCAACAAACAAGGTGTCTAATACAATAAACATTGCGGGTGTCAACAGCCTGACACAAACCCACAGGCCACAATAGTATGCCTGAGCTAAGCAAAACAACAACAACAACAACAACAACTACCTCTCGACACGAGGAGAAAAGGTCACAACAGCAACCGCAACGCCGAAACTCCAGTTATAGCTCCACGACCCACTACCGCTCTGAGCCAGAGGTATTCAAAAGAAAGAACGCCTCAACAACAAGGTACAAGTGGCGGTAGGAAACAAAACAAAAGTAAATAACGGTCAACAGAGGTACCAACCCAAGACCAACTATGCTGAAAGTAAAGTACAATATGCATGTTAAATAAACAGTAGAAACACTTACGTGAAAATTCACGTATACTTGTCAACACCAAGAACGGTGGAGAAAGCAAGGGCTAAAATACCCGGCTATAATATGAGCATAAACAACATTATAACAATTTTAGAAATAAAATATTTATCAAACAACACCGGTAAGTATCCGGTGACTGTGGGTAGGGTTGTAACGGTTCGGTTTGGTTCGGTTTTTGATCAAAACCGCTAACTGAATCACCCACATGTGATTCCAAAAATCTGGAACCGCGCCGAACCGCACATACCTTTGGAACCGAACCGAACCGTATGGTTTAGTTCGGTTTGGTTTTAGTGGTTTAATAATTAAAATAAAAGAAATTTTCTCATTAATAATTAGTCATCTAACCAAGTGCTGACATGTGATAATTAAAAATAATCTTATATGATTCATGCAAGAAGGATGATTAGGATCAAATTCAAGCTCTCAAAGGCTCGTGAATTCGTGAAGCCGTGAATCGTGACCTAGAAAGGAGAAGTGAAAAGTGAACGGTGAAGTGGTGAACCCGTGAGGCGTGAAATCATAAAATTAAACTTAATAGTGACTGAAGAGATAAAAAATTAAATTTAATATGATCGTATGTTACTATGTTTCTTGGACTTATTAGCTTTAATAACATGATAGAGATTAAAAATTAAAACTTAATAAATTAAAACTTGTAATAATTTATATTTCTAATATATTAAAATATTATTAAATCTAATATTGTTCGGTTTGGTTCGACTCAGTTCGGTTTGACATTCCAAACCGTGAACCGAACCGAACCACATGTTTTTTTCAAAAAATGGAACCGTGACCGAACCGCGGGTTACTAAAACCGAACCGAACCGAACCGAACCGTGCGGTTTGATTTGGTTCGGTTTGGTTATGTGGTTCGGTTGGTTCCGACTTACACCCCTAGTCATCTAACCAAGTGCTGACATGTGATAATTAAAAATAATCTTATATGATTCATGCAAGAAGGATGATTATGATCAAATTCAAGCTCTCAAAGACTGTGGGGGGGGGGGGGGGGGGGGGGGGATACCTCCGCCAGCACACCAACAAAACAAACTCCACAGGGGCCCAAGGGTAAGCTGGTCTCATAGCCCGACACACCCGTACTGGAAAATATCCAGTAACTGCGGTGAGAGATACCTCCTCCAGCACATCAGCAGTAAAACAAACAAAAATCAAACAAACCAACTCGGATAAATTCCCGTAAAATATCCAATTAAGTGCAAGGCACTGCGGCGGTGGTTTTAGTCCACCAACACCAACAACCCCAAATCGACTACCTATAACTCAAGAATGACACGACTAAACTAGGCTAGTTACCACTAGACTTAAGGCACAAAAATCACCAAGACAGACATGCCCTGTTACATCACCAACAAGACTCGTCGAACAACCTCGAAGCACAAGCTTGACTAGAGTGAGGCCCACTCGGTGAGTGATCGACCTCAAGACGGATTCAACGACTCAATCAAAGGACTTATACAACGGGCACGAAGGACTAAGTCGACGAATGAAACTTGTTCGACGGACGAACCACGAACTTTGGCGAAATTACAAGGTCACTTTAGCTATTTAAAATCTCAACTCAATGGGTAGGAGAATAAGTGGAGATCACACACGTACTAGACGTAATCATCAAAACGAAGCGGACACAAAGGTATTTTCATGACAACAAACGTTTAGGAGCGCAATTCAAGAGCGGCACACACAATATTAGTGAATAAAAATGGAGTAAAAGATCATACCACGATCAAAATGAGAGGGAAGAGGGGGAAAATGGAGTAAAAGACCAACCACCACTTGCCTAATTTTCACTGGAAACGTCCTCTGAACAACTCTTCATCGTAGATCGATCCAAAAGAAGGCACGATGAGGAAGAATCTACAGAAAACTGTCAAAAAGGAGATTAGGACCGAAAACCCTAGCGCGAAAAAGTCCATGAAACGGGAAATACTCAACACGAACGCGTAGCCCTCGCCGAGAGCTTTCCGGATCTATGCTCGGTTGAAAATTCCGTCCACCGGAGCTCCGTCGGCGACGGTCGCAAGGTTCACGAACGAGACTCTCTATCTCTCTCTCGTTTCACTGGTTCGGCCGGACAGAAGAGGAAGGAGGGGGGTTATGTATATATATAATGATAATAATAATAGTAATAATAATAATAATAATAATATTTATTATATCCTAAGTCATAAGGTAGAGGGGGAAATAAATTTCACGGGAGGAGCTCGCCGGGAAGGATTTCGCCGAGAGGAGCAGGCATTCGTCGGGATGGTTTCAATTCGCAGGGAGGATACAAAAATTATATTGTACTTTACATTATATTACTAATAATAGTTATTATTATTAATATTATAATATTACGGAAGGCTAAACGCGCGCCGAAACGGACGAAATTCGCGTCATAGGCGAATATCGACACTAGACCCCAACGGCGAAGACGAAACCAAAATCCCATGTGCCGATCTCGAATCATAAATTTTCAAAGTTTCCAATACTTATAAATTCCTCAAAACTACAAAAATGCGTCGAGGCTCCAAAATAGCTCGGATCGCAACGAAAATTGACGAGCTAGTCTAAAATTTCACTACTTAATTTTCCAACGTAAAATTTCTCACTTTCGATAAAAATCCCAAAATCTGGTCAGCTAGACCTAACAGACATGAAAACGCACTAACGGCAACGCGCCATCAACTTGACGTTAAAAGTATCACCCTGACGTCATAAACACGTCATCACTGAAATAAATAATTACCAAAAATCAGGGGCGTTACAGTCACCCCTCCTAAAAATAAGTTTTGTCCCGAAACTTTACATACAACTCAAAACCAAAGCAACAGGAATAGTCAAAGGCTAACAAACGAAAGATTTACCAGAAAACTAGGAGAAAAGATGCGGATGAGATTCCCTCATCGCTGACTCCAACTCCCACGTCGCGCTGTCGACGTCTTGATTCCGCCAAAGAACTTTGACCATGTTGATTGTCTTTCTCCACAACACTCGATCCTGACTCTCCAGAATATGAACAGGTTCTTCAACATATGAATGATTAGGCTGCAACTAAGGCACCAAGTCAAGGACGTGACGATCACTAAGAACATACTTCCGCAACTGGCTCACATGAAACACATCATGGACGTCAGGGAAGGTAACAGGAAAATCCAGCATATACGCTGACACTCCGATGCGCTCAACAATCTGGAAGGGTCCCACATACCGGGCATCCAATTTATGGTTCCTTCCAAATCTTCTAACACCAGACATCGGAGAAACTTTCAGAAAAACCATGTCCCCAACTGCGAATTCCAGCTTAACCCTTCGTTGATTTGCGTACTTCTCATAATGCTCCTGAGCTACACGGAGCTTTTCCTGAATATGAGTTACAGCAATACTCATCTCTTCAAGGGCTTCCGGACCTAGCAATGACCTCTCACCAACCTCGGCCCAAAATAAGGGAGTCCTACAGCGCCTCCCATACAAAGCCTTGAACGAGGCAATCTGCAAACTTTCTTGATAACTGTTGTTATATGCAAACTTTATAAGTCTGAGACGCTCGTCCCAAGCTCCACCGTGGTCCAAGATGTAGCACCTAATCATATCTTCCACGATCTGATTAACTCGCTCTGTTTCACCATTGGTCTGCGGATGGTACGCAGTCGAAAACCTGAGGTCAGTGCCCAAAGCTCCCTGCAAGCTCTGCCAGAATCGCGACATAAACCAGGAGTCTCGATCTGACACGATACTCACAGGCACCCCGTGCAAACGGATGACCTCATCCAAATACAACTATGTTGTCTTCCTCATAGAATATTCGATCTTGAAAGGTACGAAGTGCGCACACTTCGTCAATCTATCAACTATGACCCACACTGAGTCATGCCCTCGGGGAGATCTTGTCAAACCAGTAATAAAGTCCATCGATATACTCTCCCACTTCCATCTCGGTATGTCCAAAGACGTCAACTTGTCACCAGGCCTTCTGTGATCTGCTTTGACACGCTTGCAGGTGAAGCACTCAGACACAAACTTAGCTATGTCATTCTTCATTCCATATCACCACACGATTTGTTTCAAATCTCTATACATTTTCATAGAACCAGGGTGGTAGGTCACACTAGAACCATGTGTTTCATCGCAAATCCTTGTCCGAATATTACCCACCGCGGGGAAACAAAATCCACCTCGGTACTTCAGGGTACCGTCTTCGTCTATAGAGAAATCAGACAATTCTCCCTTCTCTGTCTCCTTCCTCGGAGATGCTGAAGATCTGAGTCTTCTTTCTGATGTACCCTCGTGAGGGTGATCCACGAAGGCTCTTCTGCCTCCAAGCAAGAGGGCCTGACGCTACTATCGACTGAAATGTCCATCAAAAGAAACTCCTCAACCAAAGACTGTACGGTAAGGTTGAAGATCTGCGCGGTCTTTCTGCTCAACACATCAGCTACCATATTTACCTTGCCCGGATGGTACAGGATTTCTACGTCATAATCCGCAACGTACTCCAACCACCTATGCTGACGCAAATTCAGCTCCTTCTGCGTGAAGACATACTTCAAGCTCTTATGGTCTGTATAAATCTTGCACAACGTGCCATACAGTTAATGTCTCCAAAGCTTCAGGGCGTAGATCACAGCCACAAATTCTAGATCATGCGTAGGATAATTTTTCTCATGAACCTTCAGCTGTCTCGACCCGTACGCAATCACTTTACCTCCCTGCATCAAGACACATCCGAGTCCGACGTGCGATGCATCCACATAAACAGCGTACTCCTCTCCTTCGGTAGGTAAGGTCAAAATTGGTGCAGTGCACAATCTCCTCTTTAATTCTTGAAATGCTCCTTCACACTCATCGCCCCACACGAATGTTGTGTTCTTCTGCGTGAGCTTAGTCATCAGAGCAGACAATATTAAAAATCCCTCCACAAACCTCCTATAATAACCTGACAACCCCAGGAAGCTTTTGATCTCCTTGGGGTGTAGTAGTCTCATCCAATTCATAACCGTAGAAATCTTCTCTGGATCCATAGAAATTCCATCCTTACTCACTACATGACCCAGAAAGTACACCTGAGAAAGTCAGAACTCACACTTGCTCAGCTTCACATATAACTTATGCTCCCTCAAGGTAGTCAAAACCAATCGCAAGTGCTGAGCATGCTCCTCAACGCTCCGAGAATACACGAGAACGTCGTCTATAAACACGACTACGAAATGATCCAAGAAATCTTTGAACACTCGGTTCATCATATCCATGAAGGCAGAAGGTGCATCGTTAGCCCAAAGGACATCACCAAAAACTCAAAATACCCATGTCTGGATCGAAAAGCTGTCCGTGGAACATCTGACTCATGGATCCTTAACTGGTGGTAGCCTGAACGAAGATCAGTCTTTGAAAACATCGTGCTACCACACAACAGATCAAACAAATCGTCTATCCTCGGCAATGGATACCTGTTCTTGATGGTTACTTTGTTCAATTCTTGATAATCAATGCACAACCTCATAGAGTAATCCTTTTTCTTTACAAACAAGACTGTAGCACTCAAAGGTGAAGAGCTTGTCCTAATAAACTCACACTGTAGCAACTCATTGAGCTGAGTACTTGCTTAGTTTTCACCTGAAACGTCCTCCGAACAACTCCTCGCCGTAGATTGGTCCAAAAGAAGGCACGATGAGTAAGAATCTACAGAAAACAGTCAAAAAGGGGAACATTAGGACCGAAAACACTAGCGCGAAAAAGTCCATGAAACGGGAAATACTCACCACGAACGCGTAGCCCTCGCCGAGAGCTTTCCGGATCTATGCTCGGTTGAAAATTTCGTCCACCGGATCTCCGTCGGCGGTGGTCGCAAGGTTCACGAACGGGACTCTCTGTCTCTCTCTCTCGTTTCACTGGTTCGGCCGGACGGATGAGGAAGGAGGGGGTTATGTATATATATAATGATAATAATAATAATATTATTATTTATTATGTCCTAAGTCATAAGATAGAGGGGGAAATAAATTTCACGGGAGGAGCTCGCCGGGAGGGATTTCGCCGAGAGGAGCAGGCATTCATCGGGATGGTTTCAATTCGCCGGGAGGATAAAAATTTTATATTATACTTTACATTGTATTAATAATAATAATAATAATAATTATTATTATTATTATCGTAATACATAAAGTTTTATGCTATTACGGAGGGCTAAACGCACGCCAAAACGGACGAAATTTGCGCCATAGGCGAATATTGACACTACGAGCCCAACGGCGAAGACGAAACCAAAATCCCATGTGCCGATCTCAAGTCATAAATTTTCAAAGTTTCCAACACTTATAAATTCCTCAAAACTACAAAGGCTCCAAAATGGCTCGGATCGCAACGAAACTTGACGAACAAACCTAAAATTTCACAACTTAATTTTCCAACGTAAAATTTTCCACTTTCGAAACAAATCCCAAAATCTGGTCGGATAGACCTAACGGACGCGAAAACGCACTAGCGACGACGCGCCGTCAACATGACGTTAAAAGTAACGCTCTGGCGTCATAAACACGTCATCACTGAATTAAATAATTACCGGAAAATCAGGGGGGTTACACATTGGCTTCAAAACCTTCGGGCTGCTCCATGTACTGCTCCTCCTCCAAATCTCCATGCAGAAATGTCGTCTTGACATCTATTTGCTCAACTTCGAGATTTATGGAGGCAGCCAACCCCAATACCAGTATGATAGAAGACATTTTCACCACTGGTGAAAATATCTTATCAAAGTCTACACCATGTCTTTGACTGAACCCTTTGACTACCAACCTTGTCTTGTACCTAGGCCGAGAGCTGTTTTCATCAGTCTTCAGCTTAAAGACTCATTTGTTCTTCAAAGCTTTCCTCCCCTTTGGTAGTCTGGCCAAAACATAGGTCTCATTCTTCTGGAGCGAGTAAAGATCCTCCTCCATAGCTGTAGACCAAGACTCTCTGTCTTCAGCCCTCTGAGCCTCCTCAAACGACTCAGGTTCACCACCATCAGTAAGCAACATATAATCTTGCGGTGGATATATACCTGGTGCTGGGCCTTCATGCTCTGTCAGATCTCCTGAGGGGCACCTCCACCATCGGTGGAACATTAACAGGCAATGCTCCCCCCTCATCTAGAATCTCCTCCGGATCTGGAATCTGCACAGCTCCTTCTCCAGCACGCCCTTCATCAGCACCAACATTCTCTGGCTCAAAAACTACATCAGAACTCTCCACAACCTATGGTTCTTGTGTGTCAGCAACACTTTGCTCACCAATAATCTGGTCTTCCACGAAGACCACATCCCTGCTTCTTATGAACTTCTTCTTCACTGGATCCCAGAGTCTATAGACAAACTCTTCATTTGGGAATCCCAACAAGATGCACTCTCAGGACTTCTCATCAAGCTTCGATCTCTCCTCCTTGGGGACATGAACATGTGCCTTGCAACCGAACACCTGCACATACCCATATGACACCTCCTTCCCAGACCAAACACGCTCAGGGATATCTCCATCCAAAGGTGCAGCAGGGGAAAAATTGATGAAATTCACTGCAGTCTGTGCGACCTCTGCCTAAAACTGCTTGCCAATACCTGCTTGAGAGATCATGCAACTGATCTTCTCAACAATTGTCATGTTCATCCTCTCTGCTAACCCATTCTATTGTGGTGTCCTCAGGATTGTCTTCTCATGCACTATGCCATGCTCCCTGCAGTAGGCATCAAACGCACTTCACCTTTATTATCAGATCTTACCCGCTTGATCTGCTTCCAAGGTCATCTTCTTTACCTTCGCCCCGAACTCCATGAACTTTGCCAAGACATCACTCTTATGCTTCAAGACATAAGTCCATACCTTCCTCGAGTGATCATCTATGAACGTGACAAAGTAAGCTACTCCGCCCACTAACTTGGGCTCAATAGGACCACACACATCAGTGTGTATCAGGTTTAGCAGCTCTTCTTTCCTCTTCGGTTCAGCCTGCGCAAAGGATACTCGTCTATGCTTGCCAACCAAGCAATGCGTACAAGTGTCAGGAAGCTCACCTGACAACTCTGGGAGAACCTTGTTCTTCACCAAGATCTTCAGGTTCTTCTCACTGATATGGCCAAGTCTGCGATGCCACAACTCCATCGAGTTATCTTCAGTTGCATTCACACTCGGACTGTAGATCTTGGCCTTTACTCGGTATAAACCACAACACTTCTTGCCCCTTATCACCACCAAAGAGCCCTCACCAGCCTCCAGGCACCTCCGCCCTCAATGCTGGTAAAGCCTCCATCATCCAGCCTTTCAACAGAAATGAGGTTCATCCTCAAATCAAGAATATGACTGACATCCTTGAGGATAACCCTACCAAGATCAGTCTCCAAGTGGACGTCTCCACTGCCAATGATCTTCGACACACCTAACATGCTGAGCCACTATAATGTAAGCACATCGACTCAACTTCAGCAATCGAGGTCGCACCACCACCCTCACTGAATTCTTTCGTCTCCTTCGCCTTTCCCTTCTGATCTCTCTGCATTTTAAAGCAGTCTTTTCTGTAATTGCCTTTCTTCTTGCAGTAGAAACACTCAACCTCCTTTTTGGACTTACTCATGGACTTGCTCTTGGAGTTGCCTCTTTGCTTCCCCTCTTTTTTCATCGGCCTGCCCATTCCCTCAATGAGAAAACATCTGATGTAGAGGTTCCAGAGTCCTTCCTTCTCAGCTCTTCGTTCAACAAACAGCTCATCACCATCTCCATTGACAAGATGCCTTCAGGTGCTGAATTGCTCAGTGACACCACAAGAGTCTCCCAAATCTCTGGTAAGGAACTAAGGATCATCAAAGCCTGTAGCTCATCTCCCAACGTGATCTTCATTGCCTCCAACTGATTGATGATGCTCTAGGCAAGGTGTAACGACCCAAAATGTGAAATGACCCAAAATGAATAATAAAGTGAAATAAAAGTTTATCCCCAATGATGAAAATACAAATCAGTGTCAACTCAGCGTCGCTTCGAAAGTTGGATTTGAGCGTCGTTGATACTTTGCGGCATTTAATATGTTTTAGCGGAATATGAGTTTTTATGTTGGCAAACTATATAAATATATAGATGTGGTATTGGTAAAGCTTAGGGATAGTTATGCTGGACTGGTTGGCTTGGAGTTACATATATTAATTGCTAATGTTATATTAAGAAGTAACGGTTAAAGTGATGCACCTTGGTGTGCTGATAGAGGAGCTTGATGAAGTTGGTGTGCGAATAGGCATTTAAGAAAGGCGGTGGGCTGTTGGCTCGGATATAAGTATCCGCAATTTTTCTCTCTTGATACCTATCCTCTTTCCCCGTCTGGAGCTCTTGGCGGGCACGGGAACGCTAGGGCTTGCCTGATTCCTCTCCGATCTGCTCGATCATCTTCCTCTCTCTCGTCGACTGGGCTGGAAGAGCTCGACAAGGACTGGTGGTTGGATCTTGGTGGTGCTGTTGTTGGGTTAGTAGGAGTTGAGGCCTCGACCGACGTAATTCATCTTCCAATAGCTCACTGTAAGCCTTATGCCTTCCTCCCCTCTTCGTTTCTGTGTATGGATGTTGGATTTTGGGGAGAGAAGAGATGAAGTTATGAATTAGCATAGAAATGCGAGTTAGGGGTTTTTATTGGGTTTGGTTGGCCGACTGGTATTGTTTCCCATTTCAGTTTTGTTTCACTGTTAGTGGGAGAAGGAGCTAGCTGCTGCTCTTTGTACATATTCGAGTTTGGGTTTATTGTGACGTCTCCTGGTGGGGGGATGTATGTTACCCTCTTTGGATAAAAGGGGGTTTTGTGTGAGCCTGGACAGCTGCTGTGTACAGTTATATGTTGTTGTTGTTCATCTTCAATGTTTCTTCAGTATTTATTGAGGGATTTCTATGGCCTTGGCCGGCTGCATGTGTGGATTTTCCTGGGGGGAAGATCTAAGCTTAAGTGTTAGTGGTCATTAATATAAGATAAATTAGTATCATGGGGTTTTAAATCTATAAGAACTTACCTATGTGATGGGGTATTCCTATTTCTAATGTGCTGCTATATCTATGGTTCAATTTTCTAAATGTTTTCAATGGGAGAGTTATAGTACTTATGTTGGCAGGCCGCTATGTGTTTCTATGTTTGTATTGCTGCTTGAGTGAGGAAGGGAATGACAGTATTGTTATAATAGATTTGGGCTTTGCTTTACTATTTCACCAGCTAATGTAAACAATGAAAAAAAGCAGGTTCATAAAGAGTGGTGGATGGGCTAGTGGAGTAGCTTCCAAGTGATGTCATATTAATGGTTAAATGTTATAACTATAGTGAGGTGCAACCCCGATATAAATAACTCTCTATGATACGGTTCCTATACAGATATCGTGAAGGATGACATCTCAAAATGGACATGGCAGCAATATGAATTGCTAAAAAGAAAAGAATGACTGATGGTGAGAGCTACCTGTTTCATTTATGCTTTATTGCTTTATGCTCTTTTTACATATGCACACTTATTATACTGAATGTTAAATGCATAGTTGATATCACTGATATTGAATGTCGCTATAATGTATGACCCTGATAAAGGCAAATAGGCGAATTACTTCTGAGGGGATTATAAAATGAATAACTCACTATTATGTAAACGTGTCGACACGAGGTTATATTACGGGCGACTTGAACTACATGCACATGAATGATATGAATATGATGAATTGCCAAACCAGTCGAGCCGAAAGGCATAAACACGGGTTGACCGTACTGGTTTTGGAACATGATGACCCTTCGGGGTGGGCCCATCGGGGAGTGAAATAGAACATGAAACTGTGAGCTCCCAAGCAGCCTGCTGGGCAAGACTGAGGCCTTTTTCCTGCTGCTGGAGAATGCTACTATTGAGACAACACGGGTTGACCGTACTGGTTTTGGAACATGATGACCCTTCGGGGTGGGCCCAAAGCATGGAATATGAAAATGAATGATGAGCATAGATTCAGTCGCCCTTAATATTTCCTAAGAAATGAAACAGTTATAGAAATACTGATTTATAAGATTACACGGGTACATTGATAAATGCTGATAATCATGAAACTGATACTGATACACTGATATAGACATACTGATACATGGAATTATTGTATACACTGATATACTGATACATGGATTTATTGCTTATACGGATACACTGCTTTAATGTTACATTGGTACATGATATGGTTATGATCTTATACTGCTCTTACTATTATACTGGTACTAACATGTTCATATAGTTATATGCTTCATAAGTTTACTACTGAGACAGAACACCGGTTAGTATGAAAAATATGTTTAGAAATGCGTAAGTTTTTCTAATTGTATATAGCAATGGAAGAAGTATATCCTCACTTAGTCATATTTTTATGACTAAGCCCGTCGTCAAATTTTGTAGGTAACGGACATGACTTTGGATACGCAAAACCAAAAGAACAATTTATGGTAGGACAGGAAAGATTCAGCGAATAATGCAAGGTATGAAAGTAAATTATTATTATGTGTTTTTTATTTTGTATTCACTAGCCGCACTTCAACCTGGGACACATGTTGTGAACATAGCTTAGATACAGATGTATGTGGGGTCTAAAAGGGGCCTCACAATTTGGTATCAGAGCTAGGTTTCGAAGAAGTTCGGTTGTAGTGAGTACTAAATAAGTACACATGATATGACAGTGAGAAGATCGTTCAAAGAAATTTAGTAATTGAGCATCTTTTTAAATCGAAGTACGTTTAAGGGTTTTGGACGAATTCATGAAGTGATAGAAATTAAATGAAATGTGCACAAACATAAAGTGACACGAACCCAAATAGTAGTTGATATTGTTTCTACTGCACGAGTCAATCCAAATGTCTTTAAAGAAAGATCCTCGTATTGTTTGCGATAGATAAACGAATATGATAATAAATGAGTTGAAAAATGAATGTACTTAGAATTGGAAGAAAGATTAGATGTATATAATAGCGTTGTATCTTTTTATAATGCGAAGATGACGGTATGTAAAATGGTTGAACACGTAACGAAAGGTGTACAAATGATGTACTCTAATTTCCTACAAAGGTCAAATGTTTATTTTTCCATGAAGACCTTGCTAAACATCCATAGAAAAGATAAATAAAAGTGGAGAAAATAAGTAATAGTGAATGAGATGAAATTAAGACTGAGGTAAATAATAAATGATTATGTTTAATGAAAAAGATAAGAGATATATGATTGTGCCTCTAATTATAAGTAAGAAACAAATTCTTCATACGTGAAATTGTATTCAAGCAGGGATGAAAGTAATGTTACAAGCTATAAAAATTAGAATGATAAAATAAATATATATCACATTGTACTTTCTTGACTTAACGTAGTGGAAATGGACTGGCTGAAACTATCATTTCTAGTTTATGGTATTATGATGGGTATCAAAAAAGACATTATCATTATAAGTTCTATATATGACTTACTTTGTATTTTAAGAATGATTATTTATACAAAGTAGACAAGTATAAAAGTTATCGACAAGATTTACTTATATGTGTAAAAGCAAGTAGTATCTTCATAAATCAAACTTGTAAGATTGTGCATAAAATGTGGCACTTCTACACCTAAAAGATAGGATACAAAAAGTAACATTGAGATGTGAAGAGAGAAGTGTGTCATTAAGTTTAGAAATATATGATGGCGAATGAAACAAGAAATTGTTGGGTTTAATTTAATTTTAGATCGAATAGATGTTATGTTTAGATGAAATGACAAATATAAACATATAATTAAGAACTAGATGGAAATGTCGTTGAAGGAAAAGCTACTAATGGTTCATGTTCTTGTGGTATCATTTAAGATGTAAAATATGCTAGAGAAAAATGATCCGACCCATAATATGGAGCTACTAATATCCAGATGAACATATAACCGTGATAGCAAAGTTATATGAAGAGTAGCAGAGATGGAAAACCTCTCCTTTTTAAGATAAGATGACCAACGGTTGCAAATTATTTGATGAAAATGAAAATAGTCTTAAATTTATGATGCATCATAGTAAAGAAAGAATAATATATGAAAGTGAAATAGCTAATGAAGAGTGCTCAAATAACAGGTTTCTAACATCCTAAAAGACACGATTGTTTTCAATGCAAACACTCTTAAATATCTGTAGTAAGTCTAAATAACGACATTCGTTGTAAAAGTTATGAAGACCATATGAATTTTAGCTAAGGATCATGAAAGACTTACTGTTAAGAATAAAAGGAGAATGTTATGATGGGTATATAACATTGAAGGAAAATGAATAAATAAAGTAAAGACGCTAATGAATTGTAATTTCATTTTCACTCTATATAATATATCTTGGATTTCGGCCGAATCATCGATACATTATATGGATTTGAAAGAGGTGTTACAAAAATAATGTTAGAAAGATGAAGGAAAAGAAACAAGATAAAAAAAATTACATGGTAAATATCTGACCCTTAGTTCACAAAAAGTTTAAGGGGTTGAAAAGTTAACTTCGAGTTACACATCATATTTTGTTGTCATGGAGACACTGTTAAACGTCCGTAGAAAGGTTATAGGACATTATTCATTGTCAAAGTTTTGAGATTATTTTGCCAGCCATAACAAAAGAGATTGAAGTTTATCTTCGTCTAATATAACATATAAATGAAATAAGGTCACACCAAGTACATCATTTCGTTATTATGTCCTAACTATAACTGAACTTGTGATTGAGATACAACATGAATAAGAAAATACGAGGCTAAGGAAAATGAAAGTCAACTGCTATGTTATAGAGCATTCTGCAAGAAGTGTGAAAAAGTGGGCACGATAGGATAATGAAATACGAAAATAAATCAACGATTGAGAAATTTGACCGCGGGTTATGACTATGAATAATGAATGTTCTAATGGTGCTTTAGAAGGACTTCACATGGCAAGGGAATGAATTGCGAATGAAAATGAAAATATGATAAACAAAGTATGTAAAGAAGGCGAGATAAAAAGCCAAATTGATTACATGAATACACTATGTAATATTGCAGGAAATTTGAAAATTTAAATTTTTACAAATAACGAGAGAAATGATGAGTAATGACATGTGAGTAGGTAAAATGATAACGTGAATAGTGTGATATCATTTGATATACGTAGAAAAATAAAAGTCTAAACAATGAACGAAGAAAGAAATGTGAAAGTGTTTCACGATAATGTTTTACTGAATAATGTGCTGAAAGGTGCTAAACGCTTCATGGAATACTAAATTTCTTTTCCTATTGATTGTGGCGGTTTGTCAATCACTCTAATTTAAAGAGTACGAAACAAGGGAAAGCGGGTGTAAGTTTGAATGAATAGAAACGTAAGTAATCAAAAATAATATTTGGGAATTGATATTGTGTCCTATTTTCGAGGACGAACATTTCTATAAGAGGGGAAGAGTTTGTAACGACCCAAAATGTGAAATCACCCAAAATGAATAATAAAGTGAAATAAAAGTTTATCCCCAATGATGAAAATACAAAACAGTGTCAACTCAGCGTCGCTTCAAAAGTTGGATTTGAGCGTCGTTGATACTTTGCGGCATTTAATATGTTTTAGCGGAATATGAGCTTTTATGTTGGCAAACTATATAAATATATAGATGTGGTATTGGTAAAGCTTTGGGATAGTTATGTTGGACTGGTTGGCTTGGAGTTACATATATTAATTGCTAATGTTATATTAAGAAGTAACGGTTAAAATGGTGCACCTTGGTGTGCTGATAGAGGAGCTTGATGAAGTTGGTGTGCGAATAGGCATTTAAGAAAGGCGGTTGGCTGTTGGCTCGGATATAAGTATCCGCAATTTTTCTCTCTTGATACCTATCCTCTTTCCCCGTCTGGAGCTCTTGGCGGGCACGGGAACACTAGGGCTTGCCCGATTCCTCTCCGATCTGCTCGATCGTCTTCCTCCCTCTCGTCGACTGGGCTGGAAGAGCTCGACAAGGACTGGTGGTTGGCTCTTGGTGGTGCTGCTGTTGGGTTAGTAGGAGTTGAGGCCTCGACCGACGTAATTCGTCTTCCAATAGCTCACTGTAAGCCTTCTGTCTTCCTCCCCTCTTCGTTTCTGTGTATGGATGTTGGATTTTGGGGAGAGAAGAGATGAAGTTATGAATTAGCATAGAAATGCGAGTTAGGGGTTTTTATTGGGTTTGGTTGGCCGACTGGTATTGTTTCCCATTTCAGTTTTGTTTCACTGTTAGTGGGAGAAGGAGCTAGCTGCTGCTCTTTGTACATATTCGAGTTTCGGTTTATTGTGACGTCTCCTGGTGGGGGATGTATGTTACCCTCTTTGGATAAAAGGGGGTTTTGTGTGAGCCTGGACAGCTGCTGTGTACAGCTATATGCTGCTGTTGTTCATCTTCAATGTTTCTTCAGTATTTATTGAGGGATTTCTATGGCCTTGGCCGGCTGCATGTGTGGGTTTTCCTGGGGGGGAAGATCTAAGCTTAAGTGTTAGTGGTCATTAATATAAGATAAATTAGTATCATGGGGTTTTAAATCTATGAGAACTTACCTATGTGACGGGGTATTCCTATTCCTAATGTGCTGCTATATCTATGGTTCAATTTTCTAAATGTTTTCAATGGGAGAGTTATAGTACTTATGTTGGCAGGCCGCTATGTGTTTCTATGTTTGTATTGCTGCTTGAGTGAGGAAGGGAATGACAGTGTTGTTATAATAGATTTGGGCTTTGCTTTACTATTTCACCAGCTAATGTAAACAATGAAAAACAGTAGGTTCATAAAGAGTGGTGGATGGGCTAGTGGAGTAGCTTCCAAGTGATGTCATATTAATGGTTAAATGTTTTAACTATAGTGAGGTGCAACCCCGATATAAATAACTCTCTATGATACGGTTCCTATACAGATATCGTGAAGGATGACATCTCAAAATGGACATGACAACAATATGAATTGCTAAAAAGAAAAGAACGACTGATGGTGAGAGCTACATGTTTCATTTAAGCTTTATTGCTTTATGCTCTTTTTACATATGCACGCTTATTATACTGAATGTTAAATGCATAGTTGATATCACTGATATTGAATGTCGCTATAATGCATGACCCTGATAAAGGAAAATAGGCGAATTACTTCTGAGGGGATTATAAAATGAATAACTCACTATTATGTAAACGTGTCGACACGAGGTTATATTACGGGCGACTTGAACTACATGCACATGAATGATATGAATATGATGAATTGCCAAACCAGTCGAGCCGAAAGGCATAAACGCGGGTTGACCGTACTGGTTTTGGAACATGATGACCCTTCGGGGTGGGCCCAAAGCATGGAATATGAAAATGAATGAAGAATTGCCATACCAGTCGAGCCGAAAGGCATAAACGCGGGTTGACCGTACTGGTTTTGGAACATGATGACCCTTCGGGGTGGGCCCAAGATGAACATGGATTCAATCGCCCTTAATATTTCCTAAGAAACGAAACAGTTATAAAAATACTGATTTATAAGATTACACGGGTACATTGAGAAATGCTAATAATCATGAAACTGATACTGATACACTAATATAGACATACTGATACATGGAATTATTGTATACACTGATATACTGATACATGGAATTATTGTATACACTGATATACTGATACATGGATTTATTTCTTATACGGATACACTGCTTTAATGTTACATTGGTACATGATATGGTTATGATCTTATACTGCTCATACTGTTATACTGGTACTAACATGTTCATATAGTTATGTACAACCCTCATTCTCCGAGGGTGGGCCCCACTAAAGGCCACGTAGGCGGAGGTCAAGGCAGGAGTCAACAATCCAGAAGACGAAAGAAGATCAAGGGTTTTCGTTGTGCGAGAAGGTACTCGCTCGCCCCATTGCGAGAAGGAAAGGCCTGCTCGACCAAGCGAGGAAGCCGTGAGCTCGGGCCTACTCGCCTATAGGCGACTTAGCCAACCAACTCGCCTGTTAGGTCTGAGGTCCTTGCCTGCTCGCCCACATATTGCCTTGTCTAAAAAACCTACTCTAGGGGGTCAGGGATGGCCATCTGCTTCCACCCCCCAAGGATTTGTCTATAAATAGATCCCCAGGGGTACTAGAAATGACACTTGTAAAAATCAGAGTTGCACCCCTCCCCCTTTGACAATCAAGATAGCAAGTGCCTACCTAGTACCGAGCTCGGCCATTCGTGGTTTTGGAGGAGAAGACTCTCTAGAGCTTCTGGGTACGTGGTGGGACCTCCCGGCCGCAGCACCTGGGGTTGTGTCTCTTTTCTCTTCATTTCTTCTGTAATGGCTAGTCAAAACCTTTTCGCTGAACCGCTGGGCAAGTAGCCTCAGGCCGCATTGATCCGAATTTTGGGGCCCGGATTTTCCAGGCTTCAACACTTTGGTGCGGTGAGCGTGGATCGCGGCCAGAGGAAGAAAGTCTGGTAGAAAAGTGAGATGGTAGCAGCTAGCGACCACGAGGAGGCGGCGGGAAACTCGGCTCGGGGAGGCGAGTTCGTATCGTTGGCTGTCTTCGAAGCATTCGCGCAAAGGATGGAAGGCGCCATGCGAGTAGCTCTGCTACCTCCCACGGAAGGGACGGCGACCTCGCCTCATCGCCCGAGCCCGTCCGAGGAAGGTGCTCGCACTCAGCGAGTAGGGAAGGCGCACGTCGAGGAACTCGAGCGGCCGAGGAAGCCGCAGTTTGGTCTGCAAGCGTCTCAAGGACCTGGAGGAACTCGTTTTCGCAAGGAGGACGAGCAGGCGAGATTCTATCATACTCGCCAGGTGAGCGAGTATGGAGGAGATACTCGGCCAGATGATGATCGTCGCCAGATAGGAGGGAGGAGCCCGTTCTGCGAGGAGATCCTCGCCGCACCAGTACCGGAGGGGTTTAGGGATCCCTCGATGAATTATTACTCGGGAAGAGAGGACCCTATCCGTCATATCCAATTGTTCGAGGATGTTGCTTCCCTTCGGACCATGTCAGACGCCTTCAAGTGTAGGCTGTTCGCGATTTCCCTTCGAGGAAAGGCAAGAGACTAGTTTCACCAGTTGCCGGAAGGCTCTGTCTACTGCTTTGAAGACCTTTGCCGGGGGCTGAACATGCGATTCGCCACGGCAAAGAAGTTGAAAAAGGAGGCTACGGCCCTTTTCCATCTGACCCAGGGGCCAAAAGAAACGCTGGGGGATTACATTGATCGTATCCAAGAAGAGGTGCTACACATCCAAGAGGTGGATGGTCGAACCCTGCGATTGGCTCTAACCTTCGGCCTTCGTGAAGGCCTCTTTAAGTTGGAGATCGGTAGGAACCCTCCATACTCCTACGCCAACCTCATCGAGAGGGCCAACCAGTTCGTCCAGGGTGAAGCTTCCAACCGCGGCTTCCTAGCCAGGCTCACCCGAGTGACCAAGGAGGACGAGGAAGAGGAGGAGGAAAGTCCCCCCGAGAAGAGGAAGAAGGAAGAGCCCAGGAGGGCTGAGAAGCGGAAGCCAGAAGGCAGAGGCAGAGAGGAGAGGAGAGAAAGAGAACCCAGGAAGGAGGAGCCGAGAAGGAACGAGGAAAGAAGGCTCATCGTGGCCCCAGAGCGTCGGGAAGAAGAAAGACGCTACCAAGTCCCCGCTAACCGACCACCATGGAGACCGACCAGGGGACCTCAACGTCAGGAGCGGGGAAGGAGATCCCCGGAGAGAAGGCGTTACGACAGGCCAGAGATGCGCCAGGAGGGAAGAAGGGAGGAAGCAATGGCGGTTGCCAGGCGCGGCAACCGCCAGGGCCGGAAGAATAAGAAGCAGAGGAGGCCACAGGTAGAGGAGATTCCTCTCTACTGCGAGCTCCACCAGGTGGAAGGGCATGGCACGATGGCCTGCCCGGATTTTTGGGAAGCAAGAAGAAGGCTGGCAGCAGCAGAGGCAGGAGGAGAGCAGCGGAGAATAGAAGCTCCGATCGAGCAGCCGGCGGTTCAGGACGCCGGCCGAAGGAGGAACGAGGACCGAGTCGACCACGGAGGTCGAGGAGAAGTGGCCCCAGGAGGAAGAGGAGTGGGGGTGATCCACGGGGGTGCAGGATTAGGAGCTTCTCGCAAGGGAAGTCTCCATCAAATCTATCGAAGGAGCGTCGCTTCGACCTCGCAGGCATCGCCCCCATTGGAGGAGATCACCTTCTCCGAAGAAGACATGCTAGGGAATGAGAACCCCTTTCATGACGCCCTCGTAATCCAGGCCGCAGTAGAAGACTATACCATTGATCGAATCCTGATCGATAACGGTAGCTCCGTCAACGTCATTTTTAAGAAGACGTTTGACGGGTTGGGCGTCGGAGCAGGAAGGATCCGGGCACCGGATGGTCTTCTTTTTGGCTTCTCCGGAGAGAAGCAGGAAGTGGAGGGAGGAGTAGATCTCCTTGTCACACTCGGGGGCACCCCTCTCCAGTGTCGTTTCGTCATCGTGGACGCCCCGAGTTGCTACAAGGCCATCTTCGGGAGGCCACTCCTCAACACCTTCAAGGCCGTCCCATCCTCATACCATCAGTGTCTCAAGTACTGTCAAGGGGACGTCCAGGTGAGGATCAGGAGCGATCCAAGAGCCGCCCGCGAGTGCTATCTCAGCTCGGTTAGCACCATCAGCTGGATGGCTGACGCGGAGGAGTTCGAGAGGGTTACTGGAGGCACGGCCCGACTAGAGACGTCTGAGAAGATGGAGGAGATAGAGGTACTCTCCGCAGCGGGAGTATCAGGACTGCTGAAGATCGGTGGATCGCTGAAGGTCACCGAGAAGGTGGAGATGGCAACGTGCCTACAAGATAACGTTGACGTATTCGCCTGGAGTGCTGCTGAGATGCCCGGGATCGACCCAGAGGTTGCTTGCCACCACCTCAACCTCGACCCCGCGGTGAAGCCCGTCCGTCAGAAAAAGAGGTCCACCGCCACCGTGCTGGCCGGACCTATTCGGGAAGAGGTGAAGAAGTTGCTGGACGCAGGTTTTGTGTCGGAGATCCAGTACCCAGGCTGGGTCTCCAATGTTGTAATGGTTAAGAAGGCTGTAGGCAGCTGGAGAATGTGTGTGGACTTCTCTTTATTGAATAAAAGTTGCCCCAAGGATTGCTATCCCTTGCCTCGAATCGACGCGCTGATTGATTCAGCCGTCGGTTTCCCTGTAATGAGTTTTCTTGATGCATTTTCGGGATACCACCAGATCCGGATGTATCCACCCGATTGTCGCGATGTTTCCTTCATCACCGGGGACGGATGATATAACTATAAAATGATGCCCTTTGGGCTAAAAAAATGCAGGGGCCACCTACCAGCGGATGATGGACCTTGTCTTCAAGGAGCAGAAGGGAAGGAACCTGGAGGTGTACGTGGACGACCTCTTGATCAAGAGCAAGAGCGTCCCGGAGCATATAGCTGATCTGGTGGAAACCTTTGCGACGCTGAGGAAGTTCAAGATGAGGCTCAACCTGGCGAAGTGCGTGTTCGGAGCTGTAAGGGGGAAGTTTCTGGGACATCTCATCACTCCGGGAGGGGTGGAGCCGAACCCTGACAAGGTTAAGGCAATCCTAGAGATGCCCTCACCAAAGACCATGAAGGAAGTTCAGAGGCTGACAGGGAGGTTGGCAGGTCTCAGCCGCTTTCTGTCCAAGGCCGGGGAGAAGTGCTCTCCGTTCTTCAAGACGCTTCGCAAAACTGAGAATTTCGCATGGTCTGACGAATGCGAAAAGGCGATCGGAAGGCTGAATGAGCAGTTGACTCAGACACCTCTCCTTCAGAGCCCGAAAGAAGGTGAAGACTTACTCCTTTATTTGGGAGTAGGGGTGGAAGCAGTAAGTTCTGTGTTGGTTCGAGAGGAAGGAAAGAAGCAGCTCCCCATCTACTATGTCATCCAGGTGCTCAGGAACGCGGAGTTGAAATATACCATCTTGGAGAAGCTCGCCTTCGCCTTGGTGGTATCGGCACGAAAGCTGCAGCCTTATTTTCAAGCTCACTCCATCCGGGTCATAACTGATCATCCCCTCCGAAATATCCTGGAAGGGGTGGAGCATTCGGGAAGGCTGGCGAAATGGTCGGTAGAACTCAGTGAGTTCGATGTTTCCTTCTCGCCCCGAGTGGCGATCAAAGCGCAAGCAGTAGCATATTTCTTGGCCGACTTCTCGGCGGAAGCAGAACCGGGAGAGGAGGCTTCTACTCCCATCCCTTGGAAGATGTTCGTGGACGGAGCCTCAGGCAGGAGCTCTGTGGGGGTAGGCATCGTTCTTGTCAGCCCACAGGGAACTAGGATCGAGTAAGCGGTCGAGATCCTCTTCCCCGTAACGAACAATCAAGTCGAGTACGAAGCCATCGTAGCAGGCTTGCGCCTCGCAAAGGAGCTGGGCATCCAAGACGTCATGGCTTTCACAGATTCAATGGTGGTCGCGTCTCAGATTCGGGGGGAGTTCGAGGTACGCGACACCACTCTGCAAAGGTATCTCTTGAAGGTGAAAGGATTGATTGGAAGCTTTCAATCCTTCTTCATCGAGCACGTACCAAGGGAAGAGAATTCGGCAGCAGATCGTCTAGCCAAGTACGGACCGAGAGCAGGAGGGACAATCACGGAGTTGTTTCGACCATCCATTGAGGAAGGAGAGATGATGGAGATCGATCATCGTCCCTCGTGGATGGATCCGTTCATTTCCTTCCTAAGTTCTGGACAAATTCCGGCGGAAGAAGGGGATCAAAGGAGGTTCCGGTACAAGGCGGCCTACTACTTGTTGCAAGATGGAGAGCTATATCGCAAGACCATCTCGGGCCCTCTGGCTAGATGTGTCTCGGAAGAAAAAATACCTCGAGTGTTGGAGGAGATCCACTCGGGAGAGTGCGGAAGTCATTCTGGGACTCGCACTTTGGAGCAAAGGATCCTGAGGCAAGGTTACTTCTGGCCTACTATCCGAAAGGATGCCGAGACCTTCGCGAAGAAGTGTCAGGAGTGCCAGCTCTTCGCCCCTCTCCAGTTACAGCCGGCCCAGCATCTTCGTTCAATCACCGCCCCATGGCCGTTCGCTATCTGGGGAATAGATTTGATAGGTCCCTTTCCTCCAGCTAGCGGCCAGAGGAGGTTCGTTCTCGTCATGATCGACTACTTCTCTAAGTGGATCGAGGCCAAAGCTTTGGCCAAAACCACCTCTCAAATCGTGAAGAACTTCATTTGGGGAGAAATCGCCTGCAGATTTGGGATTCCCCTCGCCATCGTCACCGACAACGGTCCGCAGTTCGCCAGTTTAGAGCTGGAGGATTTTTGCAGACAGCTCGGGACTGATCTCAGGTTCGCGTCAGTACATCATCCCAGGAGCAATGAACAAGTGGAGGCCGCTAACAAATTAATTATCAACCTACTGAAGAAGAAAGTCGAGAACCTAAGAGGTAATTGGGCGGAGCAGCTCCCCTCGGTGTTGTGGGCTCTGAGAACCACTCCTAGCTCAGCCACAGGGGAAACCCCGTTCAAACTCTCTCACGGGTCCGAAGCTCTCATCCCAGTAGAGTTCGAGGTCAGGAGTCCTAGGGTGATTGCGGCAGAAGACGGAGATGAAGAATGGAGATTAGAGAACGAGGAAGCCCAGAAGCTGTCCCTCAACTACATCGAAGAGCTTCGCGATCTAGCCTCGGCTAGGCAGGAGGAGATCAAGCGTCGCATGGCAAGACACTTCGACAAGCACGTTCGACTCAAACACTTCCAAGTAGGTGACCTAGTCCTGAAAAAAGTGGATGCAGCCGGGAGATCGGCGGTCGTAGGAAAGCTCAACCCTAATTGGGAGGGACCATTCATCATTCATGAAGCACTCGCAACAGGAGGGTATCGCCTACAAAATCAGGAAGGGGAGCTCTTGGGGAACACATGGAGCGGCGATGATCTAAAGAGGTTTTACCCCTGAGTAAGGATGTATACCCTTCTCTTATGTAAACTGATTGCTTAATAATAAAACCCCCTGAAACAAGGGACGAAGAAGATTTTTCAGAATAGCATGCCGTAAAAGAAGAAAGCGGGTGAAGTCGATCTCCTAGTCGAGCGGGGAAACTGGCCCCCGACTTGATCCTCGTAAAACCCAGAACGGATGATGGGACGGTGCCTCGGTAGTGCGTTCTCCTAAAAACCAAGCCTCTGCATCGACGGTCGAGATCAACTCCCCCCTTGCACGTTGGTCGAGTTACCCTCTGACCGCATCTCTCATTCGATTGGGGAGATTATCAGGAAGAAGTCTGGGCGCCGACCTCCCAATTCGACGAAGAAATGATCGACTTAACCGATCAGGGGACCCTTGAATAAAGGTGTTATGTACCCCTGAACCCCTCACGAAGTGTTTCGTTTCCAATTATTCTTCTCCGATCATGCAAGTTGATGTGCTTAAGCGTGCTTAACTCCCCGTTCAATTGTTGAGCAGCAAGAAACAGGTTGTGGCGACATTCGGCATCCGAGCAGGATGGAGACCTTGGGATGTTGTGTTCCCTTGGAAGGTGCTCCTCTGGAACCTCCCCGACAGTCATTCCCTACTGTGCCAACCCCTTCAACAGCATGATGGAGACCTTGGGATGTTGTGTTCCCTTGGAAGGTGCTCCTCTGGAACCTCCCCGACAGTCATTCCCTACTGTGCCAACCCCTTCAACAGCAGGATGGAGACCTTGGGATGTTGTGTTCCCTTGGAAGGTGCTCCTCTAGAACCTCCCCGACAGTCATTCCCTACTGTGCCAACCCCTTCAACAGCAGGATGGAGACCTTGGGATGTTGTGTTCCCTTGGAAGGTGCTCCTCTGGAACCTCCCCGACAGTCATTCCCTACTAAGTTGTCCTCCTCAATGGCACCAGCTTCGCACTAGAATGAAGACTATCGGGGATATGAATCCCCTTGGCCCCGGCCGTCTTTCCCTATCTGACGCCATTTCTTAGAAGTCAGGGTGCGAGCATGATGCCAACTCGCAGGGACGCGAGTAGGTATACAGGCGAGAAGCAAATCTGGCGACGAGTAGGTCAAAGGAGCGAGTAAGGCAGATGGTCGGCCGATCCGATTTCTTACTAAGCCATCCTAACAAAAAAGACGAGGAAATATGCGAGCCTATGAGCCTAGCGAGATCACATCAGCACAAGGAAAATTCACCGAGAAAATAAATATTGCTATCAGAATGATTGTGATCTACCAAAAATATATATACTCGCAGAGCCGCGAGAAGCACAAGAAATGTCAAAAAATAAACAGTTTACTTTGACGGCGACGGCGGAGCATACTCGGCCGAATCTGATTCATCCTCTTCCTCGCTGTCGTCCTCGTCGCTGGAATTTAGGATGTCCGATAGAAGGCCCTCCGTCGTTAAGCTATCCGCCCCAGGTGCCAGCAAGCCGGCCACCGAAAGCTTCGCAAAAATAAAGTCCCCGGCGGCTAGGGCGATTTCTCGCCGAAGGGACGAAAGCTCCTGTGATGTCATGAACGAGCCAGGGGTTCGGCGAGAAGGTCCTGCTTCCGAGAAGGAGAACGCCGCCATCCTCGATTCTAGCTCGGCATTACGAACCTGCGACGCCTCCAGCAAGGCTTGGCTCGCCCGCAGGTCGCATTCAAGCTTGGAGATCGTCTCCGCCGCCACCAACTGCTCTTCCTGAACATGCGAGAAGGACAGGTTAGAAGATATGAAGCGAAGACAGTGAGTTTTAATCCAAGCTCGCGTAAGGTACCAAGATCACCTCGAAACTCCGGCTGGACTCGGCTTTGTCCTCGGCCACCTTGGCGCGCTTTAGGGCCTCGTTCTCTCGCTTCTCGGCCTCCAGCGTTAGCTTCCGATGAAGCGCAAGCTCCAACTCAGAGCCGAGAAGATTCCGCGCGGTCTGGTGGAATAGCTCAGAAGCTCGCAGCATTGCGCGCGATCCCTGGTCGGCAAGAAAGCGAGGAGTAACGTCCCGCAAAACCTTCGCATCATCGCGACCGTAGAGGCCGAACAAGACGCTGAAGGCATCATCGTTCGGGACCTCATCCTCGCTCCACGAGGGTAGGCGAGTGCTCAAGGTCACCTCGCTACGCTCCCGACTCCAAGCGATCAGAGGCTCGCCGTCCAAGCCCCTGTTCAGCGAACCCTGCCCAAATTTGGGATGGTTCTCAGGGGCACTATCTTCCTCCTCGCGAGCCCGCTCCTCCGCCGCACGCCGGGCAACTTCCTTCCTCTTCCTTTTCTTAACCGCGGGAGGTTCGTCCTCGGCCGGCCATCCAGCTGCGCGAAGGATCTCAGCCTCAGCGCCGACCCCGGGATGGATCTCCACGACCGGAGACCCCTGCTCGCCATCTTCCTCCTCGCCTTGTTGCATTTGCGTCGGGTCGACCACAGGAGAACGAGGAGGTGGGGTCTGACCCCCCACAGGGAGGATCGTGGTGGGAAGATGCCGACAAGCTAAAGATAGTCGTTAGACCAAGAAACGAAAGTAAAATTATTAGCAGCGGCTAAGGAAGGTTACCCTCGGCAGGCGGCACATAGGCGAGATGGTCCACGTCCTTTCGCCAGAATTCGATGTCAAGTTTCTTTTTCTTTAGGGCAAGGAAGAGCTCCTCGCGCCGACCCCGGAGCGATGGGGTGCGAGCGCCCCGGAAGGTCTTTGTTGAGGGCGATTTGGTATATGCGAGAAGTCACCCGTGACGAAGATGAACTTCTCGCTCCACCGGTGGACCTTGTTCGAAGTCCCGACCACCTTACAGTGATGGCTGTCGAAGAAGATCACCCCCTCCTTGGTCGCTCCCATGTAGAAGATCTTGCAGAAGACGTCCAAGTCAAAAGCGATCTTCTCGCTCCGAAGGAAGCAGAGGTAGCCGATGATCATCGCTACCCCATTCGTATTAATCTGGGCGGGGACCCAGCTGTAATACCGAAGAATCTGGCAGAACTCGGGCCAGAGAGGAAGGCGCAGGCCGACCTCGAAGTGCGACAAGGAGAAGGCGAGCTTGCCCTCTGAAAAAGTATTAATCCGCTCATGGGTAGCGGGAAGGCCAACCCGGAAGCCTTGCGCGAGGTGTTGATGGACGAATCTCTCCAGATCGTCCGCGCGGGTGATGGGTTTCTTGAACTTATGGGCGACAAAGTTCTCGGCATAGGACAAGCGACGGGTCTCCGCTTCCAAAGAAGGAGTCATCGTAACAAGTAGGGAAAAGGAGACGAGAAGGAAAGACGATTAAAGAAATTCGAGAAAGCGCACCGATTTCGGACCCCTACCCCCCTATTTATAGAAATAGGCAAAAGGGAAAGGGGGGATCGCGACAATGATTCGTGCGAGGTACCTACCTACTCGCTGACGAAGAAATCGCGCATATATCTCTTACGCGTTAACAACTTTCTCGCTGTTAGGCGACGATCGCAAGAAACGCGAGAAAGCCCTGCAGAAGACAGATCCAGATAAAAGCAAAACGATAAGATTTGAAAGTCGCGGCACGCAGATAATCCTGGATTATTACAACACTCGCAGAATAATGTTCAAGCAATATAAATCAACAAGCAATCCTAGTTGACAGGGGGATCGCCGCGCCTGTCCGAGGTCGCACCAAATCGCCCGTTGAACCCCAGCTGACGCGCGAAGGCCATCTGTTCATTCGCTCTCGCCAGGAACTCCTTGCCAAGCCGGATGTGCTCCTCCATACGATTCAACGTCCCAAGGGACTCCATACTCGCGCGAAGGCTGCGCACTTTGGCCTTCAGCGCCTCATAACGATGTTCTATGCCGACCATGCGACTGTCCAGCTCCGTGACGAGATAGTGCTTTCCCTCCGCCATCTGTAGCCGATGCTCGAATTCTTCGATATTCGAGACGCGCCCTTCAAGCGAGGTTATTCGACGATGAACCTCGTAGGACAGCAACCTATCTACCTTTATCTCCAGGTCGAGGTAGGCGGAGGCCATCTTCGTCCTGTACTCGCGAGTAGGAAGTCCAAGCGCATCGATAAAGGCAGACCCCGGAGACGTGGCATGGGCTGGAAGATGGCGAGTTAGAGGAAGAATCACCCTAAAACAGTGCTCTACGATAATTATACCTGCCCGCACAGGTGCCGTTCTCGGTTGATGACGAGGAGGCGAAGGAGATCGCCGAGGAACGTCCCGACGAGGAGGAGAGGCAATCCGACGAGGGGATGGAGTTCGCCGCGGACTGGGTCTCCGCCAAGGAGATCGGCGAGTAGACGGTGAGCGCCGAGAAGTGTGCCGGCCCCCTGGTCGCCCACCTCTTCTGTTGTGCGACGACGGCCCACTGTCAGTGCGCCGAGGAAGCTGAGCCGTGGGGACAGCCGAGGAAGATCCTCCCTCCCCCCTTCCTCCAACAATAGTAACCCGGGAGTTCTTTAGCAATATGCGATTCCCGCCTGTCACGCGCTCAGGAATAGGGGACGGAGGCCGAAGCGGTTCTCGCTCGGGGACGACCCCTGCGGGAAGGACCGGTGGGGGCGGCAGGTGCTGAGAACCTACACGCTCTATCACCGGGGATGTCTGTGTATTCGTCCTCACGGGAGATTCACCTACAAAAGAACGTCAGCATCAACAAAGAGTCCCCACAGGAATCGCAATATCTCGACAAAGCGCTTACCTTCTCGGAGAGGGTCCTGGTTGGCGTTCTGGGGTTCGTCCTCGGCAGCAGTTAGAACCATTTCGTCAACCAACCTCTCCGCAGTCAACGGCGCAAGGGAAGGCTCAGGCGCGGAGGTCGCCGGATTCGCCCGAAGAACCTCCTCGGCCAAGGGGCTAAGGCGACGATCGGAAGCCCCCCTTTTCCTCTTGCGAGTTTCTGAGCTTTTCGTCTTCTTCATTAATTTCATCAACAGCTCGGTCTTCGCGAGCATCTGCTCGGCGGACAGCATCTCGTCGGTTCTAAAAAAGTGACGTACCAAGGAAGGACCACCCCCCTCTATTTATAGACTTGCAGGGGTCCTAGGCCTGCCGAGTAGGTGGGTTTCCCGCCAGAAGAGGCTCGTCGAATAAGGTTTGGATGATTCTTTCCGACCAACAATGTTGCTCGCAAAGAGCGGGGATTGTGTACAACCCTCATTCTCCGAGGGTGGGCCCCACTAAAGGCCACGTAGGCGGAGGTCAAGGCAGGAGTCAACAATCCAGAAGACGAAAGAAGATCAAGGGTTTTCGTTGTGCGAGAAGGTACTTGCTCGCCCCATTGCGAGAAGGAAAGGCCTGCTCGGCCAAGCGAGGAAGCCGTGAGCTCGGGCCTACTCGCTTATAGGCGACTTAGCCAACCAACTCGCCTGTTAGGTCTGAGGTCCTTGCCTGCTCGCCCACATATTGCCTTGTCTAAAAAACCTACTCTAGGGGGTCAGGGATGGCCATCTGCTTCCACCCCCCCAGGATTTGTCTATAAATAGACCCCCAGGGGTACTAGAAATGGCACTTGTAAAAATCAGAGCTGCACCCCTCCCCCTTTGACAATCAAGATAGCAAGTGCCTACCTAGTACCGAGCTCGGCCATTCGTGGTTTTGGAGGAGAAGACTCTCTAGAGCTTCTGGGTACGTGGTGGGACCTCCCGGCCGCAGCACCTGGGGTTGTGTCTCTTTTCTCTTCATTTCTTCCGTAGTGGATAGCCAAAACCTTTTCGCTGAACCGCTGGGCAAGTAGCCTCAGGCCGCATTGATCCGAATTTTGGGGCCTGGATTTTCCAGGCTTCAACAAGTTATATGCTTCATAAGTTTACTACTGAGACAGAACACCGGTTAGTATGAAAAATATGTTTAGAAATGCGTAAGTTTTTCTAATTTTATATAGCAATGGAAGAGGTATATCCTCACTTAGTCATATTTTTATGACTAAGCCCGTCGTCAAATTTTGTAGGTAGCGGACATGACTTTGGATACGCAAAACCAAAAGAACAATTTATGGTAGGACAGGAAAGATTCAACGAATAATGCATGGTATGAAAGTAAATTATTATTATGTGTTTTTTTTATTTTGTATTCACTAGCCGCACTTCAACCTGGGACACATGTTGTGAGCATAGCTTAGATACAGATGTATGTGGGGTCTAAAAGGGGCCTCACACAAGGTTCAGATGCTCTGTCATCTGAGAGCCTTCCTAATAATTCAAATTCACAAGCTTTCTGATTAGGAAATTAAAGCCTTGTTACCCGTTGTCTTCCTCTCGTACAGTGCTTCAAGCTTTCTCCGCAATGCCTGAGCCGATGACTCAGTGGATACATGGTGGAAGACAGAATCATCTAGCCACTGCCGGATGAATCTCACTGCCTTCCGGTCCGTCTTCTTCCACTCTGCATCATCTAACATGGTAACCGGTCTCCCTGACAATGGAGCATGGAGATACTTGCAAAACAAGAGATCCTCCATCTGAGGCATCCATATGTTCTAGTTCTTGCCATTCATTCTTACCATTCTGGTGTTCTGCTCCATCTTCTACAATAGCCCGAAGGTCTGAGACACTGTCTTGATTCGATTTAGGAAGGTAGGGAGCAGACCAATGTCATCACCTACCGTTGACCCAAATCTAAATCAGAATATCCAGTCAGGCTGATAGGAATGAACCTAGCTCTGATACCACTTGTAGGGATATAACTCACTTTCACAATCTGGGCACACTAGAAGATAATTAGGCGCAAAACCACAGAAAAATATATCACAACCAGAGAACAACAAATTTTATGTGGAAAACCTCCTCTAAAGCAATGAGAAAAACCACGGGGCGGAGTACACAAACAATCCACTATGAAATTATACGGATTACAACAAAACAATCTAGATTTACCCAACCTAGATCCCCCTTGGATTCACAAGTTGAATCTCTCTTCCCAACTCACGGTGAAAACAACTTCTCTTCAAACAAAGAGCAAGAACTCAAATCTCTCTCCAAGCACCAAAGCAAACGAAGACGAGACTAAGCAAAAATACTCTTACAGCGAAGACGAAGTCACCGATTTAAGAAACTTGTTCTTCCTCCTTCAAGAAAACCGACGACAATGGCCGAACGAACACCTTTCTTCGTGACGTGCTCTCTGTTGACGACTGAAAATTGGAAGTTATACTTCTGTAAACACGTCTCTGCCTATTTAGGGTAAATAGGCGACCATATCTTGATCGTCAAAAACAGATCCAAAAAGATCCAACGACTCCCGATCGAGATTTGACAAAAACAGTTTCCGTCTGCTAGAGTAACTGTCTCGACGAAATTCGTCGAGACAACTCGACAGATTCGTTGAGACAACTCGACGGATTCGTCGAGACAACTCGACGAAACAAGATGGCGTTCAACTCGACGAATTCACTGAAACCACTCGACGAATTCACTGAAACCACTCGACGAATTCGGAGATCACTCGACGAAATTCGGAGACCACTCAACGAATGCGGTGAGTCCACTCGACGAATTCGGCGAGACCACTCGACGAATTCGCCGAGACCACTCGACGAATTCGCCGAGACCACTCGACGAATTCGCCGAGACCACTCGACGAATTCGCCGAGACCACTCGACAAATAGACCTATTCATTCGATGAAAAACTTGTTAATTCGACGAAAAACTTGTTCATTTGATGAAAAACTTGTTCATTCAACGAAAAGACTTGTTCTCCAACTTTGTATCGGGATGAGGAAGTGCTTTTTGAAAAGGGTGAAAAGTATGTGACAAGTGACTTTTCAAAAAGAGGAGAAAAAAGAGTTTTCCGCGGTAGCTTTTTCCACCGGTAGACAATTAAAACGGTTTGGTAGGTGCGGTGGTGTTTTTCAGAAAACGAAAAAGAACAAAAAAGCCCTCCCAAACAGGCTCTGCCTGTTCCGAGCAATTTGTGTTGATTTTGATTCCAAACAAATTGAAATCGATTTTTCGGTTTGGTTCTTAGTTCTTGGGTCGGGTACGCAAAAACCAAACCAACAACAAAATTATTAAATAATTGACAATTGGTTAGCATTTTAGGTAACATTAAATATATATATAGTTAATATATAATGCTTCTAAATTCATATGACATTAGCTTTAATAATTTTTTACGAATGATAATATTGTGTTAAACTTGATTCAGATTAATAATAGTAAGCATAATTTTTATTATCATGCGAATATTATTTTGTTATATGATTAATAGAAAAATTCAAATTCTCTATGCTAAGATTTATAGTGTAATTTCTTATTACCATTTACTAGTAACCCACAGTATAACTCTTTGTTAATATGAGTAACGAATAACACGAAGACATCGAGTAGAATTGAGAATCGAACTTGAACCTAATCAAAGTTCTTAGTTTGGGTATGATTATAGGTTTCGTGTACATTGGACGGTTCTGATCCCAAATAGTTGGAACCAATCATATACGGATCGACTCTTATTTCTAATTTGAACCAACTTAAGTCGAACCCCATGCTAATTATTTTTAAATATAAAATTTGCATTTGAGATTAACATTTCAATTTCGACTTTCAAGCTTTAGGGTTTATTTGGTTCGGCGGTGACGGGTTGATCCGGAGGATGGAAACGGAGTGTTCGAACTGGAGGGGGGAGGTGGCTGCTCCAAACGGAGCTTTTTGGGGCGTTTCTCAAGGCGGGCGGGTGGAAACGGAGAAAACGCCGCCGGAGGTTCATTTGTTTACCCGCCTTCCGTCGGCGTTTGCCCCAAACGGAGCGGCGAAACGCTCAACCAAATAAACCCTTAAAGTTAGGGGTGCTAGCGGTAAGGTTAGGGTCGGTTTGGATGCTATCATGACCTTTTTTTTCTAAACGGGGGTGTACAGATGCTATCATGACCTTGCAAATCACTAAATAGTCCTTTCCCTTATTTTCAAACAAGAACAAATAATCAAAGATATAATTAAATATAGTAAACTTGTAATTTAATCGAATATCAAGTAGAAATGTAGGATATAGATGATGGCAATCAATATGTTCGTGGTCTCGATGAGTAACTGAGGCATTGCATTGCTATGCCCTACACCGAACCGAGCAATTTGGTTTGAATTTCGGTTTGGGTGGTTCGATCGGTTTTCTGTTTTCTAGATTTATTAAAATCGAAAACGCACCAAACCGAAAGGGGGGCTGTTATCTAAAATGAAAAACCGACCCTACACCGAACCGAGCAGTAGATCCACCACTGTGATTCCCGTATCCACAGTACATATTGCGCGCTCCTGGTGTAGACTCTCACGTGTTTGCACTCTAAAATGTGTTTCACATGTAGACCCCTTATTCTTCATTTTGGATCCAAGACCCTTATTATCCCCCCCCCCCCCCCCCCCCCCCCCCCCCCCCCCCGCCGGTCGGGCCTCACTTCAGTCTGACTGAATCAGACTGAATTGAGTGAAGACTGTCATTGTCTCCGTTGTCGTCACCATAAGAGGAACGCTCCGCTGTCTCCATAAGATGAACGCTCCGCCGGTCGCTCGATTAGGGACGAACGCTCCGCCGTCGCTCTGCCTCCCGCTTTCCTTCCTCGTGCTCGCCGGCAGAGGATCAAGGAACAAAGATGACTATATGAACTCTACCCAATTTGAGGCTGTTGGGACGAGGAAGAGAGCTCTCGTTTCTCATTCCCTCATTTTTGGCCTCTTTTGCACTTGTTTGTCTTGGAGCGAGTTGCAGATGGGGAGATCACTGAGCTCCTGCTTCACGATCGTGTCCTGCGCCTGCGATCCGGCCAACGAAGACGATGGACTGCCGCAGCCGAGGGGAACTGTTCTGCATATTTTTCGTGACGCTGTTATGAGATCTGCAATGTCGGCATTGCTGGAAAAATGTGTTTTTCTTTTCTTCTTGTTATGTGCGTCTGTTTATGTTCAACTGTTCAAGTGCGTCTGATTTTGCTCCATATTGTTATCTTGAGATAATTTGTTGGTTGAAGCCTGGGATCAGTTGATCTTTGAAATTTTGTTACTAGTTAAGTGCCTTTTATTATTGTTATCTTGAGCTACTGTTCCTCACCTGTTATAGTTGAAACTATTTTGTTGTTTGGAAATCTAGGTGATATAGTTATATTTTGATGGTGTTTTGGAAAGTTTATTTGTATCAATGTATTTGTGGTGATATTATTTACTACTCTAAGCATCGATTCTCCTATGTCGTCCAAAAGACCTACCACCAACGGTAGCGCTACCGCTCAGCGTTAGCTTCCAGCCGATCTAGACGACACGGCGACCGTCCAGTCGATCCAGACGACGCGAACCTTTCTAGGTGATACAGCTACCGCCAGCGGTAGTGTTACCGCTCGACGTTAGCTGTCTGCTATAGATTTCCTGCACTTAGCCTTGGGCATTCCAGCCTCCGCACTCAGCGAAACTTAGGGTGTTACGCATACGATCACTATTAGATCATGCAATTTCACTGTTTTCTTTGTTTTTTCAACAAAGAAATCAGTAAAATGCCTTTTTTTTTAAATTTCTTGGTCCAACCCAATTCCTGCAAATTTTGAGTGATGCTGAGTAATAAAAAGAAATCTTTTTGGTACTGCTATAATATCATTACCTTAACCACACCCGTTCATCTAATATCACATCCTCCTCTCTACTTAAAAAAACTTTTGAATTCTTTTGAAACACCAAACACAGCTACGCTAAACCCTTCTAACCTCGTATGCTTCTCCCGCTCGCATCACAACCCCTCTAGGCTTGCGTTATTATTGTTTTTAAAGAGCTTTACTATCATTCTGCAATTCTAATATTCATGGATTCCAAACAAAATATAGAAAAAAGTGAATATCACTCAATGAGGTTGAATAGGATTTTTCAATATGACTCATTCTCAAAAAGGTTTGACTCATTCTATTTTTTCTACGACACATTCACCTAATACGTTTAAATGTATGAATGAAATATATTCAAGCAAACCATGTGATGATTTTTCGCAAACTGAATTCCTGGATTGGGCGTGTCTTTCAATCTCTACAATAAATTAATTCAATGTCTCATAGACGTGATCTTAATTGAACTGATTAGGCCTTCGATCCACTATAGATCATATGAAATGGTCTCCGCTCTTTCTTGGACTGCTATTAGTTGTAATAATTTTACTCATATAATTTTACTAATACGTTTTGTGTGAAAAAGCGCCGCAACAATCTACTCCGGCGGCTGCATCCCCGACGCTTTTGCGGCGTTTTGAAAAACGTCGCCGAATCAATGGCAACGATTGATCATCGTACCGTTATCGTACTTTCTCCCTTCATTTTTTCTTCATTTCCCTCTTCTCTCTTTCTCCCTCGCTCCCCCTTTCCTTCTCCTCCCCCTCTTTTTCTTTCTCTTCCCTCCACCTTCTTTCCCGCTCATACCAGAGAGGAACCTGGCGCCCCCTAAAAGGAGTCTCTCATTTTATATTACCTTCTTTTATGTACTTTCTTATCAAAGCAAGGCGAGTGGGAGTTTTTGTTCCAAGTAAACAAGGCGGACCAGAGCTCTTGTTTCTAAAAAATCAATGGGGCGAGAGTGTCTGTTTCTAAGAAAAGAAAGACGCGCAGAGCAACGTTAACTAATACTTGAATATGACATGACTATATTCTATGCAAAGTTCAAAAGAAAAGGAATCGAGAAGAAATGTACGTAGCGACTGTAACATCCCACAAATAACTAGACCCCTAGGAGGGGTTTATCATGACTAGGTCATGAAAAAGCCCTAGGAAGACCAAAAGGACCATAAGAACCTAGGTAAGTAGGTGAAATCACCTTGGTCTACAAATAGCAATTTCTGGTTACTTAGTCTAAGGTTTGACTTTTGGGCCTCAAGTAGACTCTATGACCCCACCATGACACCTCTAACCTCATAGGGAGTCCCTTGGGTCACTTAGGGACCATTGGGGTCAACCAAAGTGGACAAGTTGACCAAAGTCAACCCTAACCTTAGATAGGTCAAAATAGTCTATTAAGGATCAATTAGTCTCCAATTGATCAAATTGACCTCACCCAAGTCTTCCTAACCCTTAAGAGAGGTCAATGAGTCACTAACAACTCAATGAGTCCAATCAATTCTATGAATGGGGGCCAAAACCAACATTTGGACCCAAAAGGCCCAATTTGACCTAATTAGGTCAAAGTGACTCAATTTAACCCAAGTTGATCACACCAAGTCACAATTGGCCTTGGGTGTTGTCAAGGGACCTATGAACACCCATTTGGGTAAGTCGCACCACCTAAATTAACCTAGGGCTGAGCTAGACCAATTAGGATTTATTAAGCTCAAATTGGGGAAAGCAAGCCCAAGGCTCAATCCAATTGGGCTAGGCCCAATTATGGTGATCCACTAAGGCCTCATGACTGAAATTACATAAAATACCACTCAATTTCTGGAGGAGGTGACTAGGAGAGAGAAAATTGAATTTTCCTCCAAATTGAAGAGAGGGAAGGGCCATTCATGGCTTTGAATGTCATGAGTCACCCAATTTCTCCTCTAATGGTTCAAATTCATCTCCTTAATTAATTTGGTGAGAGATTCATGGCTTTTCTTGACCTCCTAGAGGAGTAATTCAAGGAGATTCAAGGTAGCCGAAACACCCCCTTCATGGTCATTAATGAACATCAATGTTGTAACCTCCCCCTCCCTCAATTGAAGCCTTTAACACCTTCAGAGGTCGGGGAGGAGAGAAACCCCCCATCTTTCCAGAATAAATCGGGCTCTCTAAGCAAGGATTGACCATGGACCCCAAAGCTTCCCAAGCCTCCATGGTGAACCGACGACTAACTAGGCAAACGGCCACCACTCAGGCCCGTTCCTCTTCTCCTCCCTTGGTGCATAATTCTCAATCAACTTGGGCCTTGATTCGAGCCAAATCGGGCTCAGATCAAGTTTCCAAAGGGGCTCATTTTCGAGTCTCTTTCCCCTATCAGAAATCCCCTTACCTGCCACCTCCGGCCGGCAAACCACCCCTAATCGCCGACCACCACCTCGACGAAGGTGGTGGTGGCAATAGCCGGTCGAGCGGGTGTGTGGGTGGCCGGAAAATCAAGCCTAAAGATCTCCAAGGATGGGAGGTCGTGGACCATCCAACCATTGGGTACGATGACCCCTAGCCGTCGGATTGGCGCGATCGACTATATGCAGATAAAAATGTTTTAATGAATACATTTATTTCATTCTGTCATATAATATGCAGCAGTTAGTTTTATTTATTAAAAATACTTAGAGGCATGCATAGTAAAAGTGTTCAACATGAAAAAGGTGGTCTTTGACGTAAAATTTAATTCAAAATTTGTTTCAAGCAATTTCACTAACAGGATTTCCCTCAGCACCCTTTTTGGTGCAAGGTGTCCCTAGGGTTAACAAGAAATTAAATTGAGTGCCCCCATTGATCCACTCAATCTAATAGTCTGAATATTTAACCATAGGCCAGTCTAGACATGACTCACATCATATCCAAAAATCAAAATTTTTGGAGATGATTTTTTTTATAGTTTTTGTAATAATTTAATAAATCATACATGGGTTAAATATACGGTCTATGGACCTCCAAATCCACCAAATCTATGGTGGATGGCTTGTGGGGTCATTATATAACCATGATAAAAATCTCAACCCATTTGAGTTTGATTAGACTTGGTAAACTAGTATCCAATCTTGGTCACCTAGGGAGAGTTAACTCTAGTTCACCAAAAGTGTACTTTGTGGATTTGAGTGGCCATCCCTCAACCAAATGAGATGAAACTCTGGTCACCCCTTTTTTATCACATGAAACACCCCCACAAGTAATTTTATAAGGTCTCGGGTTGGAAAACCAAGAAAACTTAGTTCAACCCCTAGGGATACATATTGGGGTTAATGAACGGAATTGGGTCATATCTCCATGGATGAGCTTGAAACTTTGTAGATATTTCTTAGGATGAATAAACACCCTGGATAATTTTGTTGGAATTCTTAGAGACATTATCACCCACTAAATATTTAATATTTAAATTGAGAACTTTCATTTCAAGTGTAAAATATATGATCATGTGTTTTCGAAAAGTTATAAAACTTGAACAGTGAATTTTCATGATGCTATGAGTCTCTAGAAATTTTATTATAATAGTTGGATAAGGTAATTTGGTAGTTCCTTCACAATGTGCCACAAGTCAGTTTCCCTAATTTAAATTATTTATGTGGTCATATAATTTTAGGAAAAGTGTGAAATTCGTTCAGAGAGCCTCTAGGATTTTTATAATGTTCTGCAATTTTTATTATAATTATTGGATCAAGATTTGCAGTGCTTCCTTCACAAATTGACTAAATTCAGTTCTCTTGAAATAATTAATTATGTGACCAAAATAAGTTATGAAAAATATGGTACTGGCCAATAAACCTTTTAGGTCATCATGATGTTCTGCAAATTTTGTTATAATTATTGGATGAGACTATGTACGGGTTCCTTCACAAATTGATTTAAATTTAGTTCATTTGCATAATTAATTATGTAGCTAAATTGAATTAGAAAAATATGAAAATTGGCCATTGAGCTTCTTTGGTCAATATGGAGCTCTGGTAATTTTATCATAATTTTGGATGGATATTTAATGTACTTTGTTCATACATTTGTTAAAAGTAGCATTTGTGATTTATTTAAATTATATGGGCTCATGATCTTGTAAAATAGTCAATCTCTGTTGGAGGACATTTTAGACTTATTAGAACCCTTGGAAATTGATTCATGTCATTTCGGTAAATTGATTCATGTCATTTCGGACATTTCAGACCATAACCAACTTTTGGATGCGTGGTTCATCATATGAAAACCTTGGGGACATGTAGGACCTTCACAAATATCAATCTTTCCCCTTAAGGTTGAAGTGGTCCGCGCATAGCCAAAAAAGAGTTTAGTGATTTGGGGTCTTTCTATGAGTCCTTTGGTAGGGATTCTTCAGTGAGAGGTTATGTAGGCCAACTCTATGGTGAGAAGGGCAAAAGTACCTTCAAGACCTCTCCTAGTTGTGAGTGAGAGTTGTATGGTTAGTATACACCTAAGTGAAGTGTTGGTGTTCACGAGAGCATTAATCATTCTGGTAAATTTTCATCCATCCTAGGACACTAGAGTAACATAAGAGAGTGGGTGTTGGGTAGTCACCAATAAAACTAAGTGTCTTGTGAAAGGAAGGTTTGGGGTGTCATCCCATCGTACCTCCTAGTACTGCTGTGAGCCCCTCACAGGGTAAACCTCGGAAAGTCCAAGACTAACCCTTAAAATGATAGGGCTTGTAATAATTAAAGATTAATCTAATAATAAGTTATCATGTACACATACACACACCCTTTTATTATGGGAAGATAGTTTGGTTGGTCTAGTCCTGCGAGCAGTGGGCTCGGTGTGAGTTTAATGAAGGAATGTGTTGCAAGTTGTGGCTTGCTGTTTGTTGAAATAGACTAGTTAGTCCGGTGAGTCGGTGGCTCGGGAGTTCAATTATAACATATGTGCTTGTGATGCATAAGTGGTCGGTCATCGGTATTGGGCAGTCGTTCACACCAACGTCAGTACGTTGGCTAGGCAAATATTAGTATTCACATAGCCAAGAAAAGATTGGTGGGATGTCATCATTAGTACAAGATGCTCCATAGCACCTAACTAAGTGTACCGAGTAGTACGTAATGTAAGACCCCCCTCCCCTCTGAAATCGTCGGTCCGACCGAGGAATCTTATCGCACACCACCACTTATGCACGACGCTGAAGCGACCACAAATGATGGAGGCACTTTCTTCTCCAACCCCTATCCTTGAGCACCTTGTTGTCATGCACAAGGGGTGATGTTCAGCGAATATCACTACACACCAACAGAGTTGGGAAGCAGATTTCATGTGGAAGGTTACCATTAATGAGTGCATTTCATAGTATTATAGTGAAAGATTAAGTATCACAGAAACCTCATACTCAAGACCTGTATGAATAACATCAATATCTCATTGCCAATATATAAATACCATGAGATAGGGCACAATAAAAGGAGATGCAACTTAACGAATTTATACTTGAAGTAGCATGCTCTATGGCTTCATCTATGCCTGGGTGTTGTCACTCACCCGCACATGTCACATGTGCTAAGGACAAGTTATTAGAACCACGATTAAAATCCAATTTCTTATTAGCATCAAGCATAGTATAACACTTAAGGGAGGAAATATCTGGACTTATTTTATTGGGTCGTGACAGTCTTCCCGTGACCACCTCCTACGTACTCTGTATCATCATGCATACAGTCTGAGACCCACGTAGTTCTATTAGTTTCGCACGGGTCATCTTCCCAGACCATCCTTCCTGCGAGTTGCCTCAGAGTATAACTCGTCAGCCATCCGATTTACTCCCCAAGGCACAATTTATTCTTTTAGGTATAATTCTCGAAGGCACAACATCTTCATAAGAATATTTCTCAGAGGCACAATATATTCCCGTAGGAATATTTTTCGAAGACACAATATATATTCCCATAGGAATATTTCTCGAAGGCACAATATATTCCCGTAGGAATAATTCTCGAAGGCACAATATATTCTCATAGGAATATTTCTCGAAGGCACAATATATTCCCGTAGGAATATTTCTCGAAGGCATAATATATCTCATAGGAATATTTCTCGGAGGCACAATATATTCCTGTCAATTCTAAATTATCATCATTACCGAAATAAAACTAAAACATTGATATGTCCGCTCTGCTCCAAGAGCGGCGTCCAGTTCGGCACTATTTGGGGTTGATCCTGAAGGAATGTCCCATCTTCACATCCACTCTAAATTATAGGCAATACTGAAATAAAGTATAGTAACTGAAACACTGAAATAAAGTGCAGTAATCAAAATACTGGAATAAAACTAAAACATCGATCTATCTGCTCTGCTCCAAGAGCGGCGACCAGTTCGACATTATTTAGGGTTGACCCTGAAATAATGTTCCATCTTCACATTAACTCTAAATTATAGCCAATAAAAGTGTAATAACTGAAACACTGAAATAGAGTGCAGTAATCACAATACTGAAATAAAATCAAAACATCGATCTGTCCGCTCTGCTCCAAGAGCGGCGGCCAGTTCAGCACTATTTAGGGTTGACCCTGAAGGAATGTCTCATCTTTTCGTCAACTCTAAATCATAGGCAATAAAAGTGCAATAACTGAAACACTGAAATATAGTGCAGTAATCACAATACTGAAATAAAACTAGAGCATTGATCTGTCCGCTCTGCTCTAAGAGCGGTGGCCAGTTCGACACTATTTAGGATTGACCCTAAAGGAATGTCCCATACTCAGGTCAACTCTAGATTATAGGCAATAAAAGTGCAATAATTGAAATACTGAAATAGAGTGCAGTAATCACAATACTGAAATAAAACCAAAACATCGATCTATCTGCTCTACTTCAAGAGCGGCGACCAGTCCGACACTATTTAGGGTTGACTCTGAAGAAATATCCCATCTTCAGGTCAACTCTAGATTATAGGCAATAAAAGTGCAATAACTAAAATTCTGAAATAAGGTGGAGGAATCAAAATACTGAACTGGAATGCAGTAATTGAACTACCAAAAAGAAGTGCAATAATTGAAATATTGAATTAAGAAGAACAGAATAAGAAGTAGTTTAAATTCCAATAATTGCAGTTCCTTTTCCATCACGGGCGGACCCATGTTAAGACACGGTCGGGCACTTGCCCGACCGTGTTTTTCGCGAATTCCTGCTAGGGCAAGGTGCGGGCAAGACGATTCGCGATTTGGGGTCGGGGCAGTTCGCAGCTTCTTCTTCGCGATTTGGACTGGTGCTTCGCGATTTGGACTGGTACGCGTTCTTCTTCTTCTTCTTCTTCTTCAGCCGAGACTTCAGCCGGGACTTCAGCCCTCTTCAGCCCGGATTTGGGGCTTCAGCCCTCTTCAGCCCGGATTTGGGGCTTCAGCCCTCTTCAGCTTTCTTCAGCCCCATGTTTTCCCCTTCTTCTTCAGCCCCCATGCTTCAGCCCTTCCTAATGCTGCAGGCTGCAGCCCCCATGTTTTCCTCCTCCTCCTCATCCTTCTTCTTGTTTTTCCCCCTCCTCCAGTCCTCCTCCTTCCTAGAAGTGCAGATTATTATTTTTATTTCCCTCTACAGCTTTGATTTTGATTTTTTTTTTCATTTCAATACTCTTTTTTTTTGCACAGGTAGCACAGCAGGAAGAAACAGGTAGCACATCTCAGTATTTACTCAGCAAATGGTATGTGATTTTCTATTCTTCTTCCTCACTTAGATCTAGGTAGGATATAAATTATATAGAGATAGATATAGATTTAGGTTTGTGATTTAATCCAGTTTGGTATAGATTTAGGTAGGATATAATTTAACACCTATTTTTAAACACGTATTCAGCTATTTTCAAAAGAGTTTTATGATTTCAATGTTTTGTTTTGAATTTTCAAAAGAGTTTTATGATTTCAACGTTAACTGGAATGTTCCTCTTGATTTAGTCTGTCCCTGTGATGTTTGTGATGTGCATATCGATTAGCCCTAGTCGCGCTAACGTGAATGTCCCGTCGATTTTTTGCAGTGTGTTTAATTAGTGGCCAATGGAGAAATTTTTTTCTAAAAAGGGAGCATGTCAAAGTTCGATAGATTCTCAGGAGTTAGTTCTCACTGGTAAAAGAAGTCGCATAGAAGAGTTCAAAATAGAAGATTTACCTTCAGATCCTGGCCTAAGAAATCCAATAAACTCCTACGATGCAAATATTCAAGAGTCAATACGAAGATATTACTTGTAGAAGGGTCCTTGTCAACCTCATTTAGAAAGTTTTCCCCAAACAGAAATTGGAAACAAAGCTCGGCGCTTTAATAAGAATTGGTTTAACGAGTTTAAATGCTGGTTAGAATACAGTATAGAAAAAGATGCAGCATTTTGTCTTTACTGTTATGTTTTCCCTCAAAGAGGTTGTGAGCCTACTTTTATTATTAGAGGATTCAAAAATTGGAAAGAGAAAATTGTATTGGGCAAACATGTTGGAAATCACACTACTCCACACAATGCTTCTAGAAAATTGTGTGAGGCTTTGATGAATCAAAAACAAGGTATTCAAATTGCTTTTGCTAGACAAGAAGAACAACAAAGTTTGGATTATCGTGCTCGTTTATGTTCTTCGATTGATTGCGTTAGATTTCTCTTACGACAAGGACTTTCATTCCGTGGTCATGATGAGACTAAAGAGTCTACCAATCGAGGTAATTTTCTTGAGCTTCTGAACTTTCTTGCGTCACATAATGATGAGATCAAAGCAATTGCGCTTCAAAATGCTCCTAAAAATTGTCAACTTATATCGCCGAAGATTCAGAAAGAAATAGTATCAGCAATTGCAATAGAGACAACAAAATAAATTGTTTGTGAAATTAGAGAAGATTGCTTTACAGTTCTAGTGGATGAATCCCGTGATGTTTCTACAAAAGAGCAAATGTCTTTTGTGTTACGCTATGTAAATTCCAGTGGCAAGATTATAGAGCGTCTACTTGGTTTTGTTCACGTAGCCGATACTACTGCATTATCCTTAAAATCTGTCATTGATTCGTTATTTATGAAAAATGGTCTCAGTATATCTAAGTTGCGTGGGCAAGGATATGATGAAGCTAGTACTATGAAAGGCGAGTTCAGAGGGCTAAAAGCTTTGATTTTGAATGAAAATGGTTGTGGTTTTTATGTTCATTGTTTTGCACATCAACTGCAATTGGTGCTAGTAGCTGTTGCAGAAGGAAATTCAGATATTGCTAAGCTTTTCACAGTTATTAAACAGGTTTTGAATGTTGTTGGTGGCTCTTGTAAACGACGCGACTCTCTTCGAGCATTGGAAGTTGATCGAGTTGCTAGAGAACTTTGTTGCAGTGAGTTGGAAAGTGGTCAAGGGTTGAATCAACCTTTAGAGGTTAAACGTGCAGGAGACACGAGATGGAGTTCACATTATGTGACCGTTTTAAATTTTATTCGTATGTTTTCGTCAATTGTTGATGTACTGGAGATTGTCGTAGTTGATGGGGCAGATGGAAATCAAAGAGGCATGGCAAGCGCACAATTACAAATTATCTTGACTTTTAGATTTGTATTTGTGCTTCATTTGATGAAAAATATTTTGGCAAAAACTAACGAGTTGTCACAAGCGTTGCAAAAAAGGATCAAGATATTGTCAACGCAATGCATTTTGTAAAGTTGTCCAAATCCCTATTATTAAATATGAGAAATGATGAGGTTGAGTGGCAATCGTTTATGGTTGAAGTCTCTAAATTTTGTTGTAAACATGACATAAAAGTTCCAAATATGAATGAGAAGTTTGTTCAACCAGGTAAATCAAGACGCAACACACATGAAATTACCAATTTACATTTTTTCAGGATTGAAATTTTTAATGCAGTGTTGGATTGGATGCTAAATGTGCTAAATGACCGTTTTGATGAAGTCAACACAGAATTGCCGATGCGTGTTGCTTGTCTGGACCAAAAGAATCAATTCGCTGCTTATGATAAACAAAAACTAATTCATCTTGTTGAATTATACCTATATGATTTTACTCCAATAGAGTTGCAGTTACTTGAAGGACAACTTGACATGTATGTTTTTGACATGCGATCTGCATCGCCGGACATATTTTCAAAAATTAAGGGAATCAGTGGACTTCTTCAAAAATTAGTGGAATTAAGAAGAGAAGATAATTACCGTCTAGTTTTCAGATTGTTAAAGTTAGCTTGCCTCCTATCTGTTGCAACAACTAGCGTTGAAAGAACATTTTCTGCAATGAAGATAATAAAGAATCGTCTGCGAAACAGAATGGGAGATGAATGGATGAATGATTGTTTTGTGACGTATATTGAAAAAGTCGTTGCAGATACAATTACAAATGAAGAAATTATTTCACGTTTTCAGAGTATGTGTCAACGTAAAGCATCATGTTGATCTGTAAGTTTTTATAATGTTTTGTTTTGAATTTTCATGTAATTGCATTTTATTGTAATATTGTGTTGAATATTTTCCTTACATAAATATCCCTGAAAAAAAAAATTTCCAGGGGCACTGCCCCCCGAACCCCCCGATCGACAATACTTACATTGTGCCTGTGCGACTTCAAAATCCTAGTTCCGCCACTGTTTTCCATTCCATGGAGGCATCTCCGTTCCAAAGAGTCATCTCTGTTCCAAGGAGGCATCTCCGTTTCAAGGAGTCATCTCCGTTCCAAGGATGCACATTCTATATTTGTTGTAGCTGAATTAACATTAAGATGAATTTCAGGATCCACCAGGTTTCATGTCGTTCGCACCTGATCACCACTTATTTTCCCCTTCCTTATCTTGAAATACCAAATTATAATCCTCTGTAGTGGTTGGTGTTTTGCCCGAGCTTTTGTTTCTTAAAACTGACCACGAAGGCCTTAATTCCTTAAAATACGATATGACCAGAATATTATGAATTTTAAAACCATATAATATAGTTACCATGAGTAACTCCCCATAATCTTCTCAAGACACATTGAGTTAGGTGCTAACCTTTAGTAGAGTACTTAGCCACTTTCACTCTCGATTAAAACCCAAAGAGTACCAGCTTGAATCAAAAGTATTTAAACTTTTTCCGAGGGTTCAACCTGACCTCCACTGATTTCCTCACACAAAAAATCTCACACATGTCGGTTACGAAAAAGTCCTCTAAAAAATTAAGATTTTTGTCCTATTTTAAATCATTAAAATAATAAGCCAAATCCAAAAAATGATCGAACTTTTATCATGGGCTTATAACACCCTTAAAGTGCTACCGTAAATTTGTTCAGGTTTTTTGAGAATTTCATAGTCTTTGCTAATTTATTTAGCCACCCGTAGTCGCTAAAAAAATTCTTAAATATAGCATGAATACCTTAAAAATACCCAAACTTTTTCAGAGGGTGTGGAAAGCCTTTAAAGATCTATCATAAATTTTTCATCAATTTTAAAGGAGGGGCCATTCCTCTACAAATTTTAAAACATAGATTATGGTCTATTTTAATTAATAAATAGCAAATGAGTCCAAAAAAATTTCAATTAATTACAGTGGTTGTAGATCAGTGTTATAGATCTACCTTAATTATTTGGGAATTTTCTCTCAAAATGAGGCCCTCTGTTAATTTAAAAACAGGTATTTTACCCCTTTCTTAAATACTAAAATATCTAATGATATCAGAAAATTCTCAAAAAATTTCTAGAAGTGGCTCTTATCAGTATCTACAACTTCCATGTTTGAAGTAGGTGTACAAAAAAGGCCCGGCTGGCCCAGGACAGACCCGGGACTACTAGGCCCGGGCTTTTTGTCTACCAGACCCAGGCCAGGCCTCGGACAAACCGGGCACAGGCCGGGCCCGACCCCTCTTAAAAAGTGGGGCCTGAGGAAGCCCACCAGACTAGGCCCAGTCAAGCCAGGCCTGGGCGGCTCCCTCTAAAAAAGGCCATGCTGGGGCCATGCTTGCCCCAGCTTTTAATTGCTGGCGCCATGCCCCAACATTTAATGTTGGGGCCACGTGGTCCCAGCAATTAAAAGTTGGGGGCACGCCCCATCAATTAAAAGCTGGGACCACGCCCAAGCAATTAAAAGCTGGGGCCACGCCCCAGCAATTAAAAGCTTGGGCCACACCCCATCAATTAAAAGTTGGTGCCATGCCCCAACAATTTTTGAAGCTGGGGAATTTCCCCAGCAATTAAATGTTGGGGCGGCGCCCCAGTATATTATCGGGCCTGGGCCCGACCCGGGCCGGGCACCCGGTCGGGCTTCACTTAAAAAAAGTGGGCCTTCTAAGCCCACTTAGGCCCGGTCTGTGCCTGGCCCGGGCCTAATCGGGCCCAGAACTAACTGGGCCCAGACCCGGGCAGACCCAGGCTGGGCAATCAGGCTCGGGCTTATTTTGCATCTCTAATTTGAAGTTTTCTTATTTGGGTGCTTGTTTGGCCAAAAAAACATATATATGTTAGATATTAAACAGGGCAACACCAATCTTAAAGCGATCTGCTTGGCTGAGATTGAGCCACTCCGTGAGCATGTCATGGCCCCACAGCAGATCCAGAGCCGATCTGCTATGGGAGGGGCCAATCATTGCCCTGATTTTTGGTACCGTTGGATCTTAGTATTAAGATCCAACGGTACCTGTACCTTACAGTGGCTGAGAGCTTACGGGCTCTCGCCACTGCCGGTCGGTTGTCGGGTCGGCGCGCCACCGCCTCCGGCCGGCTCGCCGGAGGCAGGCACACCTCCCAGCGGTGGTCTGATTGCCTGGATCCACCGCCGACCGCCGGGAGTGGGCTGTGCAGATGAAAACTTACGAGGCCTCGTCGGAGCTTGGCCTTCCGACGATGCTATTGCCTGGAATCTTCCCGGAGTGGGTCGCAAGCCTCTCTCCGGTGATAGGTTGCTCCTCGCTAGCTCATACGAGCCCGGGGAGCCTTTCCCGAGCATGGTAGGGTAGGGTAGCGGAAGAAGCCGAGGGAGTTGGGATCATCTCCTCCGGCGCTGGCGAGGGCTCGAGGTGGCTAAGATGGGTCCAACTGGGGTCGGGTGGGGATTCTCTCTCAAGCTTGGTCAAGGGAGCCCTTTAAGTAGCCCAGCCAAAGGCCCCTCCCTCTCCTTCTCTCTCTCTCGATTAAGGTAGGACTATGGTTGGGGTTTAGCCAACTTCAATTGGCATAGGGGCAGCTGGCATCATCAGGGGGAGGGTGGTACTTGCTAGGGGTAGCTGGCATCATCTTGAGGCATGGGTGTACTTAAGTTAGCCTTGGTCTTAGGTTAGGGAGAGAGAGGGAGAGAGCGAGAGCTTAGGATCCAAGCTAAAAAATATCTGATCCCATTAGTGCCCACTAACATCAGATGAGGGAATGGGGGCTTGGGGTGAGTGGAGCTTGGGTGGTGAGGGTTTACAAATTATAAAACTACTCTTTTGAGGAGGTTTGACAAAGGGTCAACCCTAAGTGGTTCCCCCATGTGGGTCAAAGTCATTATGGGTCCCAATCATTAAGTGTCGAGTCATCATTGATGTGACGGGGTTGAAACCCAGCGTTCAGTATCTCGAGGTTTCGTATAACTTTACGACCATTTATTTATTTTCTTGAATGAACGACATCAGAATTGAGCGAAATGAATTCGATTGTACCTGTATTGTCTATACGAGCCCAATGCAACTGACAGAATTCAATTCGGAGCACGTTAGCTCAATATTTTAAAATGGCGTTGTTGCGGCGCTCGATGTTACCCAAAACAGTTGTTTTCTCCAAATGACCTTAGATTGGAACGAAATGAGTTATGTTGTACACGTATTGATCATACGAGTCTAACGTAACTGACGGAAGTAAATTCGGAGCACGTGTGTTCATTATACTAAAATAGTGTCGTCATGACGTGCTACGTTACTCAAAATGGTCACTTTCACCAAATGACGTCGGATTGGAACGAAACGAGTTCCGTTGCACTCGTATTGACCATACGAGTCTAACGTAACTGATGGAAGTCAATTCAGAGCACAAATGCTTATTAAACTAAAATAGCGTCGTTGTGACGCGCTACGATACTTAAAATGGTCACTTTCACCAAATGACCTCGGATTGGAATGAAACGAGATTTGTTGCACTCATATCGACAATACGAGTCTAACGGAACTGACAAAAGTCAATTCGGAGCACGTATGCTCATTAAACTAAAATAGCGTCGTCATGACGCGCTACGATACTCAAAATGGTCACTTTCGTCAAATGACCTCGGATTGGAACGAAATGAGTTTTTTTGCACTCGTATCGACCATACGAGTCTAATACAACTGACGGAAGTCAATTCGGAGCATATATGCTCAATATACTACTTCGGTGTTGCGGCGAAGCGTCATGCTACCCAAAATAGTCGTTTCCTCTAAATGACCACCATTATGAGGTGGAGGTCGGGTCATCGTTTTCTAGGACCCGGACTAAGTTCCTCCAGGGGTTCAATTGAATTGGCTAGAACCCTTTTTTAAAGTTGGGATGTTACACGTAAGGTCTAGGTTAGGTAGTGTGAATACCAGCCTAAGAGTGGGGTGGCCCAATCCATTGCCTCTGTTTGTCACTACGAGAGGTACCTGAGAGTTTAGCTAACTCCAAATCGGGGAACTAAAAGTCTGTATGCACAGAGTTATGTGAGTGAGTTGTACTAGTGTGAAACATATTCATTAAACCTTGCATAACACTTCATATCATACATAACATTGCATATAACCTATACCCCAACGTATAAATTATAATGGGATCTTGTATACGATGGGTCTTTCAAAACGACCCCTTCACTTATAAGTTTGTATGGGCATTCTTATAAGTTAAGGTTACTCTTTCTGTGATGGTAGTTAACTGCTTTACCATTTACTATACTGCTTCTTTATTGTCAATTCTTTACTACTACCTCACTATTGTTATAATATAATTGTGTAAGTAGGCCATGTGATGGATAGTTTAGTACATGATTCCTGATAGTTAAGGCCGCTGCCATCTGCTTGTACTTTCTACTTTGATATCCCTCCTCTTCATTCCTCCCGCTCGGTGCCTAGGAGTCACCGGGGAGGGGTGGGGGATCCTGGCTTAGTCTTTTGAATAACGGTCGGTTGTGACCAAACACCACAGGGGCTCCGGTTGGAAGATAGGGAGCTGCCCTTGGAGATCCAGCGCAACCAGGGTACGATGTAGAAGGAGGTGATCCAGCCTAGCCCGGTAGCAGCAGCAGCGACCATGGGTTCTGTGAGTGATTAGTATCTATTACTTCCGCGAGTGTCTGTAGTGAGGATCTTATGTACCGTGCAGGATCCCCTTTTATATTCAGCTTTTCATTTATCTAGACTATTGGTGATATTCCATTTATATAGTATTGTGATTGTGGACTTACTTATATATATTTATATATTCTTCATTAATTTCTCTGTGATGTATGGTTGGCCTGGATGTTGGATTTGCCGATAGAATCGACGTCTTGTAGTGGCGACCTTCCCGAGAGTTGGTGTCACCGCAAGGCGGCGGTTCTGGGCATAAGACCCGGTGGATAAGCAAAAAAAAGGTCTTACAATTAGTATCAAAGCACATCTCAGGTCATCAAGAAATAGGAATTCCACAACCCTCGGGTCACCCCGTGCGAGCTTAGTTTGCGGACAAACTAGCAGCGGAAGCAATTGTGTGCCCATAAGGAAAATCACATGCAACAGTCCACTTTTATCTAGATTTTGGCCAACCCTCTTACAATTAACTTTTTCTCATGTAGCCTTCAATGAACCCTGCCCCTCAGCAGGAAACACCTCAGGCACAGACTGTCATTCCGCCTCTGCCGGTTCCTACTTCGTTTCAGCAATCAGAGATGGGTCAAGTTCTGACGGTAATCTTGGAGGCTTTCAGAGCACAGTAGGTCCCAGCTCCGCAGCCAAATCCTGGGTCAAATTGGTTGAGTGCCTTACGATGCCTCTTCCCTCCATCATACACCGGGACGGAGTCAGCAGTGCGGACGGAGGAATGGCTGGATATCATCTATGAGACGATGGCAGGGATACGATGCCCGACAAATATGGTTGTGTCCTTAGCTTTGTCATGCTTGGAGTCTCATGTCAAGAGGTGGTGGAAGTCTCTTATGGACACCACCTATACAAGATGTGAGTGTGCGGATATCACATGAGATGAGTTTAAGACGGCACTTTTGGAGCATTTTGTGCCTCAGACTGGGAGGGACGAGCTAGAGGAGAGATTTCTGTAGCTGAGGCTGGGCAGCAGATCAGTTTTGGAGTACTATCAGGAGTTCTCCCACTTAGCTCGCTTCACTGATTCATTTCAGCTGGACGATGCGGGTTATGCGAAGAGGTTCTACAAGGGCCTCCGGTACAATCTGAGGCATACCCTCCTTTTTTTGTTGATGACACCCATGCCTGGATTTTAGAGATGACAAATAAGTTGGAGGCGGACCAGCTCTTGGTTCGAAGCAGAGGAAAAAGTCATGCAGTCGACCCAGTTATTGGTGGTAGGGGTCAATAGTAGAAGGGTCGGTTCATCGGACATAGGAGATGTGGGGAAGTACCCCATCCAGAAGATAGACAGGAGCAGAGGGCTCCTGTAGTAGTGGCCCCTCAGCCGCTACATATATGGGAGATGTAGAGGCAGGTGGATGGGGCACCTCCCCCACTTTTATGCTACCACTACAATCAGCCTGGACATATTTGGGTTAATTGCCCCAGGAGAGCTCCACCACCACCAGCACCACAGGCTGCCCCACCTGCTCAGCACTTCAGAGGCCGAGGATGTGGTCGAGGCCGATGATTTCATGGTGGAGATCGTCGACCAGCTAGGGAACAAGTCTATGCACTGGATCTTGCTCAGCCCTGGATTCCGGAAAGAGTCATTGCAGGTATGTTAGAGTTCTAAATTTTTTTTCAATATAGAAATGATATAGGATTGCCAGAAGTAGAAACCTAGTCACCTAAAACTATGAAACAAATTCAGGAATAGTAAATGTATAAGGAAAGCCTGCTCATACCCTGTTCGACACGGGAGCATCATACAACTTCATCTCGAAAGACTTCGTCAAGGACTTGGATCATGTTCGACACTACATGGGAGATATCAGAAGGGTGCGTCTTCCTAACAGGTCGGAGATGGAATCGACGACAAAGTGCCTCCTAAAGGTGGCCATTGAAGGCCTAACACTCGATGCTCCAGCAACAATCTTGAAGATGCCGGACTTCGACCTGGTCTTGGGGATGACATGGCTCAGATGGAACCATGCCCAGATTGATTGCCCGGCAGGGAAGGTCGTGCTAAGATACGACAACACCTACGCGGCCTTCGAAGGTATTATGTCGGCCTCCCATCATTTACTTTCTTCTACTCAGACCATCAAGGCCCATCTACAGGGAGATGAAGTTTATATGATTTATTTCGAGATGAAGGAAGCAGAGACTCCCCTAACCAATATTCCTGTTGTGCGTGATTTTCCTGACGTATTTCCGGAGAAGCTACTCGGGTTACCGCCGCACAGGGAGAAAGATTTTCAGATTCAGCTAGTGTCGGGGGCGAGGCCGGTATCTAGGGCTCCAAAGGAACTAGCAGAGTTCAGAAGCCAACTACAAGAACTAGTGGAGGCAGGATTCGTTAGGCCAAGCTCCTCATCATGGGGAGCCCCAGTATTGTTTGTGAAGAAGAAGGATGGGACTCTCAGGCTATGCATTGATTATTGAGGATTGAATATGCTGACGATACGGAACACGTACCCCTTTCCAAGAATAGATGAGTTATTTGATCAATTGGAGGGAGCTCATTGGTTCTCGAAGCTTGATTTAAGATCCGGGTATTATTAGTTATGGATTCAGGAGGAGGGCATTCCAAAGACAACATTTAATAGCCGATATGGCCTCTATGAGTTCACAGTGATGTCATTCGGCCTCACGAATGCACCCTCCGCATTCATGAGTCTGATGAACCGAGTGTTCAAGGACTATCTCGATGTCTTTTTCATCGTGTTTATAGATGACATCCTCATCTACTCGAGGACGGAGTAGGAGCATACACGGAACTTGGCACTAACTTTGGAAAAGCTCAGGGAGCGTAGCCTACATGCGAAGTTCAGTAAGTGTCAGTTCTGGTTGAAGGAGGTGGCCTTTTAGGTCACATTATCAGTGGAGCAGGGCTAGCTGTGGATCTGGTGAAGATTCAGGCCATGCAAGATTGGCCGTCATTGAAGACAACATCCGACATACAGAGTTTCTTAGGACTCGCCGGTTACTGCCGAAAATTCATGGAGGGATTCTCCCGGATTGCCCTTCCACTCACATCTCTGACGAAGAAGGATACACCATTCGTATGGACACCGCAATGCGAGACTGCCTTCCAGGAGCTAAAAGATAGGCTTACCTCGGCTCCCATCCTTGCCCTTCCATTTGGGAAGGAAGGATTCCAAGTCTACACTGATGCGTCATATCAGGGGTGGGTGTCGTATTGATGCAGCATGGGCATGCGATAACTTATGCTCCTCGCCAGTTAAAGAAGCACGAACAAAACAACCCAGTGCATGACTTAGAGATAGGGGCATCAATCTTCACCTTAAAGATCTAGAGGCATTATCTATATGGGGTCCATTGTGATATCTTCTCGGATCATAAGAACCTCAAGTATGTGGACACTAAGAAGGAGCTGAACATGTGGCAGAGGCGATGGGTGGGGTTTCTTTCTGACTATCAGTATACTATGCACTACCACCCAGGGAAGGCGAATGTAGTGGTAGATGCTCTTAGCAGGAGAGCTACCGTATCGGGTTCAGAACCCCAGATGATGGCTATGGAGCTGGTGCGGATGCTGGATGACATGCAGATATCCTTGGTGTCCAAGGCTGACCCTGAGGCCTATAAGGAGCATCTAACCTCGATGAGCGTTATTAGAGATATAAGGAATCGCATCAGGGATGAGCAAAGGCAGGACGTTATGTTAGAACTGATATTCAGGGCTTTGGAGGTAGGCACGGCTGGGGATTACTCGTTGAAGGATGATCTCTTACTTTTCAGAGGCAGAGTGTATATACCGTAAGGAGGTCAGATTGAGGAAGATATTTTGACCGAGGCACACTATAGCAGGTACTCAGTGTACCCTGGGATCTCGAAGATGACAACCGATCTGAAGAGGACTATGTATTGGTCGGGTATGAAGAAAGAGATCACCTACTTCGCGACACACCACGGGACTTGCCAACTTGTGAAGACCGAGTGCAAGAGCCCGGCAGGATTACTACAGCCACTACCAGTACCGGAGTGGAAGTTTGATGATATCACGATGGACTGCATACATGGACTTCCCCGTTCTTGTGTTGGAAATGATTCGATATGGGTGATCGTTGACAGACTGACGAAGGTCGCTCAATTTATTCCAGTCAGGAAGGACGCTCAGGTCGGTGTTTTAGTACGAATATTTGTGGAATAGTTCGTTCGCTATCATGGCATGCCCAAGACGATCGTATCAGATCGGGATGGTCGATTTATGTCTAGGGAGAGGAGAGCAGTCCAGACTTACCTAGGCTCTCATTTGACTTTCAGTACCGCATTCCACCCTCAGACGGATAAACAGACAGAGTGTACCAACTGGACGATGGAGGATCTTCTACGCATATATACCGCGAGGAGCCGTGGGAGAGACTGTTGCCACTTATTGAGTTTTCTTATAACAACAGTCATCAGTTCAGTATAGGCATGAACCACTATGAGACATTATATGGACGAAGGTGCAGGACTCCACTATCATGGATCCAGGATGAGGATCCAAAGACACTTGGCTCAGAGTTTGTGGAGGACACGAACGCTTAGGTGTGACTGATTTGAGACGGGATGTTGGAGGCCCAGAGTAGACAGGCCAAATACTATGATGTGTGGCATCGTCAGGTAGAGTTTCGAGTTGGAGACCGGGTATTCTTGAATATATGCCTGATGCATGGAGTCTCGCGAGTACACTAGCGGAAGAAGCTCGTCCTAGATATATGGGGCCCTATAGGATCCTGAAGTGGATCGTCCCCTTGGCTTATAGGGTGGAGCTGCCGCCAGAGTTAGCGGGTTTGCATGATGTCTTCCACATCTCCTCCTGGAACTTTTCACTACAGGTATAACTTTAAAAGCCTGAAAGTTTCTCAATCATTTACTTTTAGTAGGAACCCTCGTAGGCCTAAGCTTAATTTCGGGGACGAATTTTTTTTTATGCATTGGATTTGTAACATCCAACAAATAACTAGACCTCTGGGAGGGTTATTGTTATGACCAGGTCATGACAAAGCCCGAGAGAATTGAATTTTCCCCCAAATTATAGAAAGAGAAGGGGCATTCATGGCCTTGAATATCATGAGTCACCCAATTTCTCCTCTAATAGTTCAAATTCATCCCCCCTTAATTAATTTGGGGGAGATTCATGGCTTTTCCCGGCCTCTTAGAGGAGGAATTCAAGGAGATTCAAGTTAGCCGAAACACCCCCTTCATGGTCATTAATGGCAATCAATGTTGTAACCTCCCCCTCCCTCAATTGAAGCCTTTAACACCTTCAGATGTCGGAGGGGAGAGAAACCCCCATCTTTCCAGAAGAAATCGGGCTCTCTAAGCAAGGATTGACCATGGCCCCCAAAGCTTCCCAAGCCTCCATGGTGAACCGACGGCTGACTAGGCAAACGACCACTCAGGTTCGATCCTCTTCTCCTCCCTTGGTGCATAGATCTCAATCAACTTGGGGCTTAATTCGAGCCAAATTGGGCTCGGATCAAGCTTCCAAATGGGCTCATTTTTGAGCCTCTTTCCCCTACCATAAATCCCCCTTCCAGACACCTTCGACCGGCAAACGGCCCATAATAGCCGGCCATCACCTCGACGAAGGTGGTGGTGGCAATAGCCGGCCGGGAGGGTGTGTGGGTGGCCGGCAAATCAAGCCTAAAGATCACCCGGGACGGGAGATCGTGGACCGTCCAACCATTGGGGATGATGAACCCTAGGCGTCGGATTGGCGTGATCGGCTATACACAGATCAAAATGTTTTAATGAATACATTTATTTCATTTTGTCATATAATATGCAGCAGTTAGTTTTATTTATTAAAAATACTTAGAGGCATGTACAGTAAAAGTGTTCAACATGAAAAAGGTGGTCCTTTAGGTAAAATTTAATTCAAAATTTGTTCAAGCAATTTGACCAACAGGATCTCCCTCAGCACTCTTTTTGGTGCAAGGTGTCCCTAAGGCTAACCAAAAATTAAATTGAATGCCCCCATTGATCCACTCAATCAAATAGTCTGAAAATTTAACCATAGGCTAGTATAGTCATGACTCACATCATATCCAAAAATAAAAAAAAATTGGAGATGATTTTTCTATAGTTTTTGTAATAATTTAATAAATCATACATGGGTTAAATATAGGGTCTATGGACCTCCAAATCCCCGAAATCTTGGGTGGATGGCTTGTGGGGTCATTATATAACCATGATAAAAATCTCAACCCATTTGGGTTTGATTAGACTTGGTAAACTAGTATCCAATCTTGGTCACCTAGGGAAAGTTAACTCTAGTTCACCAAAATGCACTTTGTGGATTTGAGTGTCATCCCTCAACACAATGAGACTAAACTCTGGTCACCACTTTTCTATCACATGAAACACCCCCACAAGTAATTTTAGAAGGTTTATGGTTGGAATACCAAGAAAACCTAGTTCAACCTCTAGGGATACATATTGGGGTTAATGAAGGGAATGAGGTCATATCTCCATGGATGGGCTTGAAACTTTGTAGATAGTTTCTTTGGGTGAATAAACACCCTGGATAATTTTGTTAGAATTTTTAGAGATATTATCACTTACTGAACATTTAATATTTAAATTGGGAACATTCATTTCAAGTGCAAAATATATGATCATATGTTTTAGGAAAGTTATGAAACTTGGACAGTAAACTTTTCATGATGCTATGAGTCTCTGAAAATCTTATTATAATAGTTGGATAAGGTAATTTGGCAGTTTCTTCATAATGTTCCACAAGTCAGTTTCCGTGATTTAAATTATTTATGTTGTCATATGATTTTAGGAAAATGTGAAATTTGTCCAGAAAGACTCTAGGGTTATTATAATGCTCTGCATTTTTTATTATAATTATTGGATGAGGATTTACAGTGCTTCCTTCACAAATTGACTAAATTCAGTTCTCTTGAAATAATTAATTATGTGACCAAAATGAGTTGTGAAAAATATGGTACTTGGCCAATAAATTTTTTAGGTCATCATGATGCTTTGCAAATTTTGTTAAAATTATTGGATGAGTCTGTGTAGGGGTTTCTTCACAAATTGATTTAAATTTAGTTCCTTTGCAATAATTAATTATGTGGCTAAATGGAATTAGAAAAATATGAAATTGACCAGCGAGCTTCTCTGGTCAATATGGAGCTCTGGTAATTTTATCATAATTTTCGGATGGATATTTACTGTACTTTGCTCATACATTTGTTAAAAGTAGCATTTGTGATTTATTTAAATTATATGGGCTCATGATCTTGTAAAATAGTCAATCTCTGTAGGAGGACATTTTAGACTTATTAGAACCCCTGGAAATTGATTCATGTCATTTCGGTAAAAAGAAGTTGAAGTTCCTTCAAATTTAGATTATGTCTTAATTATTCATATAATCATTTCCCTAGAAATAATCAGGTAGAAAATTAGAAATTACAAATATTTCTTCAATATAGACCATAACCAACCTCTGGATGTGTGGTTCATCATATGAAAACCTTGGGGACATGTAGGACCTTCACAAATATCAATCTTTCCCCTTAAAGGTCGAAGTGGTCTGCGGATAGCCAAAAAAGAGTTTAGTGGTTTTGGGGTCTTTCTATGAGTCCTTGGGTAGGGATTCTTCAGTGAGAGATTATGTAGGTCAACTCTGTGGTGGGAAGGGCAAAATTCCCTTCAAGACCTCTCCTAGTTGTGGGTGAGAGTTGTATGGTTTAGTATACACCTGACTGAAGTGTTAGTGTTCAAGAGAGCATTAATCCTTCTGGTAAATTTTAATACATCCTAGGACACTAAAGTAACATAAGAGAGTGGGTGTTGGGTAGTCACCAATAAAACTAAGTGTCTTGTGAAAGGGAGGTTTTGGGTGTCATCCCATCGTACCTCCCAGTACCGCTGCGAGCCCCTCACAGGGTAGACCTTGGGAAATCCAAGACTAACCCTTAAACTGATAGGGCATGTAACAAAGAAAGAATAATCTAATAACAAGTTCTCAAGTACACATACACACACGCCCTTTTATTATGGGAAGATAGTTTGGTTGGTCTAGTCCTGCGAGCAGTGAGCTCGGTGTGAGTTTAATGAAGGAATGTGCTGCAAGATGTCGCTTGGTATTTGTTGAAATGGACTGGTTAGTCCGGTTAGCCGGTGGCTCGGGAGTTCAATTGTAGCATATGTGCTTGTGCATATAAGTGGTGGGTCATCGATATTAGGCAGTCGTTCGCACCGACGTCAGTATGTTGGCTCGGCAAGTGTGAGTATTCACTTAGACAAGAAAAGACTGGTGGGATGCCAGCATTAGTACATGATGCTACGTAGCACCTAACTAGGTGTACCGAGTAGTATGTAAGGTCTAGGATAGGTAGTGTGAATACCGACCTAGGAGTGGGGTGGCCCAACCCACTGCCTCTGTTTGCCACTACGAGAGGTACTTGAGAGTTTAGTTAACTCCAAATCGGGGAACTAAAGGTCTGTGTGCACAGAGTTGTGTGGGTGAGTTACACTGGTGTGAAACATATTTATTAAACCTTGCATAGCACTTCATATCATACATAACATTGCATATAACCTATACCCCCATCGTATAAATTATTATGAAATCTTTTATACGATGGGTTTTGCAAAACGCCCCCTTCACTTATAAGTTTGTATGAGCATTCTTATAAGTTAAGATTACTCTTTCTGTGATGATAGTTAGCTGTTTTACCATTTACTATACTGCTTCTTTATTGTCATTTCTTTACAACTACCTCACTGCTGTTATATTATAATTGTGTAAGTAGGTCCTGTGATGGATAATTTAGTACATGATTCCTGATAGTTAAGGTCACCGTCACCTGCTTGTACTTTCTGCTTTGATGTCCCTCCTCTTCATTCCTCCCGCTCGATGCCTAGGAGTCACCGAGGGAGGAGTGGGGGATCCTGGCTTAGTCTTTTGACTAACGGTCGGTTTTGACCAAACACCACAGGGGCTCCGATTGGGAGACAGGGAGCTATCCTGGGAGATCCAGCGCAACCAGGGTACGATGCAGGAGGAGGTGAGCCAGCCTTGCTCAGTAGCAGCAGCAACGACCACGGGTTCTTTGAGTGATTAGTATATATTACTTCCTCGAGTGTCTGTAGTGAGGATCTTATGTACTGGGCAGGAGCCCTTTTTATTTTCAGCTTTTCATTTATCTGGATTATTGAGGAAATTTCCATTTATATAGTATTGTGATTGTGGATTTACTCATATATAAATTCTTCCTTAATTTCTCTGTGATGTATGGTTGACCTGGATGTTGGATTTGCAGGCAGAATCGGCGTCTTGTAGTGACGACCTTCCCGAGAGTTGGTGTCACCGCTAGGCGGCGGTTCTGGGCATAAGATCTGGTGGATAAGCAAAAAAAAGGTCTTACAGCGACATACTTATGGCAACTTTGGGAGAGCGGCGGGGGTGGGAAAAGAAGTGGTAGCAAAAGGAGGGTAGGAAAAAGGAGTTATTGGAAAAGGTTTATCACAAATAAAGATGTGTTTGGGTGAACTCCGTTTGCAGAGCTTTTAGAAAAGGGGAAGCACATTATAAAATGTTTGGCAAAATTGGGCATAACCAAATAAAATAAATTCACAAATGCGTGCCTGGGAAAAAAATGGACGACTTGAACGAAAATGCGCGCCAGGGCGAAAAATGCGCGCACAAGCAGAAAATGCACGCCCGAGCAGAAAATGCTCGCCCGGGCCAAAAAATGCGCGCCCGAGAGGAAAATACTCGCAAGAACCCGAAAATGCGTGCCCGAACCCAAAAATGTGAGCACAGGCGGAAAATGCACGCTCGAGCTGAAAATGCGCGCCCGGGCGAAAAATGTGCGCACGAGCGGAAAATGCGCGCCCAATCGGAAAATGCATGCACTGGCGGAAAATGCACGCATGGGGCAAAAAATGCGTGCTCTGGCTTAAAAATGAGCGCTAGAGAGGACAATGCGAATCCGGGCAGAAAATGCGCGCCTAGACCCGAAAATGCGCGCAAGGTGGCGGAAAATGCTCGCCCTTGCGGAAAATGCACATCCGAACCCAAAAATGCACGCCTGGTCTGAAAATGTGCGCACTCACAAAAAATGTGTGCACGCGCGGAAAATACGCCCTCGCTCGAAAAATGCGCGCCCGGGCCAAAATTGTGCGGTGGGCCAAAAATGTGAGCCCAGCCAAAAAAGCGCGCCTGGGCCGAAAATGCATGCCCTAGATGAAAATGCGCGTCCGGGACGAAAATGCGCACCCGGGACGAAAATGCGTGCCCGAGACGAAAATGCGCCCGGGACGAAAATGCGCGCCTGGGACGAAAATGCGTGCCCGAGATGAAAATGCGCACCCGAGACGAAAATGCGTGTCTGGGACAAAAAATGTGCGCTCGGGCGGAAAATGGGCGCCCCAACAGAAAAATGCACGCCTGGGCCGAAAATGAGCGCCCTGGCGGTAAATGCGCGCTCGGGCCGAAAATGCGCGTCGGAGCCAAAAAAGCGTGCATCGATGGAAAATTCCCGCTAGGGCAGAAAATGTGTGTCCGCGAGAAATGGTTCTGTGCGAAAAATGTGCGTCCGGTGAAAAAATGTGCACCCGGGCAGAAAATGTGCGCTCGTGCGGAAAATGCGCGCTCGCACGACAAATGTGCATTAGGTGAAAAAATGCATGTCCGGACTAAAAATGCGCGCTCGTGCGAAAAATGTGTGCCCAGGAGTAAAAATGCATGCCCTGGCCGAAAATGCAAGCGCGGTCCGAAAATGCGCGCCCAGACGAAAAATGAATTGTCAGGAGAAAGATTAGAGTTTCCGCAGTGTTGTCGAAATAGATTGGGAGGAGGAAAACATTTCAGCAAGGTCAGCTGTGTATCGAGATGAGAAAATGTTTTCCGAAAAGGTTGAAAAGTAGGATGCCCATGACTTTTCAAAAAAAAGGAGAAAATGACTTTAAAAAGGAGAAAAAAAGACAAAAATGGAGATGCCCATGACTTTTCATAAGAGGGGAAAATGAGTTTAGGGAGGCAGTTTTTCCAACGAATAGACTTTCCAAACAGTTTGTAAAGTGCGGTAGCGTTATTCAGAAAATGAAATAGAGCTAAAAAGCCCTCCCAAACAGGCTCTTAGAGTTAAAGTAGTTGATAGCGACATACTTAGTATCAGTTTAACTCTAATTGTGACGGGCTTTAGAAGTCTTCACTATAACTCGCCCTTTGCCTTCGCTCGCGACTTTCATTTCTTCTCAAAGACGAGTTGAGCGAAGTTTGATTGAAAAAGGAAGTTCATGTTTTTGTCTTCTCATCTGAATCTAAGCTTTGGGGAACACTTGAATTCATGGTTACTCAATGAGAGGGCATGCGATTAGTCGCACCGCTCATGGAGAAAAGATTTCGGGCCTAAGTATTGCGGTGTGCTCTCAACATGTGAGACGTCTTTTAAGGGGCAAAACTATGAGGGTCTTGGATCCAAAGCAAACATTAACTCACATGGTTGGCCCGGGGTCACAACGGTAGACCCGGGATGTTCTGTTTGGTATCATAATGGATTCTCTCGATCCAGGTGTGGGCTAAATTTGAGAAAGAACCTCATTTGAAGGGTGGTTGAGTGAATAATAGGCAGAACATCACGGTCAACAAGAGGACATATTTTTACACACACATATCTATTAGGGGAGATAAAAAAATTTGGGCCTCAGATGAGAACTCTAACAAGTCCCTTAACAATAGAGTAAGAACAAGAAAAAGAATAGTCCCTTAAGGCATAAGCCAATGTCATTCATTCATCAACCATTTTCAATATAATTGGATGGTCCTATTAGCCAAAAGTTTGAAAATAGGGAGGAGGGTCAATATCTTTAGCATTGGAAGGTGTGAGACTCAGGGTCTGTTTGGAACAGCTCTGGCGGATTGAAAAGCTACTTATCGAATAGAGATTGTTAAACAGAGCTCTTTGAGAAGCTATTTTGAAATAGTTGCAGACTATTTAAAGAGTCTGTGTATAAGTGTTGATTGAACAGAGCTTTTTAATTAAGGGTATTGATATAACAGCCTTTTTGAGAGTTGTTTTTTCAAAACGTCGATATTAAAATATTATTAAATATTTGAACATAACAATTAAAAATATTACAAAATATTTAAACTTAATAAAAATATATATAAATTGTTCCCAAACATGAAAAGAAGTAAATTTTTCTGGTGCATTCTTTCCATATTTTCCAATCATTTTTGTTCACCTACGCGATAAAAAAATTTGATATTAATCATATTTTTAAATATGATGATTTTTAGAATTTGTTAAAAAGATGTCAGGAAATTTTTTACATGCGGGCGATGTATAATTCTTCAGCAATACTATCTTGTACTGCAGACATATGATCAGATCCCCCGACATCAAATATATCAGTCTCAATATCATCCTCTGTTGTAGGGTCATCATCCTCTGGGGGTATGAATGAGTCATCAACAATGGTTCTCTTTTCCTGGGATCATCTCAAACTCGTCTCTCCATGTTTTAATTCTTTCCACAACTTCCAGTCTTTCTTGAGGTGATCTGATTTATTCTTCATTTGCATTCAATCGTAGCTTTTTTCAGTGCGTTGTTTAAAAGTCAAAATCAAGTTTTTCCAACCATCCTTGCTAAAGTAGGTGGTAGGTCGATTACCCAATCCAATTTCTTTGATGCAAAGATCACAGAAGATCAGGACTTCGTTTGACTCCCAACTCGCTGAAATTCCACACTCCATTGGTTTACTCATTGTACTATAAACCCAAACATAATAGTTAAATAACTGTTCTATAATAAAAGAAGAAGAACCTTGAAAAAAATACACACGCATATAAACCCAAAATTACGAGTTAAAACACACTCATAAAAAAATACACACACACTCATCCACACATTCATCTAAAAAATCACTCACACACACTCATCCACACATACACATACACACAAGCACACACTCATCCACACATACACCATACACACTCATCCAAACACACACACACACACACACACATACACTTCCAAACACACACACACACACACACACACACACACACACACACACACACACACACACACGCACACACTCATCCACACATACACATACACACACTTATTCCAAAAACACACACACACTCATCCACACATACACCATACACACTCATCCAACACACACATCCAAAAAAACAGACACTCATCCAACACACATATACACACATACATCCAAAAAAAACACTCATCCACACATTCACACATACACACTTATTCCAAAAAAAACATACACACACTCATCCACACAGACACCATACACACTAATCCAACACACATATGATAGGGGGAGTTGCTCAAAGTATTCTACAAATCCTCCATCAAGTTTGGAATGGAGTCTTATAGTACTTCCAGCATAGGACCGGGTCCTAGAGTGACACGAAACCTATTAGGCTTATCCGAGTCGGACTCGACACGACAGGACATATATATAAATACATTAACAACATACACACATATCCAAAAAAACACACACATACACACACTCATCCACACATACACCGTACACACTCATCCAAAACACACACACACATATACACACACACCACACATACACACGCACACACACCACACATACACACTCACATCACACATACATGCAAACTCATCCACAAAACACACACACACACACACACACATTCACACTCACATACACACTCATCCACACAAAAAACACACACACCTCAACGCCCACAAACTCATCCACAAAGCATAACAAACAACATAATCAACTACCTTAAAATGAAAAATCTGAATCAATACAAAAAAATTTATACCTGAAAATATTGGTAAATATTGTACTTTAATAATTTTTTGTATTTTATACCTGAATCAATACAAAAAAAATCTGATTCAAGGAGATATGAGGAATTATTAGCAGAGAAATTATACCTGAATCAAGGAGATTTGAGATCTGGACTTGGGAGAGGAGCAAACGGTTTTGAATCGTCGGAGGAAGCAAATCTGGCCTCTGAATCGCCGGAGGAAGAGAAGCAAGCGGTCGACTGAGTTGGAGGAAGCAAAGGGCTCCGAATAGCCGGAGGAAGAGGAGCAGGTGGCCGACTGAGATGGTGGAAGCAGAGGGCTCCTAATCGCCGGAGGAAGCGAAGTAGGTGGTCGGCGACTGGATGTTAGTGTTCGACTAGGAGAGAGGTGGCCGGCGAGGAGAAGAGTCGCTCGTCAAGGAGAAGACAGTTGAGGAGGGATTTTGGGAGCTCGTCGAGGAGAAGACTATTAGGGCTCTGGCGGTGGTCGGCGAGTTCATCGACGAGAAGACGGGAGCGAAGAATCGCGGGATCGCTGCGCAGTCGGGGGGGGAGAGCGAGACGCATGATTTTGGGAGCGATTTTGGGAGAGCTATATGTGATGAGTTAGCAGATTCTTGAATAGAACCTAAACCGGCGTTTGTAAAACCGTGATTTTGAAAGAGTTGTGTTCTTAAACAACCCAAAAACTGCTCTGGCGGATGGAATAGTGATTTTTCATCCGTCAGAGTTGTCCCAAACATACCCTCAATATATTAGGTGTGAGAATATGTTGTGGCGTTTAAGGAGTTCTTAATGAGTTGAGAAGCAAATGAATTTATGTATTTTTTTCAAGATGACAATAAATTTTAATTACTACTAAAGGCTTAATTCACACATTTTAGTTAAAAGGGTAATTTTGGCCATGCACGAAGGGTGGAAGGAATGAGGTACAAAGTGATATGGCAAGTCAAATGATTATGTGACGTGGAGGTTAAGGCTACGTTTGAACAAAAATGTATCATCATAGAATGCATATTTGGCAAGACATTGGTTATGACCGCCGCAAAGAAAAGAAAACTAGTTTTGAACACGAGTGGATGAAGTTCCTTGGGCAAATCAGGTGTTCACGAACGACAGTTCATAACCCCCGCGTTCACGACCGCCGCCGCCGCCGTGCCAAGTAGGATTGGATTATAGAGAATAGATTTAGGCTAACTAATTCTTTATCGGATATATTTTGTACGGCATCCTATTCTATTTTTGAATCTCTCAAAAGTTTACTTTTTTTCCCAAAGTATTTAGAGATATTTTCATCAAAAGTTTGCTATTTATTTTATTATTAAATTAATTTGTTCTTATATCTTTGTGAGAATAAGATTTGTATTAATAGTATTCGTAGAAATTAGAAATATACATGGAGGACACGACAACATGTCCCCCTGGCAACCTCGGCAAATCATCTCGGCGATCTTAGCAGATCACCTTGGGGGAGCTCAGCAGATCACATCGGGGACCACAACAGATCAGCTCGTCGGCCTCAGCAGATCAACTCGGCGAACTAAGCCGGTCCCCTCAGTAAGCTTAGTAGATCATTATGCAACGAGTGAGAGACAGTTCAAACCCCACGGATGTCACATTTGATTATTTGGCGACCTCGACTGTCTTCCCCCCAAACTCGCACAACACTTGATTCGAAAGGAAAAATTCTTATACACTAATGAGCATACAACAAGACCTCAACAATGTAACGAAATCATCTCGATAAGCAATAATAGTCTTTTATCTTTTTTACTGTGCTAATATAAACATTATTAAATAGAAGCGCTCTCCGCAGCCCTTCTCCACAAAAAACTCCAAAGAGCTGGGAATGCAATTTTAATTCATAATGGAAACATAAACATCCCTCATTTTGAATCCCCCCCCCCCTGAATATTAATGAGTTCCTATTTCCGTAGGTGAGGTCGGGCATTCAGGAACGGCAGTTCATAACCGTTGCATTCACGACCCAAACGGAGCCTAAATCCGCACATCTGACCTAATTTTTGCGTAGAAGCATGACCCTAAAATCCGAAAACTAGCAGAATATACACCATGAAACTTCAAAACCAACAATGAATGAATTTGTTCAAGAACCAATCGATCACGCACCCATATTTAAACAAAAATGCTTTTTTTTTTTCATTTTTTAAGAGCTGTTTTCTCGACGGTCTGCTAGATCGTTTCTTTGTCGGACGTAAAAAATGCGCGCAACGCCTGGACGGAATAATCTCTCCTCTCACAGACATAATATGCAGAAAATACAAAAGATCAATCATTACATGCCCTCTGATGGTCTAAACTTTGGAGAAAAAGTTAGTTTTCACAATCCTACAACATAGATTGCCAAAACTAGTAGCCCTAAGCTCATGCTTGCATATAAACCCTTGAGTTTTATATGCATCAAGGACAGCAGAAAAATACATTGGATAGAACCTAAGAAAAATTATTAATAATAATTTACCAGAATTAAGCTTCTATCCATCGCCGCCGCCCGTGCAGCCGGGTCATCGACATAACGCATCTGCGCAAACCAACAAGGAAATGGTTTCAACTTGGAACAAATTCCGGTGTCGTCATCGCTCGTGCTTAGATGGTCTCCTCCGGCGGAGGGGTGAAATCGACCTCGATCTCCGGTTCCTGCGTCGAAAGGAGATTTTGAATCAGGTTTAGGGGGGCGCAAGGATCGATGAATAGATCGTGTTATAATCACCTTTTAGTTTTATTTGTGGTGTCTAAACATTGTAGAAATAAATGATCAAAATGGTCCCCCAACTATTTACAAAGTAATTGTTTTGAAAAAAAAAATCCCAGACTTAATCCATCCAGTAGTTCAATCAAAAAAATCAACAAACAAAAAGCAGGATCTCTTTTAAACAAAAAAGAGAAGCTCTTGGAGAAGGAGGTTAGTGGAGTAAAAAAGAAAGACTAAGGCTCCGTTTGGTATAGTGGTGGCAGTCCGCAGTCATGAACTGGTGGATGAAGTTCCGATAATTTAACTGGGTGCCCATCATGCCAAACTTCAGTCTTGAACATAAAAGTGGATGAAGTTCCTTAGGTGCCCGTTCACGAATGACGGTTTTACCATCGCGTTCACGACCGCTACCATCATGCCAAACGGAGCCTAAATGACAAATTCTTCTCTGAATTCCAATTTATATAGGCTTCCTAGCAAGTTTAGGATGACATGAAAGATTGTTGAAAATGATATCTACAGTGGCAAGAATAGACGGCAGAGAAGTGATCGCACCCCTTGTCCTCGAGGTTGAACTAATGCGGGGGCGTTACTTGTGTCGTGGAGAGGTTGACGAGTTTCGGTGGCGATGAATTAATTTTGTAGAGGTATGATGAAGCACACTAGTCATTGTTGGTATGGTTATGGGCGAACAAATACTCAATCATCAGTGGAGCTGTCAACCGATGACTGGTGGCGGAGTATTCGGTGGACACATAACCGGCAGAGAATACTGTACAAAGATGTTGGTAGATGGTTTGTCAAAACAAGGGTACTCCACATGGAAGTGGAGGCCAACCGACTAGACTAGTTGTCAACGGAGGAATCATTGATGGATTTGTCGGCATAAGAGTGGTTAGTGCCTCAATGGAGTACTCGTCTCCAAATAAGTGGTCGCGGAGAAGTTGTCGGGTGGTGGAAGGGTGGGCGGTGGAGTAACCGTCGGAAAAGTAGTTTTGGGTGGAGTACTCTCTGACGTAGTTTTGGGTGGTTGTCATCAACAGAAGAGCATTCATCGATAAGGTTGAAGACCTTTGGATTGGGCGGAGGTACGTGTTGGTGCATTGCAAAATGATTGGTGGGAGAAATAGAGTCGTCTTGGGATTATGAAAGATTACGGCGCTGAGTTGTTGGAGTCATACGCCAAGGCAAGGTCAACACCATGAAGGAAGATTACGAAAAAAATTTGGAAAAAAATTATGACCTAAAAGTTATTCACAATGTCATGTAGTAAAAGATATGCCGACATATCTGATTTTTTCTAATATATAGGCCGACATAAAATTTTAAAATAGTCCACTTTTATTTTAGGTTGTGTAAGTATATCACAACATACATTTGTTAATTTATGTTAAACAAAAAATTACAACATTCTACAGATTATTAACTGAGGATTTTTATGTTCTTAACAAAATTTTATCAAGCACAAGAAGATTTGTTATCAATCAAGAAAACTTAATTTAGTGCTATCTAAATAAATTTATTATACAATGTTAAATAAATTTTAAATTTATTTGTACTTATTTTGGATATTTCTTAGTAGTAGTCGTAATGTGTTACTAATAATTTATTTTGGATTCTTTTCTTTATTTTGGGATATACATGACTCATTGTTTGCATACGTGTTATTCTATTTTTTACCTTTAGAACATACAAGTGCACTTAAAATATATCTTTATTTATGAGACATTGAAATCCGATAATTTAAATATCATCGGCATATCTGGCATATCTCTGATATCTTGTATTTTAAAACTCAATCCGACGTGTCGCCAACTACCGATATTTACAAACTTGGTTATTTGTCTTTGCCAATCATGGTAGGAAAAACAAGGGAGGTGGAATGGCGAGGAGAAGATGTTTGGCAAGATGGGCTTGGATAAAGTAATGGGAATTGCATCCATCGACGAGGATGTGTACTGGAGTATAGAGAATGTACTTGGGTATGTGAAGTGTACGAGTTGAAGAATGGCCAAGATGAATGTGATTAAGTTATCAGGGTGGTGGGTGTATCGACGAGGATGCAATAGTGAATCATTGTTCCTTGTGTGTATTGTGGTATGACAAAAATTATCTGACTTTGAAGATCTAAGTGTGGGGTTCAACACTGTCAAAACATGGAAACTTCACGTGAAAGGTAGTTGGTTGAGGAGATGCAATATTGTCAGCTTGTGCGCGGTGGGGTAAGAGATGGAAGGGTCAATGGTGGTTTGGGGTGATGTTGGTGGTGGGTTTATACAAATATGGTAGAGGTCACTTAGAAAAACCATGGTGGCGATGATGAAACAGAAGATAGATTTAACATGACCGATGGAGGAAGCGTGGGAGACAATGAGTTTGTTGAGGTGAGAGATTACAACCACTAGCTTTTTGAAGTGTGTGCAATCCATAGGAACTCTTTTCTCAGGGCTAGAGTACTTTCTTTTTAATGTAAACTTCTTAACATGTTTATAAAAATGTAAAACATATTACAATGACATAAACGATAGTTTCATATAATATTTCTAACTCGGTTGATGACTACTCGTCAAGGGTAGCTGGTGCAAGAGTAGTTGTGATTGCATCACATGCCAAGGGAAATAGTAAATCTTTCATAACCCATTAACATTTAGGCTCCGCTTGGCACGGCGGTGGCATTCATGAACGCGGTGGTTATGAACTGTCGTTCGTGAACGCCCGACCTCACCTAAGGAACTTCATCCACTTTTATGTTCAAAACTAGTTTTCTTTTCTTGGTGGCGGTCATAACCATTGTCTTGCCAAACATGCATTCTATGATGGTGATGTTTTTGTCCAAACTCACCGGAGCAAAAAAAACGCGCCAAACAGAGCCTTAGGCTCCGCTTGGCACGACGGTGGCGGTGGTAAACGCAGTGGTAAAACCGTCATTTGCGAACGGACACCTAAGGAACTTCATCCACTTTTATGTTCGAGTGAATGAAGTTCCTTAGGTGGGCGTTCATGAATGACGGTTTTACCACCGCGTTCATGACCACCGCCACTGTACCAAACGGAGCCTTAATCTGATGTTCACCAAAAGATCATAATGCTCTCATTTGATAGGTCTAGAAGGCCGTATTGTAGAAAAAAAATGTTACAAATGGTTGGGAGACCGTTGTGATCATTTATCAAACTCAGTAATAGGAAGTAGAGTGTGGAGAGTTCTTACCTTCTTGCAGTAGAGTAAGGGGAATGCCTGCTATGAGAATGCTTGCTAGGGGGAGACCGCGAGACTTGTCTAGAAATGAAAAAAAAACAGTATGATGACTAAATGAAGAAATAGATGTTTGATCCTGAGTTGCATTGCTTGATCACAACCTTCCTGCATGCTTGAAAACACTATTTTGGGGAAAATTATGTAAAAAAAATTCTATACAAGTACAGCAAGGCCAAAACTGCACATGTTAAAATCGACCATGTCAGAAAACACAGGTACAAAGGCATGCAGGAGTCAAAATTCACATATGGAGGACTCCAAGGTTTAGGCGCAAACCCTTTACTAGACTTTAAGTCAAGAAGACTAGCTATAACTTATAAACAAATATTAGGACTTCTGGTCTCTCTCTTTTCTTTTCTTCTTTTCAAAATACATGAATAGTTCTCTTTGCTTCAAGATCATCAAATAAATCCCACAATTTTATAAAATAACCAGTAAAGTTACAGCTACGATTTACTTTAGTCGTCGATAATTTCCTTGAAATACTGCAAGCTAGACACTAGCTAATATTTGGTCCCTTTGCTTTCTCTCATCTTTCAAAAAAGAGAAGTAATATTTGGTTAAGAGAACCATAATTAAAATAAAGAGAATATCCAGAATTGAAGTTGGTCAAAGAGAATCAAGCTCATGGGGAGATCCGATAAAAGTTAAAAAACCACGGGGTCAATTGTGACATCCTCACTTTTTCCATACGTCGAATTAAATTTCTTCTAGCAAATCAATCTCGTGAACAATAATTTGCATTAATAATATTATTTTCAACATTAGAAAAATAATTTAACTTATGACAAATTTTATTTTAAAATTTTCAGGAATTGCTGCTAATTCTATGCTAATTATGTGATGAAAAATCCAATTTTATTGAAAGAAATTTTGATAAAAGAATTAATTTATTATGATAATCATATGAAAATTTATTTTAAGACCTAATAATTTTTTTTAGCAATTTTTCTAGCCATGGGAGCTGTTTAATAGATTTCCTAGTATTTTTCTATTTAGTTTTAAATAGATTTGCTCCACTCTTTAAGTAAGAGTGATCCTAGCTCTTGATTCCATTCTCCAACCGATGGATGCCATGTTCCCTAGGCCAAACCCTTCAAATCCCCTACGATTTGTCTCAGTTCACGTATGCATGAGGATAGCTCTTTGTCTACTCACCGACGCTGGCGTGAATGGAGTTCCTCGAGCTCTGTAATGGCCCTTGCCACATGGAAGTCCTCACATGGGCAGCGGACGACTGTCCCAGAGCATTTCCACCTCTTCTTAAAGCCCTACACTCCTAATGGAATTTCTTTGTTCAAACCATGAGATAAACCATCCCTAGAAGCCCCATTCCTTGGTATTGCTCATCCTTTGTCGTGAAGCTCATCTTCGTGGCTCCAAAGAGGGATTCACAGAAAGGAAAACCCCAATCACTGCTAAGGTGAGTTTTTCCTCTCCCAATTCTCTAGATGCATTAGAAAATTTTGGATCTTCTAATGTCAGAAGTTGTGAAATCATAGGAGTAAGAACTACATTTAATAAAGGGCAGCCCGGTGCACAAAGCATCCCCGCGCAGCAAGGGTCCGGGGAAGGGTCCCACCACAAGGGTAAAATGTAGGCAAACCTTACCCTGCATTTTTGCAAGAGGATGCTTCCAGGACTCGAACCCGTGACCTCAAGGTCACACGGCAGCACCTCAAACGGTCCGCAATGCTCCCTTTCTAAGAACTTCATTTAATAACCAAGTAAAATAATATTTTTATCTCTCCTAAAATATCTATGACAATCTTCTTAATGGAATTAGTCACCTTATCTCACATCAAATTTAGTGGAAATATAGAACTATAGTAAGCTTTGTTTAACAATATAACTTTAAATATTAAACAGCCACACCTTTTAAATTCTACGATTTAATCCTAAGGAAATTATTTCTTCTAATTATTTGTGATTTTTTTTTAAAAAAATTATCCGTAAAATTGCTATTTTATGTTGTGTGGTAAACTCTCTCATGAAATCATTTGATAATTTTTACAATAAGCTCTCTTTTCTTCCAAGTAAAATGAAGTCGATATTTGGGTGGCTTCACTTGTTTAACTAAATGCTCATCTTATTTATTAAAAAAATGTTTGTTACTACAAGCTCGAAGCACGGATACTTAAAAATGTTTCGCGTATCGGCTCGAACGCGTATCGGATATGGGAAACGCCCGGAAACACGCGGAAACGCGTTTTCGAAACGTAGGAAACACAATATTTAAATTAAATAAAAAAATTAATTGGGAAGCGTGTATCCCCGTTGCGGGATACGCGTTTCCCGCTATTTTATTCACGGCGTCAGGCGCGCAGTCACGCTTCATATTAAATGGTGGCTAACTCTTAGAAATAATTTCTTCTCCTTACAAAATCATTTGATTAATTTAATGCTAAAGAAGATCTTGTTTATGTGAAGAGCTTGATGATCATCATTACATATTATGATATTAGTTCTCAATGTGTACTTGTAAGCCCAATCTTGACTCTTGAGTAATCCGTATTGATAATAAATAAATCAAACTAAAATGTGTGTACTTGTAGGCACTATAAATAATGTTTGTGCTTTTGGATACCTCAAGGAATAGATTGCATGAGATATTCTTCATATTTTCTCTTCTTGTGATATCCAATACCTTCTAGGCTTCTACTAGCCTAATCTTTCTCATTGTGCCTAAACAACATGATTGTGCGTCAGTTATTCTTTATTGAATGTAGTGACTGAGATGGTACCTTAGTTTGTTAATTGTATTTTTTTAATATTAATTAATACTTATATTAAAATAATTAAAAAAAATTAAAAATGTTTCCCGTATCCGTATTTTTTTAAAAATCGCGTTTCCCGTATCCGTTTCGTATCGTATCCCGTATCCCGTTTCCGTCCCCGTGTTGCATAGAGTCTACAAGATCAATGCCAATAACAAAAACAAGTATAACTTCTCCAACCGTGTTTCTATCTCTTACTTCGTACCCACAATGAATCCTCTCGTTCGAAGAGATACCTGGAGGGGTAGAGTTGTGTCTCTCATCAAGGAGAAGTCTCGCTCTACTCCGGTTGTTTCACTTAATGACTTAGGGCAACTGAAATAATGATACATATATATTATTTGCAATACTCCCTCTCAAGTTAGAGCCAAAAAATTTGATGTGCCTAGCTTGTCACAAATGTACTTGAGACTGTTTGGTAAAGTCTTAGTGAATAGATCTGTTAACTGATGATTTGTCATCATCACGGATACTTAAAAATGCTCTGCGTATCGGCTCGAACGCGTATCGGATACGGAAAACGAACGGAAACGCGCGTAAACGCGTATCCGAAACGCACGGAAACGTAATACTTAAATAAAGAAATTAATTAATTTCGGAATCGCGACGCGATTCCTGTGGCTTATTCATTTCATTTTACGTGGTCTATTCATTTCACGGGGTGTTTAGGTTTACAAAAGGAACTTTTGTGCGTCCCGAAGGTCTCCCACATCACGCTGCCGAAGTTCTTTGCGTCGAAGTTCTTCGGCATCTCTGCGTCGAAGCTCTCCGACATCTCTGCGTGGAAAGCCTATGGCATCTCCGACATCTCCCGCATCACGCCCGTCCCGAAGTTCTCTCTCTGCATCGAAAGCCTCTTGCATCTCTCGCATCCCGCTGCAACCCTACTCTCTGGTGAGTTGATTGAGCTCTCCTCCGCATTTTATTTCTTCTTCTTCCTCTGTTGCTGCATACTATCTACTACTGGTTGAGTGATTACTGCAACATTTGCTACTATTTTCTTGTTATTGTTTGGGATATTCTCCTTGTTACTGATTGGGCTTAATATCAACTGATGTACTGATGATTACAACCTTCTATACTGATGTTTTCCTATTACTGTTTGGGCTATGTATTGATGCTGACCTGATGGTTTTTGCTTGAGAAGTTCGTATGTTTTCCTTGGATTTTCCATTCACAGTTTCTTGGTTTGAATATTTGTGAGGCTTAACCCTGAGTAATTTTTCCTCTATTTAAATTTATGCATGAATTAAGATTATTTTGAGTCTGAGGTTTTTTTAATATGGTATTATTCTTTTGGGCTCTTATTTACTTGCATCTCTAAATAATTTATTAGTTGTCTTATGTTTATATTAATTAATACTTATATTAAAATAATTAAAAAAAAATTAAAAACGTTTCTCGTATCATTATTTTTTAAAAAATCATGTTTCCCGTATCCGTTTCGTATCGCATCTTGTATCTCGTTTACGTCCCCGTGCTACATAGTTTAAGATCACATCGTGCATAAGTTTTTCCCCTAACAAAATGAGTCATTAAGATGTGTTTTGTATGCTCATGAAACACTGAGTTTGATGTAATGTGTATGACTGCCCTATTATCACAAGTCAACTCAATAACAGACTTCCAAATACAACTTAATTATTCTACTAATTGCTTAAAGACAAACTCACAAGCAGTATGTGCCATAACTTCATATTTAGACAACACTAGATCTTACCATAATATGGTGTTTCCTACTTTCCATGAGACTAAGTTTCCTCCCACAAAGAAACAATATTTTGTTGTAGATCTCCGATCAAATGGTGATTCAGCCCAATTTGCATCAGAGAAGTCTTTTATCTCAAAAATTCCAATATCTTTATATATAATGTCTACTCCTAGAGTCCCCTTTAAGTATCTAAAAATATGAATAATGACATAAATGTGGGGAGTCCTCGGTGTTACCATAAACTGACTAACCACACTGACAGGAAAGACAATATGGGGTCTTGTAATAACAAGGTAATTTAATTTTCCAACTAATCGTCTATAACTTGTTGGGGTTCTCAATCAGTCCCCTTCATCTTTCATCAATTTAGCGTTTGGATCCATTTGATTTTCAACATGTTCCATCCAAGCACTCCTGCTCCAATCAAGAGATCCATACTATACATACAGTGGAAGGAGCCATGAGAGGTGGAACCATCAACAATACAAATAGGAGGAAAAGAGTGATTTATTGACACTAGGCATTCGAGATAAAACTTGGATTATCCTGGCATATGCTTGGAGGCGCCCGAGTCGATGATCCAGATATATGAGGTGGAGGCAACACAAGGAATGAGGTTACCTGAGTGAATAAATAAAGGAGTAGAAGAAAAAAAATTGGGTTTGGTCTTGCAGAAGTCTACTATACATCTCTCCGTTAATGGATAAAGCACCAAATGTCAAGCATCAGCTACCATAAGTCAGAGGTTCACAAGCATCAGTCATAATTGCGTAGGCACCTCTTGTGGGTGATCTGCTATGAAACTTCCAACATATGTATATGACATAAATGTTCTTTCAACAATGATAACATTTTGGCCATCCCCTGCTTGCTCCAGCGCGAAGACCTGTGCCTCTTTGACTACCCTTGATATGTGGAGTTGCCAAAGTAGAGTGATCAATCCCAATACGGCTACAACCGGAAGTCATTCTAAATACACAAAGAACCCTTGAGAATGGTAAAGAAATATTCATCTTGGTAATATCTTCCAATATCTGTGCCTGATTATTTCAAACTCTAGACCAAGATCTCCTAAGAACGTCATGATCTATGGTTGCACTCATTGTTGTTACATAACTCTCACATTGGTAGAATGACATTTTGGCCATATCTCGCTTGCTCCAGCGCGAAGACCTCTGCCTCTCTGACTACCCTTGATATGTGGAGTTGCCAAAGCAGAGTGATCAGTCCCAATACGGCTACTACCGGAAGTCATTCTAAATACACAAAGAACCCTTGAGAATGGTTAAGAAATATTCATCTTGGTAATATCTTCCAATATCTGTGCCTGATTATTTCAAACTCTAGACCAAGATCTCCTAAGAACGTCATGATCTATGGTTGCACTCATTGTTGTTGCATAACTCTCACATTGGTAGAAATAGGGAGAAGAGAATTTAGTTCTTCAACAAGTTTATTGAATTCATCAAAGTATTCATAGACAAACTTAGAACCCTTCTCAAGTTTGTTAAACGTCTGTGATAAGTCATACACTCTGCTCAAGTTATTGCTTCCCTGAGTAAAATAATGCTAAATGATCTCATACAATTGTGGCAGTATTGGAATGGGTGCCTAAATAAGAAACAGAGGTTTCCATACAGTCCCGTGGGCTCACAATTGAAGCACTTTCTTGCTCCAGCATGGTATACACTGCAGTTCTAATGATAAGGAGGGGCTCCAATAAGATTGGCTCACTTGACTCTTCTAGCTAAGAACTGAGGCCATGATTCATTAATTGCATATAATGGTTAATACCTCTCAACATCTTTGAGGTAATATGACTAAGAGTGTCACTTGTTATTAAAGATTGATGCATTGAAGTAATATCACTATTCTCAGTCCTCTTAGACATCTCAGATCTAATAGGATTACACCAAGCTGAAGACTCCAGGCCGAAATAATATTTTGAAGCAAGAATAAAATAGGACAAATGACAAAGCCACGCACAGTACCTCCAATTTACTGTAGAACCCGGAGGATTATCCAAATCACCAACAAAAGCAAGATTGACCATTGTTGAAGCCAGATCAGGTGTTACAGAAACACACTTGGCAGATGATATACACTGTAGAACTAAGATTCATCGTTGATCACAAGCGGAGCGTCAGGTCGAAAGTAGAGGATTTGGGTCGATCCTCTGAATAGAAGAAGTTGGTCGATCTTCTGAACATATGATCAACGAGCAAAGAACTGAAGCAAGATCAACGATCCATTGTTGCAAGATCGAAGATCGACAATTCTCTATTGTAGAAGAAAAAAACATGGACGAACAGAAGTATATAACTTAATTGTCGACGCAACAAATGAAGCTAATCACAACCAAGAGCGGCGACAACGATTAGAACAACGATCAGAGAGGCGACGCTAGTAGCATCCCGTCAAATCGGAGACGAGAGCATCTACGCATTCTGATACCATGTTCCAAGAGATACCTGAAGGGGTCGAGTTATGTCTCTTGTCAAGAACTTGTCTTGCTCTGTTTATGTTGTTTCACTTGATGACTCGGGGCAACTGAAATAACGATAAATATATTATTTCTAATACCTCTCATAGCCTGTCCTACAACTTCTAATCCAACTTGAAGGGCATAAAATTAACCGTGTATAATTTCCTCACAGATAATTTCTTCATAGAAGTATCCATATAATTAATCTTACTCACATTAATTATTGTATCTTTCAACTCTTTATCCACCCCAATATTAACAAGATTTTTATTATTAAATCTTCCAACATAGAACTTGTAACCATCTCAAATGTTCTTGAAAATACTTTAATCTCTTGTAAAGTGTTGACATATAATATTCTGGGGGTATCTTAGTATTGGTTCATGCTTCATGCAACAAGGCCAATCAGCAGGCTCATGAAACTAAAAGAATAGTTGATGATTTAAACATTAGAGATATATTGAAAAAACAAACAACAATGGATAAGATAAATTGAAACAAACAATTTGAAGCAACAAAAGTGGTATAACTTGCTCGTAGGAACATTAGAAAAGTAAGCTGAACAAAATTGTTTAGTGGTGGCAGGAAATCATTTATAATGTGCACAACAGTGGTAAATATAAATTTACCATACCTCTTTGTAGACCTTGGTGATGCTGACAAGCTACTTCCTCGTGATTGCAACTTCCTGCATCATGCAGACGACCTATCAATCCTCCACTAATGAATATAAGTATGACCAAATTTTACTTTAGCATACCTCTTTCGTGGATTATCAAAAGAGTCTTCACTTGAAGCACTGGCACGGGAGCCAGCAGAATTGTCCTTTACATGTCTTCCAATACTAATAGGAGATTTAGACCTAATCTTGCGCCTGAATGTATCCCTTGCAAATTTTGATCTATCTTCCTTCTCATCTCTTTTATAATCTTCCATTTGGTCTCGTTCACGATCACTTCTCCTTACATAACCTTTCTGTTTTTCTGCTTTATCTTTTGAAATCTCCTTTCTACTATCTTTAATAATATCAGTCCTAGAATTACTTTTGGAATGAGTTTCCCTCTCATTTGTTCCTTGTTTAACATTCCTGTCACCAAATCGCTCATTTAACCTACCTACTTTGTCTATTTTCTCTTTTTGTTTTTCTCTATGTTTATTACTTTCACTATCATTCCTGTGAGAACCACCCGGTACCTCCTTATTAGGGACTCTAGTATTCAGGCTTCTTTCCAGTATTTGATCAGAACTGGATAAGATATTGGCTTCACCATCTCGACAAGCCTCAGTGATGGTTCTGTCTCTATTGGCAATTTCAGGTATTTTTACCCTCTCATTACTAGCGTCTTCATTTGATTTAAGACCCTTTACATCATCTCCTCTAGATTCTCCTGCAGCTTCAAAGTTAATGGAGCTGGTCTTTAGAGAAGTTTCAGAAGCTCCTAGGGATTTTGCGTGAACATGCACATCCCTTTTCCTTTCTCTTGAATCGGGAAGAAATACATTTTTTTCTTTCTGCACATCACCATTAGAATCAGCATTCAGTGGCTCCATTACTGTCTTCAGATTCTTCAGGGAATGCTCATATGACATAGAATCTGTCTCTGGACGATGGGAAGTACTATCTAGTTTCCTAGACGGAGTTCCTCCATTTTCATCATCATTATCACTATTTGAAGCATCTGAATCATAATTCCCTAGACCCAATAAATCTCCTGAAGCAGTGCTAGGTCTGGAGATTTCATTAGCATCAATTTCTTTACTGTCTGTTCTCTGGGGAACTAGGATTTTAGTTGATTCCTTTGGGGTTGGAACGAATGGGGGAGGAGATACTCTAGGTTTATCAAGAATAATACTTTCAACAACTGTAACAGAAAGGTAAGAGTTACCACACATAGAGAGACCAAACAGATTTTGGTGCGAATAGTTAATAAACTGCTCACCTTCTGCATTTGGTTCATCTTCATCAAGAACTTTGGTTGCAATTTCATCAAAAAGTTCATCTGTGACCTATTAAAGCCAAAAAGCTGAGTGGCAAAAGGAGACTAAAAGTAAATCTGCAAATAAGGCTGGAGTAGAAACCTTTAAAAGTACTTCAGTTAGAATACGTTTTATTTCTTGGTTGATTGCTGCTGATCTTGCTGCTTCAACTTCATCCTAACAGAAAAAAAAAAGTATATGTATTACATTATTTTCAATTTTTATGTGTAAGAATAACGTACAGTCATCAATAGTTCTCAATCTTCATTTGTCCAGGGAAAAGCTTCCGGTATACTTCCTATATAGCCATGCAATTCCATCCTATTCTCTCTCATTCTTTCACACACATCAGCAAGCCTAAATGTTTAATGTCATCTAACCAATCATCACGAACCTACTACTTCACTCACGCTCCAACACACCCAAGCGACATAAACACCTTTTCGCGGCCAACTCAATCAGCCGCACTCACATACGACGGAATACACACAAAAGATAGATATGATAGGAAGCGAGAAGACTCGAAAACTTCCTTAACCACTCACTTTTTCATTCCCAGATTTTGATCATGAACTTTGATTATTACAAATGAGGTCAATCAATTTTCTTGGCCCCAAAACACTTCCCTCCAAAACCATGGAAGAAGAATCAAATAAAATACCAAAAAACAACTAAAAACAACCCTTAGAGAAATCATGACCAATTGGTTCAGGCTGAAACCTGCGCCAAACACCATTCATTCAGCACCACATGCACTTCAATCCACTCCATTCGGCGCTTGGGTGCTCCAAACCACATTTCTCGTGCTCGGGAATAAACTTTGAAGCCCCCTTCCTTCAAATCATGCCCAAGGTCTTCTCCCCCCCCCCCTCTTTTTCACCTCCGAATCACGGTAAGTCAGTAACACATTCGAAAATGCATCACTTAAGATGAAAAATCACATAAAATATAGATGTATAATTTCCTAAATTTAGTTTACTTCAAAAGATTGATAAAAATGATGCAGAATGATCAAACAAAAACAATGAAAAGGAATGTACCTCATCATCATCTTCATCCTCAATCGACCTTCTTGAATCTAAGCTCTTGTTGTCAGTTTGATCAGTTCTTCTGAAGGACATATCAGCATCTTCCATTTCAACTACCCCAGAATGCAATGAATTGGTACTTGCAATAGCAGATTTCTTCTTAATAATTTCTTCTCTCAGCCAATTAGGGACTGCTGCCTGCATTAAATATAACATCACTGTGAGAAAGGTTCACACAGGAGATTTGACCGATTATGTATGTCAGCAAGGAAAAAACATCCTTAACTTCTTTGGGCGTTCAGAAAGACTTAAAGAGGCATTTCCATCTCCAAGAAAATTTGTAGCATGAAGAGAAGCCCCAACACCAAGACCAAATGGTGTACTGACAGGAGAAATAGGAGCTTGAAAGTTTGGAATGGAAATTCCCCCAAAAGCCGGTGCAGTGTACACAGAGAGAGAAGGTTGTGATGCAAACGAAGGATCAAACTGCAATCAAGAAAAAATAGTGCAAGACTTTAGTTAGACAGGCAGTACGTCCAAAAAATTGTCTTAAAAGTGTCACCTGTACTCCAGATGGCGCTAAGGGAATAGGAGGGAAGGTAACAGTTGGAGTAGTGGTGGAAGTCCAAGCACGAACAGATGTTGTGACTATATTTTGATCCATTATTCCATCGTTTGCTGGACGATCAACATGACTGTAGCTAAATTGTTTAAGCTGATCAGGACCAAAAGTAGGTTTTGGCTGGAAATCAAGAGGCTGATCACTAATATCAGATGATGGCTTAGAAGGACCAGGCATAAAGTGAGGCTCTTCCACTGAAGACAGTTGGACAGGTGCTCTGAACTGAGAGTGAAAGTTCTCTTGTGGCCTCTCCCTATAATCAATAGCTTCTCTGTTATCTGTAATCACATCAACATGTCAAAGTACTGATGGATGATCTAGAAAATGTGTACTGTAAAATAACGAAATCATCTTAGCCCAACAATTTGTCTGTATTCCTCTGGAAGACAGCTTTCTGAAGGACTTTCTTCCATGAGCATTTAGAAAGTTGAAGAATGTGTCTTCACATAACAGACACATTTGATTATAAATAATATTTTGGTGGCGTAAGAGCAACAAAATCACAGCATTCAGAATATTCAATCAGAAATTCATTAAACATATTGGCTACAAGATTAAGAACTATATAAATAATATTTCGTTGGAAAATTCATGTGGCTTAATCTTTTTTAATGAATAAAGCTTACTTAATTTGTAATATGTTAATATAGTTATTGACTCTGCTTGATTTAAATGAATGATAAAATCTGCAGAAAAAAGATCATGGTTGTCTTCGAATGACATTAATGCATACATGTTTTAAATTTGTTATAATATTTCAAATAATAAATATGAATTATTTAATTAAAACATAAACTATGCACCTCTTTTGAGTAAAAATTCATTCTTGACATGTAAAAAAGAGGTGTAAAGGAATTTATCCTAAAATGATATATAAATATGTAATAAATTGTGTCTAATTATTTAAATATGAACGATTATATGCTATGCTGAGCACAACCTGTTTAGGTTGCGCACAAACAATAGAAATCCCCCATTCATGGGGACCGCGGAGTTTTTTTTAAAGAAATACACCTTTTGAGCATTGTGTGAGCCTGTGGCAGTCTGTGATTGGCTGAGGGCAGCTTTTTGGCTGCACTGAGCGGAGCTAAATTTTTTCCTTAAAATATACATGTTTTGATATTTCAAATTCACATTTGTGTACAAAAACCATCAAATTACAACTTGATTAGGGTAGAATAACTCAAAGATCAACGATTGTGACTATAAGCAGGTCTTATCAAAACTTGAACCGCGAGCAAGGTGGCATGTTGGATCAGCAAAATCTTTCTTTAAATTATAAACCTTACACAAAATTAATTATTAATGTTCAATGAAAACATTTAGATAGATCCAAGCTCGTGCCCAGCTCTAAGTCTAGAATTTGGTTAAAAGTTGATTGAGTTGCATGTTTATAAAATGTTATATCTCATGGTACATTGCAACACTAACTATATAATAAATTAAGGTGATCCAACAAAAGCACTTATTTGGGATGATGGACTAGTACAAAACAAGGTTATCAGGATTGCGATCCGGAATGCAGAATCATATAATCCTACGATCCTGATTTTAAAAATCGATCCGGATCTTACTTGGGATCAAAACCAGTGCTTCTCCATTCGAGTTCGCGATCCGGATCGTAGGATTGTTAGGATCGTGATCCCGACTCGATCCTAATGATCCAAATCCGATATAGAAAAAAAGTTGGCCTCGCATTTATTTCCCGCTTCCGCTTCCCGACCAGTGTCTCTTACCGTAATACGAAAATGAAACCATATTTCTGCTCTCTGTCGCGCCTCGTCTTTCCGCTAGGAGCATGGGATTGTGAGTGATAATGTGACTAAAAAAAGTACAGTGTAAATATTGTCAAGTTATTAGATCTGGTAGAATATACAGGTTAAAACATCATTTGGCGGACACTAAATTTAATGTGGAATGATATTATCTTTTTGGTTTATTTGTTTATTTGCTTCCTTCTGATATAACTATTCAACTGATGGTTAATTTTATAGTTTTTTGTGTTAATTGAGTGTAATTGGATGATACAATGTTCAATTTCATATGTTAAGTCTTTAACTTAAGAATATTGTAGAATCTTACGAACTTCGATCTGATCTGATCCAACCTCAAAATGATCTCACATAGGATCTCAAGCTCGACAACCTTGGTACAAAATCCTAGACGATATTTATCTTATTCTTGTACTAACTGTTAAAAAATGCTATATTTGATATATTATTAATTTGCTCTCATCTATCAGCTTCATTATTTTTGTTGAGCAGAACTTGAGTTTTCCTACCATCAACGTTTTCTTGAGGGTTACAAACTTGTTAACGTTCAAAAGAGTTCTATGAAGTTCGGAAAAGAAAGACAACAATATCACATCATTCATAATATTCAACCAGGAATTTTTTTTACTAAAAATGCACCATTTCATATTAATCAAGATGAAAAAAGGCAAAAGATGTTCACGCAAAATTCACATATGAAAAGGATTTATTGAATCTCATGTGCCAAATAAGATGTGTGCTTACATGGCTTATAAAGAAGGTTGCATAAATGTTTATGTAGCACAAAAGAATCAACAGAATAAATTTTTATGTGTGAATTTATTTGGGGAGTCTAGCATCACTCACTTAAAAGTATCAAGCTAATCATATATTGCAAGTATACTTTGACCTTTCATCTTGGGGTAAACCTTTTGTACTAAACTTTAGTAGCATTATGGCATAGCTCACAATTATTATTATTCAAAGACATTGAACAACGCAAGCAGAAGAATATAAATCAAACCTTCAGCACTTGACGACCGCATATCTATTCTTAATTTTGCATAACATTAAGATAAGATCAAACATTTAGATTCCAAACGAGTAGCTCATAATAACCCTGAACAAGAAAAAGTAGCACCCTTCCTTTTCTCACAAACATCCAAATCAATACATTATTGTTAATAAAGAAGGGTGCAGTATATTTGTGTTCAGTGACACACTGACAGTACAGACTTCTATGTACAGCCTTCTAAGTCTAAAGATAATAGAAAAGCACGCACGGCGAACCGCCACATCTTCCTTGGAAAGGTGCTTAGCGGATGCTGATTTTGCGGCTTCCTGTTCCTCAGGTCCTCCTCCCCTTGCATTGGGTGGGAGACCTTTGGGATTAGTTATCCCCCGTGGCATTTGCCAAATGCGGCATAATAGAAGATCAATAAAAATAATAATCAACCAAAAAACATGCTTCCATGTATAGAGAACAGCTAAATAAAAGACTTGGCATGATTCATTATCATGGAGAAGCCAAAAACTAAGCACCTCTTGCAGGTTAATGATTTCAACAATCAAAATCAAAGTGAATCATTACCTTGTGAGGAAGAATAAGTATAAGGTACCTCCTGCTCATATACAGATGGACTTGGATAATAGCTTCTCTGTGTGGGAGTCAAATGACTAGTTTCTCTGGCCCCAGTTTCACCTTCATCGTATGATGTCCGACCATCTACCAATGTATAAGAAAAATACAACTTAATCAAATAAAAACAACGAAAATTCTTCACCTTCGCCACAAGAAATATCAAGCAAACTGTTAAAAGCTGTTACTGGATTGTGCAAGTGGTGGCAACTGATTGTCAATCGGAGGAACCACTTTGGGAAAATGATCACGATATGCATAATCAGGCTCATCTACCCTCCCAAGTTGTGAAAACTGTGAACGCGCATGATGGCTTTCTGGCATTGAATCAGTAGCAGCCCATGCTCTCGCCTTTGCAGCCCAATCTTCTTCATTATTGTAGGGAATGATTCTATCTGTAATGACCAATATATTAAGAAACATGAGAAAACAGTCATAATATTCATCAATACGAAGGATAATACTTCCCAATAAGAGCATGCATATGCTCAAACAGTAAAAGCTGGAACCATATAATATGGTGGAAGCAGGGGCGGACCCACATAGGGTCTAGTGTGGGCGGCCGCCCACACTGAATTCTAAAAACATTATTTTTCAGTAATAGAAAACAGGGTAATTTACTATGACAGATATGTTACCTAATAATAAATATACTGTAATATTTTTATGAAAATAATCATCTTAGCTCAGCTGGTAGAGAGTGATGTTTTTAATTAGATGGTCTTGGGTTCGATTCCTACTATCAACAATTTGTAAAGTTTTTTTTATTTTATAAACAAGTTTGTTGTTATTGTTTAAGAATTTATTTATAAATAAGTTCGTCGTTGTGTTGTTAAATTTTTTATATAAATAAGTTCATTGTTATGTCGTTGTTTGATTTTTTATTAAAGTTTTTTTTTATAAATAAGTTAGTTATTAAAAAAAATTATAACCAAACTTGTTGTTTAAATTTGTTGATAAACAAATTCTTTGTTAAGCTATTGTGTGATAATATAAAAAAAAATTAAAATGAATGGTGGTATTCTTGTAATATAGATGTAACGTCCCAAGGCCTCGGACTTACCATCGAGACAACGTCCACCGACAGCCTCGCCTGGCGACCGTTACCGGGCTGCAGCCCAAGCACCCCAAAGCCTCTCCGCGCCTATTTCTCAGCAGCGGCGCATTGTTGAGGCCGGGTCTCGAACCCGCAACCCCCTTGATAAGGAATTTTCAAACCACTCCTTGATGCGGATCAGTGATGGACGAGTTTTGGGGCCCATTCGGGCTGATTTGGCGACTTAGCATATATGGCGTGCCCGGATCGACGATCCGACTCCGTGGATGCGTCCGGATGCGTGTTGCGAATCATTTTCATATATAGCATTGTGTATTTTGAGTTTTATGTCATGTAGTTATGGCATCGGAACCGTCGGGCAATCATAGCCGTCGATTTCGGTTGCCCTAATATTGTTTTATTATAAATAGGTCTTTAGGGCTGCAGGAATTCTCATTGCTGAAATTTGGAGAGTCTTCTTCCTCATTTCCGGTGATCTCCTCCGCGGTGCCGACTCCGTGGAGCCCCCTTGGTGACGACTCCTTGGGTAAGTATCTCATTTCCCTTTATTCCCCTTCTCCTCTACCAAACAGCCACCCTCCAACCTCCTTGCCGCCACCCCCCCCCCCCCCCCATCCAAGTTTCTGTTGTCCAGAACTCCCATACTTTTCCAATTCAATGTTACTATTCAAAAATTAAAAACATTATTCCTAACCTATAGTTTCCCCCCTTCCCTGTTCCACCGCCGGACTCCCTACAGCCTCAGCCAGCCACCTCTCCTCCTTCCTTCCAATAGCCCCATCCGCCGACACCCCTGTTTACTGTCCAGCAAAGCAGCCCTCTCAGCCCGCTGCCGACTGCCCAGTTCAGCCACCACTGCCCTCCACCACACCAGTCCGCCTCCTCCCTGTTCACTGCCGAGCAGAGATTTGTCCAGATCTGGACTGTCTGTCCAGATCCGGTCTGGCGCCGCCCTAATCAGCCCCTCACCCTCCATATTCGCAGCCAACAGCCCCTCCCTTTCGTGGATCCACCTTCCCCCTTGCCCGATCTAGTCTCCCACCACCCGGAAAAATCCTATTTAGCCTCCAAACTTCAGATTTGTTCAAAATTGCTGCAGCCCTAGTTTATTTCAGATTTGTGATATGCTTTGTATTGGTTAAAGGTATTAAAACAGTGTTATCATTTGGAATATTACATGCTTGCTTGGATGTTCATTTTATTATAGTTATTTGTGCCTAGATTAGTCTCTAACTGCAGGAAGGAGTTATTCGTCGCACGCTCTTGCTTTGGCCCTCCGCGCGGAGGAAAGCCTAAGCTTGTTTGCCCTAATAAAATTATTTGTGCTTTGCCGTGAATTAATTGCGCGTGGGATGTTTAAATTTATTATCTAATTTGGATTCACGCCGTCGGATTTGCATAGCATGTAGGGTTATGTCGCGGATTTTCTGCCGCCTATAGATTCGTCCTGCGTCAATTGGTATCAGAGGTAGGTTACGCGCTCTTTTTGATACGCAGTCGTAGAGTCTATAAGTTTTTCATTATGTCTAGGTGTCACGATTATCTCGATTATTCCTCCCCTCACTTTGGAGGTCTCGAGTCCACTAGCACCCGCTCTCACAGAGCCCCGTCAGGGAGATCTTCACATTACTACGACGATTATTCTCGATCGCAGCACACCACTTTTAGAGATCGTGTTGACCCACCGACACGTGACCACTACACTAGAGACGATCAGTATGATGGTTGTCATCGTTCTTATCCGTACACGCGAGCGGATCGTGTCGATCCTTCGACACGACTCGGTTACCTTAGGAATGATTATTATGAGGATCGTCGTTCCGAGAGAGATCTTGAGAGTCAGTTTCGTACTGCTGCCCCTTCCTTTGACGGCTCATCGAGTCCCGAGTCTTTCAGTTATTGGCTCGTGGATATGGAGTATTATCTTGACCATTTTGAGGTATTCGGTGAGCGTCGCATCAAGTTTGCGAAACTTAGACTTTTAGATCAGGCGAGAGCATATTGGGCTAGCATTGAGAGGACACGCGAGCGAGACCGTCTACATCGCGTCACTAGTTGGGTGGACATGAAGCGTACATTGTGTCAGAGGTATCTGCCTTCGTCATATCGGAGTCGCTTGCTCGACCAATTATTTACTCTTCAGCAAGGATCTATGTCCGTTGCTGAGTACAGGGATCGTTTTGATGAGTTAGTTGTGAGGAGCGATATCCGAGAGGACCCAGCCATGACCTCTTGCAGATTTCGGTCTGGCCTTCGATCAGACATTCGTGCTGAGGTAGTTTATCATAGCTCGAAGTCCCTCGAGCAGACGTATCAGCTTGCCCTTCATTACGAACAGTCTTTGAGATCCGCAAGAGCTAGTCGGTTGGATCCTCACTTTGACCTTCGCAGTACGAGCCCCTCCCACACCGAGGACACCACTTTGCCTATCATTGGTCCATCAGACATGACTGAAGTAATACCTGATGCAGATTGTTCACACCCCAGTGAGGTGCTTAGCCCAGTGAGTGACTTATCTCTAGTTTCTGACCCGTCTCTTGTGACCCGACTGAGGGCGAACCTGAGCGGCCTATTGAGTCTGTAGTGTTGTGTCCTTCACCCACACCACCACCTCTGGCATGTCATGGGTTGGTTAGCACCCCTACCCTTGACTCACATCTTGACACCGCACCCACAGACCCATTCTTGAGCGTATATCTATGTCGCTCTCCCATTGTCGTTACCCTGAGTCACATCACGACCGAGAGACCAGAGCCTAGTGTTGATCTCGTAGTGGCCATGTCTTCCATTCACGGGGACACTACCCCTTTTGTTGGTACTCATCTGGAGGACCTTGAACCTAGTGACGAGTTCCATGACGAGCCCCCAGTTGAGCCTCCTGATGATCCATCACATCCTGATGAGCATGGGATTCAGGTGAGCCCTGCTTGTATGAGTATCGATTTATGGAAGCCTCTTCCATTATCGTCCCTGACCCCGCTCCAGAGGAAGGATATTGTGAGGAGCATCCAATATTTAGGGCACCACCTGCTGACACATCACACTCGTGATGAGTTTTGGGACACACCACCCGCTGACCCACCCGATGAGTTCTTTGTTGTCGGGGACACTCACCACACTATAGCGCCGCGTTTCCTAGTCGGTGCACACGATTTTCACTTAGGCGGTCGACGCATTCGCGAAGACTTTTCTTACACACCTCCTGGTGAGCCCCCTGACGTGTCACGTTCCCTGAGAGACATTTCGCGCTTTACGAGCTCGTATTTGAGTATAGTTGTCTCTCTCGATCATCTGGGCACTCGTCTCACACGAGATGAGTTTTGCTACACTCCTCCCAGAGAGCCTCCTGATAGGCCACCTACCGCGATAGATTTGCAGGTCATTTTTAGATTTTCCCATAGAGAGCATGTTGTGTCAATCATGTTTCATTTACATCATTTGTATGCGTCTGTTGAGTCATTTTGTCATCATTTGCATGAGTCTGTCGCGTCGTTTTGTCATCATTGGCATAAGTTTGTTGTGTTGTCGATTCATCGTTTGCATGTGTGCCATGAGTCGGTCCAACGAAGAATCTATAATGATAATAAATTTTGTAAATCACATGCGGATGTTCATTGGCAAGTGCAGGTACTTCGTGAAGGCGAGCAGGTGATGGTAAGAATCTGCGTTGTGAGGCTCCGTGCGAGGCTTGCTAAAAGCTTGAGCGTTAGGCGAATGGGTCCCTACTCAGTCCTGAGATGCATCGGGACAAATGCTTATGAGTTGGACATCCCCGCGAGCATGGGTACCCATACTGTGTTCAATGTCGAGGACCTGACGCCATACTTTGCACTTCACGAGTATTCAGGCCCACATCTTGGCGGCCCTCCCGAGCCTTTACCACTGTTGTTACCACCCACCATTCAGTCTACCCCCGAGCCCTTGTCACCACATTCATTGCCCCGTTCTCAGCCCACGTCTGACCCTTATTTACCCAGGATCTTGTCCCCAACGGTTTCACCATTGGCACCTCAGATTCCACCGGATCCTTCTACTAGTGTGTTGAGAGATGAGCTTGATCGATTCGCCCCCGGACTTCGACTTCAGTACGTCCGTCTCCACTCATCGGGGATGGAAATTTTTCAGTCCGGAGGAGTTGATTGGCGAGGCCACTTTTCTGCGTCGACACTTGGACGGCCTCTGGCGGACCTCTTCGAGTTTTACCTGGCACGCGGCGAGAGAATTCTGACCCCTATTCATCAGGAGATGAATTCTTTCAAGCCGGGGAGATTGATGCGGATCAGTGATGGACGAGTTTTGGGGCCCATTCGGGCTGATTTGGCGACTTACCATATATGGCGTGCCCGGATCGACGATCCGACTCCGTGGATGCGTCCGGATGCGTGTTGCGAATCATTTTCATATATAGCATTATGTATTTTGAGTTTTATGTCATGTAGTTATGGCATCGAAACCGCCGGCCAATCATAGCCGTCGATTTCGGTTGCCCTAATATTGTTTTATTATAAATAGGTCTTTAGGGCTGCAGGAATTCTCATTGCTGAAATTTGGAGGGTCTTCTTCCTCATTTCCGGTGATCTCCTCCGCGGTGCCGACTCCGTGGAGCCCCCTTGGTGACGACTCCTTAGGTAAGTATCTCATTTCCCTTTATTCCCCTTCTCCTCTACCAAACAGCCACCCTCCAACCTCCTTGCCGCCACCCCCCCCCCCCCCCCATCCAAGTTTCTGCTGTCCAGAACTCCCATACTTTTCCAATTCAATGTTACTATTCAAAAATTAAAAACACTATTCCTAACCTATAGTTTCCCCCCTTCCCTGTTCCACCGCCGGACTCCCTACAGCCTCAGCCAGCCACCTCTCCTCCTTCCTTCCAATAGCCCCATCCACCGACACCCCTGTTTACTGTCCAGCAAAGCAGCCCTCTCAGCCCGCTGCCGACTGCCCAGTTCAGCCACCACTGCCCTCCACCACACCAGTCCGCCTCCTCCCTGCTCACTGCCGAGCGGAGATCTGTCCAGATCTGGACTGTCTGTCCAGATCCGGTCTGGCGCCGCCCTAATCAGCCCCTCACCCTCCATATTCGCAGCCAACAGCCCCTCCCTTCCGTGGATCCACCTTCCCCCTTGCCCGATCTAGTCTCCCACCACCCGGAAAAATCCTATTTAGCCTCCAAACTTCAGATTTGTTCAAAATTGCTGCAGCCCTAGTTTATTTCAGATTTGTGATATGCTTTGTATTGGTTAAAGGTATTAAAACAGTGTTATCATTTGGAATATTACATGCTTGCTTGGATGTTCATTTTATTATAGTTATTTGTGCCTAGATTAGTCTCTAACTGCAGGAAGGAGTTATTCGTCGCGCGCTCTTGCTTTGGCCCTCCGCGCGGAGGAAAGCCTAAGCTTGTTTGCCCTAATAAAATTATTTGTGCTTTGCCGTGAATTAATTGCGCGTGGGATGTTTAAATTTATTATCTAATTTGGATTCACGCCGTCGGATTTGCATAGCATGTAGGGTTATGTCGCGGATTTTCTGCCGCCTATAGATTCGTCCTGCGTCACTCCTCATCACCAACTGAGTTGCGGGTTTGAAAACTCCTTATCAAGGGGGTTGCGGGTTTGAGACCCGGCCTCAACAATGCATCGCTGCTGAGAAATAAGCGCGGAGAGGCTTTGGGGTGCTTGGGCTGCAGCCCGGTAACGGTCGCCAGGCGAGGCTGTCGGTGGACGTTGTCCCGATGGTAAGTCTGGGGCCTTGGGACGTTACAAAAAAAGTGCAGCTCAGTTGGTGATGAGGAGTGGTTTGAAAACTCCTTATCAAGGGGGTTGCGGGTTCGAGACCCGGCCTCAACAATGCGTCGTTGCTGAGAAATAGGCGCGGAGAGGCTTTGGGGTGCTTGGGCTAAAGCCCGGTAACGGTCGCCAAGCGAGGCTGTCGGTGGACGTTGTCTCAATGGTAAGTCCGGAGCCTTGGGACGTTACAAAAAAAAGTGCTTTTTTGTAACGTCCCAAGGCCAAGGACTTACCATCGGGACAACGTCCACCGACAGCCTCCCCTAGAGACCGTTACCGGGCTGCAGCCCAAGCACCCCAAAGTCTCGCCGCGCCTATTTCTCAGCAGCGGCGCATTGTTGAGGTCGGGTCTCGAACCCGCAACCACCTTGATAAGGAGTTTTCAAACCACTCATTATTTGCCCCGGTGCAGCTCAGTTGGTGATGAGGAGTGGTTTGAAAACTCCTTATCAAGGTGGTTGCGGGTTCGAGACCCGGCCTCAACAATGCGCGGCTGCGGAGAAATAGGCGCGGAGAGGCTTTGGGGTGCTTGAGCTGCAGCCCGGTAACGGTCGCCGGGCGAGGTTGTCGGTGGATGTTGTCCCGATGGTAAGTCTGTGGCCTTGGGACGTTACAATAGACATATTTTTGTGTGAAATTAATATAATAGACGTATTTTTTGTTATATTTGTCGATTTACTTTTTAAATAATTTTGTACTCCGCCCACACAAAATAAATTTTATGCGTTCTCCACTGGGTGGACGGGAAAGAACACTTGCCTTTTAACTATATAAAAAGTATCCTCTAATTATCTTTTACACTTGACAAGTGCAGAAATTTAGCGTCTAAGGCTATGTTTGTTTTGACTTATTTGCTCCGGTGCGTCAAAATTAAAAACGGCGGTTTCCTCAATATTGTCGTTTGCGGGCGAGTATCGGAATAGACGTCATTTCTAAAATAAGCGGCGTTTAGTGTATTTCTCAACCGCTGCTCTCAGGTGCTTTTCGACCTTGCGTTTGATCTTCGCCGCTCGCAGGTTCTCATCCCGATCACGCCAGGCTCTCTCTCGACGGAACGAAACTTTTCGGCTCCAGATCTGCTCGTCTGCTTCCTCGAGATTCTCCTGCGAGTTTTATCCTCCCTCGGCAAATTATTTTCCAGAGCTGCTCACCTGCAAGTTTCTTCCGTGAAAATGGTGATTTCGTTGCCGTGAAAATGTCAATTTTGCTGCTTCTTGTTTTTCATGCCAGAAATCTCCTAATGCGTCCCCTTCTTCTTCCTTTCCATCTTCTTCCTCTTCCACTTCACCTTTTTCATTTTAGATTTTTAATTTCATTATTTATAGAGTTATTTTTTTCTGGGTTTTTATCTGTGTGTACTGCTCTTCTTCTTACTATAAGTTAATGGCTATTTTACAGAGTTATTTTTTCTAGGTTTTTATCTGTGTACCACAATAGCAATGCTGAACTGTTTTGTTCAGACTTTCTGCTTTCTATTTTCTTTTTCTGTGAGGCTTCTTTTTCTGTGAGGCTGTTTGACTACTGGATTAATAATGAAATTTAATCTATCAATAACTATGCTCGACAAGGAAGAAGAACAGTTGGTAAATCTCCTAGATCCATTGTTAACACCTCCAATATTTCACAATTTATTATAGTCTGAACTGCAATGTTGAACTGTTTTGTTTTGATATCTCGTGATTATCTCAAAGCCCCACAATATAAACCTGTAATTTGATTAATGGGATATGGTACTTGAATCTTAAAATAAATTGCATTATATCCAAATGTTTACTTCAATTCTTCATATTAACAAGTATCTTTATGAAAAGATTTTTGTTTTGTGGAGCTCGGATAATAGACCAACGACCATTTGAGAATCAAACGTAACTGTTTAAGATATTTTGTTTGATGATTATCAAAAATTGAAAAATTCATCCACTAAAACTCGGTTATTAACAAACAGTTTAATAACACTGTTTTTCGAACAGCACTGCAAACAGAGTTTTATACAAACAGTTTTTTACTGCAAATTTCATTTTTTACAAACAGCTCCTTTTTCAAACTTCATTTCTGAGAGCTCCTTTTCGATCAGCAACAGCCAAAATAAACAGAGCCTAAGTTATAAAGTAAACCCTTATAAATAGTAAGCATGCAAGGTAAGGCCATTAAATTTTTTTCTACCAACACAAATAAACTATACTAGGCATGGCAGTGGGTGGACTACGATATAACATGTAGAAAGGATCTTGTTAGAAGCTCTCAAAATTAATCTCGTCACAAGTCGGTGGAGGATCAGATCATAGTCAAAGGCGCTCTCCTTCTTTTTCCTTGGTGTTCCCGGTGTCGGCCTATGGGGAAAGCTAGATAGAGAGAGGGGAAGAGAGAAATTGGAGGATAACATGGAAGGGAGGATGGGAGGAGGCCGACGACTAAGAAGAGAGAGAGGGAGAAGGATTAGGGTTAAAATGTGCATACCTCTTCATTTCATCTCATGGGTATATATACTCATGGTCGAAATACAATAAATGCATCCACATTAATTATTGAAATAAATACAAAATGCAATAATAAAAGTATGAATAAAAATACAAATAAAATAACATTGAGTTTCCTATCTTGGCTCCTTGATCCGCTTCTTGCTCGTAAACTTGTGCACCCAAAATGTGTTTATAACATCAGTCCCCTCATTCAAAATGTGTTTTCCCACAAGCTCAAAGAAGGGATAGGCTCGGGGAAAGGGTGCAACGGTTCCCAAGTGACTTCCAAGTCTGATGAATCCTCCCATTGAATGAGAATCTCCTTGGAATGTAGATTCAGTCGTGTGGGTAAGGGATGGGTTGGTATAGGAACACTCTGAGCGTCCGCAATCGGTGGCAATGCAGTGCAGTATATCGGTGGTTCTCCCTGATGGCAGTTCAGAAGTGAACATGAAAGACGAGATGAAACTTGATGTCAGAGGGAAGCTCCAAGTGGTATGTCATCTCGCCAACTTTGTTGAATACCCTAAAGGATCAACAGAATGAACAAGAGGGTTTATGGGTTGACCCATTAGATAGTGAGAGTTGTAGGTGGGGTTGGATCAAATAAGTATGAATGCTGCCGAGAATATGATCACGTATTTGCAAGGCTTAATCCACTCCGTCCACTGTCACCAACTCTGGAATATAGGATAGAAGGTGGGGGTCATAGCCAAACATAAGCTTGGATTTTACCACCATGATGCAATGCAGGTTTCAATGGTTCTATTGACCTTTTCAATTTTGTTGCCAAATTATGGATGGTATGCTGACGATAATGCAAGTTAAGTCTCACTCGGTCAAAAAAGCTCCTGCCAAAAACCCTAAGCGACCCCTATAGTTGTGTATGGGTGAGCCAACGAAATAAAATGCGCTCATTTTGAGAAACGCTTAAACTACGACAAACATTACTGATGTCCCTTTCGACTACTACAACCTTTCAATGAAATATATGGAAAAGTCTACCCAAACCTGAGTAGAAACAGAGAGTGGATGTAGTATGTTGTATGGTTGCCGGCTGTAGGTGATCCATCTTATGCCTCTAGCAAGTGGCGCAATGCGCCACAAACCACTATATTCTCCTTTTTGTCCCTCCCCAAATAAATCCATGCGGACACATTGGAATCTTATGAACACCTTCATATGTGTTGTCATGGATCGAAGCTAGAATGGTGGAAATGAGAAAGGAAGTGGGCAAGATATAAATGTTCCCCTTGAAGCAAATTAGGCCCTCGGGGCATGTCCAATGGCTGGAAGTCTTTCCCACTTGGATCCTACCATGCAACCTTGACGAATGGTGGACCCCATGATTTTATCCCTTAGAGGGTTGAAGAGGGTCACTAATGGTTCAGAGAATTCAATTAGTTCGCCTCGTCTCGTCTAAATAAGGCATTGGAAACCCGGTTAGGACAACATGCTCAGTACTTCACCAAAAAGTCAAACTCGAACAACTTGCTGGCCTACTGCTGATGTGGAGTTGGCGTGAGCTTTTGTTCCAAGAGATATTTAAGATTGTAGTGGTCCATGCAGATGAGATACATCTTGCCCCACAAAGAAGGTCTTTGGTGCTGAATGGCCTTGACCAAGCCAATTAGTTCCTGCTCATATAATGGAAACTTCAGGCGGTGAGTAGTAAGTTTGTGATTGTAGAAGGAAATAAGATGACATTCCTATTGTAGTACAACTCCAATGCCACACCCCGACTCGCACTGCACCTTGAAATCTCACTGCAAGTAGGATAAACCGAGGACCATTGCAGATGAAAGGGCATCCTGCATGGCCTGAAAGTTTGTTGGGTCATTGTCCAATAGAAGGAACCTTTCCTAAAGAGGTTCATCAGCGGAGCTGTGATAATGTCATAATCTCAAATGAACCGAGGACTTGCAGAAGAGTATCTTGTAAAGCCAGGAAACCCGCAAGGCTCAAATCGTCTGTGGAATGGGTCAGTGCCTGATGGCAGCAATCTTATCTGAATCAGCTGATGCTCTCTCTGTGTGCAAAATGGAACCTTGATAAGTGATGGAGTTGTTACCAAACGTACATTTCTCCTTCCACAGAAAAAGCCTCTACGCCCTGATAAGATGTAATACTAACTGAAGATGTTGCACGTGCTAACTTGCAATCTAAGTAGTGGATATCGACCAGCATAAGAGTTTCATGGACAAAACGACATGCTTCCGACATTTTTTTACAAAATATCCTTTTGGAATATATTGGTCGATATATCAGCTATCGACCGATATATATGCCGATATATCCTGACAGTATATCAAATAATTTTTTAAATTTATTTTATTTAGCGTAGATGGTTTAGTAGACAATAAAATAGAATTGTCTATGTTGTTTTGTGACTTAACTCTTGACCCACTTTCTGCTTCCTCTGGCTTTCTTCCATACGCATGTACGTCGTCGACGTTGATTCTATTTGACCTTTAGATTTTGTACTAGAGATTCCTTATCGTTGATGGTTGTTGACGACTTCCAAGTTTTCTGCTTGTTCTGGCTTTCTTTCCCGTGTTATATTGTTATTACTAATATAACATAAATTATTTATACTAATTTGATAGATTTATAATTTCAATAAATGTTAAATTATTAATATATCAACGTGTAATAAATTAAAAAAATGATTATATGTATATAAATATAAAAAAATATCCCCGGATATATAAAATATCTCCGATATATCCTTTGAAATATTAAAACCGACATGAAAAACACAAACCAACATGTCCCCGGCACCCCGACATCTGACATCTGCAACCTTGTCAGTGTTGTAGATGTCGGCTAACATGTCCTACAAGTCGTCCGACACAGATTTTAGGGAGAAAATGTCACGACATCAACATTTTAAGCAAAAATATCATTTTTTTAAATATCGCTCGAGATATCGGGCGCAATGGTGACAAAGGATCCATATAGCCGACCCCACTATGGTGGGATAAAGGCTTGAGTGTGGTTGTTGTTGTTGTATCGCTCGAGATATCGGGCGATATTTCGAGACCGATATACCGACAAGTATTAAAAAATATTTTCTCTCATTTTAAGCGTCCAAGCGGCAATGTTTTGTTTTATGCTTCATTTTGTGCATCTCTCTACGCCTAACTTGGACAACTTTCTTGTCTCGCTTTCATTTTGTGATCTTTATGGCGTTTACTGTTGTTGTCTCTTCCTTGTGTAATTTATAAGCATACATTATGTGTACACAAGCTTGTAGATGTCGGCCGACATGTCATTTTTGAGGGGGAATCGACACGTTACCGCCACATCTGGCATTTTCCAGTATTGTGGCCGACATGTCGACCCGTTATGGCGGGTTATGGCGGCATATGGCGGCCATTAGAATTTAATATGTTATTTTGTTTAATTTTATACTTATATTACGTTATTTAACATATTACTTATACGGCTATACCCGACGACTCATCTCCATCACGTCCTCCTCACGACACTCTGGGCTCTCGTCTTCTTCACTTGCCCTAATCTCCGCCTCTGGCTCTCGTCTTCTTCGCAGCTCTCGTCTTCTTCTCGGCAGTCTGGTTCGTCTTCTTCTCGGCAGTCTGGTTCGTCTTCTTCTCGGCAGTCTGGTTCGTCTTCTTCTCGGCACTGGTTCGGGACACATTTCTCCTCTCATCTATGTGGCTTATCTTCTCGGCACTGTGAGTTTAACCTTTATTTCTGTGGCTTGTGGCTTATCTTCATCCTGTGGCTTTTCTTCTCGGCACTGTTGTGATTGTGCAATGTGGGGAAATGGAGAGAAATAGAGAGAAACAGAGGAAGAGGGATGAGAGCAGCCGGCTACCCTAACCTTAATCCTCTATTTCTCTCCATTTCTCTTCATTTCCCTAACCCTAATCCTCTCCCTTTCTCTCTTCCTCTTCCTATATTTCTCTCTATATCTCAATACTATAGCTGGCATTGTGTGGGACAGCAGTTATGCATTGGGGGGGTGCATTGTGGGCGACTGGCTGTGGTTGTGCATTGTGGGCAATCGGCTGTGGTTGTGCATTGTGGGGCAGTCGGCTGTGGTTGTGTGTGGCAACATGGCAGTCCTCTCTTCCTCACTATTTTGGCTGGCAGTCCGCAGTCCTCTCTATTTGCAACATATGATGTGAAAAAGTTTTCAGCTATACACTTAGGTTTCAACATTATTTTTGCAACAAATGATGGAGGATTTTTGTACACTTGCCCTATTTAAACTACTTGTTGTTATTGTAGTTTATATTGAACATATCTTATTGAATAATGGAACATTGGTGCTCCGTGCTGTCGTAGTAAATTGAGAATTGATGTTATCGTAGGCAAGAGGTTATTTTGGATTTTGGAATAATTAATTTTGTTATTTTTACGTGATGCAAATATGCAATATATAATATTTCTGATGTTGCAAAATGAATGTTGACCCTTAGTTTATTAGACTGGTCAATGATGAGAATGATGACAGCATCATTGTGGGAATATCACTGATGTTGTTTTTAATTTGTTCAGTGTAGAATAATGCATTCATCAGAAGGTTCTAGCAAGATTCCTAGCGCTTCTTCCATAGTAGGTCGAGATCCATGTTGGGCATTTGGTGAGAAGGTGACTCCAAATGACACCAATCAGATACGATGCATATATTGCAAGCAAATTGTGAATGGTGGAATTACACGCTTGAAGCATCACTTGGCAGGGGTAAGGGGCAATGTTAAGGCATGCTCGAAGATACCATCTGATGTTAAAGAGAAGGTTGAGGGATATTTACATTCTGCACAAGCAACCAAAAAGTCTAAGATTGAAAGGATGCAAACAGCTTTGGAAGATGTAGTTGTCGGAGGGGATAGCGACAAAGAGGAAGCCTCGCAAAGGAGTCTGTATGTCGGGGTAGGTACTAAAGGACCGATGGATCAATTTGTCCAACTCCAACCACCCGAGGGTAGCAAAGTGGTACAAACCACAATTGATAGTAAGTATAAAAAAAACTAGAGATGACGCTTGCTTGTATATTGCTAGGTGGGCATACGAGACAGACATTCATTTCAATGCCTTGTATGTTACATCCTTCCAACAGGCGTTGCATGCAATTGGGCAATGTGGACCAAGGAATTCTTGAAGATGGAGGTTCAACAGACGAATGAGATGCTAAGTACATTCACTCAAACATGTAGGGTGCATGGTTGCAGTATTCTTACAGATGCGTGGACAGATAGAAAGGGGAGAAGCATCATGAACATAGTGGTGCACACTATTGCTGGGGTGGCATTTTGGCTATCCAAGAATGTGTCCTCATCCACACATGATGGGAAATTTATTTTTGATTTTGTGGATGAGGCGATTGTCAACCCAGATGGCCCAAGAGAGGAGAATATAATACAGGCGGTGACAGACAAGCAACCAAAAAGTCTAAAAAAAACTAGAGATGACGCTTGCTTGTATATTGCTAGGTGGGCATACGAGACAGACATTCATTTCAATGCCTTGTATGTTACATCCTTCCAACAGGCGTTGCATGCAATTGGGAAATGTGGACCAAGGAATTCTTGAAGATGGAGGTTCAACTGACGAATGAGATGCTAAGTATATTCACTCAAACATGTAGGGTGCATGGTTGCAGTATTCTTACAGATGCGTGGACAGATAAAAAGGGGAGAAGCATCATGAACATAGTGGTGCACACTATTGCTGGGGTGGCATTTTGGCTATCCAAGAATGTGTCCTCATCCACACATGATGGGAAATTTATTTTTGATTTTGTGGATGAGGCGATTGTCAGCCCAGATGGCCCAAGAGAGGAGAATATAATACAGGCGGTGACAGACAATGCATCCAATAACATGGTGGCATCAAGGTTGATGGCTTTGAAGAGGCCACGAATCTTTTGGACTTCATGCGCTGCACACACAATCAATTTACTTCTCCAGGACATTTCTAGATTAAAGCAAATCAAAAATGCAATTGTAATGGGACTTCAATTGACAGTGTTTATATATGGTCATACTATCTCCCTTGATATGTTTAGGGAGACGATGAAAGACTTGGAGTCTCATGATCTTGTGCGCCCCGGAGTGACCAGATTTGCTACAACATTTCTTTCATTACAGAGCATCCATGAGAAAAAGAGGCAGTTGCGGGAGATGCTTACATCAACAAGGTGGGATGCTACTAAATTATCCGGTAGTGAGGCGGGCAAACAGGTATCTTAGTACTATTTTACCTATTGATCTATGAATATAATTATTCTGTTACTTATCATCTATCTATCCACTTGAGTTGTAAGCTACAACTACAGTTTTGGGTGGGACTTTTTGGGTAAATGTTGAGCTTGATATTCTTGTATTTGCCTCATTGGTGAAAGTCCTCAGAAGAGCTGATGGGAACGCACCTTCAATGGGTTGGTTGTATGGTGATATGAAGAAGGCTAGAGAGGAGGTTGCTACTGCTCTTGATTTTAAGGAGAGTAAATATCTTCTTGTATGGAAGTTGATAGATAGAAGAGTAGAGACTAAGATGAGTAATCCTCTACATCTAACGGGCTATTTACTGAATCCCTTCTTCTACTTCCCAAATAGGGAAGAGATTGATGGAGACCCAAATTTCATGGGTGGGTTTATTGACTGTCTCACTAGAATGTACTCTCATGACATTTCTATGCAAGATGTCATTACTGCTGAGGTTGAGGTTTATCAGCTAGAGCAAGGAGCATTTTCTCGGGACATAGCTAAGAGGCAAAGAGTACTGCCAAGGTTTAATCCAGGTATATTTTCACCAAACAATTATTGGACTATTTTTTTACTGAACTACTAATAATTTGTTATTTTTTCATAAGCTCATTGGTGGAAGTTCTATGCAATGGAAACTCCAAATTTGAGAAAATTTGCTATGAGAATCTTGAATTTGACAACTAATTTCTCAAGTTGCGAAAGAAATTGGAGCACTTTTGAGATGATAATTTACTTGTACATATATATTTTAAAATGATATTACAATAATATTTTAAGTTTAACAATTTTTAATGTTTATATCATATTCAGATTCATTCGAAGAAGAAGAATAGACTAGAAAGCAAAAGATTGAATGATCTTGTATTTGTAAAATTCAATTCTAAGCTGAAGTCTAAATATTCTGATCCATCTCGAGACTCATTGTCTGCAAAGAGTATTGATGAAGGAAAAGTTGTTGAGTGGTTAGCGGGTCCTGCTGCTGATGCTGAAGATGACGATGACGAAGTGTTTCCTGAAAAAGGATTGACTTGGACTCAGATTGGTGACATGGTTGATGTTGATGTGAGTTGTAGGAGAAGTGCAAGGCTGGTTTTAAAACAGACATAAACGACAAAAGCGAAAGGAAAACGACATATGTCAGAGAGGGATGTGGATGAGAATTCTGAGGAGGACATTGTTGATGATGCACTAGTGTTTTACACTTCCGATGACTACCCAACTGATGAATCATTATGTTATTTAAGTGAGTTGAATTAAGTTAATTCTTTTCATCATATTCATTACTTTTTATTCTTTAATATAGTTCTTAGTTCTTACTCAAATGTTCGTTGATTAATTTCAAGAAAAAATATTGTAGATTTATATAAGAGTAGCAAATTTTGTGGAGCATTAACATTTTGGTAATAAGCTGAGGTACGATTATACTTTCTAGTTTAAATGTTTAATACTTTAATATGATTTTGTGATGTTGTATTATACTATTACTTGATTCAAGGTATGCAACATTTCTTATTTATTACAAATTGATTAAACACTTGTTAGTAGTTTCATTTTCTAATATGAATTTTAGTGTATACTTCATTAAATAAAATAATTACCATCTAATTAAAAAATATTATGATATATAATATATATATATAACATTACAATCCGACATTTTGAAATGTCCCCGATATATCCCCCGCAATTCGACATCCGACAAAAAAAACTCAAACGGACATTAGTCTGACATCCGACATCTGCAAGCTTGTGTGTACATATGTTTGTTGTGTAATTTATAAACATACAATATGTGTACAATTGGATATATTTACAAAATTGCGTATAATAAATTTATTTAAATATAAAAATCCGACATTGTAAAATATCTCCGATATATCCCCGCAATCCGACATTTCAAACGCAAACGAACATGAATCTGATATCCAACAACTACAACCTTGATATGCCCAACATGTTGTAGGATTATAATAACATGGTGTTTAGCTCCAGGGTGGAGAACAACATATTTTATTTAATGATTGTTATTATGGTTTTTTTTGCAATTGATAGCTTTGTTTAAGTGATTTGCAGTTAATCGTTTTGCTTGGATCTTTTCGCAAATGCACTTTTGTGTGAGTATATTAAAATAAATCTTTGAGTGGAATGAAAGTATGTAAAAAGGAATCCCTCGAACCCTAATTTGGTAACTCTCTCCTTCAACACTCTGTGTAGGAAGTCGTAAGACAGATCTATGTACCCCTTGGCAATCATCTTCTCCCGCCACGATAAACCCACAACATTTGGTACCAAACTCAATCAATTCCATCTCCATGCGCACAGCCTCTGATGTAGCCATCAATGCACATTGATCTCAGCAAACTAACTGAACATTCTTTCAATCTTCTAGTTTATCCAAACCCGAATAACAACCCTTGATCACTCCCTTCTCTGCATAGTCACTTCTTCGAAGATTCCTCCACAACCGTAGTCAACGGAGCCCCAATCGTGAAAAACTCCTCCCGTGATGCAGGATTTCTCGGCGACTCTGGATGGATCCCTTATCCAGGCGGACTTGTTTTGCAACCTAAGGCACGTCGACTTGTGTTTCTGCTTTTGTGCTTAAGTGTTTGTATATAGATAGAATTCCTCGAAGACGTCGATCCAAACTTCCATTTATGTAGAAGACACTCCTTTACCTCCTAGGCACCTAGACTTCTCCAAGCTCTCACCACTAACGCTATTTTCTTTGATACAATTAGACTATATCCATTACCGAACTGCCAACTACTATTACAACGCACAATATGTTATTAAGGCACGTACCTAGGCGCGCCTGAGGCGCCGTGCGCGTCGGGCCTCGCCTCTAAAAGGCAGAGGCGGGCGAGGTGCCCCAGGAACGCCCGGGCGTACCTAGGCGAGCGCCTTACCATCTCCCAGGCACACCAAAGGCGCGCCTGGGCCTTTCAAGGCCATTTCATCAATCTGATTAATGAAAAAAAATTGGAGGTGGGCAAAAACATGATCTCAAGCTTATATTACATGATTTCTTATATGTATCTACCATCAAGTGAGGATTGGGAAAGAGAATTATGGGTAGAGAAAGATAAATTAGGTTAAGAGACTTGGCTTATATTACAAGATCAATTATAATTCATTAAGCTTACTTAGCCTTCATACATAGTGCAAATATCTAAGCATGACTTAATTACCATCTAATTACAAAATATACCCTAACATGGGTACGAATCCATAACATTCCTCGTGCAACAATCAATCTTTCATCACTAAAAAAATTTGTAGTCATGTCTAGTTCTTAAATTTTATATCACCAAATGAACTCCACTGATGAAGAAGAACAATGTAAATTCTATGTGATTGCACCAAGTTGCAGCACTTGCACCTATATCAGTAAATATTTGAAAAACACAATCTAAAAGTAGCATTTAGAGTTGTGATGTATGCAATTCTACTGTGTTGATATGATGGTAGATTCATTTTGTGTTTTTTGTATTTGATAAACTGTATTTTCTCTTCTTGTTTTTATTTTTGCGCCTCACGTGCCTCAGGCGCGCGCCTGCGCCTAGGCTCCAGGACTCATTTGCGCCTCGGTGCGCCTTGCACCTTTAATAACCTAGAACGCACATCAATCCTTCATTGATTTCTCCTTGCAAGTAGCACAATCCCCAACGTCATGTGAGATTCCACTAACTAATTAGAAAAAGTAATGGAGATGCTAAGAAAGTTCATATAGAATTGAGCAGCACAAAAGCACAACATCAAGCGGCCAAGGCATTGTATCAGGCGGTCTAGTTGTCACCGCACTTGTCACAAGAATTGGCAATCTCTTAGCCCTAGTGCAAAGTGCCAATGAACCCAAACACAGGCAAGCTGACAACAGTGGGGTATCCAGGTGCTCCTAGCTCACTCCAAAGCCTTAACTAGCGAGTAAACCGACATCGAAGAGGACTATTGAGAAAATTAAAGACTGCCATCATGCAAGACTTTACTCCTCATGACAATTACAATGCAGAGATCGATGCCTAATGTTCTCACCCAACGGAACCTTCTTCAGTCATCGATCCAGCCACCAAGCACTCGATAAAGACCTGGATCTTATTTACTACTTCAGTTTGTTCATCATTTTGTAGTTTGATAAGCACTACTAAATTGAAATATCATTTTCAATTTTGTCCATGGATTTTTCTAAAAAGACTCGAGATCCAAGTATTTTCAATCCGATGTAAATATCCTAGAGATGCCAGGCAAGTGATTTTCTATATAGAAATCAAATTGATTTGGAAATAAATTACAGACAATTAAGATGTAAAATTGCTGAACTTATGCAAAACTCTAAAGATGTGAAAAAGAAGAGACAAATAAAAAACTGAAAACCTTTTATATGTTTTTTATAATAATAAACCAAGCTGGCGCCCAAAAAATTTAAATTAAGGACTAGAACAAACTTATTTCAAGGCTCAAAAGGTGGAAATAGAAGAGGAAATTGTTATGGTCCGTGTATTATTATAATTAACTCTATTATCTAGGTGTCTAGTCGCTATCTTTATGTAGGGGCCTCGAGCTCCGAGTCTAGTATTTAGGAGTCATCATCATCGTTTTGTCTTTTTATATGTTGTAGTCTATATAAAGGCATTGGATGTGTGGTATGAAGGAAGCAAGAAAGTATTCTAGTTCTCATCTTTTGAATGCGAGATCTTGGTGGCTCTCCCCTCTAACGAGCAACCCCTCTTAGGCAGCCGCGGTTCCGGCTCCACGGTATCCTCCTCCACCGCCATTTCCTCCCTCTCCGGCCTCTCCCCCGGCAACATTACAAGACTCGTAACAACTTGGTATCAGAGGACTTTCCTCCCCTCTGCCACTGAGTTTTCGCAAGCCTCCCTCCGTCCATTCCTGTTCCAAGCACCTGCACAATCGTCGCATCTTCACCCAGTCCAATCGACCGCACCTTTCCGAGTCTAGTATTTAGGAGTCATCATCATCGTTTTGTCTTTTTATATGTTGTAGTCTATATAAAGGCATTGGATGTGTGGTATGAAGGAAGCAAGAAAGTATTCTAGTTCTCATCTTTTGAATGCGAGATCTTGGTGGCTCTCCCCTCTAACGAGCAACCCCGCTTAGGCAGCCGCGGTTCCGGCTCCACGGTATCCTCCTCCACCGCCATTTCCTCCCTCTCCGGCCTCTCCCCCGGCAACATTACAAGACTCGTAACAACTTGGTATCAGAGGACTTTCCTCCCCTCTGCCACTGAGTTTTCGCAAGCCTCCCTCCGTCCATTCCTGTTCCAAGCACCTGCACAGTCGTCGCATCTTCACCCAGTCCAATCGAACGCACCTTTCCCGCAGCCACGAAGCTCCTCTGCTAGCAGCGGCAGACTCGAATGCTCCGTCTTCGTCGATCGATCACGTACCCCTGCTTCTCCGTCCAATCAACCGCGCCTCCCGCAAGAATCATCCTTCCACCGGCAGCTGCCTCTCCCTGCGCATCTCCAACCGCCTCCTGCCACTCGCCGCTGCAACTTCAGCGCCTCCAAACTCCAGCAGGCTCGACTCCTTCCTCCCAGCCTACGCGTGTGCCGACTCGCCAAACGCCCGACAAAGAACGACTTCTCGAGCCCCGCGCCTTCCGCCACAACCGCACGCCTCCACAGCATCTTGAGCCCAGTGCCTTTTCTTTTCTTTTCCACGTTGCTGATGTTTTCAACCCAGCCCGCCGCACGTTGCTGTTATTTTCAACCGAGCCCGCCGCACGCGTGCAAATCGCCTTCCGCCTTTCTCTCAAGCGCACGCACAGCAGGCCACCTGTCCTTGTGGGCCCTGCTCCTCTTAATCTTGTCAGCATATATCTATTATTTTTGTTCCCCTTGATTCAGCACACTTATAAAAAGGGACGTCACAAGCATACATCGCACATATTTGAGTTACGCGACAAAATTGGGAAGCGTCGCGGCTCCCGCGGCAACTCCCAAACAGCAGCATCGGAGGATTTGTCTCGCCCCATCACCCGCTCTCTCTCGCATTCTACTTTCGGACGCACGATGACCGACGCTTCTGACTTCATGGCGGCTCTCCAAGATTTCAAGACCTCCATCGAGACCCGCTTTCGGGATGCTGAAACACGCCATCGGGACGATATTGCCTCCCTCACCCTCAAGCTTAATGAGTTGACCGCACCTCTTCCCATGATCACCACCCCACCTACGAATCACACCAGCTCCAGTCAGGCGCCTCCGCCTCCACCTCCGCCGCGTATCCGCCACGAGTCGCAGGCCTTCCTTCAACAAGACGTGGCTATGCAGCCGCGCTACACCAGGCTGGACTTTCCCACCTATGACGACAAAACTGATCAATTGACCTGGCTCACCAGGTGTGAGCAATTCTTCGGCCACCAACAAATTCCAGCCGTTGATCGACTTCCTCTCGCATCCTTTCACCTACTCGACTCAGCTCTGCTTTGGGCCGCTCGTCTCCTCACCGACCAATCAGGCCTAACATGGGACGACTTCAAGCGGTATTGCAACCTACGTTTTGGCCCTCCCATCCGCAGCAACCCCCTCAGTGCCCTTACATCACTCCGTCAAACAGGCACAGTGGATGATTACCTGGAGCAGTTTCAGCTCCACCTGGCAGTCTGGCACACGTCACACTTCCCCCACCAATGCAAGTCTCCATCTTCACAGCTGGACTTCAAGCTCGCCTCCAACTAGATGTCGAATTTGAGGCCCCACCAGACTTAGTGACTGCTATGAGTCTGGCCCGACTATGCGACCGCCGCCTCCAGTTGGCCCGGGAGGCCTACTTGCCCACCGACCTCGGCACTCCACAGGAACGTCTCTAGGGTTCTCCCGCCACGCCTGTCCGTCGCTTATCTCAGGCCGAGATGTTGGACCGTCGCACTCAGGGTTTATGTTTTAATTACGACGAGCAATACACTCGCGGACACAGATGCAAAAAGCTTTTCTACCTAGACGTCGAAGATTCGGACGAGGAAGGCATCGGATGACGCTCACCTTTCTCGTGATCTTCCTCGAGCTTGGGGACAAGCTCTTTTTGGACGATGGGAGAGATGTTATGGTCCGCATATTATTATAATTAACTCTATTATCTAGGTGTCTAGTCGCTATCTTTATGTAGGGGCCTCGAGCTCCGGGCCTAGTATTTAGGCGTCATCATTATCGTTGTCTTTTTATATGTTGTAGCCTATATAAAGGCATTGGGTGTGTGGTATGAAGGAAGCAAGAAAGTATTCTAATTCTCATCTTTTGAATGATCTTGGTGGCTTTCTCCGCTAACGAGCAACCCCGCTTAGGCAGCCGCGGTTCCGGCTCCACGGTATCCTCCTCCACCGCCATTTCCTCCCTCTCCGGCCTCTCCCCCGGCAACATTACAAGACTCGTAACAGAAACCCAACTCGACCTGATCAAACCTAAATAAATATGTTTATCTAAAATCTAAAATAATGACACAACCCTAATTAGCCATGTCAAGTGTGAAAAAAATAACCTGAAAAACATCTCTAGAGAAACCAACAAATAAGGTAAAAAAAATCGATAGTATCCTCCCTATATCAATATTTTTTTAATAAAATGAGAGAAATGAGTGGATAGGAGAGCAAATTGGAGAAATAATGAAATAATAATCCATGCTTCAAATTTGAAAAACACCTTCTTAACGCATATAAGTATGGAAATAGGATCCATAAAACTCCAAATTCAACTAATAAACAATTTTAATATAATTCTACTTCAATTGTACCTAATTAGTGACTAAAATTCAAAAGCACAGTAAGAAATAAACTACGGAAAAAACAACCCAAAATAATCAAACTAGACCATAAAAATAAGGTGGAATATATTTTTATATGGATTTGTTGTTATCTGGAATTCAAGATATTGATACATATACGCCTCGCGAGCACAGACGCAATGACCGTCATCACCTTGTATTCGTAGTTTATTATGTATTTTGTCTTGTACCAGGGGGCTTCATCTATACAAAGAGTCCTTAGATTGTGAGTGACGTATCTTTTGAAGTGTTAGTCATTTGGCTCTCTTGGAGAGGGGACTGTCTTGGAGGACCTAGCTTCCGGGTGCTTGGAGGGAGCTTGTCTCTCGATTGCATCTGTGTTTTTTTATGCAATGCAAGTTCGTGTTCTTTATTCTCATTCTTGATACGACTACCGCATATCAATTGGTCCGGACTTGCCGCTCATTTAGGATTTCGATCGGAACACTAATTGAATTTACATCCATGTTTTCGCATGACCTCGCTCGATCCTGATCGACTACAATCATCGCACAAGAACCCACGCGTCGTGTTCTGCTCGGGTGCCTCCTCCTTGTGTTCAGTCCGCATCCAGTGCCTTGTCTGACTTCTTCCCACAACCTGTGCGCCTCCCTGTCATCACCCTTGGGCTCTTCTTCTCCAACGGTGTTCGGCCGCTCCTCCAGCAGCTCCAGCCGCCTTCCAGCACCGCTCCATCCACATTCTCCACTCGCCTTTGACCACTACCATGTCCGGCCGCCTCTCTTGCGGCTCCTGGAGCATTCCAACAGCTCTCTAAAGCCTCCTGCCATATTCTGTCGTCCCTCACCCACCTTTTCCGTCATGGCCCTCCTTTCGGACTCAGCGCATGATCGATGTGATTGAATTGAAGTTGTCATGAATAACCTCCTTGGCATGGCACTTGCGCTTCGTTGACGGCTTCTTCCACACCCCCCCCCTTATAGTCCATGCTCGCCTCTCTGCTTCCCGATGAGCCTCCTCCATCCCACCGCCACCCCTCAATGGGTCTTCGACCATCGGAAATGTTGTCACTTCCTCCTTTCCCAACACCCACTTTCGTTCTCCCACTGTCGATCACGACACGCACCACCCTAATACCCCCCCCCCCCATTCCAATTTGCATTGGTTGCCTTCCAATCCGCTTGCCTTCCGACAATTCAGTGACAGAGGCTCCGCCTAGTGGTTTGCCAGCTTTTCACACGACGCCACAAGATTTTTCTGCTCCCCACCATTTCTTAGAGACCCCCGCCCACCTAGCAGCTCTTTTATCCTCCAGTCTCTTCTCCAACATGTCTCGAGACCACTATGACCCTACCTCAAATCTTTTCACTATCCCACTTCGACCAGACTTCCCATCGGGTTTCATTCCAAATCAACACTACCTAGTCCTCATCGTCCTAAAGTCCGGCCACATGACACTCGTTCGGGATCTAGATGAGTTTCCACCATCAGTCTTCATAGCATCAGACCTCCAACCGAGACCCTGACCTAACTGGCGTTCACCTCGCTCGACCTTGAGGATAAGATCTTTTGCGAGCATGGCATTGTTTCACCTCTCGGGCAGTCCCATGTCGAGCTCTACACTCGCTTCGGTCACCTATACCACAGATCTGCAGTAACTAGCCCGATACAACGCCTCTAAGCTTCTGATGTTTCACTTGATCCACCCACCAGAGGAGACGCTCGAGTCTCGTCGACGTGCTCATAGGACCCTTCGCGTCTCGAACTTGGGGACAATCTCTCTTTTCAGGACGGGTATGGTGATACTTATACACCTCGCGAGCAGAGACGCAACGACCGTCATGGAATACCTTGTATTCGTAGTTTATTATGCATTATTATGTATTTTGTATGGGGGGCACCATTTATATAAGAAGCCATTAGATTGTGAGTGAGGTATCTTTTTAGTGTTAATCATTTGGCTCTCTTGAAGAGGGGAGTGCCTTGGAGGACTCGGCCTTGGGGTGTTTGGCGGGAGTTTGTCTCCCGAATGTATCTGTGTTTTCTTTTAAGCAATGCAAGTTTGTGTTCTTTGTTCTCATTCTTGATACGGCTACCGCGTATCAGATATACATGTTCACGTGTCTATATATATATGCACATGTGTGTGTGCAACCTTTTTTTAAAGAGAATATAAAACGTAGAAAAAATCGTGTTGAACAAGTATAAACAATATCAATTAGCAACATCTAATCCTTAAATATATAGTAAAAAAAATAATAAATTTAAATCAAATTCTTTATAATTTTAATGAAAAAATACTTAAATCTGAAGCACATTTTGTTACTGTAATAAACAAACACGGCTAGTTGCATTTATGAGTCACATTTTTTTCTTTTATAAAAGGCACGCAAAAGTCTTTTGTTTATTTTAGAAAATCATACTCTTATCACAATATGCAGAACGATCTGTCAAGTCCAAGTGTATCTACAAACTAGAGTAATAGGTGTATCCGTCGAGTATCGGGTACATACCGGTACCGGCTACGTATCCGGTATGGGTACGTGGACCTCAAGGAAGTATCGGTGCTTCGTAGAACCTTTGTCACCTCACCACCATTACCATTACTATGACCATCAGCACCAAAACAGTTGGAAAATGATTAATATAATTTGACTAGTGATTTATTGAATTAGTAGTACGTGGGGCATTCAAGACAAACTTACAGGTTTGTTTTAATGCTTATCATAAAATGTTTACAGAAACTAAAAATCAGTTTCAATGGTAAAACAAAAAGTAGTAACATGATGGTTGTCTTTTGGTAATATTTGATCTATGATCATATGTTGGAAAAAAAATCATCGGTTCTTGAGTATTGTTATGCAATAAATCCCAACAATCTTGATTTAGCCTTTTAACTAGTTAGGCACTAAATTTATTTGGAAGGAAAAAAGGAGATATCGCCCCCGCAAGTGCAAAACAACTCTGCATGCAGAAGTGCACATGGAATTCAACATCGGTGTACACATACATAATGCATAAGATTACATAAGCACTAAACTTTGAAGTTGTCCTAATAGGTATATAGTGATCAATTGGTCAACTTAATTATCCATCGCCTTCCATATTTTTGTCTCCTTAACCACAAGCGAAAAATCGAAAGATACTTCTTGATTATTAGTCATATATCACAATGGATTCTACTACCATCCCGCTAAAGTCTATCCAGAATCATAAATTCTAATCAATTATAGTTTTCCCTTGTTTTTTAGTCAAGCATTTTAAGGTCGCCTTTAACCTTGACGATCGCTCAACATGAGCTCAAATCTTCTAGTGCAAATGTTGCTTGGTTTATACAAGGATAGTTACAGAGACAATGTAGTGATGTCATTAGAAACAAAAAACAATAATAGAAACTAGACTAAGTTGTCAAAGGGAAACATAGAGCAACCAACCTGGGTACTCCCATAATTGATGTTGTTGCCAAGATGGGTTACCCCATGCCTACAAGTGTATAATTAAATTAGAATAAAAACATAAAATAAGAAAGAAAAAAAATCCACTAGGCTGATTTTCGCAAATATAACTGCATGAAATCCTGGAAAAAATGACCTCCAGAAAATAAGTTTGAAATGATAATGAGTGTATATACTTCTAGCTTACTAATGCTAATTATCAAAACTGGATCATACAAGAAATAAACTATCCAAAATGACATGATTTCTAGCACAACAGACAGTCCATCACAAATCTAAACTACAATCAAATATAATTGAAGAATATAGCATAACTTTGATAACATGCTTGTAACAGATCCCTTCCCATGAGCCCAAGATACGCTCCTTTCAAATTCAAAACAGTCCAGAATTCCTAAAAATCTTAAAATATAAATTTGCTGAATATGAAATTATATTTGCCCACTTTACATCCTAAGAACCATGAAATATACCATCTTAATTAGTTCTGTTATTTTCATGTAATACTTCAATATGCTTCAATCTCTTTAAATTAATTTCAATGTAGGAGGAACTATCATCATCTCATAAATAAAAGATTGTTAATGCTTCACATTTTCTTCAGTATGCAAAGTTCTTCCTAGGAATATAAAGAATTCTACTGATCAAAAACTAATCAAACTATCTACCATTTGATCATTCGCCAAAAGTAATTCCACACCAGACCAACCGCTCCACCAGAAATTTCGAAGTAAACAATTTACAGTAGAAAATCTTATCAGAAGGGAAACACGGGAGATCTTAATGGGGAAGTCATCCCTTTTATATTCTAAAAATCCAGAGTTTCTAAAAAAATAAACCACCAGAGGTTTTAAGGCAGATAAAAATGAAAATAAATTGAGAAAAGGTCTGAATCATCCATTTTCTCATGCATAACCAGACCTTATAACGGTGTCTGCTTTATGTCCTTGAAACATTAATTTCAATCAATGTCACTGTTAATAATATATTTAATATTGTATTTAAGTTTAGTTCCACCCCGCCTGAGGTATTTTTCTACTCCTGTAAAGTCCTATATGTAGACCCCAAGGGTCATTCCTTTGTACACGAATACAAATATTATTTCTCAGTTCTAACATGGTATCAGAGATAGGTTCCGCTTAATTAAAAAATTGTCCACTTAATTAAAAAAAAAATTTAACGGCTAGCACTCTGTCGCTCGCGATCAACTGCTGCCCGCAAGGCCACTCGCGCCCTGCCCCTCCCACGACCTGCCTGCTAGCGCCACTTGCGCCAGTCCGCTCCCGCGAGGCCACTCGCGCCCCCCCTAGGCCACTCGCCCCCCCCCCCCTGCCTGCTCGCCCCCTGCCCGCGACCTGCTCTCCCCCCTGCCCGCAACCTGCTCGCCCCCCTGCCCGCGACCTGCTCACCCCCCTGCCCGCGACCTGCTCGCGCACCCCCTGCCTGCTCGCCCCCCCCCCCCCCGTCTGCTCGCGCCCCCTGCTTGCAACCTCCTGCTCGCCCTCCCCCTGCCTGCTCGCGACCTCCTACTTGCCCCCCTGCCTGCTCGCACCCCCTGCCTGCTCGCGCCAGTCCGCTCCCGCGACCTGCTCGCGCCCCATGCTCCCTTACGCCGGTCCGCTCCCGCGACCTTCGCCAGCAACCTGTCAGACCGCCAGCCCCCTGTCGCCTGACCGCCCGGCTCCATGGCTACCCCATTGATCTCGCCACCTCTGAAGGTCACATCCTTCCAACTCGCCACCGCCAGCGACTGGTCGGATTGGACTCTTAATGTCGAAGCCGCCCTCTCCTCACGTGATCTTTGCGATCACATCACTAGTGCCCCTCCTACCGTCACAAAATCTACAGCTACTGCCAGCTCTTACAACACCACCGTAGCCGCAACCACTCCAGATGACGACACCCTTTGGAGGCGCCGCGATCAAGCTATTCGGGCTTACATTCTGGAATTTGTTGCCCGTCCACTCCTTACTTCCATCAGCCGCCTGCCCTCAGCCCGCGCCATGTGGGAATATCTTCGGGATCGCTTTGTCCCCCGCGGTGGGGCTCAACGTCATCGCCTGATCTGCGACTCTCAATCTGCGAGACAAGAAGGGCGATCAATTCAAGACTTCTTCACCTCCATGAGTTCCATCTGGCACGAACTGGAATCAATGATCCCCCTACCCTGTGGGTGTCCTCGCTCCTTGGAGTTTCAACGCCATCTTTTCGAGGGTCATCTCCTAAGTTCCTCGCAGCCCTGCGTCCTGAGTTTGCTCTTCTTGCAGCCCAACTCCTTCATCGAGTTCCTCTTCCCATCTTGGATGAAGCCCTGATTGCCCTGCTTGATGAAGAGACCCGCCTTCGTCCTCCCGTGGTCCTCCCACCAGCTCCTATCCCTGGGACCGACACTGCTCTCGCGATTCGACCACGTGACGGCCCTGTTATCTGCAACTACTGTAAAAAGGCGGGGCACATGAAGTTCGACTGCCCCACTCGTCCTCCGCGCCCTGAGGAGCACAAACGTTCTGACAACCGCCGTGACGGCCGAGGTCAGGGACGTGGTTGTGGCCCAGGATCTCCTGTCCCGCCTTCTCATCCTGCAGCCGCTGCTGCTGCAGATTGACTACAACGTATTGAGGAATTACTTCTTCAGTCTCCACTGCTTCAACCCGCCACCTCTGCAGCTCACAGCCTATCAGCTGCTTCTGGTACTATTGTTGTTCGGGTTCCACCAACTGTGCTTTGGTATTTTGATTCTGGGGCCTCCTGCCACCTTACCCATGACTCCAGCACCCTCACCAACTGTACCTCAACCCCCACTCACCTTCAGGTCACCACTGAAGATGGGGGTTCTGTCCCTATCATGCAGTCTGGCTCGATCACCCCGGCATCTTCTCCTCCTGGTCATCTCACCCTCTCGAATATCCACCATGCCCCTCGCCTACACATGAACCTCATTTCTGTTAGCTCTCTTTGTGATCTTGGTCTCGCTGTTTTATTCTCTTCCTCTGATTCTGTTGTGCAGGATTCACGGACGGCTCAAAGGATTGGACAGGACCGTAAGGCTGGTGGTCTGTATCAGCTGGAGTATCTTCATGCCCCACCATCCTTACCTTCGTCAGTTTCTGCTCTCTCTTCCACCTTTGATGCCGACTAGTGGCACAGACGTTTAGGTCAGTTGTCCAGTGACCGACTCCAAAGTGTTATCTGCTCTGGAGTTTTGGGTCATGTCTCCTCTTCCCCCCTTTCTGTCTGTACGGGCTGTCGTTTGGTAAAGCACCTTGCTCTACCTTTCTCAAGCAGTGCTTCTCAAACAACAACCCCATTTGATTTAATTCATTCTGACATTTGGCGTCCGGCCCCGATTTCTTCTCCTTTTGGATATCTTTATTATGTTAATTTTATTGCTGATTTCTCTCGCTGCGCTTGGGTTTATCTTCTTCGGCATCGGTCTAAAATACTCATTGTTTACCGAACGTTCACCGCGATGCTTCACACTCAGTTTGGGCGTCGGATTAAGACCTTTGGATCCGACTGCGCTCAGGAGTTTCTCCTCCACCATGCGCGGCCTCACCCAATCTCATGGCACCATCCATCAGCAGTCTTGCCCGCACACCCACAAACAAAATGGGGTCGCTGAACGAAAACATCGTCACATCATCGAAACTGCCCATGCCCTTCTCATCTCCGCCTCTGCTCCTCATTCCTTCTGGGCCGAAGTTGTCCTCACCGTTGTTCACCTTATCAACATTACTTCCTCCTCGGCCATCTCTGGAGTCACTCCTTATGAACGACTGTATTCCCGCCCACCGACCTACGCATCTCTCCATACGTTTGGGTGCACCTGTTTTGTTCTCCTCCCCGCTCCTGAACGCACTAAGCTCTCTGCTCGCTCCGCTCGTTGTGTTCACTTAGGCCTCAGTCATCATCACAAAGGATGCCGCTGCTACGATCCGGTAACCCGCCGCATCCGCATTGCTCGCCATATCTCCTTCCTTGAAAATGAGATGTTTTCTCCACACCGCACCACTCAACACTTCCCACCCCAACCTTCACTGCTCCACCACTATCCCTCCCTCTACTTCCTCTTATACCCACTCGTCCCCGGACCCACATTGCTCCCCCTACGCCATTACTCTCCCTGACTCGTCCTCCAGACGAGGACCCCTCCTTCCACTACAGCTCCCCCTTCTGCTCCAACTCCTTCTGATACAGCTCCTTCTAATACGGCTCCGTCTGACGCTCCGTCCGCCTCTCCGCACGTGGATCTTGCTCCTCCTCAGCGTAACCCTGCCCGCCCTCGACACCCGCCTGCTCGATATGACCATTCCCCTGACAGGTATCACTCATCTGCTCTCACCACGGCTACCTCTTATTCCCCTGCTTTTCAGGCCTTATTCACCGCTCTTCACTCCCACCGGGAGCCCCAGTCATACCGAGAGGCAGTTGTACATCCCGAATAGCAGCAAGCCATGGCAGTTGAACTTCAGGCTTTCCACAGAACCCATACATGGGACCTCGTCCTCTGCCCCCCTGGCGTCACTCTTGTCAGTTGCAAGTGGATATTCAAGATTAAGACTCGTCCAGACGGGTCTATTGAGCGCCACAAAGCCCGCTTAGTTGGCCGTGGATTCTCTCAGGAGCATGGGATCGACTATGATGAGACATTTGCACTGGTTGCTCGGATGACAACTGTTCGCACCTTACTTGCGGTCGCTGCTGCCCGAGGTTGGCCGCTCCATCAGATGGACGTCACCAACGCATTTCTCCATGATGATCTTACAGAGGTGGTTTATATGGCTCCTCCCCAAGGTCTCTCTGTTCCCCCGGCCACGTTTGTCTTCTCCGTCGGGCCCTCTATGGTCTCAAACAGGCCCTTCGTGCCTTGTTTGAGCGCTTTCGCACTGTTGTTCTCAAAGCAGGATTTATTGAAAGACAGACTGATCATGTCTTGTTCACTCGCACCTCTGGTCAGGGATGTCATTCTTCTTCTCAATGTAGATGATATGATTATCACTAGCGATGACCATGCCACCATTGCCTCTCTTCAACAGCACCTTCGCAGTTAATTTGAGATGAAGGAAATGGGCCCCCTTCGCTACTTCCTGGGGTTGGAGATTTCCCGATCCAAGCGTGGAATACTTGTCTCCCAACAAAAGTACATCTCTGACATCTTCTCTGTTGCAGCTCTCACTGATACCCGAACAGTTGATACTCCAATAGAGTTCAATCTCAAACTCCTCCCAACAGACACCGAACCTCTTCCAGATGTCTCCCGCTATCGGCGACTAGTTGGGATGCTGGTCTATCTCACTATGACACGGCCCGACATTGCCCACGTTGTTAGCTTTGTCAGTCAGTTCGTCCAAGCTCCTCGCTCTGTTCACTACGTCGTTGTCCTCCGGATTCTCCGCTATCTACGCACACTCGTCCGTCGCTCACTGTTTCTCTATGTCACCTCTCCACTCACCCTCTGAGCATTCTCAGATGCCGACTGGGCGGGGGATATTACGACTCGTCGCTCCACTACTGGTTTTTGTATCTTCATGGAGGACTCCCTGATCTCCTGGCGCAGTAAGAAACAGGACTCTATTGCGCGTTCCAGCACTGAGGTCGAGTATCGGGTCATGGCATCCACCACTGCTGAGATTGTTTGGCTTCGTCGTCTGCTCTGTGATCTAGGTGTGCCGATAATAAGACCCACTCCCTTATTCTGTGACAACGAAGTGTTATACAAATTGCCTCCACCCGGTGTTTCATGAATGGACGAAACACATCGAGATTGATTGTCACTTCGTTCGCCAAGAGTTCCTCGACAACACTATCTCTCTACCGTTCATTGCCTCTGAAGAACAAGTTGCGGACTTCCTCACCAAGTCCCTCACATCTGCACGATTCTGATATCTCATTAGCAAACTCTCGGTTCATGACCCACCGTGAGTTCGAGAGGAGGTGTTAATAATATATTTAATATTGTATTTAAGTTTAGTCCCACACCGCCTGGGGTATTTTCCTACTCCTGTAAAGTCCTATATGTAGACCCCAAGGGTCATTCCTTTGCACATGAATACAGATATTATAACAGATTATGCCAAATGTCTGGTAATCACTTTAGACATTTATCCATAATATAGAACTTGTTAATGTAAACAACCAAAAAAAACCTTATCATTAAATTCATGGAGCTGGTTTCACCTACTTGTGATTCACTAAAACCTTCCGAAATTAAAATGCTTGATAAAAAACAACAGCTAATTCAAAAAGAGGCGAAGGATTCACCTGCCCAGGTGGAGGATAGGCAGAAGTAGGTGGTGGAGCCATGGGATGGGGTTGAGGAGGAGGATAGCGGTGGTGAGGCTGGTGATATGGGGGAGGGAGGACAGATTGGTTGTGGTAAGGCGGTGGGTAGTGCTGCATAGGAGCTGCCGGAGGCGGCATCCCCGCAGGCTGCTGTGGTGGGTGAAACCACAGCTGATGCTGCGGAGGTGGAGCATTAGGCAATTGGCTTGCGTAGCCCTGCTGATGGTGGTAAGGAGGGAGGAGGATCGTCGGGCTCTGCATAAGGTGCGGTGGCGGTGGCTGTGGCGGGTGATAGCCCCCCGGCGGGGGCGGAGGGGAAGATGAAGATGGGTACCAGAAGGTTCCGCTGCTCTGCTGCTGCTGTTGTTGGTGATGTCGGGAGAAACCGTCCATCATTAAGGTTCGCTTCGACTTTTCCGGCGATGATCGGCGATTGGAAGGTCTAGGGATTTCAGGGTTTCGGGACGGAAGGAGACGAGAACGGCGAGAGGTAGGCTTAGCAACTTGGGTCGTGCATAAAACGGGACATGGCGCGCGTAACCGGGAATGGGCGCGACTCAGGCCTGGACCAATCCTGGCCGACTCATACCTATCCACTCTGATGCCGCACGGTTTTTCTGTCGTGATTTTTAGGGTTTAGGGTTCGGTTCTACTAAGATCATGATTCAAACCGCTAAGATAACAGTTCTTCAAATTAGAATCGAAATTTTATTTGATTTGACCGGTTCCGATTTTAGTTCCGGTTCTAGCATAATTTTTGGAACCGTCGTGTCAACGGTTTCGATTTCGGATCAACAAGAACCAAAATCAAACTGGTCACTAACGATTCGGTCTGGTTCGATCTGATTCCAATCAGTTTCATGTGTCATTGTTTTAATCATATTATAAATTTTGGACGAAGAAATTTAAATGGAAGTACAAATAAATTAATGTGCAATTATTGGTCTTTTAACTATTCCTTAGAGGTCAGGGGAAGATGTCTGGGATGAGGATAAGAAGTCTATCAATCGATGCTTGTTGGTTTTCCATGGTGCATGTTTCAGGGTTGACCGGAGGAGTGAGGCGAAGAGGCAACAATGCATGTGGAGGAAACTTGAAGGCAAAAAGATCTTCTGAAACGATGGATAAAATTGCTCGAGCTCGGCGATGGCTCTAGATTACTTCGTCGAAGGTCTACCGTTGTGAACGATTGTGTTGCACATTCGGTAAAGGGATCGGCAAGGAGATCTCTAGCAAGGAGCTGAACCGTTGGAAATGAAGAGGAGAATAAGGAACACGTAGAGCCCTAAATTGTCGAGAGAGGATTGTAAAAATGAGAGAAACGCACAGGAGTCAATGATCTAGGGCCAGGATTGTTTGTGCGGCCCGACAGCGTAACACCAAGGGGGAATACTTTTTGTTTATATAGTAATTAGTAAGTATAGATATTATTAAAAGATTATACAAAAATTAAAATTAAAATAATATATTATACATTAATAATAATAATAAACTGGTTGCGGTTCGGAATAGGTCTAAAAATTCTGAAACCGCTTGAGACCTGGATGTTGCGGTTCCGGTTTCGGTTCAGGTCCGGATAATAAAATGAAAGAGCCGCACATTGACCATTGTTGTTCACGGTTCCAAAATTCAAACCGTAACCCGAATAATTCACGAACGGTTCAGTCTAGTTCTTTGTGATTCCAGTTCGATTCCGGTTTGATTTACGTTTTTTGGTTTTAAGTGACAGCACTACCGGCACGGTGATCATAACAAATCACGGTGTATATTTTTTGTTGAAATATACGATCGTATTTCTGTAATACGGTCGTTTTGAAAAAGAGGTCGTATTTTAGATCAATTATGCGCGAAAATTCATGCTTGCGAAAATATACAGCGGGATCAGGGGTCGCGTACAATGATCTAAGGTGCGTTACACTCACAAACATTTTTTTCCATGGCGACACATGACTTTTTTTTAATAGTTATTTGAGTGATATAAATGTTGAAATTTTGGGGAGAAGAAAAAAATATGCTGGATAGTGGATACTAACCGTTTGTACAAGGTGTAAAATTGTAAATTGTATTTGATAGTCTTTTTAGGCTTCGTTTGGTAAGGTGGCGGGAGACAGAGCGGGAGGAAGCGGGGCGGGTGTTGGAGACGGAGGTGGGGGCGGGTGTTGGAGACGGAGTGGGCGGCGGCCTTTTTCCAAGCGCTGCGGGAGCAAACGCCACAAACGCCGCCGCACGGCATTTGTTTTTCCGCCGTACGGTGGCGGTTGCTCCCGCACCGGCGCCCAAACGCCGCCCCAAACGAAGCCTTTAGTCTCCGTTTGGGGCAATTTTTTGGGAGTTGCATTACTTTTCAAATATCTGCTCCAAACAGTCTTTTAAGATTTGCAGTGGCAATAAGTTTTTTCATGTTAATATTTGAAAAGCAATAAAAACTTAACTGTTATTATCGAATATTTAACTATTATAATTAATCAAATTAATTGATAATACTTACAATGGTTAATTGCTATAATTGATAATATAAATTAATAACGGTCAAATTAATCTTATTATTTGAATAAATTTAGTAAATATTGAATATTAATTATTAATGCTAAAAATAAAACTACTCTAAAAAAAGTCCAAATATATCATTAAAATATTAAGAGCCCTGATTGACTTTCATAAGATTTATGCTTCGTTTGATTAGGCGGGAGGAGACGGGGCCGCTGCTCCAACCGGAGGTGGGGAGGAGGGTTTCCGGTCACTGCTTTTGGCTCCGTTCTTGAGGGCGCGGCGGGAGTAGACGCGGCAAATGCCATCACCATGCATTTGATTACGCGTCTTGCGGCGGCCACCGCAGCGCCAAATGAACCCTTAAGAGCTCAAATATTTTACCTAGGTAGTTTCTTTAGTACTCCCTCTTAAGTTTGGAGGGTGCAAAAATATTGTGCATTCCCAATGTGGACATATGTTGGTACAAGAGCTCTCGTGGAAGTGACTTGGGGTACGTTTGATGCGGCGGTTTTGCTCCGGTGAATTTGGAAAAAATGACACCGTCATAGAATATAGGCTTTGTTAGGGTTTGGTTCCGCTCAAAGTATTCTACTAAGGATCATCAGATTTGGAATGACCTTATATAGTACCTCCAGCGTAGAGTCTAGCCCTAGGATGACATGAAACTCATTAGTAATTACCGAGTCGGTCTCGACACGCGCGAACATATACTAAATTATTCAACAGGTTTGGCATGATAATTGTTATGACCGCCACCAATAATAGAACATTACTTTTGAACCTAAAAGTGGATGGAGTTCCTTAGGTGAGGTCGGGCATTCACAAATGACGGTTCATAACCACTGTGTTCATGACCACCACCACCGTGCCAAATAGGCCCTTGGTAAACATATCATTGTATTGCGGTTTTGTGGGAATGCACGTCATCTTGATCAACCTTGTTGCAATTTTTCTCACATGATGTGTTGATCTAGCTCAACACAAATGGATCTTTCAGCAAAATTATGAGTCAAGTGAGATCGCAGTAGATTGACGTCATCGATACTCAACTTCAAATGAACTTCTGTAGGCAGTTTATTACTTCTTAGTCTACCATGAAACTGGGGCACCACCTAATAGAATACGGGATTTGAATAAAGATTAATTGTGGGGCATGCTGCCTAATGTGATTCATGTGGGTCATAAGCTTGGTAGGATAGCGACCACTACATACAAGTCTTTGTCTAACTTTTTCTTTAATGTAAAAAGAAGTTTAATCGTAGCTCGTGCATGTAGTCGCATTGGGGATGCTTTAATTTTTGTGTCCAAATCCCGGATCCAAATTTGGATCCTGGATTCACATCTCAGACATGTTTTTGAACCAGGCGAGACATCTCGACGATATCTCAGGGACATCTCCGACGTGACATCTTGTAACAACCCTAATATAGAAATGATAATAATAATAATAATAATAATAATAATAATAATAATAATAATAATAAATTATTATTTCATTTTCTTTTTTTTTTCTTGACCGCACCCCAGCCCCCTTGATTTAATAACCCGCAAGCCCCCCCCCCCCCCCCCCCGATTTGATCCCGTCTCCCGCTCGGCTAGGGCTCCCGCAGCCCCGTCTCCCGCGCGCCTCCCGCTCCTGTTTTCTGCCGCTCATTCCGCCTCCCTGCTCGTCGGCGCCGCCTCCTCCTGCCCAAGCCGACAGCCTCAGCTCCTTCTCTTGTTCAGGTCGGCAGTCAATCTCCCCCTCCTGCTCTGGCCGACAGCGCCCTCTCCAGCAACCGGCAGCTTCTCCCTCCGGCAGTCGTCCTCTCTCCCTCTTCCCCTTCCAAGGTTGGCAGCAGACTCCTCAGGGTCCGGCAACAGTTTCTGCTCCCCTCCGGCAGCTGGCAACTGCTCCCCTCGTCGTTTTGGCCGCTCTTTTCGGGAGAGAAAATCTAGTGTTTCCTTCCCTCTCCTCCTCGAGCCCGGATCTGAGTTCCTTGGGGTAAAACTCATCTTTTTCTCCCTTATTTCAGAAAATTTGTCCTGATTATATGGGACTTTTGCGTTCCAATTTGCATTTCAGATTTTGTGCACGACCTAATCGCCAAATTCTAAGGTGTTCGTGCTCCCCGGCGTCGTTCATCGCTCCAATTGGCGGAATCTCTTGAGGACCCTTCCGAATTAGGGTTTCCTTAGCCTAAAGCGCCGCCAAATCTCCGATTTGCTCGTAGTAGCCTCCGTCTCCGCGTGGAAGCTCTTCTCCCCTCACTTTTGAGGGAGGTTAATCTGCTAAAAACCCTCCTTATTTAAATTTCGCGTCGTAGGATGCATGTGTTAGCGTAGTGAATTTTGCTATCGCTTTCGTTGTTCTTAAGCAGGTTCAATAGAGCTTTTGCTTTTGCTTGCGCTGCTTAGCCGTCGCCGTCAGATCCAGCCTCATTTAAGGCAAGTAGAGATCATCCTCTCTTGCAATCATTGATCGTAGATTACCTTGTCTGTTCTTATGAATTCATGATTCTTGAATACATGTTTCGTCAAATGAATTTAGATCTTGAATGCCTAAATGGGCTGGTTAATTGATTGAGGTATCACGCGTTTGAAATAACGCGAGTTGTGAATGAGAATGATGTTTACTTGAATATTCACTTAGATGAATTTCGTTTCAGTTGATGAATAAATTGAAGTCTAGTAGTTCTTTTTTATTATGAGTATTAATTATTATAATGATAAATGTTAATATTCTTGCTGACAACTATGTGATTTGTGTTTGATATAAAATATTCGGCTCGCACCCATGCTTACTTGGAAGATAATCGTGTGTTGGAATGGATCAAACTAAATGAATATTTGGTATCCTAGAAAATGATGTGTAGTAACCTTGTTACTCGTGAATACTTGAACCCGTAAGTTTCAAAACTCTCTTTCGAGTTCTTTGAGTCATCGAATCCTATTTCTTATACCTGTTTGGTTGAAAGACTTGGATAAAGTCTATTTCTTGATTTGATGTTCTTCTTCAATGTTAAATTTAGACTCCTGCTAGAATCTCGTGCCTCAGATAGAAACACTTGCACCTTTCACTGATTACAACTAATCACATTCATGACTGAATCTATGTTATGCTTCGGAGTAGTCTAATAATTCTAATTATTTCTACTCATCTTGCTTACTGTCTGCCTTACTAGCTTTGCTTCTGATAAAACTGGTACTTATACATTATTGTTTCCCTTGCTAGTTTGTAATCTACCTTGCTTATGCTATCAATGTTCTGAGGCTTTTTCCTTCTAGTTTTAGACTTGCCTTAGTGTTTGTACATGCGCCGCCTGCTCTTTGAGGCCGATCTACGTCAAGCTTCAGGTTTTGTGTTTATGTTTCATTTCTTTTACAGTCGGATATTCTTTTTATGTAATAATTATAATCAGTCATTTTCTCTTGTTTCATGGACAACTGTTAGGGTAAATAATATTATATGTACAAGAATTTGACATAGTCACATGTTCATTCATCTGAGATGATCACTGCATAAAAATCTGTTTCAAAACTTGTATCATAAGTTTTTCTTTGCAAAAACGCATGTGCACCTGTTTCAAACTATCATATTTTAAAGCTTCCGCAACAAAATAAACTAATTTTCAGCTTCTCTGCTTCCGCCTTAGCAGACATGATTTTCTTTCCGCTCATGCCTGTGGCATCACGGCCCGCCCGAAGCGCACTCTGACTGTTGTCGAGATGGGTCGTGACACATCTCGGTCGGCTTACTGTTGTCCGCAAGATGTCCCCGAGATGTCACGCCCGAGATGTTGCTGAGATGTCCCGCATAATTCAAAAACATGTTTGAGAAGTGAATCGCATACCCAAAAAACTAGGTCTGAGACCCAAACCCAAAAATATTCCCCTTGGATGAGACATAAATTGATTAAAAATGTGCACTGATATGTCATGTTGGCTAATGGTCAGGGTAGGATCCAAAAAATTTGATCTGGGGAGGATCCAAAATTTTTTATCAAGGGGCAATCAAAAAGTGAAACAAAACAAATTTAACTTATTGGATTCCATCACTCCAACTATAATTTTTTAATAAAATTAATCATACTTTAATATAAATTAGGATTCGGGAAGGGATTACTAAGATAAATCAACAATCACAATCCCCTAATTTTTGTTTTAGGAGTCAACAACTTTTTAGGGGTCTTCTATAAAAAATTTATATATTATGACAATTTTAAGTCTCTTATTCACCTAAAATTGCAGTAAATAACAGTGAAGCCCTAACCTAAAAGAAACATAAGGAGCAAAAAACAACCAAGATCAAACATTATGAAAAGGTAATGAAGATAAATGCAAGGGAAATTGTGATCGAGATTCCACTAAAATAGCGAGAGTGAGAGCAATATTGAGAACTTTATTTTGATTTTGTGTTGTTGTGTAACACAAACATGTCAGCATGCTCTTTGGCAGTACAAAATGAAAAAATTATTAAGAAATTAAATCAATGATACCAAAAAATAAGTTAAGTATGGTAAACCAATACAATGTTTTTAATCACGCTCTTTGGTGTATTAGCACAAATGGCATGCGCTCAACAAGTCAAATGAACAAATTACTAAGAAATTTAAATAGCGAAGAAAGGGGAGTTCACCTCAGGGCAGAGTCTGAGTCTGTAGAAGAGGCGAGCACAAAGGGGAGAAGTGGTAGGTGTGGAAGCTCTGCAAAGAAATAGACAACATAATATGGTTATAATTAAAATAGAGTAACTTGCAAGATCTTGAAACTCTGCGAGACGGGAAAGAGTGAGAGGGCTTGGCAGCCTGTGAGATGGGAGAGATGGGTGAGAATTACTCTGGTTGAGGGAGATAGACAGGGCAGGAGAGGGGAGTGAGAGGGGAGAGGGGGTGGAGAGTTAGGGAGATAGAACAAGAGAGTGCTTACCTTAGTAGAAGGAGTTTGGAATGTGGTGGCTATTTTCTGAACTAGTTCAGCAACAAAGATGACTCCATAGAAGCTGGAGACGAAGGAGCGTGTTGATAGAGAATCACAACCTCAAAAATATTTTCGATGGAGAAAGATCAGATGTGAATAGATTAAAATCTGAGTCGGACTTTTTTGCCATGCGAGAGGTGTAACATCCCCCAAATAGCTAGACCCCTAAGTTGGTTTTGTCATGACTAGGTCATGACAAAACCATAGGAAGAGCTCAAGACCTTGTGAACATAGGTGAGAAGGAGAAAACTCAAGTGGTCTGCAAATAGCAATTTTCAGATACCAAGCATAGGGTTGGACTTTAGGACCCCACCTTGAACCTTTACCCCACAATATCATCCCTAACCAATTAGTGGTCTTCTTGAAGCACCAGTGACTCATTGGGGTCAACCTAAGAGGCCAATTTGACTAAAGTCAACCTTAACCCTAAGTTGGTCAAACTAGCTCAATTAAGGTCAATTGGCCCCCACCATGCCAAATTGACCATGCCCCTACCCTTGTATGGGTACTAGGATCCTAATGGACCAAAAAGCCCCATCATGGGGCCTCCAATTTGACCAATTTGCCATAAACCCTAAATTGGTCAAAGTGCCCTAATAAGTGGCAATTCACCCTCACCTTGTTAAATTGACCCTACCTAGACCTTCCTAACCTTTAAGGGAAGTCAATGGAGCCCAAGCCACCCTTTGGGGTCAACCCAATTGGTCAATTTGACCAAAGTCAAACTCAAGCTTAATTTAGGTCAAAATACCCCAATTTAACCTAATCTAGCCCAATCTATTTGGGCTAGGCCCAATTAAGGAGATCCACCATCTAGCGGGCCTGCTGATTTCTGAATTTACCTCTTGGAATCTGTGTTTGGTGACTAGGAGAGAGAAAAGAGAAGTTTCCCCCAAATCGGAGAGAGAAAGCCCATTGTGGAAGAGAGAGAAAGAAGGGGGAGTTAATGGAGGAGAAGGAGAAACCCCTCAATCTGAGCAATTAATGGCTCCATTCATCTCCCCTTGGGGAGAGGAGGAGTTTTCAGCTTCTTCCCGGCCTAATTGATGGCCAATTCACCCCCCTAAGTGTAACCGAAATCTCCACTTATGGCCATTAATGGCAATCCGAGTAATTCCCCACCCTTAGCCTCAATCGACCCTTTTAACATCTTCAGAGGTTGGAAAGGAGTGAAACCCCCCTCTTCCCCGAAGAAATCGAGCACCAGGAGCAAGGATCGGCATGGCACCAAAAGCTCCAGCACCGTCAATGGCAACTCACCGGAATTCACGCCATCAAGCCCCCACACAGGTCTGATCCTCTTCTCCTCCCTTAGTGCTAGATCTCTTCATATTTCGGGGCTTGATCCGTGCACAATAGGGCTCGGATTGTGTTTCCGAAAGAGTACGTTTCCTACTCTTTTTCCCTCCTCTAAAAACTAGATCCGACCACCTCCGGCAGGCCAACCACCCCTATCGTCGGCCACCACCTCAACGGAGGTGGTGGTGGCATTGGCCGGCCGGAAAGAGGCGTAGGTGGCCGGGAAATCGCCCCGCAAGGAAGCCCAGGACGGGCTGTCACGCACCGTCCAGAGATTGGGGACGATGATAGAGAGCCGTCAGATCTGCTATTTAATGTTTATATTTATATCATTTATTTAGTCGAGCGCTGTAAGAAATTCGTCGAACGAATAATTCGTCGAACGGGAGGTGTTCAGCTTTAGTCGAGCGCTGTTATAATAGAATTTAGTCGAGCGCTGAATATTAGAATTTAGTCGAACGAAAGGTTTTCGTCGAGCGTTGTTTAACTCTGTATTAGTCGAGCGCTGTTATGCTCTGATTTAGTCGAACGAATATTTCGTCGAACGCTGATGTGTTCAGCGTTCGTCGAGCAATGTTATACGTTAACTTAGTCGAACACAGTTAGATGTCAGCTTAGTCGACCGCGGGAAATAATTCATCGAACGAATAATTCGTCGAACGGGGGGTGTTCAGCTTTCGTCGAGCGATGTATATCTTTCGTCGAACGCAGATTCAGTTAATAACTAAATGTTATATTAATTTCTGTCACACTTTATGCTGAAGTTTATTTTAATTATTAAAAATACTTAGGCCCTCTGATGAAAAAGTGGTCAATACCAAAGTTGTAGCCCTTAGGATCTACTTTAGTTTAAAATTAATTTTACCCTAAAAGGAGTACTGTAGCTCCCTGTAGAGCCAAAATGGTGGGACTGGTCCCTAGTGTAGGACAGCCACCATTCCTTGAATAACTTTTTACTGGTAGTAGATATGGCCTTGATACTTTAAACCTAGGCTAGCTCAATACACCCACACAACATACAAAAAAATGGGATTTTTAGGAGAACCTTTTTCTAAGGTTTTTGAAATAATTTCATAAATCATCTAATAATTAATTAGTGGGTTAAATGACCTCCAATGCCCTCCAAATTTTGGTGGGTGCTCCTTAGGGTGACTGTATGACCTTGGTAAAATTATCCGCCCAATTGGGACTGTTTTGTTTGAGTATTTTGTAAACCCAAGTTAGGACAAATAGGGTCAAAGCTAGGGTATGGTGTTTACCTTGGGGTATGGTGGTCAAAACTCATCACCATGAAGTGAAACCTTGGTAACTGGTTTAGGATCACCTAAGACACATCCATGAGTGATATGGGGTGGTGTGGAGGTGGTTAAGCCCTAGAACACTAGTTCTATTCCTAGGTGTGCATTTAGGACCTTGTGAAGGCCATGTGGTCAAAAGTCCCTGGATGGCTGTGAAACTTGGTGGATAGGTTCTTAGGGTGTAAATAGGTACTAGGTAATTTTATAAGAATTTTAGGAGTCGATATTCCTTTTGAATTAGAACATAACCCCTTTAGGAAAACTTCTTATAAGAAACATTTACATGCTTAAAAAGTCTTGGATCGTGATGAAACTTTGGTGGTGCCCTTATAATCGTGGTTTAGACCTCTGGTAATTTTTGTGAATTTTATTTAATGATTTAATCAGTACTTCTTTCACAAGGCACCTGTTTTGATTTAGACTTAAGAAAAATATTTGAGGGTCCAAAACTCATTATTAAATTGTGCAAATTGGTTATAGGACCTTTCAAAACATTAGGAAGCTCTGTGAATTTTTATAGAATTTTTGAAGACTTAAATCAGTAGGCAACTTCACAATTCATTTAATTTGAGGTTTTCTGAAAGTATTTATTTAAGTAAGAAAATGATTCCCTTAAATCCTGAAACTTAGTCAGTAGCCTTTTCTGATGAATACAAAAGTTTGGTAATTTTTTCATAATTTTAGTGTTGATCGTTTTGGTGGTTCCTTCATAAAACTACGATTTTGGATGGATGATAAATAATTAAATTAGAGGACAATTTCTTACTGTAAAAATATAATATGTTGTTTCTGATGTTATTTAGTCATCAAAGATTTATCATAATTTTTGGAGAGTTATATCATAAGATTTACTTACACTTCATGTTCGTTTTCATACTTGGTAGATGTTTGGAGAAATTAAAATAAATATTAATTAATTAGGGAAAAATATGATTCTATGGAATTAGTCTTATAACATCATGATAGACCTTCAGTAAATATCTTGGGTCAGTTGGATGAATATTTGGAGTACCTCTAGTTGTGAGCTTCATATAATTAGTTTGGTCTGCGTATAGTAAAACTGTGAAACTTGTGTAACTAGTGGCCTACTAAGTGGAAGTAGCGTGTAGTTGGTGTACATTGTCAGGTTGAAGAGATTGAAGGTCACCAAAAGTAGCTTAGGTGATGAGGGTGTGCTTGGTGAGTTAGGGGTAAAGCTGTGCTCGGGATTGACGAAGGATCGTCTTTCCCCTAGCGGGTCATAAAATACTTAGGGTAATCCAAGTGTAATAGCAAGGTGGGTGTTCTTATGGGTAGATACCAACAACACTAAGTGTCTTGAGAAAGGGAGCCTTGGGGTGTCATCCCATTGTGGTTCCTAGTACTGTAGCGAGCCCCTTACAGGGTAATCCTCGGGAAGTCCAAGATTAACCATAAACTGTAGGAGTAAGATGTTGTACAAGATTAACTTAACAATACACACACCCACACCCCGTGGTTACGGGAGGTTAGTTGGTTTGGTTTTACGAGCGGTAGGCTCGGTGGTTAAAGCAGCGGACTAGTTAGTCTGGTGAGCTTGTGACTCAGTAGTGTTTGTTGGTACGGACGGGTTGGTCCGGCGAGCCGGTGGTTCAGAAGGTTATTGATGACGGGCAGGTTAGCCCGGGGAATTTATGGCTCGGGATATAGTAGAACATGTTGCATGTGCATGAAGGTGGTGGGTCTCCGGTATTGGACGGTCGTTCACACCGACGTCAATACGTTGACTCGGCAAGTGTGGAATTTGCACTTAGCCTTGAAAGTCTGGTGGTCCAGCCAGTAAGAGCACGCAGATGCTCCGCGGTTTTGCGTTGAGGCGTACGATAGGTCTAGGTAGGGTAGTGTGAATACCAACCTAGAGGTGGGCGAGGTCCAACCCACCGCTTCCGTTTGCCACTACGGGAGTATCCTGGGAGTCTTGCTAGCTCCAAAAAGGGGGAACTAAAGGTCTATGCGCATAGAGTCGAAGTGTGTGAGTTACACTTGTATGAGCATAGCATAAACTGCATAACCCTGCTTGTCATAGCATAAACATTGCATTTCAACCCCTACCCCTATCGTATAAGTCGGTTATGGGACTTCTTATACGATAGGCCTTGCTAAATGACCCATTGGTCTATAGGTTTGTATGGGCATTCCTATAAATCAATGATTACTCTCATTTTATATACATGTCTTTACTTACTGCACTTTACTTATTCTTTACCTTCTCTTACTATGCTCTTTCACTGCTTCGATTATGTACATATATACTTGAGTAGTGGTAGAACTCTTCCTGTAGATCATGCCCCGTCATCTGCTCTTTGAATATACCCTTTGTTGTCCTCCGCTTCATCCTTCCCGCTCGGTGCCTAGGAGTCACCGGGGGAGGGGTGGGGGATTGGCTTAGTCTTTTTGACTAACGGTCGGTGGACCTTATCATTTTAGGAGACCGCGGCGACGGAGCAGCACCAGAGGCCGGTGCAGACGGAGGCAAGCCAGTGCAGTACAGGAGCACAAGATTCAGGATCAGTGAGTGATTATGAGTTAGCTTCCGCAAGTGATCTTGTAGTGAGGATATGATGTACTGGGCATGAGCCCTTCCTTCTTCTTTATTATTGTAACCCTTGTTATCTTTTTATTCAGTTATATCATGTGGACATTTTTATATTTTTTCATGTTGATTCTGTGGACTTGTCTTCTTTAATGCACTTTTCTTTGTGATCGATTTGGCCGGCAGGATCGGCGTTTTGTAGTGGCCACCTTTCCGATTGAAGGTGTCACCGCAAAACGACGGTTCTGGGCCTAAGACCCGGTGTTTGGAAAGAAAAAAAAGGGGTCTTACAAGAGGTCTCCTGGGCGGGACCTCAAAATTTTGGAATCCCCAAGCTTAGGTACATGGTGGTTAGAAAATTGATCGGAATTCAAGAGGCTACGACCTGCATGTGTTATTTAAATTAATTTTAATCCAACAATAGGCCATGACTTGCTTCATGGGTTATTATGGGATCCATTGGAAATCTTAGGGTGCTTATGAATGACCAAATGACCGATCTGAGCATTCTTGTAACATCTCGACTTTTAATTGAGTCACTAGGACTCTAGTTGGCTCAATTAAGGTGATTCAACCGCCCACTAGGTACCTAGAAGTTGGAAAACGATCTCGAAATGTCATTTTGAGCAAATGAGCTCAGAATTGACTTTTGTCAGTTGCATTAGACTCGTATGACCAATACGAGTACAACACAACTCGTTTCGTTTGAATCTAAAGTCGTTTGGTGAAATTGACCGTTTATGTAATGTTGTTCGACGCAACGACCCCGAAATGTCATTTTGAGCAAATGAGCTCAGAATTAACTTATGTCAGTTGAATTAGACTCGAATGAGTGCAACACAACTCGTTACGTTTGAATCTGAAGTCGTTAAGAGAAAGTGATCATTTTAGGTAACGTTGTTCGACACAACGACCCAGAAATGTCATTTTTAGCAAATGAGCTCAGAACTGACTTTTGCCAGTTACATTAGACTCGCATGACCCAAAGTGCAACATAGCTCATTTTGTTTGAATCCAAGGTCGTTAAGAGAAAGTAATGATTTTAGGTTACGTTGTTCGACACAACGACCATGAAATGTCATTTTGAGCAAATGAGCTCAGAATTGACTTTCTGTCATTTACATTAGACTTGTATGACTCATACGAGTGCAACACAACTCGTTTCATTTGAATCTAAGACCATTCGAGTCACTTTCACCATGATGGGTGATTTTACTATTCACACCCTCATAATGTGGATTTTACTGTGCGCACCCCTCATGATGGAGGATTTTATTATCCGTACCCAATGATGGGGGATTTTACTACGCGCACCCCTATGATGGAGGATTTTACTATCCGAACACAATGATTGAGGATTTTACTATCTGCACCCCTATGATGGAGGATTTTACTATCTGCACCTAATGATGGAGGATTTTACTATGCATGTCATATGATGGAGGATTTTACTATCCGCACCAAATGATGAGGATTTTACTATGTGCACCCCCATGATGGAGGGTTTTACTATCTGCATCAAATGATGGGGGATTTTACTGTGCGCACCCAATAATATGATATTTTACTATACACGCCCCCATGATGGAGAACTATTCGCACCCAATGATGGGGGATTTTACTATGCGCACCCATGCGATGGAGTATTTTACTATCCGCACTCAATGATGGAGATTTTACTATTCTCACCAAATGATGGGGATTTTACCAACCACACCCAATGATGAGGGATTTTACTAAGTGCACCCTCATGATGAAGGATTTTACTATATACACTCAATGATGAGGGATTTTATTATGCGCACCCCTATGATGGAGGATTTTACCGTCCGCAACCAATGATGGAGGATTTTACTATGTGCACCACCCATGATGGAGGATTTTACTATTCACACTCAATGATAATGGATTTTACTATGCGCAGACAATGATGTGGGATTTTACTATATGCACCCTCATGATGGAGGACTATCCGGACCCAATGATGAGGATTTTACTATGCACACCATTATGATGGAGGATTTTACTATGCGCGCCACTATGATGGAGGATTTTACTATGCGCACCCCTATGATGGAAGATTTTACAATCTGCATCCAATGATGGAGGATTTTACTATCTGCACCCAATGATGTGAGATTTTACTATCTGCACCCAATGATGATGGATTTTACTATCTTCACCCAATGATGAGGGATTTTACATCCGCACTCAATGCTGTGACATTTTACTATGTGCACCCCCATGATGAGGGATTTTACTATGTACACCCCCGCGATGGGAGATTTTACAATGTGCATCCCCACGATGGGGGATCTTACTATCGCATCCCATGGTGGGGGATTTTACAATCCGCACCCACATGGTGGGGGATTAGCGTATTGAGGAGCACGACAGTTGGCGACGAGCGCATCGAGGCCGACGACGCGGAGGTGAGCGATGGGCGAGGTCATCAGCGTGGAAGTGCGCGAAGAGCAAGGATGGCGGCACGGAGGTGAACGATGGGCGAGGCCGGCAACGCGGAGGTGAGGGACGTGCGAGGCTGGCGGCGCTGAGGTGTGCGATGGGTGAGGCCGACGCCACGGAGGTGTGTGACGGGCGTGGCCGACGCCGCAGACTTATTCCCATCGCACCCCTCCGCGCACTTCGTTTGCAATTTCTAATCCCCAATGTAAATTTAGTCGTGTCGTTCGTTTAAACGGAATTGACTTTCTGGAATTGACATTGGGGATTAGAAATTTAATTCACACGTTCGACGTGACTAAATTTACGTGAATATTGTCTTTGAAGCAAAAACCTATAACTTTGGCTTTAAACTAAAAAACAAATCGCAATTCTTACCTTCCCACATGGTTTTTTCAGTAGAATTGAGTGATTTCGAGCTCGTTGACGTTTTTGAGCATGCTGGTTTTTTCGCGCGAGTTTTGTTTTTTCGTCAGGGCGAGTTATATCCCGGGAGCACGTTTTTGACATGGGCTCGCTTTTTTTGCCTAGGCACGAGTTTTTCTCCTAAGGCATGTTTTTTCGGCCCGAGCTCCCGTTTTTGGCACGAAAGTGTGTTTTTCGGCCAACGTGCATTTTTCGCTCTGGAGCGGGTTTTACGGCGCAAACAAGAATTTTTGGCCCGGGTACAAGTTTTTCGCCAAAGCATGCATTTTTTGGTAAGAACGTGTGTTATTTGCCCATACGTGTGTTTTTTGACCGGAAGTGCATTTTTTGGCTCAGACTGGAATTTTTCGCCGAGGCACGTGTTTTTTGGCCAAACACACATTTTTCGAGCTGGCGCGCGTTTTCAGCCTGAGAGTGTGTTTTTCAGCTCGAACGTGATATTTTTGCTCAAGCACGCATTTTTGCTCTGACACGCATTTTTTACCCGGGCGTGTGTTTTTCGCTTGGGCACATATTTTTTGCCTGAGAGCGGGTTTTACGTCCCAGAAGCGAAAAATGTGTGTCCGAGCAAAAAATTCGCGTTCATCAAATAAACTTGTGCTTGGGCGAAAATGCACGTACATGGGGAAAAACATGCACTCATACGAAAAACGCGTGTATGAGCTGGAAAACTTGTGCCTGAGCGAAAATCACATGTCTTGGCAAAATATGCGCGCCCGAGAGAAAAACGCTTTCCCATTCGAAAAATGCACGCCTGGGCGAAAATTTAGTGGCCGGATGAAAAATTCGAGTCCGGAACAAAATACGAGCACCCGTGCGGAATATGCGTGCCCAGACGAAAAACGCACATCAGGGCGAAAAATTCGCGCCCTGGACCAAAAACGCGCGCCCTGGCGAAAAATTGTCGCTCGGGCCGAATATCACGCTCCAAGGTGAAAAATGCGCGTCCGGGCAAAAAAATTGCGTTCTTGCCCAAAAACACGCGCCTTGGCGAAAAATTGTTGCCCGGGCCGAATATCACGCTCCAGGGCAGAAAATTCGCTCCCGGGCGAAAAATTTGCGTTCGGCGCGAAAAGCATGCTATGGGGCAAAAAATGTGCGCCCGGGTGAGAAGCGCGCACCAGGGAAACAATTTGCTCCCAGGTTGAAAAACACACATCCGGGCATAAAATATGCGCCTAGGCGAAATTTTTGCATCTGGGCGGAAAACACTCCCGGGCAAAAAACGCGCGTCCGGGAAAAAAACGTGCCCCTGGGCGAAATTTTTTCGTTCGGGCCGAAAACTCGTGCCCAAGCTAAAAAATCGCTTGCGGCCGAAAAACACGCGATCCGGCGAAAAATGCGCCCATTGGTGAGATATTCGTGTTCGGGCCGAAAAACGCGTGCGCGGGCTAAAAATTCTCATGCAATTGAAAAATGCGCTATCGGGTGAAAAAAAATTCTTTTCTTTTAATTCTTGAAAACCAATGTCTTCTATGCGAACAAGCAAAAGTAACAATGTCAATTCCCGTGATAGAAGATCATCTTGCGACAGAACACCCAAATTGGATTTAAACCCAATGTCAATTCCCGCATGTATTGATATTTGATTGAAAATAAAATACCAACCGCGACAGTATTTCGACTGCGATAGGCACGAAGTTTCGCCCATATTAATTAATTAATGCAGTCTAAAATAAACACATTATTAATTAAATACTGCAAAAAATATTTAAAAAATCATCATCATTATTCATGTATTATTAGTTTTTCATAATTAGTTTTTCAAATTAAATTGATTGATTTCCATCATTACTTTTCAAATCAACTTTAATAAAGTTGACATGCTTAATGATAACGGTCCGGGTATAAATACCCATACTTCATTTCGCGAAAATGGATTTTCCCTCCCAAATTACCGCGTCTTCTCCCTCTTCTCTTCCAGCCAGGCTAGGCGTGCAAATAAGGCCTGCCGGTCCCAGGCCAGGCCCAGGCCTTAGAGGCCCGGGCTTTTTTGCTACCAGGCCCAGGCCGGGCCTAACTAAAATCGGGCCCAGACCGGGCCAGACCCTTACAAAATCAGGGGGCCTGCTGAGCCCACAAAACCGGGCCCAAGCAGGCCCCAATGCTAATGGCTAGCTGCCATTTGGCAGCTAGTTAGCTTCCAAATGGCAGCTAGCTGCCATTGCTGCCAACAAATATGTTGGGGCCTTGCCCCAACATTTAATGTTGGGGCCAGGCCCCAACATTTATGTTGGGGCCAGGCCCCAACATTTAATGTTGGGGCATGGCCCCAACAAATTAAAAGCGGGCCTTGGGCCTGAAAGGGCCTAGGCCTGGCCCGGGCCGGGCACCAGGCTAGGCTTTGGCCAAATAAGGAGGCCTGGTAAGCCCCCTTAGGCCTGGCCTGGGCCTGGCCCGGGCCTAACCAGACCCGGGCCTAACCGGGCTCAGACCCGGGCAGACCCGGGCCGGGCAACCAGGCTCGGGCTTTTTTTGCACGCCTCCAGCTGCTCATGTTTCCCCTTCTCATTTTTTCCGTCGAGCTGCATCGCTTCTTCTTCTTTCTTCCGGGAGCTGCATCTGTTCTTCTGCTTTCTTCCGACGAGCTGCGCCTCGCTCTTTATTCTCCTTTTTTCCGGCGAGCAGCAAACCTTTCTCCTTAATTCCTTTCTACTAGCGACAACCGGTGTTGTCGTCCTCGCAAACTTCGTCCAAGCCACCGTCGACGTATCTTCCGACGAGAAGTGCCGATCAGCTCCGCCACCATGGAGAAATCTGGAGAAACTTTAGAGAAGAACATTCTGGCAGTCAATGTAAGCGACCGTCCTCGTATCTCTGTATTTTCTGTAGTTCTGGTTGTAAGTTTGATGTTGTTGGAGGTGTGATTGTAGGGTTTTGCAATGTGTTTATTTATGTTGATTGGGTAAAATCCGGTCGAAATTTGTTTATTTGTACTCTTACTGGATTATTCTCCGGTCGGAGTATACCTGTTTTGCAATTCAAGGTCGTTTTTTCTTAGACTAATGACTCGTTTTAATCCGTAGGAGAATGACGTTGTTGTCTTTGCGACCGTGCACTCTGATGAGGAATCCTACAATATGTATAGGGAGTACGCTCGCAAAGTTGGATTTAGTGTCCGCAAAGAACATATCTTATATTGGACACATACTCGAAATGTGAAGGCAAGAGAGTTTACATGTGCAAAAGCAGGCTATAAAAGATTGAATCCAGAGAAGGATGCGCAAAGAAAATTCCGCAAACTTGATACTCGTACAGGCTGCTTGGCTTGCTTGCATTTTGCTGCTGATAAAGAAGGGAAGAATTGGGAGGTAGTGAGATTCGTAGAGGAACACAATCACCCACTCACTCCAGAAAATGAAAGTCATTTGTTGAGATCTCATCGGGAAATATCTAATGTCCAGAGAAGTCTTCTGAAGAGTATGACTGGTGCTGGGATCAAAACAGTTCAAGCATACAACTTCATGGCTGATGAGGTTGGTGGATACGAAAACATCAGCTTTTGTAAAACAGATGCGTACAATTACGTACAACGAGAACGAAGAGCACTAATAGAAAGCGGCGATGCCATGAGTTTGCTAAAAATATTTAAGGAAAGACAAATGGCAGATAGCATGTTCTCCTACGATGTCCAAACGGACGAGTTAGGACGTCTAACTAGTTTTTGCTGGATGGATGGTCATAGCAAGATTGATTATAATACTTTCGGGGATGTTATTATTTTTGATACCACCTATCGGTTGAATAAATATAACTCGGCTTGCGCTCTGTTTATTGGGATAAATCATCACTGACAAAATGTCTTTGTAGGTGGCGCGTTCGTTGCAGAGGAAACCATTGAATCTTTCTGTTGGGTTTTTGATACATTTTAAAGATTTGTCGGTGGAAAGCAATCAAGCACTATTTTTACAGATCAGGATCAGGCGATGGCCGTTGCAATTGCAAGGGTTTTTACAAGCACTCGACACCGCCTTTGTCAGTGACATATTTCGAAGAAAACTCCTTCAAAGGTTCCATCCTTTAACAGTGATAAGAGTGTCAGAGCTTTATTCTACCACTACATGAGCAAATGCGACGACCCGGCTGAGTTTGATTCACATTGGAGTGGGATGATTTCAAGAGGCAACTTGAAAGACAACATATGACTTTCTGATCTGCACAAAATTAGAAATAGATGGTCTACTGCGTTTAATAAGGACATTCTAGACCTTGGCACTCTATCTACTCAGAGAAGCGAATCGACGAACAATGTTTTACACGGCTGAACAAAACCAACAAGTTCCCTTGTTGAGTGTTATACCGGGATGGAGAAGATGATTTCATCTTGGCGTAGATCTGAACATGATGAAGATTTCAAGTGTAAGCAAGGTACCATCACTTTGAAATTTAAAAATTGCCCTTTATTAAAACAAGCTTCCAAAGTATACACAAGAAAAATGTTCTCCATTTTCGAACAAATTTTTATGGATGGAGCTATTAGTATGTGCATTTGTGAGGAAGTTAGATATGAGGTTGATCATATTTTATATGTCACTAGACATTGTGATGCTTCTGTGGACGACAAGCAATGAGTTGTTAAAGTTAACTCAAACACATTTGATGTTATGTGTTCATGCAAGGGTTTTGAAACTAGAGGAATGTTGTGCAAACACATCTTATGCGTATACAAATCGAAGAATATAAAACAAATAAGTTCTTGTTACATACTAAAGAGATTCACTCTTGCGGTCAAGAAAGAATTGAACCTTTCAAAGAGCACTTTCATGAAAGAAGTCCAACCCAGCTTGGTATTTAGAAACCATCTTCTACGGTTCACTTACGACTTAGCCCAAATAGTTGATACGTGTCATCCGGCCCAACAACATGTCTTGGCTGCCTTGACTGAATTAAGGAGAAGCATGAAAGATATTATAGACAGAGAAGAGGGGGTGAAGAAAGGATTTACTAAAGAAAATTTTCAAAGTACAAGCGGACTGAAGGATCCAAAAGGAGCACGCCGTAAAGGAGTGTCAAATGCTCGATTGAAGAGTTTTTTTGAAAAACCGGCAAAGAAGCAAAGTAAGTTAGCATTTTTATATTTGATTTGTAAAATTACTTTCCATATGCTTGCAACTACGTTTAAGTTTAATAGTGTACAAACTATATAGGGAGGAAAAAAGAGTATAAATCTACCACAGGAAGATTAGAAGAAGAACCAAATGAGTTCGACTTTATAGGAAGTGACAACTTCGAGAAAAGCCCCGACAATGTGTCCCCCAATGTTTTCAGTGACGCGATTGACGAAGCGTCTTTATCTCCGCCCTTCAATTTTTGTAGTGTCCCTGATGTGCTTCTTTGGTGAACATTCATATATTTTTTTTATGTTGGTAACGCTTTTGTATTCAACATAACCTCCACATGCTTTGTAATGTTTTTATTCTGTGAAATTATGGGCGAATTCAGTTTAATGTTATGGTATTGTGCTGTGCCTGGGAAAAAATATAATGCTTTGATGCTTTTTGGATCCTGTCGGGATTGAACCGTGTTGTGCCCAAAAAATGTTATGTTTACACAAACACACACACACACACACACACATATAAATACACATACACATATAAACACACACACACACAAACCGTTCGGCGAGCGCCAGCCGTTCGATGAACGGCCAGGCCAGTTCGTCGAACGGCCAGGCCAGTTCGTCGAACGGCCAGGCCAGTTCGTCGAACGGCCAGGCCAGTTCGTCGAACCGCCTGGCCGTTCGACGAACGACTGACGCTCGTCGACCTGCTACATATACAAAACTTTTCCCCGGCACATAATCTCCTAAACCACCACAGAACCTTCAGATTTTTAAATCTCTCATAATCTCCATATCTTCAGCATATACAAAATTTTTCCCAAGTGAAGGAGGCGGTTATATAAGATTAAACACAGAATATACTTTTCAATTGGTAAATATATCATAAAATATCATGTAGGAGAAGCTCAAAAATATACTAATATTGTGTTGTTAGGAAGAACTGTAAACTAGAAAAAACTGCAATCATTAACTGTAATGCCTTCATTAACAGTTCGATATTTAGTAGGTAACAAGAATTTGATACCTATAAAAACCATATTATAAAAACCATATTGTTCGATATTTAAACCATATTGTTCGATATTTAAACCATATTGTTCGATATTTAAACCATATTGTTCGATATTTAAATCATAATATTCGATATTTAACTATTGCTTTGAGCAAAAAAGCTCAATCATTTCGACCGCAATTTCAGCCCTGAATTTAGCCATCTTCTTCTGTCAGCCTTTGAATGAAGCCCAAAATACTGATTTTGAGCTAGCTATCGCATCCATGTACTTCAACACAAAGATCCCACAGTCGTTCCCTTCTTCTTGCGTAGGTGCCTCCGCCAATGTTTTGATGTCCCAATTCTTTATCTCAGGTGTCAGTGACTTGCCTGTATCCTGCTCCAAGTTGAATATCTGGGGAAAAATAACACATTAGGAAAAAAACATTCGAAAACACAGCCCAAAAATAAATAAACAGAATATACCAATGATGGCAATGTAGAATTATGCATCGGGTTGGGCATTGAATCATAGAAGTACCACAACTGTTCTTCTAAACTACAAGTTAACAATGCCCAGTCGGAACTTCATACCTAGTCGGAACGATCGGCCTCTGCAAGTTGTAGTATGTCTGAAAACCCTAGTCCACGAACTGCCCCTCACTGCTCTGCGTCGCCGTCGAGCTCGACGTCGCCGTCGAGCTCGACGTCGCCGTCGAGTGACGTAATATTTTCCTCTACCTCCTCTGCGCTCGCGTGGCTGAAGAGTTATGGCCCGAGCTTTCTCCGGCGAAAGGTGTTCCCGGCGAGGGTTTGAGCGGAGCGAGCAGATTTGAATTCGAAAGACAGTTTCGGGGACGCAAATGATAGTGGGGCCCAGCTGTAAGAAAATATATTTATACTCGGACCGTTGGGTCCGATAACCGGACCAAAAAATTTTCCCTATCATAGTGGGTATGTGATCTCTACTAATTTTTTTTTTAATTTTATAGATTTTCATCATTACTTTTAATTTAAGAATACGATATAAATTACTTAAATGAACATTATATTTATTTATTTATTTTAAATAAATTATAATATATGTTAACTTATTAGATAAAAATAATAAGACTATATTTTACAATTTGGAATGCACGAAAGTCAATTTTTTTCTTTTTTAATATAGATAGTTGATATTAGCAGGCCAATTCTCGCTATTCGCACCCCAAAAATTTGTAAAAATCTTAATTATATTCGCAGTCCAATTCTCGCTAATCGCCCCCCATCGAATAACTTCATCCTCTCCATCTCTCTCCTCCCATTGCCTAAACCCTAGCCGTAGTTCTATCGGTCGCGTCGTCTTTCCCCCTCTTTGATTCACCTTCTTCAAAGAAGCAGGAAATTATCCTGCGAAAATCCCCCAAAATAGTGAGTTTTTTTGTTAGAGGAAGGTTTGCATGTCATTTAACTTGATTTAGAGTTGATTCCTCTATGCTTGTCATTTAACTTGTTTTTCTACTAAGTTTTTAAATTGTTTTAGAGTCATATTTCTCTAGGCTTCTAATGCTTAATAAATCAGCAAAATGTTTCCCTAATTTGAAATAAGAGTAAGGTGCAAATATAATTTTGGACTGCAAATAAAATTTATGGAATACAAATATCGATGGACTGTGTTGGGGTGCCAGAATCGCCCCCGGCGCTGCGGTGCTATTCGAAGCGGAAGGGTGTGTCCCCCGTGGGTCTAATTGAATGCCCCGTGGATCCGCCTGAGGATAGCCGACTCTATAAAGGAGCGGTAGGCGCCTTGACCAACATGCCAATCTTTTGGTGCAGTTGGTTGCGCCGTATCCCTACACTATGAATAGCCAATTCCTGACTGACTAAGTATCAACTCCCTTGATATATTGCTGTAGTGTGTGGAAAGACATGGAAGAAGCTTCTAAATGGATAGGCGAAATTTGTTCAACAGGAAAGGCGAAATTAGAATTGTTCATCTCTCTTCATTTTCGTTGAATTCCACCTTTGAATTTGAACGCCGGCTCCTTCTCTTCTTCTTCCCCCATTCCCTCCCACTCTTCCATTCCCTGAACTCCTCCTCCTCTCAAACCCTAAACCTAGTAAAAGAGCGATGCCGAGCGTCGCCGTGAAGCTCTACAGCGTCTTCTTCAAGCTCCAGCTCAAGCACCGCCTACAGTCCCGCGTCGACGCCGCCGTCGACGACGGCTTCGGCATCACTTCCCGTCCAGAAGAATCCACCGCTCCCGCGAATCCGTCCTTCTCCGCCGACGGGGTAGCAACCAAGGACATCCACATCGACCCCCTCACTTCCCTCTCCCTCCGCATCTTCCTTCCCGACTCATTCCGCGACGCCCGTCCCGCGGCCTCTAAGCCCGCTTTCTCCGTATCCGCTGGCACCGAAGGACCCACCTATCGGGGCTACCTCCCTTCCGCCGGCGTTGTCCACCACGCTTTCGCTCGCCGCCTACCCGTGATCTTGCAGTTCCACGGGGGTGGGTTCGTTTCCGGGAGCAATACATCCACGGCGAACGATTTCTTCTGTCGCAGAATCACCAAGTTGCTCGACGTGATTGTGATCGCCGTCGGCTACCGGCTGGCACCGGAGAGCAGGTATCCGGCGGCCTTTGAGGATGGGATCAGCGCGCTGCATTGGCTGGCGAAGCAGGCCAATTTAGCGGAATGTAACAGGTCGATCGTGAGTGGCCGAGCAAGGAAGATGGACATGCAGAGTTATATAGTAGATGCGTTTGGGGCTTCCACGGTGGAGCCATGGCTGGCTGCTCATGCTGATCTCTCCAGGTATGATTTGAGTTCACCTGCTTATTCCAACTGCGTTTTGGTAATTCATTCTCATTTTCAATATTGGTTCTAGTGATGCAATTTTTTTTAATGAAGTTGCTTATGAGCTATGTCATTCAAATATGAGAGTTGCTGATATTTTATCTTTTCATTGAATTTGAATGATCTTTGCTGAACTATTGTTTGTGGTTGAAATAGAGCAACAACATTTGTATACCTACTGATTAGGGTCTGTAATAATGTAGAGAATTGACTTTCAGTCCAATTCCAATGCATGCATGAATTGGAATAAGACTGAATTCTAATTTTGTTGTTCGACTGCAAGATGAAAGTCAGCAAGAGGAATTGAAATTTATCAATCATGTTGTTCGTCAGCCGGATGAAATTGAATCACAGGAATTGAAGATTTAAATCGAAATCATGACAATCTAATCAACTACAATTAAAAAATTAATACAGATCATAATAAGTTGAATGAACAAGAATACTAAACAAGTAATAGTCTATAGATATAATAAAAAAATGCCAATACAAGAAATTTAACAATAGGAACTAATCGTAAAGCTACTTCTGTAGCAGCCAAGACTAATTAGGGCTCTGCTTGGCACGGCGGTGGCAGTCATGAACGCGGTGGTTATGAACCATCGTTCGTGAACGCCCGACCTCACCTAAGGAACTTCATCCACTTTTATGTTCAAAAGTAGTTTTATTTTCTTGACGGTGGTCATAAGCACTGTTGTCATGCCACATGCATTCTATGACGGTGGTGTTTTTGTCTAAACTCGACGGAGCAAAAATACTGCGCCAAACTGAGCCTAGGTTGATATAGGTCACACTTATGTCGAGTACTAATGCATGATTCACAACTCAAACCTGCCAGTAATCATAAATATAGACAAATATTAAAAACTTAACAGAACATTATTTTTAAACAATGAATACCATAGAAGTTTGAAAACATAGACAAAATTGCAGAATGAATATCACAGAAAGTTCTAAATCGGAAAACCTGGATCCTAATTCTATTAAATTTTGATATACTTGAATTCATAGTCATGAAAACCATTCGGTTATGCAAGCAGTAGTAGAGTGATGAAGATCATCAAAATGGTCATCAGATTGCACATCCTAATAAACTTGTAAGCAAGAAAACTGAGTGGATGACTTGAATTTGGTTGAATACTCAAGTGAAATCTCTCAAGTGTCAGTATGCAATGAGGTAAAAAAAGAGGAAGTAGAAGAAGAGGAGGAAGAAAGAATTCAGAAAACAAATTTGCAAGAAGAGGAGGAAGAGACGGGTTACAAGCAGCAATAAAACGGGACAAATCTGGAAGAAAAAGTAAACGAGGAGGAAGAAGAAGAAGAGCAGGAGGAGTCGGTGGCTTACCAGCATTGACGTGCAAGGATCATGGGACCTAGTCTTGGGCGAGGGAGAGTTAGGGCGCTGGACGAGAAATAGTGAAAACCAACCGATTAGGCAAAGAATTGGGGGAATGAGTTTTTAGCTTTAAATGGAACTAGATGGAATTGGGCCCAATTCCAATTCAGTTGAATTCCTTCCAAGCAAACACCATAATTGATTTATTTAATTCCAAAGCCAATTCCGCTATGCCAAAAGGGCCTTGATGTTTTTATCCGATAATATTAGAATGATATAGAGAAGATTAACACAGCCCTTGTGGAAACATGGGCAGTTTAAATGATCCAAATTTTGAAAAGAGAAAAAAAGAAAAGAAAAGGAAAGTCTTTATGTTCTTAAATAGTCACATCTAGATTCGGCGAGGCATTATTAGACAAATAACACTAAGCCCTTTACACAGGTATTGAAAAAAATTGCTTTAGAGGTTACAGAAACATGAATACAATCTCACATATATATCAAATTATGAGGGCTATAAATCAGCAATAAAGTGTGGAAACTTAGAATCCATCCTTGTTCCTTTGCGTGCTCATTTGTTCCACGAGAGGCTGCGTAAAATCCTGAGTTTAAGAAGGAAAAGGCAATCCCTGATGACTTTGATGGCCAAATGTACCCTTGAATATTTGAATATACCAATTAAGACTTTGTTTGGGATGACTATGGCGTTTGAGTGGCGGCATGAAACTGTGGCAGTTAATACAATGGGGGCGGTTTATCTGGGATTGGAACTTCCGTAACATTTTGACCTAAGTTTTACTTTCTGGGATTTGAGTGTTCCCACCGTTAACACAAAGCTTTCCTTAATTTTTTGCATAATTCGTTGCAACATCAGCCTGAACATCAGTCTTTCTATTACGAACAAGAGAAATTGCATGGATTAACGGAAACGAATACAATCCGGAGCAAGCTCCGGCCAACTCTTGGAGGCGTGTTCCTCCAAAGAGCCTTCTCTCAAATGAGAGCCAAAAGACAATAGTTCCAAAGGTGCCCTAAATCCCCCAAACCACCTCCTTATATAGGGAGAGGGGGGGGGGGGGCTCACATCAAACTAAAACATTTAAAGAAAAGCAAAAATAAAATAGGAGGCGCGTGCACGTAACAATACATCCCGTCAGAAAAGCGACCTTGACCCCAAGGTCGGAGCGCCGCCCGCCGGTCAGTAGTGGGATGCCGTCGAGGTGCCCGGGGCGTCGTCCGGTAGTCCGTCCGAGAGCAGCAGGGCGTCAAAGTCGGCGGCGGAGAGCGCGGCCACGGCGTCGCCGATGGGGACTCGACACTCCTTCACAGAGCACTCATGACCAGGAGAGTAGGGGTGCTTGCAGCGGAAGCACATGCCCTTGCTCCGTAAGTCGTTGTACTCCTGGTTGGAGAGGCGGTGGGTAGGGACAGGCCGGTTGTTGCGAGGACCCATCATTGGTGGCGGGGGAAGATGGAATCCCGCATGGAAGCCCTCGAACACTCCCTCGCCACCATCAACTCTTGTCTCGAGGCACAGACCGAGCAGTTCGCCTCGATTCTGACCATGCTCCAGAAATTGCAGCCCACCCAGCACTTCGGGCCCTCTACAACCTCTGCTGTGGGATCCCCCAGCACCGTGCTTCTGGCGCCGATCAGGGTCGATTTATGGCGGAACAGCCGCTGGAGGAGCAGGCGTAGGGATCGGCGGCCGATGGAGGCGTACTGGATCGATGTTGGATCGAGTAACTGGATCGGCGGCCGCTGGACGATGGAGGCGTAACTGGAGGCTTAACTAGATCGGCGTAGGGATCGGCCGATGCAGGCGCTGGATCGATCGGCGTTGGATCGTCGGCTAAGGGAGCAGGCGCTGGATCGATCGATGGCGGCAGATCGCGGAAGGACGGGAACGCCGATCGCGGCGGGAGGCAGCGCGCTGGCGGAACGCAGAGCGGGCGACGCCGATCGTAGGCAGGACGTCGATCGCTGGCAGGGAATGTCGATCGTGGCGGGACGCAGAGCGGGCGACGAACGACGGTTCTGGACGAGTGAGGGAGAATCCTCGGCTGAGAGCAAGACTCCGGCGGCTAGGTCAACGGGCGGAGCGGCAGGTCGGACCAAATATTACGAACAAGAGAAATTGCATGGATTAACGGAAACGGATACAATCCGGAGCAAGCTCCGGCCAACTCTTGGAGGCTGGTTCCTCCAAAGAGCCTTCTCTCAAATGAGAGCCAAAAGACAATAGTTCCAAAGGTGCCCTAACTCCCCAAAACCACCTCCTTATATAGGGAGGGGGCTCACATCAAACTAAAACATTTAAAGAAAAGCAAAAATAAAATAGGAGGCGCGTGCGCGTAACACTTTCTCACATCTGTTGGCCTAGTTGAGCATTTATGGGTGCGAAAAATAAACCAGAGCGAAAAGAATAGGGAAAAAAATCTGAATAAGAGAGGAATATTTCACTATATTATTCATTCAATACAATACCTGGGCAAAATCTTTGTTAAAACAGTAGTGTACCTCTACTATCTTACATAAAGATATGATTAAGCTATATGCTGCTATTGTTCTCTCTCTTTGCGCTAGTACGCTCATAATCCTTGAAGACGACTGCGTAGATAAGAGCTCGATGCCGTGATGTTAAGGTTCTCAGCACAGAGGGTGGCTGGGAGGACGTAGACAAGCTGCTGGCAAATAATGAAAAGCTCGATATTCGCATATATTTAGATTCTCACAAAATGTTGCGTAAGTTCGGATCGAAAAACCTAGCGGCTAAGTGGTCAGTTGCTTCTAGCCAAATTTGAACTGAAATTGATAGAATAAATCACAGTTCTTCCAAATAGTGTGATGGGACGGGGTGGATAGTTGATCCTTGTGAGATAGATATCATAGATTCCGGGTTCAAAATCGACGGTCGATTCATTGCTATTCTGATTATGGTTGGTCAACTATAAATGTAGTAACATTAGGAGTCCGGTTGACAAGGCGGTAACGGTCGTGAACACGATGGATACGAATCTTCATCTCAGGCCTTTGGCGCGACGTTTTTACTCCGGTGAGTTTGGACAAAAATGCCACTGTCATGAAATATGTGGTTGACATGACAACGGCCATGACCACCACCAAGAAAAAAAAACCAATTTTGAACATAAAAATGGATAGAGTTCCATATAGGTGAGGTCGCCGTTCACGAACGACGGTTCGTAACCACTGCGTTCACAACCGCCAATACCTTGCCAAACAGACCCTAGATACCATTCTTTCATTATAGTTTATTGACGAGGAAGTCTCTATCGCTTTTATCGTTCTTGAAATTTTAAAGAGAGGGAGAGAAAAAGTACGCGGGGATCGCGTGCATGTATACTTGTTATGGTTAACATAAGAGCCTGTTGTTCGTTAAGGATGAAAGCTGAGTAAAATCTAAGCAAAGGTTTTCGTTGTAGCGCAACTTATGTTTACCATAGAAACTATATTTTATCGAACATGACCCTCGTGCTCGTGTTTTATTGATGTCATAAATATATACAACCGCTCCCTTGCAAGACGAGCAAACTTGATTGGGGACGGTTTGAAGGCCATTCGGCGTAATTTTATGATTTGTGTTCATTGTTGCGCTGCATGATGCACTATGAAACTCTATTCCATGATTTATTTTCTCTATCTTGCATATTTTGTTTCATGGTAAATGTTTGATTTTTCAGTTTCAAAAGTGAGTTGCATTGAAACATGTTGGAGTTTTGTAAGTTTTATAGGTTAAAATATGAAATTAGTCTCTAAACTTTATCTTTTTTAAATTAGTCTCTAAACTTTATCTTTTTTAAATTAGTCTCTAAACTTTATCTTTTTTAAATTAGTCTCTAAATTTTATTTTGTTTGAAATCTATCCCTAAAGTTGAACTCATTTTTTGAAATCTGTTTCTATTTTTTTTTTGGCATGAAATCAGTTTGCAACTTCCTAAATTATTTGAAATTAGTCCTAAACTTTAATTCACTTGCTAATTAATATAAAATTGTGTTACAAGACTTATTAGTTGAATTAATTTTAAAGTACCTTTTAAATTTTTGGATTAATCACATCTTTTAAGTACTTTAATATGATTACAGATAAAAATTTATTTGAAACAATTATATTTCATTGAAATAATGTTCATTGCTACTACGACATATAATTATTTCAAATAAAATTTCATTTGTAGCCACATTCAGAGTTATCAAAATTACAAAAAAAAAAGAGCTAAACGAATACTAAAAGGGCAATTAATTGAAAAAAAGCTTATTTTAAAATTAATTCAACTAACAAGTCTAGTAATACATAATTTTATATTAATTAGTAAGTGAATTAATGTTTAGGACTAATTTCAAATAATTTAGGAAGGTGAATGACTAATTTCATGCAAAAAAAAAGAAGTTTAGGGTCTGATTTCAAAAAGTACCTAAACTTTAGGAATTGATTTCGAGCAAAATAAACTTTAAAGACCAATTTCAAAAAGTCTCTAAATTTATGGGTTAATTTCAAATTTTGTCTTATCAATTTTGTTAGATTTGTGTGTTTTTATCCTTTTGTGTCTTTTTTTCGTTTGTACCCTTAGGGCTCTCTCCTATATATAAAGGAGGTCTCTCTTTGTTTGATGGATAAGAAATATATCATTTGCAACATGGTATCAGAGCCGGACGGCGTGACCTAATCCCGCTCAGCCCGCGCGTCGGATCCCGCCTCTTCTCCCGCTCCGATCGTCTCCAGCCGATCGTCTCCTCGACAGCATCCCGCACGCGCCTCTTCTCCCGTCCCGCGAGGCCCGATCGTCTCCAGTCTCGCGCGGCGCGATCTAAGCTCGTCTCCAGCCCGCGTCGGATCCCGCAGGGCGTCTCCTGCTCCTCTCGTCTCCCTTCTCCCGCAGAGCCCTCTCCCTCTCTTCTTCTCTCCGCCTCTCTTCTTCTCTCCGCCTCTCTTCTTCTCTCCGCCCGGCCCGGCAGCGGCCGTAGGCCTCCTCTTCATGACGTTTTTCAGTTTCCTGTGACGCCGGATCTCCTGTATGACGTATCCGGCGTTTCCCATCCTTCTTTAGTGGGCTTTTGTTCTTCTCTCCTCTTTATATGAGTGAGATCTCCCTTTTTTGCTGATCTGCGGCGTTCTCCCTCCTTCTATGCCGGATAGTATGGGCTCTCCGAATCCTTCCTCCGATGGAAGTGCCGCCTCCAATCCTGTGCCTACTACTGGTCTTTTTTGGGCCACCCATGATCATGGGACTCCCCAGATCACTACCATTAAGTTGGACGACACGAACTATCTTCCGTGGGCTCGATCTATTACTTTGGCTCTTAAGAGTCGCCGCTTGTTTGGCTATGTTAGTGGTGCCGTTACGGCTCCTGCATCTTCCTCTCCTGAGTGGCCTCAATGGGAGTCGGAGAACTCCTTGGTAATGTCCTGGCTCCTCAACTCTATGCTGGAGTCGATTTCTCGCAATTACCTGTTCTTGGACACCGCTGTCGACATCTGGAAACGGGCTGAGGTTACTTACTCTTGTCGAGGGAATGCTGCCCAGGTCTTCCAGTTACGTCGTCGGATATTTCTCTTGCGGCAAGGCGACCGTCCTCCTGCCACTTACTACTTGGAGTTCACCCAACTGTATCAAGAATATGATCACTTCGATTCTCTCACATTTGAATCTCCGGTGGATGAGGCTATGGTTCGTGCCAGGGAAGAGCGAAACAGGATCTTTGAGTTCCTTCATGGCCTTCATCGTGACTTTGATCAGATTAGTGTTCAGCTGCTTGGCCGCTCTCCTCTTCCAAGTCTGCCTGAGGTGTACAGTCTTGTTCAACACGAGTATGATCGCCGACAGACGCTTCTTCCCGACACTCTTATTGAGGGATCTGCTCTAGCTGCTCGGTTCAGCTCTGGAGGTCGTTCCTCTCGTGATTCCAAGCCCAGGCCCGTCGACAAGGATCATCTGATCTGTGATTACTGCGGGAAGGGCCGCCATACTCGGGACACCTGCTTCAAGCTTCATGGATTCCCCGCACCCCGCGGCGGCCCGAGCCCGCGTGGTGGTAGGGGCTTTGGTCGCCCTCCGTCTCGACCACCTCCCTCCCGCACTGCTTACCTATCAGATACTGTGGATGACCTTGCCCCTCTCAGTGGACCTGCTGTGGTTGACTCCGCGCCCTCTCTTTCAGCTGATGAGGTTCTGGCCTTCCGTCGCTTTATGCTGGGACATTCGTCTGAGTCTTCTAGCTCTGCTTCCTCCGCATATGCTCAACAGGGACCTCCTGAGGCCCACTCCGCTGCTGCTCGTACTCCCACTCAGTGGATTATTGATTCTGGAGCCACTGATCATATGACAGGTTCTGCTACTGGTTTCATGTCCTACTCTCCCTTGTCGGGTTGTGACAAAGTGTGCATTGCAGATGGGTCCTTCACCCCTATTGCTGGGAAAGGATCTGTGGCGTGCTCCAGTCTCACCCTCTCTTCCGTTCTTCACGTTCCTACTTTTACTCGCAATTTACTTTCTATCAGTCACATTACTAACTCCTTAAACTGTTCTGTGACCTTTTTCCCCTCCTTTTGCATCTTTCAGGACCTGAAGACGGGGACGGTGATTGGATCTGGTAAGCTGCGCGATGGCCTCTACCTGTTCGATCCCTCCAGCCCCCCTCCTCCAGCTCGTGCTCTCCATGCTGCTCGGCCCTCTAGCTTGGACTCCTGGCACTGTCGCCTAGGACATCCCTCTCCATCTACTATGCGTGTTTTATTTCCTACTATGTCTGTTGTACCTTTAAATTTGTTTACCTGTGATGTCTGCACTCTTAGTAAACAACACCGTGCTTCTTTTAACCGTTTTTCCCCTTCTAGTGATACTCCTTTTTCTGTGATTCATACTGATGTTTGGGGCCCCTGTTCTGTTGCCTCGCTATCTGGCTCGCACTGGTTTGTCACATTTATTGATTGCTTCTCCCGATGCACTTGGGTCTACTTGATGAAACGGAAAAATGAAGTGTTTCCCCTCTTTCAACGTTTTCATAATATGATCACCACTCAATTTAATGCGACCATTAAGGTCTTGCGTAGCGACAATGGCCGTGAATACATCGATTCCGAATTTGAACGCTTCCTCAGTGATCGGGGGATTATACATCAGACTTCGTGTGCTTACACTCCCTCTCAAAATGGGGTTGCTGAACGCAAGAATCGCCACCTTCTTGAGGTCGCTCGGTGCCTTCTTCTCCAGCGACACCTTCCCAAGTTTTACTGGGGTGATGCTGTTATGACTGCAGCCTATCTTATTAACCGCCTACCTACTCGTGTCCTCGGGGACAAATCCCCTCTCAATGCCCTCCATCTTTCCCCTTCTCATTTGTCTCCTCGGATCTTTGGATGTGCCTGTTTTGTCTACGTGCATCCGAAATCCAAGCTTGACTCTCGTTCCCTCAAGTGTGTCTTTATTGGGTACTCGCCTACCCAGAAAGGGTATAAATGTTTTCACCCACCTTCCAAACGGACATTCGTCACTATGGATGTCATCTTTCGGGAGTCCGAGTCATACTACGGGTCCTCTCTTCAGGGGGAGTCTTCAATGGAAGAGAGTTCACGCATTTCTACTATTCCATTACCTATTCCTCCTCCCTCACCTATACCTTCACCATCTATCGTTGGAAATATCAGTATCCCTCCGTTACCTCTACCTTCACCACCCACCATTATTGCTACCTCCTCGACTCTGCCTCCTTCTCTTCCTCTCCAGGTGTACACTCGTCGAAACAGGAGACCAGCTCCCGTGCTTAGCTTACCAGCTCCATCATCTGATACGTTGACAGGGACTCAAGGTAATCTTTCTTCCACCCAACATCCGATGTCCAATTTTGTTTCATATGCCTTGCTAACCTCCCTACACAGAAGCTTTGTTGCCTCCCTATCCGCCATCTCGATTCCCTCCACCTGGCAGGAAGCCATTGAGCATCCTAAGTGGAGAGGTGCCATGCATGAGGAGATGTTAGCCCTTGAAAAGAACCACACTTGGGACCTATCAACTCTCCCTCCAGGAAAGACTGTGGTGGGATGTAAGTGGGTGTTTTCGGCCAAGCAAAACCCCCAAGGGATAGTTGAACGGTATAAGGCTCGATTAGTTGCCAGAGGTTATACTCAAACTATGGGCATTGATTACCAAGAAACCTTTGCGCCCGTAGCAAAGATGAACTCCATACGTGTGCTCTCATGTGCCGCATGCAGAGGGTGGACACTGTCCCAGTTGGATGTAAAGAATGCCTTTCTGCATGGAGAGTTAAAGGAAGAGGTGTATATGTCCTTACCACCGGGGTTTACCCCAAGAGATTCTGAAGGTAAAGTGTGCAGGCTAAGAAAGGCGTTGTATGGCTTGAAACAGTCTCCCCGGGCCTGGTTTGGTCGATTCCATAAGGCTATGGTGGGTTTTGGATACTCCCAAAGCCATGCTGACCACACACTGTTCATAAAGCACATACAGGGTAGAGTCACTGCCCTCATCGTCTATGTTGATGATATTGTTATAACAGGTGATGACATCATAGAAATTGCAAAGCTCAAACAAAGGCTGACAAAGGAGTTCGATGTGAAGGACCTTGGTGATCTCCGATACTTCTTGGGGATTGAAGTTGCTCGTTCTAAGCATGGAATATTCATCTCCCAACGAAAGTACATCTTGGATTTGCTTCAGTCGTCTGGAATGAGCGGATGTCGCCCTGCTGACACCCCTATTGAAGCCAACCATGGGCTAGGAAGAGATGATGGCTCTCCGCTGGTGGATATTGCTAGTTTTCAACGATTGGTTGGGCGTCTCATTTATTTAGCCCATACTCGTCCTGATATCACATATGCTGTTGGCGTCATAAGCCGGTTTATGCATTCTCCCAAAGCCAGGCACTTGGAAGCTGCCCACAGGATTCTTCGCTATCTCAAATCCTCTCCAGGGAAAGGTATCCTGTTCTCTCCGAACAAAGAATTAAATGTGGAAGTATACACCGATGCCGACTGGGCAGGATCTGCTGATGATCGAAGGTCTACATCTGGATATTGCTCGTTTGTTGGAGGAAACTTGGTCACCTGGCGAAGTAAGAAACAACATGTGGTGGCCAGATCGAGTGCTGAGGCGGAATTTCGTTCGATGGCACATGGAATCTGCGAAGGCCTCTGGATCCGATCTCTCTTGAATGATCTTGGAATGAAACATAATGATCCTATGAAACTCTACTGTGACAGTAAAGCTGCTATCAGTATTGCTCACAACCCTGTCCAACACGATCGCACGAAACATGTCGAGGTTGACCGTCACTTCATCAAAGAGAATATTGAGAGGGGTGTTGTGACCACTCCGTTTGTCTCGTCTGGACAACAGCTTGCGGATGTTCTCACAAAAGGATTAAGCTCTCGAGCCTTTGATGGGCTTATATGCAAGTTGGGCATGAAAGACATCACACGCCCAACTTGAGGGGGAGTGTTAGATTTGTGTGTTTTTATCCTTTTGTGTCTTTTTCCGTTTGTACCCTTAGGGCTCTCTCCTATATATAAAGGAGGCCTCTCTTTGTTTGATGGATAAGAAATATATCATTTGCAACAAATTTAATAATATTTAATATTGTTATTATAAATAAAAAACAAAGATTAAATTTGAACTAATAAGACTAATATTTGTGCTCCAGAATCCTTTTCCATTTGGGACTATATATAAATGTATGTTTGGCTTGATAGCGGTTGTGACTACCACCAAGAAAACAAAATTAGTTTTGAACATAAAAGTGGATAAAGTTCCTTAGGTGAGATCGGGCATTCACGAACGCATGGTTCGTAACCGCGTTCACGACTGCCACCGCGTTCACGGCCGCCACCGCCGCGCCAAAGGCAGCCTAAAATAGATAATATTCATTTCATAGTCAATATCTACTCTTAGGAGATCCAACGGTTTAAGTAATCTCATTTTTTTTTTAAATTTTTCATATATAAGCTTGATACTAAGAATTAATCTTGATCATAAAATGAATAATATCTATTTGTTCCAAATAAAATTGATCTTTCCGCGGATTTTTTTTATCAAGATTGGCTAAAAGATGCTTGAACTAATACTAACCATTAGACACCATCTTGTGCCAGAGCAGATGCGTCCTCCTCGGCGTCAGCTGCGGCGCGAACATCGCCGATTTCGTGGCGCGGAAGGCGTTGGAGGCCGGAAAGCTCCTCAATCCGGTGAAGATCGTCGCGCAGGTTCTCATGTATCCCTTCTTCATCGGGAGCTCCCCGACCCGCTCGGAGATCAAGCTCGCCAACGCCTACTTCTACGACAAAGCCATGTGCGTCCTCGCCTGGAAGCTCTTCCTGCCGGAAGGTGGGTTCAGCCTCGACCACCCCGCGGCGAACCCGCTGGTGCCGGGACGGGGCCCGCCGCTGAAATCCATGCCGCCGACTCTCACGGTGGTCGCCGAGCATGACTGGATGCGGGACCGGGCGATCGCCTACTCCGAAGAGCTCCGCAAGGCGAACGTCGACGCCCCCGTCCTCGAGTACAAGGACGCAGTCCACGAGTTCGCCACCCTCGACGCGCTCCTGAAGACGCCGCAGGCGCAGGCCTGCACCGACGATATCGCGATCTGGGTGAAGAAGTATATATCGACTAGGGGGCATGAGTTCTCATATTAAATGATTGTATATATCGTGTTGATAATAATCCATCCGAGGGCTTCCCTTGCGTGCATATAGTTTTTTGAGAAGGGCAAAGTGGTAATTTAGTCATCATGTATATATTTTCCCCTCTCGAATATGATTCTTTGGTTTTTAACCGGCGGCCATCATCGGCGTCCTTAACATGGCCGGAGATAAAAAAATGGCATTTTGTTATTACAGCCATCCAATGGAGGTGAGACATTTTTTTTAGTTAAATGCTATTCAAAGAGGCCCTTTTTTTTGGATAAAAAATGATTTAAATGGTTATGGCTCCGTTTGGCACAGCGGTGGCGGTTGTGAACGCAATCGTTATGAAGTCGTGAATGTTAGCCTCACCTAAGGAACGTCAACCACTTTTATGTTCAAAACTACTTTTGTTTTTGTAGTGACGGTCATTACCATTGTCTTGATAAACATGCATTCTATGATAGTGACATTTTGTCTTAAATCACTGGCCCTAAACACCGCGCCAAACGGAGCCTAAATTTTGGAACCGGATCCTCTGGATTTGGTGTGTGGAGTTCCCGCGATCTCGCCCGTTGGATTTCAAAAGCCCCCCTGTTTTTATATTTTTTTTTTACTTTTAATTTTTTTGTCTTCTAGCAAGTAAATTTAGGGAGCCATTAGATTGATAGAATTAAGGGATCTCGCACCGTTGGATTGAACTCCACACTGGAGTTCTCGCACGTAATCTAGAGGATCCGGATCCCTAAATTTTGCCAAAAAAAAGTCATTATTAATGGCAAGGTATGAATTATAAAAATATTCATTCATAATTTATTTTTGTTATTGGTAAATCACATTTTTTTTTAGTCTCAACATATAATGAGTAATAGTCAGTCAAATAAGAGTTAACATTGGAGACATGGACAATTCAACTTTCTCGTGGTAACATGTGCTTCTAAATGTATTATTTTGTGATTATGGCTCTGTTTGGTACAACGGTGGCGATCATGAACAAGGTGATAAAGCCGTCATTCATGAACACCTACCTAAATAACTTCATCCACTTGAACATAAAAATAGATGAAATTTCTTAAGTGTCTGTTCACGAATTACAATTTTACAACCGCGTTCACGACCGTCACCACCGTGCCAAACAGATCCTATACATCATGAATTTAACTTTGGGTGCTGTTATAAGCAAACCCTTTTTGGTTGCTAGCAAACCAATTTCTATGAGTTATTACGCGCCTTTTGAAAATACGGTTTGTACATGCATTTTTAGGAAAAGTGTTCAACACGAAAATTGTAGATCTCATCGAGATCTACAACTTTCGTGTTGAACACTTTTCCTAAAAATGCATGTACACGGCGTATTTTCTTGTTATTTTCAAAAATTCACTATAGTTACGATCAGGGCGATTTTAGGGCCTTGTGTGCATTTTTAGGAAAAGTGTTCAACACAAAAGTTGTAGATCTCGACGAGATCTACAATTTTCGTGTTGAACACTTTTCCTAAAAATGCATGTACAAAGCGTATTTTCAAAAGGGGCGTAATAACTCATAGAAATTGGTTTGCTAGTAACCAAAAAGGTTTGCTTATAACAGCACCCTTAACTTTTAGTTTTCATTCATCTGAATTGACATTTACTTTGTCAAAGAAATTGTGCAACTTCACATTGTACAATCGGCAAAACTCTCGAGCGCACGTGGCAAAACTCTCGATCACAATTGAGGAATACATGTGATCTTGCTCTGCCATGAGCGCCCATGGCAAAACTCTCGAGCGCACGAGCTTCGCTCATGCTTTGTTGAATCTTTATAGTCAAAATTGGTATAATAATTAATGAATGTTACACCAAAAGGTCATCCTCTTTATAGTAATAGATAAATAAATATAGAGAGGTAGATTAAGAAAGAATTGCACAATTCAATTAAGATTCGCATTTCTCGAATTCGAATCTGAATAATATTATCTCTATTGTCAAGATTCGCGAATAGTTCACGAATAATATAAATATTTATATTATATATAAAGATGATCATGGCCGTCGGATCAAAGTCTATCTGGTCCATCGTTTGAAGCAAATTCAAATTCGAATCCAAACCCAAAATCCGAATTAGAATCAAGGATTTCAGGACGAATTTAAATCTCTATGCAATTTGTGACAAATTTGAGTTCGATTGAAGAGCTATTCGATTCGATTCGTGAGCACCCCTAGTTATAATTCATTAAAAGAAGGATTAAAGACACTAAACACAATCAAAAGCACATCTTCTATATAATAATAGTCCATAGTGCAAGAATTAAGCGCTGTTATATTAGCTTTTTTTATGCAATAAAAAAACAAAAAAAAAATCAGGGTAATAAATACAACCTCTTAACCTGTCCCCAAGAATCATGGATGAAAATGAAGGTGCAGAGGGACAGTGTTGTCTCACCAGAATTTGTTCTTAAGCCAAAAGAGTATAATCACGGTTCCGAGCACGATCGCCACGGGTGCCCATTTCCGAATCAAAGCCTGCAAGCAAAATGGCGGCGCCAGAAGCCGCAGCAACATCAGCAGAGTAACAAATAAGCATGTGATACCAAAAAGAGCGAAAAATTATTCGGCACGCTAGGACGAGGAGAACAACTTCAGCTCGACCCCACGTGCAAAAACGCCACCGCCATAGAATACATGTTTCGCATGACAATGGTTATGACCGCCACCAAGAAAACTACTTTTGAACATAAAAGTGGATGGAGTTCCTTAGGTGAGGTCGGGCGTTCACGAACGACGGTTCATAGTCACCGCGTTCATGACCGCCACTGCCGCGCCAAACGGAGCCTAAGTGCAATGTTGGCTACAGGAGAAGAAAATCTTATCATAGTCCAAAAATATTTTGGTCTTCGTACTATATTGAGATTACATGTGCTTCACCAATGCTCTGGATGCTGAATGAAGGAAGCATGGTTATGTGCACATAAATCAAAATGGATTCTTGGGTCTGCCCTCTCTGATGTCTTTGGCTTTGATTTGAGGGCATGATTCCGCAGCAAACGCGATGGTAAATGGGGCCACTATTTCAGTGGTACTCTGTGAGCAGACACTTTGTGCATTTATTGTCAAAGGTTAGGTCTTTCTCCTCTGAGAGAAGCCACTTTGTGCACAGTGCCAAAGGTTAGGTTTGTTTCCAATCTTCCCCCGCCCATACCCCCAATGATTGGGGACTATATGGGTTCTGTTGTTGTTGTTGTTGTAACTGAATAAGATCCCGTGTATTAGATTCCAAAGCTCGCGTTTCTTCAATCATGACATCTTTCCAGCTAGAAAGAGGTAAGACCTCATTTAGGGGAATTAGGGATGGAATGAGATGACAAGTTAATGAAGAAGGCACAAAAGTGGAGATAAAAAATCAAAGACATAATTAGTAATGAGATGTTGGGTACATGAGAGTTTATCTCTTCCGTGAGCAATATGTAGGGTCCAAAGACCGGTCGAGACTACCGAACGAGATTGCGTTTTGAGTAACTGAGTTCCACGGAAATCAAATGGAAATATCATCACGCCTTTGAAGGTTTTAATGGTGGGAGAATTAAGTTTTAGGACAGACAGATGTATCTGAGACCATAGTTTCAACAAGCTGTACCACTGAAGGGACAGAATGATCGCAGGATTGTGCAACCCGAAAGACATTCTCTTTAATGGACTCCAAGGAATGAGATCCTACACATCGCAGTGCTCATGATCAAACGACCCCTTTACACGATTATTCACTCTAGGAGCATAAGAAACAAGTTTAAGCTTATCTACTTCACAAGATTCACATGAAAATGAGGACTGCGACACTTTAATTAAGTAGAGATGGATTTCTAAGACAAGTAGAGGAATTGAAGATAAATAGTTGTCAGCTTCAAGTCATGAGAATGTATCCCCAAACCAAAGTCCGGCACAACACAAGAGAAGAGAGAGAACATGTAGAGGTACCGAGAAGTCAGTCAGCGTGATCGGGTGTAGAGACAATGAATTCCGGTGAAGTGGAGTCTCGAGATAGAAAAAACTTACATACCAGACCATCATTCAGGATATTAGATTAAGGTTCCAAAAAGTGCCTTGTGAACACGGGTCATTCACCTTGTGAACGCGGGTCATTCACCTTGTGAACGCGGGTCATTCACGAACAAAATCACACACACACACACACACACACACACACACACACACACACACACACACACACACACACATATATATATATATATAAACACACACTCTCTCTCTCTCTCTTCAAAATGGCCCTTTTCTGAAGTCTCCAAGCCCCCAACATACAAATTGTAACATCCCAAATTTGAATTCGGATGTCCTGCGGCAATCTCCATGCAGGTAGAGCCAATCGGCATGACGATATGATCCAATTATGCGGTACCTCTCCGAGGGTATCAGAGCAGCAATAACATTGTACTGCCTGGGGCCCATACACTTCAGCTGAAATATTGTTAAGGTAACCCAAGGATATTGTCATGTCAATACAAAGTGTATCGGCACGGGGATCCGCAACTTTGTATCATACAGAGGGCATCAAAATTCTGATACATATCTTATCAGCACGTATCAACATCGAGGGTGGATCCAGGAATTTGGACTAGAGGGGGGCCAGTCATAAGAGGAAGCAAAATAAAAATAAACTAATAAATTTTAAATATAAAAATAATGAAGATAAATTTTGGTCAAAGGTATTATAACCCGTGATTGATTTTGTAGTATTTGTATTTTGAAAATAATGTACTGCACGTTATTTCATGATAATATACCTCATATAACTATGTTTTTGAAAAAATTACATCTTATTTCAACTCACATTTTTTTGATGTCCATGTAAATCACATACTAAAGCCAGCATCGAAACCGCAACCGCACCGCAAAAAACCGTATCAAACAAAAACCGCACCGCGTAAATTAGGTGCGGTGCGATTTTGATCGGGCCAAAGCCACACTCTTGCGGTGCGGTTGCGCTTTGGGCCAATACCATACAAAACCGCACCACACACACCAATAAGACCTAACCAGTGCGACATCAGTCATGCGCCCTCGTCCGCACGACCTCGCCCACGCGACCTCGCTAGCATTACCCGCGAGACCTCACTTGCAGTTCTAGCGAATCCTTGCTCTCTAGAGCTTGCCAACACTTTGTTCTTGATCTCGCAACTTCCTGACTTTAAACGGCCATAACTCTTGATCCAACCGTCAGATTTGGGCTTATAATATCTTTTCGGAAAGAGCACAATTTTCTATCCACCTATATATTTTTTAAAATCTTGGGGGGTCCCAGGCCCCCCTTAAATCAGCCCCTGAATTCAACATGATGACCGATCGGTACAACAATGTGAGTTGGCTGGAATTATTTCATTTCAATTTTAGAACGTTGTGGGATGTTGAATCGTCATCCAACATTTGGGATTCCACCTGGTGGTTCGTGGGCGCCTTATATAGAGGTCTATGGCTCATTAGGATATTATTCCTATGGATGAGCAGGAGAGGTGGAGAGCCCTAGCTCCTCCCATGTCTCTCCACCATCAGATAATGGAGGAAGTGAAGTTCTCAGATCAGAGGCCGGGATCATGTAGGGAGCAACTAAATGATCTTAAAGAAGCTTTTTTGGTGAGTTCTCATAGCAAGAGCCCATGGAACGGTGGATCAAAGCTTTTGTCCATGGGGGTGGTCGGAGCATGGAGGGATCTCAGAGAGCGACAATGCAAAGTTCATGATTCGAGGGGGGTTTGTCGCTGGCCAGTTTGTGCTTGGGCGTTGATGAGGCTACTTGATAACCTTACAAAATGGATCGTCTCGACCACTAAGGCGACGGGCTCCTATTTTTCTAGGAAATATGATGTTTGATTCCGCTATCACATTCTATGGCATGGCGATCGAGCCCATATGCGAGATTCGATGTAATTACTATTACGAAGTAGAAATTTCGGCGGTTACGAGCGAGATAATGAAGACAAGGACATATTGCAATAACTGAAATCAACACAAGATACAATCCGGAGCGAGCTCCGGACAAGCTCAAAGATGTGGGGTCCTCCAAGAACCTTCTCTCTAGTGAGAGCCCAAAAGAACTAAAACATCCCAAAGACCCCTTCACACATAAACCCCTCCCTCTTATATAGATGAGGGAGGGCAACCATACAAGGAAAATACAAAATAATTTACTTAATTAATTAATCTAATTAACATTAATTAATTAATATTAATCAATTAATTCATACAAATTAATTACAAGAGAAATAATCACGGCAGCTTCCAACTGCGCGTTCCAGTTATCCCGACGAGGAGTGTCCGCCCCGGCGAATGCGATAGGGTAACACTACACGACCCTCGAAAATCGACCTTGCCCTCAAGTTCGAGTTTTAAAAGTTTGTCAGGGTTGTTGAGAATTGTGAAGAGGAAACAATTGCGGATAACGAGTGGTGGTTGCTTGTGTAATGAGGAAAATAAAAGAAGAGGTACATAAAAAGAACGAAAAATTATGGGTGAATGTTTAGGGAGTGTTACTGGGTGGTAAAAAGAGAAGTGGACAACTAAAGTGGGTGGGGGTGTGGAGGTGAGGGTTGGAGGTGTTAAAGAGGAAAGAGAGTGGGCGTGGCAACTAGGGAAAAGAAAAACAATGGTTGTAGGTGTGGGAGAATTAAATGAAAAGGATGTGACAAGAGAGACAATGAATAAAGTAAATTTTGGCAACTAGTATATGAGGGGGCAGCTCCAATCGGGTGGGGTGCACGAAATATAAGAATAGGCGGAAGCAGGCATGGAGGGTGCAAAAGTGGGGGTAATGAGAAACCAAAAGAAAAGGTTCGGTAGCCTTGCGGTACGGCGGTACCCGACAAGGGTGCCAGTCGTGCATGGGGCTTGAGAGGGAAAAGGAAAAAGGTAAGCAGGGGTAAGGAACCCGGCTGGTCTGCTCGAGGTGGGTAGATGAACTGATTGTGAGATCGGTGTGGGCGTCGAAGGCGATAGGCGGAAGGGTCTGCATGAGAGCTGGCGGGAGGCGACGATGCGCCGTAGGGAGGGGAAGATCGCAGGCACAACGGCGAGCAGGGGTCGACGAGGAGTTCGTCGTCCGGCTGGGCGGAAATCTCGGGGAGCAAATCCGACAGAGGAGGCGACAACGTAAAAACCAACGGTGGATCGGTGCGGCTGCGGAAGGGTTGTAGGCATCTGCGTTGATCGGCTGGCATCGTCGAAGGCATCGTCGGTCGGGCTGGAGGCTCCGGAAGCTTTAGCGTCGTCGGGGCCGGAAAAGAGGTTAGTTGGGCAAGCTGAAGGTGCGCTGCGAGCAACGAGGACGATACCGACAGGTGCTGGGCAATGAGGGCACACATAGCCCGAAGGTCGTGGATGATGTCGAGGTCAAGCTCGACACTGGTTCCCGGCGACTGCATGGGCAGCGGGCGAAGACGGGCAGGTCGGACCATTGTTATGAAGTAGAAATTCAACGGTTGCGAGCGAGAGAATGAAGACAAGGACAGATTGCATTAACTGAAATCAACACAAGATACAATCCAGAGTGAGCTCCGACCAAGCTCAAAGAGGTTGGGTCCTCCAAGAACCTTCTCTCTAGTGAGCCCAAAAGAACTAAAACATCCTAAAGACCACTTCACACATAAACCCCTCCCCCTTATATAGATGGGGGAGGGCAACCATACAAGGAAAATACAAAATAATTTACTTAATTAATTAATCTAATTAACATTAATTAATATTAATCAGTTAATTCTTATATATTAATTACAAGAGAAATAATCATGATGGCTTCCAATTGCGCGCTCTGGTGGTCCCGACGAGGAGTGGCCGCCCGGCGAATGCGATACGGTAACAGTTACCTTAAATTTCAACATGCATGTGCGACCTCATATGCAGATTACCAGTTTGAAGTGTTCGACGATGAAGCCATGAGCTAGGGATACTGTGATGAAGGGGAGTAGGGCGGTGGGGTTGGATCAGGGGTGTTTGATTGTTATCATTACGTGTTCGTGAAATCGTCAAAGAGAAGATCTGATTGCTGTGTGCATTTTCTATGTTATGTGTGCTTAGGGTTTTGCCTGAAGGCCTATGTGAATGATTATTAGCTTAGGAGAGAATATACCCTGGAATGGGAATAATGAAAGGGGGTTTACCATCAACATAAAATAGTAAATATGAAGTGGTGATAGGATGTGGCAAAAAGTAAATCTATGCCGCATCCTTGGGAACCAATAATTAATCAGTTTTTGTGTGCTTGGTGATGTGTTGTTATGCCCCCGCATGCGTTACGATTCTCCGGGCATAAGTACTCTCGGCGACTAAAGGAGCACGCGCAAAGCAACGGGGCTGAACCATCCGGTTCAGCCCCCAATCATTAAAAAGGGCCGATGGGGGCTGAACTAACCCGGTTCAGCCTCTACTTGAGGGGGCCGGCCGGCCCCCTCTGTCCCCGGGTATTAATAGGCCTGGGGCTCCTCCAAGGCGGCTATCAAAGTATTATTCTCAGGTATTCTCTTCTTCCTCTCCCAAACCCTAACTTCTCTTCTTCTCCCATAGTTTCTCTCTAGATCTCTATCTCTCCTAGCAAGTTCATATCATTTGGTATCAGAGGATTCGTTTCTCCACCATGGTGACCACACGCACACAAGAGGAAACCGCTCGATTGGAAATCCTGGAAGAAAACTGCGTCGGGTTGACGGACTCGGTGGCCGCCATCGAGGAGGAGGTGAGGGCGTCTACGGAGCGATTGGAAGAACGGATCGACGCCCGACTGGATGAAATCAAGGCGCTATTAGCGCAGAATCTGAAAGGGAAGACGACGATGCACGAAGATGGCGGCGGAATGCAAAACAAGCCACCAGAATGAACGGATCGTTCGATCCCGCGGGTACAGGAGCGGGATCCAGCGGATCGGGAGCCGGCGTTGACGCGAGCAGCGCGGCGAACTGGGGAGCCCACGGGGCTTCTTCCGGGACTGGATCGGCCCCGATCTGGGCGGCGGACACAGACGTGGGTCCCCCGCCATGGGGACGTGCCAACGGCGAGCATGGAGAGTGCGGCGTGGGCCGTCCACCTTGGACGAGGCTCGACAACGAGCAAGGTGACGCTAGGAGGGCTCCAGGCGGGCCAATAGGAGGAACGGGGGGCATTTTGCCTCCTCCGCGTGGTGTCGGACTCGGCGGCCAGCCATTTCCGGGCTACGGACTCGGCGGCCCTTGGGGCGGCCAGCCATTTCAGGGCTTCCCGGGCGCCAACACTGGTCCGATGGAGCCGAGACGACCGTTTGCACCAGGACAAGAAGCAGGGGGATACGGACATGGAAAACGTGCCTACATGCAACCCAAAGGGACCCGAATGAACTTTCCAAGGTTTAGAGGAGACGGGGACGCGTTAGAATGGGTGCAAAAAGCCGAATTATTCTTCCATTACCAGGAGATTCCTGAGGGGCAGTGGGTATAGTTGGCGGCCTTCTCTGGAAGACGGCACCTATCTGTGGACCAAATTGTTCCAACGTGGCCGTGCTTACGCCCCATGGACGGAGTTCGTGGAAGCCTTCTCTGCACGTTTCGGACCTCTAGAGTATGAAGACGTTGAGGCAACGCTGCAGAAGCTTCGACAGAAGGGAACGGTGACGGAGTATCGTACTGAGTTCGAGAAGCTGGCCAATCGGGTCAATTGGGAGGAGAAGACTCTCCTCAGTTGCTTCATATCAGGGCTGAAGGACTATTTGAGAGACGAGGTTCATGCCTACCTGCCTCGCAGTTTGAGCCATGCATCAGCCTGGCACGGATACAGGAGGAGCGCTTCAACCGTCAGTGACGGGTCGAAGGGAACCGACGCCGGCAGTTAAACCGACAGTGACGAGACTTACTTGGCCAGAGTTGCAGGCAAGGAAGGAGAAGGGTATGTGCTTCAACTGTGACGAGAAGTATGCGCCGGGTCACCAGTGCCAAAAGGTCCAAGTTTTTATGCTAAGGGAGGAGGACGAGGAGGAAGGATCTGCAGACATGGCTGGGGAGGACGGATTGGAGCTGACGGAGTTTGGAGTCTCCATCCAGGCCATGGAGGGGTGTTCGGCGCCTCTTACGTTGCGCATCGCTGGGAAGATTGGCTAGGAGCGGGTGACTATTCTTATAGATAGTGGGAGTACCCACAACTTCATCAACCTCGCGGTGGCGCTGAAGGTGGGATGTGCAGTTGACAGAGAGGCCGCCTTTCAGGTCATGGTGGCCAATGGAAGCAACTTGAGGTGTGAGGGGGTGCTGAAAGGGGTGGAGTTAAGGATGCAGGGATACGTGTGCCATACCGACGTCTACCTGCTACCGATTAGGGGGTCCGATATGGTCCTTGGGGTTCAGTGGCTCAGACAGTTGCGACGGGTGACCACGGATTGGGATCAGATGACATTGGAGTTTACTCAGCAGGGGACGAACCATTGTCAGCACGGCATACGATCATCCCCACTCAAAGAGATCTCTATCCGGAGCTTGCAGAGATTGGAGGAGCAGGGCAGCACGATGGTCATGGTGCTAGGAGTGACGGCCATTGTACCAGTAACCTCTGAGGAGTCAGAGCAGATGCAGGCCCTACTGGCATAGTACGAGGATGTTTTCCAGAAGCCACGCACTCTCCCTTCCTTGAGGTTTCGCGACCACCAGATTCAGTTGAAGGCGGGGGCGGATCCTACCAATATCCGGCCCTACCGCTATCCTCATATCCAGAAGGCGGAGATAGAGCGCAGTGTCTGAAGATGCTCGCCACTGGCGTCATACGGCCCAGCACCAGTGCCTTCTCTTCACCGATCATACTGGTGAAGAAAAAGGATGGTTCATGGAGATTCGGCGTCGACGACCGAGGGTTGAACAACTCAACCATCAAGGACAAGTTTCTCATCCCGATGATTGAAGAGTTGTTGGACGAACTGCATGGAGCGAGTCTTTTCACCAAACTGGATCTACGGTCCGGTTACCACCAGATTCGAATGAAGGAGGAGGATATACATAAGATGGCTTTTTGTACCCATGACGGTTACTAAGAATTCTTGGTGATGTCGTTCGGGTTAGCAAACGCCCCATCCACCTTTCAGGCGGTGATGAACGAGATTTTTCGGCCACTTCTACGCTGATATGTGTTGGTCTTTTTCGACGACATCTTGATCTACAGCAGGAATTGGGAGGACCATCTGGATCACGTCCTACGCGTGCTTACTATACTGAGGGAGCATCGGTTTTATGTCAAGCGTTCCAAATGTTCTTTCGGGAAAGCAGAGGTCGAGTACTTGGGCCATCTGGTGTCCGCTCATGGGGTCCAGGCCGACCCAAAAGAAGATTGCTAGCATGGTGACATGGCCTCAACCTACGACGATCCGATCCTTACGGGGCTTCCTCAGGCTCACCGGATATTACCGCCGTTTCGTGAAGGACTACGGCAAGAACGCACGACCCCTCACTCAGTTGCTCCAGAAGGAGGCTTTTCAGTGGCATGAGGAGGCGGAGGATGCCTTCCAAGCCTTGAAAAAGGCAATGACCACCAATCCGGTTTTGGCACTTCCAGACTTCTCCAAGGAGTTCGTGGTCGAGACAGATGCTTTGGGGGTCGGGATTGGAGCAGTACTGATGCAGGAGGGTCGACCCTTGGCCTTCTTCAGTAAGGCCCTGGCACCGAAGACGCTGGGACTTTCCACGTATGAAAAGGAGATGTTAGCCATACTCCACGCGGTCGGCATGTTGCGGCCTTATCTTCTAGGGCGACACTTCCAGGTCCGCACGGACCATCAGAGCTTAAAGCACTTTCTCGAGCAAAGGTTGGCATCTCCATTGCAGCAGAAGTGGTTGACAATGTTGCTGGGCTACGACTATGAGATCGTATACAAACAAGGGAAAGAAAATGTGGTGGCCGACGCACTATCACGCATACCGGAGAGCTCCCTCTTCCACGTTTCGGGACCGGTGATTGAGTCCTTGGATGAGATACAGGCGGAGGTGAAACAAGACACAGAGCTCCGAGCCATTGTGGAGGCACTTCAGCAGGGGCACACCACAGTGCCCGGGTACCACCTGCAGGGCGAGAGACTTTACTACCATGGTCGGGTGGTCATTCCAGCCACGTCTGTGTGGCGTGCTATTATGATGCAGGAGTTCCATGCATCCCCAACTGGCGGACATGCCGGTATTCTTCGTACGCTGCAGCGAGTCCGTGTGAATGTCTTTTGGAAGGGCATGCGTTGGGATGTCCAACAGTTCGTGCGGGAGTGTGAGGTTTGCCAGCGACAGAAGTATGAGACCACATCGCTCGCGGGACTGCTTACCCCGCTAGAGATTCCACACCAGATTTGGGACACAGTCTCCATGGACTTCATCGACGGCCTGCCCAAATCTCAGGGCAAGTTCGTCATTCTTGTGGTGGTTGACAAGCTGTCCAAGTACGGGCATTTTCTAGCCTTGATCCATCCATACACTGGAGAGACCATTGCTGAGTTGTTTGCCCGGGAGATCGTGAGACTCCATGGCACCCCACAGACAGGGACCCAGTTTTTGTGAGCAAATTCTGGACGGAAATTTTCCGGTTGCAGGGCACCACACTTCGCATGAGCACGACCAACCATCCCCAAACTGATGGGCAGACGGAGGTTCTCAACAGGGGGGTCGAGACTTATTTACGGTGCTTTGTGATGGATGAACCACGCACGTGGACCCGTTGGTTGCATTGGGTCGAGTACTGCTACAACACATCCTATCATACGGCAAGCAAGCTCACCCCTTTTGAGGTGGTGTACGGCAGGCCACCTCCCACGTTGAGTTCTTATGAGCCAGGCAACACCGCTCTTCCGTCCGTCGATCGGACGCTACAGGATCGGGATCGTACGCTACTGTTACTTCGGGACAACTTACGGGCCGCTCAGGAATGCATGATGGTCCAGGCAGACAAACACTGGACTGAACGGGAATTTGCGGTGGGCGACGAGGTTTTCCTCAGGCTCCAACCGTATAGGCAGCTGTCAGTCTCTCGACGCGCTAATCAGAAGCTGGTGCCACGATTCTACGGGTCGTTCCGCATTATCCAACGAGTGGGTCCAGTAGCTTATACTTTGGCACTACTAGAGGGCTCCCGCATCCACCCGACATTCCATGTCTCAGTGCTTAAAAGGAAGATTGGGGACTCAGTTCAGGCCAGTTCTAACCCACCAGAGGCCACTACCGCCGGCGAATTGCAGCCTTCATCGGAGACCATTCTTTTGACCAAATGGAAAAAACGGGGTACGGTACCGCCCAGAGGTGCTCGTCAAATGGAGGAATATGGCAGAGGCTCATAATTCTTGGGTCGATTTGCTGGAGTTCCGTGAGAGGTTTCCGTACTTCCACCTTCAGGACAAGTTGGTTCTTGATGGGGAGGGGAATGTTATGCCCCCGCATGCGTTACGATTCTCCGGGCATAAGTACTCTCGACGACTAAAGGAGCACGCGCAAAACAACGGGGCTGAACCATCTGGTTCAGCCCCCAATCATTAAAAAGGGCCGAATGGGGGCTGAACCAACCCGGTTCAGCCCCTACTTCTGTCCTGGGGTATTAATAGGCCCGGGGCTCCTCCAAGGCGGCTATCAAAGTATTATTCTCAGGTATTCTCTTCTTCCTCTCCCAAACCCTAACATCTCTTCTTCTCCCGTAGTTTCTCTCTAGATCTCTATCTCTCCTAGCAAGTTCATAATGAGTGGATCAAGATTAACCAATGACGACAGAGTGGCGTGTTAGATCCATGTTCGTGACGACCCTTTTTGGTAGTTGTTAATCGTAGTAGTTGACTTAGAAGTGGGGTGATGATATTCTACGAGTGTGGATTGGTTTGTATTAGGAATTGGAATTGTATCTTGATAGCTTTGTAGAGACTTGAGAATCTCTTGAGATCGTGCTAGATGCATAATGTGGATTGGCTTGGATTAGGATTTGTCAAGAGCTTATTGTCTGCGAGGGAACCATGGGGGCGGAACCCATTAGAGTATGTAATGCTTATTATGAATGTGTATGCGGTATTTGCATAGGCCAAGTAATGAAGGTATTCGTCCTTGAAAGAGGTCATGATAGTATCCAACCGATTACTGGGTCAAGGGGATAATTTCACTGCAGTGTCTCTCATATGTCGAGACGACTGTGAACTATCCGTCCTTGGGCTAGCCTGAGATTTTATAAAACCATAAGCAAGAGCATGTGGCATTGGACCGTGATTGTGTACTCATCCATGTCGGTGTGTATGAATTGCCATGTTGAAATATTTGTGTCGTGATCATGCACTCATGCTTTAATGTGGCCAGTGAGAGGCTATGGGGTCGGTGAGAGACCATGATGTTGCATGATACTCTTGCGGTGAGTATAATTGCTATGATATGCTAGTAGAGAACTCCTAGTGAATCGAAGGTCCTGAGTACGATTGCTATGAGCCTATGATATGCCAGTAGAGATTTTGATGTAAACGAGAAATATAAATTTTTTACGAAGCACGGATACTTAAAAATGCTTCGTGTATCGGCTCGAACGCGTATCGGATACGGGAAACACCCGGAAACGTAAACGTAGGAAACGCAATATTTAAATTAAATAAAAAAACTAATTGGGAAACGAGTATCCCGCTTGTTGGATACGCGTTTCACGCTATTTTATTCACGGCGTCAGGCACGCAGTCACGCCTCATATTAATTTGATTGTTTAGGGTTCACACTCACGCGCGTTTCATGACCCCGACCCCGCAGCTTTGCATTGTTCTCTCCCGACCCCCGCAGCCAAAGCTGCTGCCGCTCCACTGTCGCTCCAGATCACTCTCCCTGCTCTCGATCCCTCCCTGCTAGTAAGCTCCTCCTCTTTTTCTTCTTCCTCCTCTTCTTCCTCCTCCTCTTCTTCTTCCTCCTCCTCCTCCTCTTCTTCTTCTTCCTCTTTGTAAGAAAGGCTGAAGCTTGTATGTATTATTTGTGTAAACAAATACAATGGGAGAATACATATTTATAGGAGAGAAGAGAGGAGAGAAAATCCTATGCACAATGTGGGACTAAAGGAGAGAGAGAGAATTAAATTCATAATAAATACAATATTGGGCCTAACTATGGGCCTTTGATATGGGCTTTTCTAACACTCCCCCGCAAGCTGGAGCGTACAAGTCGTAGGCGCCTAGCTTGGATAAGTACTGATGATAGAGAGTACTGGACAGTGCCTTTGTGAGGACATCCGCAACCTGTTCAGTACCTGGAACATGCTTCAATTCAATCTTCTTCATCTGGACTTTCTCTCGAATGAAGTGGCAGTCTACCTCAATATGTTTTGTTCTCTCGTGAAAGACGGGATTCTTGGCTATGTGTATTGCAGCTTTGCTGTCACAGAGAAGGAGAGCAGGCGAAGGAAGCTTCATACCAAGATCCGTGAGAAGGCTTTCAAGCCATGTTAGTTCTGATACTACCGATGCCATTGCCCGATATTCTGCTTCAGCTGAAGATCGTGCAACCACTGCTTGTTTCTTGCTCCGCCAGGTGATCAAGTGTCCTCCAAAGTAAGTGCAAAAACCACTTGTTGATCGCCGATCATCAATGGACCCAGCATAGTCAGCATCGGAATATGCGACTAGATTTGGAGTTGAAGATGAGGTCTTGTACACAAGGCCTTGACCAGGAGCTGTTTTAAGATATCGGAGGATTCGTTCAACAGCCTGCAAGTGAGAACTCCGAGGGGTATGCATGTATCGGCTGACAATACCTACAGCAAATGATATATCTGGTCTTGTCACGGTGAGGTAGATTAATTTTCCGACCAGACGTCGATAATACTCCGGATTTTGCAGCAGAAGATCAGTGTCAGACTCCTGAGCAGAAATCTTGTGATTGACATCCATTGGAGTGTTGACTGGCTTGCATCCAGAGTAACCCGCATCGTGGAGAAGGTCGAGGCAATATTTCCGCTGAGAGAGGACGAGACCATCAGATCGTCTGGCGACTTCTAAACCCAGGAAGTAGTTGAGATTTCCTAGATCTTTTGTTTGAAAGGCAGTGCTGAGATGTTGTTTGACCTTCTGTATCCCTTTGACGTCATCTCCAGAAATGACAATATCATCCACATAAACTAGCAGAATGACTGTTCCAGTTGGCTGATGGCGAATGAACAGAGAGGAATCAGCCGAGCTCTGTTTGAAACCAAGTACCCGAAGTTCCTTACTGAACTTGTTGAACCAGTTCCGTGGGGATTGTTTGAGACCATACAGAGATTGCAACAGTAGGCATACCAGTGACTCCCCCGTGGTCTCAAACCCGGGCGGTTGTTCCATGTACACCGTCTCCTGCAGATCGCCATTGAGGAACGCGTTTTTGATATCCAATTGATAGAGGGGCCACCGTCGATGTACAGCAACAGAGATGAGCACACGAACGGTGTTCAGTTTTGCCACTGGAGAAAAGGTTTCCTCATAGTCAATGCCATGTTGTTGAGTATATCCACGAGCGACCAAGCGAGCTTTTAGCCGATCAATAGTGCCATTGGGAGCATGTTTGATAACGAAGACCCATTTACAGCCAACTGGTTTCTGACCCGGAGGGCGGGGTACCAGAGTCCAGGTTTTGTTTGCCCAGAGAGCTGTCATTTCTTCTTCCATGGCAGCGCGCCAGCCAGGGTGTTGGAGAGCCTCCTGCACTGAGTTAGGAATAGCCACAGTAGACAAGGAAGTAGCAAGAGTTTGAAGTGGAGGAGAGAGACGATGCAGAGAGACGTAGCTCGCCATTGGATGGGCGGTGGACTCTGTTACCGGATCAGCAGGACGTGGAGCACCAGAGGGCGAGGACGACTGCGCAGGGGCAACGGGGCGGGAAGGGCGACGGGAATAGACCTGGATAAGAGGTGGGCGGGAGGGAGGCGGAGTAGGGAGAGGTTGTGGCCGAGGTGGTGGAGGAGGTGTGTTCACCGGGAGGAAGGGTCGCATGACGGGTTGTGGGAGAGAAGGTGATGGAGAGTTCGTTGGTGAAGCTGGAAAGAAGGGCAGGTCTTCCCGGAAGGTTACATCAGCGGACACCGAGACTTTCCGAGTGAGAGGAGAATAACAGACGTAGCCTTTCTGGGTATGGGAGTAGCCAACAAACATTTGTTTAGTCGCTCGGGGATCGAGTTTGTCCGTAGACGGTCCCATGGAGTGGACGTAGCACGTACAACCGAAGATTCGTGGTGTGAGGGGGAAGGCCGGAGTAGAGGGAAAGAGAAGACTGAACGGACTGGCATCATTGAGTACGGAGGAGGGAAGGCGGTTTATGAGGAAGCACGCGGTTGAGAGCGCAAAGTTCCAATAAACCTTAGGAACATTCATATGAATCATGATCGAGCGGGCCATATCAAGGAGGTGGCGGTTCTTCCGTTCGGCCACACCGTTTTGTTGAGGGGTGTAGGCACATGAGGTTTGATGAATGATCCCGAATTCAGAGCATAAACTCGAAAACTCATTACCAGTGTATTCGCGAGCATTATCGGTGCGCAGCGTTTTGACGGTGGTGGAGAATTGAGTGCGGGTTTCAAGGATAAACGCTTTAAACACCCGAGGTAATTCAGAGCGTTCGCGAAGTAAGTATAGCCATGTTGTACGGGAGTAGTCATCAATAAACGTAATGAAATAACGGAATCCAGAGATACTACAAATTTTATAGGGACCCCAGATATCAGAATGAATAAGATCAAAAGGAGCGGAGCTCCGAGTACAATTTGCAGGAAAGGATGAACGCGGCTGTTTGCCAAAAATACATGATTCACATTCAAATGCAGGGAAAGATACATCGGGGAGTGCCTTCTTGAGGATGGGGAGGGGAGCATGGCCGAGACGCTGATGCCAGTCAGCAGAAGAGACAGAGGCGAGGATGGTGGGAGAATCGTCGAGAAGGTAGAGCCCGTTGCGCAGCTGTCCTTTACCAATGGTAGTCCCCGTCCGTCGATCCTGTATCAGAAAAGAAGACCGTGAAAAAGTGACAGAGCAATCCAAATCAGTAGTGAGACGGCTGACAGAGAGTAAGTTAAACGGGGAGCCCGGAACATGGAGTGCCGAGCGGAGAGAAATGGATGGGCTGAGAGATAGGTCAGCTGAGCCGGACACAGATACCGTCGCGCCATTGGCCACAGTGATACACTTCGGATGAGGAGCACCCGAATATGTTGGTGGTTGAAGAGAGGTGATGTGATGAGTGGCACCTGAATCCACTATCCAGCGAGGACTAGTGGAGAGACAAATGATACCTGGGCTGGAGACGGAGGCGACCGAGGCAGGTGGAGTCATCATCCCTTGGAGTTGCTGGAACTGTAGGCGGAGAGCCTCAAGATCGGCACGAGAGGCTGAGGAGCTATCTTCAACGACTGCTGCAGTCGGTCGTGGAGGAGGAGGATTTCCAGTCTTCCGAAAGCAGGTGGACTCATAATGGCCATCACGACCACAGAACGAGCACTTCGGCCGTCCTCGTCCACCACGGCCCCTTCCACGGTAGGCCGACCGACCTCCTCGGCTAGAAGGAGGAGGAAACGAAGGAGCAGGGACATTTTGGAGAAGAGCCGGTGAGGGAGGAGCAAGAGCCTCCGGAGGTTGTGATACTTTTAGTAGCATGGAGCAGACAGCCGATAAGGAGGGAGTGGGAGTCGAGGCCAAGACCTGTGCCCGAATACTCAGAAGATGTGGAGGAACACGGGCCATTAGCAGAGCAATGCAGACGGCCTCCCGTTGCCCGCGCTGAGTGGCAAGATCAGAGGTGGGCGGCTGGTGTTGAAGCCATGCTTCGGAGAGTGACTTGACCCGAGCGACAACGGAGGTAATGTTTGGTCCACTGGTGTCCAGAGCCTGAAGATCAGAGATAATGTCGAAGAGACTTTGAAGGCTGTCCTTGCCGGAGTATAAGGAGTGGAGCTCGTCCCATATCCCTTTGGCCGTGGGCAGGTACATGACCATTTCATATGGTTCGCTCTCTAAAGAGTTAAGGATCCAGGTCTGGACCCGACCATCATTCTTGAGCCACTCAGGAGTAGTAGGAGCCGGGGGATCGTCGGTAAGATGAGCTAGAAGACCCTTGGCCTGGAGGACCCGGCGGATTGAGTGACCCCAAGGGATGAAGTTTTTCTTCCCGGAGAGGGAGAGAGTTGTAATTCGCAGTTCATCACGGAGCTCACTAGGAGGGTGTTGTTGGACGGTCTCAGTAGGCAAAGTCGAGGAGTCCTCAGATGAGCCCATTATAGCAGAGAGAGCTGGCCGGCGGTCTAGAGTTTGCTGGCGGTCTTGAGCTGGCGGTCTGCGGTTGGAGAAGGCTGGCGACCACTTTGATACCGGCGATCACTGGAGAGCAGGCCGTAGGAGGGAGCGCGCTGCTGGAGACCGCAGAGGAGATTGCTGGAGATCGCGGGAAGAAGGTCGCTGGCGGACTGCTAGAGATCGCAGGCTGAGCTCGGTAGAAGTCCCAAACCGCAAAGCAGAAGCGCAGACCGCAGGAGTTAGCTGCGAACAGAGCGAGCTTGCGGGAGACTGTGCAGAGAGATAGAGATCGCTGGAAGAGCGATCAGAGAAATCAGCGAGGAGGAAGCCGCTCTCGTGAGAAGGCCGCACGGGAAGATCGAGCGAGAAGAGCTCGCTGCGGTAGAGATCGATGCTGCGAGGAGTCGAGCAGAGGGAAAGTTTGATGCGGGCTGGAGAGACCGCGGGAGGACGCGGTAGAGATCGCAGAAGAGCTCGCTGCGGGAGATCGATGCGAGATCGAGATTGATGCGAGCTGCGGTCTTGCCGGCACGGTCTGGGAGCACGGCAGAGGGGGTCCCACAAGCGGCGAAGCCTATAAAAGGCGACTGAAAGCAGAGAAGCGGAGGCGGGGGAACCACGCAGGGGAGCAGGCAGCGATCGCCAAAACTGAGACCGCACGGCCTGCGATCAAAAGAAGGCGGGCGGTTTGAATAGAGGATCGGACAGGAGTTTTGTGCGGTCAGTATTTTGGGTGACCGCAAAAACAGGGAGGGAAACCGGTCAGGATTTTGCCGCAGGTTCGGAACCTAGCTCTGATACCATGTAAGAAAGGCTGAAGCTTGTATGTATTATTTGTGTAAACAAATACAATGGGAGAATACATATTTATAGGAGAGAAGAGAGGAGAGAAAATCCTATGCACAATGTGGGACTAAAGGAGAGAGAGAGAATTAAATTCATAATAAATACAATATTGGGCCTAACTATGGGCCTTTGATATGGGCTTTTCTAACACTCTTCATCCTCTTCTTCTTCCTCTTCCTCTTCCTCTTCTTCTTCCTCTTCCTCTTCTTCTTCTTCCTCTTCTTCTTCCTCTTCTTATTCTTTATTGAATGTAGTGACTGAGATGGTACCTTAGTTTGTTAATTGAATTTTTTTTATATTAATTAATACTTATACTAAAATAATTAAAAAAAAATTAAAAACGTTTCCCGTATCCGTATTTTTTTTAAAATCACGTTTCACGTATCCGTTTCGTATCGTATCCCGTATCCCGTTTCCGTCCCCGTGCTACATAGTAAATTTTGATATTAAATAATATTTGCGATTATTTAAATTAAATGGTGCTTATTGACTCGTCCTGTAATAAACAAAGTGTTAACCTAGAGTTGGCAGGCATAAAAATTAAAAGACGAACAACAAAGACTTTCAAATTAACGAAAAATAGGTACTTTGATCAGTTTAGGCAAATTTTGGCATTTAAAGATCAAGTAAAAAAACATTGCATAAACTTAAACTAACAAGAGATAAGCAAAAGAGTGAAAGAGGAATACATAGGCTCATAAGAATACTGACGAACCAATTTGTGTCGTGTTAATTTTGGATTTAGAGGGCTATGGAGTAGAGTACACGCTCAATGGGTGAGACAATGGCAACCCAGCGACTAGGGAGGGCTGGTGATGTCGGTAAAAACTTTTTGCCTGGAATATGGAGGTTAGGGAAAGGTTGGCTTGGGAATGGATCTAGGGAAGAGATGGAGGGCTGGAAGTTGATCAGAAGGATCACTGGTGGCCGATCTGGTGGGAAGTGTCGGTCAGAGGTGGGAGGGAATGCTCGAGGACCAACTAAGTTCTGGACAGTGTTGGAGGCTTCAGGAAGCAGGGAAGTCTGGCGATGGAGCCATTGGTGTCGTCGAGAAACAACGGAGAGAGGGTCGTTGGGGCCCAAAGGGGCAGCTAACAGCGGCGCGTGTCCAGGCGGGGTCGAAGAAAGGCAGAAGATGATCGGGGGTCGGTTGTGCAGACCAAAGACAGGAGTTTCTCTCTGTTTCAGTCATTTTACCCAGCCTTCTTTCTGGGGGGTGGCTCTTAATAGGAGTTGGGGTTTTTGATTAAATGAGGCTTTAATGTGGGAGGAATTCAATGATCAGCATTGAAATCTAAATAGGCTCCTCTCTTCTTATTCCTCGACATAAATTAATTCCGAAAATAAAAATAATTTGTTTTTGTTTTTTTCAGAATTAATTAAACTACTTCATATAATTTTTAAAAAATTAGAACAATTTTTCTTTTTTTAAAACTTGCCCTAATTGTCGCACCTAATTTAATGGAACTTTTTTATTCAAAATCTTATTGGTTAGTCTCGCCAATAAGTTGTATGAGCGAGCGTGAGTGAGATGCGCGAGGCAAACACAAATACATGAGAGCGAATAACGTGCGCGAACATAGAATACGAAATGCGCCAAAGAAGCACTACATAAAATGCGACAAAAATAAAACTATGCAAATAAAAAAATGAAACGTTTGCGGGTTTCATTAGAACTCCAGGAGAATAAAAAGTCTTGGGTATGATTGCTATATATGCTAGTAGAGAACCTCTAGAGAATAGAAGGTCTTGAGTATGATTGCTACGATATGCTAGTAGAGAACTACTAGAGAATAGAAGTTCTTGGGTATGATTGCTATGATATGCTAGCAGAGAACTTCTTCTAGAGAATATGAGGTCTTGAGTATGATTGATATGACATGTGGTGAACTCCTTGTAGAGAGTAGGAAGTCTTGAGAGCCAGAGTTGTGGCATGATTGATGGGCGACCACTTGTCGAGTGTGTCGGATCCTTAGTGGACGATTAACGAGATTATGATACTAGGATGTGATGGGAAATCCTAGCTTGATTGGTGGTTTTGAGATTAAGACTCTAGGAACTTTAGTTTTGAGATACTCTTAGGGTGATGATTGATATGAAATACTTTTATTACTACATACTTTGGTTGTGCATACTTTACCATGTGCTAGAGTAGTTGTACTCCTGTTTATACATTTGTTAATATGTATATATGTTGTTGGACTGACTTGCAGGTTGGTGTGGGTGTGGGATGCTCCTTTGGGAGAACCCCCATGGTAGAGCTTGGAGTGGGAGTGTTGCGTAGTTAGTTATGACTAATCCTCATTTTAAAAAGATTTGTGGATGCAGGTTCTGCAATTGTGGCCCAAAGGATAAGTGAGTTGATGCTTACCAATATGACTATATGAACTGTACTCATTAGCTCAGTATATCACGTACTATTGTAAATAATGTAATGATACAGAATATGTATTGGAGTTGTTAATCTATGTTGTTGGACTGTACTCATTAGCTCAGTATATCACGTACTATTGTACTTACTGCTTAGACATTGTAATTGCGGCGGGCTCTGTGATCACTATAAAGAATCTCTGAATGTTTCTAATTTTTCGTTGTTAATACTATGATGTGCAGTATGTGTTGCGGATTTTCTCGTATCATTTTCTAATGCTCTATCTAAAGATGTGCTGTTATGTAGTGGAGACCGTGCGGACCTGCTACAAAGGGCGAATTTAGTGTGGGGTGTTACAGAAATTATCACAAAAAAGTTCATGTAGATGGTGTCGACCGGGCATATGCTGAGTGCACATTGTTCCTCAAGCCAGAAAAGAGAATATAGGAGAAGTTAACATCACAAGGTCATACGGAAATTAAAATTATTACTTGAAAAGAACCTCAGAACAAAAGATTGAATAAACACCCCAAATTGAATTATTACTTGATAAAAATCATGAGATATATTTCAAAATTTTCTACTGAATCAGTGCAACTGATTGGAATATGGAGAAAAGTGGAAATGTAAACAGTACATTGACAAGTGAATGTACCTGACGATTCAAATCCTTAGCTTTGTCTGCATAGATGCGAGATTCAGATGTCAACCTGCTCGATAGTTCACTGACCTCTGCAATCATATCAACATTTTTTGTTCAATTACTAATGCGCAGAAATATACAAATTACTAATTATTTGTATGCAATAAGAAAATAATAAATGCAGTAGTGAACAAAGTCCAATATAAAACTTTACTTTGAAAAAAGAAATATGAACTATTTTGTCATAAATAGAGGAATGAACAGGAGATGCATGTCGGAATTCATTCCTCTTTCTCTAGGTAAGCAGTTCTTCCTCACAATCAATGTGCAAGAGAGTAATCCGTGTATGTGCAGTCAGTCTTCACTTAAGGTTCGTATGTAACACAATGTTAATATATTGAAATGAATCCCATATACTGAAGCTAGGATGCTCGAATGTACTTGATGCGAGCACATATTCCGGCCTTAGTGAAGATGTTCAACTAAAGATTTGGAATCACATACTTGGTTGAAATAACACTTTACATAAGTGTCTCTCCCATAAAATGACACTTTTATCTACTTCAATGTGTCTCGTATGGTCATGACAGAATGGGTTTGAGGCAATATAAACACGCACACACACACACATATATACTATCGCATATTAACTGAATGTAGACTCTAAATGCTATGAGTTATATCTCAACTGCTACAAAGTTGGGCAAGTTCACATGCAGTACGAGACATTGCCATATATATTGATTAGGGGTGTAAAAAAAGCTCTGGGCTGACAAGTCAGGCCGGTAAAAAAACCCGGGTAGGCCTGAGCTAGGCCAGGTTAAGACACTCGCTAGGCCTTGGGGGCCTTATCGGTCCGCCTTATTGCTGCAGAGCCTAGCCTAATGCTCAGCCTAGGCCAGGCCCAGCAAGAGGCATGGCAGCTGGGTGAAGCTTAGTTGTAAATGTTGTGTAGTGCCCAACTTTAACTGTTGGGCGCCCGACCAACAATAGATGTTGACGCATAGGCTAGGCCTGGCCCGGCTCAACCAGACAGGCTCAGGTAGGCCCTCCTTTGAGGTGGGGGCCTGGACCTGACCCGAGCTTACTAAAAGCCAAGCCCAGGCTTGGATCTTAAAAAGACCAAGCCATGGAGGCACGGGTCTGTCAAGCTTTATTTGCACTCTTAATATGTTGTTTCTTGCTCTTCCAAGATACAAAATTATCCCCCGAAAGCACATAGTACCACATAGTAGATCTCCTATAGAAAAAGGAACAATCCTAATTTGCATACGAAAATTCGTCTATTTCCATATGGCTCATATCCTTGTAAGCAAGACCTACTCTTGCGAGTTAGGATAACCTTCAAGTATCTCAAAATCTGAATAACTACATCCATACGGGGCGTTGATGAAGTGGCACAAAATGACTCACTACACCGACAATAAATGCAATATCAGGTCTTGTAATGTAAGATAATTTAATTTTGTCATCACCAGTTTATATCGTGTTCGATTCTCAACTAACTATCATCATCCTTCATCAACCTACTGCTTTTTTTTAAATTTCATCAACCTACTGTTTGGATCCATCAAGTTTTCAACATGCTTGCATCAAAGGATTCCTGCTTCAGACAATGCATAACATATTTAAATTGCATTCAACATATGACCGAAGAAATACGGGCAAATTCTATGACCAAAAAAGTATTCGAGTTAACCTAGATCTTGATCTAAAGATGATTATGTAAATATGTCTTAGTGCAGAGTCCCCTCGCTATCACTACTTGTGAGCACAATATCATTGCCATACCATTAGGGCAATGCTCCCTCTTTCTTGAAGGTGGAATACCTAGTGCTCTACTTTACATCTATGAAGACCAACTCATTTCAACATAGTAGAGAATTTTCAAAGCATGATTGGGATAATTGTTTAAGCTCATATAATGATATATTCAGTTTGCATAGTATATTATGTGACTCCCCTCCGAGCAGAAAAAATAGATGTTGCTTCATATATACTTGTTCCTCAAGATCACCATGAAGAAATGTTAAGTTTCTTCAATGGCCAATGATTTGTTTCAGCTAGAGATATAATCACCAGAACAGAATTATTTTCAGTAACTAAAGAAAATTTCTCATCGCAATCCACCATATAAGTTTGAATGTAGCATTTGGAGGTTTTGGCCTAAATCCACTAGTTGATTTTCCTCTAGGTATGTAAACCAAAAAATCCCACGTGCTATTAGTATCTAAAACATTCATTTCATCCATCACTGTCTGCTTCCATCTAGGGTCAGATATAGACTTGTGACTAAGATTCTATATATTTGCAAGGGAAAACAACAAGTTCACATAAGGTTAATCACTAATATCTATTTATTTACAGGCATACATATTTGGTCTAACAAAACATAATGTTTTGTAAGCTCAAAAAACTAAATCAACCATATAATTCTATAAGAAACTTTTGTAATAACAGCTTGATCTGATGTCAACGACAAACACTTAATTACAATAATGTAACACAAAAAAATCTTAGGCTCTCAGCATACTGAATGATTTGTGGAAGGGCCTGAATAGCAAATCAATAAAGAAATTCTTAAAGCAAAAAGAATAAAAACAGCAGAAACTCACGGTCTAACTTTTGACCAACACCAAGAACCTCTTGAACATTGCGCGTCATTATTTGGTGAACTTCATAAAGCTCATCATTCAACTTCGCAAGGTTACGCTGAGTATGGGTGTCCAAGTATAACTTTTTAGTCTTCTGTATGAAGGTATCTTTCAACAACAAAGAAAATTAATTTAATAAATAGGGAGATCAAACTTATAAAATTGTATTAGCATGTAAAAGTCATCCTTTACCAAATTTGATGAATGCATACGGCCTAGCAGCAGTTTCAATTTGATCGCCATTAACTCTTTCAAACTCATTCTTAAGTTCCTCTAGATATTGGAAAGCAAGTTTCTTTGGATAAGAACGATCACACATTGTAAGATAGCAAACACTGCCTTCAATTATATAACTATTTAGGCTAGTCAAGGTAACACTAAATAATGTTTTTGTTGCAGAAACAACTTTAAACTATTTCCCCTGAAAAAATAGCATCTCCCAAGAAAAAATTCAAAACGTCTGAAATTAACATCATAATAACAAACAAAATCGAAATATCAAATCGTGTATCATTTCATTTAAGGGACGAAATCACACATAATGGAAAGTAAAAAAAACTATAAAGCAAGCTGCTCTACCTTTCAAAACATAGAAAGAATCATTTTCTTGAACACCAACACTAAACTAATCCACACATTGTTCATTAGAACTTGAAAACAGGGGTAATAGTCCTACCAAAGAGTATCCAATCAACCTAAACCACAAATATACACATGAACTTACCTAGTTTCATGGACATTAAAATTCGTTTTATGATATTTACACTAAAAAATTGGCAGAAAGAGGAAAATATAGGATACTGAAAAAAGTTTGGACCAGTCTCAATTGACATTCTTGATGCCTCATTGTGTCCTCTGAGCAAATTCTTGAACAAAAGCTTAGCTTGCTGCTTATAGAAATCCGAATCTTTTTGATCACGACCATCGTCTAACCCTTCGGCTAATGGAAGCCCATCAGTTACGCGTGCAATCATTGTGAGTTTCACCATGTTAACTAGAAAAAAGTGAACCTATTATATCTGATTGGAGATGATTTTCAGAATGAACCTGGATGAAAAGGATGGAAAGAGTATTAATTACACTAAAATATGGTGTGCCTTCAGCAAAAAGTAGATCACTTAACAAACACCTTAACAACAAGGTCGTATTTACCGAATACAATTTGAACATGGAAAAGAGCACACAAACTTTTGCACTTCAAAAGGAACGTAGTAAAGAAATCTGAATGAAAGAAACATTTGCAGACTGAATAGCATCGATTCTTGAAGTGTGGTTCATGAGTAGAATTCAACTTATAAAAGAATGCTACATTTAACATCATCATTATTAGATGTATATCTTCATAGGACGGTTAATCAGAATCAAGTCAAACATGCCTATCTTTTAGACCATAATACTAGTAAAAAAAATTATCGATCAAGTGTAAAGACTACAATCTGACATCCGAAGTCTTGTATCAAGTATTATTTATTTGCAAGAATGAACGATAAACAAAATCCAGAATCACAGGTGTTAAATCCTTGGAATCAATGTTTTTATTATATCTATTCAATACATTAAGACTCCCCTGTATATATAGAATAGAGGGATTATAACTATCTTCAATAAGAGAAAAAAAAGTAATGACAACAATCTTCAATATAGACTTAGGGTCTGTTTGGGAGAGCGATGGCGGTTGTGAAAGGAGTGGTGGTAAACGGAGGGTTGCAAATGAAGTTGTTGGAAATTGGTTGCTGCAAATGGAGCTGTTGGAAATTGATTATTGTAAATGAAGATCTGTTTGGATAGTTTGTGTTTGCAAAGCTGTTCAGAACAGAGAACTATTTGGCTAAACAGCGGTGTGAAATTATAATTATGATTTTTTCCATGCTATTAATACAATCCTCCAAACTATCACATCAAACCAACATACACAAGCAAAGCTACAACTACTGCAGGGAAGGAAAGTGAGCTTACAATACTGCTACAATGCATCTCAAGCAAAGGAGGGCTGCAAAAGATCTGCAAAGGAGGGTTGTTGCAACAATGCAACTCAGGATCTCCAGTTGAGGGATGCTGCTATAATGCAGCTCAGGCAAAGGAGGGTTGGTGACTTCGATGGAGAGCAGGGAAGGAACAAAAAACAGGGCAAGCCTGGAAGCATCAAATAAAACAGAGCTATGCGATACCTTCGACGTTGCACTTCGAGAGACAAAACACCTTCGACTGGAGGTTGGGGCGAGGGGTTGCGAACAGGGACGGAGAAGAAGAATGCGGGGGCTGGAAGGATTTGGAGCCCTGGATGTCGTCGGAGAAGACGCACCAGAGAGAGATGCAGCTGGAGTCGACGAGAGCGTGATGTCGAGCTGGAAGCGTGACCTAGGGCGTTGAACGTGGCTGACTGGAGGGCTCAGTATGGGTTTGCAAACGCGGGAACTTCATGATGCACAGCTTCTACGGACGACTCCGAACGAAGGCGAAAAAACAAACGAAAAAAATAGGAGCGGTCTGTTTAATCCAAACGCAACGGAGACCAAAAGCCTATCCAAACAGGGCCTTATTGTTTTGCTCTCTTTTGTAGAAAATAAGAAAGTGAAATTCAATATATTTATTTATTCACTTAAAAGGCCTAATATACAAGTATTTGTACACATATTTATAGGCTGGAGGAGTGACAACTCAACTTTGATCCAAGATGTGGGACTAATCTATACAGGGGAAAAGAGGGCATTTACATAGATCTTCTACACTCCACCGCAAGCTAAAGCATACATATTGTAGGTGTCAAGCTTGGAAACGAACTGTCGATATAATGGGCATGGTAAGGCCTTGGTGAGGATGTCAGAAACTTCCTCGGCGGCGGGTACGCGTCTCAAATTAAGTTTGTGAAGTTGATTTTTTTCCCGGATGAAGTGACAATCGACTTCGATATGCTTGGTACGTTCATGAAAAACGGGATTCTCGGCGATATAGATTGTGACTTGATTATCTCGACGATATAGATGGCGGCTTGAGTATCGAGTAAAGAACGGCTGGAGAGGGGAGTTTCACACCAAGATCAGTAAGAAGACTTTACAACCACGTGAGTTCAGAAACAACATACGCCATTGAGCGATACTCAGCCTTCACAGAAGAGCGTGTTGCCACCGTTCGCTACTTGCTTCGCCAGGTGACCAGGTGTCCTCCAAAGTATATGCAGTAGCCACTTGTAGACCGATCATTGAGGGAACCGACATAGTCTGCATCAGAGTACAAAATTAATGATTGAGAAGAGGAGGGCTTATACACAAGCCCTTGTCCCAGAGCATTCTTCATTGAAGAATACACTCGATAGCTTGGAGGTGGGACATACGAGAAGCATGCACGAAGCGGCTGACCATCCCAACAACAAAGGATATATCGGGCTGTGTGACAGTCAAATAGATAAGCTTGCCAACGATAGTACTCCGGATTAAGGAGAAGCAGATCAGAGTCTGATGCATGACCACAGAGCTTGTAGTTGACATCCATTGTTGTATCAGCAAGTTTGCATCCAGAGTAGCCTGCGTCGTGAAGAAGGTCGAAACAATACTTTTGTTGAGATAAGATAAGTCCATTGGGTCGACGAGCTAGCTCAATACCCAAGAAATATTGGAGGCTGCCCAAATCTTTGGTCTGAAAATGTGAGGTCAAGTGCTTCTTGATCATAAATATACCGTTCAGATCATCGCCAGTGATGAGAATATCATCAACATATACAAGAAGTATCACCATGCCTGCTGGGCGGTGATGAGTAAATAAGGAGAAATTCGTCGAGCTCTGACTGAAAACAAAATCTTGAACGACCTGACTGAACTTATCAAACTAAACCCGAGAGGATTGCTTGAGGTCATAGAGAGATTTCTTGAGGTGGAAGACAAGAAACTCCCTTGTGGTTTCATAATCGGGAGGTTACTACATGCAGACATCTCAGCAGGATCGCCATTAAGGAAGACATTCTTGATGTCAAGTTGATAAAACTGCAATGACAATGGATGGCCAATGAGATCAAGACCCGTACGATGTTCAACTTAGCGACGGGAGAGAACATCTCTTCATAGTCGAGGACATAATGTTGAGTGAAACCACGAGCCATAAGACGGGCTTTGAGCCGCTCGACTGTCCCATCGGACGATGCTTCACAGTGAAGACTCATTTACATCCCACACAGGATTGACCAGGAGGAAGGGAAACATGGTCCCAAGTATGATTGGCCCAAAGGGAATCCATTTCCTAATCCATCGCGGCCCGCTACCCCGGATGCTAGAGAGCTTCCTGCACAAAAGAGGCGGTGGAGATAGAAGACAAGAAAGTGGCAAATCTGTGAAGTTCCAGAGATACACAGTGAAATGAGATATGAAAAAGACGGTGAGCAGTAGAAGGGGCCGCATCCTGGGAGGTAGTCGTAAGCGGAGCAACCGACCGTGGAGCGTCATCAGTAGGAGGAAATTGGCGCATAACATCAGACCGAGGACGACGACAAGTGTACACGTGGAGACTTGGAGGCGGCAGTGTTGGGAGAATGGGAGGCGGTGTAGGGAGCAAAGGAGTTGTGTGGTGGATAGAGACGTTAGGAAGCGGGATAGCAGGTGGTGAGGTATTATGAGGAAGCAAGGAGTAAAATGGTTGATCCTCGAGGAAGGTGACATGAGCGGAGGTGATCGTTTTCCCATCAACGGGAGAGTAACACGCATAACCCTTTTGAGTGCAGGAGTACCCAACAACGATATATTTTATAGCACGAGGAGCCAGTTTGTCCATGGGGGCCAATATGACAGACAAAGCAGACACCCGAAAACACGAGAAGGGAGGGAGAATGGAGGTGTGGAGGGGAACATGATGGATAAGGGCGTAACAAAGTTGAGGACGGTCGACGACATGCGATTAATGAAATAACACATACTGGTAATAACGAAGTGCCAATAATTCTTGGGAAGCTGCATCTGAAACATAAGAGAACGGCCAACCTCAAGGAGGTGGCGGTTCTTCCGCTCGGCCACACCATATTGTTGAGAGTGTAGACACATGACGTTTGGTGGATAATACCCAAGGTATTGCAGGTGTCTTGAAATTCATTACTGGTATATTCACGACCATTATCGGTGCAAAAAAGTGTAATAGCGCTCGAGAATTGAGTACGAGTTTCAGCGATGAGTTATCAAAGGCGCAAGGCGCACCGAGGCGCGAAGGGGTCTGAAGCAAGAGAGGCACAAAAATGAATTGGGTGCCCAATTCACTGAAAATCAACGAATTGGGCACCCAATTCACTGAAAATCAACGATTTGACATCCAATTCATTGATTTCCAGTGAATTTGGTGCCTAATTCGCAGTTTTTCAGTGAATTAGGTGACCAATTCACTGAAAATCAGCGAATTGGGCATCTAATTCGCTGTTTTCAGTGAATTGGGCACCCAATTCACTGAAAATCGGTGAATTGAATGCCCAAGGGCGCCTGGGTGTGCCCCGGGTGCGTCTGAGATCATGTTTTTGCCCCCCTCCCAAAAAAATAGGTTGAAGAAAACAACTTGAAAAGCCCAGACGCGCCTTTGGTGCGCCTGGGAGTTGGTAAGGCGCACGCCTAGGCGCGCCTGAAGCACCTTACCCGCCTCTGCCTGGCAGAGGCGCTGGCCGGTGCGCCTGGTGCCTCGGGAGCGCCTAGGTGCGTGCCTTGATAACGTAGGATGAATGAGCAAAAATAATGGAGTAATTCAGAGTTATCACGTAGTAAATACACCCACGTCACGCGAGAATGATCATCAATGAAAGTAAGAAACTAACGATAGCCAGGCAAATTTGCAGCTTTATACGGACCTTAGGTATCCGAGCGAACTAAATCAAATGGAACAAAGTTCCTAGTACAACAAGGGGGAAAAATAGAACAATGTTGTTTCCCATAAATACATGTTCCACAGGTAAATTCAAAAAAGGAAAATAAGGAAGAGCCTTCCGGAGTATAAGAAGAGGAGCACGGCTAAGGCGTCAATGCTAATCAGCAGAAGTAACAGAGGATAACGCTAAGGAGGGAAGGTCCAGAGCATAGAGTCTATTTGACAGTCGATCGGTAACAATGATACTCCATGTTCGTCGATCCTGCACTATAAAAGAAGAAGAGATAAAGGTGATGAAACAATCGTGATCATGAGTAAGTCGACTGACAGAGAGAAGACTCAATTGTGAGTCGGGTACATGAACTATAGAACGTAAAGAAATAGATGGAGTTAGAGAAACATCTCCAGATCTACAAACAGGGGTGGTAGCGCAATTTGCAACGGTGATAAATTTGTGAGCAATAACATCCGTGCATCGAGAGGGTTTTTGCGGAGTAATGTGGTTGGTGGCCCCGGAGTCCACAATCCAGGAGGAGCTAAGAGGAAAACAAGATAGACCTGCATGGGATGAGGAAGCAACGGAGCCAGGGTTGTGAGTAACTAGCTCCTGCAGTTGCCGAAGTTCCGCTCATCGGGTGTCAATTTCAGCGCGGGACGGACTGAGAGCATCCATCGCCTGATAAACATGATAAGGGAGTTGTTCTGGTAACCCAAGTTTCCGGTAACGTAAAGAAATTGTGCGGCCATCACATCCACTACAACGAGGCTCATTACGACCACCACGAGACCCAATATATGGAGGTCGAGTTGCAACGAAGTGGTGAAGCAAAGCAGGAGAGGGAGGACCCATGTTAGCAAGGAAGAGCCGAGGGGAAGGGGGCGACGACCTCTTTAAGCAATTAGCAGCGAGTGAGAGCAGTAGATTCCGATAGATCAGTGTGGGATCAAAGATGATGAAAGCTCTAACCACAAGGGAGCGCAAGCCGTCGAGCGCTGGAAGTGATTATCAGCGGGAGCATGAAGAAAAGATGGCGAGCTCCAACCAAGTGCGAGCTCCAGTCATCAAGCGTTGGAACTCAGGATAGGCGAGTCCTGGGTGCTGGCGTCTGCGAGTCAGAGCGATGCTGCAAATAGAACACGAACGAGGACAGACTCAAACGCCCGCGAGTCCAGAAGACCGAGGAAGTGGCGAGTTCGGGTCACACTGTGTAGAGGTGGCGACTTCGGGAAGAAAGGTAGCTGTGAACTTAGCGACGAGCTTGTTGGGAATATTGACCCTCAATGTTCCCTAGATTTGAAGATGCATCACACTCAATGCTAAGTACATATTATATTTGATAAGCCTTTTCTGTGTCATGTTTATGCAGACTTAAGTCATTCTAGATATTGGAATAGGTCTTTGTTTTCATTGTCAAAACCGCTGAGACAACAGTCTAGTCTAAGTTGAACCGCTGAGACGCAGCTGTATTGTCGCTGAGGAGTCTGTCTCAGCTGAGCTGCATATAGAGAAAACCGCTGAGAAAACTATCTGTCTCAGCAGATCCGCTGAGACGAAGTCCACTCTCCCGCTGAGACTAAGTCCACTCTCCCGCTGAGACGAAGTCCACTCTCCCGCTGAAATTGTGCGGCCATCACATCCACTACAACGAGGCTCATTACGACCACCACGAGACCCAGTATATGGAGGTCGAGTTGCAACGAAGTGGTGAAGCAAAGCAGGAGAGGGAGGACCCATGTTAGCAAGGAAGAGCCGAGGGGAAGGGGGCGACGACCTCTTTAAGCAATTAGCAGCGAGTGAGAGCAGTAGATTCCGATAGATCAGTGTAGGATCAAAGATGATGCAAGCTCTAACCACAAGGGAGCGCAAGCCGTCGAGCGCTGGAAGTGATTATCAGCGGGAGCATGAAGAAAAGATGGCGAGCTCCAACCAAGTGCGAGCTCCAGTCATCAAGCGTTGGAACTCAGGATAGGCGAGTCCTGGGTGCTGGCGTCTGCGAGTCAGAGCGATGCTGCAAATAGAACACGAACGAGGACAGACTCAAACGCCCGCGAGTCCAAAAGACCGAGGAAGTGGCGAGTTCGGGTCACACTGTGTAGAGGTGGCGACTTCGGGAAGAAAGGTAGCTGTGAACTTAGCGACGAGCTTGTTGGGAATATTGACCCTCAATGTTCCCTAGATTTGAAGATGCATCACACTCAATGCTAAGTACATATTATATTTGATAAGCCTTTTCTGTGTCATGTTTATGCAGACTTAAGTCATTCTAGATATTGGAATAGGTCTTTATTTTCATTGTCAAAACCGCTGAGACAACAGTCTAGTCTAAGTTGAACCGCTGAGACGCAGCTGTATTGTCGCTGAGGAGTCTGTCTCAGCTGAGCTGCATATAGAGAAAACCGTTGAGAAAACTATCTGTCTCAGCAGATCCGCTGAGACGAAGTCCACTCTCCCGCTGAGACTAGAGCCTGTCTCAGCCCATCCGCTGAGATAATTTCAAACATGAATGTCTCTCTGGCGGAATCTATTTTTGGCGCAAGTGATCAGAAAGCAAGATAAAGTATTCTATTCATGTCCATGATATGACTAGGAAATGGAAAGAGTCGTTGATGCCTGGTAGAGGCATAAAAGGGAATGATAGGTCAATAAAACAGAAGCTTGCACATCTCACAAAAAGAAAAAAAAAGGAGGATTGACGGCGACTAAGAGCAAGCTCTAGCAGTAAGAGAAATCACAAGAAGTTCAGTAATCTCTCTCAAGCTAACATCAAATCATTTAAAGGAGAAAGGTTGTTCTTGCTGGATCAAGTTCAGAAGAACAAGTAGATCTTTTCCTTCAGCTGAAGAGGAAGATCAAGTGGAGCAGTACTAAAGCTTTAGTTATCTCTGCTCAAGACAGCATCTGCTGTGACACTACATCAGAAGACCCAAAGCTGAAGGTCTATATATATTATCTTCTGCTGCAGAAACATAATATCTTTCAACTCTATAAGAACATAGTGTTCTGAGTGTAGGGTTGTGTGCCTGAGTGTAGGGTTGTGCTCCCAGTCTGAGGTAGAGCTTCTTGATAAGCCTGAGGTAGGAAACCAGAAGGGTTTCTGAGCTGTAGGAGTGGGAAAACTCCGAGTAGTAGGGTTGCTGGCCTGAGGTAGGGTTTTGGAGAAAACCAGAGAGATCCTGAGGGATCTGTGTTGTAAGCTCATTGAGCTGAGTTTTGGAGGAGCTTGCCTTGTCTAACACACTATTAGAAAAGTGTAGAGTGAAAGTGGACTACTCATAGACACACTGTCTTGGGGAACCGCTATACATAGCTGAGTATTTTCTGTGTGCTTTATTCTAACTTGCTAAAACATCCAAAACCAGTCTACATAAGTAAAAAAAGCAAAGGAACATATTCACCCCCCTCTAGGTGAGTTAGACTACTACCAAGTAAACTGTCAGAGCTCTCATAAGGTAATTGTGAACTCAACAGCGAGTTCTGCGACTCCAGGAAAGTAGTTACGAGCTCAGGAAGGCTAGCGCTGCGAGCACTAGATCGGAGAAGCAGCGGCATGTTCAAACGACCGAAGAAGCGGCGAGTTCGGGTCGCACTGTGTAGAGGTGGCGACTTCGAGAAAGGTAGTTGCGAACTCAGCGGCGAGCTCTGATAAGGTAGCTGCGAACTCGGAGGCGAGCTTTGCGACTTTGGGAAGGTAGTTGCGAGCTCAGGAAGGCATGCGTTGCGGGCACTGAATCGGAGAGGCAGCAGCTTCTGATGCAGGACCCAACACTAAGTAGAGCGAAAAACGCAAGCCGACATAGAAACGACGAGAGCTTGCCCTTGGAGACGATGAGATCTGCTCTTGGAAATGGCGAGACCTGCACGAAGAAACGGGGAGACCTGCTCCTCGGCTGTAGGGGTCCGACGAGTTAGGAACGCAGAGGCAGCGAGTACGTCCACACCTAGCGTGCCTATAAAAGGGAGGGGGCTGGCTGCATTTGGAGACAACTGAGGATAGAGACCAGGCGAGCTCCTGATGGAGGGGTTGCGAGTGTCTACAACTAATGAGGAAGAACACGACTCAATCGGTGAGAGAGGGAGCTCAATCATCGGGAGTTCAAGGGGAGGATTTGATTGGCTCTGATACCACGTAGAAAATAAGATAGTGAAATTCCGTCAAATTTCAATATATTTATTTCTTCGCTTAAAAAACATCCAATACAAGTACATATTTATAGGCTGGAGGAATGACATCTAAAATCCGATCCAAAATGCAGGACTAATCAATACAAGGGAAAAAATGGCCTTTACAAGGGAAAAAATGGCCTTCTACCTCTTTAATGTGTTATTCTTGCAATAAATTTTGTATAATAATTTCACAATATATTTTCTTATTTCAAAATAAAAAAATGTTAAAACATTTAACACATTTATTAGTTGATTATTTTTTATACTTTTAACATCAATTTATTAAGCTTGAAAAAACTTATAATCAATTAATGATATTTAGCTTTTAAATCTTCTTTTATTAAGTAAGATTTTAAATTTTCTTTATTTGTTATAAAAGTCAGTCTTATCAAAATAAAATTATTGAAATTAAATATATTTAGCATTGTATCTAATTATACTTGTTAATAATATTTTATTTTGGATACTTTTCGAATTTATATTGGGATATACGTGATTTATTGTCGGTCTACTTGTTACATTATTTTTTTACTTTTAGACTATATAAGTTTACTTAGTATACATAAATATTTTATTATTATTTAAGATACGGAAATCCAATATTTTAAAATATCTTTGACATCCAACATTTAAAAACACAATCCAACATCTCGTGAACATCTGATATTTACAAACTTGCTCTTCATCCATAGCGGCCTTCCAGCAGGGGATGATCAAAGCTTCTAGGTATGACGAAGGAACGGTGGTAGCGAACAATACTGAGGCAAATCTTCTTGAAGAGATACTCAGTTGTTAAGAAGAATGACAATCAGATGTTGAGGGAAATACCTTACACCCTTTCGAAGGGAAACCAATGTCAGTGGCTATGGTGTCCGATGGAGCGGAGTCTTCGGAAGGAGGAGATGGTTGGTGAGTTGAGGGCTAAAGTATAGCAAGGTTGTCGGGATCGAGATCCTAGGTGAGATCGTTTTGAGGTTGGATCGGATCGAGGATCGCAAGATCCTAGGGCAACATTCATAAATTAGGAATAAAAATATAAAATTGAACTTTGTATAATCCAATTACATGCTCAATTAACAAAAAAATCATTAAATTGAGCCGTATGTGAATAATTATATCAAAAATAATTGAATAACTGAATCAAAAAAATTATATCGTTCTAACTCCACTTTCAGTTTCAGGTAGGACGCCCAATGGCTACTATCAGTAAAAACGAATCTGGACTGATGAATTACTAGAAGCCTGGAACCAGGAAGGCGGACCTAGATTGCAGGATTGCTCGTATGTTGGAAGCAGGAAGCCTGGATTGATCATATGCTGGATTTATAACCGTTGTATTGCTAGTCACTGGATTGCTCGTATGTTAGAAAGGAAGAGAAAATGCCGCCTTGGAATCAAGAAGCCACTGGATTGCTGACCACTGGATTGCTCATAGGCTAGAATGGAAGAGAAGACATTGACACCACCTGAAATGGAACTAGGTAAGGAAAAGGAAGATGATGTTTGGATTGGAAGCGATCGAAGACGTCACCCTTAGCCTCCATTTGCAATCGACAGTCAACACTTGAGATAGGGCAAAGCGACAAGATATGATTCTGAGATGGGGTATGAGGGTCAGGATTGGGATAGGGTTAAATGATGGGGCATGGGCATTGGACCGTTTGAATGGGGTCGGAATAGGGTTGGACATGTTTCTAGTTCCCTTTGGCTGGACCGGTAGAATCGGGTCGGGATCGTGATCCTAACGATCCCAGGATCCGAATCGTGATCCCAATCGTAGAAGTGTCGATTTAGATCCTGGGTAAGATCTGGATCGATTAACAAAATCTGGATTGTAAGATTTTATGTTACTAATCGTGATCCTGATAACCATGGAGTATATAAGTGGAAGGAGGAACAATGTCAAAAAGAGGTTGTCGTCTATGGAAGGTACGAACAATAGGAGGTCGAAAGGAGCATGAACAGTGAGATCATGGGGTGGGGAATGTATGATTGGATACAGAGGTGGAGACATGTCAGAGAATCGAAAAGTATAGAAGTTTCGAAGGAGCGGGTTTTACCTTTATCAGAGAAATACATGATGGATTTGAAGGAAGTCAAATCAACTGAGACATATTGACGACGGAGAGAGGATCAATGCAATGATACCTCTTTGGGGTTGGAGAGTAACCAAAAAAAAAATGTGTTTGATTGCACATGCGGATAATTTATCACGGACTTGAGAAGTGCATAGACAAATGCTAAATGCCCAAACACAGAGGGGTGAGAGGAAAGGGAGAAGCATCATGATAATGAATAGAGAATGAGGGATTTCCCATTGAGAACAGGTGATGGAAAGCGATTGAGCAAATAACAAGAGAGAAGAATGGTGTGACCCCAATATGACTTGAGAATATTCATTTGATGTAATAAGGTACGTGTTGTATCGCGTAGATGGCGATTCTTCCATTCTACAACACCATTTTGTTATGACGTGTATGTAAAACTTGTTGATGTAACCCAAAAAATCAAAATTTTGACATTTAATAATAATTGTGTTCAAACTAAAATTCAATCGCACGTGCACGTGTAATAAATCGAGATGACTAGTCTAGGCTTCGCGGGACAAGCATGAGAGCTATCATTCAGATGCATACAACACCATAAAAAGATTCATCCACTGGCATATTAACACAAGGTGAACAATAGGTTTTTCAAAGTCACGACAAACAAGTAATAATGAAAATTAGGGCAAGCGAGATCTGAAATTCAAGATCAAATAAAAGCTGCCTAAAATGGTAATAACAGTAAATGAGCAAGCTAAAGGAGCGGTGAGGTATATCATATGCTATTAAGTGCGGCGACAGATACATAGGTAAGGGATATTCTGGATGAACTCCGAGAAAAGAAAAGGGTTGCTTCAGATGGCTGGAGGTGTAACTAGAATTTTCTCTGACTGGATTTGGGTCTTGATGAAGGAGCAATGGGAATGGTCGGACAGGGGATTGGTGGTTGGTCGGAGGTAAGAGGAGGTGTAGGATGGTCGGACGAGGTTGAAGACAGCCGGATGAAACTGAGGAAGGCTGCAAGGTGGCTGTCAAAATATTTGGCAGCTGGAGGCTCTAAATCCGACAGGGATTGCAGTGAGGTAAGGTGAGCAACTGGAAGACAATATCGAACGAAATAGGGTGTCGATTAAGTAGAGGAGGTGTCGGCTGGGTTGAAAGAGAAAACAAAACTTTGTTTTCTCATTTTTCCCCTAACTGTCGAATGTATGGGGTCAAATAAGGCGCACGAAGGCGCAAACCTCTGATCATGGTGAGCCTTGAGCCTTAAACACGCCTTTAATAGCATAGTTTGCACGTTTGAAGTGCAGAATTGGAATTCTAGAATTTATTTTGAACTAAAATCAATTCTTTTCAATCTATATAAGAATTGGATAATTCTAGTCATGTTTTGCATGTGCTAATATGTGAGATTTTTTTCGCATTAATAAATGATGTTTTCTCAGTTTAAATGTTAAACATGTCTTCCGGGACGGTTAATATTCTTACGATTTGTTGAGTTTGATTCAGTTTGACAAAAACATTGTCTAGGGCAACTGATGGTGGCGGCCACATCGCCAAAAACTGAACGTCGTCAAATCATCCTAAAACTTTTAAGGAAGCTACTTCTCATTGTTGAGTTCGATTCAGTTCAAAGATTATTGGCAATGACAATTCATCGAATCAATCTTTGTATCTCGGGAGAATGTTTTTGAATCGCAATTGTCGGAAAATTTGGAAGTTGTCGAATCATCGTACAAATTTCATGGAATCTTATTTTTGTCATTCAGACCACTCAAGGTGACAACATGTTGATCCGATGGTCAGATCCCTGACAATCTCTGTCCGATCATCATTGTAAAAAAATGAAAGTTATCGAATCGTCGCCAAATTTTCAGAGAAGCTTCTTCACCTCATCCTAAGACTGTTGACGGTGACTGCTCAGCATTATGATTGTCGGATCTCCTGCAATCTCTATTTGACAACTGTCGTCGGATAAAATGAAAGTTGTTGAATTGTCCTCAAATTTTCAGAAAAGTTTATTCTCATCATCTCGAGACTGCTTGTGATGACAGTTCGTCTATCCAAGTACCGCATCTCCAGTAATTATCTTCAAAATAGCAAAATTAATCAATTCCATTTCTACGAGTTCAATTTCATTGTCTAGCCAAACAACAGAATTGGAATTCAAACCAATTCCATACCTCAATTCCTAAAATTAATTCCAATTCCGACCAAACGAATGGGTCATAAGGGATTTATGAGGTTGGAAAAATCAAAAGCCAAGGTAATTAACATAAACTCTTAGGTTTCTCCATTAATTAATGTAATTAAATTAAAATTAAAAATATATGTTTTAAATTTTAATCTCAAAATTATTAATTATATTTTATAAAAAAAAATTTAATTTTAATTATTAAAATTTTCTTACTCTAATTATCACTTAGTCTAATTTGACGGGGTTTTCACTCATGATCGTATTGGCCGGTCACTCAAATAAATCGTGCGAACGTGCGCAAGTGATATGCGCGATAAAAGATACATAAGTGCGGATAGCATGCGCGAAATAAAAATATACATGCGTGAAAAGTATGCGCGAGGCACATGCGAGTAAAATAAAATACAAATGTGATGATGCGACAGATTGCATCACTTGTCTAATGAATAAATCCATGAGAAGTACAAATGGAGGAAAATAAAGCATTTGTATATCTATACTTTTGTATTATCAGTGCGAAAAATCTTTAAAGATACCAATTCAATTCATAACAAAAAGATGAAGACACTTATAGTTTGGATCTATCTTTTAGAAGGTAGACTGATACATCGAGAAATATACGTGACAACATACAAATTGTCTTGATCAACAAACAACCTAATATGGTTGGGATCCCCGTACATCATATTGCACTAAATCAAGAAAGGTGGCACTTTTGATAGCAGTTTTAGCAAGAAAAGACGTACGACGGTGCTTACCAAATTGGCAAGAAACACATTATATTCGATGAATGACCAAGACGTTGATGTTTGGAATTACCTTTGGACAACTGAGGCGAATGAGATTAGGGTTCGTCGTTCTCTTCGACTCAGGTTGCGATTGGGAGTTGTGTGGAGCGGTGAAGTCTCGTAATGAGATGTTGTAATCTTTTTTAGAGTAGGATGATTTCCAACTTTAATACCATGTTAAATCCTTGAAATAATTTTTTTACTGTACATATTAAATACATTGAGACTCCCCTCTGTATATTACAACAATCTTCGATGTGGTACTAAAGAAGCCAGCAATGAAAATAATGAGCCCTCATAATGGCCATATTTGAATGGGCTTTAACAACAAGAAATGGTGGGTAAGATTATAAACATAAGCTAAGTGAGAATATGAAAATTGATGGGATCAAAGATAGACGGCGGGCCAACACTTATCGGTGTATGCGCGAGTTTACATACATAGAAAGCAGCGATCAGATCATTGCATTGATGATCCAAGCCCGTAATCACATTCAAAGTGACAACGGGGTATTTTTATCTTATGTAAAAAAATTACATATGATCTAAACCGTCCATAGCGGCCCATTCCCATTTACCTATAAATAGGAGCCTAGAGGTTGATTTCAGAGATTGTAGAAATTTGACAGATTTTCTGAGCTAATACGATCATCCTAAGATGCTGATTCTGTGGATCCTTGATGTTGAAGCCAAGATAACTACCTTTTGCCCATCATTCCACAAACCATAACTACCTCCACACTCCATAAACCACTAATAGCTCTTTCCCACCACTCAATAACTACCAAATAACTATCCAAAACTATCAATAACTGCTATATCCCCCTCCTATAACCACCACAACTACCCAATACTTTCCCACAACTACCCAATACTTTCCCACAACTACCCGACAACCCTCTAAAACCTACCTTAACTACTCCACTCCCCTCATTCATAATTCCCTAATCACCTCTCCCACTTCTCCCCCGCTAATGATACCACCAACTCTTCATTGGGAACCCACAGCTACACATTCCAATTATCAGTTCCAACCACAATTAACTGTCACCACTTATGCCAGTTAATTCTAACTGAAACGCCTCTTCCTCCACTTCATTGTACGCCCACACACCCACTGCCTGCTCTACTCAACCAAAAGACACATTCCCGAGCACCAAACAACCACCTGCCAGCCCTCCTCACAAATTCCTGACCACTCTAGTGCCCCCTCTCCCCGTTCCAGTACCCACAGAGGTTTCCCAGCCCTCTCCAGTCTGCCAGAATATCATATGAAGCCTCCTTGCCCTCTGTTAACCAATCTAAACCTCAAAAATTACAATTCCTTGTCAGCCGGCCACAAAGTCCTCCCAGAAGCCTCCCAGTGGCTGTCCGACCCTTGTATCCTCCCTCTTGGCCTACCCGAGCCCTCCTTCCACCACAGAATTCTGCCAGCACTTGGAAATCAATGCAGTCCTGCTGCGATACCACTTTTCAGCCTCCAAATTTCTAGCATTTCACTCCCCTGGCCTTCTATTTTCGTGGAAGTTCTTGATGAAGTAATAATTTTCATTCATTGTTTATTTGGTGTTCTCCGAGCCCCTAACAACCACCTGCCAGCCCTCCTCACAAATTCCTGACCACTCTAGTGCCCCCTCTCCCCGTTCCAGTACCCACAGAGGTTTCCCAGCCCTCTCCAATCTGCCAGAATATCATGTGAAGCCTCCTTGCCCTCTGTTAACCAATCTAAACCTCATAAATTACAATTCCTTGTCAGCCGGCCACAAAGTCCTCCCAGAAGCCTCCCAGTGGCTGTCCGACCCTTGTATCCTCCCTCTTGGCCTACCCGAGCCCTCCTTCCACCACAGAATTCTGCCAGCACCTGGAAATCAATGCAGTCCTGCTGCGATACCACTTTTCAGCCATCAAATTTCTAGCATTTCACTCCCCTGGCCTTCTATTTTCGTGGAAGTTCTTGATGAAGTTATAATTTTCATTCATTGTTTATTTGGTGTTCTCCGAGCCCCTAACAACCACCTGCCAGCCCTCCTCACAAATTCCTGACCACTCTAGTGCCCCCTCTCCCCGTTCCAGTACCCACAGAGGTTTCCCAGCCCTCTCCAGTCCGCCAGAATATCATATGAAGCCTCCTTGCCCTCTGTTAACCAATCTAAACCTCATAAATTACAATTCCTTGTCAGCCGGCCACAAAGTCCTCCCAGAAGCCTCCCAGTGGTTGTCCGACCCTTGTATCCTCCCTCTTGGCCTACCCGAGCCCTCCTTCCACCACAGAATTCTGCCAGCACCTGGAAATCAATGCAGTCCTGTTGCGATACCACTTTTCAGCCTCCAAATTTCTAGCATTTCACTCCCCTGGCCTTCTATTTTCGTCGAAGTTCTTGATGAAGTTATAATTTACATTCATTCTTTATTTGATGTTCTCCGAGCCCCAAACAACCACCTTCCAGCCCTCCTCACAAATTCCTGACCACTCTAGTGCCCCCTCTCCCCGTTCCAGTACCCACAGAGGTTTCCCAACCCTCTCCAGTCTACCAGAATATCATATGAAGCCTCCTTGCCCTCTGTTAACCAATCTAAACCTCATAAATTACAATTCCTTGTCAGCCGGCCACAAAGTCCTCTCAGAAGCCTCCCAGTGGCTGTCCGACCCTTGTATCCTCCCTCTTGACCTACCCGAGCCCTCCTTCCACCACAGAATTCTGCTAGCACCTGGAAATCAATGCAGTCCTGCTGCGATACCACTTTTCAGCCTCCAAATTTCTAGCATTTCACTCCCCTGGCCTTCTATTTTCCTGGAAGTTCTTGATGAAGTTATAATTTTCATTCATTGTTTATTTGGTGCTCTCCGAGCCCCTAACAACCACCTGCCAGCCCTCCTCACAAATTCCTGACCACTCTAGTGCCCCCTCTCCCCGTTCTAGTACCCACAGAGGTTTCCCAGCCCTCTCCAGTCTTCCAGAATATCATATGAAGCCTCCTTGCCCTCTGTTAACCAATCTAAACCTCATAAATTACAATTCCTTGTCAGCCGGCCACAAAGTCCTCCCAGAAGCCTCCCAGTGGCTGTCCGACCCTTGTATCCTCCCTCTTGGCCTACCCGAGCCCTCCTTTCACCACAGAATTCTGCCAGCACCTGGAAATCAATGCAGTCCTGCTGCGATACCACTTTTCAGCCTCCAAATTTCTAGCATTTCACCCCCCTGGCCTTCTATTTTCATGGAAGTTCTTGATGAAGTTATAATTTTCATTCATTGTTTATTTGGTGTTCTCCGAGCCCCTAACAACCACCTGCCAGCCCTCCTCACAAATTCCTGACCACTCTAGTGCCCCCTCTCCCCGTTCCAGTACCCATAGAGGTTTCCCAGCCCTCTCCAGTCTGCCAGAATATCATATGAAGCCTCCTTGCCCTCTGTTAGCCAATCTAAACCTCATAAATTACAATTCCTTGTCAGCCAGACACAAAGTCCTCCCAGAAGCCTCCCAGTGGCTGTCCGACCCTTGTATCCTCCCTCTTGGCCTACCCGAGCCCTCCTTCCACCACAGAATTCTGCCAGCACCTGGAAATCAATGGAGTCCTGCTGCGATACCACTTTTCAGCCTCCAAATTTCTAGCATTTCACTCCCCTGGCCTTCTATTTTCGTGGAAGATTTTGATGAAATAATAATTTTCATTCATTGTTTATTTGGTGTTCTCCGAGCCCCTAACAACCACCTGCCAGCCCTCCTCACAAATTCCTGACCACTCTAGTGCCCCCTCTCCCCGTTCCAGGACCCACAGAGGTTTCCCAGCCCTCTCCAGTCTGCCAGAATATCATGTGAAGCCTCCTTGCCCTCTGTTAACCAATCTAAACCTCATAAATTACAATTCTTTGTCAGCCGGCCACAAAGTCCTCCCAGAAGCCTCCCAGTGGCTGTCCGACCCTTGTATCCTCCCTCTTGGCCTACCCGAGCCCTCCTTCCACCACAGAATTCTGCCAGCACCTGGAAATCAATGCAGTCCTGCTGCGATACCACTTTTCAGCCTCCAAATTTCTAGCATTTCACTCCCCTGGCCTTCTATTTTCGTGGAAGTTCTTGATGAAATAATAATTTTCATTCATTGTTTATTTGGTGTTCTCCGAGCCCCTAACAACCACCTGCCAGCCCTCCTCACAAATTCCTGACCACTCTAATGCCCCCTCTCCCCGTTCCAGTACCCACAGAGGTTTCCCAGCCCTCTCCAGTCTGCCAGAATATCATGTGAAGCCTCCTTGCCCTCTGTTAACCAATCTAAACCTCATAAATTACAATTCCTTCTCAGCCGGCCACAAAGTCCTCCCAGAAGCCTCCCAGTGGCTGTCCGACCCTTGTATCCTCCCTCTTGGCCTACCCGAGCCCTCCTTCCACCACAGAATTCTGCCAGCACCTGGAAATCAATGCAGTCCTGCTGCGATACCACTTTTCAGCCTCCAAATTTCTAGCATTTCACTCCCCTGGCCTTCTATTTTCGTGGAAGTTCTTGATGAAGTAATAATTTTCATTCATTGTTTATTTGGTGTTCTCCGAGCCCCTAACAACCACCTGCCAGCCCTCCTCACAAATTCCTGACCACTCTAGTGCCCCCTCTCCCCGTTCCAGTACCTACAGAGGTTTCCCAGCCCTCTCCAGTCTGCCAGAATATCATGTGAAGCCTCCTTGCCCTCTGTTAACCAATCTAAACCTCATAAATTACAATTCCTTGTCAGCCGGCCACAAAGTCCTCCCAGAAGCCTCCCAGTGGCTGTCCGACCCTTGTATCCTCCCTCTTGGCCTACCCGAGCCCTCCTTCCACCACAGAATTCTGGCAGCACCTAGAAATCAATGCAGTCCTGCTGCGATACCACTTTTCAGCCATCAAATTTCTAGCATTTCACTCCCCTGGCCTTCTATTTTCGTGGAAGTTCTTGATGAAGTTATAATTTTCATTCATTGTTTATTTGGTGTTCTCCGAGCCCCTAACAACCACCTGCCAGCCCTCCTCACAAATTCCTGACCACTCTAGTGCCCCCTCTCCCCGTTCCAGTACCCACAGAGGTTTCTCAGCCCTCTCCAGTCCGCCAGAATATCATATGAAGCCTCCTTGCCCTCTGTTAACCAATCTAAACCTCATAAATTACAATTCCTTGTCAGCCGGCCACAAAGTCCTCCCAGAAGCCTCCCAGTGGTTGTCCGACCCTTCTATCCTCCCTCTTGGCCTACCCGAGCCCTCCTTCCACCACAGAATTCTGCCAGCACCTGGAAATCAATGCAGTCCTGTTGCGATACCACTTTTCAGCCTCCAAATTTCTAGCATTTCACTCCCCTGGCCTTCTATTTTCGTCGAAGTTCTTGATGAAGTTATAATTTACATTCATTCTTTATTTGATGTTCTCCGAGCCCCAAACAACCACCTTCCAGCCCTCCTCACAAATTCCTGACCACTCTAGTGCCCCCTCTCCCCGTTCCAGTACCCACAGAGGTTTCCCAACCCTCTCCAGTCTACCAGAATATCATATGAAGCCTCCTTGCCCTCTGTTAACCAATCTAAACCTCATAAATTACAATTCCTTGTCAGCCGGCCACAAAGTCCTCTCAGAAGCCTCCCAGTGGCTGTCTGACCCTTGTATCCTCCATCTTGGCCTACCCGAGCCCTCCTTCCACCACAGAATTCTGCTAGCACCTGGAAATCAATGCAGTCCTACTGCGATACCACTTTTCAGCCTCCAAATTTCTAGCATTTCACTCCCCTGGCCTTCTATTTTCCTGGAAGTTCTTGATGAAGTTATAATTTTCATTCATTGTTTATTTGGTGCTCTCCGAGCCCCTAACAACCACCTGCCAGCCCTCCTCACAAATTCCTGACCACTCTAGTGCCCCCTCTCCCCGTTCTAGTACCCACAGAGGTTTCCCAGCCCTCTCCAGTCTTCCAGAATATCATATGAAGCCTCCTTGCCCTCTGTTAACCAATCTAAACCTCATAAATTACAATTCCTTGTCAGCCGGCCACAAAGTCCTCCCAGAAGCCTCCCAGTGGCTGTCCGACCCTTGTATCCTCCCTCTTGGCCTACCCGAGCCCTCCTTTCACCACAGAATTCTGCCAGCACCTGGAAATCAATGCAGTCCTGCTGCGATACCACTTTTCAGCCTCCAAATTTCTAGCATTTCACCCCCCTGGCCTTCTATTTTCATGGAAGTTCTTGATGAGGTTATAATTTTCATTCATTGTTTATTTGGTGTTCTCCGAGCCCCTAACAACCACCTGCCAGACCTCCTCACAAATTCCTGACCACTCTAGTGCCCCCTCTCCCCGTTCCAGTACCCATAGAGGTTTCCCAGCCCTCTCCAGTCTGCCAGAATATCATATGAAGCCTCCTTGCCCTCTGTTAGCCAATCTAAACCTCATAAATTACAATTCCTTGTCAGCCGGACACAAAGTCCTCCCAGAAGCCTCCCAGTGGCTGTCCGACCCTTGTATCCTCCCTCTTGGCCTACCCGAGCCCTCCTTCCACCACAGAATTCTGCCAGCACCTGGAAATCAATGGAGTCCTGCTGCGATACCACTTTTCAGCCTCCAAATTTCTAGCATTTCACTCCCCTGGCCTTCTATTTTCGTGGAAGTTTTTGATGAAATAATAATTTTCATTCATTGTTTATTTGGTGTTCTCCGAGCCCCTAACAACCACCTGCCAGCCCTCCTCACAAATTCCTGACCACTCTAGTGCCCCCTCTCCCCGTTCCAGTACCCACAGAGGTTTCCCAGCCCTCTCCAGTCTGCCAGAATATCATGTGAAGCCTCCTTGCCCTCTGTTAACCAATCTAAACCTCATAAATTACAATTCTTTGTCAGCCGGCCACAAAGTCCTCCCAGAAGCCTCCCAGTGGCTGTCCGACCCTTGTATCCTCCCTCTTGGCCTACCCGAGCCCTCCTTCCACCACAGAATTCTGCCAGCACCTGGAAATCAATGCAGTCCTGCTGCGATACCACTTTTCAGCCTCCAAATTTCTAGCATTTCACTCCCCTGGCCTTCTATTTTCGTGGAAGTTCTTGATGAAAAAATAATTTTCATTCATTGTTTATTTGGTGTTCTCCGAGCCCCTAACAACCACCTGCCAGCCGTCCTCATAAATTCCTGACCACTCTAATGCCCCCTCTCCCCGTTCCAGTACCCACAGAGGTTTCCCAGCCCTCTCCAGTCTGCCAGAATATCATGTGAAGCCTCCTTGCCCTATGTTAACCAATCTAAACCTCATAAATTACAATTCCTTCTCAGCCGGCCACAAAGTCCTCCCAGAAGCCTCCCAGTGGCTGTCCGACCCTTGTATCCTCCCTCTTGGCCTACCCGAGCCCTCCTTCCACCACAGAATTCTGCCAGCACCTGGAAATCAATGCAGTCCTGCTGCGATACCACTTTTCAGCCTCCAAATTTCTAGCATTTCACTCCCCTGGCCTTCTATTTTCGTGGAAGTTCTTGATGAAGTTATAATTTTCATTCATTGTTTATTTGGTGTTCTCTGAGCCCCTAACAACCACCTGCCAGCCCTCCTCACAAATTCCTGACCACTCTAGTGCCCCCTCTCCCCGTTCCAGTACCGACAAAGGTTTCCCAGCCCTCTCTAGTCCGCCAGAATATCATATGAAGCCTCCTTGCCCTCTGTTAACCAATCTAAACCTCATAAATTACAATTCCTTGTCAGCCGGCCACAAAGTCCTCCCAGAAGCCTCCCAGTGGTTGTCCGACCCTTGTATCCTCACTCATTCATTGTTTATTTGGTGTTCTCTGAGCCCCTAACAACCACCTGCCAGCCCTCCTCACAAATTCCTGACCACTCTAGTGCCCCCTCTCCCCGTTCCAGTACCGACAAAGGTTTCCCAGCCCTCTCTAGTCCGCCAGAATATCATATGAAGCCTCCTTGCCCTCTGTTAACCAATCTAAACCTCATAAATTACAATTCCTTGTCAGCCGGCCACAAAGTCCTCCCAGAAGCCTCCCAGTGGTTGTCCGACCCTTGTATCCTCACTCTTGGCCTACCCGAGCCCTCCTTCCACCACAGAATTCTGCCAGCACCTGGAAATCAATGCAGTCCTGTTGCGATACCACTTTTCAGACTCCAAATTTCTAGCATTTCACTCCCCTGGCCTTCTATTTTCGTGGAAGTTCTTGATGAAGTTATAATTTTCATTCATTCTTTATTTGATGTTCTCCGAGCCCCAAACAACCACCTTCCAGCCCTCCTCACAAATTCCTGACCACTCTAGTGCCCCCTCTCCCCGTTCCAGTACCCACAGAGGTTTCCCAGCCCTCTCCAGTCTGTCAGAATATCATATGAAGCCTCCTTGCCCTCTGTTAACCAATCTAAACCTCATAAATTACAATTCCTTGTCAGCTGGCCACAAAGTCCTCCCAGAAGCCTCCCAGTGGTTGTCCGACCCTTGTATCTTCCCTCTTGGCCTACCCGAGCCCTCCTTCCACCGCAGAATTCTGCCAGCACCTGGAAATCAATGCAGTCCTGCTGCGATACCACTTTTCAGCCTCCAAATTTCTAGCATTTCACTCCCCTGGCCTTCTATTTTCGTGGAAGTCCTTGATGAAGTTATAATTTTCATTCATTGTTTATTTGGTGTTCTCCGAGCCCCTAAAAACCACCTGCCATCCCTCCTCACAAATTCCTGACCACTCTAGTGCCCTGTCTCCCCGTTCCAGTACCCACAGAGGTTTCCCAGCCCTCTCCAGTCTGCCAGAATATCATATGAAGCCTCCTTGCCCTCTGTTAATCAATCTAAACCTCATAAATTACAATTCCTTGTCAGCCGGCCACAAAGTCCCCCCAGAAGCCTCCCAGTGGCTGTCTGACCCTTGTATCCTCCCTCTTGGCCTACCCGAGCCCTCCTTCCACCACAGAATTCTGCCAGCACCTGGAAATCAATGCAGTCCTGCTGCGATACCACTTTTCACCCTCCAAATTTCTAGCATTTCACCCCCCCTGGCCTTCTATTTTCGTGGAAGTTCTTGATGAAGTTATAATTTTCATTCATTGTTTATTTGGTGTTCTCCGAGCCCCTAACAACCACCTGCCAGCCCTCCTCACAAATTCCTGACCACTCTAGTGCCCCCTCTCCCCGTTCCAGTACCCACAGAGGTTTCCCAGCCCTCTCCAGTCTGCCAGAATATCATATGAAGCCTCCTTGCCCTCTGTTAACCAATCTAAACCTCATAAATTACAATTCCCTGTCAGCCGGCCACAAAGTCCTCCCAGGAGCCTCCCAGTGTCTGTCCGACCCTTGTATCCTCCCTTTTGGCCTACCCGAGCCCTCCTTCCACCACAGAATTCTGCCAGTACCTGGAAATCAATGCAGTCCTGTTGCGATACCACTTTTCAGCCTCCAAATTTCTAGCATTTCACTCCCCTGGCCTTCTATTTTCGTGGAAGTTCTTGATGAAGTTATAATTTTCATTCATTGTTTATTTGGTGTTCTCTGAGCCCCTAACAACCACCTGCCAGCCCTCCTCACAAATTCCTGACCACTCTAGTGCCCCGTCTCCCCGTTCCAGTACCCACAGAGGTTTCCCAGCCCTCTCCAGTCTGCCAGAATATCATATGAAGCCTCATTGCCCTCTGTTAACCAATCTAAACCTCATAAATTACAATTCCTTGTCAGCCGGCCATAAAGTCCTCCCAGAAGCCTCCCAGTGGCTGTCCGACCCTTGTATCCTCCCTCTTGGCCTACCCGAGCCCTCCTTCCACCACAGAATTCTGCCAGCACCTGGAAATCAATGCAGTCCTGCTGCGATACCACTTTTCAGCCTCCAAATTTCTAGCATTTCACTCCCCTGGCCTTCTATTTTCGTGGAAGTTCTTGATGAAGTTATAATTTTCATTCATTGTTTATTTGGTGAAGAACATATGCTTATAGATCTTGAATTGCATGAGTTTACCTTTTAATTTGTTCTACTTGAATGATTTATTCGCTAAAGTTTCTATAACTGGAAACTTAATGGTTTATCTATCACTTCAATCTCAAGAGTGGTTGTTTGTGGATGATTTCAATAATTTCAATGCTAATTATAACTAATCGTAAATACATTTGCATATGCAAAGCATCATTTCTAGATCCCCACGACATTCCACTATCACCACTACACTAGTCCCTTAGGGCACCTACACACCCTCTAGGCCCGTCTTGTGTCAAAATACAAACCAAATTGCGTCACTGATGGTGAGATTGAAAGCTAAAACTTGTTCTTAGCTGTGATTTGGCCTTCAATCCTAGTTATTTCTATTTTGGTTTTGATAGGGATCTAAAAATCCCTAACGATGGGGTCAAGTGCAGATCTGAAACTGTAGAACTCATAAACTATAAGAAGTTGTCACAGATCAACTTACAAGGCATTTAAGTTTGAAAGCATCTCAAAACTCCATGAATTGAGCTAAGTTGGAAAAATAAGTGAAACATTAAAAATTGACTAACTTGTTCAGACCAGGTAAGGAGTGAGAAATCTATTTTGTGTCTAAATAAAAGTGTATTCGAATCAACTCGGATTATATTGATACATGGTAGAATAAACTACTAATTGATCCATTGGAAGTGTTTTGTTGTGCCTACGATGAGTAATTATTTCACTCCCTCCATCCAACAATCATGTTTCTTCTAATAACAGGAACAAAATTTTGAGTAGGCTCGGAAAGTAGTGATTCGATAATTTAAAGTTTGATTAGAGCTAAACACATTTTAACTTGCTTATTAAGATAAAGTGATTTGTGGAATTTATGCAAAATGTATGATTAACATAGAATTACATAATGTAATCGAGTTTTTCTTCATTAACACTTAAAACAACAATGCCCAAACCCAAAGAGAGTTAGATAAGAATTTCATGTCTTGCCAAAACAGAGGTAACACAACAATAGCCAAAATCGTACAATCAGAGAAATAAAACAACAATCTAAGAAAAAATTTATCGCAATAGACTTGATAATTATGATAGTAGTCGGGGAGACAAATTGGAATCAACAAAGATAGTCCATCATGCTGAATCTGCGACCTCTTTCGGAAGACCTTTGAAGGGATATGATCTCACGCATAGACCATAAGAAAAATGTTTCACAAAGGCATAAAACAAAAATTCATTCATCTACTTGTGCTTCTTACATCAAATGAATCCATTAATTATAGAAGAAAAAAAATAGTAACCCATAAGTCAAAGAGAAGATAAAGGGCTGCCACCGGGGGGGGTACGGACAAGATGATGCGCAAGACTTTTCTAATTGACTGGTCGCGGCCTTTGAATGGTTGAATCGAAGAGGGTATTTTGAACTTCTCCTTCAGAACCCTAGAGATCAAAATTGCCAGATGCTTGGTAGAGAAACTTGCTAAGAAGAATATATAGAAGAGGGAAATGGAGAGCAGAAAGACCGGCTGCTACAGTAGCTCGGCACAGCAGAACATGCAAGCACAGAGGGATAACGGAGAAGGGGGAGGGGAGAGAGAGAGAACTTTATCATAGAATGCCCTAGTAGTCCACCCCCCCCCCCCCCCCTTTAGGTTAAATAACAGTTACAAGAAACATAACATCATTTGCCGATCCTATTAGAGAGCCAGTAGGCTATTGATCCTATTAGAGGGCCAATAGGCTATTGATCCTATCGGGGGCCAATAGGCTACCAGCTACCGATCACTACCTCTCCTAGCATATGTTCACGCATAGTTCAGACCAAATCTGAGGTAAGGATTTAAGGATCCTCGTCAAGACTAAGATCACTGCCTAATGCAAATTCTTTAAATCGAGTTACATATTCAAAAATGGACAAGAATCTTTCCTTAAGTATGCTTAAATTTTCAAAACGTCGATACAAATAGGACATGTGATGTATTACTGAGGGCTAAATTATATTTTCTAGTTACAAGATTCAGGAATCTATTGCAAATTGGGAGTTTCGGTACCCTACTGTGTGAAGACTAAGCTTATCATCGGAGTCGAATCGGTTAACCATTTCATGTGTGAAGACTAAGCTTTGCATGACAACTAAGTGCACCTATGGTTGGATCTTGGATCTAACCTGAACAGCAACCCCTAGGGTACTTGCCAAGTACATTCTTTCATATCTACCAGCAACTTTTCAATAACTATTTTTGACCAATCATCGAGGACATCCCATTTATCCTCACTCCCACATTATCTTCAATGACCAACTTTCGAGATGACAGGCGCTTCAAAGGCTCTTTGTCATGCATCCTTGCATATATGTGATTCCCTCTTCTGTAAACTACATGGTATTGAACGTGTTGGAAAGTGCTAATGCAACGAGAACATTGTTTTGTCGGAACAAGATTATGTTGGCCCTTGAGAAAAAATGTTGAAATTATTATTGATCAAGAACGCGTCTGTCAAATAGACAAAACAACACATTATGTTAACCCATAATCCTGCGACCGCAGCAAGCCAGTCAACCCCAGCCAGAGCAAAGAGCCTTCTCGGCACCGAGCAACATGAGCGGTTACAGCTAGTGACCGCACCATGCGTCCCCTCTCAGGTAGCCAGCTTGTGCGGTTACAACCCAGGCAGCCAAGCTCGGACGGTTACTCCTCTTAGTGACTCCCCCCCCCCCCCCCCCCCTCGTCTTCTCTCTCATCCTTGCCCGGTTCTCTTGTATCCCGGGCAACCCATAATTTTGGTATCTGCACGTTCGGGCAGACCCCTTTTTTTGTATAAATAAGGGGACAAGGGTACCCAGAAAGGCACGTTGAACTTGAGCCAGAGCTTCCATGTTGGTGCGGTTACGAGTTCATGTCGCCCCTCTGTCGCCTATTTTCTCTGTTGTCTACTTGTAATAGCTTTTGGGAAGTAATAAAATCACCCACAATTAGTGTTGTTCGCAGCTGTGGGAAATTTGGTGTCGGTCACTTGCTTGTGACAAACTTCTTCTCCCCCCTCTCTTCTCTCCGACTCTGTGGCTAGTAGTTACTTATAGTCCCTGATTTCCCCCACTCTTGAATAGTTCGTGGCTGAGTGTGGAAGTTGGTCCCGTTTTTGGCTCCAACACATTAGGTCTTACAATCCTTTGCCCATTACACATCACACATGGTGAGATGATAAATAGGTTTCATTCTTCTTCACACATTACACATCTCATTTAATAAAGTCACTCGTTGCATTAGTTACTCTAATCTATTATTTTTAATTAAGATGTCAAAGTGTGTTGCTCACTTTTGGAAAACATCATGGCATTTTCCAAAGATTATCTATTGACTTGACGCACCGGTTGAGGTGTTGTCGTGTGGCCTTGAGGTCACGGGTTTGAGTCCTGGAATCGGCCTCTTGCAAAAATGCAGGGTAATGTTTGCCTACATTTCACCCTTGTGGTGGGACTCTTCCCCGGACCCTCGCTGCGCGGGGATGCTTTGTGCACCGGTCTACCCATTATCTTATGCCTTCTACCTACAACATATGATTAGCCTAATGTTGTAAATCAGATTTTTCTACCCTACTATAATGCCTTGTCAGCGATCACATTGGCATTTGGGCTTTGGTCCTTCTTACTAAAGAGCTCTTCGGTGCAAACTCAATGAAACATGTATCACTTTTGGAATTGTTTATGGCATGCAGCCGGCTAGGAAACTTCAAGACCTTGCTATCTACCGAAAAGGTATCATATTTCTTTCAATTACCTCTCTTTATGAACTATCACGAACTTAGGTTTCGCAAAAGTACTGATAAATGACATTGTATTGTTATGCAAAATTAAAAGTATAAAATAGTCTGACATTTAGAAGCGCAAAAAAAATTCACGACAAAATTATAAAATCCCTAAGACACTTCCCTGCCCATACAAGACCTAAAAATCTGAAGGGCGTTAAGTTGGAAAGAATTTAGCCTCAAAACTGGAATTCAAATGTCTAATTCTAATTTTGTCATTCAATTACACAAACAAATTTTGATACGGACATGGCGGACCCGGTCGAAGGAAGGCGATTTGCGCGCGTTTACACGAGGCGCGCTCGCGGCAACAGCGGGGCATAGTTTTAATTATTTTTCATTGCTGAATTTTGTATGTTTTTTTTGGTAGCTCAAACATTTGTGTGCGGCCGTATGGCTTAGTGTGCATCTTCCTACATATAGGAGAGGTTGTATCCGGTTTGGACCCATGCTTGGTTTTATCGTGATTTTGAATAGGAGAGGAGAACCGACCCAGCGGTCTCCTCTTGCCCTAACGCTTCCTCCCCTCTCTCCTCGCGCCGCACCCCCCTTCCGCCTGCGACAAGGAGCGAACGACGGAGGCCATTCGTCGGCGCCACCCCCTCCGTTGATCCTCCGGCGATCTCCACCGTAACACCTGGTCCGACCTGGTCCGCTCGCGCCGCTTCCCGCGCGCACCCCGCTGTGCCGTGCACAGCCGACTTCCGCTCGGCCCGCCACATCGCAGCAACTCCTCCCGCACAGCGCACTGCCGTCTTCCGCTCCGCCGATCCTTCCGCCGGCCGTTCTCCATTCTGCCGGCCAGCATATGCCCCATACTCGCAGCATGGCTCGCGACAACGAACCGGCAGCGGCCACTGCCGCCCTCTCGGACCGCTTGGATCGCGTCGATACCACTCTCTCCGACCTCCAGGTCGCAGTCCGCGACATCCACGCCCTCCTCGCAGCCCGTCCCCCATCTCCAGCCGCCCAACCCTCCCAGCCCGCGGCCGCAACCGCCTCGGCCAGCAGCCCCGGCAATCTTCCAGTCGGCGACACCCCATTTCCGGAACTCTCCCCCAGCGCCCTCCGCCGCCTCGAACTTCCGGTCTTCGACGGGACCGATCCCTTGGGTTGGCTCGCACGGGCGGAACACTACTTCGACATCCAAGGCACGCCGGCAGCACAAATGGTCCCTCTCGCCACGATATACATGGAGGGCTCGGCCCTTCATTGGGTGCGTTGGCTTCGTCAGTCCTCCCCGGGCCTCTCATGGACTCTTCTGAAGGACGAGTTGATCCGCCGCTACGACACTCGTCACGCCGGCAATCCCTACGAGCGCTTGAGCAATGTTCGCCAAGCCGACTCCGTGGACGCCTACATCGACGACTTCGTCGAAGTGGCCACGCACGTTCCCGGCCTCTCGCCGGACCACTACTTGGGGACGTTCCTTGCCGGGATGCGTCCCCACATCCGCAACCGTCTTCGGATCCACGACCCCACTACATTACCCCGCGCAATGGAGCAAGCGCGCTTTGTGGAGGCCGACTTCGCCACCGTTGCGGTGACCGCCCCCGCACGGGCACCTGCTTCTCTTCCGCCCCCCTTCCGGGCACCCGCCGCTCGAGCGCCGCCACCTGCCCGGCCACTCCCTGAGCCCTTGGTCGCCGCGGGCCGTCCTCCACCACAGCCCCAGCCACCACCGCCTCGTCCCCGTCTGCCGCCACCAAACCGCATTTCCCATCAAGAGTACTTGGACCTTCGCAGCAAGGGCCTCTGTTTCCGTTGCAAGGGGCCTTACTCGCCGACCCACGAGTGCCCCAACCGGGACCTGCGCCTGCTCCTCGGGGCGGAGGAGGATGAGATTGTCATGGCCGATTTTGAGGCCCTCGAACTCGAGGATGATGAGCCCGCTTCAGCCGAGCCCGGCTCTACTTTCAAGCGCCTGGAGGTGTCTTGCTGCTCGGTCCGCGACATCACCGGGCCGTGCACCATGAAGTTGGCCGCCACCCTGCAGCAGACAGCGGTGGTTATGATGATCGATAGCGGCGCCAGTCACAACTTCATTTCGCAGGACTTGGTGCAGGCACTCCGCCTGCGAGTGACTCCGGCGCCTGGCTTCCATGTCTCTCTCGGCGACGGTCGCCGCAGCCGCACCGCCGGACGGTGCGTCGCCCTTCCGTTCTCCATCGGCACCTACTCGGGCTCCGCCGATTTCTACGTCTTCAGCCTGGGCGGCCTCGATGCAATCCTCGGCGTTTCCTGGCTACGCACACTTGGGGATTGCAAGCACAACTGGGGCCAACTGACAATGGACTTTGAAGCAGCGGGCGAGACACATCACCTCCAGGGGGACCCCTCCCTGGCATGCTCCCCAGCCGGCCTCCGCTCCATACTACGTACTTCTGACCCGGATTTCAGTGTTCTTCTTTGGCAGGTGGAGTTGGGATCTGAGCCCTCACCACCTCCCGTCCACCCCGACGTGCAGCGCCTCCTCGATGGCTACCCGACAGTCTTTTCAGTGCCGCAAGGGCTTCCGCCCCCGCGGGCGTCCGACCACATCATCACTTTGCAGTCGGGCGTGGCGTCTGTTTCGGTACGCCCCTACCGCTACGGACATGAGCAGAAGAACGCCATGGAGGCCATGGTCGCCGAGATGCTGCGCGTTGGGATCATTCAGCCGAGTGCCAGCCCGTTCTCCAGCCCGGTGCTCCTCGTCCGGAAGAAGGATGGCAGCTGGCGCTTTTGCGTCGACTACAGGGAGCTGAACAAGCTCACAGTGCCGGACAAGTACCCCATACCCATCATCCAGGAGCTATTGGACGAACTGCGGGGTGCCCGTTTCTTTTCCAAGCTGGACTTACGCTCAGGCTATCATCAGATCCGGGTGCGAACGGAGGACGTGCCCAAGACAGCTTTCAGGACGCACGACGGACACTACGAGTTCCTCGTGATGCCATTCGGCCTTACGAACGCTCCGGCCACCTTCCAGTCCACCATGAACGACGTGTTCCGGCCACACTTAAGAAGGTTCGTTCTGGGTTTTTTTTATGACATCTTGGTTTACAGTGCTTCCTGGCAGCTCAACCTGGACCATCTCGACATCGTCCTCGGACTTCTGGCCGCGCATCAGCTCGTCGCCCACCGGAAGAAGTGTACTTTCGGCCAATCTCAGGTCGAGTACCTCGGTCACATCATCTCAGCCGAAGGCCTTGCCATGGACCCGCACAAGGTCGAGGCGGTCTTGAACTGGCCAACACCAACCAGTCGGCGGGCAGTGCGGGGATTCTTAGGCCTCACGGGCTACTACCGCCGCTTCATCCGCGACTATGGGACCTTGGCTCGGCCTTTGACGGATCTCTTGAAGAAGGAGGTGCCCTTCCGTTGGGACGCATCTACCCAGGAGGCCTTCCACAGCCTGCAGCGTGCCCTTGTGGCGGCACCGGTCCTGAGCATGCCAGACTTTTCCCAGCCATTCGTCGTGGAGTGCGACGCCTCCGGGAAGGGGGTAGGGGCCGTTCTCATGCAGGAGGGCCGCCCCATTGCATATTACAGCAAAGCCTTCACCGACCGGCGGAAGGTAGCCTCCGCCTACGACAGCGAGTTACGTGCCTTGGTTCTTGCCGTCCAACATTGGCGCCCGTACTTACTTGGGCGACCCTTCACCGTCCGTACCGATCATCGCAGTTTGAAACACTTATGAAGCCAAAAGGTCTCCACGCCGGCGCAACAACTTTGGGTGGCCAAGCTTCTGGGCTATCAGTTCTCGATCGAGTACAAGACCGGGCGCACGAATTCGGCCGCAGACGCACTATCCCGCCGCGAGCAGAGTGGCACCTTGGCGGCAATCTCCCTATGTCAATGGCGGGACGCGGCGGCTGTCCAAGAAGAGGTACGGGCAGATCCCCAGTATGGCCGCATGATCGAGGAGCTTCGGAGTGCGCCGGATGCGCATCCACCATTTCGACTAGCGGGCGGCAGACTCTACTACAATGGTCGACTGGTCCTCACGGCATCCTCCCCTTGGATACCGCACCTACTTCAGGAGTTTCATTCCACGCCATCGGCGGGGCACTCGGGAGCTTATCCGACTTATCGGAGGTTAGCGGCGACCCTTTACTGGAAGGGTATGATGAAAATGGTACAGGAATACGTGGCGGCCTGTTTGGTATGCCAACGGGCCAAATATCAGACCCTCGCACCTGCTGGATTGTTGCAGCCCCTGCCGGTGCCGGATCGGGTATGGGAGGACATCGGGATGGACTTCATCACTCGCCTGCCACGCTCTCAGGGGTACGATTGTTTGTTGGTGGTGGTAGACCGCCTCTCCAAGTACGGGCACTTCATCCCCGTCAAGCATCCCTACACGGCGAGCTCGGTGGCCCGCGTCTTCATTGGCGAGATTGTCCGCTTGCACAGATTTCCCCGCTCCATCGTTAGCGACCGCGACCCGGTCTTCATGAGTACATTCTGGCAGGAGTTGTTCCGCTTGCAGGGCACGAAGCTCCGTTTCAGCACGGCATACCATCCCCAGACGGATGGGCAGACGGAGGTCCTCAACCGCTGCGTGGGCACCTACCTCCGCTGCTTTGCGACCGAGCAGCCACGGCGATGGATTCAGTGGGTGGCATGGGCGGAACTGTGGTACAACACCTCTTACCAATCGGCGGCGGGCGTTACACCCTTCCAGGCGGTTTATGGGCGGGCGCCCCCAACTTTAACCACCGACCTTGCCGGGGAATGTCAAGTTCAAACGCTAGCAGAGGAACTTCAGGATAGGGATGAGGCCCTGAGACAGTTGAAGCATCACCTCCAGCGCGCCCAAGTGAGGATGACCCAGCAAGCCAACCGCCACCGCCGTGACGTTCTGTTCTCCCCGGGCGAACACGTGTTCGTCAAGCTAAGGCCACATCGTCAGAGCTCGCTGGCCGGCCGCCTTCACCCCAAGCTCTCGGTCCGGTACTATGGACCCTTTCAGATAGTGGAAAGGATAGGCGAGGTGGCATACCGCCTACGACTTCCTCCCGACAGCCGCATCCATCCGGTGTTTCACGTGTCACGGCTGAAGCGAGCACTGGGGAACCATCCCCTCCAGGAGGCCATGCCCGAGGATCTGAGCAGTGATACCGTTCCCCGCTACGAACCCGAGGCAGTGCTAGGCGATCGCACGGAGCAGGTGCAAGGCCAACCGGTGAGACAGGTCCTCATTCAGTGGAAGGGACAATCCAAGGATGAGGCGACTTGGACATTGGCGGAAGAAGTGAAGACCCAATATTCAGATTTCGACCTTGAGGACAAGGTCGTTGAGAACCCCGGGGTAGTTGATACGGACATGGCGGACCCGGTCGAAGGAAGGCGATTCGCGCGCGTTTACACGAGGCGCGCGCGGCAACAGCGGGGCATAGTTTTAATTATTTTTCATTGCTGAATTTTGTATGTTTATTTTGGTAGATCGAACATTTGTGTGCGGCCGTATGACCTAGTGTGCCTCTTCCTACATATAGGAGAGGTTGTATCCGGTTTGGACCCATGCTTGGTTTTATCGTGATTTTGAATAGGAGAGGAGAACCGACCCAGCGGTCTCCCCTTGCCCTAACGCTTCCTCCCCTCTCTCCTCGCGCCGCACCCCCCTTCCGCCTGCGACAAGGAGCGAACGACGGAGGCCATTCGTCGGCGCCACCCCCTCCGTTGATCCTCCGGCGATCTCCACCGTAACAAATTTGGAATTAGAATTTCACCAAATTCTTCAATTCTTACCTCAAAAGGAAGGAAACATGAAATTTAATTGGCTATTACAAGATCGTCAAGTGAGAAAGATAAAACAGCGATAAACAAATTTCTAGAGAGAGAATCTTAATATAACAAGTTACTATAAAAAAATTCTAGAGAAAAAATTTAGTGGGAGAATCCAAGTGAAAATTTCATGATAGGTAGATTTTTAGAGAGAAATATAATGAGATTTTTAGAGAATTGATAGAGAAATTTTACGGAGAAAATTTGAGAGAACCCGTGAAATAGAACCTTTAAGAAATATATTCCAACATATATAATTCTAGTGAGATTTCTAGAAAGAATCTTCATGGAAAGTGAATTTCTAGAGTGAGGAAATATTTGAGTGAGAGAATTATGGTCAATAACAACAACAGCAATTTCAGAGAATTGTGGTAAGATGAAATAATTAAGAAATAGATTTTTAGAGAGAATTTCAGAGATTTCTCAAGAGAAATTTGTCTATAATTAAAAAAACTTTGAGCGGGGTGATCCTAATGAGATTTTGAGAGAGAATTTTAAAGTATGAGAATCCTAATTAGATAGAACGCTTGAGTAGAGTCATCAACAAAGCCAAGAAAATATATTCGACGCCAACTTTTTGAATGAGAATCCAATAGTAAGTCTGCCCATGATTTGTCTCGAAGGGCAGTCGCCAATTGTAAAGATACGACTACATAGTATGAAGAATTAGTTCTGAGTGCAAATATAAAATTCCATTCATAATGTAAAGCCTCATATCTCTATAAAAAGGAGAGGGTTGGCTACCAGAAGGGAGAAGGTGGAAAAAATTTGCATGTAAGTCACCATGAGTTTCATTAAATCAGAAATAAGCTTGGCATTTCTCCAATTTAGCCACTTAACCTTAAGTTTAAAAACTATATCATCACTTGTATCCCTATTATTCTATATAATAATTCCAAATACTCAAAGCTATCATACATAGTATAACCTCATCTTATATTGATATTTTGTGATAATTAAAACATCACAGCAACTAAACTTGCACATCATGTATTGAGTCTTTATTCTAAATGTTAACATCTTATCTTCTTAAAAAAAATTTGTTCGTCTAACTTCTCACTTATTTTAGCATATGCAAATCAATTAGATCTATGTCATCCATAAAAAGCATAAACTAAAGAACCTCACTTTGAATTCCCTCAATAAGCAACTTTATAACCACTACAAAAAGATATATTAATGTTAATCTTCCAATACAAAAAGATATATCTTTATATACTTCAACAAAACTTAGGGTTTCTTTGCGAGTCACAACTACTTTTAATACTAGTCAATAATTTGTCATGCATATTTTTAATAATTTCAACACATTTTTTCTTTAACACACAAAAAATCAATTTTTGTTCAACTCGACCATCAACATTCACAATATCAATAAAAATCATACTCAGATCATTTTCACTTTCTGTAATTGCATTCATTATCTTGGCATAAATTAATTTCAAAGTAAATCCTGATATGCAAACAAATTAATGCCTCAACATCAATGTAACTCTAATCATGCCCATTCATCCAAATACTTTGTAGTTTGACTTATAATTTCGATTCATTTATGATTATCCCAATTTTAATATTATTTTTGTTATTAAATATTGATACCAAATCCTAACCCAGTCATTTGGCAACTATTGGGTCGATCAAATTCCATTAAAATGCATTTTCAATAAAATCATTGCAATATTACACAATTCTCTAAATCTCAATAGATACTTCATCTACACATGTATTATACCATTATGGCTCTTCCTCGGAGCTAACTTCACACCGCTTGTGTGTATCTATAATATCTTCATTATTATGCTCTTCAAAGTGGTTTCTTCCTTACAACTGATATTCAATAATTTACCAAAATAGATTTTTTTTATCCATTTTATGCATGTCTTCAACTAAAATCATATTACATTTTCTTATAATACATCAAACTAATCAAAGCCCTTCTCATCTTTTATTCATTGCCTTAGATATTATATATTTTCACTCCTTAATGCTTAGTCTATATATATCATCAAAATTGTAACTCATGTTCTAGAAAGTATCAATAGTACGCATCTTTTGTGAATTTTTCTAAGTATAATTTCCTTCATCAAAAAACTTTTTGAACATCCTGACTCCATTCGCAAGTTTCTTATTATTGAACAATCAATTCATTGATTCCCCTTGTACTTCTGCATAAATCATCTTAATGTAAGTAGACATTTTAATTCATATCAGGTTTAACTCAACTAATTAATTCCAATTCGCATAGTAGAATTGTTTCTTTTGATTGCTCTCCTTATGCTCCATCTCAATATTAAGAAAAAATTTCATATAAGTATAACTACAGTACTCATTAGCTTGTGAAATCAAGTTTTTCAATTGTAATGTCAATTTTTTTAGCTATTTTTGCTTGGAAATTCCTATATAGATAATTTAAGTATTTAACTACTCCAAGACTTGATATGAAGATATCCTAGTACGATTAATCAAAATGGCCTAAGAATTTTAAAGGTCTAAACTATGGAAACATGTACAAATCCTAACAATATAGACAACAAATGTCACATGAAATGTGATGCAGGGTAAGGTAGTGAGTGCAACGCTAGGCTATGAGACTCTAACAGTGCAGCGTCGGGGAAACCTGACTGATGCTCTAGGATGACGCAACACACAAAGAGTCTTCCAGAGGTGGAGTGCAACTAATAATAAAATGAACAAAACCTAGCACGAATAACACAATTAATTGTAGAATAATTTAGAAGAAAACTAAGCAAATTTAGGTTTGTGGTTTAGCGATAGTGCTTCTAAATCAAATATGCAATTAGAATAGGCTCTGCAAGTCAATACAAACCACAAATGTAAATAGACCATGAAAATAAACACATCCATAATCATATGAAACTAAATTCGTACAATGAAAAGGAAAGAACTCCAAAATAAAGAAACTCACGCACGCATAGGGATCCATAGGTGTTGGAATGTGGAGATTTGATGGCCGTGGAGGGGTGGGGTGGCTGGCGGGGGATGCTAGAAGAGGAAGGAAGGTAGGGTTGTGGGTGTTGCTCGAGGTTGTTGCAGGTTGGGGAATGTGAGACAGGCTACAGTACTATGTTGGGCTAGTGGCCGGGCTGAAGGGAGATGTTGAAAACGGGTTGGGGCTGAGAGGAGAGGTAACTTGAAAGGATATAGGGGGTGGCGATGCTTGAGAGGGCTGCTAGAAAGGATCCAGAGAATGGGTGTGGTCTGGAAGAGGCTATAGGTTGCTAGGGTTGGATGGAGGGGTAGCTGGGCTGGAATGATCCAGGCAACAGACGGCTAGGTGCAAATCCAGTCAGTGGATAGCTGCTGTGTGAAGGCTATGATGTTTGGAGGCTGGAAGGTACTTGGCTGCACTTGGGAAAACCAATGAAGGGGGTGCTGCTATTGTTGGGGAAGTGTTTGGTGGCAGTATAAAGGATTGTTTGGTGGCTGGATGATGGTGGGATGCAGATGGCAACAAGGGGGGAGGATGAGCGGAACAAGGAAACACACAAATCTAGGAGTCGGCACCTAAGGTTCGCAGAGTCGGCGCAGCGGAATTACCAATAGATCTTGGGAAGACTCTCCAAAATCTGCGATGAAACCTAAAACCAGTGTCCTATGTGTTTAAATAGACAAATAGTTTAGGGCAACCATTATGTACAGCCTAGATTGTGGTATCATAATGGTTGTTAAATCTCTTAAATATATATTTACACATATAAATATCAAAACGTTGCTCCGGATGTGACTACTATCTCTGATCGTCTATCTGGTGATGCCAAATATGAAAGGAATCAACCCCAAATAGGATTAGAAACTCGTGCTCCGATGAATAGGACCTGCACAAAATACATATGAAGGACAATGTACATAAAGTACTCGTGGTCCCACAATTTCACAATCCTCATCAAAATTTCTTGATGATAGGTAATAGCTAGCTTATGCCCATAATACATACTCCATCGCAGAAAATATTCAATCATCTAATTATCATCCAGATTGCTAAATCAAAATGAATTAAAGACCTCATTCCAATTCCCTCGATACAAATTGAGAATCAATTGTCCGCTCTAAAACTGCCTTCAGCTAGATGAACAGGATCAGCACAACATACATATGAAGGACAGTAAATTTTCTTCACGGGCCATTAGCATCGTATTTACCTAATCATAATCCAAATATGATCCTTAGGTCAATTTTATAAAGCTATTGCAATAATTTCTATGAAATTATCAAAAAAAAATCCAAACTCTTCATACAGTAATAAAATCAAATTACCTTGATCTTCCTCTTCCCCTTCCTAACAAGAGCATTTATACTAATATTAAACCAAAAGGCCAATGAAATTTAATTTCTCTATAACGTTTTTTTTAGTATTTGTAGATGCATGTACTTGCAGGGAGTGAATTTAGAAATTTTCACTTAGTAATATGTATGCATGGGAAGCACGAATTTGAAAACAATAGAGAGACATGACTCATCTATATAAGAGTTTGAAGTCTCATTCAAGTGAAATCATTCATTTAATTTATGTTTACATATTCTTTGTGAGTTATTTACATTTAATTTCTAACAAAGTGGGTGCAAAGCCTTGTTCAAAAAGAATTGTGATTGACATAAATCTATAAATGTCTCACCTCACAAATGAAAACTATGAAATTGGAGTAGTCAAATGAAGGCTTTGTTTGATTCCAACAATATTTGGGAGGTAGTGGAGAAAGGTTGCGAAGAGTATCGATATGAAGCAAATTTGATGATAACCGAAAATATTCCTAAAAGGGCACTAAGGTGAAGGGCAAGGAGCTCTTATTCATCTACCAAGGCTTAAAAGAAGCCAACTTCGAGAAAGTATCTAACAACTACCTACAAACAAGTATGGGAAATCCATCAAAACAATACAAAGGTGTATATAAGGTAAGGAAGGACTACTTAAATGTTTCGGGTCAAGTTTGAAGCACTACAAGTGAAGGAGAAAGAGCATAGGATGACTACTTCACAAAATTCTTGAATGTGGTTATCCAACTAGGAGGAATGGTTAAAGCTTGGGTAGCGCGCCCATGATTGAAAAAAATTATCCTTAAATGAACGACAAATTAGAACATTTTGTCGTGAAATTTGAAAAACCAAGAGTCTATGCATATTGACTTATGGGCTCTTGGACAGCATATGTAAAGAGCAAGAAAAAACAAGATACAATCAAGTAAGTCCCCTAATCAATGATTTTGTTGAAGAATAGCAAAGAAGACAACAAAGTTTGATCAAGGGTACAGTCGTGACTATGGAGATATTGTGGTCATGTTCGTGATCATGGAATAATGGATGAATGATGAAGTGAATCAAAGCTCAACTTGATTTAAAAAGATAATCAAATTGAAGCTAGAAGGGACTTGATTAAAAAAGAAAATTTAATTTAATTTTTGATGCTATCCTATAAAGGGGAAGAAGGCGGAAAGAAACATAATTGGTTCTTGGACACCAATCCAGTAATCATGTGTCCAGCCATAGAAGAATGTTTGTGGAGTTGGATAGCAAAATCTATTTTAGTGATTCCTCAAACCTTCAAGTAAAAGGAAAAGGTAGAATCCTTTATTATTCTTAAAGATGGAAGTCATCAATTTATGTCAGATGTTTACTATGTTTAAGAGTAACATATAAAGTTTGAGGTAATTACTTTGAAAAGAGGCATGACATCCAAATGAAAAATAAAACAATCTCTATAAAATAAGTTGATTATTTAAGCAGAGATATTTACTATGGCCCGACATGTTCTATTATTATGTGTCGTAGGGTTTAGGGCACACCATTATCCATTATGTGTTGTTTAATTGATTGGCATGTAGGCTTTAGAGGTTAAGAGGCGTGTTGTGACTTTTATTCTATGTTCCGATATTTTTAGAATTAGTTCAAGTATATGGACTTATTTGAGAATGTGTCATGTACTCCTTATTTAAAGACACCTTTAGTCAGAATGAAAGCAAGAAACATTCCCCTTTCCTTTCTTTAGTTTTATCAACCCCTCCTAGAGTTAGGGATTGGTAGCTTTCCTCCCTCGAGCCACCCGCTAGGCAGCCACAACTCTGACTCCAGTGTATCTTTGTCACCCTCTTTCCTTCGATCACCTATCCGACGATACTTTCAACAAATTACAGCTAGAGTCATAACATCTTGGTATCAAAGATTACTCAATCCGCCTTCACGTCCCGTTGCCGGCCACAACCCTCTTTTAACCGACAACTCTGCAATCACCTCCTCCAACAACTACAATCAATGTTGTGGATATCTTCCGACATGACCGACATGTCGGCCGACATAAAAGTTTCATAAGCAAAACGACATGTTTCCGATTTTTTTACAAAATATCATTTTTGAATATATCGTCTGATAAATCCACTATCAACCGATATATTTGCCGAAATATCGGCCGATATATCCCGATATTATATCAGCTAGCTTATTTCAATTTATATTATTTAGTGTCAATAGACAATAAATCAAAATTGTTTTGTTGCTAGGGTGTTTTGTGTCCTTCCTCAGACTTTTTTCTCTGTGTACGTCTGTCATTGACTTCAATTCTACTTGGTATTTGGATTTTAGGTTGACGGCTCCTTATCTTCCATGATTATCGACGACTTCCTGGCTTCCTCTTGCTTTCTTCCCTGTGTTATATTGTTATTAATTATGTAACAGAAAATTTTATACTAGTTTGGTGAATTTAGAAGTTCAATAAATGTAAAATTATTAATACATTAATATATATATTAAAAAATGATTACATTTATATATAATTATGTCTATAAATAATTAATGTCCATAAATATATTAAAAAATGATTACATTTGTATAATAATTATGTCCCTCTATTCTTCCTGCAAGTAACTAGGCCTCTATAGTGTCGGTCGACCGTTGTCGGGGCCTTGCGTATTCGTGACCTACGCTCCTTGTCAAACAACTGAATACGTTGAGTCTGTCACCTTCCTCAGTCCCGCTGACAACTTACGTCTCTCTCGCTCGACTGCGCGCCTCCAGCGACGCCTCACACCGACCATACTTGTGTATCTATCCCGAACAAAAAATTCTCTAATTTTGTGGTTCTCAGAAGAATTACCTCCATCGACTCGGCAGTTGATATAGACTTCGTCACACCATACTACTACTTCAGGACATGTGTCACAATACTGCCAACATTCAAACTCCCCAGTCAATCTTTCTTGCACAACTCACTACCCTCCACGAGCTTTGGGAGGGTCGTCCTCTGTTTTGCATGAGATCAGCAGTCGAAAGATTAGATCGACGCCTTCCATCCTCCTGATTCCAATCACTATCGACCTCCTTCCGACTCCACAGAACCCACCCACACGCAGGTGTACTTCCGCCTCCACAGAACCCGCACGCACACGAATGTCCTTTTCTCCTCGAGCTACAACAACAAGATCCTTGCTCCTCGAGACAGGCAACGGTACGGTCTAATATCGAGCCACTCACTTTGTCTTCAAGCCCAGTATCGGCCGAGACAGCCAAAATGAATTAATTAATTGCTTCCATCCTTCAAGCCCAGCATCAGCAGTCGAAAGATTAGATCGACGCCTTCCATCCTCCTGATTCCAATCACTATCGACCTCCTTCCGACTCCACAGAACCCACCCACACGCAGGTGTACTTCCACCTCCACAGAACCCGCACGCACACGAGTGTCCTTTTCTCCTCGAGCTACAACAACAAGATCCTTGCTCCTCGAGACAGGAAACGGTACGGTCTAATATCGAGCCACTCACTTTGTCTTCAAGCCCAGCATCGGCCGAGACAGCCAAAATGAATTAATTAATTGCTTGATTCATCAATTGTTTGATTAATTAATTGATTCCTTGCGGTGGACTTACATAATTAATTAATTGTATAATCCCATCGCAATCACCCTCTACTTACAATGCGTGCAATAAATGAGATTTCAGCAAAGTACAGAAAACAACTCAAGGCCTTCAGGGCACGATGTCGGGTATCTCAGCAAGGGAAATCAACTGGTCCTTGTGTCCAGAGGAGTAGTGCCCGACAAGCAAACTAACAACTTCGAGGGACACATCAATCACCCACACTTCGAGAAATCAATTCCATCAACCCTCATCGCCTTAGTTATTAAATGCTCAAGGCGCAACAAAGCACAAAGGGGTCTTGGAGCCTAGGCACAAGGCGCAGGTGCGCCTGACAAGGGCAAGGCGCAACCACATACATTTTAAATAATCAGCATCAAACATCAGTTCATCTTCTTTATCAAATTTTTCATCTATTCTACTCATTAACTATTCGTTACTATTATTTCTCTTAAAAAATAGAAGCATTGTGGTCACTTGCATCACATTTGAGTCTCAACGCTCGATTATGTTTTGCAAACACTAAGGTTGCGTTTGGTTCAGCTGTTAGGTTGCGGTGCGGCTGGGAAGCACCATGATTTTTGTAATAAGCAGTGTTTGGTTCGGCTTTTTTCGTAAACCCCGTTTAATTAAATCCGTCGGTTGTGTTATATCCCCAGACGCAACTTTACAATACGGTGAACCGCAGAAGCTCCACGTTTCTTTCCTCCCGATACATTACCCCGGTCGTGAATCCTTCTTCCTCCCTGCAGGCAAGCTTCCTCTTCGCGAGTCCTTTCCACAGGCAAGCCCTTCGTCTTCATCCTCATCATCGAAACCTTAAGCCATCCTCCTCATCCAAGCCCTCTTCCTCAGTCCACGATCCATTGTTAAAAATCTCTTCCAGTCTTCCTCAGTCCCCGTCTTCCTCGACCTGCTTCCAGATTGCGACAACTTTGCTCTCCTCTGTCAAGCGCTCTCGTGGTGGAGAACAAATGGCGTTGGCGCCACACGATTCCATCGGCGGTCACTTTCATTCCATGTTATTAATTTTGGATAATAAATCGCGGGTAAGATCAAAACCCCCAATCTCGTTTGCAAGTTAACCTTGAATTTGAATGCATTTCTTAGCAGCAATCTTCTCCTGTTTGCGTATTTTTGTTAGGTTTATTTTTCACATTTCTGCAGTTTTTCTCTGGAACATAGCAGCGTTTCGTGTGTTGGGAAATGAAGGGAAAAATCACATTCATGACTTTTCTGTTAGGTTTATTTTTCATATTTCTTTGAAGATCCTAATAATGTCGGCTTGTTGCTTGCTTGTCCGGTCGAAATTAGGGGTTTACCCTTCTTAAAATGTCTTTTTTCTATTTTTTGTTGGTTATCATTTTATGAAGAAAAAAATTCACCCAAAACTCCGTTTTGTATCCAAACAACTTTTCCAAAACTCTGTTTTACAAACTCCATTTCACCCAATCAATTTTTTAACAAAATTATGTTTTCCAGAAACAACACTTTCTCAAACTCAATTTCCTATCAGCAGCTTTCCATCAACAACAACCCAACCAAACAGAACCTAAGTCATGCAAAAATTATTGAGTTTTTACATTATTTATTTCTTTATTTTGAAAAATAATAAGTTTACAATAGAAATCTCCCACGGGCGCGACTTTTAAGCTCCAAAGGCACAAAAAGGCGCATAAACGTGCAAACCTCTGAGTCTGGTGAGCTTTGAGCCTTAGGAACGTCTTTAACAACAAAACTCACCGCAACGCCATAGTCCTTAATGTCTCCATCTGGCACCTCCTTCTCCATACACATCTTATATCAACTTCGACTCAGCAGGCCACTTCTCAAACATCACCCCCAGTTGCTCCTCCTCAATTGGTAGCTCCATGGAAACACGACTACTGTCGCCCATCGAGCCCATTGTCTAGCTCTGATATTCGCATGCAGTGGCTCTCTCTATGTCGACATCAGTCACCAAGCCGCACAGTCCAACATTAACCACCAGTCTCGTTGATGTGTGGGTGCTTCCAGCAGCATAGTCCTCCTTCACTCCATCAGTGCGCGTGTGTGGAGCTCACTGGGGAGTGATGCCTCTACCTTGGGGACTCCTTATAAGATGCTCTTCTAGAGGGAGATAAACGAACAAGAAATCCACGGTCTGCGTGCTCCTCCGAACTTAAGGACAAGCTCAAGGTGAAGGAAGGGTCGGGAATTATGACCTGACATGATCCATTATTATGTGTTGTAGGGTTTAGGGCCCAACGTGACCCTCTACCAGCACTGATCATTTCACTGTTAATCACCCCCATATCTGAAGACCCATAACATCAAAATCACAACCAAAGGTCTTCCTTCACACTGAACTGCTTTCCTTCCTGTTATCCAACAAATACCCACATTTCATGTAGTTCATTATCAGCTCTACCGCAACCTCGATAGTCGATACACAAGAATGACCTAGTTCTATTCCACTAAGCTCGTACTTGTGACGAACCAGATTTCTACGACATCAAGAACCCATGGAAATATCTCACTTACACTAATCTCAGATTACTCGACCTTGTTATTCATCTTTATGCTCACACCTTAGTGATTAATATGCTTGAGCTTTCCTTAATACATAAATCTACTTTTCTGACCGTTATTTTATTCATAAACTGTGTAATTGATTTAGGGTGATGTAACTAGAAAAAGCACATTTGGCTACTAGAAAACCATGAAATCTGAAAATAACTATTTGGAAACCATTTTGTTATTATCAAACCATAGAAAAAATTAAAAAAAAATCTAACCATATAATGAATTACATTCATTCATGTCAAATTAGCGTTTGTATTGAACTATTACAAAATAGTTCTAATAGTTCCCAAAACCTACACATGTTAATAAAATTAGCTTCAAAAGCTCCCAAAAATCTGTTCAAATGTCCCCCATATTAATGTATCATATTTTGCAAAAAAATATTAGGTAACTTTGTTATGTAAGCGAATAAATTATGGAAATTGAAAACAAATTTTACATTTCATTCCTTGAAGTTGAATATGCATTGCCAAGAACTTGTTATTTGTGTATGATACTTCCTCCAAGGGGAGTAAAGTTGTGGTAGTGGACTTCCTTCTTTCATGCATAGTCCCACGAAATGATTACCGTTAACAAATCCAATGAAAAATATTTTTGGGATGTAAAGAGCGGTGAATCCAATGGTAGAAATGTGAGACTTTGATTATTTGAAATTTAAACCACGTCAATATTGTAGCAAGATGAAATAACTAGACTCATATAGGGCATGGACATTCACTCTTCGAATGATGTGGGCAAGCTTTTGCAATCTAGAGTGTTGAGTCATTCCTTTCTTCTAGCACTTCCAAAAATTGCATCATACAAAATATCTATTTTCTCCAATTCATTCATTAAATCTTCTCTAACTTATTGGCAGTTATCACTCATGTTTACTGATTCACTAACCACACGAAATCGGACAAGCTTTGTTTTGAGAAATATATAGTGCTAAATCTTCTCTAGCTTATTGGCAATTATTACCCATGTTTATTGATTCACTAACCTTTATGTTTGACTAGATGTTGGATCCATGGTCTCACGCAATTTATTTCTAATCTTCATTTGTTGATGCTCACTTGTATTTTTATACATTTCTATGACCCCCTCCAACTCAATTGATATATCAATGTTTTCCGTGTTAATGGATTCTTGTGTTTAGGTATGTCGTCACTCTCCATGAGAAAAAATAATTGTTTTCAATGTTTATGAACTAACCATATCGGACAAGCTTTGTTTTGAGAAATATAGAGTACTAACTCATGTATGAAGACATTGCTCACCAACAACAAACATTGACTTGCAATAATTATCTTCTTCTATTTAAATCAACCGCAATGCATGTAACGAGACACGTCCAAGAAGATCGGAGTACAAGGAACCTTTAAATTCTTGAGTAACTTGAATACATGACCAAACAATCTCTTTATTTTTGTATGTTGCAAATTTAACATTCGATCAAAAGCCTTCAAAATTATTGCCAATTTTACAATGGAGACTTCTAAAAATTTCCTTCAACTTGCTATGACGCCCTTTTACCCGTTTTGTTGTTGAGTTGCCCAAGTGTAAATAATTATCAATCGCACATATAAAATACTCATTTAACGGTTCAAGCCACGACGTACATATGTAAGAGGCAACATCGGGGTATGTAACAGAATAAAAACTCAAAATAGTATTGTATCTCATATTGAACTCATTTTCATTTCTTATATCCAATAGACGTTGTCGAACACCAAAAACAATTTCAAACTCACTCCCATCTTTAAAATGTTTATTACAGTCTGCAAAAATATTTCTATGCAGGTGCACTTGGCATAAGATATAATTGGCATTTGGAAAAGTATACTTTATCGTATTCATCAATGTCAAATTTCTATTCGTGACCAGTACATTCGGCAAAGAGGTTTCATCCAACATACCTTTGAAATGCTCTAGAGCCCATCATAACTTGACTCAGGTTCATGAAACAAAAAAGCAAAAGCCGAGAAAATTGTTGGTTGAGTGGAAGCAAACCCAACCACAGAAAGTGATGACAATCAGAATCTATTTGTCCTATAGGTACAGTCCATTAAGAATACAGTTGAAAATATTTTACTTAGTTTATTAGCGATCTTATGTGCAAAGAATAAACTCACCAAAAAATTTCCCTTTTAATACTCGATTAAAACTCAAATAGTCAATTATCCATGAAACATTTGTATAAATATTGTATGGGTGTGGCACCATCTAGTTCTTTCTTCTGCAACTTATATCTCTCGTTATAAATAGTCTGCATCACATTATGATTCTCTGCATTCCACTTTTTTAAGGTTGATAGTATATTTTGGGGTTTAACATTAGAGGCATACATATCTTGTATTATTTTCTTCTCTAGGCAATCCAATTGTCATGTAGTAGTGTGTGCTTCAAAATGTATTATTTCATGATTGTGCGTCCCGCATTTTACTTGAACTGTCCATTCATCCAAAAAGGCGTGTTTTTCCAATCAAAGAAAATGGGCAACCACAACGCTTACTAAAAGTTTTTCTTAAATTTGGTTTAACCCATTATTTTTTACATTGCTTCTTGCCGTAAAATCCAAATCTATCACAACCAAGAAATACATGTGGTCTTGTTTTGTCACCTAATTAATTTGAACATTTAACTCTTACTGCAAAACTAAGACTTTTACCCACATTACGGGCCCAACCAATTAAAGCTTCCTATGAAGAAAATTGAATTTATGTTCCAAATTGGCTACCAACATCCGCATTTACATTTGGTTCGTTATTCACAATGAAATTAAAATAGAATCAAGTCAAAATAAATCCTACACAACATCCACATTCACATTTGATTCTAGAATAAAAGCATTGCAAGTGTTTTTGGGTTAAGGGTACCTTTGGGAGGATGAAATTTTGAGAGCAGTCTCCATTGAAACACCATCATATCCAAGACCTATTGTGGTTTCCGTCATACTTTGAAAGATAGGTGATGCCGACTCCTTGGAACCTTGATTCGGCGAAGGAGGGGGAACATCTGGCAAATTCAAGGAAGGGGGCTAGCTTCGGCCTTCGGGTACCATTGTGGAGTTCAACAATGTCAAATGTAAGTAAAATAAGGACAACAGCTAGAGGCAGGCAAAGGGATTCACGACGAAGGCTTCTACGGAGGAAATTAGGGCTTCACAGCGGCGGGAGGCGGGCAGAGGGCTTCACGATGGCAGCATGCAGGAAAGCGGCGGGATGAGGGTGTTGCAATGGCGGCGGGCTTCAGGATGGGAAAAGGGCTTCAGAAAGGCTGCGGAATGGGAAGAGGACTTCAGGAAGGTCGCGGGAAGGAATGAAAGCCGCGGGAAGGGATGTGGGCTTCAGGAAGCGATGCGGGCTTCGACGGCAACTGCGACTGTGATGGAGAGATTCAGTATATTATGAGGCGGAGGAACGGGCTGAGTTGCGTGGAAATCCCTAAGGCGGGAAATAGTTTGCGTATATAAAAAACATTTTTTTTTAAACCTTTAAGTGAATTTTTTGAGTTTTTTTCATTTGCTAAAAGCCAAACCATGTTTGCTTATAACATTACCCTTGATTTAACCAGTGGAAGCATATGTCTTATGATATAGAGTACCCTATTAAGCCCGTGAACAACTGATTCTTAATTGTGGTTTTGATACTTTAGTTGTTTATTTCGCTGCATTTAATGTGGAATTAATTTACGAACTGGTGGCAAATACGCCAAGATTGAGGGTTTGTTTGGGACAGCTGCTGCGGATTAAAAAGTTGTTGATTGAACAGACCTCTTTAAACAGAGCTCTTTTAGAAGCTGTTTTGAAAAGCTGCAGACAGTTTGGAGAGTCTGTGTATAAGCGTTGATGGAACAGAGCTCTTTCAAATAAAACTGTTTGGTAGAACAGCTTTTTGAGAACTGTTTTTTTTCTAAACGAAAATACTAAAATATAAATAAAATAAAAATATTACAAAATATGTGACATACCTGCGGGCGCTGTACAATTCTGGTGCAATACCAGCACCTGAATTCAACTAAAAACAGTGTACAAAGTTCAGTAAATACACGAGTGCTAAGTAAAGCCAATTACAAAACTTTCCAGGTGAAGTATCCATTAAAAGCATAAGTGGTAGTAATTCTTCAAGGTTGAATGCAGATTAATTTTTTGATTCATTCAAATTTCTTTTATTTGATTCTAATAATAACCCTTGCATGATGTTGTGAGAACCAATGATCCTACTTCCACAACATTCCCGATGCATGACTAAGAAACAGTGTGCATAAACGCTCCATACACTATACTATTCTAATTAATTGATGAATAATGTAAGGATAATAGAGCAATGAACATTTCATGTAGCTTACTTGAAGCAGCAATAATATCCAGAACAGACTCACATTAGAAATACCACTGATTCTAACTATGAAAAAGCGCAAAAGAGATAGTAGAGCAATTCAAGGAAAATTGCATCAGGTAAAATGAATTTAAAACCGCAATTTTGAAAGAGGTGGGTTCTCAAACACCCCAAAAACAGCTATGGCGGATGAAATAGAGATTTTTCATCCGCCAGAGCTGTCCCAAACAGACCCCACTAAACATGCATCTATAGAATCATACTATAAGATTCAGACTTCCCAAATCATAAAAACCTCAGTAATTTTTTATATCCACGGGAAAGCATGAAAAATGAAACCCCTCAATCCTTCACCTCAGAAGAAATGAAAACCTTCATTAATTTTTCCCTAAATAAAATGTCAGATTTACCGTAGACAATCAAGACAATCCCCAAAAAAACAAGCCAAAACTCCTCAATATTTCAAACATCGCCTAATTAAGACAGAAAATTAATCCAAGAGAACCAATATTCCCAGATCTACAAGAACATTAAAGATCCAGAAGAGCGTTAAAGAGAAGGAGACTGAATATTCCCATAATTAAAATTAAGAATTACCTAACAAGCCAACTGACCCGGCTCTCGGCAACGACGAGTGGCGAGTCGGCGACAGGCTGATCGTGTGAACCCTAGCTTAACAGGCGAATTACGGACTTCAAACGGCGGAGAGAGAAATTGAGTGGCGGTCGGCCGGAGGGGAAGGCGGACTGCGAAGTCTGCGATACAACCCTTGCTATTAGCCAGCTATTTAACTAACGTATGAAATGAAATTTTGAATTATATACATTCACATGATTTAAGGACTAGTCATGTGTTTTATAGTTAAATCATACTCTGTTAGCAATAAAAAAAGTATTGTTATGTGCAAATTATTTTTGGATATGTGCAAATCAATTTCAATGAGTTATTACGTGTCTTTTAAAAATACGTCTTGTTCCAGCGAGTCCTGATGAAGTTTGCAGTGGTTTTCCGAAAGCTCTGACGAGGTAATCTTGGAGGATGAGGCCGGATAAGGAGGCATCAGAGGCAGGGCGGCGGTTGAGGGAGGGCGGTGGCGGGATGAGTTCGTGTGCGAGGTTGGAGAGGGAACTCATCAGCCTAATCCAACTCTTAAAATATTTTAACGGTGCCAAAAAATTGGCCTATATATACTAAATTTGGCGTGCATAAATAATATTTTGGCCTGCATACATCCACGGCCTGCATAAAGCCAAAACAAGTCTGCATATAACATTGCTCTACAAAAAATAAAGGTTTTTTCGCATGTTGCATCTCTCATTTGCTTGTGCTTGACACTTTGCATCCTAAAATTTTAGATATGGCACTTTGCACCCCTCATTTTCATTTATTTTGGCACTTTGCACCATATGACATTGTAATGAGGGTATTTTCGTCCAGCTTCCTTACCGAGCATATACACCTGATTCATTCTCAACGCCTCCAGATCCTTCAGGTATACCCACCTGAATTTTAGGAATTTTGACCTCATCTGGACCAAAAATATCCCTTAAATTTAAGCATGGGTGCAAAGTACCAAAAAAATGTAAATGAGGGGTGCAAAGTGTCATATTTAAAATTTCAAAGTGCAAAGTGTCAAACATGAGCAAATGGGCGGTGCAATGTGTCAAAAAGCCAAAAACAAATCCAGTTTTAAAAGAATAAACATATTGTTTGACATATTTAATTCTTATATTAGCAAACCACGGGATTACTCCTCCGAAAAAACCTACCTTCTCGCCTCCTCTGAAATCGACCTCGAGTCCATTCACACAGTGGGGGACAAGAATCGGGATCGTAGCAGGCGGAAGCGAGGATAATGGAATTCGGCACTTGATGGCTCCCCTAAAGAAATTGAAGATGATGAATTCTTCCAAGTGTCGTAACCCTCTTCGCAACCCAAGCTTCCGGATTCGCAAGCCCCGGGCAATGAGTTGTTGCATAGCTTCTTGCACAAGAACTGTGATTCTAGTAACGCGAAAAACCATTTTAGAAGCTTCTCATTTTCAACACTATAGATCTAAACTCCGCGTAACTTATCTCGAGTCTGTAATTGTTTTGATCTTGATGTTCTAATTAGTTTACATCTAGCTTGTATCCCTCTTAGTCATTGTGATCATGATAAATGAGCAACAACAACAACACTCAAACCTTTATCCCACCATAGTGGGGTCGGCTATATGGATCCTTTGTCACCATTGTGCCCTATCTTTAATCACAGCCTCACTAATGTCTAAGTACATCATATCTTTCCTTACAGTTTCATTCCAAGTCTTTATTGGTCTACCCCTCCCCCGTTTAACATATCTAGTGACTAAACTTTCACAACGCCTAACAGGTGCCTCTAATGGTCTCCTATGTACATGTCCGAACCATCTTAAACGAGCTTCTCGCATCTTCTCTACAATTGGCGCCACTCCTGTCTTATCCCTGATACATTCATTCCTATTTTTATCCAGTCTCGTGTGACCACACGTCCACCTAAGCATTCTCATCTCCGCAACTCCCATTTTTTGCTCTTGTACACCATTCACTGCCCAACACTCAGAACCGTAGAGCATTGTTGGCCTAATTGCAGTACGGTAAAACTTGCCTTTCAATGGTACTTTATGATCACATAAGATCCCAGACGCGCCTCTCCACTTCAACCAACCTGCTTGGATTCTATGTATCACATCTTTATCTACACCTCCATCCTTTTGAATTATCGATCTCAGATATTTAAAGCACTCACTGTGGGAAATATCTTGGTCACCCAATTTAATGACGGAGTCATCCGAACTTCTTGCACTACTAAATTTAAGCTCTGTATACTCCGTCTTTGTCCTGCTCAACCTTAAACCCTTCTTTTCTAAAGTGTCTCGCCAAGATTCAAGTTTCGTGTTTACACCCTCGCGCGTCTCATCGACCAAAACAATATCATCTGTAAATAATAAACACCAAGGTATTGCTTGTTGTATATGTCTGGTGAGCTCATCTAAGATAAGGGTAAAAAGATAAGGGCTTAAAGCCGACCCTTAATGTAAGCCAACAACGATAGAGAATTCTTGTGCTAATCCTCCAGATGTCCTCACCCTGGTCACTAAATTTGTATACATATCATGATAAATGAGCAGTGCATTTTTTTTCTAAAAGGTTTGCTAATAATAAAAAGATTTGTGAATGGTTGTTTGCAAAATAACAGGTTTGTTAATAGTCAAAGTTTGATAATAGTGAAAAGTGGTTTGTTTGTAACATTGTTCTTAATTAATTATATTATATTATACGAGTGATCGAGCATGGTGGCCCCTCATGTAAGACCATGCTCTCCCCGTAATTGAGTACGGCTAAGGGGAGTCTTATGCCCAGAACAACCGTCTTGCGGTAGAGCCAACTCACGGATTAGCATCCACTACAAGACGCATATTCTACCGGCAAATTTCAATCATCACAAACCAACCATAATTTCATATAAATAAAAAGCATGAAGTCTAACATCACATTAATATAAAATAGTCCACAATGATAATGTTGATTAATACTTCAATACAAATACATCACAAAAATGTGGAAGCTCTCAAAATCTCACATCCATCGCAGGAGGAATCAGTATGTGCTGCGTCGTCATGTCAGGCCCTACCTCCATGGTATAGTAACCCTCTTGCACGAGGTGTTGCTGTTGTTGTTGCTCTGGCTGCGCGTGCTCCTAAAATGATGTGCTACGACGACTGTTAGTCAAAAAGACTAAGCGGTTTCGACATCCACTCCCCCGGTGACTCCTAGGAACAGGGCGGGAGGAAGAAAACAAAGCTGTAATATATGCAGTAGTTTATATACAAGCAGGTGACAAGTCGGAGTAAAGCATATACTAGCAGTTAATATTCTGTAAGCCTGGTAAAGCAGTTCTAAATATTGCAACAGTAATATAAACAAGTAATAGCAGTATAAAGGAACAACATGTAAATGACTGAAAGTAACTTAATTTATAAAAATGCTCACACAAGTTTATAAGTTAATGATCATGTAAAAGTGTTCAAAAGTAACTCATCATATAAAAAAGCTCATACTAATTTATATAATGAGGATCTTGTTTATGCGGTGCAATGTATGAAGGATGTTGACTCACCCATGATTTACTCACGCACACAACTCCATATCGACATGGACCTTTAATTCCTACTTTTCGAGGGTAGCTAACCTCTCAGGGACCTCCCGTCGTGGCCAGACAGTGGCAGTGGAACAAACTTCTCCACTCCTAGGTGGGTATGCACACTACCAGACTTAGGCCTTACGTACGCCTTAATGCTAAAACCAGCGGAAAAACCGCGTACTCTTGCTCGGCTAAAACTAGCGGAGTCTTATTAGCAAAAGGGAAGGGTCAGTGGGAAAACGTCACCAAGACACCAGCTATGCTGGCCCACAAGACCACAACCCAACCCGCCTAGAGTCTATCCCTCAGCTTCCGTCGGCGTGACGACCGGTAAGCTCGTAAACCCACCATAAGCAATCCTACAACCATGATCAATATGCAATAGTGTGTACCAACACTCATGTACTCATATGTAATAAACATTCCTCTAGTACCCAATGACTAACAACCAAGTCCTTAATATAATATATTTTTTATCAAGTATAAACTTGTGTTTACCACCACCCAAGGACTTACAACCAAGTCCTTAATGTAATATTGTTTCTATCAAATATAAGCATGTGCTTACCACCACCCAAGGACTTACAACCAAGTCCTTAATGTAATATTGTTCTATCAAGTATAAATCCGTGCTTACCAGCACCCACGGACTTACAACCAATCCCTTAATATAATATTGTTTCTATCAAGTATAAACTCATGTTTACTAGCACTCAAGGACTTACAACCAAGTCCTTACTATAGTGAAAGCGGATATAACTATATCCTTCAAACCACATCAAGAATCCCACTACTACTATCATCGAGTTGGCATCACCCTAAAATCCTAGGGCCCGACTCTTGTGTAGGGGTATATAAAACATGGGTATAATTACTCGTGATCCTAAGGATTAGTTGTGGTACCCGTGTTATATTTGAAATACACTAACTATGATTTTTCCCATAATACTCGTCTCTCCTTGAAGGAGTCTCTTAAGGTTAATCATCAAAATTCCAGAGCAATATGCTAAAGTGTTTCATGAACAAGGATAAGATTGCAAGAATCATAAACCAAGTCAAATCATTTGAATGAGGATTGACTGAAATACTCCAACGATGGTGCAAGACCTAAATTATATGTCACATATTGATTTCATAATCTCATAGTTTGAATCCTCTTAAATTAGAACTCCAATTGGCCTAAAATCTTTTACCAGAGGTCTGCAGTGTTATTATTAGGCCACGGTAAAAGTTGAAGATTTTGTGTCACCTAAAATATCATAATAATTCAACTAATATACTTATGTGGCAATTATTGAATTTCACTCGCAACTTATGATGAGTGTGCTCCAAAAATTCTACACGTTAAAATTCTACAAGTTTTTGGAGCTCTCCCTAAGGTTATCACCTTGTCATGCATCAATTTTCAAGTCATTTGGATGAGGACTGATTGAATTATACCAGGATTACTAAAAGGCTTATGTTATATGTCGAGGGGGTATTCTAGTCGATATTGCCTCAATGTCGACGACAAGTATAATCGATATTGCCTTTGTGTCGACTATAAGTCTAGTCCATATTACCATTGTGTCGACTAGAGGTCTAGTTAACAAAGGACTTAGATCAATTTCTCATAAAACATTCTAGCATTAAGCTCTTCCAGTCGACAGACCAGGCTTGTCATCTTCTAGTCGATATTTCAACGTGTCGACTAGAGGTCTAGTCGACAAAGGAATTAGATTAATTTTTCATAAAATATTCTAGTCTCAAACTCTTCCAGTCGACAGACCAGGCTAGTCATCTTCTAGTTGATATTTCATTGCGTCGATTAGAGATCTAGTCGACAAAGGACTTAAATTGATTTTTCATAAAATATTCTAGTCTCAAGCCCTTCCAGTCGACAAATCGGACTAGTCATCTTGTCTACATGTCTTCTAGTGGATATTTCACAATGTCGACTAGAGGTCTAGTTGACAAAAGAATTAGATCGATTTTTCATAAAATATTCTAGTCTCAAGCTCTTCTAATCGACAGACCAGGCTAGTCATCTTCTAATCGATATTCACTGTATCGACTAGAGGTCTAGTCGACAAAAGACTTAGATTGATTTTTCATAAAATATTTTAGTCTCAAGCTCTTCCAGTCGACAGACCAGGCTAATCATCTTGTCTAAAGGTCTTCTATCAATATTTTACTATGTCGACTAGAGGTCTGGTCAACAAAGGACTTAGATTGATTTTTCATAAAATATTCTAGTTTAAAGCTCTTCCAGTCGACAGACCAGACTAATCATCATATCTAAGAGTTGTCTAGTCGACATTATACCAAAGTAAGTTATTTGTCAAGTCGACAATGACTTAGATTTTTATATCAAGATTCATTCTAGTCAAGAGGCAAGGTGAGCCTTCTTATCTAAGAGTTGTCTAGTCGACATTATCCTAATGTCGGTTATATGTCAAGTCGACAAAGGCTTAGACTGATTTTATATCAAGATCCATTCAAGTTCCAAGGCAAGATGAGATTTCTTATCTAAGGGTTGACTAGTCGACATTATCCTAATGTCGGCTATATGTCAAGTTGACAAAGACTTAGATTGATTTTTCATAAGTTATTCTAAATCCAAACTCTTCAAGTCGACAGACAAAGTAAATCCTCTTGTCTTGAGATTTTATTGTCGATATTATCATAATGTCGACTATTGGTAAAACATGCATGCCACTAAAATTTGGGTCATGTTGACCAAGAGAAACATCATGTATGTAACATTTAACTAAAATGAAATTATTCACAAAACCATAGGCAAATCATTTCCAAAAATTATGAAACTTGGTGGGGGTGTTCACCTGCATGTATGTATGTACCAAATGCATGTACTTACATCATATATGTAGCATTTAACTAAAATGAAATTTGGGTCATGTTGTCCACATGCATGTATGTACCAAATTTCATAAGCATCAGATTAGTACTTTGAGAAAATACACAAAACATTGAGATCCCTAAATTTGTGATACATGATTTTCAAAATAAGATTTAAGGAGCTACAATGCATCAAATGCTTTGTATCACCCCATTCTGAAAAGGTATCTCTAAGAGATACAATTTTCATGTTGAGCCCAAGGTCTGGATCTGCATGAATCATGTCCCAAAATAGGCTTAAACATGGCTGGACAGACTGAATGTAGTAACAGTGGGCAGCATATAGCTGATCTACACAGATCTGGAAGCAGATCCGACTATTCTTGGTCATCTCCTTCCTCCAGCAGATGGCTGAGATTTTCCCGACCTGGAGCATGTTTTTTGGCCTCCTTACAGTAAACTAAACACCTCCTTGGCTAGCCAACCACACGACCACCTTCCTCTCGACAAGAGCCATCAATGGGTGGTGATCCAGCGACCTGGGGTGGGCGGAATAGTGAATGGTTTCATGGAATTTTTCGGCCATTTCACCATGGATTTCTCTGAAATCAAGCTCAATTGAGCTCGATATCTCTCCTACGTTGAGCTAAGAGTCTAGCACCAAGGGAGTATAGCGAAAACACACCTGGTTCAGAGCCATTGATCGAATAGATCTTCTTGGAGGCATGACGATGATTTTCCTTCTCCAAACTGAGCTCTTGAGTTCGTTTTCTCCAGGGGAATGGCTGGATCGACTGCTTGGGCAATGAGAAAGATTGGAAGAGGTTCAAAATGAGGGAGGGAGAGCTGAATGGGGGAAATCCCAATAGGGGGGTTGGCCATTTCCTTGGATGCTCCTCCTAGCTGCCAAGTGGCATTCTCTTTGGTGGTAGTCGGCTGGAAAAAATGAGGGGCATTTCCCAAGCACTTGGAAACATGAGCCAAGCCCCAAGTGGCTTCTTTCTAATCCATCCTTGTCTCCACATGCATGATCGACATTTCTTCGTGCATGTTGACCCCTACTGTCCACCTTAGCTGATGTGGTAGAGTGGGCCTCCATTTACTGAAATGGCCTATTGGAATGGATTGAGCCCATTGGAATTGGGTTTGGGCTTTATGAATCAAATTTTGGGGCTTATTTGACCATGATTGACCTTATGTCGACTTTGGTCAAAATTGAAGATTTGGGTGGCCCATTCATCATGTCCATTAGGGTCTTAGACATGCCACCTAGCCCTAGTCAGCAAAATGTGACACATATCACAATAGGGGGTCTAGTTCCAAGGGGGATGTTACACCTCGTGTGGCTGGAACAGTACCCTGGCTGCGATCATGCCCAGGGCTCCCCATCTCGATGAACAATCTGCTATTGTGACACATGTCACAATAGCACCTAGCCCTAGTCATCATGTCCATTAGGGTCTTAGACCTGTCACCTTGCCCTAGTCAGCAAAATGTGACACATGTCACAATATGGGGGTCTAGTTCCTAGGGGAATGTTACACCTCGTGTGGCCGGAACAGTACCCTGACTGCTATCATGCCCAGGGCTCCCCATCTCGATGAACAATTTACTATTGCGACAATACTTATTACCATTTAATGTCTTTGTCAACAATATACAACGCACCAACAAAAAAACTCATTCTTCACTCGACATCCCACATTGCTCACCATGCTCGACACCTCTCCCACATCACGCAATCCCCTGGACATGATGGGATATCGAGGGACTTTAATTTTTTAATTTTATGATAGTATTATATATTGCAGAGAATTAAGTTATCTATTAAATTAAAAAGGCGATGTTGAAGAGCTCTGATTCATTTGATGATCTTATATTAAGATAACACACACACACAGTTTGAAATAGATCTTTAGACTAATTTTCATTAAGTTTTTAACAGTTTTAGATGATGTTGTCGTCGTCTTAAGACAACGATGTGACACTAATGTGAATATTGAAACATATTATTTTATAATAAAAATGATAAAATCGAATTAATATTTTCAATTGTGTAGATCTGAACGTCGCATGACTTACCTGTTGAAACCAATACTTGGTCTCTCGTGGAGTTCAGGGTCCCCAAAAAGGGGGTGACCGCACACTTACTTCTCTCAAGGGAGAGCGCTAGGCTGAAAACTTGAGAAACTAGAAACAAGACCGAGGGCTCAGCGAGGAGGTCCCACCATACACCTGAAAGATCTTAGAGCGCTTCTCCTCCCAAACCAATGTTGAGCTTGGGGCACCTTTGAAGGCTCTCTTCCCCCACCAAAGAAACCTAGGGGGAGAGTAGCCCAAAGAGAGTGATGCCCCAAAATGTGCCCCTTGGTCTTATTTATAGTTTTCCGAACTTGGTCTATCAATAGTCAGATTTTGGCCTAAGAGATTACGAAAATACTTCTCGGTTGGGTCTGCCAACAGCTAAATCCCGCCATTCTGAGACGGTAAACGCAGACCGCCTCCTCTTCTTGGGGCTGGGCGTGAGGGGGCAGGCCGCCTCCCTTGCTCGCCCGGCGCTCCCCTTATCGGGGCTGGGCGAGCGGGAGGCCGCCCGCCTCCCCGCCCCCCCCCCCCCCCCCCCCCCCCTAACGGGGCTGGACGAGCGGGAGGCCGCCGGCCTCCCCGGCTCGCCCTCCTCCTTCTAGGAATAACCTTGAGTCCGCCCGCCCCTCTTTCCTGGGGCAGTGCCTCTTAAAAATATTGGGCCTAGCGACACCCTGGACCTCGGGGACCCACTCGACGAATACATGGTTGTACATTACCCCAAGCATGCACTCTTTTACCTTTATGTTTTAATTAGTTACAAATTTACAATAGCATTTTATTGATGTTTATTGGCACCATTTTTATGAATATTGTTGATCAGAGTGTCATTTGGGCTCCGTTTGGCGCGGCGGTGGCGGTCACAAATGCGGTGGTTATGAACCGTCATTCGTGAACACCCGACCTCACCTAGCTAAGGATTTTCATCCACTTTTATGTTCAAAACTAGTTTTCTTTTTTGACGATGGTTGTAATCGTTGTCATGCCAAACATACATTCTATGACGGTACCGTTTTTGTCTGAATTCACCGGAGCGAAAAAACCGCGCCATACGGAGCCTTGATTGTTGTCTTCCTTTCTACGCTACAACGATGATCGTCACTTTTTGCGCCCCTCTTAATCATTTTGATCTTGGTATTCTTCTTTTACAAGAGGATTGGGTCTGAATTCTGTAAAATTTTGAAATCCCTCTTAACGGTTGTGATTTTGATATATGAACATTGTACTTTAAAAAAAATTTGAATGATTTGCCAATAACAAAAATATTTTTTATTAGTTGTTTGCAGAATAAATATTTGTTAGTAGTCAAGGTTTGCTAATAGCGAAAAATGTTCACTTATAACAGTGTTATTAATTAATTATTTATACGAGTGACCACAGTCGCTTCCTATGTGGCCGCAACACTGCCCTGGCCATGATAGTACCCCACCACTCCCAATCTCGATGAATAATCAGATACTCCGACAATATTTTATTACTGCTCAACGTCCTCGCCGTGCTCGAGAGTACTCCCACAGCATGCAACCCCCCGGCACGATGGGCCTGAGCCTGCCGAGCCTTTTGGGCACGCCTAGATTGTAATGAATTGTCCGACTTTTTAGCTCACCTCTAACTAGACCTTCGACCTAACATCCGACCTGACCTCTAACCCGAACTCTAACCCGACCTTGGAATTCATGCTTTCCTAATTTCCATATGAACTTTTTCGACTATTCTTAGGCTCAGTTTGGGGGGACTTATTTTCACCGGTCAAGCGGTCACGACCGCATGAACCGGACCTTAATTAAAGCCCGGTTCATGCGATCATGACCGCTTGACCGATGAAAATAAATCCTCTCAAACAGAGCCTTGGTCTACTCACCATCTAAATTGTTTGACTTTTCAACTAACTTATGATCATACCTCCGATCTTACTTCTGACCTGACCTCTGACTTGACCTCCGACCTCACCTATGAACTGACTTTTGACTATAGTCTAGAAAAAAAGGCGGGGACAGAAAATAATATGGTATATATGTATATATACACACATACACACAATATATACACAATAGTTAAATGATTAATCCCTCAACTTTAGCCTAGATCTCAAGTAGGTCCTTAAACTTTTATTCTTCTTATATTGGTCCTAAAACTTTGACAAAGTTCAAAATTGATCTCTAGACTAACTTTTGCCTAAGTTTTTAACCGTTTTAGATAATATAGGAATTTTAAGACAATGATGTCGCTTTAACGATGATAATGAAACTTAATATTTTATATAAAAATGATAAAACGATATAATATTTTTTGTTTTATGTCATGCATAGCATTTTGGTCATAATTAGTCATAAAATAATAATAATAATAATAATAATTGAAGGGGTTCCTCCAAAATAGGTTCGGTCGAACCGAAGATTTTTTGTCACACCATGATCGGCTCGTCGATACAATTCCAACTGACTCTTTTTCGCGTAATTCTGAGTCTGTTTGGTACCCCAAATGGAAGACAGAACACCTCGCACAGGGGAGCAGCCCCGACACACGGGCACAGTCCCCCCGCGTGCTTTGGCGCGCCTCTCACGTCGCCTCCCGACACACTCACTGACGAGCTCATTGCCCACGACCGCGCTCCTCTCCCGTCGTCGTGCTTCTCGCTCGCCGCCATCACTTCCCGATCATTGAGTGCGAATAGTAAAATCCCCCATCATGAGGGTGCACTTACTAAAATCCCCCACCATGGAGTGTGAATAATAAAATCTCCCATCATTGGGTGTGCATAGTAAAATCCTTCATCATGGGGGTGCACATGATAAAATCCCCAATCATGAGTGTGCACATACTAAAATCCCTCATCATGGGGTGCATATAACAAAATTCCCCATCATGGGGGTGCGCATAACCAAATTTATGATCATGGGTGTGCAGATAGCAAGATTCCCTAGTGACATAATTACCAAAATGCCCCTCTCAGAATCTATAAAAGGGACTCAAAGCCCTCATTTGAGAGGACCATGCCTTCTACGCTTGAGAGAGCTCCGGAGTCTTCCTTCGAAGATCTCCCTGAGTTCTCTTGCAGCGCTTGAAGATCCCTTCGAAGAACTCCTTCGATGATCGAAGAACTCCTTCGACAATCGAAGAACTCCTTCGACGATCGAAGATCTCCTTCAAAATTCGAAATTCTTTTGAAAATGGCTTGAAGATCTCCTTCGGATTTTGAAGACGGCTTGAAGATCTCCTTCGGTCTTTGAAGACGGCTTGATGATCTCCTTCGGCTTTTGAAGACAGCCCGAAGATCTCCTTCGGTCTTTGAAGACGGCTTGATGATCTCCTTCGGCCTTTGAAGACAGCCCGAAGATCTTCTTCGGCCCTTGAAGATTCCTTCAGAGCCTCAAAATCTCCCATCGAAGGCAGCTCAAAGACGCCAAAGCTCCCGTCACCTCCGTGCACGAGAAAGCTCTCGTCGCCTCCGAGCACCCCAAAACTCCCACCGCCTCCGCGCACGCCAAAGCTCCCGTCGCCTCCGAGCGCGCCAAAGATCCCATTGCCTCCGTGCGAACCAAAGCTCTCGTCTCCTCCGAGCGCACCAAAGCTCCTGTCGCCTCCGTGCGCGCCAAAGCTCTCATCGCCTCCGAGCACGCCAAAGCTCTCGTTGTCTCCGAGCGCGCCAAAGTTCCAGTGGGGCAGAACCGTCATATTTGCAAAAAGTGGCGATTTGCGTGCTCTAGATCAAGGAACGTGATTCATCAGTCCGGTAGTTTCGGTGGTTACAATAACGCAATTACCAAACCACCCCTGTCAAAAACTACAAATGGAGCTCAAAGCCCTCATTCAAAGAATAACTGGACTTCGTCACCAGAGAGAGCTCCTTCGAAGAATGCTTCAGAGCTCTCCTTCAGCGCTCGGCGACTCTCTCGGGACTCGAAGATCTTCTTCCCCTGCTAAGATCTCCTTCGAAGGCGACTTGAAGATCTTTGTAACATATGAGAATATTGATGGTGTCAGCTCAGCAATCCTGCCTACAAGAGAAGACCAGTAGATCTGGACATTTATTGAATAAATAATATTTTCTTGTCTTTTATGGTTCCTTATCAGTTTCATTAGATTAGCTTGTGCATGTAGCTTTGGTAAGAATGTTGGTCATCACGCCGACGATCTCTTTGGCAGCCCATCATCGGACTCACTTCATTACATTTGCTGCGTGTTTTTTTAATGGAGTCAAAAAGTGAGAAGAAGTCCAGTAGTAATTAAGACTTGGAAGAAAAGCCATGGTGTGCAGTCAATCGCCGAGACGAGATCGTCAACAATCAAGATCTACGTCAACAACTCCATCGGATGGTCGCCAATGAACAACATATGTTTGAGTCCACCCAAGATTTTCACAAAGAATTCCACGAATTCTGTGATCTGATGACCGACTTCATCATCCGTGTTGCTCCACCGAAAACAACAACTCAAACATCTCCAGCTCGCCCTCCCATGGATGGCGCTGGCCCATCAGCTACATGCTTCATGGGATCGTCGGCACAACATCTTCAATTTGGCTTTATACCTACTGCTCTAGCTATCTCTACACGACACACTCCAACTATGCTCCCGCCGCAGACCCTTCGGTATGCCCTCCATTGGCAGCACAACCACTGCCTACTCAATCCCAAGAACATTACCAAGACTTCGCTCCTGCGTTCGTTCCCTGTTTTTCATTAGTCCGACCAACGGTGATGGACACCATTACGACACTATTTCAAAGATTCAAGAAGGAACGATTGGCTACTGTTCAACGTTTGGAAGAAGATCGTCGGAAAACACTCCATGAGTTTATTACGTCGCCACAAACTCAACTTGAAGATACTCATTCAGAGCCTTTTTCGCTTCTCGAGGAAATTAAGAACATCTCCAACAACGTTTTTGTCGGCTCCAACAAATTCAACATTGTTCTTGAAAGTTGTCAATTTGTTTGATATTTCTGATAGCCACGAGAAGTTTTGTTTATTGGATGAGGTCGTCGCACTAAACTCGTTCGCATTTCTTTTGGATAATGTTGGGGTTAAAATTGACTACAATGTTCATACATTGGCAAAGGCTTCGCCAACATTCGCTTTATCAGTTCACGAAGAAGCTACTTCGACAAATTGGGTATTTAACCCCGGCGGATTCAATAAAGACATAAAGTTTTCATTCGGTGTCGGCTCACAACAACAATCTTCATTTTCCACTAAGGAAAAACCTCTTTTGACACCAATTTTTGTCTTTCATCCTGGTGGAAGCAAACGACGAGGTCGTCATTTTATGATAAGGGTAGGAATGTAACAGATGAGAATATTGATGGTGTCAGCTCAGCAATCTTGCCTACTAGAGAAGACCAGTAGATATAGGACATCTGGACAACAGCTTGTCATTATTTTCAAATTTGTAACGCTGAATACGTCTATATATAGGCATGCACTGTTCTATTATACAGATTGAATAAATAATATTGCCTTATCTTGTCTTTTATGGTTCCTTATCAGTTTCATTAGATTAGCCTGTGCATGTAGCTTTGGTATGAATGTCGATCATCACACCGACGATCTCTCCAGTAGCCCACCGCCAGACTCACTTCATTACAATCTCTATATTCCCGCAAGGCGATTCAAAGATTCCGCTTCCTCCACCATCAAACATTTAATGCGGCGAGCAGTGGTCTGTCACCCTCGGGCATTCTTCTACTAATTGTAACGAGCGGTGAACTGTCACTCTCGAGTACTATACTTTACTTGTAACACACCAAGATATAGTGCAATTCGGCTGACACTGATCCGACCACGTGATTTTTCACCATTTCTGGGTTTTCCAAGCAAAAAAGTTTCCTTGTCAGCTGTCAGTTCTTTACTTTGACTGTGTGTGGCGTCCGACTCACTCTCAAGCTAAGGCGGTCCATCTTGACCGGTCCGCAGAGCGTCGGACGATCCACAACAGTTTGACGCCGTCTGTGAGAAGGTGTTCCCCAGAGTTCTTAAAAGACTCTTAAAAGACTCACCTTACGGGAGCACTCGTGAATGACAACCAAGCTACCTCAAGCTCTTATAAGACACTCAAGACAGTACTCACGACAGTACTCGTAACTCAATCCCATGGAAAGGAACCCGAACTACTGTGGATCCACTCCAGGGGGCATACAAAGATATCCCCTCCCTCCCACTCACTCATCAATGTACCGCTCACGCAAGAGGGTATGGTTGCACCCGTCGTTGTGATGGAAGGGCGCATGAGCTTGATTGAGGAGCACCAAACTGAAATGCTCGCACTTCTAAGGAGCACCGGAGCGCCACTGACTCCTAATCTCGCCTCCCCTCCCCCCCCCCCCCCCCCCGAGTAAGGAGATTTGCCTCCCCCCGAGCAAGGAGATTTGACACCATCAACTCCGGATCGTGCTCCGACCGAGCACGCTACTCGCTAGTATCACGCCCCGAAGAAGAATGCTCTGGCGTGGCCAGCTCAACGTGCCCAATCCAATTGGCCAGATAACTCAAAGCTCACAGCTATCGCCTGCACCCGGGAGCAGCAGGCTTCAAGCCTGAAAATGGAAGGCTCACCCGCGAGGAGATCTGTGAGGTGAACACCGAAGAATACAGACAAGTCGCCCGACAGGCCACGTTCTCCCACCGCCCTCTTTACCACAGTTCGTCATTGGCACCAGAGGTTCTGGTACACCTGATCCCGCATGGCTTCAAGCTCCCGAACATCGAGACGTTTGACGGGACAGACGATCCACTGGAGCACGTCAACCACTTCACCACCATCATGAGTATTTACAATGCCACCGACCAACTAATGTGTCAAGTGTTCCCAACAACACTGAAAGGGCAAGCACGAACCTGGTTCCACTCTTTGAGTTAAGGAGCCATCGACAACTTTGTAGAACTAGCTCAACAATTCGCAGACCAATTCATTGTCAACCACAGAATCGTCAGGGACCCCTCTCATCTTTCAAGGATACACAAGAGCAAGGGAGAGACCCTCAAGAGTTTCTTCCACCACTTTACTACTAAGGTGCGACAAATTCCAGGGGTAGACCCTGAGCTTCTACGACGAGTTTTTCTTGGAGCACTCTGCCTAGTGGTTTCTACTCCGCACTGATGTGGTAGACTGTGCCTAGCTACCTCAATCTCGTTCACCACATCAAGGCACAAATAGCAATGGACGAAGCAATAGAAGCTCATTGATAACAATTCGAAGACAACCTAAAAAGAAAGAGGGAGCACGACCCACCAACAATACCTAAGAGAAGTGATAGGCCTCACGACTCCTCCCGCTGAGCTGGGGGGCACCACCAACATCAAACCTTCACTCCCCTCAATACCTCGTGAATGGAAGTATTGCTTGTCATCTGCTATCATCCCTTTCTTCAAAGGCCAAGGTCTCTCACTCCAAACTCTGGTGACAAATCCAAGTACTGCGACTATCACCGAGGTTCGGGCATAGAACAGAAGATTGTTCACGACTAAAAGCAGAAATTGAATGATTCATTTGCCTAGGGCTCCTTGGAAAATTTCTACAAAATAAGAGCCATGAATCAACCAATCTAGAATGAGCCTCTGTCGGCCTCTTCCTGCCAATGTAACGACCCTTCTGCTGGTCTCTCCTGCCACTCCTTCCATGTACCTCTGTCGGCCTCTTCCTTCCTCGAACAATGTGTTGGTCGGCTTCCAGCTTCTTGGCCATCTCCAAGATCTTGGCCATACTGCCGTCGGACACAAAGAGGAGTGCCTGCCTCAGCTCGTCACGGAGGCCCTTATAGAATCTCTTTGCGTAGCCTGCATCATCCAGCTGATAGGAGTCCGTAAACCGGGCTAGGTGTGTGAACTCCTGGTGATACTCCACCACTGTCCTGCTACCCTGCCTCAACTGCAGGAACCTGTCTTCTAGCTCATCCCTTGTTGACTGTGATATATAGTGCTCCAGTAGTGCCGTCTTGAACTCATCCCATGAGATGTCAGCTGCCTCCAATCCATCATATGTGGTGTCTAGTAGTGACTTCTACCACCTCTTTGCATGAGATTCCAGGCACGAAACCACCAGGGGTACTGCCATGTCTGTCGGACATTGAATTCCTGCTAGCATCTCGTACATGATGTATACCCACTCCTCAGTCCGCACAACTGTCTTCGTCCCGAGGTATGATGGAGGGGAAAGACCTCGGAAGGCACTCATCCAGTTGGCCCCGGGGTTTGGCTGAGGAGTCGGTGCCTGCTGTGCCCTGAATGCCTCCAGTATGGCAGTCAATGTCTGTCCCATCTCCGTCTACTAAAACGGAATAGGAGCCGGTGGTGGTGGGACGACGATTGGAGTCGGAGGTACTCCATGCTGTGGGGTAGGGTTCGTCGCGAGCTACAAAAGAAAATTGACACTCGTAATAGGGTTTGCCTAAAAATTCAGTTAACAGTGGATTTTTCATGTGATTCCCCATATGGGCACACCATTGCTTCCGCTGCTTAGTTTGTCCTCAAACTAAACTCGCGCGGGGTGGCCCAGAGTTTGTGGACTTTTTTTCTTCGGATCGAGGTTTGCTTTGATACCAGTTTGTAAGACCCCATTTTCTTCTTCTTCAAAAACCCGGGTCTTATGCCCAGAACCGCCGCTTTGCGGTGGCACCATCACTCAGGAAGGTCGCCACTACAAAACGCCGATTCTGCCGGCCATATCGATCACAAAAGAAGTAAGCATAAACAAACTTATAGAAGTTCAAGTCCACATCACATAGAAAATAAACTCATCTTAGAGATATGCCCACATGAAATAACTGAATAAAGATAGTAGTAGAAGGGTTCATGCCCTGTACATCAATTCCTCACTACAATTTCACTCGCGGAAGCATAATCTACTAAAGCTAATAAGACACTCACAGATCCTGTCATCGGTGCTCCCGTGCTAGACTACCCCGCCTCCAACTGCACAGGCCTCTGGTGCTGCAACATCTCCTCAGTCCCCTAAAATGATAAGGTTCACCGACCGATAGTCAAAAGACTAAGCCAATCCCACCCCTCCCCCGGTGACTCCTAGGCACCGAGCGGGAAGGATGAAGCGGAGGACATCAAGGGGTATAATCAAAAGCAGGTGACAATGAGTCTAACTATGGAAGGGTCTATCAATAAGCAATATATAGTACAATGAGTAAAGCAGTAGGAAGTAAAATCGTAGCAAGTAAGCAGTGGTAATAAGTAAAGTGATAGTAAAGAAATGCACTAAGGAAAACAGTAATAAGAACAAGTAACCATAATTTATAGGAATGCCCACACAAACCTATAGATCAATGGGTCGTTTAACAGGGCCTATCGTATAAAAGTCCCATAACCAATTTATACGATAGGGGTAAGGGTTGAAATGCAGTGTTTATGCTATGTCATGCAAGGTATGCAGTTTAATGTTATGTTCATACAAGTGTAACTCACACACTATGACTTTATGTGCAGACCTTTTGTAAGACCCCCCCCCCCTCCCCAAACTGAACCGGGTTCAGGGAGGGGGGATCTTACTGCCCAAAGATGTCCACTAGTGCTTCCCGGATGGCAACGACCCACCCTCTCAAGCACTGAGTGGTCTCCTTGTCAGGCACGAGAATCACAACATCACATCAGAACGCACAACGGAAGCAATCGAAAAAGACAAAACCGAGCTCACAGCTTGTATTTACATATTTAAAGTAGGCTGAAGCCTATTGTTTACAACCACTGCCTCGAGGGCTACATAGACTATGACAAAGACCCTAGGCTAGTCCTATACTCTAGGACTCACGTCTCAGAAGATAGGGGAGAGGCTGGAGTGTCCGATCGAGCTATCTCTAAGGCTGGTAACTCATCCTGCGGTGCGGGGGCTTCGCGCTGTCCCATCTCCTGTGATTGGTTATAAGAATAACCGTTAGTCACAGAGCTAAGTAGAAAACACATCCCCTCCCCGGATCCGTATCCAGGGGCGGGCTAAAGGACAAAAATAAATAGCCGAAGCAAAGAAGAGAGTTAGCAACAGGTAAACATATATATACATACATATATATATATATAAATAGGGCTTCCCACCCTACTATCCATAATCGCGTAGTATAGTAAATACACAGCACTATCTCGCGCATACACGCACCCAGGTATTCAAACCTGCACACACACAAAAGACCCTGTGTCGACACAGTTTAGACCGCTTTATTTCAAGTAGGGGAGCTAACCCCGCGGGCCTCACCGATGTGGCCGTCGGTGACAGTGGCTAGTCTTGCCACTTCTGAGTGTAGTCGTACCGTATCACTCAGGCCATCATGTAGAACTTGGTGTACTAACTGGATGTGAGCGACATCCGGCGAACCGATTTTTAGGCCGACCAGCGGAGGCAAAACTGCAGGTTCGGAGTGGTGATAACCTGCTGTGCACATCTCCCTGTAGCCATGAGTCGTCACCCCACCCGCACCGGTACGAACGGTCTGCGGGCGTGACCGACCCGCCACTTCCAAAATAATCTTCGAAAGCAAGCTTTATCACAGAGCAAACGCTTTAAAACTTAACGCGACATTCTTACTCGACCGGTCACTCGACCTGTGACCGGGAGGCTCGGCGGTAGGAGGGCTCCTTATTTGGGACTGACTCAGGAGGAGGGACTCAACTCCGGGTCTTCCCCAACTAAGACCTCACAGAAAGGAGGAGAAGCACCGCTTGCCAGCGTAGAACTGCGGTTAGCACTAAAATACAAAAAGTGCAGCATAAGCAGTAAGAAAGGCCGGAAGCAGGGGCCGAAATATCAGGACCAGTACGAGACTGGAGAAATGAAAGTACTGAAAGCAGTAAATAAGGACTAGTGCGAGACTGGAGAAATGAAAGTACTGAAAGTAGTAAATAAGGACCAGCGCGGGACTGGAGAATTGAAAGTACTGAAAGCAGTAAATAAGGACCAGTGCGAGACTGGAGAAATGAAAGTACTGAAAACAGTAAATAAGGACCAGCGCGAGACTGGAGAAAGGAAAGTACTGAAAGCAGTAAATAAATAAAGGGTTAGTAGTCCAATCACTCCATAATAGGAGGCTTCAACGTCGACTCCGTTCTTAGGAGGAGGTTCTGCTTTTTCCCCGTTCATAGGGGTTCTACTCCATTCCCAGGAGTTTATTTACGTTTCATGAGATTTAGTATTTTCCCTTTGCCGTGGATTCGTTCTTTTTATTATCTCGGCATTACTGCATTGCGGCGTCACTCCGCGATTTCCTCCCAATTTTCTCGTCGATATTTTAAACCTAATCGATTCCTTAGATCGATACGCATAATTTTATTATACCGCTAAAATACGCGTCGCGAGGATGCCGATTTATTCCGATGAATTTCGCTCCCTTTCGGGCGTTTATTTTGCTTGTAAAAGCTTTTAAAGGACCAAATGAAAATCTTACCACTTTAAATTTTGATAGTATTTACAAAATGCCCTAAATTAGAGCCTATGATTTTTGATGATTTTTCCCAACTCATTTGGCCTTTAACTTTCTTAAAATAAACCTTTGGTAGGGTTTTAAAAATAGTAAATGACTTCCTAAAATTCCAAAAAAAAAATACAGGAGGTGCCCCTTAGAGTGGGGCACATTTTTCATTCAGGAAGTTCCTGCCCAAAATGCCCCATTTTTCCTCAGAAAAATGGGGAAGGGGGAAGGGAGAGTGGGGTGCGGTTAGAGGCAGGGAGAAGGCACAGGGGTCTTGCACCCTGCGCCCTCCCGCGGACCCCACAGCGGATCTGCGACGGATTCGCTGTGGGGGGCACATATGTTGAGGCGGGGGCGGGAGTAAAGGAGAGGGGGGCCGCCCGATCTCCTGGGGGAGATCGGGCGGCTCCCGTCACTCCGCCGGGAGGCGGCCCCTGCTGCCGCCGGGCAGCAGCCGGATGGGGCCGGCGCCGCCCCGGTCGGTGCGCCGGGGACCGTCGACTCCTCCGGTGGTAGTCCGGCGGCCTGGCGCCGCCGGCTACCACCGGGAAAAAGAACAGAGAGGGGAGGGAGGCGGTGGCGCAGCCTGCATGCGCCATGCAGGCTCCCTGCACCGCCGCCTCCGCTGGGAGGGTGTCGGTGCCGCACCTGGTCGGTGCGTCGGGGGCCGGCGACCACTCCGGTGGTGGTCCGGCGGCCTGGCGCCGCCGGCCGCCGCCGGGGGTGGGGTATTTCCCCGTACAGGAAATAAAGAACAGAGGGGGTGGGGGGCCTGGGCCACGGGTGCCGCCGGGGCTGCGTCCTCCGGCGGCCCGACCGCCTCCTTTCGTCGGCGCAAGGGTCCCCGAGGGGGGACCTGCTTCCCCATCGCCACCTCCGGCGCTGGGGGGGGGGCTTCCACGGCCATGCCTCCACCCGAGCCTTGCAAGTCTCGGGGTGGTGCTGGCGGCGCTCCGGCGACGGGGAGGGGGTCGGCCTGGCTCAGGGGAGTAGGAAGGAGGAGGGGAAGGCTTCTACCTGAGGTGGAGGGGCTCGGGAGGTTGAGGGGCGGCCGACCATGGTGGGAAAGGAGGGTGGCGGCGGTTTGGGGTTGGGCGGGGCTCCAGCAGGGAGGAGGAGGAGGCTGAGAGGGTGGGGGGGGGGGGGGGGTTGGCACTCAGGGAGGGGGCTGAGCCCCTCCTTATATAGAGGAGAGGGAGGCCTCCCCTCTCCCTCCTTTTAGCCCACGTGAGCTAAAAGGGAGGGATGGGTGGGGGGAGATATTTTCTCCCCCCTTCTCTCTCCTGCTCCTTTGCCCCAATAGGGGGCTGCCTATCCATGAGCAGCCCCCTCCCTTGGGGAGGGGCTTCTCTCTCCCCCCTTTCTTTTCTTTTCTCGATAGATTTCAAGCTTGGTGGGGGGGGGGGGGGGGGGGGGGTTGACCGAGGTCAACTTAGGGCGGGGTCCTTCATGGTCCCGGGGTCCATTAAGATTTGTCAGGGCCGATGCCAAGTTTGTGTGCTTCACATTTCGTGCGTTGCACTGAGGTGGTCTGTATAGTCCTAAAATGGCATACTCTCCATACAACCTTGGATCGAGTCACAATGAATTCCGTTGCGCTCGTATCGTTCATACGAGTCTAACGGAACTGACAGAAGTCAATTCGGGGTTCGTATGTCCACTATTCATAATAAGAAGATAGTGGTGCGCTACGACACTCAAAATGGTCGTTTTGTCCAAGCGACCTCGGATCGAGGCACAACGAATTTCGTTGCGCTTGTATCGTTCATACGAGTCTAATGGGACTGACGGAAGTCAGATCGGAGTACGTTTGGCCACTATCCCACAATAGTGTGGTAGCGGCGCACAACGATACTAAAAAATGGTCGTTTTCTCTAAACGACCTCGGATCGGGGCGCAACAAATTCCGTTGCGCTTGTATCGTTCATACGAATCTAATGGAACTGACAGAAGTCAATTCGGGGTTCGTAGCACATAACCCCTCATCGGGTTATGTCTACTATATGGGCCTACTTTTATTGGGCTCACTAGGGCCTAGTGACCCAATAAAAGTCGGGATGTTACAATCTAATAAAAATAAAGGGATTTTCATCCCCGAAAATTGCTTAAAGTAGGGGTTAGAAAGGCATACTTGGGGAAACAGTGCCGGGTATCTTTCTCGGACGAGAGCTTCTAGTTCCCAGGTGAATTCCTCGCGTCCCCCGTTTGACCATAATATCTTGACCATCGTGATGGTTTTGTTCCGTAATTCCTTGAGCTTGGAATCTACTATCTTCACTGGTTGAGGTTGAACAGATCGGTCAGATTGCACTGACGTTGGCGGCACGGGAAGATGTTGCTCTGGTTGGCGAAGTACACGCCTTAGTGAAGAGACGTGAAATACGTCGTGGAGGTTTCCCAGTTCAACTGGCAGAGCTAGCCTATAAGCCACCGGGCCAACTCTTTCTATGACTTGATATGGGCCCAGATAGCGGGGATCCAACTTTCTCTGCTTCTTTATTCGGGATACCCCATGCATTGGTTTAATCTTCAAGAAAACCATGTCTCCTACCTTGACCTCTACTAGTCGATGACGCGCATCGTAATATTTGGCTTGTCGGCTCTGTGCCTCCAGCATACGTTCTCGAATTAACCTTATTACGGTGGTGGTATCATCTATGTAGGTGACTCCTAAAGCTTCAGGGTCTTCATCTTGTGCCCATGATAGTGGTGTTCGACAGCGTCTTCCGTAGAGGGCTTCGTACGGTGCCATCTTGATGCTCGCCTGGAAGCTGTTATTGTACGAGAATTTTACTAAAGGTAGTAATTGTTCCCAAGGCTCATTGTGTTCTAGTATGCACAACCGGAGGAGGTCTTCCATCGTACTGTTCGCCCTTTCTGTTTGCCCGTCGGTCTGGGGGTGGAAGGCGGTGCTAAAGGCCAATCTGGTTCCCAGATAAGCTTGCACTCTCCTCCATTCTTTCGATGTAAAGCGCCCGTCGCGGTCAGACATGATTGACTTGGGTATCCCGTGAAATCGGACCACCTGTTCTATGAATAGCCGAGCTAATATGTCGACACCGTAGCCTTGTCTGTTTGGGATAAAACGGGCCACTTTGGTGAGGCGATCTACTACGACCCATATGGAGTCGTTCCCTGCACGAGATCGGGGTAAGCCATGAACGAAGTCCATGGAAATATCTTCGAACTTCCATTCTGGTATGGGCAGGGGTTGTAGTAAACCTCCTGGGCTACGACATTCTGCCTTGACCATTTGACAGGTCTGACAGTGTGCTACATAATTGGTGACGTCCTTCTTCATTCCTGGCCAGTATAATGTCCTTCGCAGGTCTGTATACATTTTTACTACCCCCGGGTGTATTGAATACCTCGTTTGGTGTGCCTCGCGGAGTATCTCTTCCCGGATTCCCTCTGCAGCGGGGATGAATATGTTGTGTCTATACTGCAGGATGCCATCATACAAATTGTAGTCTTCTTGTGCACCGTGTTGCAAGGCCTGAATGATCGGGGCTGCTTCTACGTCGATCTTTTGTGCCTCTCGTATTTTGTCCCTGATGTCGCATTGTATCTCCATCCACTAAAGCTGGGCATGGTATTCCATCGGGTTTCTTCGGGCGATGAGGATAACATCCAATTCTGCAAAGGATTTGACTAATTCCTCCGGTATCATCTCTAGCCAACTCCCGGTCCTCGGAGGTTGCCGACTTAGGGCATCTGCAACCTTATTGGCTTTGCCGGGGTGGTACTGAAGGGCAAAGTCATAATTGCATAGAAACTCCAACCATCGGCGCTGTCGGAGATTTAGCTCTTTCTGGGTGAAGACGTATTTGATGCTTTTATGATCGGAGAAGATCTCGCATAGCACTCCGTAGAGGTAGTGCCTCCAAACTTTTAATGCGAAAACTACCGCACCCAGTTCTAGATCATGGGTGGCGTAATTTAGTTCGTGAGGCTTTAGCTGACGTGAGGCGTAGGCGATTACCTTGCCGTGTTGCATTATCACGGCTCCCAATCCCTTCAGTGAGGCATCATCGTAGATCTGGAAGCCCTCGGTACCTGAGGGGAGTGTCAGAATCGGGGTCGATATCAGTCGGTTCTTTAGCTCTATGAACGCTGCTTCGCATTCGGGTGACCACTGGAACGTCACGTCCTTTTTGGTGAGGGAGGTAAGTGGTAATGCAATCTTAGAGAATCCTTCTACAAACTTACGGTAGTAGCCAGCGAGGCTAAGGAAATTCCTGATGTCTGCTGCTGACTTAAGTGGCGGCCAGTCTCGTACTGCTTGTACCTTGACTTGGTGCATCGCTACCCTGTTCTTGTTAATTGTGTGTCCAAGGAAGCTGACTTCTTCCATTCAGAACTCACATTTGCTAAACTTCGCGAAGAGCGAGTGCTCCCTTGGCTTGAGCAGAACCATTTGGAGATGCCTGGAATGATCAGTTTTGCTCTTCGAGTAGATGAGTATATCGTCTATAAAAATTATCACGAAGTGATCTAGGAAGGGTTTAAACATCGTATTCATTAAAGCCATGAAGGTGGACGGGGCATTGGTCAATCCAAACGGCATTACCATGAATTCATAAAGTCCATAGCTGGAGCTGAAAGCGGTCTTGGGAATGTCTTCTTCTCGTACTCTGAGCTGATAATAGCCGGATCTTAAATCCATCTTGGAAAAGACGGACGCGCCTTGTAATTGATCGAATAATTCATCTATTCGGGGCAGAGGATAGGTATTCCGGACAGTGAGCTTATTCAGTTCCCTGTAGTTAATACAGAGACGCAGGGATCCATCTTTCATTTTAACGAATAGCACTGGGGCTCCCCAGGGCGAGGTACTTGGGCGAACGAAACCTGCGTCAACTAGCTCTTGTAGTTGAATCTTGAGCTCGGCTAGTTCCCTCGTGGCCATTCGGTATGGAGCTCGGGATATGGGTCGGGCTCCATGAGTAAGTTCAATTTGGAAGTCCACTTCCCGTTGCGGGGGCAACCCGGGAAGAGATTCTGGAAAGATGTCTGGGAAGTCCCTAATTACGGGCACTCTAGCGAGTACTTGCGTCTTGTCCTCCATCTCGAAGTAGATTAGGTACACCTCATCCTTTTGCCGGACTGCTTTGACTGTTTGCGCGGACGTTAAGATAATGCGGGTGATAGAGGGTATACCTGCTAGTGTGATAAATTGCCCATTCGGGTTCTGGAGGTGGATTTCTCGAGTCGAACAATTGATTTGGGCGTTGTGCTCGACCAACCAATCCATCCCTAAAATGATGTCGAATCCGATTATCGCCAAAACGGTTGCGTTGACTTCGAATTCTATGCCTCCTAGCATTGCTTGGAAGGAACATTTTTCTGTGGACGTCATATCTGATCCATCCGGGAGTCGTATTCGTATTGACATCCCGGATGATCGTACAGTGTTTCCCTTGTCAGCGATAAAGTTCTGTGCGACGAAGGAATGCGTGGCACCGGTATCGAACACGTTTTAGCGGGATGACCTTCTACGAAAAGTAAACCTGATAATATGTATATACTATGATCATAAGCTTTTTACAGATATACAGGAGTAGAGACTATACAAAAGGTCACAACATATATATATGACTATAACATCCTCCTAGGATATCGTAACTACTGAAAGTAGATACCTATCACTACATCTGGTGCAGGACCGTGCTGGAGATCTAACGTGTATGCCTCGAGCGCTGCTGCTCTGCCCTGTCTAGCCTGATCCCTCCTGCTTGCGGGACGTCCTCTGCGTCCACCTCGTCCCCGCCCTCTCTCCGCGGCTCCCTGTACTGCTCCTAGGCCGGGCCTACCTATAGCCTGAGGGCAGAAAGCTCGTATTTTCCCAGGCTGCTGGCCAAGGTAGCAGTTCCCTGCAAAGGGGGCATCTCGTCGTGCGGCTGGGGCGGCCTGAGGTGCTGGGGCTGGAGGTGCTGGTCGGGGCTGGGCTGCCTGCCCATATGGCTGGTGGCGCTGATGCTGTCTCCTACCCCGGTCCTGTCTGCGAGGGCCTACTCCTCTCTCTCGACCCTGAGCCCGGGGAACCTCCGCATGTCCCCTACGCTGCTGGGCCACCATCCTCTGATCCATCTCTAACGCTGCGGCGTGAAAGGCGATCGTATGGAAGGTCGACTGGGAGATCATGATCAACGCATGTCGAAGGTCATCTCGTAGGCCTCGATAGAATCTAGATGCCCTATCCCTATCTGTAACTGCCAAGGTCCCGGCAAAACGGGCCAGATGGATGAATTCTCGCTGGTACTCCGGTACCGTCCTCTCTCCTTGTCGGATCTGCAGGAAATGCTCCTGAAGTGCAATCCTATCTGCGTCCGAGATGAAGTGCTCTAGGAAGGCCTCTGAGAACTCTCCCCAGAGGATTGTGCTGAGTGGTCGCCCCCTAAATATAGAGCGGTTGGCTGCCCTCCACCAATCTCGGGCATAGCCCTCTAGCAGGGTCACCACCAAGGATACCGCGGCCACGACGGGGCACATCATCCCGACTAAGAGCTCCTCTACCCTCTCCACCCACTCTTCTGCCTGTATGGCTGACTCGGTGCCACGGAAGGTGGGGGGCCTTAGTCCCCAGAATGTCGTCAGAAGATCGGTAGGTACGATGGCCTGTTGGGGTGGCCGTAGGATGGCCGTATGGAAGGTGGCTAGCAGGGCTGCCAGTGTCCGTCCTAAATCCGTATCACCAAACGGGACTGCGGCTGGAGCGGCTGGGGTTGGTGGTGGAGTGGTAGGGTGGTACTGATCCCCAGAGGAGGACCTTCCGTTACTGGACTCCGGTATCTGGAGAAGTAACAGGCGAACATCAGTATTTGCAAAACTAAGGGAATTTTGCAGAACTGACTGAAACGAACAGAAAGCGGAAAGCGGAAAGCGTGCGGGTGTACTACTGTGCAGTCTAGGATCCTAAACCTTAAACCTAAAGGGTCCACCAGGCTTCCACTGCGTGGTTCGTCCCGAACCAAGAAACGGAACCGGGGAAGGGAGGATCGAAAGACTGCCCCATGTGGTCGGATCGTGGTAGCTCTGATACATTTGTAAGACCCCCCTCCCCAAACTGAACCGGGTTCAGGGAGGGGGGGGATCTTACTGCCCAAAGATGGCCACTAGTGCTTCCCGGATGGCAACGACCCACCCTCTCAAGCACTGAGTGGTCTCCTTGTCAGGCACGAGAATCACAACATCACATCAGAACGCACAGCGGAAGCAATCGAAAAAGACAAAACCAAGCTCACAAATTGTATTTACATATTTAAAGCAGGCCGAAGCCTATTGTTTACAACCACTGCCTCGAGGGCTACATAGACTATGACAAAGACCCTAGGCTAGTCCTATACTCTAGGACTCACGTCTCGGAAGATAGGGGGAGAGGCTGGAGTGTCCGATCGAGCCATCTCTAAGGCTGGTAACTCATCCTGCGGTGCGGGGGCTTCGCGCTGTCCCATCTCCTGTGATTGGTTATAAGAATAACCGTTAGTCACAGAGCTAAGTAGAAAACACATCCCCTCCCCGGATCCGTATCTAGGGGCGGGCTAAAGGACAGAAATAAATAGCCAAAGCAAAGAAGAGGGTTAGCAGCAGGTAAACATATATATATATATATATATATATATATATATATATAAATAGGGCCTCCCGCCCTACTATCCATAATCGCGCAGTATAGTAAATACACAACACTATCTCGCGCATACACGCACCCAAGTATTCAAACCTGCACACACACAAAAGACCCTGTGTCGACACAGTTTAGTCCGCTTTATTTCAAGCAGGGGAGCTAACCCCGTGGGCCTCACCGATGTGGCCGTCGGTGACAGTGGCCAGTCTTGCCACTTCTGAGTGTAGTCGTACCGTATCACTCAGGCCCTCCTGTACAACTTGGTGTACTAACTGGATGTGAGCGATATCCGGCGAACCGATTTTTAGGCCGACCAGTGGAGGCAAAACTGCAGGTTCGGAGTGGTGATAACCAGCTGTGCACATCTCCCTGTCGTCATGAGTCGTCACCCCACCCACACCGGTACGAACGGTCTGCGGGCGTGACCGACCCGCCACTTCCAAAACAATCTTCGAAAGCAAGCTTTATCACAGAGCTAGCGCTTTAAAACTTAACGCGGCATTCTTACTCGATCGGTCACTCGACCTGTGACCGGGAGGCTCGGCGGTAGGAGGGCTCCTTATTTGGGACTGACTCAGGAGGAGGGACTCAACTCCGGGTCTTCCCCAACTAAGGCCTCACAGAAAGGAGGAGAAGCACCGCTTGCCAGCGTAGAACTGCGGTTAGCACTAAAATACAAAAAGTGCAGCATAAGCAGTAAGAAAGGCCGGAAGCAGGGGCCGAAATATCAGGACCAGTACGAGACTGGAGAAATGAAAGTACTGAAAGCAGTAAATAAGGACCAGTGCGAGACTGGAGAAATGAAAGTACTGAAAGTAGTAAATAAGGACCAGTGCGGGACTGGAGAATTGAAAGTACTGAAAGCAGTAAATAAGGACCAGTGCGAGACTGGAGAAATGAAAGTACTGAAAGCAGTAAATAAATAAAGGGTTAGTAGTCCAATCACTCCATAACAGGAGGCTTCAACGTCGACTCCATTCTTAGGAGGAGGTTCTGCTTTCTCCCCGTTCATAGGGGTTCTACTCCATTCCCAGGAGTTTATTTACGTTTCATGAGATTTAGTATTTTCCCTTTGCCGTGGATTCGTTCTTTTTATTAGCTCGGCATTACTGCATTGCGGCGTCGCTCCGCGATTTCATCCCAATTTTCGCGTCGATATTTTAAACCTAATCGATTCCTTAGATCGATACGCGTAATTTTATTATACCGCTAAAATACGCGTCGCGTGGACGCCGATTTATTCCGATGAATTTCGCTCCCTTTTGGGAGTTTATTTTGCTTGTAAAAGCTTTTAAAGGACCAAATGAAAAGCTTACCACTTTAAATTTTGATAGTATTTACAAAATGCCCTAAATTAGAGCCTATGATTTTTGATGATTTTTCCCAACTTATTTGACCTTTAATTTTCTTAAAATAAACCTTTGGTAGGGTTTTAAAAATAGTAAATGACTTCCTAAAATTCCCAAAAAAATACAGGAGGTGCCCCTTAGAGTGGGGCACATTTTTCATTCAGGAAGTTCCTGCCCAAAATGCCCCATTTTTCCTCAGAAAAATGGGGAAGGGGAAAGGGAGAGTGGGGTGCGGTTAGAGGCAGGGAGAAGACGCAGGGGTCTTGCACCCTGCGCCCTCCCGCTGCCCCCACAACGGATCTGCGGCGGATCCGCTGTGGGGGGCACATATGTTGAGGCGGGGGCGGGAGTTAAGGATATAGGAAAACAACAATAAATCAAATGGGGGAAGGAAGAGTTCATACCACATTAACATTAACCAAAAAACATCCAGCAACCATTCATCGTTTTTTTTTTTCACTTACAATACAAGAACACAGCCAGCCATTATAAGTATGCTGGACAGGGGTACAACGGTAATCTACTTAGATAAAGACACAACATAAAAGAGGTAACAACAGGAACTGTGCCCCCAAAAAGGCAGCGCCGACACTTCAATCTATTATCGTGAAACCTGATCTTCTTCTTTCTTTTCTTGCTACAGGTAGCCTTCCTCTTTGGTATTTTGCAAGTTGATTTCCTCAGGGCTGGCTCGATTGTCGTCCAACACCCTCCCACAATCGTGACAGTCCGTCATCATGATTCTTCCCCTCAGATCTGAAAAAGGAAAGATTGGCAAGGGTTTAGTTAGGATGTCGGCTAACTGATTCTTAGTATCACAGTGATCTATGGTTATTTCTTTCTGAGCTAATAGTTCCCGTGTGTAATGGAGTTTGATTTCAAGGTGTTTGGTTTTGTTGTGGAATACGGGATTCTTTGCAAGAGCTATTGCGGAGGTATTATCCACCCAAATCTGTGTAGGATTTTGTTCCTCTTCGATGAGCTCTTGCAGCATTTTCCTGAGCCAAACTGCTTCTCTAGCCGCCTCACATAGAGCTGTGTATTCTGCTTCTGTTGATGAGAGAGCAATCGTCTTTTGCTTCTTGGAGTTCCAGGAGATGAGATTATTACCCAGGAAGAATAAATATCCCGATGTGCTCCTTCTGTCATCAGCACACCCTGCCCAGTCACTGTCGTTGTAGCCCAGTAACTGAGATTCCTTACTTTTAGTGTATTTCACCCCAAGATACTTTGTCCCGTTGATGTAACGCAGAATTCTTTTTGTGGCAGCAAGGTGTTTGATACTGGGAGCTTGCATATACCTGGAGACAATTCCAACTGCTAATTCAATGTCTGGTTGGGTGTTTGTTAGGTAAATCAGAGACCCAACTATGCTCATTTAGTTTTCTGCATCAACCTTCTCCTCACCATCCTCCTTACTGAGTTTTTCCCCAGTCGCCATGGGAGTTGACGTTGGTCGAGAGTTGCTCATTTCAAATCGATTTAGGAGATCTTCTGTGTACTTACTTTGTGATATATATGTGGCATTGGCAGTTTGATGAATCTGGATTCTAAGGAAATATCGAGTTAGCCCCAAATCAGTCATCTGAAAGGCAGCCATGATGTGAGATCGAAACTTGTTGATGGCTTCCAGGCAGGACCCAGTTATGAGAAGATCGTCAACATATAGACAAATAATGATTATTTCCTTACTTGAGTTGCGCTTGTAATAGATGGCTGACTCGCAATTAGTTCTCTGGAATCCATCTTCTATCAAATGTGAGTCAATCTTGACATTCCAGGCACGAGGGGCCTGCTTTAGGCCGTAGAGGGCCTTTTTCAATCTCAGCACCTTACCTTCTTCTTCCTCCTTGATGTATCCTGAAGGTTGTTCTACATAAATCTCTTCCTCAATATTGCCATTTAAGAAGGCTGATTGAACGTCCATTTGAAACACTGGGTATGCCAGCTGAGTTGCTAAGGCAAGCACAAATCTTATGGATTCAAAACGGGCAACAGGGGCAAACGTTTCAGCATAGTCAATTCCAGGTTTTTGGGCATAGCCCTTGGCAACTAATCTGGCTTTGTATTTCTTTATGCCCCCCTTCTCATTATACTTGACCTTGTACAACCACTTTAGGCCAATGGCTTTCTTATGTGGTGGTAGTTCAGCAAGTTCCCATGTTTTGTTATCTTCTATGGCCCTTACTTCCTCATTCATAGCCTGGACCCATTTCTCTTTGCTTGCTGCTTCAGCATAAGTTGATGGCTCTTGAACATACAGGGCAATGGTGCATTTTGATAGATTTCTGAGAGGGATTTAAATTTTCGTGACTGTGAAGGGAATGATGAGTCTTCATTGCTTGAATCCTCAATGGCAATCACTGACTCAGAACCAATTGGTTCAGGGACCAGGATGGATGGCACAGGCTCATCTTGAGAGCTGGCAGGAAGGTCCTGTGCAACCAATGGAAGCAAAGACTGACCTGGAGTCACAACCCAATTCCAAGACACGCCCTCATCAACAATTATGTTCCTGGCAATGGTAAGTTTTTTGCTTTCAGGGTTATAAATCCTATACCCCTTGGATCTCTCACTGTATCCCACAAGAATGCCCAAAACAGCCTTTTGATCCAGTTTGTCCCGGTGTGAATTCAACTCAAGATTGAATACCAAGCTCCCAAAGGTTTTGAAATGATGAACATTTGCCTTGTGCCCAGTCCAGGCCTCAATAGGGGTAGAAATAGAGAGGGCACGACATGGAGATCTGTTAAGAAGATAAACTGCTGTAACCACAGCTTCTGCCCAAAATTCCTTTGGCATATTCTTGTGCTGCAGCATGCATCTTGCCATCTCAACTATGGTTCTGTTTCTTCTTTCAGCAATTCCGTTTTGCTCTGGAGTGTAGCTCACTGTTAGTTCCCTCTTTATTCCCTGCTCTTGACAAAAGTGATCAAACTCTTGGTTCACAAATTCACCACCTCTATCTGTTCTTAGGACTTTAATTTTGGCATCCTTTTCATTCTCAACCTGAGCTTTGAAAATCTTGAACTTGCTGAAGGCATCAGATTTGAGGCTGATTGGGTAGACCCACATCATCCTGGTGTAGTCATCCACCAGTAATAAGTAATAACGGCTCATAGCTAGTGAGGGGGTACGGGATGGTCCCCATACATCAACATGGATGATGTCAAGTGGGGCAACATATTTTTTAAAAGCTTGCTGGGGAAAGGGGAGTTTATGTATTTTGTTCTTAGCACATGTATGACACAAATTGTGAGATGCAGACATTTTGGGTAACCCAATAACAAGTGCATGGGAGTGAAGAAGTTTTAGATCATCAAAGTTGAGATGTCCATACCTGTGATGCCAATGTTGGCAGGATGTCACTTCAGTGACCTTCATGCTTTGGCAGACATAAGGTAGAACAAGGGGAATACTTTGTTACTAGTCATTTTTACTTTAGCAATAATCTGGGAGGAGGCTTTCTCAGATATAGTGCAGCAATACTCATCAAAGATCAGTTTATATCCTTTGTTCAGAAGTTGGCCCACACTGAGCAGGCATTGAGCCAGCCCAGGTACATACTGAACATCAGATATAAGCTTGGTCTTTCCTGAGAGGCTTCTCACAGCAATGGTACCTTTGCCTTTAATGTGCTTGGTGCTCCCATCTCCAAGGATCACCTGAGAGTTCTCACTTTCATTTAGATAAACAAAGGCACTTTTGTTGTTGGACATGTGGTTAGAACACCCACTGTCAAGATACCACACATCATGAACTTCAATGGGCCCTTGATCATTAGTATAGAACAGAAATTCTTCTTCTTCTTCTTGACTGCCAAAGTTAGCTTCTTCCTTAGTGTCATTGGTGGGTTTCAGTTTTGACCAGCAATCCTTAGCTAGATGAGTTGGTTGTTTGCATCTCTTGCACCTATAATAGCAATGCTCCGCATCATGATTGTACCTCTTGCACAGGTTACAGAATGTAGGTGGCATATCAGATGATTTTCCTTTTTCTTCTGTGTTGAACTACACAGTTTGCTGTTTCTTTGCAGGCTGGAAGTTTACCTTACTCTGAAAGGCTTGCTCCAAGGTTTGAGTATCATACCTTTTGATACGTTCTTCATGAGCTTGAAGTGATCCTTGTAAATCTGCCAGGGTAAGTGTGCCCACATCTTTTGTCTCCTCAATAGTGGTGACAATCACTGCATACTTCTGGGTAAGTGTCTTGAGGACCCTTAAAATGATTTTCTTTTCCTCAATGCTATCTCCATAGTTCTTGATCTGATTTGTGAGGGCAGTGATCCTGGATAAATAGGATTGAGCATTGTCATTATCCTGCATCTTCAGGGTGTCAAATTCCTGCCATACGTTTTGGAGCTTGATAGAAAGGACCTTTGCTGAACCCTGAAATTCATTCTTCAGGATCAACCAGGCATCCTGTGCTGAGTTGGCCCCCATGATCTTAGGAAAGACACTGCGTCCAATTCCTTGTTGAATGTATAAGAGTGCTTTTGCATCTCTTTTAAGATTGTCAGCATAGGACTTTGCCTCTGCTGCATCCCATTCTTCTAAGGGCTTGTCGACAGTGGGTTTCGTGTATCCGGTTTGAATGAGATCCCACAGCCCTTGAGAGATGAAGAGGGTGCGCATTTGGACAAGCCACATATCAAATGCCTCCCCTTCAAAGATCGGAACTCCACTAGGAGAGTAAGAAAAATTGGACAAGGATGGGAAACTGCTGGATGAGGCCATATGAGGAAGACAAGAGAGATGAAGCTAAGAGCTAGATACACACTTGAACAAAAGGATCCTCTTGCGACTGATGGCAGACAGCAGGAGGCAACCTGGCTCTGATACCATATAGGAAAACAGCAATAAATCAAATGGGGGAAGGAAGAGTTCATACCACATTAACATTAACCAAAAAACATCCAGCAACCATTCATCATTTTTTTTTCACTTACAATACAAGAACACAGCCATCAAGTATAAGTATGCTGGACAGGGGGTACAACGGTAATCTACTTAGATAAAGACACAACATAAAGAGGTAACAACAGGAACTGTGCCCCCAAAAAGGCAGCGCCGGCACTTCAATCTATTATCGTGAAACCCGATCTTCTTCTTTCTTTTCTTGCTGCAGGTAGCCTTCCTCTTTGGTGTTCTGCAAGTTGATTTCCTCAGGGCTGGCTCGATTGTCGTCCAACAAAGGAGAGGGGGGCCGCCCAATCTCCTGGGGGAGATCGGGCGGCTCCCGTCACTCCGCCGGGAGGCGGCCCCTGCTGCCGCCGGGCAGCAGCCGGATGGGTCCGGCACGCCCCCGGTCGGTGCGCCGGGGGCCGGCGACTCCTCCGGTGGTAGTCCGGCGGCCTGGCGCCGCCGGCTACCACCGGGAAAAAGAACAGAGAGGGGAGGGAGGCGGTGGCGCGGCCTGCATGCGCCATGCAGGCTCGCTGCACCGCCGCCTCCGCTGGGACGGTGCCGGTTCCGCCCCCGGTCGGTGCGCCGGGGGCCGGCGACCACTCCGGTGGTGGTCCGGCGGCCTGGCTGCAACGCCCCTGATTTTTCCGGTATTTGTTTAATTCAGTGATAGCGTGTTAATGACGTCGGGGCGTTACTTCTAACGTCGAGTTAGCGGCGCGTTGTCGTTTGCGCGTTTTCGCGTCCGTTTGGGTCAAGTCGACCAAAATTTGCGACGACCCGGAATTGGAAAATTTTACGTTAGGAAATTAGATTATTTAATTTTAGACTTGCCTATCAAGTTTCGTCGCGATCCGAGCCATTTTGGAGCCTCGGCGCATTTTAGAAGTTTTGTATATATTTAAAGCTCGCCGTAACTTCCGTCATTCATATCTCGAAAATGGCACGTCGGATTTTGATTCCAACTTCGCCGTTGGATTCGTAGCGCTGCCTTCACTTTAGGCAAAATTTTTGTTGGATTCGGCGTTCGTTTAAATTTTAGTGATAGAATAATAATAATAATATTATTATTATTATAATAATCAGAATGTATATATATGTACATTCATGAAATGCTTGCGTCGACTTCCCTTTCCAAGCATGCGTCGACTCCCCTTTCCAAGCATGCGTCGACTGCCCTTTCCAAGCATGCGTCGACTTCCCTTTCCAAGCATGCATCGACTCCCCTTTCCAAGCATGCGTCGACCCCTTCATTCAGTTATTAATAATGATAACAATAATGATATTATTATTATTATTAAAATTATGTGATGTTGCCTAAAAGAAAACGAACCCAGCTTCTGCTTCTTCCTCATTCTGTCTGAACCAGAGAGAAAAGCGAGCGACGGGAGTGGCGATTTCTTGAATCTTCCGAACGCCGCCGACGGAGCTCCGGTGGTCGAAATCGCGAGCCGAGCATAGATTTGGAAAGCTCTCGACGAGAGCTTCGTCCTCGCGGTAATTTCCTTCCACTTCGTGAAACTTTTTCGTTAGGTCTTTTGTACCCTAACCTTTTCTAGCCCGATCTCTTGTAGATCTTGACTCCTCTCGCCTTCTCTTAACCCGATCTGCAACGAGGAGCGATTCGGAGAGTTTTTTCAGCAAAACCTAAGGCAAGTGGTGATCTTGCTCTAGTTTCTTTTTTTTTTCTTTTCCATATAATAGCCCCAAGCAGTCTCCCTTGATCTGGCTGTATTACATCTCCTTTATAACTTCTAATTATACCTGCTTATAAGTTGACATTTTGCCAGTCCATAAAAAGGCATTTTTGTTGGCATGAAATTCCCTTTGTATTTTCCATTCTTACTTGCAATATAATGTGTTATGATCTGTTGGGCTTCGCCCTTGTTCCTTGAAAGAACCATGAAAACGTGAATAATCTGTTGGAGGTCGTACACGATGTTGGCGGTGCCACCGGTGCGATGCTCTTTTAATTTAATACGCTCTGTTGGAGGTCGTACACGATGTTGGCGATGCCACCGGTGCGGTGCTCTGAGGGTCGTGACGATGTGTGATGGTATTATCCCCGCACGGCTTCTCTTTTTTTTTTCTTCTGATGAGCTGATCAGTCTCTATAAATCTGAATAAGAGTAACATGATTAATAATTTGAAAGTTGATGGTTCTTTTCTTTTGCTTATGGCGAGTTTTGACATCGCCTGTGTTCTCACCTTTGTTTGGTGAGCTTTTTCTGCTGATTTTTAGTTGTTATGCTGTTTCCTTTTCTGCTGATGATTAGATACTTCTGCTGTTTCTTTTCCTGTTGATTATTAGCTGCTAGCTTTGTCATCACTGACCCTTGCAACTTCTGTTTCCCTCCGGTCTCGCGGAGGTTTGCTTACTTTCTTGTTTTCTGCACCACTTGTACTTGCTTCTAAGGTGTTCTTTCTTTGAATGCCTCAGGTTCTGGGCAGTAGCAGATGTTAGTGCGGAGCTTCTTTAGTTGCCGTCTTCTGACTCTCTTGAGGTAGAGTACTCTGTGGACTTGTCGGCCCATGGGTTCGTGTCAGGTGTTGACGCCCGTGGTGCCGTTTGGTTAGATTTTTGTTTCACTGCTGCTGTTACTTGTTGTTTACTTTGAACAATTGTTCTGGAATGATTAGATGCGGGTTGGCTTTATAGCCCCTTGCTTAGATATGCTAAAGCATTTGGAGCATTGTGCATCATGATTTGAAATGTTAATCTCACTACTTTTTGCGCGTGATAAATCTATTTATATATATAGTAAATACACACATTTGATCTTGCATGGTGCACCTCACTAGGTCTTCATGTTCACCTAGGCCACTAAGTAATTAAATCAAGTAATTTTCCGCTGCGTAAAACTATACTTTAAAAGCGTGGACTAGTTGATCCACCTAGCCGAGGGATGTGGCTTGTTAATTTTCTGCATAAATAATTTTTGAATCGTTTGATTCGATAATAATAATTGCTTGGACTGTGATGAAGGATAAGTTGCCTTAACGTCAGTAGGCGTCCCCTACGTGATGTGGCATCACAACGCGTAGCTTTCCCTACTCTGATAGCATTTTAAATGTTGGGAAAATGCGGGTTGTGACACTGGCGCCGTCGGCCGCCGCCGGGGGTGGGGTATTTCCCCGTACAGGAAATAAAGAGCAGAGGGGGAGGGGGTCCTGGGCCACGGGTGTCGTCGGGGCTGCGTCCTCTGGCGGCCCGACCGCCTCTTTTCGCCGGCGCAAGGGTCCCCGAGGGGGGACCTGCTTCCCCAGCGCCACCTCCAGGGCTGGGGGGGGGCTTCCACGGTCATGCCTCCACCCGAGCCTTGCAAGGCTCGGGGTGGTGCTGGCGGCGCTCCGGCGACGGGGAGGGGGTCGGCCTGGCTCAGGGGAGTAGTAAGGAGGAGGAGAAGGCTTCTACCTGAGGTGGAGGGGATCGGGAGGTTGAGGGGTGGTCGGCCATGGTGGGGAAGGAGGGTGGTGGCGGTTTGGGGTTGGGCAGGGCTCCGTCAGGGAGGAGGATGATGTTGAGAGGGGGGGGGGGTTGACACTCAGGGAGGGGGTTGAGCCCCTCCTTATATAGAGGAGAGGGAGGCCTCCCCTCTCCCTCCTTTTAGCCCACGTGGGCTAAAAGGGAGGGATGGGTGGGGGGGGGGAGATATTTTCTCCCCCCCTTCTCTTTCCTGCCCCCTTGCCCCAATAGGGGTTGCCTATCCATGGGCAGCCCCCTCCCTTGAGGGAGGGGCTTCTCTCCCCCTTTCTTTTCTTTTCTCAACAGATTTCAATCTGGGGGGGGGGGGGGGGGGTTGACCGAGGTCAACTTAGGGCGGGGTCCTTCATGGTCCCGGGGTCCATTAAGATTTGTCGGGGCCGATGCCGAGTTTGTGTGCTTCACATTTCGTGCGTTGCACTAAGGTGGTCTGCATAGTCCTACAATAACATACTCTCCATACAACCTCAGATTGAGGCGCAATGAATTTCGTTGCGCTCGTATCGTTCATACGAGTCTAACGGAACTGACATAAGTCAATTCGGGGTTCGTATGACCACTATTTATAATAAGGAGGTAGTGGTGCGCTACGACACTCAAAATGGTCATTTTCTCCAAACGACCTCGGATCGAGGCGCAACGAATTCCGTTGCGCTTGTATCATTCATACGAGTCTAGTGGGACTGACGGAAGTCAGATCGGAGTACGTTTGGCCACTATCCCACAATAGTGTGGTAGCGGCGCACAACGATACTAAAAATGGTCGTTTTCTCTAAACGACCTCGGATCGGGGCGCAACGAATTCCGTTGCGCTTGTATCGTTCATACGAATCTAATGGAACTGATAGAAGTCAATTCGGGGTTCGTAGCACATAACCCTTCATCGGGTTATGTCTACTATACATGCCTACTTTTATTGGGCTCACTAGGGCCTAGTGACCCAATAAAAGTCGTGATGTTACACCTTTAGTCCCCCCTTTTTGGAGTTAGCAAAACTCTCAGGATACTTCCGTAGTGGCAAACCGAAGCGGTGGGTTGGGCCTCGCCCACCTCTAGGTTGGTATCTGCAATACCTAACCTAGACCTTTCGTACGCCTCAACGCTAAGGACACAACAATGGAGCTCATGCGTACTCTTACTGGCTAGTTCACCAAACTTTTCTTTGGTAAAGTGTTAACCACACTTACCGAGCCAAAGTATCGACGTCGGTGCGACGACCGTCAACACTAATGACCCACCACCTTTATGCACATACAATATGTTCCAACTATCTCCAAGCCCTAAGCTCCCCGGACTAACCTGTCCGACACAATAACCTTCTGAGCCACCAGCTCACCGGACTAACCCGTTCGTGCCAACAACCACCAAGCCTACCGCTCGTAAGACCAAACCTAAGTAACCTCCTTAATCATGGGGTGTGGGTGTGTACATTAGTAAGTTAATCTTGCACCGCCATTTATTCCTACATTTTTGGGTTAACCATGGACTTCCCGAGGACTACCCTATGAGGGGCTCGCTACGGTACTAGGAACTATAATGGGATGACACCCCAAAGCTCCCTTTCCAAGACACTTAATGTTATTAGTGACTACCCATAAGTATACCCTTCTTATCATTACACTTGGATTACCCTACATATTTTATGACCTTCTAAGGGGAAAGACGATCTTTCGTCGGTCCCGAACACGAGCATACCCCTTAGCTTATCGGGTACACCCAACATATAGACCCCTAATGGTGACCTCACATCTCAACCAGACTAGGCACACCATCTACCTTCCATTTCCACCCAATGATCCACAAATTACTCAAGTTTTACAGTTTTACTATACGTAGACCAAATGAGTTATATGAGTTGCATAAGAGGAGATAATCCAAATATTCATCCAACTGACTCAAGATTAATACTGGGAGTCTATCATGATATTTTAAGACTAAATCCATAGGATCATATTTTTCCTTAATTATGTAGCATTTATTTTAATTTCTCCAACATTGGCCAAGTATGAAATTGAACATGAAGTGTAAGGTATTATTATGATATGGCCCCATAAAATTATGGTAAATCTAAAAGGTCAAAATAACAGTAAATACAGAATATCACAATTTTGTAGTAAGGGGTTGGTCTCTAATTATAATAATGAATGATTACCCCAAATTAGAAATTAAAGATGAAACCACCAAAAATACTTTTCCAAAAATTATGGGAAAATTACCATGTCTTAATATTAATCATAAAAGTCTACTGACTAAATTTCAGAATTTATCAGATCTATTTAGTCACATAAATAAATATTCCAAGCAAACCCATAATAGGGAAAATTGTGAAGTAACCTACTGATAAATAATTCCAAAAATTATACAAAAATTCACAGAGCTCTCTAATGCCCTAAAATGTCATACTACCAAGTTTCATAATTTTCCAGAGGATATTTGACCCTCATTTATTTTACATATTTCTAAGACAAAATAGATGACTTGTGAATGAAGTGCTAATTAAATCAATTCAATAATTACACAAAAATTACCAGAGATCTATCTCATGATTCTAAGTGATCTACCAAACTTTCATCAACATCCAAGATAATTTGAGCATGTAAATTCCTTTTATAAGAAGGTCCCCAAAAAGGTTATAACCTAAATCAGAGGGGATAAGTACTCCTAAAATTCTCATAAAATTTCTTAGAGCATATCCACCCCACATCACACCAAATGGCTCATGGGGGTGTCTTAGGTGAACCTAATTAAACCAGTGGCCAAAGTTTCACTCCACCTTGATGAGATTTGACCACTTAATCCAATTATGTGCACTTTTGACCAAGTTTGACCAAATTTGGGTTAACTAATTACCCAACCAAATCAGTCCCAATTGGGCTGAAATTTTTACCATGGTTATATAATAACCCTAAAGAGTACCCACCAATTTTTTTTTTTTTTTTTTGGGGGGGGGGGGGGGGGGGGGGGGGGAATTGGAGATCATTAGACCCTATAATTAAATAATATATGATTTATTAAATTATTACAAAAACTATAGAAAAATATTTTCCAAAAATTCTCATCTTTGGAAATGTTAAGGGTGTAGACACAAATAACCTATATGTTTCAATTTTCAAGTCAATCCCATGACCCAATCAAAAGTTATTCAAAAATTAGTGGTTGTCCTACCCTAGGGACCAGTCCCACCGAAATGGTTCTACAGAGATCTACAGTACTCCTTTTGGGCTGAAACAAATTTTAAAATAAAGTACACACCAAGGGATACAACTTTGATGTTGGGCACTCTTCATCAGAGGGGCCCAAGTATTTTTAATAATTTAATCTAGGTACAACAAAAAGTGTGACATAAATACAAATCATAACATAATAAATTAATTTGATCTCAGCACAGATCTTGACGCAAATCGTGCGGCCCTGGGTCATCGTCTACCTTCAACCAAGGGCCCAGATTGCCCACGCCTGGGCCTCCTTTCTCCTCGTTTTCCCGACCACCTGAGCGCCGGCCCGGCCGACCAATGCCACCACCACCTTCGTTGATGTGGTGGCCGGCGATTAGGGGTGGTTGGACGGCCGGAGGTGGCTGGAACGAGGAGTTTTAACGGGGGAAAGAGGGCTCGAAACGAGCCCTTTTGGGAGCTTGATTCGAGCCCGATTTGGCTCGAATCAAGCCCCAAACCAGATGAGGATCTAGCACTAGGGGAGGGAGGTAGGATCGGACCTGTGTGGCGGCCTGAGGTCGTGGATTCCGGCGGGTTGCCATGGCCGGAGCTCGAGCTTTTGGTGCCATGTCGATCTAAGCCTCCTCTGCACGATTCTCACTAGAAGAAGGGGGGTTTCACTCCTCTCACTCCTCTCACTCCTCTGAAGGTGTTAAAGAGGCTAATTAGAGGCAAGAGGGGGGTTTCACATGGTGGCCATTAATGGCCTTGATAGAGAATTTCAGTTTCATTTGGGGGAGGTGAATTGGGCATCAATGTGTCCAGGAGAGGGCTGAAAACTCCTCCTCTCCCCAAGAGGAGATGAATGGTGCCATCAATGGGGAAGATTGGAGGTTTCTTCTTCCTCCCCATTAACTCCCCCTTCTCTCTCCCTCTCTTTCAAATTGGGCTTTCTCTCTCCTAGCCAATTCTCTTGAAATTGAATGGCCAATTCAGTAGCACCCAACCCCATTAGGTGGTGGACCACCTCAATTGGGTATAGCCCAAGTGAATTGGGCTTGATTAGGTTAAAATATGTCATTTTGACCTAAATTTAGCATAAGGTTGACTTTGGTCAATTTGACCATTTAGGTTGACCCCCAATTGGTGTCTAGTCACCCATTGGTCTCCCTTAAGGGTTAGGAAGGTCTAGGTAGGGTCAATTTGGCAAGATGACGGTGAATTGACCCTTAGTAGGTCACTTTGACCAAAATAGGGCTAGGGTTGACTTTGGTAAAATTGGCCAAATTGGAGGCCCCATGATGGGGCTTTTTGGTCCATTGGGTCCCTAATATCCTTATAAGGGTAGGGGTAAGATCCATTTGGCATGGTGGAGGCCAATTGACCCTAATTAAGCTACTTTGACTAATTTAGGGTTAGAGTTGACTTTGGTCAACTTGGCCTCTTTGGTTGGCCCCAATGGGTCCCTGGTGCTCTAAGGGGACCCCTAATGGGTTAGGGATATTATGGTGGGGTCAAGGGATCATGGCGAGGCCCTAAAGTCCAACCCTAGGCTTGGTATCTGAAAATTGCTATTTGCAGACCACTTGAGTTTTCTCCTTCTTACCTAAGTTCACATGATTCTGAGCTCTTCCTATGGTTTGTCATGACCTAGTCATGACAAAACCATCTTAGGTGTCTAGTTGTTTGGGGGATGTTACACATTTTGACATTACTACTGAATTGGCGCCTTGCAAATGAAGGAGGGGAGGAGTCGTCCATGACCACACGGAGCCCAGGGGCGCACCTCCTAGTGTCGGTCGTGGCCAAACGGTGGTAGAGAGGGGAGGTGGTAGTGGAGATATTTTTAGTGGAGATCACGATGCTCGTGCGCATCAAACCGTTGGTTCCTGCAAAAATAGCATGATTGATCGAAATACTTACAGTATTTTTAGAATACTACAGTATTCCGCAAAAAATGCCGTCGTAGGATATTAGATTGTACGTCTGTATTGTTTCTCCCACCTAAAACTAGGTGGGAGAAACACACCTAAAATTTTTTCGTGGTAGTGAGGGGCACCCCCCTCGCGAACCTAACATTGGGGCTTGATGCCCTGACACTCTGTAGGGTGACCTGTTGAAACCTGTATTTGGCCCAACGAGGAGTTCGGACCCCTGTAAAGGGGGGCAGCTAGCACCTACTGATCCAAAAAGGGGAACCAGACCGGAGACTTGGAGCTAGACACAGACTCTTGGCCACAGCGCGAAGGTCCCGCCACACACCCGGAAGATCTTTAGAGTGTTTCCCCTCCCAAGCCAAAGTTGAAGCTGGACACCCTTGGAGAGCCTGAGGAGCTAACCAAAGAACTTAGAGAGGAAGAAATCAAGAATTGGACTTGTAATCCTCTTCAAAGGTGCCCTTCAAGGTCTATATATATATTTTCTCTTTTGGTCTGCTAATAGCGAGAATTCACTTTTTGGTTTTACTAATCACACCCCAAATTGGTCTGCTAACAGCCTAACTCCGTTATTCTGAAGGGCTATTGACAGCCCACAAAGGGTATCTAGGTAATTTTCCCACTAAGGCCCTCTGGGCGAGTGGTCCGTGAAGGCAACACTCATCAGGCCTCTCGCACACTAGATTCTCCTGGGCGAGCGGTCCGTGGGGGCATCACTCGCCCGATACCTGACTCTCCCAACGAGTGGGGTTCCGTCCTCACTCGCCTAGCCTTCCGCGCATTCGCACTCCTAAGCGAGCGAGTGCCTTGCGGAAGAGTTTCACACTCGCCCTAAGGCTCCCCTGCCCCTCACATTACACTCGCACGGATATCAGCCTGGCTCGAAGACCCCCTCGCGGCCCGCTCGCCGCGAGGCGGCGAGCCCTCGCGCGCCTCGCCCTCGCGGCCCGCTTGCCGCGAGGCGGAGAGCCCTTGCCTGCTTCTGGGGCCCTGCGGAGACAACAACCTGAGATTTTGCCGAGCCAGCACCCTGCGAGATCTTTTAAGCCGCCCTTGATCTCATTTGACCTCGACGAATTACGGGTTATACATGACCGGCTTGGGCCGTTTAACATATTTTTTAGCGGGAGAACGTGGTTCTCGACCCCCGCAAAAGTGATGTACGTTCATGTTAGCAATGTTAAAAGCACCTCAAAAATCGCAATCAACACACCCAAAAAATCTCAAAAAAACAAACAAACAAAAACCAATCAGGCATCGCCTTTAAGCGCGCCCGCTTTCTCTCTCTCTCAACGTCTCTCTAACCATCGATGCCTGCGCTTCCAGCGGGTGCGAAGAGAAGACTATCACCATCTTCTCAAGAAGATCGGAGAATGGTGGCGAATTAGACAGTTTCGCGATCGCGGGTGTCTTAAACACTTGTTCGGAGAAAAAGGATTTGGAACTCGACATTCAGCCCCACTGCCGCGCTTTGAAGCTCAGGTGGAACTCTCTCTCTCAACGCGGTGGTCATGAACTGTCATTCTTGAACGCCTGACCTTGCTTCGTTTGGCGCGGCGGCGGCGGTCGTGAACATAGTGGTCATGAACTGTCTTTCATGAACGCCCGACCTCACATAAAAAATTCATGCATTTTATGTTCAAAACTAGTTTATTTACTTTATTGCGGTCATAATCTTTGTCTTGCCAAACATACATCCTATGATAATGGCGTTTTTGACAAAATTCACCGGAGCAAATAAGCTGCTCCAAACGAAGCCCTTATCTAACAAAATTCAAGCATTTTATGCTCAAAACTAGTTTATTTTCTTGGTAGCGGTCGTAACATTTGTCTTGCCAAACATGCATTCTATGATAATAACGTTTTTGACCAAACTCACCGGAGCAAATAAGTTGCGCCAAACGAAGCCTAAATCTGCGCTCTAAGCCACCAAGCTAGGTCGGAGCAGCACCAGTAAAAAATTACAAAAAAAATGGCATGCTCCATATTTTTTTTATATAAAACACATTAATCCTTAATTTGATTGTGCACAAGAAAAGAGAGCTCATTCGCAAAACACGCTGACAGAAATCAAGAGCAATTGCAAATAATGAATTTAATATTTAGTGTGGCAATAACATGTTGGTGTGTTAATATAATATTTTGGTCTCTTAATATAATGTGGTTGTCATAAGACTAATTTGAGTATTTTGCCCACATTATCAATTAAAAAAGGGTGTTGATATTCATAGACCCTCTTTACTATTTGTAGCCATTGGCTATTTGTCGACCCTGAAATTACAATTATACCCCAAGACATTATTCGTACCCCAAGACACTTTTTGACAATTTCTTTAAGGAGAATCAAGGCGTGCCGAAAGAACTCATAGAGCGGGTGCGAACGGTCGGAGATGGAGAAGTACACCAACGATGAGTCCACCGGAAAAACATGGGGATACGAAAGCAAGCTTACCAACAATGCTTGCATTCAGCTTAGAGAGGGAAGATTACTTTTTCCAGCTCGTCTTTCTGCCGGTGAAGGCCGACCTCATCGTTTGGCCCGCGGTGCTGGCGGACATGTGAAATCCACGGAACAACAATGTCATGGTTTCATCTGAACTCCAACATCACAATTAATTGGCCAGGAATTCACGCGATTTAGCGCATTCCGGCAACTGAAATCCCATTTTCTATCAAAGAGAATACAAAATCAGCTTGATAGGATGACATTCAAAACCCTAATTAATGTCAAATATAAGAACCTGCTGTGTGATGGCCTTGGGGAAGAAGTGGTGGTGGTGTCTGTTAGCGGAGGAAGGAGGAGCCGAGCTCTAGAATTGGAAATGCCCAAGAACTTTTTGGTCGGGCAACAACTTCAGTAGCAGGATAAGGGAGGCTTCGGTAATGAACCGGGGATGGTAATTAACCTATGGAGGCTGCTCGCCGGGCGGAATCTAGAGAGGAGCGTCGGGCGTTGTCGTGTGTAAGAGGCGAAGGAGGAGAATAGGAGGCGTGAGGCATGGAGCGATTTTTCCGTCCGGGCTGGAGATTTGAGGAGAGAGAAATACACTTTTGCATGAGGTTAAAAAACTCTTTTAATTTTTCTATATAGGGAGTCAAAATGACTTTTTGCATTTTGCGCTCTGAAACTTTAAAATTGGCACTTTTCACCCACCGATTTCAGATTTCTGGCACATTGCACTCCCTAGCAGAATTTTTAAGGGTTTCTAGGTTCGGGCAACAATAGAAATTTAACATTTTTGCTGTGCAAATATAAATTTGACAAAATTCGGTGCAATGTGCAATAAAGATTTTGCATTTTTACTGCTGCCCCGACTAAATACCCTTGAAAATCGGCTAGGGATGCAAAGTGCCAGAAATCTGAAATTGGGGGAATGCAAAATGCCAATTTTAAAAATTCATGATACAAAATGCCAAAAATCCGTATTTCACGTGCAAAGTGCCAAAAACCCTAGTACAAATAATCATAAAGTCTCTCTAAATATCAACACCCTTAAAATATGGTGATTGTTATCCGCAAAGCAGTTTTGGCTATCCGCACTCTATTTGTATGAGTTATATACATGCCTTTTAGAAATACACTTTGTACATGCATTTTTAGGAAAAGTGTTCAACACATTTTCTAAAAATGCACGCACAAGATGTATTGCCGCCCCGATTGAAACTTGAGCGTAACTATAACGAATTTTTGTGAGTACGTCTTGTCCATGCATTTTCAGGAAAAGTGTTCAACACGAAAGTTGTATATCTCGACGAGATCTACAACTTTAATGTTGAACACGTTTCCTAAAAATACATGTACAAAATATATTTTCAAAAGGCGCGTATATAACTCATACAAATAGAGTGCGGATAGCCAATACTGATTTGAGATAACAATCACCTAAAATATTCAAATAATAATATGAGCCTTTTTCCTCCCACCTTTTCTCCCCCTTCCCTTCACCGTCGATTCATCTTCCTGATTCTAGACAGTACTCACCTTCCCGCTGTTGAGCTCTGCCAGTTTTACACCTCCGGCGCCATGGACTATCGCGACGCAGCTCTCTACCAGAAGAACAGGTTGCGGGATGAGGTGCTCTATCTTCACGGCCTATGGAACCAAGGGACTCACTGTTCATCCTCCAGCCCTAACCCCAGTTTCAATCATCTTGGTCCGAGATCCCCAGTTAAATTCAAAAAAGATCAAAATCACCGCAGTCTAAAGAAGACGCCGGTTGTTTCGGAGAAAGAGTGGCCAACGAAACCTGCTCCGGATCCCAACGCCGTAGCCACCACAGGCTGGTCAGTACCGCCGCCAAAGCGTACTCCTCCCTCTCCCTCCGCCGAGAATGTTTCGGCCGCCCTGGCTGGTCAAGCGCAGAGAAACGGCGTGGAGGCCTGTAAGAACTTCTTCATCTTCTCCACCAAGTTCGTTGATGAGGAAGGAGACGAGGTCAGCGACATAGAGGAAGACGATGGCGAGGACGAAGAGGCCGAGGATGGGGCTTTTAGGTTTTTCATGGAGCTCCTTACGAATGACATCGATCTGAGGAGGTATTATGAGGAAAATCACGAGAAAGGCGTGTTCGTGTGCTTGGTTTGCGAGGGCAGTGGGGCGAAGAAAGGAAGAACATTCGGGGATTGCATTGGTCTGGTTCAGCATTGCAGAAGTGTGAGCAAGACGGGATGGAGAGCTGCTCATCGTGCTCTTACCAGGGCTTTATGTAGGGTGATTGGGTGGAATTTCAACCGGCTTCCATTGTTCGTCTTGGATCTTGAAGAGACTCTGGGCCAGACATTGGCGAGCGAGGCTTCTCGGCTGCAGGTAGCGCTAGAATTCTCAATGTAAATGTGTCTGGACAGTTGATTTCATTATGATTCTAATCTGTTCTCTGGTTTAGGGTAGTAGTGGGATGATGAGTTGAAGAGGAAGAGGAATTGGGGGTGGAAATCTGAATTTAGGGTTTAGTAAATCCTTTATGCTTGCCATTACTGGAGAAAGGAGCCTTGATTTTGAATTCTTAGGCATTAAGCACCTTGCAATTAATAAGAGATTTTTGCACATTGCATTTTAAACGTTTAATTTTTGCCCTTTGCGCTCCCAAAAGCTTCAATATTGGCATTTTGCACCCTCTTAATTGAATATTTAGGGTGCAACATGCCATTATTAAAGCTTTAGGGGGTGCAAAGTGCCCAAATTAAATATTTAGGGTACAATGTGCAAAAACCTCTTAATTGAAGGGCACTTAGTGTCGAAGTCCCTTTCATTTAGGTTGCCTAGATGTGAGCGGTGGATAGGAGTGAAGGGTTGATGGTATCTCGGTTAGGCCGGATCTAATTGGATGTGTCAAAATGAACTTGTTGCCGCCGATAGAGGACCCGTTTGCCCTAGGAAAAGGTGAAGGGCGGTGAGGAGAGGGAAAGCAAAGAAAAAGTAAATTAAAATTCATTCGTAATTGTTGATACCAAAAAACGTACCTCCAAAACTCACACTAAGAGAAGGATGAGGAGGAGACTGCGGAGTGTAGGTTACTTAAGATGAGAGATGCTGAAAAGGAAATCGGGAAGAGAAAAGCTACTTTGATTGACCTCAAAAAAGGAGGTATAGAGGAATCTAGAAGCAGGGCAGGATTAGAGGTAGAAAAGCGACATAATTCGAGACCGCTTACACAGGTTGTAAGCTGGAGGCTCGAAGCAAAAGTCCTTTTCCAGGTACCCCTACCCCTCTATTTATAGACGCAGAGGCTGCCCAAACGGGCAGGTCCAAAAATTACGGGCTGCCCGTGATACAGGAGAGCCGGGGTAGAGAAAGGAAGTGCTAATAACAAAAAGGGAGAAAAAGACCAGACCGCGCGGTCTGACGATCTGACTGGAGCTTGACCGCCGATCACTTGGAAGGCATCCCTGGACCGGAGAGAGGCGGTCTCACAAATCTGAGACCGCTGGAAAGGATCACCCTGACTGAGAAGAGAGGTCGCGGATTTCCGAGCAAACATAATCCCCGCACATTTTTAAGTTGCGTTGGAACTTCGAAAATATAAAATTTGACCGCCGATACCGCGACCGTCATTAATGCGTCGAGGGTCTATAAATACGGCTTTTGTGGCTTTAGAATTCATAACTTTCTGAAAAAGCAGGCGACCTTGATCTTCGAGCGGTCACCGAAATTCAGACAAAAACGATCTCTGCAATGGTGACCGTGCTGCCCCTCCTAAGTCATAAATCTCCAGGAGTGGAGTCTCCCGAGAAAAAGGAGACCACCAGCTCGAAGAAGGTGGTGAAGGCTGTCAAATCTTCAACTAAGGCGAGCACGTCAAAGGAGACCGCGCGAACTTCTCCGAAGAAACAATCCGACCTATCGGAAAAAACGGTCTCGCCGACCTATACTGCTGTTGTCTTATCAAATAGCTCTTCAGGGCCTGCAATGAATCTTCCTGATTTTACCATTTCTTTTAACTATCAAAAAACTCTGGAAGCGCTCAGTCAGACCGCTGCTCAGCATGGCGAGATCGTTTCAACTGAAACCATCCTGGCTGGAATGCAGGAGAAGAAAATTGAAGCCGAGAAGATCAGGCAAAGGATCGCCGATTCCCAGGATACTGCGAAGACGAGAAAAAGAAAGAATTCAAATCCTTCTACTCAAAGCATTAAGAGGAAAAAAGATGAAGGTACTAAGGATGTGATCGCTCCAAAAGCGGTCACACTCCCTGAAGGCGGCGGTCTTAAGCATCCCGTGGATGCTTCTACGAAGGCAAGTGGTGCGGTTGGTCTCTTTTTTCCTTTTGCGATCTCAGCTTTTTCAAGAGAAGAGGGCTCCGAATTGATCGCTTATCTTCATGAAGCTTCTTTTAATGATTATTCTTTTTCGACATTGCAGGTGCTTGATCCCTTCGAGGCCGCAAATCTCCAGGCGGCTATCGCTGAAAAAGAGGTCGCTGACAGGGAGAAGGAGACCGCTACAGTAGCGATCAGGCTGAAAGAGGAGATGGAGAAGAAAAAGAAAGAAGAGAAAGAGAAGAGAGAAAAAGAGGAGAAAGAGAGAGAAGAGAAAGAAGAAAAAGAGAAGAAAGAAAAAGAGGAAAGAGAGAGGAAGGAAAAAAAAGAAAAAGAAAAGAAAGAAAAAGAGGAGAAAGAGAGGAAGGAAAGAGAAGAGAAAGAGAAGAAAGAGGAAGAGAGGAAAGCAACACTGATCACTGCAGAGCAAAAACATGAGGAAGAGAAAAGAGTAACTCTGCTCGCTGCAGAGGAGGAAGAAGAGAAGAAGAGAAAGGCGGTCTTACTGGCCGCATAAAAGAAGAAGAAAAAGAAGAAGATTTCCGAGGAGAAAGCAGAGGAGAAAAGCCGGCAGATCGCCAAAGAAAAAGCCGCGCTTTCTAGCAGTCTGCCGAACCCTTCCGCTGCTCAAGAAGAGAAACTAGACCAGGCTGCAGCGGACCGCGCAATAGCGGTCTCCGCCCTGCGTACTGGTAAGGCGAAAATGGTTACCAGACCGTTAGAATTTCTTCCTTTGCCTGCCGTTCGTCCTGCATCTCCAAAAAGAAAACGTGAGATCGTCATCATCGAGATTGACGACATTCTTGTTAGCAAAGAGGAGTTAAAAAGGAGAAGAAAAGATGGAGAAAGGTCGCAGAAGAGAGAATTGGAAAGAATGGACCTTGAGCGCTTAAGGGGATCAGACCGCCTATTATTGACCGCAGAACCCGCAGTCACAAAGGATATTGAAAATATTTTACGTGACTGCGGTCTTAATTTCTTTCCAAGCACTCTTTCTGCGCGAACTCTTTTATTTTTGACCTGTTGATAGTTGAGCTAATCATCAAATTTTTCTGACCGCAGATGATAACGTTGTCGAGATCGAAGAAGGAGAACTTCCACCGCAAGAGATCGTGATCCCTTCCCAGCTCGCTAACATCCTTACTCCAGTCTTTGAGGATATTCACTCCATGCTGATTCGGGAGCGGATTCACAATGATCAACTCCGAGATCTCGAAGAAAAACTGCGCGCCACCGAAAAGCAAGTTCGTGAGGAGTGCGGTCTGAAGATCGATGAGCTCGCTCGAGCGCTTCGGAAAGCGGAAAAGGATGCTGAATACTATAAAGGGAAGACCGCTGCTTTATCTGCTGAAGTCGCAATGTTGAGGGGCGGAGCTGCAAAAATGTCGATGAGGGCGGGGACATCTGGCGATCATCCAGAAGAGAGACCGTCCTCAGAGATAGTGGTTATTCCCATGGAGCAGGTAGACAGGGAGATGTCTAGGATTGATCGGGCTGCAATGTCCGCCATTCAGAACCTGGTGTCTGTCTTAATCGCGGTTAATGAAATGGAAGACATCGCGGCCCATGTAGGAAGGAAGCGGTCTTATAAGAAATAAACTTTAATTATTAATTTCATGCGATCTTGTAATGTTTACTCCTGGACAATCTTGATTTTGTAATATGTATAATTTCCACTATCTGCGATCTCTATGATGCTGTGGTTATTTTTATGATTATGTTGCTCATCTTATCATGCTGCCTGAGATGCTGGGGTCTCAGATTATTGAGACCGATCATTTCTGTGTTATTTGTTAATTCTTATGCAGATTTGGCAGTCTGGGTGGTTTTACTGGGCGGCCTGAGAAAAAAATCATCATTACGAAAATATCTCTCGATTTCTATAAATAGCTGACCTAGAAATCTTTAGTTTATGTTTTCTGAATGCGCCCTAAGCACCGGTCTCAACGATCTCCAGTTATGGTGTCCGCGCGATCTTCCTCTGCTGAAATCTTCTTGAAAGCCGATCACAAATCATGCCGCCTTTCCAAGGATGAATATGTGAACTTCTTGGAGAAGCACATGATTCAAAATCAGATCGTTGTGAGACCGCCAGAGGAGGATGAAGGGTTAAACTTTGGAGAGGAGAACAAGTTTATTATCCCCATCGATCACTTCGATCATGAGTTGAAAATCTCTCTCCCTTGGGAAATCCTTGAGGTGATGGAATATTATGGATTGGTGTTCGCCCAGCTGCCTCCGAACTCGATCGGTCTCATAAATGTTTTCATCAACTACTTGAGATCGGAGAAAATCAAATTCACCATGACGCTCTTTCGTGCAACTTTCACTGCAAAGATCTTAAAAGAGGGTCAAAAGAAAGAAGAATTCAAAGGACTGATATATTTTTCTACCGAAGGAATTAAAATTTTGAATCTTCCTAACAAGGTTCCTTCCTGGACAGAGAGGTTCCTTGTTTTTGCGGGCGATCTCGGCGGTCCCCAGAGCCGACCTTCTCCGCGACCTGAGAGCGTCTTCAGAAAAAACAAAACTCAGAGGAGAAGCTGAAAATCTTGGCTTTCCTGGCGGGCAAGCGGCTGGACCTCATTTACTACCTAGCGATCTGGCCCGAGATCGCTGAAATTTCTCCAGAAGAGAGTGAGTATTTCTTCCAGTGGTCTCCCACGATCTCTTCACAATTTCTTATTTTACTAACTTTCTTTTTTCTTTAGCGACCTTCGCGATCCCAGCGAGAGCTCTCATGTCGCCAGCGGAAGAGGTGCTTACTCAAAGGGAGAAGAGATTAAGGAGAGAAGGAGATCGCGAGGTCGCTGGGCTCAGCAGCACACTTGAGACCGCCAGCGAACCATCTCATATGCTTGGCTTTATTAAAAAACAAAAAGATATCAAAGGTAAACCCATTCTCAAATGGGGTGCTAGGGAAAGACCGTGAGGGTCTCCACCGATCTCCCTCTTTGGAGTGGAAAACTGACCCGCCACGCCTCTGCGGTCACTTCTGCTTTATATGGAAAGAGCAATACATCGGAAGCGTATAGTTTTGAGACCGATATGCTCCCTGTCATTTGCGCTCAAGCGACCGTTAAGAGCACGGTCTTAGATCACCATATGGGGCGATCTCTCCGAGGTGCTTTAAAGAGATCGAGATCCTGCATGAAGAACGAAGGGTAAGATAATTTTTCCTGATGTATCAAACTCTTTATCATGATCACGCGGTCTAATTATTTTCTTTCTGCAGCAAGCAAGGGAAGCTGCTTATGATCCAGAAAATCCTGAGTTCCAGAAGGCTCTAATGCAACATATAAAAGAGACCGCTGACCAGGTTATTTCTGAGATCCGGGACCGCGGAGGTTTTATTGAAGAATTCAAAAACATCAAGTTTGCCGATCTCTTCCCTGAAGCGGCGAGAAAAATTGATGAACAATCAGTGACCGCGGACGAGACCGCTGATAAGGAAGAGGAAGATATTGAGATCGTTGATGAAGATAGAGCAAGTGGGAGCCAATACGTTGTGGGCCAGGATATGAGCTCCGGAGCGGGCTCGAGCTCTGGATCCAGAATTCCAGGAGGGAGCTTAAAAGAATCATCCGAAGAGACTGACTCCTCCTCCTCAGATGAGCGATCTCCCATATGATCAAAGAATGAATAGATACAAACAATCTTGTTGTTGGGTCCGAGATCGCACCTCCGAGAGAAACCAGAGGCTGCGGGTTGCCGGTTACTTTTTGTGTAGAAGGATGAGACCGCCAGCAGCGGTCAAGGCCAGACTTCGCCCGCCGCGGCAAATGCCACTCCTGCGACGGGCTTTCCTTTGATTAGAAAGAAGTGGTTACAGCGGGCTGCAAGTGCAGGAAAAGAGAAGCCGACCGGTCAGACAGTCCGCAAGACGAGAAACTCGAGTCCGCAGCTCAAACAAGCGAGCTCCTAGATTCGAGTGTGCGTCCCTTGGGAACAGTGCCGCCCCCTATTTATAGGCTTGGGGGCCTGCCCGAACGGGCAGGGATAAAATAACCGCCTGCCCGGGTACAGGAGAAACGGGCAGGCGGTGACGGGATACACAAAGAAGAAAAGAAAGAAGCCGCGCGGCTTGGCGGCTTGCCCCTCCGAATTGTCTGACCAGAGGCTAAAGATGATGCGGCCAAGGCGACGATGCTACCCGCTCGAGCTTTGTCTTGAGACTGCGGCTTGTTCTTTGACTTCGGACCTTGGCTTATCCCCATGGTATAAACCGAGCGACCTCCGACTTGAGACCGCGACTTGCCCTGCTGGACTTGGGCCTGGACTCTTTAGTACTTGGCGGCGGTCTGAGTTATGCCAGACCGCCCGACCTGTGTTAGCTGGTGATGATGGATCTCGTTTAACCTGAGCCGGGCGACTTGAACCCGTAAACCGCTCGGTCTGCGAATAATCCTTTTGAAAGCGGTTTCCCGGGTAAACATAATCCCCGCATATTTTTAAATTCCCGTGAAGATTTCGAAAATATCAGTGCTAGCCGGAGACCGCGCCGTCTTCACCCCGTTGGTTATAAATGTTCCAGAAGCTTCGATTCTGGCACAACTCCATTGTTACCACGAGTCACTACTCGCCTATTGCGGTTAGGGCTTTCGGATTGAACAACCCAAAAAAGATGGTGAACCTGATGGCCGAGCTCGAAATTCTTGAGAAGTCCGGAAAGAACCGGGAGAGAGACCGCTCGAAAGAGAAGAAAAAGAAAAAGTCGAAGCGGCCTGATAAGACCGTAACAATTGCTTCTACGAGTAAACCGACCGACCTGCCCGCAGAATTGACAATCGACTTGTCATCTAAGCAGGAGGAGAACAGGCCGACCGAACTGCTTCCTGAGCAAACAGTCGTCCTGTCGACTAGAGATGAGGCGAGCAGTCTGAACCCGCCCCCAGCTGATCCTCCAACCTTCTCTGACAAAGGGAACAACCCGCCTTCTCCGCCGGGTAAGACAGAATTGGAGACTGCTTCCCAAAAAGGCGATGGGGATGAGTCTTTCAAGATGGAGGTCACCCCGTCCGGGGATTTTCATCTAAAAATTAGAGATGAAGGGGGAGAGGCAGTTGACTCCCCCAAGCCGACCGATCTGGAAGCTCCAGTCATTAACGTCGAGGACAGCCCGGACAAACCAACCGTCCTGAAGTCAAAAAAGAGAAAGAAAGAGGAGTCCGCTGCGGACAGGCTTCTCAAGAAGATGAAGAAGCTGAAGGCCAAGAACAAGGCAGCATCCGGGAAACCGAAAGCGGACAGCCTGCAAGGCAAGTCGCGCGAGAATGAAGTTTCGGAAGGCTTGAGTACTCCTCCCCAGCCGAGTGACCAGGTTCCAATTGATGCGCATAGCATTTCCGTAAGCGACCTCCTTAGGGATTTTGATTCTTTTCAGAAGCAAGATGATCAGCTGAGAACTTCTTCCGAACTGCAGGCTGCTAACCCGCCAAGAGAGAAAGGATCCGCCCTGTCTGAGGATGCCACCAGCCTTAAGGAGGCCATCCTTCCTGAGGTCGCGACTGAAAGAACCATACCGGTACCTGAAGACACCGTGACGGCCGGTCTGCGGTTTATGCAGGTGAAGGCGGAGCGAGTAAGAGACCAGCTTGCCAGGCCGCCCCCGCCGCAACCCAATCTTTTGCTGCAAGGTAAAAGGGGAGCGGATTACCACTCCATTCGTTTTTTCATGCCGAGGCCTCGAAACAAATCACGCGCTTCGTTGTTGAATCCGTCGCCCAGCTTCTTTCCCTCCGCTGCTCAATTTTCTGCTGCCAAGCGGAGGCAAAGTGAGAGATCGTGGAGAGAACAACGCCGAAAGTTCGATACCGAGCTAATAAGGCGACCCGTCCGCCCAAATTCAATTCAAACTGCAGCGGCTTGTAAGCGAGGAAAATTCGATGAAAGCGGTTTCCTTTCGAATACTCCTTGACTATTTTTCTCTTATTGCAGATGACCGTGACTCTATCCCGAAGCCGGGCGAACTGGTGACCTATCTTCCTCCTCTTGATCCGCCCCTACTGAGTTCTTCTCGGCCGGATACTCGGATGGAGGACGAGATGTCCCGGCTTCAAAAGAATCTGGAAACCCTTGCTAAGCAGCTGAGGGCTGTGGAGGAGAGAGAGAGGATCGCCCAAGGTGAGAAAGCTGCTCTTCGGGTTGAGCTGGAAACCGAACGGAGGGAAAGCTGAGCAGCGCTGGAGGCCGAGCGGAGAGAGCGTCGCGAGAAAGAAAAGGAGCAGCAAGACCAAGTGGCTGCGCTGACCGTCCGGATTGATCGCGGAAAGAAGGAAGTCCGCAAGCTCGAAGAGGACTGTGCCTATTATAGGGACAAATACCTTCATTTGGCCAAGGGAGCCGGGGGAAGTCGGCGCCCTATTAACGCAGTTGACGAAGGCCGGCGAGGGTCAAGTCGCCCGGACGCAGGGACGAGCTCGTCTCTTCCTGTAGCCGGGACAACTCGCCCAGTTGTTAGTGCTCATGAGTCCGCAGCGACCTTGCCTACTCGCATGATCCCCGTGACGCGAGTAGAGAGAGATGCCGCGCGGATTCATAGCATGATCAACCACCTGAATCATAATATGAACCAAATGCAGGGAACTGTACTTCAAATCGGCGATCATGTCGCGCGGCTTCACAGGGAGGATGAACCGAGCGATACCCGTCCGTAACGAGTGGCTCTGAGATATGAACTTTGTAATAATATTCTTATTCGGTCTCTTGGACAATTTGCCTGAATCTGACTCTATAATATTCGATCTGCCATTCAGGCCGTGCGGCTTAAATATTTGAATTTACTTTTTTGCCTTATTGTTGTGTTGATTGATGCCTGTGAGTTATTTTACATAAACCGATCTGCTTGTTTTCTTGATTCTTTAATTCGCTTGTTTGAATTACACGGTCTTTGTGGTTGAGTTTTGTGATGATGTATCCGCACGGGTAGACCGGTCTAGCCGTGATTTGACCTTTGTTAAATGCAGATCATCCGTTTCTTATAAGTAGCGCCCTTCCGAAATTCCTTTTACCAAAATTTCAAGATGGGAGTAAAGCGCCAGTCGAAGCGACCTGCGAAGACCTCTGCTACCCGCTCCGAAGCCGCTGTGGCCTTTCACTCTGCAGACCTCGAGGAGTGCCGTTTGACAAAAGCCGAGCTGGACGAATTCGTCGAGAAGCACATGACTGACAGTCCGCTGCTCGCGCGGCTTCCGCTCCGTGATGAGCGGATGAATTCGTCTGGCCCAAACCATATCGCGATCCCAATCGACCATTTCGATTGCGGATTTAAATTCCCGATTTCCATCGAGCTCGCTATGGTCTTTGACCATTATGGAGTTGTTCCCGGCCAGATTTCCCCCAACTCGATGGCCGGGATATGTAGCTTCATCTCCTACCTGCGATCTGAGAGAGTCCGCTTCTCTATGGACCTCTTCAGGAAGATATTCTCGGTGCGAGCCATCCCGGACTCTGAATCGGATGTCTTCAAAGGCCACCTCTACTTTGGCTGCCGCGGGTTGAAGATGGTCAATCTGGCGAACAAGGTCACGGCCTGGCCGGAGAGATACTTGATCTTCGAAGGCCGACTTGGTCTGTTGAACCCGAATCCGCAAGTGCGGCCTGAGGAGGCCTTTCAACCGGTCCCAATAAGCGAAGTGGAGAAGGGAATCTGCAAGCTTCTCAAGGATGAGCGGCTTAACATAAGCTACTATATTCCTCTACTCGCCGAGCTAGAGAACGTCCGGCTTGAAGACAGTAAGCTTCCCTTTGCTTCCGACTTTAACGTTAACCGCTCGGTCTCTTGTGCTGACTCTTCTCCTTTTGTAGCCCAAGCCGTTGTTCCTGCTAACAAGCCGATCAGTCCGGCCGGTTTAGTCTTGACTCAGACGGAAAAGAGGAAGAGGCAAGCCAAGAACAAGCCGCTGCCGTCTGATGGGGAGGATTCGGGTTCCTCGGGCGACTTTGCCGCCCTTCGCTCCTTTAGCAAGGTGAAGGATCTAAAAGGCCACCCGGTCTTGACCTGGCACCCGGACAGCGATAGTGTCCAGATCTCTACTGCGCTTCCCCACTGGGCGAACGAGAAGTCGGGCCGGCATGCTGAGGCCGCTAGCATCGCTATGTTCGGCCGACGGAACTTCAGGAGGTTGAGGAAAATTCCTGACGAAGAGCTCGCCAGGGAGGCCGCGCGGGTTAGTGCCGAGAGCTTCATCACCAACGCCTTCATGGGGATGACCCTTAAGAGGTTGATTAAAGAAAACGCTCTTCAAGAGAAGGAAATTGCCGAACTGAAGAAAGAAAATGCGCGGCTAAAGGAAGCCGAGTCGGTAAGTCATCACCTGGCCAGCATCAACACCAATGTTCTCAGACCGTACGGTCTTACCTTACTCTTTTCTTTTGCAGGCTAAGTATGATGAGACCGACCCGGTCTATCAGCAGGAACTCTTCCCTCATGTCGCCGAGGGAATTGATAATGCTTTTAACCGCCTGCGGGAGCTCAACGGGTTCGCGCCCGGTTTCGAGCATTTCACCTTCTCGGACGCCTATCCGATCTTGCAAAAGAAGTTAGAAAAGATCAGGCGGAAAGCCAAAGGGAAGAATAAAGCCGACGGATCCAGTTCGGAGGAGAGCGATGATGGAGATGACGAGGTCGAAGAACCCGGAGCGGCTAAGAGCGGTGAGAGTGGCTCGGAGTCCGAATCCAGCGATTCTGAAGAAGATGCTGGTCGCAAATCGGGCGAATTGAGTAGCTCATCCTCGTCGGGTAGCGAGGGTTATTCTCCTGACGTTTCGGTTGATGGCAGCGAACATTCAAGTGCTCCTGCGTCTAAGAAACTCAAGTCGCACAATCAGTAGCTGTATTTTGCTTTTTATTTTGAATAGCCGTCAGCTTGATGTTGTTAGCCGGACGGCTTAAAACATAATGTAAACAATGTTTTGATAATGAAATGAAAAGCTTTTACCTGTCTATCCGTCTACCTTCTGCGACTTGCGATTGTTTGCGATTTCTTTCTGTGTTAAATTTAACCAAGTCGTGCGACTTAATGTCAATTTATCCGATTAGGATAGCGATCTTCATGAGATTCTGGTAAAGTATCTAAAAACCCACTCGCACAGCTTGCTTCTTTTAATCCGAATCGAATTTATCCGATTTATTCTGAGGAAGTGCGAACTTATTACGAATGTATTACGACATCCCGGAGACCGGACACAATCGAGCCGCGCGGTTACTACTAGACTCGGCATACTCGCTTTCCAGGATAAAGGACAAGTTATGAGAACAATTTTCAGACCGAGCGGTCAGCGTCTTAACTCAGGCGATTTGCAGTTTAACATTGCTGTAAATCCCACCTCCGTGAATGCAATTAGATAACCGATCCGGAATTTGAAATAATCAAGCCGTGCGACCGTAAGCAGAATATCCAGTCTCAAGAAGATCAGTTGATAAACCGTGCGATTAACATTTAATCCGATCAATCTATATGACAGTTGTATATAACATTGGCTGACAAGCCGTACGAGCTGTATGTAGAATTCGTGCGATTAGCAGGTTTAATACTTGCAATGAGAATCATAACCTGACAAGCCATACGAGCTGTATATAGAATTCGTGCGTTTAGCAGGTTTTATACTTGCAACGAAAATCATAACCGCCTGATTTGAAAAGATCCTGTGATTATCCGATTGAATTGAATGGAAACCCATAAGGATGATAAATTCATAATCCGGATAATAAGGTCGGGCGGTCATGATTATGCTTGCTTCCCTGATATTTACCTTAATACCTTAATGATACCCTGTTCACCTCAAACCGTACGGTCTAAAAAACCGAACCGCATGACGTCTTTGGAACCTGCTGATTTTAGATCGCCTGGTTTAATAACCAGACCGCCTGAAAGCCCTGGTACCTGCTTATTTCAAACCGCCCGGTCTAAAAACCGAACCGTATGACATCTTGGGAACCTGCTGATTTTAGACCGCCTGGTTTAATAACCAGACCGCCAGGTTTAATAACCAGACCGTCAGGTTTAATAATCAGACCGTCTGAAAGCCCTGGTACCTGCTTATTTCAAACCGCCCGGTTTGAGTATTAAGTCGTCCGGTTTATGCTGCACATAGAAATCCTGCCTTTTCCTCCAAATGGTCTATAATGACCATATGGGACGAGATAATCCCTGGTAATGCAATAAAGATGATTACAGACTCAGATGACCAAGTGGGCAGGTGGGCCTAGGCGGCGAACATTGCTTTCCCCAAGTGGTCATAAGAGCTGTAGAAATAAAGAGAAACAAGTACAGACCCAGATGACCAAGTGGGCAGGTGGGCCTAGGCGGCGAACATTGCTTTCCTCAAGTGGTCATAAGGGCTGTAAGCGACTCGACTGCTCTCTTGCCTAGGGCTACAAGCCGAGTTGATCAATTGGGCAGGTGGGCCTAGGCGGCGAACATTGCTTTCCTCAGAGAGATCAACTCAGTTGTGGGTCCCGCTTAGGCATCGCTCGAGAGTACCTTGGAGTATTCGATAGTCACAGACTAAGATGATCAGTTGGGCAGGTGTGGTTATGCCGCGGGGGGCTATACCGACATTGCTTTCCTCAGAAGGATCATCAAAGCTGTAATTATAACCCCCTCGGGGCATGATAGAGCCAACATTCACCTAGACCTCCCTTGATGCAGGGGTGTGTCGGATATCGGCCGGGATCCAAGATTCTGAAGACCACCGCACGGGAATTGGCAAGCTACCACTACACGTGTGCGAAAACTCCCCGCTACACATGATCTTCATGGTTTTACGCTAATGACTACAATCCGAGGGGGTTCGAGCAGAACTTGGCGATGTCTCCGTGGTTCAGTGAGTTTGATATATGAGAAAATGCAGAAAAGAAACATCAGACATGGAGAAGTGTCAGTATGGAGCTTCTTATTAAAATATCTCAAAAAACTGCAGGAAAATAAAGAAGACATTTCAAGGATAGAACCGTTTGAGATCGTCGCCACTCCAGGTGCGCGGGATGTCTTCTCCTTCACTTGTTTGGAGGCGATAAGCCCCACTTTTTAATGCCTCCTTGATGATGAAAGGTCCAGCCCAATTAGGATTTAGCTTCCCGACATTACCTGTTCGGGCTGCTGCATCAACCTTTTTTAATACGACGTCGCCGACAGCAAAATGCTTTACCCTAACATTTTTGTCAAAGTACTTTGCCATCCTCCTTTTAACTTCTTCTTGCCTTATTGTTGCCTCATCCTGAAGTTCTTCGATTAGATCCAAACTATACTTGACAGCCTCGTCATTGTATTCTACCCACGCTTCTCCTCCTTCTTTTCCGTGCACAACTCTTGGAGTGACCACCTCAAACTCCACAGGAACAACAGCCTCCGAGCCATGAGACAGTTTGAATGGTGTCTCCCCTGTAGCTGAAGATGGAGTAGTACGAAGAGTCCAAAGGATGGAGGGAAGTTGATCTGCCCAGTTTCCTTTCTGATTCCAAACTCTTTTCATCAGGAGCTGCTGGATTCGCCTGTTGGCTGCTTCTACCTGACCATTGGTCCTTGGATGATGTACTGAGGAAAACCGCAGGTCAATTCCAACCTGATCGCAAAATTTTATCATCTCGGGATTATTGAATTGTGGACCATTATCAGTGACAATTGCCAGCGGAATTCCGTGTCGGCAGACTATTTCTCCCCAGATGAAGTTTCTGATGATTTGAGTAGTAGTTCTTGCCAGTGCCTTAGCCTCGATCCACTTGCTGAAGTAGTCAATCATCACTATGATAAAGCGGCACTGACCGCTAGCCATTGGAAAGGGTTCGATGAGATCCATCCCCCAAACTGCAAAGGGCCAGGGTGCAGTTATTGACCTAAGCGACTGAGCGGGCAGATGCTGAAGAGGAGCGAACTTTTGGCACTGCACACACCGCTTGGCAAATGCTTCAGCATCCTTTCTCATAGTCGGCCAAAAATATCCTTGCCGCAGGATCCTCTTTTCTAAGGTTTTTGCCCCTGAATGGCTACCACACTCCCCAGAATGAACTTCCTGAAGTACGATAGGGATCTCTTCTTCTGAAACACATCGTGCTGAGGGGGAAATCAAAGTTTTTCTGTAGAGTACTCCTGCTATTAGATAATAATATGCCGCCTTCCTTTTGAATCTTCTCCGATCTTTGATGGAATGGTGGAACTCCCCCTTTGATAGGAATAACTCGTAAGGATCCTTCCATGAAGGATTATGATCAATTTGCACGAGTTCTGCCTCATCTACTGCCGGATGAAAGAGTTCAAAGGTCACTCCCCCTGATGGAAGACCGAACTTCGACAATTCATCTGCCTCCTCATTTTGCGTTCTTGGGATGTGCTCGATAATAAATAACTTGAATCTTCCAATTTCCTTTTTGGCTAATAGCAGATATTTTCGCAGAATTGGCTCCCTTGTCTCATAATTTCCCAAGACCTGGGAGGACATCACCAGTGAATCGGTTCTAACATGTACATATTCTATGCCCAACTCCTTCGCAAGCCTTAGCCCAGCCAGAAGTGCTTCGTATTCTGCCTGGTTATTTGTAACTGGAAAGAAGAACTTGATAGCTTGTTCTAGCCTGATGCCATTTGGGCTGATCAACACTACTCCGGCTCCCACGGAGTTTTTGCCAGAAGCCCCATCCACATAAATGATCCAAGCCAGAGGAGATCGTACCACCTGTTCAGGACTAAGCTCTGTTGTATCTACCAGGAAGTCTGCCAAGATTTGCGCTTTGATTGCTGTTCGGGGGATGTATGATATCTCAAATTCACTTAGTTCAATAACCCATTTTGCCAACCTCCCTGAATGATCTGGCTTTTCAAGAATATTTTTTAAAGGATGATCTGTAATAACTTGGACGGAATGAGCCTGAAAATAAGGGCGAAGCCTTCGCGCAGACATAACCAAAGCCAATGCCAGTTTCTCCAGGATCGAATATCTGGTTTCCGCATTCTTAAGGATGTGGCTGACATAGTATATTGGAAACTGCCTCCTCTTTTCTTCACGAACGAGGACGGAACTCATCGCTTCTGGTCCGACTCCCAGATATAAGAATAACTTTTCTCCCTCACGGGGACTTTGGAGTAGTGGAGTCGAAGTTAACTGTCCCTTCAACTGCTCGAAGGCCTTGTTACACTCCTCGCTTCATTCGAACTTTGATCCCCCTCGCAATGTTTTAAAGAATGGGGCACTTTTGTCTCCGGATCTGGAGATAAACCTGCTCAATCCTGCCAATCTCCTCCCAAGTTGTTGAACTTCTTTAGTATTTCGAGGAGGGGTCATATCAAGGATGGCCTTCACCTTATCTGGATTTGGTGCAAGGCCATCAGAGTTAAGAGATGCCCAAGAAACTTTCCTTTGCTTGCCCCGAATACACATTTCAATGGGTTTAATTTTAACTTGAACCTCCGTAGAGTAGCGAACGTCTCCACGAGGTCTTTCAAGTGTAATGAGAATGTTTTACTTTTGAGAAGAAGATCATCAACGTAAACTTCGAGATTCCTGCCCTTTTGATGTTTAAAGACGGTATCCATCATTCTTTGGTATGTTGCACCCGCGTTTTTAAGACCGAAGGGCATTACGAGATAGCAGTAACACCCATCGTTTGTGATAAATGAGGTATGCGGGATGTCAGGTTTGTGCATTTTAATTTGATGGTACCCGGAGAAGGCATCGAGGAAACTCATAAAACCAAACCCAACCGCGGAATCAACTAAGACATCTATCCGAGGCAAAGGGTAACAATCTTTAGGGCACGCTTTATTAAGTTTGGTGAAGTCCACGCACATGCGCCACTTTCCACAAGATTTCTTAACCATTACAACATTCGACATCCACGTGGGATATTGAATCTCAGAAATGAAACCCGCTTTTAAGAGTTTGGAAACCTCCTCTCTGATGGGCAACGCCAGCTTGGTCGCCACTTTTCTCTTCTTTTGCTGGACGGGCTTGAACTCAGGAGATACGTTTAGATGATGACAAGCCACGTCCGGATCCACTCCTGGCATATCCTCCGCTGACCAAGCGAAGATATCCAGATTCTCCAACAGACAGGAGATTAGCTCCACTTTCTCCTCTTCTGGCAACTCAGCGTTGATGACTAGCTTCTTTTCTGCCCCCTTAGCAATAGGAACTTCTTGGGTCGCTTGGGCAGGTTCTAAGTGAGCCCCTTCTCGATCTTTTCCTTCCTCGACGGCCTCTGGAGACTCAGCAACCTCCAGAACCTCATCCATGATCTTGGGAAGCGGAACGTCAGTGATCATGTTGACAGTTCGGACGTAGCACTCCCGAGCTACTTTTGGGTTGCTTCTAACCCGATACTGCTTTCCTTCAGCAGCGAACTTGAGGGCAAGGTGAAAGGTGGACACTACCGCCCTATACGTATTGAGAATCGGCCTCCCGAAGATAGCACAGTAGTTGCTCGGGGCATCTACTACCACGAAATTGATCAACTTTATTATTCCTCCAAGAGAGACCAGGAGCTTCACTTAACCCTCTACTTCCTTCTTCTCCCCAGAAAAACCGTAGAGGGGCCCATCGGTGGAAAGTAGATGCTTTCCGATCTTGAAGGCCTCGAAAGTCGGGCGGAAAAGGAGATTGACGGAGCTGCCAGTATCAATCAGAATCTTGTGGACTGTATAGTTTTCGATGATAGCCTTGATAACCACCGCATCATCGAAAGGATTAGCATTGGGGGGAAGGTCTTCCTGACCAAACGTGACAATAGTGCTTTCGGGAGGAGAACTTGTAGTGGCTGCCACTTCCTGCTTTAGAACTCTCGCAATGCTGGATTTGCGAGATGATTCCGCTCCAGCTCCCCCATGGATACAATAGATGTCCCCTAAGGGGCCCACATCATTGACCTCGACGCATTCAGTAGAAGGATGGATATCACCATAGCAGCCGGCGTCCTCGACGTCGGCGCATTCCCAGGTCACTTCTACTGTTTCCTTCTCCTTTTTCTTCTCGGTAGTTGGCTCAGCAGCTTTATCTTTCCGAACTAGACCCCGGAGCTTTCCTTCTCCCAGGAGTCTTTCTATAAGCAGACGAAGAGCTCGACAGTCTTCAGTTTGATGTCCCCCCTCTTTATGATATTCACAATAAAGGTTCGGATTTCGACTGCGAATATCCGACTTCAGAGGAGCAGGCCTTTTGAAATCTGGCCTCTTTTGCAAAATCTGGACTACTTCGTCCATGGTGACGTTTAGGGGAGTGAATGACTCTTCCGAATCATCGTATTGAGTTGATGGAATAACTGGAGGTGGCTGCGCGGCATACTGTTGCAAATATACCGGCATGATTTGCGGAAAGGGAGCAGATGGAGCGGGGGCGACGACCAACGGTGGTTTCTGATCTTGAAAACGCTGATGGCCCATAAATGGTTGTTTATTTTTGTAGTTCCTTCCCCTTTGGGAACGGGGTTCAAAGTGGGACTGATTCGATGGTGGATGATGGAAGGATGGATTTGATGGCTCCTTGTCGCTTACCAGCTTCGCGACGTAGTCTGGATTGCTCTTTTCTCCTCTGATAAACATATTTGCCAAACTTATCATTTCCTGATAAGTCTTAGGCTCCCTTATATTTGCTTCGAACTTTAGGGGGCCCTCTCTTAGGCCATGGATGAGGGCAACCCTATATAGCTCCGGGTCCACATTTTGGACTTCCATGATCTCTTTCTGGAATCGATCCACAAAACGAGCCCATGTCTCGCCTTCCCGTTGTTTTATATCGAAAAGGGCCGCCGGGCCGCTCTTTCTCTTCCTTGAGGTGGAGAATCTCAGCAGGAATTCTCTTCGCAGCTCCGCGAAACAACGGATCGACCTGAGGTGCAAACCGTAAAACCATTCCCTCGCTTGTCCTTCAAAGGAGGTTACAAGAAGCTTGCACTTGGTTGCATCAGTTAAGGTTCTGAGAGCAATAGCTGACTCGAAAGCTTGTAAATGAACCGTGGGATCAGTCTCCCCATTGAAAGCTGGCAGGCGAGGTTCCCTGAAATTATTAGGGGCAGGCTCCCCTCTGACTTCGTCCACAAAGGGAGAGGTTTCTTCCATGTCTTCATATAGAGGAGCAGAGTAATAAGCCGCTGGAGCTGCGGCTATTCGCGGACAAGCCGCCTGATAAGAAGACCGGGCGGCAGCTTCTGGCGGATAGGAGTGATGAATAGGAACTTCAGGCGGGTAGGAGAGACGGGCCGCGCCCTCCTGCGGATAGGAAAGGTGGGCAGCGTGAGAAGTCGCCCCCTGGAAGTCGAAGACTCGAGCTGGCATGTTGTGCGCGGCTTCCTGATAGAAGTTTTTCCTAGCCGCAGGGTCTTCTTGATGGAGCTGGGAACTAGCGGCTTGCGGTAGCGAGTAAGGAGGAGGTGGAGGAAGACCGGGGTCACCGCCTGATTAGCCGCAGCTTGTTGCGGAACTAGTCGCTCGGTTAGCATTGCTAAAGTCTGACTGATCGCTTCAAGTCGCTGATCAGTGGCCCTCTGAGCCCGCTCGGCTTCTCTCCTTGATTGCTCCAGGGCTTCCCATAAAGAGTCCTCGCTATGATCGGAGCGGTCTCCAAGGGGGAACTGACGGTCTGACATCGTGGCGAAATGGATTTCACCGACAATCCGCGATCTGAAGGTCGCGTGTTTCTGTTGGGTCCGAGATCGCACCTCCGAGAGAAATCGGAGGCTGCGGGTTGCCGGTTACTTTTTGTGTAGAAGAATGAGACCGCCAGCAGCGGTCAAGGCCAGACTTCGCCCGCCGCGGCAAATGCCACTCCTGCGACGGGCTTTCCTTTGATTAGAAAGAAGTGGTTACAGCGGGCTGCAAGTGCAGGAAAAGAGAAGCCGGCCGGTCAGACAGTCCGCAAGACGAGAAACTCGAGTCCGCAGTTCAAACAAGCGAGCTCCTAGATTCGAGTGTGCGTCCCTTGGGAACAGTGCCGCCCCCTATTTATAGGCTTGGGGGCCTGCCCGAACGGGCAGGGATAAAATAACCGCCTGCCCGGGTACAGGAGAAACGGGCAGGCGGTGACGGGATACACAAAGAAGAAAAGAAAGAAGCCGCGCGGCTTGGCGGCTTGCCCCTCCGAATTGTCTGACCAGAGGCTAAAGATGATGCGGCCAAGGCGACGATGCTACCCGCTCGAGCTTTGTCTTGAGACCGCGGCTTGTTCTTTGACTTTGGACCTTGGCTTATCCCCATGGTATAAACCGAGCGACCTCCGACTTGAGACCGCGACTTGCCCTGCTGGACTTGGGCCTGGACTCTTTAGTACTTGGCGGCGGTCTGAGTTATGCCAGACCGCCCGACCTGTGTTAGCTGGTGATGATGGATCTCGTTTAACCTGAGCCGGGCGACTTGAACCCGTAAACCGCTCGGTCTGCGAATAATCCTCTTGAAAGCGGTTTCCCGGGTAAACACTTGTAATTTACTTCTTTGGGACCACGGTTTTCGTGACCGGGCGGTCAAATGTACTTGAATATTGGAATAGTAATAGAAATTTGTCATACCTTTCTTTTCTGTGAATGAATATTTTTCCGGTGTTTTTTCCTTTTGTATGTTGATTGTATTGTTTGCGATCTCATTATGACGAGATAGAATCGACATTCGATCTCAATGCCTTAGGTATTTGTTGACTTTGAAGTAATAGATTTATAATTCAATAAGGGCGATCTTATATTTTTTAGACCGCATTATTGGGAGACGAAGCCAACTTTGGTTAAGCAAGAACTAAATAGATGATTTCCCACAACTGACGATCTCTAGTTTTACCTTAAGACCGTATGAGACCGCTTATTGCATTTGCGATCTCTGATGTTGAAAATTTGTCAGAGCAAAAGATGATGATCCGCTGATATTACCTTTCTCCATTGAGACCGCTTCTTCCTTGAGTAATAAAAACTTGCTTGAGTAATAAAACTCGTATAATAGATAATTCGTGATTCCACATATTTCAGGCTGTTCTATCTATAGAGAGATCATAACTGGTGGTCTTCATTATTTCAGACCGTTTAGAGCCCAGAGATTTTCGCAAATTGTTCTCACTAATCCCAGTTCTCTTATATTTAAAAAACTTTTAAGCTTTTCATTAGTCAGACATCGTGCGGTCTTGATTTTCTCAGGCTGCTATTTGACAGCAATAAGGACATCCTATGGACATCTCTGTGTACTTTGGAAAAAATAAGAATAATCACTTAACTTTCGGTCTCAATTCATTCAGATCGCTCATTATGATAATAATTATGAGAGATTTCTAGATAATGACCCAGCTGGCGGTCTTGAATATTCCAGATCGCTGAAAAATTCTTATTAAATAAACCTCTTCTGGAGAACCTATCAGCGATCTCTAACATCCAAGTCCTGGAGGAGATCCAACCGGCGGTCTTGAATATTCCAGATCGCTGAAAACCCCAAAAAAGACCAAAACAGGCGGTCTCCCATACTTCTGACAACTTTAATAGAATAATCATGGTTGGCGATCTCGAATGCTACGATCCATTTTTCAATATAACGATATAATCATAATTCGCGGTCTTAGATGTTACACTCTGACTTACCAGAGAAAATTCACAACTGGCGATCACCGATATTTCATACCGCTTCATTCATGAAGAAATAGTATAATTTTTCTTTTGTTGGCCTCAATCGTGAGATCAACCTGCCCCACCTGGCTAATGAAAGCCTGGCAGCGGGATCTCTCGGGGCAATCCGACATAACTTCAGGAAGAGAGAAGAAGAAGAGAGACCAGTTAACAACTCAGAATGATCAAAAAAAGGGGCAGATGTGGTTATGCCGCGGTGGCCATACTGACATTGCTTTCCCCAAGAAATTTCTTAAGGTTATATCATATAACCATTTTTCTTTTGGCTATCCTCATACCAATGAGCATTCGATGGTCACAAAACATGATGATCCATAGGACAGGTGTCGTCATATCGCGGGGGTTACACCAACATTGCTTTCCCTGGAAAGATCATCAAGACTGTAACGATGTCCTCCTACAATGCATGACAGAGCTGAACATTCACCTAAAACCTTCCTTAACGTAAAGGTGTGTCAGATGTCAGCTAGGACCCGACATCCTAAAGTTCCTCCGCACGAGCTTGGCGAGGCACTGCTACACAAATGCGAATCTCCCCGCTATTTGTGGTCCAGGCAGATTTTACCACTCAAGCTTCAAGTTGAGGGGGAATGAAGTAGGATCCGTCGATACCTCCCTTGGTAGAACCTTAGCCTTTGATGACTTCATTTTTGATACCTTCCTTTTATCATATATATCATAAAAGATTACAAATACATCATCATAATGTTCGAGAGGAGAAGAGCAAGAAAGAGAATGAAAAACTAGATACAAGTATTTAAGAAAAGAAACGCTTGAGGTCGTCCCCACTCCAAGTGTGAGGCAGTTCTTCTCCTTCATAAGTCTGGAGACGATAAGCGTCATTCTTAAGCACTTCTTTTACCATGAACGACCCTGCCCAATTCGGGTTGAGCTTTCCAACTGAGCCAGATCGTGCTGCCGTGTCTACCTTTTTCAAAACTAGATCACCAGCAGCGAACTCCTTAATTCTGACATTCTCATCAAAAAATTTTGCCATCCTTCTCTTCACCACTTCTTGCCTAATTGTTGTTATATCTCTTAGTTCTTCGATAAGATCAAGACAACACTTTAACTCTTCATCGTTATCTTCCATCCAGTCGTCCTGATTTTGTTGAGATAATAACACCCTCAGACTTTTTACCTCAAATTCAACGGGAATAAGAGCTTCTGAACCATGAGACAATTTAAAAGGGGTTTCTCCAGTAGCTGAGGTTGAAGTCGTCCTCAAGGCCCATAATACTGAAGATAACTGCTCCGCCCAACTGCCCTTGAGATTTTCTACTTTCTTCTTCAAAAGATTGATTATGAGTTTATTAGCAGCTTCTACCTGGCCGTTACTTCTAGGATGATGCACAGAAGCAAAACGCAACTCGGTGCCAATCTGATCACAGAAATCTGTAAGTTTAGAGTTGTTGAATTGAGAACCGTTATCCGTGATAATTGTCATTGGAATTCCATGCCTGCATACTATCTCTCCCTAGATAAAATTTCTCACAACTTGAGTGGTAATTTTAGCCAACGCTTTTGCCTCGATCCATTTGCTAAAATAATCAATCATGAACTGGCGTTGTCCACTGGCCAAAGGAAAATGCCCAATTAAATCCATTCCCTAGACCGCAAACGACCATGGGGTTGCTATTGATTTGAGTCACTGAGCCGCTTGATTCTGAAGAGGAGCAAACTTTTGGCATTGGACACACTTCTTCGCGAACTTCTCTGCATCCTTCCTCATTTGAGGCCAAAAATATCCCTACCTTAAAATTCTCTTCTCCAAGGTTCTAGTTCCAGAGTGACTGCCGCACTCTCCTGAGTGAACCTCTTGAAGAATAACTGAGATTTCTTCTTCTGAGACACACCGAGCTAAAAGTGACAGAAAGGTCTTCCTATAGAGTATTCCTACAACAAGGTAATAGTGACCTGCTTTCAGTCTAAATCTTTTCCTATATTTTACCGTTGAGTGGAGCTTCCCGGTTGAGAGGTAGAGGATGAATGGATCCATCCTAGATGGGCGTTGATCTATCTGTATAACTTCTCCCTCCTCAATTGCTGGATGAAACAACTCTTAGGTGGTTCCCCCCGAAAGGAGACCGAACTTCGCCAGTTCATTTGCTTCCGCATTCTTCTCTCTCGAAATATGCTGGATAGTAAAACTTTTGAAGTTGCCTATTTCAACTTTTACCAGGGGTAGATATTGCTTCAGAATACGATCTCTGGTCTCAAAAGTCTCGTTTACTTGAGATGCCATCACCAGAGAATCTGTTTTGATTTGAACATCCTCAATTCCCAATTCTCTTGCAAATCTGAGGCCGGCCAACAAGGCCTCATACTCTGTTTGGTTATTTGTTGTTGGGAAATAGAATTTCAATGCTTGATCTAATCTAACTCCATTTGGATTGATCAAGACAACTCCTGCTCCGGATGAATTCCTCCCTGAAGCTCCATCGACAAAGATTGTCTAGGCAAGAGGCATCCCAACCTCTTTTTTCGATATAGCTTCACTTGCATCAATCATGAAGTCCGCTAAAACTTGTGCTTTGATCGCTACTCTTGGAATATAAGAAATGTCAAATTCACTAAGTTCTATTGCCTATTTAGCTAATCTCCCTGAATGTTCTGGCTTCTCTAAGACATTCTTTAACGGAAGATCGGTGACAACTTGGATCGAATGAGCTTGGAAGTAGGGCCTTAACCTCCGTGCTGAAGTCACGAGCATTAAAGCTAACTTTTCGAGAATTGGATAACGAGTCCCCGCATCCTTCAAAATCTTACTCACACAGTATACTGGAAACTGCTTCCTCTTTTCTTCACGGACCAGTACTGAACTTATAGCATTGGAGCCAACTCCCAGATACAGAAAAAGGTCTTCTCCTTCCCTTGGGCTTTGGAGCAGAGGAGTTGATGTCAACTGTCTTTTGAGCTGATTGAAGACATCATCACACTCCTTCGTCCATTCAAACTTAGCCCCTCCCCGGAGGGTCTTAAAGAAAGGAGCGCTTTTATCTCCTGACCGAGAGATAAAGCGACTCAAACCTGCCATTCTCCCTCCTAATTGCTGAACTTCTTTAGGGGACTTAGGAGGTGACATCTCCAAGATGGCCTTTACCTTATTTGGATTAGGCTCTAACCCCTCCGAAGTAAGGAGATGACCAAGAAATTTTCCTTTGCTTGCTCCAAAAATGCATTTTAACGATTTCAGCCTCATATTAAAAGCTCGAAGAGTCGCAAATGTCTCCATTAGATCGCTAAGATGAGATGAAAACGATTTGCTTTTTATTAGGAGGTCATCGACATAGACCTCTAGATTTCTTCCTTTTTAGCCTTTAAAAAGTGTATCCATCATTTTTTGATAAGTTGCTCCAACATTTTTTAGCCCAAAGGGCATCACGAGATAACAAAAACAATCGTCATTTGTGATAAACGATGTGTGAGGGATATCGGGCATATGCATTCTAATTTGGTGATAGCCTGAGAATGCATCTAAAAAGCTCATGCAGGAATACCCAACCGCGAAATCCACTAAAGAATCTATCTGAGGCAAGTGGTAGCATTCTTTCGGACAAGCTTTATTAAGTTTTGTAAAATCTACACACATTCTCTACTTTCCCCCGGGTTTTTTAACCATTACGACATTTGACACCCATTCCGGGTACTGAATTTCTTGAATGAACTTGGTCTTCAGCAGCTTTTCCACCTGCTCTCGAATTGGCTGAGCAAGAGTCATCACTACGGACCTCTTCTTTTGCTTGATAGGAACATATTTGGGGTCGATGTTGAGGTGGCGGCAGGCGATATCTGGATTAACTCCTGACATGTCATTTGCTGTCAGGCAAAGACATCCAGATTCTTCAAGAGGCAAGAGATGAGCAGACTCTTGTCAGCTTCAGGCAGTTCAGCGTTGATGGAGAGCTTCTTGCTCTCATCTCCCTCGCTAATGGGCACATCTTGAGTCACTTGGGCAGGTTCCAAGCAAACTCCATCTCTTTCACCTTCTTCTTCAGCTTCTTCCGCAACTTTGACCTGGTCGGAAACTTGAGGTGTTGAAGACATCTCAGCTACCTGGGGAGAAGAAGATACGATCGCGTTGACCGTTTTGATATAGCATTCTCTGGCCTTCTTCGGATCACTCCTGATCCGGTGTTGCTTGCCATTCAAGGCGAATTTCACGGCTTGATGGTAGGTTGACACTACCGCTTGATATCCATTCAGAACGGGCCTTCCAAAAATTGCGTTGTTGTTGCCCGGAGCTTCAACGACTATGAACTTTACAAGCTTCACGATGCCTCCCAAAATCACCGAGAGGATGACGGCTCCTTCCACTTCCTTCTTTTCTCCCGAGAAGCCATAGAGAGGTCCCTCCGTGGAGAGAAGAATCTTCCCTGTCTTCAAAGCTTCGAAAGCAGGCTTGAAGAGCACGTTCACCGAGCTCCCAGTATCGATTAAGATCTTCTCTATGGTATAATTCTTGATAACTGCTTTAATAACAACTGCATCATCGAAGGGATTGGAGGTCGGAGGAAGGTCCTCCTGCCCGAAGGTAACCGTTCCCCGGACTGGAGCTGAGGAAGTGACAGCAACTTCCGATTGATAGACCCTTTTGAGACTAGCCTTCTTAAAGGATTCTGGTCCTGCCCCTCCGTGGATGCAGAAAAGATGGCCCAAAGCACCTTCATCATCCGCATCCACACGCTCATTGGGAAAACCGATGTTGCCGAGGTGGCCAACATTATCTACTTCTTCGCATTCCCAATGGGCTTCCGCCACCTCCTTGCTCTTGGAGGTCGAAGCCTTGGAGGGGTCACTTTTCTGGAAAAGATCTCAGAGCTTTCCTTCTTTCAGAACCTTCTCTACTAGCAAGCGAAGAGCTCTACAATCCTCAGTCAAATGGCCTCTCTCTCGGTGATATTCACAGTAAAGAGCCGGATTCCTGAATTTTGGATCTGAATTGAGCGGAGCGGGCTTCTTATAGAAGGGCTGCTTCTGGAGAATCTGAACCACCCCACTCATTGAAACACCGAGATCTATAAAGAACTCTTGGGAGTCGTTATAGAACGGTTGAGCATCCAGAATGGGCGGCTGAATATACTGAATTTGATGAACTGGAGTGATTTGCATAGCTGGGGCAGCAGGGGTTGACAACATAGGTCCTTTAGGCTGGAATTGCTGATTTCCCTGATTGGAGCGGTGATTGCGGAAGTTTCTTCCTCTTGGAGCGGGAGGTGGGAACTCTTGATGCGGCTTTGATGATGATGGAGCTGGATAAAATCCTGCGGAACCTTTTTGAACGGCCTTGCTGGTCAGGTTAGAGACATAGGCGAGGTTGTTGATTTCCCCTTCTATGTGACGATTGACGATGTTGATCAACTCTTGATAAGAGTTGGGCTCTCTTGTGGTGACCTCAAACTTGAGGGGACCCTCCTGCAAACCATTAATCATAGCCGCCATATAGAGAGCGGGCTCTACATCCCTGATTCCCAGAATTTCTTTTTGAAAGCGATCGATGAAACGAGCCAAAGTCTCGCTTTCTTCTTGCTTAACCTTGAAGAGGGCCGCATGACCACTCTTCCTCTTCTTAGAGGTCGCAAACCTCAGAAGGAGTTCGTGCCTCAGGACGACAAAGCTCGGGATGGATTGGGAAGGCAGCTTGTAGAACCATTCCCTAGCAGATCCATCAAAAGAGGTGATCAACAATTTGCACCTCACAGCATCTGAGATAGTCCTGAGAGCGACGACGGACTCAAAAGCCTGAAGATGGGAAACTGGATCGCTCTCCCCAGAGAACATGGGGAGTCGAGGCTCTCTGAAGCCATTGGGAATGGGCTCCCAACGAACTTTATCAGAAAAGGGAGAGGGCTCCTCCGTCTCAGCAATGCCGGAAGAAGCAGGAAAAAGGGCAGGAGGGGCCGGAGGATAGACATAATCCTCTTGGAAATTTAGGGTCTGGGCTGGAAGCCCCTGAGCTGCTGCTCTAAAAGAGTCACGACGGGCTGCGAACTCCCCTTGCTGAAATCGCAGAGGAGCTGCGGGCTGAGGGCTCGCGCGGTCACAAGGGTGATCGTTAGCCAAGCGGTCAGGTGTGGCGACCTGACCTGACTGGGGAAGGATTCTCTGGGAGATCGCCGCCAGAACCTGGCTCATGACTTCGATCTGCTTAGCGGACTCTTGCTGAGCCCGGACGACCTCCTGGCGATCTCGGGCGGTCTCCTGCTGAGATCGCGCGATTTCCTGCTGAGATCGCGTGATCTCCTGCTGAGCTTGGGCAGCTTCTTGCCGAGCTCGAGCGGCCTCCCGGAGGGCTTGCTCGACGCGAAGCTCGAAACGACGCTCAAAGGCTTCTAAGGGATTCGAGTCGAGGGGATGACGACTGCTGGAAGACCGGCGAGCACGCATCCTGCGATCTGCCATCTCGGTGTCTACTGGATTCACCTAAACACTCCGGATCTGAAGGTCGCGTGTTCGTTCTGTTGATACCAAAAAACGTACCTCCAAAACACACACTAAGAGAAGGATGAGGGGGGAACTGCGGAGTGTAGGTTACTTAAGACGAGAGATGCTGAAAAGGAAATCGGGAAGAGAAAAGCTACTTGGATTGACCTCAAAAAAGGAGGTATAGAGGAATCTAGAAGCAGGGCAGGATTAGAGGTAGAAAAGCGACAGAATTCGAGACCGCTTACACAGGTTATAAGCTGGAGGCTCGAAGCAAAAGTCCTTTTCCAGGTACCCCTACCCCTCTATTTATAGACGCGGAGGCTGCCCAAACAGACAGGTCCAAAAATTACGGGCTGCCCGGGATATAGGAGAGTCGGGGCAGAGAAAGGAAGTGCTAATAACAAAAAGGGAGAAAAAAGACAAGACCGCGCGGTCTAACGATCTGACTGGAGCTTGATCGCCGATCACTTGGAAGGCATCCCTGGACCGGAGAGAGGTGGTCTGGGCGGTCTCACAAATCTGAGACCGCTGGAAAGGATCACCCTGACTGAGAAGAGAGGTCGCGGATTTCCAGGCAAACAGTAATACTTTCCCTAGACTAGTTGGTCTAAAGCTTAACTTGTCCATAACTTGAACCACTATGACAAAAAGTAAACCTAATCCAAAAATAAACATAAATAAAGACAATACATAAAATTGATTGCACAAAAAACTAAAAAATGAGGCTAATTAATTGGGATGAGGTTAATAAGGATTTAATCTATATTAAATGCACATGACTACATGATTTTGCTGATGTGAGACTAAGAGTCTGTTTGGCACGGTAGTGGCAGTCATGAACGCAATGGTTACGAACTGTCGTTCGTGAATGCCCGATCTCACCTAAAGAACTCCATCCATTTTTCATGTACAAAATTGTTTTTTTTCTTGGTGGCGCTCATAACTGTTGTCATGCCAAACACATATTTCATGAAACTGACCAGATCAAAACGGTGCGTCAAACGGATGATGGTTCGTAACCACCGCGTTCAAAATTGCCACCACCGTGCAAAACGGACCCTAAATTCTTAGTAATGTGTTTAGGCAGTTGCTTTAATTGTGATTTTAATATGTTCTCTGGTTTAGGATCTAATAGCGGGACAATTATTTGAAGAGGAAGAAAAATTGAGGCGGAGTATGAAGTTTGTACGCTTACCATTGGAGGAAGGAGCCTTGATTTAGGTTACCTAGAGGAATGGGGAGGGGTGATGTAGTTTCGTTGATGCCAAATCTCAATGGACGCATCAGATGGACTAGGCGCTGCCGATAGAGGGCTCATTCACCCTATGAAAATATGATGGGCGGGGAGAGGGAGTGGCGGAACAATGCGAAAAGGAAATGCAAATTAAAATTCACTAATAATGTTTTCCCTAAACCAAGCTGTCTAAAGCTTAAATAGTCTATGACTTGAACCACTACGACGAGAAGTAAACCGAACCAAAAAATAAACCATAAAAAGGCAGCCCGGTGCATAAAACATCCTTGCGCAGTGAGGGTCTGGGGAAGGATCCCACCACAAGGGTGAAATGTAGGCAAACCTTACCCTGCATTTTGCAAGAGGCTGCTTCCAGGACTCGAACCCGTGACATCAAGGTCACACGACAACACCTCAACCCGTGACCCCAAAACAACCCATAACCATGAAAAAAACAATACAAATTGCATAAACCTCAACCCGTGCACACGCCTATATGATTTTCTCGATGTAAGACTAAATTCATATTAATCTTATCCCAGCTAATTAACATCATTTTTGAATATTTCCTCTAAATTCATTCTTAACTAGTGGGACATGTATTATTTATTTAATTGTCCTTTTTTGTATTTTTTATTAAATTTACTTTCAATATAAGTCTCCATCCTCCTACTTCATATTCCTTTCCCATTGACTCAACTAATTGTCCTTTTTTGTCTTTCTTTGAATGCCTATAAACTAATTAAAACTAGTAAGTGATTATGGTGCCCTTCACTTACAATCAATTGGTTTCGGGAACTCATGCACTCTTGTGCACTTAATATAGATCTCGGGCTGCTCTACCTAGAACTAATTGGTTTTGGGGTTGGATCATACAAAATTTGGCCGCATTCTTCCTATCGTTAGAATGCTAGTTTAGGGTTTAGAGGTGTTAGCTAGGGTGATTCTAAGATCGAAAATCTCTTGAAAATCAGATCAATTTCGCCTCGGATCGACTCGAGCCATGAGTCGAAGCTCGGGTCCGTATTTTGTTCGAGCTGATTTCGAGCCTGCTTCAAATCAGATTGAGCCGGCTTAAAATGAAAGGAAAATAAATAAAAATATATAGTTTTTTCGGTATTATTATAGTGTGTCTATTTAGATTGCTCGTGATGCGCCCGTTTCCTTGAATGAATTGGGTGAAGACTCTTTGTGCTTGATTTTCAAGCTTTTCCCCCTTTTGACTTTGAGGGTAGTGGCCGTCTCCATTTGCCAATTGCTACTGAAATGGAGTCCAGTGGCAAATTCCGTCGGAAAGTTTCTTCTTTCCTACCGGAGGCGGAACGCCAGCGGAGCCTCACACGTTGTTTGGGAGCTTCTCTTCGCCGGTAGCAAATGGAGCCGCACCGGTGCCCAAAACGCACCCAATTATAAATCAAGAGTATTTGATCTTCCAATGCAGGAAAAAGCACAAGAAGCTGAAGAAATACACAATGAAGTTGTTCAACAATAATGGGAGGAAGCTTGCAGGCTTATTTGATGCATGTGATGTTCTGAAAGATTCAAACAGCTTGAATGCTTCACAGGAAGACAATGCATCTTTATATTTTGTATCCTTGTTTTATATTTGGGTCTGCTACTATTTCTCCATCCAATTTTTGCCTCCTGCTGCATCCATAATTCTAGAATTTCTGCATTTTGAACTACTCAATTTTGAATTGCTCAGTTATTTATGTGCTGGCACTCATAAATATGTTATATAATGTCCCCAATCCTGTCTTGTTAAGTTAAATTGTCTGTCCTTTTTAAATTTCCGTGGTTATTTTAAAATGTTGTTTGTTCCAGCAGATTTCTCTTTGATTAGAACTTACAAGTCACAGGCGGGCGTCTGATGATGGCAAGCCGCAACCACATCTATTTTAAATAATCAACATTAAACACCAGCTTATCTTCTTGATCAGTTTCTTCATCTAATCTACTCATTAATCATTCATTACTATTATTTATATCTTTTAAAGAATCAATGTGGTTCACTTGCATCATATTTAAGTTTCAACGCTCGATTATATTTCACAAACACTAAATGATGCAAAAATTTTCGAGTTCTTATATTCTTTCTTTATTTTGAAAAAAAAAATTTGCAATAGAAATTTCGCTTAGGCGGCATTTTATGCTCCAAAGATGTAAAAAGCAGTCTTAGACACGCCTTTAACAACATAGGGTTAGAACTATATTAATTGCTTCGATAAAAATATTTGTACACAAGTTATAAAATAAATAAATGGTCAACCATTGCTTTTCCATTTCTATCTCGTTTTGCATAATTGTAAACCTTCGTGCATTCCAATAATTTGTCTAAGCAACTAGTGGGATTATCATTCATAAGGCAAACCATGATTAAGGCTCCGTTTGGCACGGTGGGGGCGGTCGTGAATATGGGGTTAAATTGTCATTCGTTAACATGCACCTAAGAAACTTCATCCACTTTATGTTCAAACGGATGAAGTTTTCGAGGTGATCGTTAACGAATGACGGTTTAATCCATGTGTTTACGACCGCCACCGTTTGGAACGAAGCCTAAGTTGAACTACATATTGATCAAGTTTTAATGATAAATGATACATTTAAGGCTACAAGCCTCTAATAGTAGTAATATAGTATGAAGTGTTCAAATTAAGGGGCTGTTTGGATGGGTGGTGACAGTTGGATATGGAGTTATTGGAGATGGAGTGGTTGAAGATGAAGATAAGTAATGTTCTTGAATAAATCTTCCTCCCCGCAATTGGAATCGGGCATAAAATGACGTTTTGAGGGATCTGTGTTTTCTGAAAAATGCACAAGAGAAGAAACGACCGAATAAACGGTCAAGATCCATGTTATTATGCTATTTTTTTATAACTAAGGACGCTTTGGTGAGTTAAAAGGCTAATTGGCTACATTGACGCATTTACCATGATTCAAAGATATCATACGATGGGTATATTCTCGTAGCCATTGTTTGGGACATGTGTGACGTTTGAGAGGTGGCAGTGTGAAATTGTGAATAATTGATGCAGTGATGGTGATGATTTACCTACCTTCGCAACATTCGTTGTACAACCCGTATTCGCGGAGTGGGTCCCTCAAGCCAACTGGCGAGATCTGGGTCATCCAGATCATTCGTCCAGGCTGAGACAGGTGGGAAGACCCCCGAGTGAGTAGGGGCGAGCCGCAGGCGAGGGAGAAAATCGGCGAGTGGCGCCCTCACGGACCACTCGCCCAGGAGTGCGTGCATTCGCCCAGCCGAGCGGGAGCTCGGCGAGTGGTTCCCTCATGGACCACTCACCCCCCAGGGATTGAAGGAGGAAATGAACACGATGCCCCTTATGGGCTGCAAATAGCCCTTCAGAACAGCGGAGTTAGGCTATAAGCAGACCAATTTGGGGTGCGGTTAGCAAAATTAAAAGGCGGATTCATGTTATTTGCAGACCAGCCTAGAAAAATCTATAAATAGACCCTTAAGGGCACCTTGGAGGAGATCCGATTCTTGGAGAGTCCTCTCCTCTAGGCTAGTCTTGGTTGGCTGCTAGTGCCCTCCAAGGTGCCCGGCTGAGCTTTGGTTTGGGAGGGGAAGCTCTCTAAGATCTTCCGGGTGTGTGGCGTGACCTCCTCGCTGCAGCCTTGAGTCTATTCCAATTTCCTCATCCACCAGTCAGAGAGTTTAGTGAGGGAGAAGTAAGCGTCGGCTACACCCCCCAGTGGGTCCGAACTCAGGAGACCGGTTGCCGGTTTCAACATTTTTGGTGCGGTGAGCGTGGACCGTAGCCGGTGAAGGAAAATCTCAAGCTAGGTTGGATGACAGGAGATGGGGGAAATGGTTCTGACTCAGGTCACTCGCAGCCACCGGCGACAGGGGAGTGGCTGGAGATTTTCGAAAAGTTCAAGCGAGAAGTCCTGCAGACGGTTCTCGAAGGGAGAAGCGAGTGCGAGACGCCGACAGTCCCCGTGGTTCCGCCCCAGCAGATCGGCGAGAATGCTCCGGGGCAGCGACCTGGGAAGGAAGTGCCAGCGGAAGGAAGCGCACGAGGTCTCCCCGGGCGGCAGCTGTTCAGCAGCCCGGCGAGTGCGGAGGTCTGCGAGTTGGCTCCGCGCGAGAGGACCACTCGCCGAGCAGGGGAAGGGAGCCCTTTTTGCGGGATGATCCTCTCGGCCCCAGTGCCGGAGGGGTTCCGAGGGACGGAGATGTCATATTATACCGGCAAGGACGACCCAGTCGTGCACCTGCAATGGTTTGAGGACATGGTTTCAATTCTGCCCATGTCGAATGCCTTTCAGTGCCGACTCTTCGCGACCACTTTGAAGGAGAAAGCTAGGGACTGGTTCCACCAGCTCCCCGTAGGTTCCATCTACGTGTTCGACGATCTGCGCCGGAGCTTCCGGCTGCGCTTCTCGACGTCGAAAAAGAGAAAGAAGGATGCAGAGGCTCTCTTCAAGATCAGGCAAAGGGAGGGGGAATCACTGGCACACTATGTGGACAGGTTCCAAGAGGAGATACACCTCGTGCAGGAGGTGTCGGGGTTCGCCCTCAAGATGACATTCATCGTAGGGTTGCGAGATGGGATCTTCAAGATGGACCTGAAGAGAAGGGCTCCTCTCTCCTTTGAGGAGTTGATGGAGCGAGCAGTGGAGGAGATAGAAGGGGAGGCGGCCAACCCAGAATTCTACAAGAGGTTGGCAAAGATGAGCGAGCCTGAGGTGAGGCAGCAAGAAGGAAGAAGGCGAGAAGAACCCAGGGGTCAGGGGTTCAAAAGACCGCCTTGGAATTGGAGGTATCAAGAGCCCAACAACAGGTTGGGCTGGAGGCACTAGGAAGGACCAGCGAGAGGTCAGGAAGGGGGGTACCAAGGAAGAGAGGCGGGGGGAATAAATCCGGGGTGGAGGCAAGGCCCCAGACCCCCTCACCCCCCAAGGGAGCAAGCTATGACAGTAGGGCGAGGAAGAGGAGGTAGAGGAGCCAGAGGAGGGAGAGGAAGAGCAGGAAGGGGGGACAGGGTGGCGTTGCCCTATTGTGACTTTCACCAGAAAGAAGGTCACGCGACCGCCACCTGCCCAGAATTCTTGGAGATGAGAGGGAGAGGTCAGCCACGGCGGCAGCAGGCCAGGATCGAGGAAGTGCTCCCAGAGGCGGAAGAGGACCGATGCGAGGACAGGGCGGACATAGGAGCCAGGGGGAATCAGAGTGATTCATGGCGGGGTTGGGATAGAGGCCTCTCGCAAGAGGAGCTTCCAGGCGATGTTCCGGAGAGACGTCGCGTCAACTTCCCAGACCCCACCCCCCACAGAGAAGCTCACCTTCTCCTCAAAAGATATGCCCGATTATGAGGACCCGTTCTGCGACGCCCTGGTGATCCAGGCGGCGATAGAAAACTTCACGGTCTCCCGGATCCTGGTGGACAATGGGAGCTCAGTGAATGTTATCTTCAAGAAGGCTTTCGATGCGATGGAGGTGGAGAAGAAGAGGGTGCAGGCCTCTGATGGGCCGCTGTTCGGTTTCTCAGGAGAAAGGAAGGAGGTTGAGGGAGGTGTCGGCCTCCAGGTGACGTTAGGAGGGGTCCCAAAGAACTGCGGTTCGTCATCGTTGACGCTCCGAGCATCTACAACGCCATATTCAGACGCCCCCTCATCAGTGCCTTCCGATGTGTGCCCTCATCATACCACCAGTGCTTGAAGTTCCATAGTGGAGGAGTCCAGATCCGAATCCGGGGAGATGCAAAGGTGGCAAGGCAGTGCTACGTGACTGCCGTTAACACCATCTCTTGGATGGCGGAGGCTGAAAAGATGGATGAGGAGATGAGGAGGCCGGAGGGGCCAGGGGAAGGAGTGGAGAAGAGGGGAGAAGAGGAAGAGGACAGTGCCCGAGGAAAGGAGATGGAGGTAGCTCAGGAGGAGCAGGTCGAACCAATGGAGGAGGAAGGTGCTGCAGATGAGGAGGCCCGGGTAGAAGGGCGAGAAGCGAAGGGCAGATGGGAAGAGCCGACCCGGCTTGAGGCGGCGGAGGAAATGGTAGAGATGGAGGTCATCACCCAGGAAGGAAGGGTGGAGAAGGTGCGTGTCAGCGGGGGCCTCGGCCCGGAGGACAGGGTAAGGATGCTGGAGTGCATCCAGAAGAACGTGGACATCTTCGCATGGAGCGCAGCAGACATGCCAGGCATCGAGGCGGACGTGGCTTGCCATCGTCTCAACCTTGAGCCAGGAGCCCGCCCCATCCGACAGAAGAGGAGGACCTTCGCCGACAAGCTCGAAGAACCGATCCGCGAGGAAGTGGAAAATCTCCTCGAAGCAGGTTTTGTATCGGAGATCCAGTACCCAGGCTGGGTCTCCAATGTCGTCATGGTAAAAAAGGGCGATGGTCGCTGGCGTATGTGTATTGACTTTTCTTTGTTAAACAAAGCCTGCCCTAAGGATTGTTATCCCCTGCCTCGGATCGACGCGCTGGTTGACTCAGCCGTCGGTTTTTCTGTGATGAGTTTTTTGGATGCTTTTTCAGGTTATCACCAGATCAGGATGCACCCCCCGGATATCAAAGACGTCTCGTTCATCACCCGGGAGGGGTGCTACTGCTATAAGATGATGCCCTTTGAGCTGAAAAATGCAAGAGCAATCTACCAGAAAATGATGGCCAGGCTCTCATCTAGCTGGCAGGTCCGAAGGCTCACTCGGTGGCAGGTTCTAAGTTTTTGAGAAGATGGCCCCGAGCAAACCCGCTGTCCAGGCTCTCATCTAGCTGGCAGGTCCGAAGGCTCACTCGGTGGCAGGTTCTAAGTTGTTGGTAAGATGGCCCCGAGCAGACCCGCTGTCCAGGCTCTCATCTAGCTGGCAGGTCCGAAGGCTCACTCGGTGGCAGGTTCTAAGTTGTTGGTAAGATGGCCCCGAGCAGACCCGCTGTCCAGGCTCTCACCTAGCTGGCAGGTCCGAAGGCTCACTCGGTGGCAGGTTCTAAGTTTTTGGGAAGACGGCCCCGAGCAAACCCGCTGTTCAGGCTTTCATCTAGATGGCAGATCCGAAGGCTCACTCGATGGCTGGTCCTAGATTCTCAAAGGTCGACCTCGGGAGCACTCGCGAGGACTGCACACCAGTGAGGTAGTTTCTCCTCTCTCCCTTATAATCTATCCGTGCGAGACGCCTGACCTAGGCGAATGGTCAGAGGCGGCGAGTGGAGCGAATAACGGAATATCAGAGAGAGCAAGGCATCCTAAGTCACCTTCGAGCGTCTGGCGAATGACCAAGACAATTACACTGCGACCCAACGTCCTAATAAGCCTAGCGAGATACAACAACAAATGAAGAAAAAATCAAGATAGCACAAAAATCTGTTATCGATATATATGCCAAGGGGACTCGCCCCAGTCATGATTACATCCAAAATGAAAGATAAAAAGAAAGCAAAAAATCATGAGGGCCCCTCTCAGGGGTCGGCAGGCTTCTCGCCAGAAGATCCATCGCTCTCGCCCGAATCCGGGAGGAGGGCGTCTTCTCGCGGCTCGCCGTCCTCATCTTCCGGGAAAGGGATCAGGATGTAGAGCTCGGGGACGACCTGTCGGGCAGAGAGGCATTCGGCCTCCTCCTTCAGGTACCCAGCCTGCCGCAGCACCTGCAGCGCGTGCTTCACGGCGCTTTGAGCGTTCTCCTGCATCAGCTGCTCTAACTCATGGTGAGGGTAAAAGTGCCTCCCTACTCCCTGAGGCGAGTGCCAAAGCATCGGCTTCTCGCGATTGTTGGGCCTCGGCTTTAGCCAGCCGGACTTCCTCCTCAAGGTTGACCGCCCGCGCGCGAAGCATCTCGGCGATCGTAGTGTCCTGAAAAAACAAAGGTGGTGAGAAGAAAGTGCGGCGGTCAGCAACGGTCATTCGCGGGCGGGGGGGGGGGGGGGGGGGGGGGAAGGATATACCTCTCTGACGGGGCGGCTGGCGAGAAGGGCTTCCGCAGCTTCCAGCTTCACCCTGAGTTCACGCGCCTCGGCAGAAACAATAGCCCTGGTCTCCTCAACCTCCGCCAGACTCCGCGCCAGATTAATGCTCCGGCACGAAGACATATGCGCAAGCTCAAGGGCCCGCAGCAGGGCTCGAGCGGTCTCGTGGGCGAGAACTTGCGTCTTCTCGGCATCGAAGACCTCGGCATCTTCACGACCGTAGAGGGCATACGCAATAGCGTAAGCCTCACCACTGGCGAGGTCGCTCTCTATCCATGATGGATGGAGGGATTCGAGTTCCTGTCCCACTTCACCAAGGGAGCCCCTGAGGGGTCCACATACTTCTCGCCCTGGGGGAAGTTCCGGTGGTCCCTGGGCAATGGCGGCGGCGGCAACGACGGCCCCGCATGGAGAACATTCCCGTCCGACGCACCCATTCCCGGGATCTGGGCCGGAGCTTTCGCCACTGGGGTCTCATCCAAAACCCCCTTCCCTTTGATGGAAGGAGGACATCTCGACTTCTTGGAAGAGGAGGAAGGAAGCACCCCGGTTTTTCGCTTCCGGCTGCTAGACTTGGAGGAGGAGGGTTCCTCCCGATAGGCATCCGCGGCGGCTTGTGCAAAAGACACGGAAACCCCAGAGGGACGCGACAGATGAAGAGGGAGGTCTCGCACGCCTATTTCTGAACACAAACGGCTCAGCGAATGGTATGAAATCAACAAAACCGAGCGAATGGGGAAGGTTTGAAAACTCACCCTCACCCTGCGGGATGGGCGGGAGCGAGTTGACATTTCGCCGGAGGTAGACGAGGTCCATCCCGTGCTCCAGGATGTACTGGTGCAGTTTGGCCTCATGCCCCCCCCCCCCCCCCCCCCCCCAGAGTCGGGGGCCGGAAGGTTGATTCCTCCTCCTGCACTGGGGCGAGAAGGGTGTTTCCGAGGCTCCCGCTGACGAAGATGAAGCGGCGAACCCAGTCATGGTTCTTGTTCGGGAGACCCTGGTGTTTGAGTGGACTCAGACCCGAGAAGAAGGAGATGCCGTGTGAGCAGCGGAAGGTGTACAGCTTGCGGAAGACCGGTAGCGAAAACTCTATCCCCTTTTCTCGCAGGAAGCACGCATACCCGACTAGCATAGCGATGGAGTTGGGGTTGAGCTGGGCGGGCACGACCCCGTAATACCGGAAGGCCTGACGGAGTTCCGGCCAGATGGGGAGACGAAACCCCACCTCGAAGTGCTCCAACGGGATCGCGAGAGCACACGGTGAGATGGAGTTTAGGCGATCCTCCGGCCCGGGCTTTCGCTCTTCAAATCCCGGCGAGACATAGTCCGCGACGGCGGTTAAATAAGCTTCATCGGAGAGGTCGCAGGAGTCGAAGACGTGGTTGACAAACGCGCTGGCACACTTCGCCCTGCCTTTGGTCTCGCCACCCATTTCGCGAATGCTAAGGAGGACGGGAGTCACGAAGAAGAGAGAAGCGCGAGTGCTGGCGCAAGGAGAGAGGGGGAGCGGATGGCAAGATAATCAATACGGTAGTTGGGACCGCCTATTTATAGAAGAACTAGGAAACGCTTGGGCTTTCGGGCAACGGGTGTGCGGATAGCAATCGCGCCTTCCCGGCGCCTCGAAACCCAGGCCGGTCCCTCTCGCCCATTAATGGCAAATGCCCTATGTCTACTCGCTCGATGGCTACGCACGAGGGTTGAAAAAGACATTCGGCAGTGAGATATCATTCGGCATAACCGGGAAGCCGCGAGAAATATAAACAAAAAGCAAAGCATTCGCAAGGCACAGAGTAAGAATTATTACAGACGTGAATAAGTCCCATGTCCTCAACACCATAAACGAAAAAAAAAATAGCAAAAGAAGCGAATGATGACCAGCCTAGCGCTCCTCAAAATACCACCGACCCTGCCCTCGTGGCCCAGCCTCCGGAGGCATTCGCGGGCGATAGTACGCGAGCATGGAGGTGATCTCATGAGAGGCCAGCTGAAGCTGGTCTCGGGCTCGCGCGGCATGTCTCCCGGGAGACAGCTCCCCACCTTCGCCTCCCAGGCGCTCCACCGCTGCAAGGAGGCGCGAGTAGTCCTTCCGAAGGGCCTTCAGCTCGCGCGTGACTTCAATCCGCACACCATCCACCTGGCCGACGATGTCCCGCTGCATACAAATAAGCTTCCCCAAGACTTCCGTCATTCGCTCCTTCAGGGTCGCGTGGTCCGAGGGGTCGCCGAGGAAGTCAGAGAGGTCCCCGGGAGAAGGGAGAGGCGAGGGCATCCCGTCTTCCCCCTCGTGGTAGGATCCAAAGGGAGAGGCTTCCCGATAGCCTGCGAGATCACAGGCTGGTCAGTCGCGTTGAATGAAACGAATGCGCTACATGCGGTTGAGGTCGCTAACCTCGTATGGGTTCCCCATGACCCGGAGGATGTGACGAATGGGGGTGCGCTTTAAAAATCCAGCAGCGGGAGTTAGGACTTTTCCTTTCCCGGGGCGGTAGGGCTGTGAGGAAGGAGCTGGAACATTCGCGTGATCATCTGCACGGTCTTGCTGACCGGGTTCCCTTTCAGGGGAGACTCTCTGCTCATTCGCAGGCACGGAGGGGTTCTGTTGAACAGGGGAACCCGGAGGAACGGTGTCCCGCGGCGGAAGGTCGGGGTTGAGGGCTATAAAAAATAGCGGTCAGTAACGCACAACGTGCAGGACAAGAATTCATAACTTACCAGATTGCCGTGTGGTCTCGCCCGGAGGGGGTGGAGGAGCAAGATCCAGATTTGGAGGAGGCCTCGCATCCGCGAGAGGTGGCACCACGACACTGTTCGAAACGGCCCCATGGCCGTCCTCAAGCGCCGAAATCCCCTGCGAATGGTCAGAGTGATTGCAGGATGAAGGGGCAGGAACTAAGCAGAAAGACCGGAGGAATTCCCATACCTGCATTCCGGGGTCCGGAGGAGCGTTCGCCGGAGACTCCGAGGCAGTCTCGCCTCCCTGACGATTCAGCCGAATCGCCTTGGCTCGACGCGAGACGTAAGGGGCACTCGGGTCACCCTTGGACGTAAGCCAGGGAGCAAACCTGACCGTCTTGGGGGCAGTCGCACTCTGGGCCGCAGCCAGGCGTTCAATCACTTCCTGCGAGAGGGGTCTCGCGGAAGGCTTATGAAAAGACATTGGAATTGGCGAAAGGTCAAGGGAGAGAAAAGGCTCCGAGCCGAGGAATGAGAGCGTTCCAGGAAAGTCTGACATGAAGAAGTATATATAGGGTGACGGTGGGACCCACAGGATCTTATGGGTCCAGTCAGCAAGCACTCACCGAATACAGGGTTGGACTATTCTTTCCGAGCGCAGGAACCGCTCGCAAAGAGCGGGGATTGTGTACAACCCGTATTCGCGGAGTGTGTCCCTCAAGCCAACTGGCGAGATCTGGGTCATCCAGATCATTCGTCCAGGCTGAGACAGGTGGGAAGACCCCCGAGTGAGTAGGGGCGAGCCGCAGGCGAGAGGGAGAAAATCGGCGAGTGGCACCCTCACGGACCACTCGCCCAGGAGTGCGTGCATTCGCCCAGCCGAGCGGGAGCTCGGCGAGTGGTTCCCTCATGGACCACTTGCCCCCCAGGGCTTGAAAGAGGAAATGACCACGATGCCCCTTATGGGCTGCAAATAGCCCTTCAGAACAACGGAGTTAGACTATAAGCAGACCAATTTGGGGTGCGATTAGCAAAATTAAAAGGCGGATTCATGTTATTTGCAGACCAGCCTAGAAAAATCTATAAATAGACCCTTAAGGGCACCTTGGAGGAGATCCGATTCTTGGAGAGTCCTCTCCTCTAGGCTAGTCTTGGTTGGCTGCTAGTGCCCTCCAAGGTGCCCGGCTGAGCTTTGGTTTGGGAGGGGAAGCTCTCTAAGATCTTCCGGGTGTGTGGCGGGACCTCCTCGTTGCAGCCTTGTGTCTATTCCAATTTCCTCATCCACCAGTCAGAGAGTTTAGTGAGGGAGAAGTAAGCGTCGGCTACACCCCCCAGTGGGTCCGAACTCAGGAGACCGGTTGCCGGTTTCAACATTCGTGGTAGTTTTTTTACCCAAATTTCACTTTCTGGGGTTTGACTATTCATGATTGCTTATGCTTGACCACCTATGCATAACTGTGGTGATGTTTTGGCCTAAGATATTGCTTCTGAAAATATCGTTCGTGATCACACATTCAAATATTGTCTATATTTTTCATAACCGTGTTCACAATTGTCATCGCACTGCAACCACCTTCTCATGCAGGGCCTTAGACATTGTTTGAGATAGTTGTGAAGTTCTAACGATGTCGACGTGAAAATATGATAGTAAATGCAATGCTGATGTTTTACCCTACGTTTTGAACTTTCTTGACAACTTTTTGACCCAAATTACTCTATTCATGCATGACCATGGTGTCATTTGGTCTAAAACCTCATTTTTTAAAAGTAGCTACACCTATCCAAACACTGCAACCGCACGACCATGTATTCACAACTATCACCACACTGCGACCGCCTTCCAAACTAGCCTTAACATAGAGAGTAGAAATATTCATGGTTTCGCCATATGTAACCCGTTGAGAAAAAAGGTATTAAAGTAATTTAAGAACATTTGAAGAAGCATTTACATATCGAGATACAAAATTTCATATTAGAGATCATATGACTAATTTCCATCTAGCCTCTCATGCGCCGATACATTCAATGTTTCGTGTAGTCACGATGCATCCTATAATGTTCAATTTGACGAGAATCTTGAGGGATGTTCATAAAAGTATTGATTTGAGCATGGAAGTAGTGTCATGCAAGATTCTCAATCGACGGATAAAAAAAACACGGAATAAAGAGATTTATCTTTGCAAGAGCGTCTTTGCGTAGCGGAATTACTCTTTCGAGGAAACAATATACTTATATGGGATGAGATGTTTAAGAGATTAGCTTGATTGCTTAGTCGCTTTAGCCTTTATCCACCATGAAAGTTACAATGATACAAAAACCGACTTTGATTTATATGCTTCCTTTTATTCGCAATAAGAGATGGATTTGAGGCTCCTCTATCCCCGCCCCTTATCAAATGCACAAGTATTACTCGGGCTTCGTTTGACACAATGGTAGTGAACGCAATGGTCACGAACCGTCGTTCGCGAACGCCTGATCTCAGTTAAGGAACTCCATCTATTTCTTACGTTCAAAATTAGTTTTTTTTTTCTTGGTGGCGGTAATAACAGTTGCGATCATGTCAAACATATTTCATGACGGTAACTTTTTTGTCAAACTCAGCGGAGCAAATAAGCCGCGCTAAACAGATAAGGGTTCTTAACCACCGCGTACACGACCGCCACCGCCGTGCCAAACGATCCCTTGGGCTCTGTTTGGGATGGCTGTGGCCGCAGGAAAATGGTGGTGAGAAACCATCAGCGGGATTAAAGCTGACAGAAAAACAGTTGTAGAAAAAGCAGCAGGAATGGAAAGGAGACAAGTAAAACAAAAACATGAAAAGTGCAGAAAACTATTTTTAGCTTTTCTGAAAGTGAGGAAAAGTACCAAACATACCTTTTTGACACGCTTTCCATCACTACAAAATCAAACACCTATAAAACAAGGGAATTTATATAGGCAGCCCCTGTTTGGCTATTGGTAACCCGAAAAAACCGAAAAAGACATTAAAACTCACTTAACGCCCTTCTATTAGCAGCCCTAGGTTTCTTTTTTCTCCCGTGCTCTCCCGAAATCCTTCTTAACCACCGCGTACACTCCCGGAAGCGGTGATTCCCCGCCGCCGGCCGCCGAAAACCGCCGGAGAAGAAGGCTAGGACGCCAACGAACTCCTCTGGGTGGTCCATTGTTCCCCAGTTCTTCTTCTCCCCTCGATTCAACGACGCCCCTTTTGCAGCAGGTGCAGAATACTCCCGCTCGCCGTCGGGCGTCGCCGCTCGTGCTATGGGATGGGTTTCTGACGTCCAGGACGGTGCGGCAGATGATGGACACTATGGATCGGTTCCTGGAGGAGCCCGCCTTGTTTGAAAGCGAAGCGGCGGCCGCCGCCGGCGCATTGAATGGGTATCAGCGGAGAGGGAGGACGTCGTGGGAGATAAGAGAGGCAGAGGGGGAGTATCGATTGCGGTTCGACATGCCGGGGATGACGAGGAAGGATGTGAAGGTGTGGGTGGAGGACAGGATGCTCGTATTTAGGGCGGAGAAGCAAGAGCAGCCGCCTGAGGCTGCGGTGAAGGGCAAGGAGGCGGATTGGCCAGCGAAGAGCTTCGGGAAGGACGGGATGCTCGTGTTTAGGGCGGAGAAGCAAACATGTTTAATGATTTTTTTTGGGCTGCCAATAGCGGTAGTGACAATGGGGCTGCAAATAGTGCTTTGTCGGGCTGCCATTATCTTCAGGTTGCCAACAACCAAACAAGAGCTGCTTATATAAATTCCCTAAAACAATGATGGTGGTAAGAATAGAACTTTTTCCATTGCCACCACCGTGCCAAAAAAAAGCTTAGATTGTTTCTATGCTAACTAGACAAACATGGAGTTGAGAGCCACGGGGCATGCGGCTCAGTTGGGTCGGTTTGGAATCGCCTGAACTAAACTAAAACCGTTCTGGCGTAGGAACGCCGGAGGAGGTGGGGGTCGACCTTCCGGCCTGGGGCCTTCCTCACAGGAACGACGGGAGCGGCGGGGAAGGAGCGGCTGCGGAGTCCTTCCGGACGAACTTCTCTCGCACGGAGAGGAGGGTAGAGGCGGCTAGGGCAACTTGATTGATTCTTAATTAACAAAAACTGCATACAACATAAGTTATCCCACCTCTTATACTACGAGGGGGAAGCCACAACTATTAGCACACCCGCTAATAGCACACCAAGCAAAGAGTGCAAAAATAAATATACTAATAGAAATCCGCACATGCTAAGAAAATACTTAAACATCCCGAGGCTTCCAAAGTGGGTCGATCTTCTCAAGCCAAGCGATTCCGGTCTCGCCGGGAGTTCCTCCTATCGCGTTTGTTCCGTCCACGATGCATCCTTCATCATTCGCCTCCCCTTGGGAGGCACTCGACCTCGAGTGCTCGGGGTAAAGCGGGACGTTCGGGTAGAAAGGAGACAAGTCGCTCACGTTGAAGTTCTTGGAGATGTTGAGGTTCGGCGGGAGGTCGACCACATAAGCGTTGCCACTGATCTTGCGGGTGATGGGGAAAGGGCCGTACTTCTTCGGCATGAGTTTGTGATGATGTCCCGTTGGAAGCCGCTCCTTGCGGAGGAAGACCATCACTAAGTCTCCCACCTCAAAAATCCTCTCGCGACGGTGCTCGTCGGCCATGGCCTTGTATTTGGCATTAGACTCAAGCAATTTGAGCCGGGTGTCGGCTTGGATGTCGCGGGTCTCTTCCGCTAGCTGAGTTGCTGAAGGAGGTGCCGCCGGTAGGCGGGCTAGATCGAGCGCATGTCGGGGAACCTTAGTGTAAACGATAGAGAAAGGCGTGCGACCGGTAGAGCTGTGCACCGCATTGTTATAAGCAAATTCAGCTTGTGCGAGGGCGTGATCCCATTGCTTCGGGCGATCCTGGCAGATGCAACGAACGAGGTTCCCCAAGGTCTTGTTCACGACTTCGGTTTGGCCGTCAGTTTGAGGATGGGCGGAGCTACTAAACTGGAGGGAGGTATCAAACATCTTCCACAACATCTTCCAAAAGTGGCCGAGAAACTTGGCGTCACGGTCGGACGTGATAGTGGTCGGCACGCCATGCAAACGAACCACTTCCCGGAAGAAAAGACACGCAATGTGAGAAGCATCGGACGTCTTGCGGCAAGGTAGAAAATGTGTCATCTTCGAGAAACGATCCACCACGACAAACACTGAATCGACCCCGCGTTGCGTGCGCGGAAGGCCCAAGACGAAATCCATGGAAAGATCCTCCCAAACGCCGGAGGGGACCGGGAGGGGTGTATAGAGCCCAGTGTTGTGTGCATGACCCTTGTACTGTTGGCACACATAACACTTCCGAACGAAGTTCCCCACGTCCTTTGTCAGCTGCGGCCAGAAATAGCGCCCTTGTAGACTGGCGAGTGTTTTGTCTCGGCCCAGGTGGCCACTCAACCCGCCACCATGCAAATCATGAATGAGCTTCTCCCGCAAGGAAGTGCGGGGAAAACACAGGCGGTTGTCTTTAAGCAGGAACCCATCAAGTAAGAGGAAACCACCATGTGATCCGCCCAACGAACAGGCGCGTCAAACCTCTTGGAAATCAATGTCGTCGGCATACAAGTCGACGAGGGTATCAAAACCGACGATCTCGTGGTGCATAGTCGCTAACAAATAACTCCGCCGGCTAAGTGCGTCGGCGACGACATTGGTAGTCCTCGGCTTGTGATGGATAATATATGGAAACCGTTGGAGATACGTGGTCCAACGAAGGTGCATTCCATCCATGCGCTTCTGACTGTTGATGAACTTGAGAGCTTGATGATCTGTGTACAAGATGAACTCTTTGTGCAGCAAGTAGTGCTCCCAATACTTGAGAGCCCGGACGACGACATAAAACTCTTGATCATAAGCGGCCCATTTCCGCCTGGCGTCACTTAGTTTCTCGCTGAAAAACGCAACTGGCCGCTTGTCTTGGGAGAGGACCGCTCCTATACCAATGCCACTAGCATCACTCTGCACCTCAAAGTGCTTATCAAAACTGGGTAGCACCAAGACCGGGGCCGAGCTAAGCTTCTGTTTGATCAAGTCGAAGGAGCGACTGACCTCTTCTCCCCATAGGAACCGCCCCTTCTTCAAACAATCGGTCATCGTCGCTGTAAGGGTGCTGAAGTCACGGATGAACCGCCGGTAGAATGTGGCCAAACCATGGAACGACCGCAACTCCGATAGCGTCGTTGGAGCCGGCCAATCTCGGATCGTCTGGATCTTCTCCTCGTCAACCAGGATGCCGTCCGCGCCCACAACGAAGCCCAAAAAGTTCAGCCGCGGAGCGAGAAAGGTACACTTTTTGAGGTGAATAAATAGTTTGTGCTCCGTCAACACTTCCAATACAGCACGAAGATGCGACAGATGATCCGCTCTGCTCTTGCTGAAGATCAATATGTCGTCAAAATAGACGACAACAGACTTTCCCAGAAATGGTCGCAGTACCTGTGTCATGAGGCGCATAAACGTACTTGGAGCGTTAGATAATCCAAAAGGCATTACCTCCACTCGAAGAGGCCGTCCGACGTTTTGAAAGCCGTCTTCCATTCGTCACCCGACTTGATGCGGATTTGGTGGTACCCGCTGCGTAGGTCTATCTTTGAGAAGAACTGGGAACCATCTAACATGTCCAACATGTCCAACATGTCCAACATGTCATCAAGACGAGCAATGGGAAATGTGTACTTGATGGTGATCCGGTTGATCGCGCGACTGTCGACGCACATTCACCAGGAACCGTCCTTTTTGGGGACCAAGAGCGCCGGGACCCCACAGGGGCTGAGGCTCTCAGAGATGAAGCCCTTCTTCAACAATTCTTCCACCTTCGCACGCAAGATGTCATGCTCCTTGGGACTCATGCGGTAGTGAGGCAAGTTCGAAAGGCTAGCTCCCGGAATGAGGTCGATCTGGTGTTGTATATCCCGAAGAGGAGGGGGATGGTCGGGTAAGTCCTCCGTCGTGATGGCTCGGAATTCGTGCAGTAGTGCTCACACGTCCGGGGGTGCGGCTTCCGCCTCCTGCTCGCTAGTGGCGTACAACCCGTAGGAGACGAGGGCCACCACTTCCTTGGCCTCCGCAGCGTCTCGCTCAAACATATAGGAGTCTTCGTGAATCACCAACATACTACGCTCCTTATCTGAAGGTGGACTGGCTTCTGGTTTCCCGCCGACCCGGGCAATAATCTGTATCTTCTTGCCGGCCCAAGTGAAGGAGTATACATTCTCGCGACCCTTATATGAAACATCCGTGTCATATTGCCACGACCGCCCCAAGAGTAGGTGGCTCGCATCCATCTCCACGACGTCGCACCAAACGTCGGCCTGGTAGTGCTTCCCAATGGCAACAGGAACGTGAGAGCGGTGGGTGACCCGTACTGACGGGCCACGCTGGATCCATCCGATGGAATAGGGGTGTGGGTGAGGCTCGGTCGTTAGCTGCAGGTAGGAGACCAACCGGTTCGCAACAAAGTTCTCGCAACTGCCGTTGTCAATCAGAACATCACAGATCTTCCCCTTGATATTGCAGTAGGCGTTGCTACGTTGGACGTGTTCATCCAGCCGGGGTGTAAGAAGTAGACGATGAACCATGCAAGCGGCGAAATCGCCCTCCTCGTCATACCCATCAATGACTTCATCGGCCTCCCCTATGTCGTCCTCCCTCTCCTCGTCCAGAGCTACAATGTGGACGGGCTGGCGAAGCAGGGGGCAACGAGAGGCGAAATGGCCGAGTTGTTGACATTTGAAACATGTGCCCGCCGGTGCGCGGTCAGGTGCCCGACCCTTTGGTGCGGAAGAGGAGGCCGACACCCGATCTGCAATCTCCTTGCCGGTAGTGTCCCGACTGCTAGAACCCGAAGAATCCGTCCAAGGACGGCGCGAGGCCGCGCGATGTGGCGGTACTGCTGCCTTCTCCATTTGTTCAGCCTTGAGGGCCATGTTGTAAGCCTCATCCACCGTGCGCAAAACATGCAATCCAATCTTCTCCCGTAGGGAGGGACGTAGCCCATGTAGGAAACGAGTAACACGTTGGCCATCCGTCTCGGTTAGGCCATTGCGGTCCGCGAGTCGGCTTATCTCCGTCGGGTATTCCGTCACCGTACGAGTTCCTTGCGAACAACTCTGGTAGAACTGAAACAAGTGCTGGTCGTAGTCGGGTGGGAGGAACCTATTCCGCAACAACTTCTTCATCTTCAGCCACGTGCGAACGGGGGCCTTGCCTTGGCGGTTGCGGTTGAGTTGAAGTTGGTCCCACCAAATCGCCGCGCCGGATTTAAGGCGGTAAGCGACCATCTTCACTTGGCGGCGGTCGTCGATCTCGGCCATTTCAAAGAAACTTTCAACTTCCGAAATCCAATCGAGGAAGTCCTCGATGCCCAGGTTGCCATGAAAATGGGGAATGTCTGCGCGCAGTCGGTAACCCGGTTGGTAATGAGGTTGCTGGTCACCCCCGCGAGGAGGATTGCCGCCGTCGGGGAGATCCTCGTCGGAGCTGGACTCGGAAAGGGTTGGATTGAGGGGTGGGGCAGCCGGAGGCACGCGGCCACGACGGTATTGCCGCCCAAAGAAGTAATCAGCTGGAGCGTTGGCGTCGACGGGAGGCGGATGCTGGTTACGGCCCGGCTGCAGGTTGCCGAGGGCGGCGATGAGGGTGGCAAGTTGGGTGGTGATGCCATTGATGGCCGCCCATAGGTCGGCGTCGTCACGCGGGTTGTCGCCCATCTGCAGGACAGGAAAACCCCACGCGGTTGAGTGTCGCGCGCGAGCGGGCGGAAGGAAGCAGCGTCGTTGGACGCTTGAGCGGGAGGAAGCAGCGTCGAGCGTAGAAGTCGACGGGCTCCTCTGATACCAACTGGCGTAGGAACGCCGGAGGAGGTGGGGGTCGACCTTCCGACCTGGGGCCTTCCTCACAGGAACGGCGGGAGTGGCGGGGAAGGAGCGGCTGCGGAGTCCTTTCGGACAAACTTTTCTCGCACGGAGAGGAGGGGAGAGGCGGCCAGGGCAACTTGATTGATTAATTAACAAAAATTGCATACAACATAAGTTATCCCACCTCTTATACTACAAGGGGGAAGCCACAACTATTAGCACACCCGCTAATAGCACACCAAGCAAAGAGTGCAAAAATAAACATGCAAATACTAATAGAAATCCGCACATGCTAAGAAAATACTTAAACAGCCCAATGCTTCCAAAGCGGGTCAATCTTCTCAAGCCAAGCGATTCCGGTCTCGCCGGGAGTTCCTCCTGTGGCGTTTGTTCCATCCACGATGCATCCTTCATCACGTTCGGTTCGGTCAAGCTCGGCTAAGTTTATGTCCGGTCGGGGCCATTTGGTTAATCCAGAACTAAGAGAACCAAAAGAAAAAAAATCACAACAAAGGAACCAACCCCACAAACTCATCATCTATTGTCATGTACATTAAAACATGTGAATCAAGTAACAGCCTGCATCAAACAATCCAAAGCAAGCACATCAAAATTCACAAAAAAAGACATGAATGTTAACTGGGCTGGCCAATTTTGCCGGTTTCCGGCACGAAGAAACTAACCCAAACCGATACGCCAATGAACTGATCGGCTCGGCATAAAAGTAGGTTCGGTTTCGTCGATTTTCAAAACTTTTTTTTTGCTTACCCCTAGTTATGGGCCACAATAAAAAAAGGTAAATTAAGAAACACAGTTTACATCTCACCATAGATTCTCTTCCTAAACATATTAAACAAATTTACAAAAAGGCAACAGATCTTCTAGAGATTAATCAACCTAAGCATAGTATTTGTCAGATCAAAAGTTGATCATGGGAGCAACACCTATATAAAGTCTAAATAATCCTCCATAAAGATACAAATACGACTCAAGAAGCTATAAAACACCCTTTTGCATCGAGCTTAGCTCCTTCGCATGCTCGCCTTGATGCTCGTTGGGGATCAAACACCACAATATGCGCTCCATGAACTTTCTTCGAATGATGAATGCGCGCTCTACAGGCGAGCCTTCTCATCATAACAACCGATGAGGAGCACGCCAACTCGCCGGAGCAGCATAAAGATCAGACGACTCTCATTGCTCTTCCTTCGGTACTAATCTAGTTTGTCGTGGGGGTACAAAAGCGCGACCACATCAACCATCTCGATATGTAGGCTAAGGCCCCGTTTGGTACAACGGCGGTCATGAACGCGGTGGTAAAACCGTCATTCATGAACGACCACCTAAGGAACTTCATCCACTTGAACATAAAAGTGGATGAAGTTCCTTAGGTGCCCTTTCACGAACGACGGTTTTACCACCGTGTTCACGACCGCCACCATTGTACCAAACCGAGCCTAAATAAACAACATGCAACTTGTTGCACACTATACCCTAATAAACATCTCGACTCGTGCCTTAAGAGCACAACTAGCCCTGCCAAAACACGTTCTCGAAAGTGAAATTTGGCACGTCTTAGGGTCCTTTTGGCCCAACCTTACTTACCTAATGAACTCCATCCACTTTTATTTTCAAAATTAGTTTTTTTCTCTCCGGCAGTCATAACCGTTGTTGCGTCAAACACATATTTCATGACAATAGCATTTTTGTCCGAACTCACCAGAGCAAAAAAATGTTACGCCCGAACGGACCTTTAATCTATGATTCATCTTAACCTGAAATCCCTCTAGCTGTTGGCAAGTAAATGGAAGGTAATAATGAATAGATGTGAAGCCTATGAAGTTTTTCATGTAATAAGACTGTTCCATTTGACATCCCTTTTCACTATCAGCAGTTGGAAAAGGGGGCAGAAGAGAACAGATTTGTAGAGCTCTCAACCTAAGAAAGTCATGGAAGAAAAGGAAGAACAAAACAGATTCCTAGAATTGTTTTTTTTAAAAAAAATCTCCTTTACAAACTTCCAGCACAAATTCTAGAAGAAAAACTAGTCTTGGTTACTGATTAACATAGATAATATATGCACAAACCAGTCAAAAGCAAGCAGAACACTAAAATTTTACAAGAGTAGAGGGGGAGGAGTTTCAATTTCCACCTTTTGCTCTTCAAGTGGAAGCATCATGTCCTGATCCAACACTTCAATTACTTGAGCGCTTGATGACATCCATGGCTGATAAGCGCCTTCATGGCACACATTCTGGACAGGAATTGCTTCATTAGTAGTTGTAGATAAAAGCCAAAGCTTGTATGTATTGCTTGAGAGTATAAATACAAAGAGAGTACATATATATAGGAGGGAGAAAGAGAGAAGAATTTCTATACAAGATGTGGGACTAAAGAAGAGAAGCATAAATGGGCCCAAATACGGGCCCTTTACATGAGCTTTTCCAACACTCCCCCGCAAACTGGAGCGTACAAGTCGTAGGAGCCAAGCTTGGACAGACATTGATAGAAGAGAGTACTGGATAGGGTCTTTGTGAGGACATCCGCCACTTGTTCGGTACCCGGAACATGCTTTAACTCTAGCTTCATCATTTGAACTTTCTCCCGGACGAAATGACAATCTACTTCAATGTGCTTTGTTCTTTCGTGGAAGACCGGGTTCTTGGCAATGTGTATAGCAGCTTGACTATCACACAAGAGGAGAGCTGGTGAAGGAAGTTTTATACCAAGGTCAGTCAGGAGGCTCTCAAGCCATGTGAGTTCAGAGACCACAGATGTCATTGCCCGGTATTCTGCTTCAGCTGAGGATCGCGCAACAACTTGTTTCTTACTCCGCCATGTAATCAGGTGTCCTCCAAAGTATGTGCAAAAACCACTGGCTGACCGTCGATCGTCCAGGGACCCAACATAATCAGCATCAGAGTATGCCACCAATTTTGGAGTTGAAGATGATATTTTATAAACCAGTCCCTGACCAGGAGCTGTTTTGAGATATCTGAGAATCCTTTCGACGACCTGAAGGTGAGATCTTCGAGGGGAGTGCATGTATCTGCAGACCATACCCACGACGAAGGATATATCAGGTCTTGTTACCATTAGGTAGATTAATTTTCCAACAAGACGATGATAGTATTCTGGGTTCTGAAGTTGCAGATCTGAGTCGGAGGCCTGAGCACACAGTTTGTGATTAACATCCATTGGAGTGTTAGTTGGTTTGCAGCCTGAGTATCCCGCATCATGAAGGAGATCAAGACAGTACTTTCGCTGAGAGAGGACAAGGCCATCTGGTCTTCTGGCGACCTCCAGACCCAGGAAGTAGTGTAGGTGACCCAGATCTTTTGTCTGAAAGACAGAGCTAAGATGTTGTTTGATTGTCTGTATTCCTTTTGCGTCGTCTCCAGTTATTATGATGTCATCCACATAAACCAAAAGAATAACTGTTCATGTTGCCTGTTAGAGAGTGAACAAGGAGAAGTCTGCCGAGCTCCGAGTAAAGCCAATCTCCCCAAGAGCCTTGCTGAACTTGTCGAACCAATTTCGAGGTGATTGTTTGAGACCATAAAAAGACTTCAATAAACGACAGACCAGAGACTCCCCCGTGGTCTCAAACCCGGGAGGTTGCTCCATGTAAACCATTTCATGGAGATCGCCGTTAAGAAACGCATTTTTAATATCTAGCTGAAATAAGGGCCACCGACGATGTACAACTACGGAGATAAGCACACAAACAGTGTTGAGTTTAGCCACCGGAGAGAAGGTTTCTTCATAGTCGATACCCTGTTGTTGAGTGTAGCCACGAGCAACCAAGCGAGCTTTCAGCCGGTCAATTGTTCCATCAGGAGCATGCTTGATAACAAAAACCCATTTACACTCAACTAGTTTCTGTCCTGGAGGACGGGGTACCAGAGTCCATGCCCTGTTAGCCCAAAGAGCAGACATTTCTTCCTCCATGGCGGCGCGCCAGCCAGGATGTTGCAGAGCCTCCTGCACAGAGTTAGGAATAGCAATTGTGGACAAAGAGGTAGCAAGTGTCTGAAGTTGGGGAGAGAGGCGATGTAGGGAAACATAGTTCGCCATAGGATGAGCGGTTGATTCTGTTACCGGATCAACCAGACGCTGAGTACCCGAGGTCGAGGCCGACTGCGTAGGGGCAACAGGAGTAGGAGTGCGGCGAGAGTAGACATGGATAAGAGGTGGCTTGTAGGGAGCAGGAGTTGGGGAAGGAAGAACTGGTGTGTGAACGGGAATGATAGGTCGTAGGGCAGGCTGTGGGAGAGGTATTGGTGTAAGTATGGGTACTGGAGCAGAGAAGAATGGCTGATCCTCCCGGAAGGTAACATCAGGCGACACAGAGACCTTGCGGGTGGTAGGGGAATAGCAAACGTAGCCCTTCTGTGTACGTGAATAGCCAACGAAAATTTGCTTGGCCGCCCTGGGATCCAGCTTGTCCATAGACGGTCCCAGGATATGAACGTAGCACGTACACCCGAAGATTCGAGGTGTGAGGGGAAAGGCCGGAGTAGAAGGAAAGAGGAGGCTGAATGGAGTTGCATTGTTGAGGACGGAGGATGGAAGACAGTTAATAAAAAGCAGGCCGTGGAGATCGCAAAGTTCCAATACACTTTGGGGACGTTCATGTGAAGCATGAGAGAGCGGGCGACATCAAGCAAGTGTCGGTTCTTCCGTTCAGCAACACCATTTTCCTGTGGGGTGTAGGGACATGAAGTCTGGTGAATAATCCCGAACTCGGAACATAAATTTGCAAACTCGTTGCTTGTGTATTCGCGAGCATTATCGGTACGTAGAGTTTTGATGGTAGTGGAGAATTGTGTGCGGGTTTCAAGGACAAACGCCCGAAAGACACGAGGGAGCTCAGAGCGATCGCGAAGTAAGTATAACCAAGTGACCCGAGAATAGTCATCAATAAACGTGAGAAAATATCAAAATCCAGAAATACTAGTAATTTTATAAGGTCCTCATACATCAGAATGTAAGAGATCAAAAGGAGTAGAGCTCCGAGTACAATGTGCGGGAAAGGAAGAACGCGACTGTTTGCCCAAAATACAAGAACCACACTTGAAAGCTGGAAAAGATACATCGGGAAGTGCCTTCTGGAGGACTGGGAGGGGAGCATGTCCAAGACGCTGATGCCACTCAACAGAGGAGATAGATGAGAGGACAGTGGGAGATTCGTCGAGAAGGTAGAGCCCGTTACGCAGTTGCCCCTTACCAATGATAGTCCGCGTCCGTCGATCCTGTATTAGAAAAGAAGAGGATGTAAATGTTAGGGAGCAATCCAGGTCAGTAGTAAGACGGCTAACAGAAAGCAAGTTGAACGGGGATCCCGGAACATGAAGAGCCGAGCGGAGAGAGATGGAGGGGCTAAGAGAGAGGTCAGCCGAGCCGGAGACCGGAACAGTCTCCCCATTGGCCACGGTGATACACTTCAGATGAGGAGCATTCAAATACTTTGGTGGTTGTAGCGAGGTGATGTGATGAGTAGCACCAGAGTCCACTATCCAACGTGGACTCGTTGAGAGACAGGTTATACCTGGATTGGAGACGGAGGCGACAGAGGCAGGTGGGGACATCATCCCTTGAAGCTGTTGGAGCTGTAGGCGGAGTGCGTCAAGATCGGCGGGGAGGCTGAGGGGCTGTCATCAGCAACAACGGCAGTCGGACGAGGAGGATTACCAGACTTCCGATAGCAGGTCGCCTCAAAGTGGTCATCTCGCCCACAAAATGAACATTTTGGTCGAGAACGACCACCACGCTCCTTTCCCCGAGAGGCCGAACGTCCACCACGAGCCGGTGGAGGCAAAGGAAGTAAGTGAGCAGGAGTGTTCTGAAAAAGGGCTGGTGAGGAAAGAGCAGGAGCCGCCAGAAGTGCTGAGGTTTTGATAAGCATGGAACACACATCTGAGAGGGAAGGAGTAATGACCGAGGCCAGAACCTGATTTCGGATGCTTTGCAGGTGTGGAGGAACACGAGCCATGATCATAGCAATGATGACAGCTTCCTTCTGAGCTCGTTGAGCAACATGATCATTGGTGGAAGGTTGATGCTGGATCCATGCTTCGGCCAGAGTTTTGGTGCGAGCAACGAAGGAGATCATGTTAGCAGCCCCGACCGTATCTAACGTCTGGAGATCTGTGATGATGTCGTAGAGATGTTGAAGGCTGTCCTTGCCCGAGTATAGAGAATGAAGCTCATCCCACATAGCTTTAGCAGTCTCGTGATACATCACCATTTGGTATGAGTCTCCATCCATAGAGTTGAGAAGCCAAGTCTGAACTCGGCCGTCATTCCTGAGCCAATCCTCCGTAGGAGGGAATGGAGGTGCTTGGGTGAGATGACCCATAAGTCCTTTAGACTGAAGAACTCGCCGGACCGAGTGTAACCATTGCATGAAGTTTTCTTTTCCTGAGAGGGAGATTGTGGTTATCCGCAACTCATCACGAAGTTCCGGAGGCTGACCCAGGCGGTCTGGCTGAGGAGGGGCATGCACCGTGGTGGAGTCCACATATGATCCCATTAAAGAAAAAAATGGAAAGGGCGGGCTGACAAAAGAAGACCGCGCGGTCTGGCTGCTGGGAGAAGAGTCCGCGAGCAAGATCGAAGTTGCGAGAAGGCCGCTGGAAAACTTGAGGGAGCAGGTCGCACGATCTACTGGAGGAGGAGGTCGCACGAGCTACTGGACAACTTGAGGAGGTCGCACGAGCTACTGGACAACTTGAGGAGGTCGCACGAGCTACTGGAGGGAGCAGGCCGCACGATCTGTTGGAGGAAGCAGACCGCTTGGATGAGTAGACAACTGGATTCCAAGGAGAGAGCTCGACAGAGGGAGCGGCGAGGGAGCGCGAGCAGGAGAGAGCTCGACAGAGAGACCGGCAGGCCGCTGGAGGAGACCGCACGGTCTCGATGAGAACACCAGCTGCCCAAGCAGACCGCGGGCAGAGAAGCAGACCGCACGGTCTCGATGAGAACACTAGAGGTCGTAGCGAGAGAGAGCGGGTAGAGTGCAGCGGACAGAGAAGAAGGTCGCACTGACTGTGGCAGGAAGAGAGATCGCAGCGAATCGAGACGGAGGTCGCCGCGATGAGGAGAGGAGACCGAACCGTCTAAGGAAGGGCAGGTCGCAGCGGTTAGAGGAGAAGGTCGCAGCGGACTGAAGGTGGAGCGGGGCCCGCTGGACAGGTAGAGAAGGCTATATAAGAGCCTAGAACCGAGAGGAGCGGTGGAAGCCACGAAGAGAAAGGAGCGGGTAGAAAAGAGGAGTCCGCAGGGCAGGCTGCGAACAGGGAGGAAGAGCGAGCTGCGCGGTCTGAAAAAGGAGGAGACCGCGCGAACCGAAGAACTGCAGCTTGCAGGCGGTCAGGAGAATTGAGACCGCAGGTATCGGACCGATGGCTCTGATACCATGTAGATAAAAGCCAAAGCTTGTATGTATTGCTTGAGAGTATAAATACAAAGAGAGTACATAAATATGCGCTCCATGAACTTTCTTCGAATGACAAATGCGCGCTCTACAGGTGAGCCTTCTCGTCATAACAACCGATAAGGAGCACGCCAACTCGCCGGAGCAGCCTAAAGATCAGACGACTCTCATTGCTCTTCCTTCGGCACTAATCTAGTTTGTCGTGGGGGTACAAAAGCGCGACCACATCAACCATCTCGATATGTAGGCTAAATAAACAACATGCAACTTGTTGCACACTATACCCTAATAAACATCTCGACTCGTGCTTTATGAGCACAACTAGCCCTGCCAAAACACTTCTCGAAAGTGAAATTTGGCGCTTCTTAGGGTCCGGTTGGACCAACCTTACCTAAGAAACTCCATCCAGTTTTATTTCCAAAATTAGTTTTTTTTTTCTTTCCGGCAGTCATAACCGTTGTTGCGTCAAACACATATTTTATGACTAGCGTTTTTGTCCGAACTCACCGGAGCAAAAAAATGTTACGCCCGTACGGACCTTTAATCTATGATTCATCTTAACCTGAAATCCCTCTAGCTGTTTGCAAGTAAATGGAAGGTAATAATGAATAGATGTGAAGCCTATGAAGTTTTTCATGTAATAAGCCTGTTCCATTTGACATCCCTTTTCACTATCAGCAGTTGGAAAAGGGGGGCAGAAGAGAACAGATTTGTAGAGCTCTCAACCTAAGAAAGTCATGGAAGAAAAGGAAGAACAAAACAGATTCCTACAATTGTTTTTAAAAAAAAAAATTCCTTTACAAACTTCCAGCACAAATTCTAGAAGAAAAACTAGCCTTGGTTACTGATTAACATAGATAATATATGCACAAACCAGTCAAAAGCAAGCAGAACACTAAAAATTTTACAAGAGTAGAGGGGGAGGAGTTTCAATTTCCACCTTCTGCTCTTCAAGTGGAAGCATCATGTCCTGATCCAACACTTCAACTACTTGAGCGCTTGATGACATCCATGGCTGATAAGCGCCTTCATGGCACACATTCTGGACAGGAATTGCATCATTAGTAGCAATTTAAACTAAGATTTTGAGTATGGTTTATGATTTTATGTTTTTGAAGGCATCAATTTACATAAATTGGTGTATAAGCCAATCTTATTCATTCTTACAGAGATTACACACAATAATCTTTATTTTGTTGGCTGTGACAATTCCAAACAGGGCCATGACAACTAGCTCAGATTAATTATCTCCATGAGGTTTAGCTAAGTATCATATGGCTCTCTAATTTTTGATGAAAATGTCAAACAATTTTGTTGTTCGATCTTAAAATTACATTTTTTTTTGTTATTATTCATATAAAGTTTAGGAAGGGGAGCCTCGGCGCAACGGTTGAGGTGTTGCCGAGTGACCTTGAGGTCACGGGTTCGAGTCCTCGAAGCAGGCTCTTGCAAAAATGCAGGGTAAGGTTTGACTACATTTCACCCTTGTGGTGGGACACTTCCCCGGACCCGCACGGGGATGCTTTGTGCACCAGGCTGCGCCTTTTAATCATATAAAGTTTATCATAATGTTATGTTTAAATTAAGTTTTATCATAATTGAAAGAAGTATTTGTTATTTGGTCAGACCTTATACAGCAGCAAAACAGTTAGCTAAACCTAGGACTGAATTTATTTTTGGATCAAAAGCAACATGATTGGAATATCTTAATTCCATAATTTTGTAAGAAGAAATATGAAATTTCGATCAAATGAAACAATTCACAATAGATTACAAACAAAATTACCTTCAACCAGAAAAATAATCCACGCAGAAGTTCCAGTGCCTGTTCAGACTCAGAATTTTCCATTTTTTTTGCAAGCTCTGCCAAATCAAGTGATTTCTACATTATAATAAACTATATATTTTCCTTGGCAAATAAATGGAAAAAGAACATAAGACAGCCATTAAAAGCATATTAAGTAAAAAATAAATAATGGAAGGATTCAGCGAGAGGAACATTGGGAGTAACACCTATCGAATATAAAATAATTAAAAATAATCACCGACAGTTTGGACACACGCAACAAAGGGTCGAATTAGACGAGTAGATGGAATTAATGTTGAACGATCACGAAGGAGAAAACCATAGATAATTTGGACAAAAGTTGTTCAAAATGATTTTAATATATTAGGTTTATCACTTCATGTATCACCCTATTGGACTAAATAGAAAACTAGGTGATGGAGATCATCTTCCACATTCGGATCGTCGCACGATAGGAACCACTTTTATTTACTCGTGCATGAGAGTTTGGTAGAATCGACGATCCAACACCACAAATGCATCCAGATTTCTGTTTACTCATTTTTTCATATATTACTTTGTTATTTTCATGTATTATTAACGTTGACCGGGCCCAATATTAATGGTCAATCATGGTCGTTGTATAATGTTGGCCCAGTGAGTTTGCTTGTAAATATGAAGGAGGGGCAGCCATCTTAAGGCATTGCAGATTCTGGAGAAATCGGTTATGGTCTCACACACCAATTATCTATGTCGTTAATTAGTGTCGTCATGTGTTCATGTTATGTGTCTTTTATTAATCAAGTTGATGTATGAGCCCGAGTGTTTTATTGTTTCATGCTTCTCTCTTTATTTTGGAGGACCACTTGGGTCATGTATGAAGTTATGAAATGCATTAATCAAGTTTTCCTTCTCTCTAAGTTCCTCTCTCTCTTTTTCTAGTTCTTCTCCTCTTCCCATTTGTAGGGTTAGGGTTGAGCAAGGCTCCCCTCGTATTCTCCGCGGGGTGAGCTTGGCTCCCCTTGTATCTCCACCTCCACCTCCGACGACGCTATGGGCTAGGCCCATAACATTTTGGTATTAGAGCTTCCGGTCCTCCTCACGCCCTCAAACAGCAGCCCTGAAGGGCCTTCTTCGTGCACTCTTTTGAGCCATTCTCCTTGGCCCCATTGTCCACTGAAAGTCTCCAATATCACTTTGTCATTCATTCCTGTAGAAGGCGTAGTGCACACACACACCTCATCAACGCCTAGTGAATCTACGAGCCGCCCAACTCTCCAGCAGAAGTTGCCATTCCTGTCGCCCACGAGCCTATCCCGTTGTATGGGGCGTTACATATGTGAAGCAGGGAGACGACAACGTGAAGAAGCATCACATGTGCTATAGATCGCTGCCTTCCAGAGCTCCATTTCGTCGACGTAGGGCAGACTCGCCAACCTTCCACCGTCGATCCAATCACATATTGAATCCTCCGCAGAAGACGAAGCCTTATCGACATCGTTGACCTCCCTCTGCCGCTCCAGCCTGCTCGACGTCCAATCCTGTCGAGCCCACCACTCTGCGACAATTTGCGCCTACAATCCCCTACGCGCCCTTTTTATAGGCACCGTGAACCGCTCCTGATAGCCTTGAGCCCAATGCAATCTAATTGCGGTCTCCTTTCCTAAGCGGCTACAGGGGAGAGACATAAGTTATGCAATCTTCATTAGATTAATTGATTACTTAATTAATCCAAAATTGGATTACTTAATTAATTAAGTGTTGCGACATGACAACGAGCTCCGACGAGCAAATGGTCCACCGCTCGATGTTCCAAAAGTTACTGGAAATATCGGCGTCATATGATGCCGCACTTTCGTGACTCACCGCCAACATTGAGTCATTGACAGATACTTCAAGAGACCGATCCCACCGGAGCAGCCACAGATACCACAAGAGCAGTTGTCGCTCCCACTAGCGCCCGAAGAAGTTCTACCGCTCTCTCTGGCTCTTGTCGTTCCACCATCGCCTCCAGTTGTTCCCTCCCCGCAGTTCACACAGCCGACATCATCACCTCCAAGACCGGCGGTGGGTGTCGCCACAATTTGTGTCGCCGCCATTAGTCCCTGCAGTCTCCACCACGTAGCCTCCACTCCGTCCACCCACCCCTCTGGCCATTACTTCCGATGACCGACCTTCAGCCGGTGTCGCTGCTTCTGATCACCACAACTCACACGGTCCTCCGTCGCCCTCGATTGTCCGCAACCATCGGGCACACTCGCCTTGACTCCAAATATTATGCATGACAGTTTCTCTTCCGCAAGTGTCTCTGCCCTGTCAAATCTCAGCAGTCTTTCATGACTTTTGAGAGCACAATGACGGCTTCCCGCTCGATGCAGCCTCCGCTACAGTGACACGTTACAAGGAGCTATTCTGTCGAGAAATCAAGGAGTCCGATGATCCACTCATTCGAGCCTTGTTCGGGCTTGATGACAAGCTCGATTTAAAGGACGGGATGTTACGGGTCCCCACTATTTGTGGCCGATTATGTTGCGCGTATTTCATTACGAGTCTTTATGTATGTTATTTTGAGTTGTATCAGTAGAGTCTTATCGAGTTGTGTCCTTATTATGAGTAATTAGAGTCGCAATGTTTTAGTATTTCACGCATCTCTTTTATTTTGGAATTATTTACACACATGTCACTTATAGTATTATAAATAGACCCCTTGAGTTATGTATGAGCTTATGAAAAGAATTAATCAAGTTTCTATCTCTCTCCAAGTTCCTATCATTCTTTTTCTAGTTCTCTCCTATTCTTCCCATTTTTATCTCTCTTCAAGTTCCTCGCATTCTCCACGGGTTGAGCTCGATTCCCCTTGTATCTCCACCGCCACCGCCACCTCCGACGACGTTACCGGCTAGGCCCATAATAAAGTCATCTTCTCAGAATTCGACGATCTTCTCGCAATGACTCCGCGAGGCTCTAGGTGCTGACTCCTAGGTATTACTTTTATTTCCTTATTTTTCCTTGCCTTGTATCAGCCACCTGATTCCTCTTCCAAGCCCATCGATATCGCCTCCCTAACCTTCCAGCTACCGCACACCCTCCTCTAAGCCCGTTGTCGCCTCAGAACCTCCATCCTGCCATCATCCCTCTCGCAAGTCCGCCGCCGCCCACCCTTCCATTCCAGTTACCACACACTCCCTTCTCAGCCCACTGCCGCCCAAATCCACTCCAGCTAGCCACTGCCAGCCCATCCCTGGACCACAACCATCCTCACCTCCTCCGTCCATCCCTCACCATCAGCTCCAACTCTGGGACAGCCACCGCCGCACCTTTAGCCTCTAGATCGCCAAGCCCTCGCCCACGACTCCCTCATTTTATGTGTTTCTTGTTGTATGGATCTAGATTCTCTTATTCATTGTATTGATTTGCATATTCATATTACTATGGATCTCTGACTATAGTAGTTGTTTGTTTTTGGAACTCTTAGTGATTTGCAGGATTTATTTGCTTACACGCTCAAGCTTTTGTCCCTCCACACATAGGAAAGCCTAAACTTGTTAGCTTTGAAATTATTTTGCACTGCTTAAATTAACTGACTGAGATTTATTGATTATTTTACTGCTTGTAATTTTTCTGTCGGGTCCTGTGCGAGTTGCATACATGATACGTGTACCAGAAGAATACTTTAGTAGATGCAAACACCGGATACAACCACGAGGTATACTCGTGCCCTTCTTCTGGAGGCTGGTTCCTCCAAGAAGCCTATCTCCAAGAGGAGACCCAATCCCTAATAACCAAAAGATAAGATGAGCTCTCTCATACCACCTCCTTATATAGGGAGGGGGGCTCACATCAATAACCATAGAATAAAGACAAGATAAAAGAAGTTACGAACACGTGCGTAACAATACACCCCGCCAGAAAAACGACCTTGCCCTCAAGGTCGGAGTGCCGTCCTCGAACTAATAGTGATAAGCCCGCGGGGGGACAGACGTAAAGGTGCCTGGAGCGCCGTCCGGAGGTACATCGATGATCGTCAGCGCGTCCAAGTCAGCAACGGTGAGCTCGTGCACGTCCTCTCCAATGAGGCATTAGAGGTCCTTCAAAGGACAATCATGAGTAGGCGAGTAGGGTTGTCTGCAGCGAAAGCACAGGCCCTTGCTCCGTAAGTCGTGATACTCTTGGGTGGATAGGCGGTTAGTGGGGACAAGACGGTTGTTGTGTGGGCCCATAGTGGGTGGACGGGGTAGAGGAGGGGGTAGTGGCGGTTGTTTCGTCGGTGGAGGAAAGTATGGCTGGTACGGAGGTTTGGAGGGGGCAGTAAGGAAGGAGGGTCCTCGGACAGGGCGAGGAATTCGACCTCCACCACTGGGGAGAGTTCCATGGCTTGATTCACAGTGACTGGCTGAAGGTGCGGAGGCGGGATCGGATATGGGGTTGCAGGCCATGCATGTAGTATGCCAAGTAATGTTCGGGGGGAAGTCCTGGAACATGGGCGACCAGCTAAATAAACAGATCAATATACGAGTCGATGGAGCCGGATTGGCGGACTCCGCAAAGGCGCTCGATCATGGAGCCGGAGTAGCGGTGGTCGTATCGATGAATGAGGGCCTCCGTGAGGGCCGTCCAGGTGAGGCCGGGGGAGGATTGGCGGAGCCAGCGGACCCAATGGAGGGAGGACCCTTCCATGCCGACGAGTGCTGTGGCGACCTGCTGCGCCGGCGGAGTCTGGTGAAGAACAAATAACTGTTCGGCGCGGGCAATACACCCAAGTGGGTCAGTCCCGTTGAAGGTGGGGATGTCGGGGCGTGTGAGCTGTGGAGGAAAATCTGGCAGTGCGGGAGTTGCGGGGCCCAATGTGCTGGGGGACCCTAAGGTAGAGGCAGCCGGAGGAGGACCGGAGTGCTAGCCGATTTGCAAGTTGTGGAGCATAGCCGTAATCGTCGTGAGCTACTCGGCCTGAGCCTCGAAACGAGAGTTGAGGGCGGAGAGTGCATGTTCGATGGCTTCCACGCGGGATTCCATCTGGCTCTTTGGCATATGAGGAAGATTGCACCTAGTTGGAGGTGGGTAAAGGAGTGTTGGAGCCAGAAAAAGCACGCTAGCACCGGACGATCGCGGTGGAAGAGATGGGAGCAGCGGAATGGGGCTGGACTGGCGGAGGGAAGACGAATCTGGGACGTCACCGGCGGAGTAGACGTTTATCAACCGCGATTTGGCCGGCACTGGGACGGGCGGAGCGTAGCTTGGCGGGTGACAGAAAGGAAGGGGCTTGTCGGCTGGATTGTCGACGGGATCTGGACGAGATCCGACGGAATCGGGACGCGGGATCAATACACCGCAAGTGCGGGATCTATACGTCGCAAGTGCGGGATCTATACACTGCAAGGGACGGCGCGATCTGGACGCGGAAGGCGGATCGGGACCGATAATAGGGCACAACCGCAAGTGATGGAGCTGGACGAGACCCGACGGCGCAATGCAGGCGGGAGCGTCAAGTCGGACCAAATGATACGTGCACGAGAAGAATACTTTAGTAGATACAAACACCGGATACAACCACGAGGTATACTCGCTTCTTCTGGAGGCTGGTTCCTCCAAGAAGCCTATCTCCAAGAGGAGATCCAATCCCTAATAACCAAAAGATAAGATGAACTCTCCCATACCACCTCCTTATATAGGGGGGGGGCTCACATCAATAACCATAGAATAAAGACAAGATAAAAGAAGTTACGCACACGTGCATAACAATACATCACAAGGTTTCATCAAGACAATCCTAGTAACTAGGATAAAACTGCTGACTATGATTATAACCATCAAAACAAGTAAAAACATATTTTTCATCTGTTTCACAAAATGTCACTGAAAGCTCAGGTTCATGGACTTCAACTTCTTCGATTTGTGTTTTTTGTGGCGGCGCTGTTGAAGGTGGAGTAATAGGTTTCACCGTAGGTTTTTCTTCATTAAGGAATGGATAGAATCAGATTTTCTTCTCATTTTTCCAATCACATAAGCTTTCTTCATCAAACACAACCATTTGAACTTTAATCATAACCAATGAAAACATTATTTTCACTTTTATTGTGTTTTGTCCTCTTCTCATCCATCACATGCAAATGCATGCTTCCAAAAATTCTCAACTGAGAAAAACTTGGCTTAAATCCACTCCAAGCTTCCTGAGTTATCATTTCATTTTCTGTGTGGTTACACTGAACAAGCAACCACCTATGCCCAAAATTATTTAGGCATATTTTTGGTCTTCAACATACTCGCTATGCTGAGTATGGTCATGTTCTTCCTTTCAACAATGTCATTTGGTATCTTAATCGCACAATCATGGTCTTGTTCTTCCGTGCATGTTTTCCAAAAATACACGCTTGACATTCCTCTCATTAGGCTTTTGTTGTTCATTTCTTTTAGGCCATCGAAATTTAAATACCCAAAACTAATGTGCCAAAGCCAACCTGTATCTTTGAAAGCATCTCGGAATATTAGTTCCAATGTCTAATAAAAACATTATGTTCTTAATCATGGGAACTTCGGCCAACTTTATTTTAAAATGAATGCTATAATATTTCTCCAAAAATTCACCCAAGCTCAAAATATTGGTTTTAAACTCCGGCCCATAAAGAATATTAGAAATAAATTGATTGCTATCATCATTAATTGAATCAAAATTGCACATTTTCCTTTGACTTTCACCAGAGAGAAATCTCTAAAAGTCATTGCTTTGAATTGCCACCAAAAGATTTATCAAGATCCAGTAAAATCTTCTTCTTCTTTTTACACTCAAATGGCTACTTGCTCCCAGTGAAGATGTCACTTGTTCATCTCTGTCCTCATTCTCACTACCTTTGCATGAGAAAAGTATAGTGGGTTCTTCTTCCTAGTTGTTTCTCTCTACAAAATTCCTTCTTACACATCATTTAATACAAAATAAGTATAAAAAAGAGGAAAAATAAGATGATCTAACATATTTTTCTTCAGAACGAGAAATTAGAAAGATAATTCAGACAGAATCTTTGGACCACTGCTATTTGAAGCTTAATTCAAAGAGAAAATTCAGAGAATTGATTTCAGTCTTGTTGTATCTGAAAATAAATAATAATCCATCCCAATAATTCTTACTTAATATTTTGCTCATCAATCATTCAGTATGATTTTCTTAACCTGCCTAATTCACTAATATCAATATCATTTAAACAAAAAAAGTGAAGCCTCGCCATTCAATTACCTTCAACTGACCATCCATCCATGCACACATTAAACAATACCAAATAAACATTTTTATATAAAACTAGTTGGCGTGTACCCCCATGCAGTGTGCTACGGGTAGAGTACTTGATCTTCGCTAGAGCGACGACTTAATATTACTCCATCCGCACACCATGCACATGAGGACCATGTGCACTCCCGCTAATATTTATAAGAAGCATATATTTTTTGATTGTATGGCTGTTCGATGTATTAAAAAAAGTCACGCAATTCGCCGGATGATAGAGATTAGAATCGAAGGGCACAAACTAATTTGATGAGCTTATTTCAGGACCATGATCATCCCAATTTTTTTTTTGATATAGAATAAATTTAGATATGCATGCATCATGCATTTTAACATTAATATTATCTGAGATAATAGGCTTCATATCTGTCTACTGGATACATGCTATATCAAACCATCATTATTGAGTTCACTAGTCAATCTCACCTGGAAAATGCTCAAGATATGAAATCCCCATTTTCCTGGTACTGAAAGATTTACTCTGGCTACGAAGATCCTTGTGTCGTAGAATTGGTGTACGGTAGTTCGCCTGCTTCCAAAGTGATTCATGTTCTTTTTTGTCATATGGCATACTAAGAACAGCCTTAAGTTTCACATCAAATGAAGATAAAATGCAAGAGTCAGCATCAACAACCGACTTGTCATCAGCTTCATAAATCTACCATTTTAGAAAAGAGAAGTGTCAGTAAAACTATTACAAAAAAGGAATGAGTTATTTCAGAAGAACAATACTATCAAAAAGTTTGAATAAAATACTTGAAATTTGAACTTACAGCTATGTCGGGGGATAAAGAATTTTCGTACAACATAAGTCCTTGATTGCCAGAACAAGTAGTGCCTATCGTCTCATTGCCCTCATAAACGACTGTAAGAGAATTATATTCGAGAACCATTAATCCATCTTTGACTTTCAAGTAACTAAGAAATTCCTGATAACTGTCATCGACACAATTGCTTTCAACTCGGTTAATGGGAGAAATGGGCAAAACAATTGATCCATTAGATTGTGAATGCATCCCATTCTCTGTACTGATAAGTTCTTTGTAACTGTCAACGACTAGCGATTTCTCGCTTTGGCTCTCGGGAAAGCCAGTGAAGCCGATAATATCGCTAGATAGTGCTTTTGTTTTTTTACTAATACGCCTTCTTTTAGGTTTCGATTTATCCTGTCTTGCAGAGCTACCATGTACAGAACTTATCTGCGTATCGAAACGAAGGAAATCGGACAATGTATCCTCCATTTCATATTTCAAAATTACAGGATAGCCATTATCACCATCCACCATTTCTAAAATATATGACCTTCCATCCTTTCGTAAGTGTTCCAGAAACATTCTATACATGGGATCCACTTTATCTCCTTCTAAGGAAATATCTCCTGAAGCATTTAAGAAGCTCTCATGGCCATTAGAATTGGACTTTCTCACCATTTTAACAAGTTTAAAACTATACGCGAGTATAGAATATGGAGGCGAACTCTCTCCTCTACTATTTCTTCCAGTATCCTCCTCTATCTCAAAGTGAAAGAATCTAAATTCAAGAAGATTAAGTCCATTGATTTCACGCCGATGCCATAATCACCATCTGAAAACTCCCTGTAAGAATTTTCCTCATATAAATATCCAAGATTTCATAGAGGTTAGGTAATATCCAAGCATATTGAATACAATTACTGCAACATTATGAATCACAAAATACAGGAAAAGTAGCAAAACAAAATATCCGACTTTACGGTAAGGAAAGAATTCAACTAACATATTAAGCCATGCATTAAAGGCAGCATAGATAACTCCATTTATTCAGTTTACATAAATTAGAATGGAAGTTAAAATCATTCAAAAATTTCTATCTCGGAAGTGAAATCTACTAGCATAATTCACTCTTTCAGAAAATAGAAATTTCTTCTCTTTTATGCGCTTTCACCTAAGTTTTTCCATCCATTAAAACTAGATTACAGCTACATGCAGGATAGACCTGAACAGCTAAAATAAAAAAATCTTTGATTTATTTCACCTTGTTAAACCTAGTCGATGATTCCTAAACTTTTCCGATAAACCTCAGTCCTCATCAGATCACTAAGGACAACACCCTATAATCTGAAAATCCGTAATCATAGCATGGCGACATCATAGAAAGCAGAAAATTGACAAAGAAGAATGGAATTAGATGCAAGATTAAATTTAAATTGAACACAAACTTTACCCTAACTACATAGACTCTGTTTGGGCAGTTGTGGCTGTTGAGAAAGCAGTGTTGGGAAACCAATGGTGAGAATAAAGCGGTTAAGAAAGCAGTGATGTTTGAAGAAACTACATTTCAGTGCTATTTAGAATGGCGTTGTATGTTTATCTGTTTGGAAGAATAGCTGCTTACTTTTAAATGACCAGATTGCTCATGCATAGTATAAATCTAATAAAAATCTTTTACTGAAATGATGTCAATACAGATGGCATGTTGGCTTCAATAAAACTTTGCACTACTCTCCTTAATAACTAGTAAGTGTAGTTAAATGGGATCAAGAACCATGAAGATTTCAATTTCTTGCTAAATAATTGATAATATAGTTCATAAAAATGGATAATAAAATCTCTCTTATGAAGATTTGCAGTAGAAAGAGGACACAATAAACAATCTCTGGACTGTTTCAATTCATAGTACTCACGATTCTAAGAAACTAACTGAACAAAGAATGCGGAAATTAGTAAATTAATCCAGGATCAAATTCACCAATACCTCAAACCATGAAAGAAGCCCAAGAATCCCCCCAAAAAATATCTTGTACAAAGATGTATCAGTTCCTTCTCAACTTACTTAACAATCAATTCCATAATACATTTCTATTTCAATGAAATAATGATATAAAATAAACTAATAGCAAAGAGAAAGCTGCAATCAACATCTCTATTTTAACATATCTACTGAAAATTGTTACAAGCAAAGGAGCTGAAAAATCACTGCTTTTCTTCACCGGAAATTCTGCATAGACAAAAATCAAACTCGTACTCATCCTTGCCGTCTATAAAATCAGACTCGTATGCATCCTCACTACCGACAGCTTCTGAAAAACCCTATAACTCCGCGCCGCCAGAGCACATCAACACTCGCACCACAAATCACGAATTCGCCTGAGAATCAAGGAGACGGAGAAGAACTATGCCGCCGCCAACATTCTCCATGTAAGTTAGGTCATCTTCTTATCTGCGCCTCCCGTCGATCTCCAGAGTTTTCACGTCTTTGTCGGGCCCCGCGACCTGGAAGAATATCACATGCTATCTCCATCCGGCGACACCCTAATTCTCTGATCGCGTCAATCCCGACATGCACTCTCTGATCGCGTCGATCACAGAATCTCTGGTTGAAGGTGCATTCCCGACCTACATTCTTGGCGTGCGCCGAGCTCGTCAGAGCTATTACAAGGTTTCTGTGTTGGGTTTTTCTTAGGGTAGACACATCATATGTGCACAGTGGAATAGATTCAAGAACAACTCAAAAGAGAAACAATGAGATTTTGTGATAACCATGAATCAAGAAATAGAAGCAGTAATTAGATTACTTGTGTTGAATTGAGTCACAACTCGATCGGACTGCTCCAGAAAACATCGACTAGGTCCGTCGAGTTCGCGCAGAAATAGATCTGCGCTTTTACGGGATTTCCACACTAACGGGAGAAATGCCACGGTCTCGTCTCACGACAGCAGGCTGGAAGAATCGGGGCCTTCGTCTCCACGAACTGCTACGTTCGCTTCCGGGAGAAGATATATCGTCGGCGCTAGGGGTCTAGTTCGCAAAAGGAACGCTGTCGTCGGGGTCGTCGCTCTATGAACTCTTTAGAAGGGGGTCGGGAGAATGATAAAAACATTAACCCTAACTCAAACATTATATCTATATATAATGTTCATTGAATCTGGTTCAACTACAACATGAATTACCCCAATAAAAGTCGAACTGAATTCAGGGTTTAAAACCGGAGAATAAACTGTCTTTGATTGTGTCGACGTGACGTCTCGTCAATATACACTATATCAACGAGATGTCTAGCCAACTCTGTCTAGTTGATATTGTCTCATCGATATACATTATATCAACGAGACGTCTAGTCGACTTTGTCTAGCCGACACTGTCTCGTCGATATATACTATATATCGGCGAGACGTCTAGCCGACTTTGTCTAGTCGACACTATCTCATCGATATACATTATATTGACGAGACGTCTAGTCAACTTTGTCTAGCCGACACTATCTCGTCGATATACATTATATCGGCGAGATGTCTAGTCGACTTTGTCTCGTCGATATACACTATATCGGCGAGATGTCTAGTCGACTTTTTCTCTGTCAGCAAACTATAAAGTCGACATACATTATGTCGACTTGATCTCTAGTCGATATCACCATATCGACATAGAGTCTAACCGACACAAGTTCTCTCCTAATTATTCCAAACTTGTCTCTTCACTCATATCCCATATAAGTTGAGTCATCCCGATCAAATAACCAATTTCTCGTACGTTATTATGTGTGACGCCATAAGATCATATTACGTTGGCAGTGAATCTAACTCGTTGATTAGTTTTAGATCACAAAGACTCCAACAATCTGTAAGTGTATATTCGGATGAATAACGAGCTCGGGGGCTATGCGTGTGGAAACCCTAGGTATTCTACTATATATACCTAGCTGGAGGCAACGGAGAGATTAGTTCCACTTAGACTTCCTCCGGATGTTTCGAGCAAGCCCTCTACACAATCTCCCACTTGAGCTAGAACGTATCAACTATAGTCTCACAAGTAATGAGTGACATCTAGCAATGCATCATTGATACCCAAGTAATACAAGAGTTCATAACTCAATAAACCTATTGTGCTTAATGTTTCAGTGCTGTCTTGTTCCTTTGTCCCTTACATCTAGATTGAACTTGAGGCATGGACCGTGTCACCCTTTTAATAATTTAATCTTAGTTTCTTGATCTAGAATAGATTTCCAGAAATTGGTGAGCTCGATATCATATATTGCATTTCTTGCATGGTGTTAGGTCTGCATCCTTCTGATTACACATACGATTACAATTGAGGTATGTTATTACGTAGACGACCTATTAGTTGTATTACGACTCTTATAGTTTTAGGACCATTTTGGTGTAAAAGGGCAAAGGAAACTGAGTTACAATTAGGCTTCCGGATGGCTACGCTGATGGTGAATACCATGTAGAAATGTGATGTGTATTATGATGTTTGATAAGCCGATAATGGCATGAAGAGACTGTCCCTTGAGCTCACTATCGGGGTCTCCGTTGTTTATGTAAAATGCCAAGGGACGGCCGTGAATACATCAATACAAAAATGCATTAGTCGCGATGACTCGAGAAGTATGTCCCACCAACTACTCTGCCAAGGACGGGTGCGATCATCCAATGCCACGAAATAGACATGAGCATTCCATTCTGTGAGGCTAAAAGAGATATGATTGAGACATCGTGAGTGTGTTTTATATGCGATCACTTGAATGCGTGCATCATAAACGCGCATTCATGATTATTTGAATGTGACAGTACATTCGCCTTTCATCTTCCCCTTGAAAATTTGTCTCCATGAACACAAAACCTAATATATTGATTAATACTAATTAGAATTGATTAGTTATGTGCATTTATCAATCCTAATCGCAATCACTTATTATGTTAACACAAAATAATTTCATGTTGTTTATGTGCGCACAGGCGCACACGTGTGTCTCTATAGTATGAATACAAACATATATTATACATTATTATGAAAAATATTTTTATAACTGATTAATTGTATGAATTTATCAACTCTAAGTTCAACTAACTATGTTAAAACAAATAATCTTTGGAATAAAGTGTTATTGTAGAAAACTACCGATAGTTACAAAGGCATCGCCGATCTCTCCTTGCTTCAACGGATCCGTGTGGGTGAGCGGCAATAGATTTGCAAACAAAGTTCGACTCCTTGGATCTGTTTGCGACAGATGCGCCGTTTGAGCGGCGACGATGTAAAACTGTGGTGATAAACACAATGCTGGTGGTTTTCTTGTGCTTGGAATTTCCGTAATGACTGTTTTTCGAAACAAGACCTAAAGTAATTACTCTCCCCCCTTCTTTCTTTTACATTAAAAAAAATTGATTCTGAATTTTCAAAGATTTTATGTTGAGCACCTAATTTGATTTTATGTATAGTATGTTATTTGAAAACATATTTAGGAAATACTACTAATGAAGAGATGGTGATTAGCCAAATTTGGATTCTTAAAAGCATTGTGTAACCAAGTCAACATATGTGACCATCAAATAAGCACTAAACACTAATTATCAATAATTGTTCCTTTACTCCTAATTAGCTTTAAAATAAAATTATAAACTTTAAATATCATTATGTAGCATACTAAAAAAATTTAAACACCAATGTAAGAGAAAAGGGCCGAATGATTAAAGAAATATTTTTTTTATTAGAGTTGAGGTGTTATTTCCGCGAACGCAGCCGGCGGGGCTTCCTCACCCCGCTCCTTTACTGCCTAGTGCTCCCTCGTATCACGGACGCTGCGGGACAGGGAGCAGGAGGCGCTATTTCCGCAAACACAGCACATAGTGATTTGGAGTTGTGAAAATATTTCACGACTCCGATTAGAGTTGTTTCTGTGATTAGGAAGCGGTGGCGGTTGGTGCTGGAAGCGGACGAAAAACTGTTTGGCAGGGCAGTGCGAAAAAGAGCGGCATGCAGCTCCCAAATTGCTAAAGAGACTGATAGATTGAAAATGATCCAACTTTTTCTAAAGGTATATATAAGATTTTTGATAATTAAAAAAAAGTATCCAAAAAAAAGGGTGAGAAAGCGATGGCAATTATAAACAGTTTGATTAGCAAATGCTCAGAATAAATAGACTAGAATGAATGCAGTGTTTTGATCGACGACTTGAACGACAACAAGCGTACGAACAAATGCGTCGGGCGATGAATGCTGATCAATTGCACGTAGAAAGCCAAAAACGCCAGCCGAATCATGGGAGCACGAGCAGAGAGTGCGTAAACAGCAGCAACCAGTTAATAGAATGATGGAAAAACAGATTAGTAGATTCTCTAACAAAGATGAGTTCCAAAAAAGGACTAAATTGTTGGTGCGAGCAATGCACCTAAAAGATCACTGTGCGGAACCTCCGATCCCGTCGTCTATTTCCACTAGCACAATTTTTCGCGCAAGATTGATCTAAAATATGATTGTATTATACAAATACACCCATATATTTTCACAGATCATCTCCGCCAATGAAAACACGATCATACGGCTCTATTTGCTCCCACATGATCATTTTTGATCACCGTGTGTTACACACACCTAAATATCTCTCCCAAAAAAGAGATATCGGTCGCACACAATTTCAGCCAAATAAATACTCAAAACTCAAGAAAGCGAGATCCAACCGCCCCCGGAGATTAACGGAAAATAAAAACAATAAAAGAGAAGCGAAAAATAAGAGAGCACCTGGAGTCAGTCAACAGCATCTAAAGCATCAGAGTTTTGAATGTGAAATTAAAATTAGGGTTTCCAATTTCGCCATAGAAATGAAATTCAGCAGCACAATACAACCACTGGAATATATAATAATCTCTCAGTGCAGGGCCTGCCTCAGAGTTCATCCTGCAAAGGAATTAACTGGGGCTTAATTATTTAAAAAAAATTAAAAGAAAATTCAATGTAGTGAAATTTAACATGAAGAGCTTACATGATAATCATCGAAATCGTCGCGGCGCTGCATATAAAGCATAACAATTAGTGGATCGACTTCGAAAGACACGATTTTTAAAGGCACGGATTAGAAGAAAATATAGCCTCCACACGTAATATTAATGACTGAATAAGCTAAATATGTAACAACGGTCATGCAAACTTAGGGTCCGTTTGGCACTGCGATGCCTGTCATGAACGCAGTGTTTATGAACCGTCTTTTGTGAACGCCCGGCCTCACCTAAGGAACTCCATCCAGTTTTATGTTTAAAACTAGTTTTTTTTTTGTGGCGATCGTAACTGTTTGTCATGCCAAACACATCCTATGATGGTGGCATTTTTGATCAAACTTGCCGGAATAAAAATGCCGGGTCAAAATGAGCCTTAAGATGTGGATCGACTTCAAAAGACACGATTTTTAAATGCGCGGATTAGAAAAAAATATAGTCTTCACATAATATTAACGACTGAATAAGCTAAATATGTAAGACCGGTCGTGCAATCTTAAGGTGAGGATCGACTTCAAAAGACACGATTTTTAAATGCGCGGATTAGAAGAAAATATAGCCTTCGCATAATATTAACGACTGAATAAGCTTAATATGTAAGAACGAGCCTTCACATAATATTAACGAGCTAAATATGTAAGAACGGTCGTGCAAACTTGAGGCGTGGATTGACTTCAAAAGACAATTTTTAAATGCACGGATTAGAAGAATAAAATATAGTCTTCGCATAATATTAACGACTGAATAAGCTAAATATGTAAGACCGGTCGTGCAAACTTAAGGTGAGGATCGGCTTCAAAAGACACGATTTTAAATGCGCGGATTAGAAGAAAATATAGCCTTCACATAATATTAGCGACTGAATAAGCTTAATATGTAAGAACATTTGTGCAAACTTGAGGTGTGGATCGACTTCAAAAGAATTTGGACACTGATCAGATCTCTTAGACATGATCCCATCAAAACATATCAGAAAGTCAAACAAATTTGGACACCAAAGAGTTGAGGATCAATAACCGTAGAGTACAATCTCAAACCTGGGAGAAGATATTTTGTAACCTGGGAGAATGAGGTTCAGGAATCTGAGAGAGAGATTATGTAGCTTGACAGTGAGGTTCAATAACATAAAAGAGAAATGTTCTGTAACCAGAAAGTAGGGTCGGCGCATAGAGAATAAAGTCGAGAGCTTACGAGAAAGGTTATGTAAACTGAGGGAAAGGTTCTGGAAAGTGAGAGCAGTCGAAAATCAGAGGATCTGAATCTTTGGGTTCGTTTGGCACGGTGGTGGCGGTCGGGAATACTGTGGTTACGAACTGTCATCTATTTGGTGCGACGTTTATGCTCCAGAAATTTGGATAAAAACTCCACCGTCAATGTGTTTGACATAACAAGACCGCTACCAAGAAAAACAACAATTTAAACATAAAACCACTGTGCTCACAATCGCCACCACCGTGCCGGACGGGTCCTTTGTGAGCTGAAAATGAACGACTAAGATGATAAACTGTGGAGAATAATCTTATGATTACAATAGTACTTTCATGAAGACACTAATAACATAAAAAGCTAAATATGCTAGCAATGTAGAATAAGCTAATACGCTCTCGCAATTCAAGGGGCTGCCAAGTATGACAACTTGAGTTTGGAGGTGTGATTGCTAGAGATGTGTGCATGCCAACTTGAGCTTGGAGAAGTTGCTAATGAACATGACAGATGCAGCTAGGAAAAAAAATACGAAAGTAATGATGTTTAGCCAATTCATATATTGACCATTATATAGCTATTACATAGCTATTTATAAGTAAAACATAAAACAATAAAAGAAAATACTATTGTAACATACACTAAAATGCAACGAGAGAATATCCTCACTAATAATATAATAAACGGTTGGTATTTACGTATTTTATGTTAGTTGTATGGGTTAGTCCCACATCGTCCTTTTCTGTTTTATGTTATCATCTAAGACCTATTAATACCCCCTAGTGGGATGAATACAATTAAGAAAGTCTTTTCCTCCCTCTTTCATCATGATATCAGAGGCTTAGGGCTAAACCGCTCGGTCTCACACGCCGTTCGCCTCGATCTTCCTTGCTCGTCGCACGTGACCCGTTCTGATCCCACTCCAGTGTGCCTCCTTTGTTCGTCTCCCGAAAAACGTCCCAAACTAGCAGTGCCCGTCGCCGCTCCAGAACTCTCCCGCCGCTCCAGAACTCTCCTGCCGTCCAGCCGATCAAGACCTCTCCCCGTCATTAGCGCCTCTTCTCCCGCCAGAGTCGCCTCCAGTCGCGCCAGAAGCAGCAGCAGCCTCCGCCTTCTTCCAACAGCGAGCTTGTTGCCGCTCTTTTTTGGCACCGAAAATGCTGCCGGTATTTCCGGTGTCGGTCCTTTTTTTGGAAGCCTCCACATGGATTTGGTCTCGTTCCACCTTCTAAGCATAGACAACCCTAGTTTCTTTCTAGGTGTTTGTGGTGTGTCTCCCCGTGGATCCTTGATTTTTATTCTTGGATCATCATGCCGGGGAATGGCGACTCTCCGACGATATCTTCTGGTACTGGAGTTACCTCTGCTCCTTTGCTCTCTAGTGGATCCACTCGGTCAAGTCATGACCACAATACTCCCCAAATCACGACTATACATCTGGATGGGACTAATTTTCTCCCGTGGTCTTGGGCTATTACCCTTGCCTTGAAGAGCAGGCGTTTGTTCGGTTATGTCCTGGGTACTATGACTGCTCCTGCCTAGGCTTCTCCAGAGTGGCCGCAGTGGGAGTCTGAGAACTCCCTCGTTATGTCTTGGCTGACCAACTCCATGATGAACTCTATTGCCCGTAATTATCTCTTTTTGGACACGGCTGCAGATATTTGGAAGCGGGCTGGGGCCGCTTACTCCTGTCGAGGGAATGCTGCCCAGATCATCCAGCTGCGACGGAAAATCTTCCTCCTTCGTCAGGGTGATCACCCTCCGTTAGTCTATTACTTGGAGTTCACTCAGCTTTATCAAGAGTATGATCACTTTGACTCCCTCACACTTGTGTCTCCTGAGGATGAGATCCTAGTCGGAGTTCGGGAGGACAGGAACATAGTTTTTGAGTTTCTTCATGGTTTACATCGGGATTTCGATCAAATCTGTGTCCAGATCCTCGGGCGCTTTCCTCTGCCTTCCCTTCCAGAGGTTACAGCTTAGTTCAGCAGGAATTTGATCGGCGACAGGCGTGGATCGCCGCCCCTACTCCTGATGGTTCTGCCCTTACCGTGCAGTTTGGTAGTCGAGCACCGCGTGATTCCAGACCCAAGTCCACTGACAAAGATCATTTGATCTGTGATTACTGTGGGAAGTCCCGTCATACTCGAGACACTTGTTTCCGTCTGCATGACTTTCCCACACCCCGTGGGGGTTCTGCCCTGCGTGGGGTCGGGTTATGGTCACTCTCAGGGCCGCTTTACTCAGTCCCGCTCAGCTCACCTGTCTGATGCCTCCGAGGAGACCTTGCCTCTAACTGCACCGTCTGCTCCGCTATCTCTCTCTGCCGATGAGATCCATGCGTTCCGCCGCCTGATGCAGGGACAGTCTACAGAGTTTTCTGTCTCCTCCTCATGTGCTCATCTGGGTCCCTCAAGTGCTCATGCTGCCTCTTCTCGTCCTGATACCTCCACCCACTGGATTATAGATTCTGGAGCCACCGATCATATGACTGGCTCCGCTACAGGTTTTGTGTCATACCTCCCTCTGTCTGGTAGAGATAAGGTGAGCATTCCCGATGGTTCCTCTTCTTTGATTGTCGGGAAAGGAATCATCCTTTTCTCCTCTCTTACTCTTTCTTCTGTTCTTCATGTACCCAAGTTTACTCATAATCTTCTCTCCATTAGTCACATGACCAACTCTATGAACTGTTCAGTGACCTTTTTTCCCTCCTGTATTTTTCAGAACCTGAAGACGGGCACCATGATTGGCTCTGGTAGTCTGGTGGATGGGCTTTACGTGTTTGATTCCTCCTCTCATACTTCTCTTCATGCCCTTCATGTTGATCAGGAGGCTACTTTGGAGTCTTGGCATTGTCGCCTTGGACATCCTTCTATTATGTCTATGAAACAATTATTTCCTACTTTTTCTTCTGTATTAGTTGATAATTTCTGTTGTGATGCTTGTGAGTTTGGCAAACACCATCGTGCTTCCTTTAATCATATTTCCTCTCGTAGTTCTGCTCCCTTTCATGTTAAACATAGCGATGTTTGGGGGTCTTGCCATGTTGCTCTATTTCTGGCTGTGTTTGGTTTGTAACTTTCATCGATTGTTTTTCACGAACGTGGGTTTATCTAATGAAAGCTAAAAATGAAGTTTTTTCCTTATTTCAACGCTTTCACAAAATGATTTCTACGCAATTTGACACCTCTATTAAAACCCTTAACACTGACAATGGTCACTAGTACATAGACTCTCAATTCAAACACTATCTTGCTAATCATGGCATTATCCATCAGACGTCTTGTGATTACTCACCTGCTCAAAATGGAGTGGTTGAACGCAAGAATGATCACCTGTTAGAGGTTGCTCGGTGCCTTCTTCTTCAAATGCACCTCCCCAAGTACTATTGGGGGGATGCAGTTCTCACTGCTGCCCACCTGATTAATCGTCTACACTCCCAGGTTCTTGGGTATAAAACTCCCCTTCAGACTCTTCAGGTTTCGTCTTCTACTATGCAACCTCGCGTGTTTGGTGTAAGTTTTGTGCATATTCATCAAAAACGAAATTTGATGTCAGTGCTCATAAGTGTGTCTTCACTGGATATTCCCCTACTCAAAAGGGATATAAATATTTCGATCCGCTACACAAGAAGGTTTTTGTAACCATGGATGTCACATTCAATGAATCTGAGAACTATTACCGGCCCTCCCTTCCGGGGGGGGGGGGGGGGGGGGGGGGGTCCTCTCCTCAGATGGAAGTGAGTCTCTTAACTCCGACTGATCCTCTATCTGCTACCCCATTACCTATCCTTCTAGTGTATCATCCTTGCATGCCTCTGTCTCATACTGCTCCTATGCCATCTCCTCATGTTTAGTGAAACCTCGTGTTCCTCCTTTGCAGGTTTACTCTCATCGTTCTAAGGGAACAGACACACGGCCCCCTATCAGGATTTCTGAGCTGTCATCGGACCCGTAGTCTATGTCTACTATACGGGAAGGTACCTCTACTCAATACCATTTATCTCAGTTCGTTCTTACTCCTCTCTAACGGCCTCCCATAGTGCCTTTGTCTCGTCCTTGTCTGCTACCTCCATTCCTACATCGTGGCAGGATGCTCTTTCTGATGATAGGTGGAAGAAGGCTATGCTAGAAGAAATGCATGCCCTGGACAAAAATCACACATGGGACTTGGTGCCTCAGCTTAAAGGGAAGACTATTGTGGGATGTAAGTGGGTGTTCTCTGTCAAAGAGAGCACCCTTGGTATTGTGGAGAGATACAAGGCAAGGTTGGTTGCAAGAGGATACATTTAAATGGCAGGACTTGATTACCAGGAAACCTTTGCATGTAAGGGATGGAACCTTAGCCAACTTGATGTAAAGAATGCATTCCTTCATGGTGACCTGGAAGAGGAAGTTTACATGGCTCTGCCACCTTGTCTTTCTCCTAGAGGATCTGAAGGTAAGGTTTGCAAGCTGAAGAAAGCATTATATGGCCTGAAACAATCTCCTAGAGCTTGGTTTGGAAGATTCCAAAAAGCAATGACATGCTTCGGTTACTCCCAAAGTAATGCTGATCACACTTTCTTTATCAAGCACAGAGAATTTGAAAACATTACCTTATGTGGATGACATCATTATAACAGGGGACGATCAAGATGAGATTCAGGTACTGAAAGAGAAGCTGACCAGAGAATTTGAAGTAAAGGACTTGAGAAATTTAAAGTATTTCTTAAGCATTGAGGTCGCAAGGTCCAAGTATGAGATCTTCATATCACAGCGAAAATATATACTTGACCTTCTTGAAGCTTTAAGAATGAGTGGGTGTACACCGACTGACATTCCAATTGAAGCTAACCACAGGCTTAGAAGAGATGATGATGAAACGATTAAAGACATTCCTAATTTTCAGAGGCTAGTGGGCAAACTGATCTACTTATCACATACTCGTCCGGATATCTCCTATGTTGTGGGAGTGCTCATCCAATTCATGCACCTCCCAAAAACCCGTCATCTCGATGTTGCTCATCGTGTCCTCAGATATCTCAAGTCCTCACCAGGGAAGGACATTCTTTTTTCACCAAGTGATGAGCTGACTATTGAAGTTTACATGGATGCTGACTGGGCTAGATCAATTGATGATCGACGGTACACATAAGGATATTGTACAATGGAGGGTGAAAATTTAGTCACTCGGAGAAGCAAAAAACAACACGTGGTTGCCAGATCCAGTGCTGAGGCGGAATTCAGGTCTATGGCTCAGGGAATCTGTGAAGGGTTGTGGATCCTAACCATCATGAAAGATCTTGGCCTTAAAAGAAATGAGCCCGTCAGATTGTACAGTGATAACAAGGCTGCCATCAGCATTGCACACAATCCAGTGCAACACGACCGTACTAAACACATTAAGATCGACAGACACTTCATCAAGAAAAATATAGTTAAAGGCATTGCAATTACCTCATTCGTGTCATCTGAACAACAATTGACAGATATCCTTACGAAAGGATAGTGTACAAGAAGCTTTGGAGAAATTGTCAGCAAGTTGGGCATGGTCGATATCACACGTCCAACTTGATGGGGGGGGGGGGGGTGTTGGTATTTACGTATTTTATGTTAGTTGTATGGGTTAGTCCCACATCGTCCTTTTCTATTTTATGTTACCATGTAAGACCTATTAATGCCCCCTAGTGGGATGAATACAATTGAGAAAGTCTTTTCCTCCCTCTTTTATCAAACAAAATAAGCTGAAAATATTTAAAAACATAATTACTTTATATTATTAATTACCCAAACCTCCCCTGATAGTTTGCATAATTACAAGTTGCACCACTCTATCTTTTGAAATTACGAAGTCTTCCTTTGTAACTTTACATTTCATTGCATGCATGCACAAAACCACCCCGATGCTTCAGGGGGCATTTTTGTGCATGCATGTAATGACATGTGAACTTTAGAAGGGGAGCCTTGGCGCACTGGTTGAGGTGTTGTCGCGTGACCTTGAGGTTTGCCTACATTTCACCCTTGTGGTGGGATCCTTCCCTGGACCCTCACTGCACGGGGATGCTTTGTGCACCGGGCTACCCTTTTATGTAATGACATGTAAACTTACATGGGAGGACTTTGTAATTTCAAAAGATAGAGGAGTGCAACCTGTAATTTTGCAAACTTACAAAAAAGGAACACCCATCCCTATAAATTCAAGGGGCGAAATTATGCTAACTTCAGTTGGGGGAAACAAAGGCGAGGTGAACAAGAACACACGATGAAGCAAGATGATTTCACAAAGTTGGCCGAACAATGTCGTGAGATGAAGCCAACCAAATGACAAGGTGGAGTGAACAAAGTCACAAGGTAAAGCCGATGTAGTCAAAAGGTTGAGCGAAAGTAGGTAGGGCAGATGTAGTCATAAGCTGGAGCGAAAGTAGAGCCAGGGTGGAGCAAAAGTAGCAACGGGGTGTAGTGAAAGAGCGAACATTGGATGGAAAGAACCATGTCACAAAGGTGGAGCGACTGAGGTAGCGAAGTGAGGTGAACGAAGCCGCAAATGAAGTAACCTGCTGCAAGGATGGAAGGGAAGGCAAAGGAGACGCAAAGTTGGATGAGGCACGACACTTGAAAATGTAAGCACAAAATGGTACAGAATTCAAAAGAGTGCGGAGATAAAGTGAATGAAGAATTTTCAGGGGCATGTTGAGCCTAAGGTGCACAAAGCTCTAGGTGCGAAGAACTTGAGGAAGTGTGACTATGCAGTGACTGGTAAAGATACCCTCAATTCGAAAGTCCTAACAGGAAAGGTCAAAAACGGCAGTATTAGAAGAAGAATATAGCTGGATGGAGCCAAAGCACTCGACAACAAAACTGAAAATAGCCTCAAATCAAGATAGCGTAGTAATCAAATCAATGTATATCTTTAAATATAAAAACCTAATTAGAGAGAGATCTAGATCTGACACTGCTAGATGGAGTAAGAAAGTAATGCTTTACGGTGGAAGGAGCATTGATCGATGATGGTTGAAGGAAAGCCTCTCAAAGGGGGAAGAAGCATTGCTCGACGAGGGAAGGCATGGCGGTTAGACTAGGACACCGAAAGAAGTGGCCTGACGATGCATTAGCTAAATCGCCAAAGAGACGAACCAAGCCTACATTATGCAATATTCCAAGCACAAGTTTCACCAGCTGGTATAAAGAATAGAACCGACGAACCTCAACCCCGACCAAAGAAGAACAGAGTTTGGAAAACCAAGTCGGAAAATTGGCTTGGACACCATGTAACGAGAAAGAAAAAGAGAGCGAAGATGATCTATTTGATATTGTATTACCACGATTTTACAAGCCTATTTATAGGTACACAGATAAATAAAATACAATAAATTAACTTCATAAAAAGGGAATATCCTATCTAAAGGTTAACGACATTAATGACATAATAACTTGTGAAAATAATGAAGATGACTCCTGTTCATATCCATTTTTTGACAGTCTGTACTTGCTTATTTCGCAAAGAAATTGAAAATAGTGTTCAGCGCGCTCTTTTACTTGACAAATGATCCGAAGCCTCATATGATTGCTTGGAACAAGAAGCCATGTTTTATAAAATAATGGAACTTGTTAAATTAGATACAAGTAGACACTAATATTGATCAAACTCAACAAATATATTCACATCACCCTCAAAACTGTGATTCCATTTTCACACATAAAATGAGTAAAAATAAAATCACAAATGTCTAAAACATATATATTTTTAAGTACAAGTAACCTAAAGCACCCGCAAGAGAAGTAACCAATGGATTTGGCTTGCTAAATGGTTGGGTATCGGGTTAAGTATGACTCATATCCAAATTGAATAGCTTTCATATTTTACTGAAATAAGTAAGGTCTACTACAATCGGATCATAAGCAAACATGAGGCTAGACTGAACATACCCTTCTATATCTCCAACGATGTTTGACTCATATCCAAGGTTACAGATGTTGGATGTCAGGGACACGTCAGTTTAGGTTTTTCATGTTGGTTTTAATATATCGGGGATATTTCATAGGTTGAGTTTTAATAATTAATTATTTATATACATAATTATATATAAATGTAATCATTTTTTTAATTTATATATATTAATGTATTAACAATCTAATATTTATTGAACTTCTAAATCAATCAAACTAATATAAACATTTTATATTATACAATTAATAACCGTATAATGCATGAAAGAAACCAAGAGGAAGTCATGAAGTCGTCGATAACGATCGAAGATAAAGAACCTTCAGTCTAAAATCCAAAGGTCAAGTAAAATCGAAGTCAATAAATAGTTAGAGGAAAAAAGTTAGAGGAAGGACACAAAGCAACCTAGCAACGAAACAATTTCGCTTTATTGTTTATTAGACCACAGACACCACAACAACAACACTCAACCTTTATCCCACTATAGTGGGGTCGGCTATTAGACTTATTTAGACCATAGACACTAAATAAAATAAATTGAAATAAGTCAGACGATATAACGTTGGGATATATTGACCGATATATCGGCGAATATATCGTCTGATAGAGGATATATCAGATGTCATATTCCAAAAGGATATTTTGTAAAAAAATATTGAAATGTGTCGTTTTGTCCATGAGACCTTTATGTCGGCCGACATATCGGCAATGTTGGAAGATATCCACAACATTGCCCATATCCAAATCAAATAGCTTTTGCGTCAAGGTAAAATTGTTGGGCTATACGTAAACATGAGGATGAGTGACATACCTTTTTATATCTCTCCCGGTATTTCTCCCTCTCTCGATAATGTCGATCGTGTCCCCGCTCCTTCTTTCTTCTCTCACCTTCTTCCCTTGCCCTTTGAGCTTCCTGCAAAAAAAGCATATTTACTTTAACTAAAAGCTAAATAATCAAAATGCAATCAACAATTTGATCTCACTTCTTCTTCTTTAGCTCGTCTAATTTTCTCTGCTTCCTCAAAGGCCTCCTTCTCAGCCTGGATGAAAAAACAAAAAATAACATTGAAAACTTAAAAGAAACATAGAGTTTAGGGTTTTTTAACATGTAAATCTACCGTAGTTACTCGTGATAAGAAACAGATTTTAGATCACAAGAATTATTTTAGGTAAAATTTATTCTTGACGCATCAAAATGAAACATAAAGTACTTCTCAAAAAAAGGAGTATGATATATACAATATATGTATTGTACATTTAAATGCTAAATTCATAAATATATTTTTAAATGATTCATATGTATTGGTATATATGACACTTGAGAATTTAACTCAGCCCTACCTCTCTACTTCTAGTCCAAACCTCCTCTACAACTTGTTTTGCGTATGCCGGGTCATCACATACAAGAACATTGTCAAAAACTGAGCCAGCCTTTACCTGCAATTTTTTATAATATTTAGAAAATTAAAATTGTTGATTCGCATAACGCAAATAACTGTGCATATTTTCCATGTAATTCCTTACCTGCCATACTTCAATTCCAACATATTTCACGGGCTTAAGTACATAGAGATCAGGATCATCTTCAAACTCTGTCAAGTTGGGATAAATAAGAAAAAGAAACAAGAGGTGTCAAAAGTAAGGAGAAGGGCTATTGACATGCAAGAAAAAAGTGAATAAAACTGCAGCAATTGTATAAGTACATAAAAACTCTTATGCACTGAGTTTATTAACGCATGCGCATCACTTCTTGTAGATTGTTGGAGATTGGTTAAGAAAATGAGTAGTGAGTTGAATGTTTGTTATGAATGAACTCATTTTTTGTAAACTCAAATTTAATGTTTACAGTAGAATTTTAATTGATGGTTGTGATACTATTAATCTTTCATGGTGTTTGGTGTCTTGAGGTCCACATCAATTGATGGAAAAGCTAAAAAACTTTATGGAGACAAACCAAAATAATTGGTGGGAAATCATTTTATGAAATGATGAAACTTTTTAGTTCCACATTGTGAAAGTTTACTTCTTGTGTATGTAACTTTTGTTTCTCATCTTTGTTATGTTAAGAAAAATATAAGGATAAACCATGTCGAAAACCCGCGGGTTCCATCTCAAAACCCCGAGGTTAAAGGAGGAGCCTGGGACCTATAAGCACAGGCGGGCGATGAGCGGTAGGCAATGAGGGACTAACCCTCAGACCGCACCAGGCCGGGGACAATCTAGATATAAACCGGTCCCACACGACGCATTGGACACACTGAAATCGCGTCAACCAACACACCCCACGGCGGATCGAGCCCAGCTCTGATACCATGTTTAAAACCCGCAACTTCCATCCCAAAACTCCGAGATGAAAGAAGGGGCCTAAGACCTATAAGCACATGCGAGTGATGCGCGGTAGGTAATGTGTGATTAAACCTCAGACCGCGCCAAACTGAGGATAATCCGAATATAAAGTAGTCCCACTCAACACTCTGGATACGTTGGAATCAAGTTAACTAACATGCCCCCATAGAGCGTCAAGTCTAGCTCTGATACCATGTTGGAAACCCACGACTTCCAACACAACTCTGCGTTGGAAGAAGCCTATAAGCACAAGCGGGTGATGCACGGTAGGTAATGTGGGACTAAGGCTCTGTTTGTTTGGGCATTTTTTCTCCATTTCCGGTGGGAAAAAAATGCCACCGCTCAAAATAGCCGTTTACTAAACCTCCATTCTCCATTCTCACTGCTCCAAAACATCATTTTTGGCCTTCAACGCCATCGCAGTCCCCTCCCTTCTGATGGGGATCGACGCTGAACTACGGGTCATTAGTCGACGGGGCCCACATTCGTGTATTCGCGCAGGAGGTGCTGATCGGATCGGCGATCCGAGACCGCAAGCGCGTCCGGCTCGACGTTTTATTATTTGTATATTTTTTTATTTGGATGTGTATTTAGTGTTTTAGGACATCGGGCGTAACGGCCAATCATAGTCATTCACGCCCGGTGCCCAACCGCTCCCTCTTGTTATAAATAGGGGTGGATGCTTCATTTATTGGCATTGTTTATTTTGTGAGCGAAATCAGAATCGCCAATCATTTGTGGTGTGACGTCGCGAGACCCAGGGTGCGACGTCCCGGTTTCTTTTCAATTTCCCGTTTCTTTTCCCTTAGTTATTTTACTGTTCCCGTGAAACCACCCCCTGTATCCCACGATCCTTCGGTTAACCGCTCGAACCAGCCTTTGTTCCCCTCCCTCACGAGAGAAAACCACACTCAACTGCACAGCTTCCCCTTCCTCGGCGAAAGGATTGGAATACCTAGCCGAATTCCTGTCGGAAAAGCCTTCCCTGCCCGATCCCGCCCTCGTCAGCCTCCAGTGACTTCAGTTCCTTCATCCACCACCGATCCAGCTCCCACACCCGTCATCGTCCCCGGCTCCGACTACAGGACCTTGCCGCAGGTCAAACTCCGTACCCGCTCGATCCCTCACCTCCAATGCTGATCGATGAGGCCGTTCATCGTGCGCCTTCTACACGACGGTGATCCGCAAGCCACGCCACATCTCCCAACATCCTCTTTCATATACCTCCACCAAACGCAAGCTTCTTCCTCCCGCCCTCCTCCTGTTCATTTTCTGTCGTGGAACCACCAACAACCGCCGCAAGTCACCGTAAACACTCCCCTGTCCATTGTACTTCTTCCTCCCAACACGTGGAATCACCAGCAAAACTGTCTATCTTTGTGTCTCCCCCTCACCTCCAGTGATACCTTCCAATAGCAAGAACCACTTGTCTCCAATTCATCCGCAAGCCCCATCTTCCCCTCCGAAACCATCCCTCCCCTCAACCTTCCAATTGGGCCTGAAATTGGTGACACCATTCTAACCATTGTCGTCATTTCGTGGATCCACGCCTGCTGCCGCCACCGGATTCCGTTGCTATGTGAGTATTAATGTATTGTGTTATTTATTTCTTTATTGAATATTGGAGAAATATGTTATGTTTGTTTGGAGTTGATCTTGTTGCATTGTTGTTGAGTTTTCCTAATTTTATAAGCTCGCATTTGTGAAAATTGTAGTAGTAAGCAACTTCTAGCCAAATCAAACGCGACTTCTGCTCAAGTAATTGAAGTTGACGCCCACTTTGTAATTTGTTTGCTAAGCCTTTATAATTATCACCGCTAAAATTTGCTTCCGGATTAAAAGTTTTAAAAAATTCATTTGCATCTCATTTACGTTGCATTTATTTGAGTCGACCTTGCGTCACAATCATTTAGGTTACATCAGCGTCGGCACTCCCAAGTCACACGACATACTCTGCGTCACCTTCATTCCCACCGCTCCCATTCCCAATGCTCCAAAATGCCACCGCCCAAACAAACAGAGCCTAAATTTCAGACTACGCTATGCCGGGGATAATCAAGTTAAATACCAGTCCCACACGACACGCTGGAATCATGTTAACCAAAAAACCACATAGGAGGGCATGCGTTCGCTTGCACGCACCGGACAAAATCGGAGATGAAAATGTGGATTTGCGGGCTAATCGAGTTAAATTGTTTATTTTGATAAAAATAATTTGGCTTGTTTTACATATCATCAGTCGCGCATCCCGCGTCTATTACTTCTCATGCACTGCGACATCTCCTAGCGCAACAACGATTATTCTATCTCGCATGCTTTCAAGTCTCCTCACGCATTGCAGAGATTACTTCTTGCACCCTACGCTAACTACTTCTCGAATGCTATGACTACTAAAACTTGTCGCGAGCGGCGATCACTATTTGAGCTTGATTACGAAGTATTTCTTCTGCGCCCTTTCTATCCGCTGGGAATTATTATTATAGCCGTTTATAACAAATATCGTTGCGTTTCAGCGATAATTATATTTAATTGCATGATTGAGCTTTGCTCTTTTCCAACAACCTATACAATCTTTCTGCCTACCTTTCTACTCGCGAGTTCTTTCTTTCTCGAATTCATTTTTTGTTTTGAGTTTACTTCATTCAGTGGAAGTGCAGGTGCTATGTGCTTCTTCAGTGTCCGCGTACATCGAAATTTTGGGATCTAGCCCAGTGGTGTACCTTGGAGAAGTGAGCATGTCGTGTGAATCGCTAGAAACATGTGAAGTGTATGGATGACCCAATAATGAAAGTTTCGGAAGGGGACTGGAGCAAGCTGCCATGAGACAAAAGATCTTCATTCTAAAGAGATACGATTCTACTATATGTCCAAGGTCCAATATTGGAATAATTTCAGAGGTTTTCCCTTCCTTTGTCCGTGCCAACAAACAATTTGAAATGCCTCGACTTTTTCAGAATAGGTCCGAGCTCAGTTGGTGATGAGAACTTGGTGATGAGCTTCTTATCTAGGAGGTCGGGTGTTCGATCTCAGGCATCAACAACCTACCGTTTTCCAGTGATGGGAAAGTCGTAGAGCTGGTTGGGGTGTACGGGCTGCATCCCTGATAAAGCCACCTTGCTGAGACGCAAAGGTGGGCCCCCTGGTGGTGATGTCAGGGTAGCGGGTACTAATGTTTTAAATGTCGGTCGACATGTCCGACATGTCTGATTTGGGAAGAAACCGATATAGATTTTAAATTTTACATTAAAAAATCATTTTTAATAATATCGGCCAATAAATCAGAAATATTCCGACTTATCGGCCGATCCGATATTTTGTTATGCGGCCGATATTTTGATATTTTGTCACATTTTCATGTTTGATGCATGATCAAACCTTCTTAATACTTCTTAAAAATTTATGCCCTACAAAATGTTAATGTCATAATGACAGCATTATAGAAAAATAAATATTATAATTGTGTACTTATGTTTGTAGCTTTGGATGAACAATATCTAACTGCTTAGACATAAAATCAAAATACATTTTTGGATTTTCCACGTTCTGTAACTTATGCTTCCACTTGCAATAGCATGAACAGCACTAAAGCTCAATTATTATTGAATATTTAGCATGTATCAGCATTAGAGATTATACAACAGAACATTTGTTACCCGGAGAGTTTTTAAGAATTTGTCAAAATAATAGAATAAAACTTTGTGGTTAATAGAAATAGTCTAGAACCACATCAAACATACGCATCATTCTTTAGGAGCAATTTGAGCTTCAGAATTAAACAATATGCGGTCTGCTATAGTGCTATTGAACTAGTAAAAATTGAAAATGCATTCCAACTCTTCAATTCTTGCAACTGTAACTGTTTGCCAATATAAATAATAAAAAAGAGCTTATAAAACAAATAGTAATATATTATGTTAGATGCATAAAAACATGATAGATGCATAGTTATATTATACTTACTAATAATTTATGTTTTAATTTTGAAACCCGACATTTTCAAATGTCCCTGACATGTCTCCGACATCCGACTTTTAAAAACCCAATCCGATATGTACCCGACATCCGACATTTAAAACTTTGGCGGGTAGTGGTGATGCCTATCCTGCATCACTAAGTCAACCTTCAACAATACAAATGTGTTATGCCCCCGCATGTGCTAAGGTTCTCGGGGCATAAATATTCTCGGCGACTAAAGGAGCACGCGCAAAGCAATGGGGCTGAACCATCCGGTTCAGCCCCCAATCATGAAAAGGGCCGAATAGGGGCTGAACCACCCCGGTTCAGCCCCTACTTGAGAGGGTTGGCCGGCCCCCTCTTTCCCCGGGTATTAATAGACACGGGGCTCCTCCAAGACAGCTATCAAGAATATTCCTTCAGGTATTTTTCCCCCTTCTTCTCCAAACCCTAATTCTTCTCTCTTCTCTACTTTCGCTCTCTTTCTTCCTTCTCTCTTGCAAGTTCATATCAATTGGTATCAGAGCATCCTTCCTGCGACCATGGTGACGCGCTCCGAGGCCGAGAACGCGCGCTTGACTGCCATAGAAGAAAACTGCGTGGGATTGGTGGACACGGTGGCGGCAATCGAAGAACAAATCAAATCTTCCACAAAAAATCTCGAAGGACGGTGGGATACGCGCCTAGAGGAGATCAAATCCCTCCTCACACAAAGCATGAAAGGGAAATTCATAAGCAATGAAGGATCGGAAGGGGAGTTCTCTAACGTGCAGCCGCCGACTGTTTTTCACGGAACCGATCGGCTTCCTGTAGCCGGATCGGAGAACGACGGGTTCCGCAGGACCGGGAATCAACCTAGGAGACTGGGGGAAGCCACCGAAGGCACGTCCGGGGCTGTCCCGACACCGAGAGGGGGCTGGGCAGCCGACGGAAGCCGCCCGGCCCTGTACAGGCCGGCGGAACCAACGACAGGGCCGGGAGGCTTTGCAGCAGTTCCGGCCGCATATTCGCCCTATGGGGGGACTTTTCCGACTGTGTGGAGGCCCTCCGGGCACACTGCGCCTTACCCTCGACCGTATGGGGTGTCGGGCGCTCCGATTGGGGGTGTCACCGGAATTCTACCACTTCCAAGGGCTTATGGACCTCCTACTGGGTTTGGACATGGAAATTTGGGCTATGAAAGGCCACCAACAGCCATACACCAAGGCGGAGGGCAGCAAATGGGAGATGGACGGGGGGGAACTCACTACCCGGACCACATGGACCTCCAGCGGCGCAGTTAGAGCACCGACGACCAGTAGCACCAAGGCAGGAGCCTGGGGAAATGGCCAATGGAATCAAAGGCCATACATGCAACCGAAAAGAACTCGAATGAATTTTCCGAAGTTCCGCGCGGGAGATGCGTTGGAGTGGGTGCAAAAGGCGGAATTATTTTTTACTTACCAAGAGATACCTGAGGAGCAGTGGGTGCAACTAGCGGCCTTCCATCTGGAGGAGGATGCTTATCAGTGGACACAGTGGTTCCGGATGGGACAAGGATACGCGCCATGGACCGAGTTTGTGGATGGGTTTACGGCCAGTTTCGGCCCTTTAGATTATGAGGATGTGGAGGTCATGCTGCAGAAACTCAGACAGAAGGGTACGGTGATGGAGTATCGCACGGAGTTCGAGAAGCTGGCCAATCGGGTCAGTTAGGAGGAGAAGACTCTCCTTAGCTGTTTTATATCCGGGCTGAAGGAGCATTTGCGAGATGAGGTTCATGCCTACATGCCCTACAGTTTGAGCCATGCTATCAGCCTCGCACGGATATAGGAGGAGCGTGTTGGTAGGGGCCGTGTTGAAGGCTTCCTATTAAGGGGGCGGGGGATCGAATCCCCGCCCCAACAACCCGCCTCGATTAAACTGATCGAGGAGACGGGTTGGGGTGTGGGGGCCGCGGCCCTGTTAGGGGAGCTCGATTGGGGACCGGGTTAACTCGGAGCCGCTAATGCCCACGGTATTGCCCACGGGTACGGGTGAAGCCTTACCCCTAACATAAAAGTGCACTTTTATGTTACGGGTACGACCTCACCCTTACCGGTGGGTAAAATACCAGGTGGGCAATACGGCCTAACCCGCCCCCAATCCGGATCCCGTAACAGGGTCGCGGCCCCCACACCCCAACCCGTCTCTACACTCAGTTTAAGTGCAGCGGGTTGTTGAGGCTGGGATACGATCCCCATACCTCCTTGATAAGGAGCCTTCAACACGACTCTCATCACCAACTAATCTGCGGCTCAGTTGGTGATGAGAGTCGTGTTGAAGGCTCCTTATCAAGGAGGTCTGAGGATCGAATCTCAGCCTCAACAACCCGCTGCACTTAAACTGAGTGCAGAGACGGGTTGGGGTGTGGGGGCCGCGGCCCTGTTACGGGATCCGGATTGGGGGCGGGTTAGGCCGTATTGCCCACCTGGTATTGCCCACCGGTAAGGGTGAGGTCGTACCCGTAACAAAATGGAAAATGAAAATTCATAAAGCAAAATAGTTAGGATAAGTCTATTGATTAGAATGAAAAAAGTGAATCTCCATAAATTGGAAGTTGCACTTATATAAAGGAGAATGCACAAACTTTATAAACTTCCGGTTAGCAAAATCACTTTTCCTATAACTTCAGATAAGGACTTTCTTTCTTACTTCAAGCTCATGCTGGTTTCTACTAGAAGTTCACGTATTAAAATTCTTTTTAAAAAAGACAATAATAAACATCAAATACAATCAATCCACAACAATACAGTTCAAACTTCGAAGCACTTGCAACAAAAGAATATATCATTACCACTAATCTAAACTTACCTGGATTGTCAATCCAGGGAATCTTCCATTTTCCCTTATAGTTGGGGTTTTTTATCCTCTGAAATTTTAATGATTTGTAATCGGTAAGAAGCAGCAATTAAAGTTAAATCTATGCCATGTAAAATACCAAGGATATCATTTTTTTTTTAAAACCTTGGGTTTCCATGGCCCCTTGTACGCTGGATTTGGCTTCTTTGGACGCTTCCATATTCCATCTTCATCCTCATCCCATGTATCAGGCTAATTAAACAGAAAGAAGTAAATATTTCAGAACACAGGAGTAAACTACTTTCCATTGTCACCATATCCATGTTTATATTATTCAGTGTTAGGGTGGCAATGAGTCAAGTTTGAGAAAATTGAACCTCGCCTAAACTCAAAATGATCGAGTTTAGCCCAACTTGAACTCGTCTTGAGAGTGTTGTTCGAGTCACGACGGCTCAAAATGGGTCAATTCTGAGCCAACTCGAGATCACTCAAGTTCGTTAAAAAACCTGAGTGCCACATTCAAATCACTTTAAAACAAAAGAGAGAAACAAATACTAAACTTCTTCGTAGCACCCGCTGGATTGATGTAAGCTCACAATTTAATCACAAAGTAAACAAAAAATTTATGTACTGAATGATTAAGAAAATATAACTATATTACATTTGAGCCAGCTCAAATCAACTTTTGAGTGAGCCACGGTGGCCTCGACTAAATGGTCCAAGTTTATTTTCGGCTAGAGATTAGAGCCGAAATCAGTCAATTCAATTCCAAATTGATCCAATATTCAGGTAAGTCCCGAACAAAATAGCAAGTGAAATATTTCACAATTGTACCTCTTTTGCTTTTGGATCAGGAATTTCAGCAGGAATAGAATCATGTCCCTGCATGAGACTTTTAAATTTAAGAAACAAGAATATTTATGAGTTTCCAAAGATGTATGTATTCCACATATGATATATGCTAGGCACCTCAGGTTTAACATCATTAGGATCATTGATATATTCCCTATCATCCCAGTCTGCAGGCTGCAAATAACAGCATGCCATATATATTAGAGCAACAGCCATAAAAGAAATTTCTAGCAAATAAAAAAATGTCAATTAGCAATTGAAGATTTTTGGTTTCAAAGAATACAACACAGCTATTACCTTTTTGGAATTTACTTCTTTAATTTTACGAGGAGGAAGAATATCCCAGTCAGAATACAGGCTTCCAGATTCTCTTTCTCGATTGTCGACGAGGACACTATAAGAGGCATCGGGTCTGAGAATAAATGTATAAAAATGTGTCAATTTATCTGTCTCGCACTGAAGATCCTTCTTGATAGGATAGTTCTGTCCCTGGTAGGAATAAATCAGATGAAGTTTCTTTGTCTGAGTACCACATATATCAGGTCCAAACATTACACTGCAAAATAAAGCATTATCAACTTAGACAAATGTTGCAAGTAATTCGTCATTTCATTAAAATATGTACATGTATGAGGACACAGTGTATGAGGGTTCAGCGTATGAGGGCAAAGCTGCGAAGGAACGCATTATAGAAAACAAAAACAGATTTAAAATAATACATTACCGTACCGCTAAACCACAAAATATTAAATGATGATGCATACCTTCAGTGCTACTAAATAAATAGTATATGCGTAGCATCATTACAAATTGCTTTAGTATAATATAATTTCCTCTAACAACAAGTCAGGCATTAGAACATGTTTGTCTAGCATCACATATAAATAAAGTTTGATGACTAGGATTCAAACAAAAAAAAGGTATACATGTCTACCAGCCCCTTCAAGGAGTTATATAGTTGCCATGGTGATGGGAATCAGCCGTATCACTCCAAGCACATAGCATATGAATCAGGACCAGCTCATGGTCAATTTCCGTTATCGACGGTCCTAGGATTGCCATCTACATGATCGGAGTCTGCGGATACAATCAGCTCATTTTTTTCATATCTCAATGTTTTTTGTAGTATTTTGAGTTTTAGCCTTTAGGGTAAATATCACGATTGGACAATCTTGGCCCTTTACAACATTCAACCTGAATACGGTTATCTAAATATATCATATATTAGAAAAGTTTTTGGTACAGATAAATTTAACAGAAAATAATCAAACACTTAATCACTCCCTCAGTGAGAAGCCGAGACCAATGTATGGTGTCCAAGACGACGATCCTACCTGAGGTGCCAACACCAAGAATCATAATCATCGCCGCCATCTCCAACCGTCGCTGGCAATCTGCAACGTCATCCTCAGTCACTCGACTCTGAATACCTCCCAACACCCCTACAGCTGGATGTAGCCCTCTCAGTCTTCCACTGTAACCGCTCCTTGCTGCTCCACCCAAAGACCTCATCCCTCTTCGTACAACCGATCATCTGCACTCCACGGCTCACCGGTGCCCCTCCCTTCATCCACCTCGAGGTTCAGCTCTTCTCCTTCCCCAACAACCACTCATCCTCCAACCCAAAGATTCACCCTCACCAACCCCTTTCACCCACTTCCCACAACATGTAGCCTCCTTCGACTACTGGTATCTTCCTCGGAAACCCCCCACCAAAATTCCAAAACCCTTAAAATCCCCAAAAAATCACATTACATTCCCCGCTAACCACATATTTGAACCTACAAATAGTGCGCCTAGTGCCACTCTAACCCATCTGTCACATGTTTCGTATACATCCTAATTATTTAGTGAATCTATTATTTCAATTTCAGCTTTCTTCACATTGTACGCTATTTCATTACTTATGGTGACATTCAACTCTTAGTATTTGCAATTATCACATGTTACCATTACTTGAGTTATCTGTTAATCACTTGGATTATATGTGCACATTTTAAATATTCCTAATTAATTGAGTAACAACAAAATTGCATTTTAACTCATTTAATTGAATCGCATTAGTACTAGTTTAGTTGTTCTTCGCTTGCATTAGTTGTGTTTGTCAGCATTCACATATGATTAGGCCATCATTTGTCCTTATAGTTTTGTCCAACGTCAGATTTAGTATCAGATCCCAGGTGTAGAGCTTATTTCATACTAATTAGTGGTAAGAAATATGGTATCCATGTCAGGAACTAGTAACCCCGCAACCAAGGTGACTAGCTTTAAAACAAAAATGCTGAACGTTGATGGCAAAACTCTGTAAGATCAGATTTCACAGACACTCACTTAGATGGCTTTAGCACCAAATTAGGAGCGTTAAACACTAGAGTTGATGAGTTAGATACTGCTAGAAGTTTGAGCCACCCCACCCTCGTCAGCGAAACCCTATTCGACAATCCGAGTGACCATCCTTTCAGCATTCAACAATTTGGATCCCCACCCAACCATTAGAGAATTCTGAGTCAGCTTATGCTCAACCCAAGAGAATTCCTCACCATACCAATTGTGGTGGATGGGTACCATTCGCACGTGGATATTTTGGTGATTGCCCTTTGGGATTTTGACGCTATCTTAGGGGTGCAGTGGCTGCGCACCTTGGATCCCTTGATGTGGGACTTTGACAACCTCACAATGACTTGGCACATGGACCCAACAAGACGGTCTGGCAGGGTTGCTTCGCGGCGATCCTTTTTGGTGCAGTACAACGATACTGAGCACACAGGCTTCGCCTTCCTTTTACAATAGTTCAGCGACGCGATGGTTTCCCCAACGGGCCTACCTCCCCCACGACGACATGATCAGCGCATCTGCCTCCTTCTGAACACAGCCTCCGTCGTCGTCCGGCCCTACCGCTATCTTGCAAAAGGACGAGATTGAGCAACAGTGAAACGCCATGCTGCCATAGGGAATTATTCGCCACAGTGTCTCCCCTTTCTCATCACTGTTCTTCTTGGTCCATAAGAAGGATGATACATGGCGGTGTGTCGCCTACAATAGGTTGAATGGGCGGAGAGTAAAAAACAAACCCATTCCCATAGTTGAAGAGTTACTTGACGAGTTGCATGCCGCGCGTTACTTCTCCAAGATGGATTTATGATCGGGGTATAACCAAGAGTGCGTGGCCCCGTCCGATGTGGAGAAGACTGCTTTCTGGACCCACCACGACCACTTCGAGTTCCTCGTGATGCCCTTCAGGCTCACCAATGCGACGTCCAAATTCTAAGCATTAATGAATGAGATATTTCATGATCTGTTGCGTTGCTATGTACTTGTTTTCTTTGACGATATTTTAATATACAACAAAACATGGAAGTCCCATCGGGAACATTTGTGTTCCGTCCTATAGGTCATCCATGAAAATAAGTTATTGTTGGACAGTTCAGGAACCAAACTCCTAGATAAAAACAAGCCTCTCCTATCTTTGACCCGAACTTTGGTGTAACGCCCTAGTCTACTGTGGGTGCGTTACAGGTCTGCAGACCAGTGACCCCAACCCCACTCCACGGATCTGATTGGCCGCAACCGCTAATTCCAGTGGAGGGTTGTTGAGGCAGGGGCTTGAACACCAGACTCCTAGATAAGAGAGCTCTAAACTGGTCCTCATCACCAACTGAGTTGCAGCTCAATTGGTGATGAGGTGCAACTCAATTGGTGATGAGGACCAGTTTAGAGATCCGTAATCTAGGAGGTCCGGGGTTCAAGCCCCGGCCTCAACAACCCGTCATTGGAATTAGCGGCTGCGGTCAATCAGATCCGTGGAGATGCACTTTTTATGTAACGCCCCGGTCTACTGTGGGTGCTCCACAGGTCTGCAGACCAGTGACCCCAACTTATATCCACGGATCTGATTGGACGCATCCGCTAATTCCAATGGTGGGTTGTGAGGTCAGGGCTTGAACCACAGACCTCCTAGATAAGGGATCTCTAAACTGGTCATCATCACCAATTGAGCAGTAGACCGATGCGTTACATTTGGAATGGAAAATGCGTGCGGTGGTTTAACATGGTATCAGAGGTAGCTAGGTTCACGCTGAGGGAGCATGTTGGATGGTCCACCATGAACCAAAAAAAGACATGCTAAGATTAGTCACACACCACCTACCCAGACGGTTCACTCGTACCCCGCCTCTCCTATCTTTGACCCGGGTTTAGAATGGAAAATGGGTGTGGTGGTTTAACAGTTATTTTTGAAACGGGCAAAATGCTCATTTGGGACCGACATGGTAGCATACATAGGGCACATCATAGACAATACTGGGGTCTCTACCGACCCGACCAAGTTCCAAGGAGTGATCGCCTGGCTGATTCCTCAATCCCCACACGAGCTTCGTGCTTTCTGGGCCTCAAGGGAAATTACCGACATTTCATCCAGGGTTACAGCTTGATTGTGGTGCCTCTACTGTCATTGTTGAAAAAGCACTCCTTCTCCGGGAGGGACAAAGCTACGACCGCCTTCAAATCCCTTCAACATGCGTTGGTGACCGCGCAAGTGGAGTTTCAGGTCGAGTGTGCAGCTCAATTGGTGATGAGGACCAGTTTAGAGCTCTCCTATCTAGGAGGTCTGGGGTTCAAGCCTCATTCTCAAGAACCCGCCATTGGAATTAGCGACTGCAGTCAATCAGATCCATGGAGAGGAGTTGGGGTCACTGGTCTGCAGACCTGTAGAGCACCCAGAGTAAACCGGGGCGTTACAGAGAAGTCCTCTAGCAGAGGGGGCATTTCATTGCCTACTTCAATAGAAAGACAACCCTTTATCACCAGAAGTTTCCTGCTTACGAACAAAAGTTGATTGGTTTGGCGAAGGCCGTTCAGCACTCGCGGTCGTACCTGTGAGGGTTGTAACATGCAAAAAAATTCACGTTGAGTAACTTGGGTCCGATCACGAACGTAGTTGATCGAGTCAGCAACGCGTCAATGTACTATTTCTTTTCGGCTAATTTTATTCCCGCTAATCAGTTAAGTAATGAGTGACACAAATTATATTAAAACAAATTCATTCGGGCAAATATTAAAGGTTCGTGAGAACTTTAATCTACATTAGTGTATTAGTCGTAAATGGAAAACTTGTAATTAGGAGGGAGTTATTTCCTTTTTCCTCCATTGAGCTGTGTGTTACGGCAAATCGATTTCCTTGGATTTTCATTCTGAGGACTACTAAGAATAGGTTTGTTTCATTTAACCATAGCAGTGAAGAGGAATTTTAGAGAGTGATCAGATGAGGATTTCAATTGTCGAAATAATATAGAAGGAATCATGTCGTCGCGACATGTACGAGCACCACAATACCGTGGTAAAAAACTCTATTCTTTTTGGCTAGACATACCAGATAGTATTGCATAAAATATTCTTTTATAGTTGAGAGAATACTTAGAAACCCGCACGTATCGATATGCAATAATAGTGATGATAAGAAACTATAAACTCATCAAACATCCAGCTAATACAAGTAGATCATAAATAATGTATTTTCCTTCCAGTTAGATCCCCATAATGTTTGTGAAAATATACAGAACATGTAATCACATAATTCTTTAGAATGCAAGGGAATACTAAACCATATGAATATGTATATAAGGTGATTAAGTAGTAAGAAGCACGATCGATACTTTCTCTCGTGATAGATAGAGACGCACTATCTTACTTATAGGGCGTAGCAGACCATATGAGTCTCAAAGTTTGGGGAGACGACACCCCATTTAGAAGATTAATAAGTGCGAGTCCGTGTCCGTGAGACACTAGAACACCTGCGTTCGTTAGTACGGACTCGGATTGTTAGAATGCGCATAAGAAGCAACTTAATTTAGAATATGATGAAGAACAGTCTTAAAACACATAGAATTCAAGTGTATGTCGAAATCTAGAAATTCCTACAGTTTAATGATTTCGAAACTTGAATGAAAACGTATATTATGATTACTCTAGAACTGACATTTATGTTAAAGTATTTTTTGATGGAAAAGCATGCGTAGAATTGTCGTACATTTTTCACTCAGTTTAAAATGTTGTTTTAAAAACCATGCACACATGTTTCATTCAAAAAAAATTAGTTTCACGAGGAGGAATGGTTTTTCTTACTCTCTAGTGGGCTGACCCATTTTCGGGTATTTATTTTCAGGGGTACATGGGGGAGATACGCCTAGGATAAGTGCTCACGGTTCTCCTTGTCTGTTTGTTTTCCATTCAGTTGTGTTACCTTCCAGTTGTTGTAGAACTTTCATTTATGAACTGAGTATATAACCCAAATGTCTAAGATTTACTATGTACTAGACAATATTTATTATTTTAGTATTTCAGATGTGTAGTTCGTTTCAAATCTAGTTGGCTCTGTGAATTCAGAAATTTGAGGTACATTTTTACCCTTAGCTTCATTTTCTACTTCCGTTGTAAGTTTTCAATCATTATTCTAGATTTTACCTGTTATGTACCAATTTATATATTGTTGCTTAGTTTACTACTTATCACGGGTTCCGACCGGACTACTGATTGTTGTTAAATTGGGTAGGGGTATTATAGGGGCGAACATTCTTGATTCACACAGATCACTTCAGTTTGAAATACCTCCTGGAACAGTGCCTCCGTACAACGCCTCAGCCGCGTTGGGTCAGCAAGATGTTGGGTTATGATTTTCGGGTCGAGTACAAGGAGGGGTCTTAAACTGTGCGGCAGATGCACGCTCCTGTGGTGACCATCAGGACAGGACTATCTTTACCATCTCCCAACCCACCACTACTATTCTCACTCGACTTCGGCATGAGGTTCATGATTCCCCAGCCCTCCTAGGGGGCTCCTCCACCAAATCAAGGAGGAAAGGCTTCCCCCTTGTTGGATCGTGAAGGAAGACCTCATTGTGTACAAAGGGAGGATCTATCTACCAGCCGCGACCCCCCCCCCCCCCCCCGATCCCCGACATCCTTGTCGGTACCCATGGAGCAACCCATGAAGGGATCCACAAGACACTCCAGCGCATTCGGGCGAAGTTCTTTTGGCACGACCTCAAGCGTAGCGTGCATGACTTCATTGCCACATATTTGGTATGTTAGTGCAGCAAGAAGAATCACCTACTTCCAATAGGCCTCCTTTAGACACTTCTCATGCCGACGCAAATCTGGGCTGACATCTCTTTGGATTTATCGAGGGATTGCCCACACCAAGAGGGAGATTTATCCTCTTCGTTATGGTTGATCGGTTCTTGAAGGGGGGCACACATCTTCTCCATGAGTCGTCCTCTTACCATGGAAAGTGTCGCTCGTATATTTTTTGATCAGGTGTTCCGCCTACGCGGCCTACCAGAGAGTATTGTATCCGACCGAGACAAGGTCTTTACTTATTTTTTTTGGCAGGAGTTGTTCGCGCATTGCGGCACCAAGCTTGCCCTTTCCTTTGCTTTTCATCCGGGGTCAGACGGGCAGACCGAGGTGGTCAATCAGACAGCTGAGATGTATCTTCGATGTATAAAAGGGGATCGCCCCAAGGACTGAGCACGTTGACTTTCGTGGGTTGAGTACTATTACAATATGTCATATCATATGACTTTCCAGGCCACTCTCTTTCGTAGCATTTACGGCAGGGTCCTCCACGCCTACTCACTTACGACGACGACCCGACTAGCTCGACAACCATGGATAGGGACTTACATACCCGCGACCAAACTCTCAGTCTCACCCGTGACCAGACTCTCAGTCTCACTCGCGCCCAGATTCTCAGCCTCTCATGCAATTGTCTTCTTCAAGCACAGACATACATGGCGGATGCCTACAACTGGGGGCACCGAGAGCTGTTCTACGCACTCTGGGAGTGGGTGTGGCTAAAACGCCGACCATACCGCGAGACATCCTCCGCCAAGATCCCCTACCATAATTGGACCCAAATCGTATGGGACATTTGAAATTTTGCAATAGATTGGAGATGTGGCATACCATCTCCATCTTCCGCCCGATGCTCGGGTTCACAACATCTTCCATGTTTTAGTTAAAGTCGTCATCAGAGCGCCTCCTCCATCACCCTTGGTCCAACTTCCACCACAGCCGAATGACAAGCTTGAGAACCAATTTGATCTCGACGAGAGAGATGTTGTAGATGCACGTTGGGGTGTTACATACCAGCGTAGTGTGAAACCACATGATTAATTCAGCGTCGCATTTTAATTTTACCTCTCATGATGTTAAGTATACTGAAAGGGCACTTTTAGAACAATTGGTTTTGAATTTGGACCGCCCGAATATATGCGGGCTGCAGGGATCAATGAAGGCATGAAAAGTTTAATCCAAAATTCTCTTTCTCTCTCCTTAGTTTTCTCTCTTTTTCCCGACGTGACCTAGCCGTTCCCCCACCCCCACCCCTGACTTGCAGACTGCACGACGCCACCGCTTCTTTCCGATCAGAGGATCGACTCCCTCCTCCCACTCTGAACATCCTCGTCGCCACTATATGCTCTCGAGGCTCCAAGAATGGGAACTACAATCTTCTCCAAGACTTCTACTTCGCCCGACCAAGAACTAGGTTTCAAACGGGGTCCCATATCACAATACTTTCACCATCGACAATGGTCAGGTGATGCAGGACGAATCTATAGGTGGAGGACGCATGATACCCTAACCCTAGATGCAATGCAAGCAAACACACGACAAATGCAATAAACCTATGACAAACACTAAAATGAGATTGCAAGGGCAAACACACAAACAACAAGCATTCCAACAATCAAGAGGCTTACGACACAAACTCTAATGCAATGCACATGCAAATGATCCAATCATGCAATGACTTCCGAAGTTCAATTAAACAACGTTAATTTTAAAACTCATGTAATCATATTTAAGCACAAACATTCGAATTAAGCAAGAGACAATTGCAAATTAATTAGGAGTGCATCAGAATTCAAAGCACATGACAAATAAGAAACACACCTTCGGAAAGTGAAATAATCAAATTAATTTGGGTAAAATATTACTAACAATACAAGGAACGCGCACAATGCGAAGAATGAAAACTAGAAGTAAAAACTCACTAAGTAATCGATGTCGGAGGCGGTGGGGGAGATCTGCTGGCGGTGGTGTCTGTCCAGAAGAGTAGATGTTGCTGTTTCGGGGTTGTCGAAGGGGGGAAATGGGCTATTTGTGGGCTAGAATTGGTTAGAAGGGGCTTGGAGGGGTTAGTAGGGATGTGAAAATGGGTTGGGGCTAGAATGCAGTTTGGGAAGTGGGTTGTAAGATTTGAAGGAGGAATGAGGGTTGGTTGCAGGATTTGGTGTTGAATTAGGGTTGACTGTAGATCCTCTAGTGGAGGGGAAGGTTTGGATGCAGGTTTAGGAGGCAAAGGAGAGTTCAGCCAAGAAGGGGAGGGAGTTTGGGTGTGCAGAAGCGGTTGCGGGGATGGTGGAGGATGTCGGAGGAGGCAATGGGCTAACGAGGAGGCGGCATGAGGTTCTATAGAGGGAGGCGTCTGGGAGTGAGACTGTTGGAGAAAACAGCGGTTGGAGAGGGATCCGTCGGTGGAAACAACGACTGGAGAACTACAGGAACTCATCGGAGGTTGGAGCAGAGGTGGGGGCGTGGGCGCCCCTGGAAGCAGTCGGCTGCGGCGTCGGCACCACACGAAGCCCTCAGCGTCGCACCGAGGGGATATGACAGAGCGACTCTTTTATGGAAGCCCTTACTCTTGATAACTTTCTTTCAATCGGTTGCACGCATAATATAAAGGGGGATTAAGTTAAGTGATCGCGCCGAAATCAATCGATCGCGTTACTGAACCTAATTCTCAAAATATGCATTCAAAAAATAACAACAAATACATGAAAAAATGCAGAAAAATAAGACCGACGTGTTCACAGAATCTGATCATCCATCTGACGATCCAAATTATTGATCTCATCATCATTTGTAATATTGCGCGCAATCGATTTCCATCAATCCCCCCGGCTTAGAAGCATTCATCTCCGGTGAATGGAGACTACGTGCTCCCAAAGCAAGCCAGACAAAACTCTGTCGCTCCAGGTAGGGACTGTCTCCGCATAAGGTCATCATGTCACTGAAGTAGCCAAGGGTCACACGCACCAAGTAAACCGTTAAGGATTAAGGGTAGGGATACAATGGTGACAGGTAGAGCTGTAGTGGAGGCTGGGGGGTATAGGAGAGTCTATAGTGATGGTGGAAACTGAAGTTAAAAGGGAAGACCGAAGGTCCAAAACTAGGTGACTCCACATCTAAAGTCAAATCATCAATATTGTGTACAAGATGAACACCAGTATTCCTAGTAATATCAATCTCAAAGAAATTTGACTCAAACTCTCTCATGAGTGTATGGACCTATTCACCTAGCACTTAGATTCATAGCTGCCCCAAACGGGAATCTCTCAAATAATGTGCAAACCAACACCCTATCGCCTTCATTGACGTTTGCTCTCTCATGTGATTACTCACGTAAGTTTTAAAATGTTCATTATTTAATATAACTTAACGTCAAAATATGACATGCAAATCATGCAATAAATGCAAATGATGAACCCAACAAACTCACTAAATGTGGACTCTACATAGCGGTGAAAATCCCTAAAGATGGGTGGCTTATCCAGAAGTTTCTTGGGCGAGGTGTAGAAATACTAGTGGAGTCAACGAAGAGCACCCAAATGAGTGGCTAAAAGACATCAGTAGTTAGGCACAATATCATGAAATATCAAATGTCGTAAGACATGGACACAGGGATGCAAAGCCGGGGTGGGCGGAATGTCTCCTAAAAAGAAAAAAGTCACCAGGTGGCTCTCCAGGAGGCTCAATGGGGGCTCATCAAATAATTTAGTCATAAGATGATGATCCATCAGATGAGTGTCATCGATAAAAGTAGTAACCTCGAGAACAGGAGAGGCATCACTACAAATTCAATATTATGCTCTCGACCCTCACTCGGGATATGACTCCGCACGACAATATGGGGAAGCTCAGATGAATATGCACACAAGGGAGAGTCTATGATCGGAGAAATAACGAAGTCAATGAATGGGGTAGGTAAAAAACACATCACTACAAGATCACTAGGTCGCTTGGACTCACCATCAGTCGGGGTCACAAGAAATGAGTCGGAATCAAATGACGGACCACTCATCGGACTAAGTACCACACTGGGGTAAGAGAAATCAGTATCAAGTATCACTCATATCGTCTCGAACAAGAGTAGGTAAAGTGGTGGCCTCAGAATCAGAAAGATTCATACTAGGGAAGCCAATGTGCGAATCCACTCGACTAGCTCTAGCGGATCTCAAGGACTGCTCATAATGAAGGGCGAGTTGGTATGTCTGCTCAAGGGACTTTGAGTAGTGATAGATCAACTCAGCAGGTATCGCAGATCGAAGTCCGGACTGAAATCGGGAAGTGATCATAGTTGGTTCCTCTGGGATGTCGCTCCTCACTACTAACTCATCAAATCGATCCATATACTCTGTGACAGATATGGATCCCTACTGAAGGAAAATAATTGCTTGAGCAGGCGACTCCGTAATGATGCAGACAAATACATTTGACACAACCTACACGTCATCTCCACCCAACTAGCGATGTGGTGAAGAAGATCCCGCTTACGGGTGCCCTCAATGCTAAACCAATATGCTCATGTTTGATCTAGAAGTCCAAGTTTCACAAATTTAATGTGTCGCTCGCCGAATAACTCAAAATGATCGAGGTAATATTCCATGCCCACGAGCCAATAACTAAAGGACTCGGGACTCGATAAACGTCAAATGATGGGGCAACAACGCTAAACCTACACTCGATATTCTCAAAATGATGATCCTCATAGTAATCATCCCTAAAATAATTGAATCGTGTCGAAGGCTCAACACGGTCCGCTCATGCTTGAGGATAGGGATGAAGATAATCATCTTAGTGATCGTGTCTAGCATAATGTAATCGCGTCGAGAGGTCGACACAATCTCTGGAAGTGGTTTGTTGCGATCGAGAATAATCATTGTGATAACATGAGGATCTCTCTGAAGGGGTTTTATGGGATCAGGTATAGATAGGCTGAGAGGAGATGAATGACGGCGATAACTAGCCATGAGAGAACCTATAGACTCAATGACTGCGTATCAAAATAAGGCCCGAACCTGAGGCTCTGATATCAATCTGACACGGGATGAACCTATAGGTGGAGGACGCGTGATGCCCTAACCCACGATACAATGCAAACAAACACAAGATGAACATACGACAAAAAACTAAAATGAGATTGCAAGGACAAACACACAAACAACAAGCATTCTAACGAGCAAGAGGCTTACCAAACAAACTATAATGCAACACACATGCAAATACTTCCGACGTGCAATTAGTTAAACAACATTACTTTTAAAACTCATTATTTAATCACATTTAAGCTCAAACATTCGAATTAAGCAAGGGACAATTGCAAATTAATTATGAGTGTATCAGAATTCAAAGCATATGACGAATAGGAAGTACACGCCTTCGAAAAGTGATAAAATCAAATTAATTTGGGCAAAATATTACTAACAATACAAGGAATTCGTACAATGCGGAGAAATGAAAACTGGAAGTAAAAACTCACCTAGTATTCTAGTAATCAATATCGGCGGTGGTGAGGAGATCCGTTGGCGGTGGTGGTTATTTGAAAGAGTAGATGCTGCTGTTTGGGGGCTGTCAGAGGTCGAAAATGAGTTATTTATAGGCTAGAATTTGTTGGAAATGGTTTGGAGGGGTTAGTGGGGTTGTGAAAATGGACTGGCATGCATGAATGAGGGTCCCTGAGTGCTGGATAGGCTCAGGATGGGGGCTAGAATGCAGTTTGGGAAGTGGCATTTAGGATTTGAAGGAGGAATGAGGGTGGTTGCAGGATTTGAGGCTGAATTAGGGCTGATTGTAGGTCCTCTAGTGGGGGAAAGGTTTGGATGCAGGTTTAGGAGGCAGATGAGGGTTCAACCATGCAAGGGAGGGAGTTTGGACGAGTGCGGAAGCAGCTGCGGGCTGGAGGAGGATGTCGGAAGCGGCAGGGGGCTAATGGGGCGGCGACAAGAGGTTCTATAGAGGGAGGCGGCGGCTGGGAGTGATACTGCCGGCGGAAAGAGCAGCTGGAGCGGGATCCGTCGGTAGAAACAACTGGAGGACTGGGGGAACTCGTCGAAGGTGGGAGTGGAGGTAGATGGGGGCCTCGACGCCCCTAGAAGCAGTCGGTTGCGACGTCGACAATGCACGAAGCCCTCTGTGTCGCACCGAGTGGATAAGACCGAGCGGCTCTCGTATGGAAGCCCTTACTCTCGATAACTTCCTTTCAACCAGCTGCACACATAATATAATGGAGGGGGGATTAGGTTTAGTGAACTGATGACCCAAATCAGCTGCTCGCATTACTTGACCTAATCCCCAAAATATGCGTCCGAAAAATAAAAAACAAATACATGAAAAAATGCAGAAAAATGAGCCTAATGTGATCATGGACCTCGATCGTCCATCTGACGATCCAAAATGTCGATCTCATCATCCTCTGTAATATTGAGCATAATCAATCTCTATCACCCGGTCATTCGGCAGCAGGCAGATTTTAATATCTAGGAGAAATATCGCTTTAGATTTTCTTAGTGGAAATTGAGCAAGCCAGTGCATGGACCCAACAAATCACAAATGTATCATCCCTTCCTCTACCGATTATTTCTGGTGATTTCCCCCTTCCCGGATAGGAGTTACTATCAATACATCAACTTCATCTTTCTCATCAACTAGTGTACTACTAGCCATCAATCCCTTTCTTATGAATTCTGAATGCCATAACTATTTCCATGAGCACCACTGACTATCCCCAAAAAATGCGTCCGAAAAATAAAAAATAAATACATGAAAAAATGCAGAAAAATGAGCCTAATGTGATCATGGACCCCGATCGTCCATCTGACGATCCAAAATGTCAATCTCATCATCCTCTGTAATATTGCGCATAATCAATCTCTATCACCCGGTCATTCGGCAGCAGGCAGATTTTAATATCCAGGAGAAATATCGCTTTAGATTTTCTTAGTGGAAATTGAGCAAGCCAGTGCATGAACCCAACAAATCACAAATGTATCATCCCTTCCTCTACCGATTATTTCTGGTGATTTCCCCCTTCCCGGATAGGAGTTACTATCAATACATCAACTTCATCTTTCTCATCAACTAGTGTACTACTAGCCATCAATCCCTTTCTTATGAATTCTGAATGCCATAACTATTTCCGTGAGCACCACTAGCCATAAATTCATTAAGATCTTCAACAAGCACAACTAATCATCCTCAATAGCTTTATTATTTAAATTCTTATTTAAAAAAATAAAACAAACAAAATGGAGCGCACCATATTCCCCATGAGATGACATTTTGCTCACCTTGAACGCTATGGGCATACAAGGTTGTTCTTTGACAATTATGCATACATAACGAACATTTTAAGAAAGGAGGGATCGGGGAGACCTGTATGGTGTGTCACCACTGAATTTCTTCTGGTTGACATAACCAGAAAGAAGCTTGATGTAACCGCCACCACATTCGATGTCCTGCTCAAACTTTAAGGAGTACTGTAGCACTAATGTTCTATTCTTGTTACTGAACTCTGGAATTTTAGCAGATATCGCAAAATGCCTAGCATCTGGGTATGTTTGAATCCCTGGAAGCTTACCAACAAAGATGTGTTAAATCTATTTGGCACATACAATAGCAAGCACTAAACTAAATTAAAATGGAAAGTATTTATAAGATACATGCCTTTGTCATCAGGGTCCCCGGCCCAATTTCCTGCAGTGTGCTTAAAGGATCCAGCCTTTCCTTCACTCTTTTTCCAGTCTGATTTCACCCAGCGACTCTCCCAACCATCTTTACGGAACAAATAAAAAGAAAAAGATAACCACAGGTTACTATCACACGCACTCAACTTAAACATCAACGATATTTTTAGTGTCAAACATTCAAATGCTATAACATCATCGGTGTTGAAACCGAATTTGTCCATAGAAGACTTCTGACTAAGAAAATGCGGGTCATTATGAAACATTAGAAAGAAGAGAAAAGCTGAAAAGTTGTGTTGTGGAAATTCCTCTGCTAACCTAAAGTGTAAAGGAACTTCCCTCCGAAAACCAAAATATTACAAGTCGTTAGAGTATTAGGGAGCCTTGAGACCCAAAGTTAGTGCTCATTCCTATTAGAAAATGCATGTATTTATGGCTGAGAACCCATAATTAAAGGAGAGCCATGTGCAACCGCTATTAGTTATGGGCAAATATGCACTTGACTTATTCCCTTACAATAGGTACAAGTGGATTCTAAATAGTAATGCAGTTCTATTGCAATCTCATAGACTTTATTAAGTGTATGTAGTTTATGTTGGAACAACTTGTTCAAATAGTGACTAGTTTAAAATCTGGAATGGGATAGAAATCATTGCATGAGTGTATTAGTGCGAAAACTTGTAAAATTTAATCTGAACCATGTCTATTTATTCTTCACTTATTTATGCTAGGTGTCTTCTTCAGTGAGAGTTGTGCCTAAGCTTTGCTGCCTAGTACAGTGCCCACCAAATCTAAGTAGACTGCTTATAAATTTATTGAGAAGACTCAAAATGCTAAAATACTCAGGGATACGCAGCTCAAAACCTCTATTAATATGCTGAACCGTCCATTTTCTCCACATGCAATCACCGAATGTCACTGCCAAGCTGGATTTGAGAGTAGTTCTGAAGAATCTGAATAGAGTAATCATCGAATAAGAGGTGAAGCTGAACTTCTAAGCAACAAATAACTGAGTTAAATATGAAGCCCTAATTGCATGCTTGTTGGCCAAGGAACTTGAAATTTAAAAAAATGTGTTCAGGTCAAGATAGATTCTCGTGTCATGTCCTCTGAAGTCAAAGGAGAGTGTGAAGCAAGAGACTCGACTCTAAAGCAACATTTGCCTGACGATCCTGTTTGGTCAAATACTTAGCGACAAACTCCTATGTTCCTTTCATTACGGTATTTCCGAACAAGTTCCTAGATGACAAGCCTTTATCCTATTGATGATATTGATGATAGTGACGATACCAATATTGATGATAGTGACGATATTTATATTGATGGTAGTGACGATATTTATATTGATGGTAGTGATGATATTTATATTGATGGTAGTGATGATGACCTTGATATTGATACGGAGCTGCTAACTATGTATATGACGCCAAAAATAGACCGATTTGATATCACAGCGATAAATCACATTTCAAGAGAAGAGAACACCAAGGTGGGTCAACTAGTGAAGCATAGGTTCGTAGCATGCAGCACCGCTACACAGTTTTTCATCCAACCATCAAAGAAGAACTCGTGGAGAATGTCCAACACGAGAAGTGGATGGGCATCTTTACCTTGTTCCTCTCTGAGATTGAATGCCACCCGTCTGTGAGGAAGAAGCAGATATTGAGTTGAATATTGTACACAAAGCACTTTATTAATGGCAAGTTCTACAAGAAATCCCTGACCACATTGAATAGGAAATCCTTGACCATGAGTTTCACCAACTGTGACGGAAAAAAGGTTCCTGAAATACTCAAGGAAGTGCATTCACGGGAATGTGATAGTCATTCTGATGGACGAGCATGGGTGCAGAGAATAATGCCCAGTGTTGTAATCTTTTACGAAGAAGTGTCATGAATGTCAAAAGTGTGATTACAGTTATAGACAGCGCAACAAATGAAGGTGATTACTAGACCATGGTTTTTCCCGATATGACGATGGAGCTTTTTGGACCATTCCCTTAAGTGAACATTTAGATAAGGTTCATTCTGGTGATAATGATTACTTCCCAAAGTGAATCAAGACGAAAGCATTGGCAAAAAATGCGACTGAGGGATAACATTTTGTTGATAAGGTCCTTGGAGAGTTATGTGGAAGTATAAGCATAGATTTGTTATTTCCTTCAATGCATTATCAAAAGAGCAAGGACCAAGGGCAGAGAACAAACTTATCCTCAATCCTATGAAGAGGAAGGCAGAAAAAATCGTAGGAAATTGGGTGGACCAATTGCTCTTTATCATATCGGCACTAAGAAAACCATCTACTACCACTACATGTAAGACACCTTTGATATTATAGCATGGGTTAGAGACCGTTTCTCGTCGAGTTTGAAGTATAGAAATAGGATTGTGGTGAATGAGCACACAAAAAAACTTGAGTTTAGCTAAAGTGTGGTAGTCATTAGTCGCACTTTGATCTGATCAAAAATCTCAACAATAAAGCGGTAATACGTCAAGAGGAGATAAAGTGAAGGATATGTAGGCACTTGTACATACTGATGTAAGGTAGACCTATGAGTGTGTTCGGACACTTAAACACAATGCTTAATGATGGAGAGTGTGCACGGTGGACTCGTGACCAATACGTGTGTGTACTAAAATTCAATGCATGAAAATTTTTCATCGTTAGATTAACACTTTAATAATGAAATCTGAAGACTTTGCAAAATATTCAGTAGTTCGCAAATATAGTGAAAACAACGAATTTAGCTCTTCCACTTGGAGTGCACGGATACTAAGCGATTGAAACCCACAATCTATATTGATTACAAAATAGGCTCCACTAAGCAATACAAACATTCATAGTGCACAATAAAGGAACAACACAACAAAAATCATAAGACTGACAAGTACTAGGGCTGCTTTGAGGTGCTCGGTGGATGTGGAGAGGTGTCCGGAGGCTGCAGGGGTGGATAAAGGTATGGGCTGGAAGTTGTTCGTGGAGGTGCGGAATATAACAGATATGGAGCGGAGAAGTGAATTTGGTAGTGGGAAGGGGATGGACAGCAGGGTGTAATAGCGGGGAAGTGCTGGATGGTTTGATTTTGGAGTGGAGAGGGGCTGGAATGCTGAAATCTGAGGCGGGGAGGGTCGGGCCTGCTGCGTGGAGGTGCTAGAGGATGTATTTTGGAATGTAAGGGAGTGGGAAGGCCAGGATATGCAGCGGGGAGGGAAGGGGAGGTGCGGATATTGGTTGTAGAGGGCTGGAGAGTTGCTGGAATGAATTTACGGGTGGTGTTTTGGAGCGGGAAGGGAAGGGGAGGCTCGGATCTGAGGTGGGGAGGTGTTGGGGGCGGCATACTAGAGAGGGAAGAGGAGTCGCACGGTTGAAGGTTGAGAAGGGGCGGAATACTTGGTAGGAGATGGTAAGAGGCAGCAAGAGGCGGTCGAAGGCGGAAGAGGCAGCAGGATATTGTGCCCAAGGCGTCGGCATCAAGGTCGGTCGGCATGGGCACCGAAGGATCCACGAACACAAGAAAAGCTCTCGTAAACCTGGATGAACCGCAAGCAACCCCATACGTGCATATATATATATATAATGGATGCATAAACCCACAAAATAGGCCATAAAAATACAAAAATATCCAAAATAATAATAAACAGCGGGCCAGGTGCGGATGTGGCCTGGATCATCAAGATGCAACTCCGGTAAGCGCTTACGACGCATATAGACGTGCACGTCCTCTGGATAACGATCCTCATCAACTCCCCCGGACTCGAAAGCATTTATCTCCGTTGAATGAAGATGATCATACTATTGGCGTAGGGCGGGGGCGAGTTGATCCAGCTCGGGAAGTGTGACCCATGTATCATCGATGGTTGGACGCCCTCTCCAACGAACCAAGTATATCCAAGTCGGACCGGTAGGAGTGGCGACGTACTCATGCGCCACAACATCAATGATACTCTCCATTGATTGTCGTGTGCTCATGGGACCCTCATTATACTCAAGTGGAAACGGTGGATCCAGCGGTGGTGCCTCAGTACTCTGGGGTGTGCGGGGCCTGGTAGGGGTGGGGTGAGAAGGTTGGGAAGGAGGAGAAGGTGGACGTTGCTGAGGAGGGAAATCAGGAGTGGCTTCAGAATGCGGATCCATGTACTCACGCGGTTCATAATATGGTTTAGGTCTTCTATATTGAACACAGGGTGAATGCCCATATCCTTAGAGAGGTCTAATTCATAAGCGTTTGCCTCAATCTTTCTCAAGATTGTAACAGGACTCATTCGCTTAGCATTCAACTTTCTAGCTGGCCCACGGAGGAGCCGCTCTGCACGGATGCGAACCATCACCTGGTTGCCTTCACGAAATACTTGCTCACACCTATGAATATCTGCATATGCCTTATAGATTTCATTACTAGATGTTATCTTTCGACAGATTGAATCATGCAACTTATGCAAATGATGAACAAAGGACTCGGCGGATGCACTAGGTCGGGACTCAAGGGGAACCGGGATCAGGTCAATCAGCTTCATAGGCTCATACCCTAATACTACATGAAATGGGCTTAGACTTGTGGACCTATTGACCGAGCTATTATACGCAAATTCGGCTATAGGCATAATCGAATCCCAACTTGACGCGTGCTCACCCACTAGGCATCACAATAGATTTCCTAGGCTCCGATTTACTGCCTCCGTCTGGCTGTCGGTTTGGGGGTGGTAGGTAGATGAAAAGTTAAGGGTCGTCCCCATTTGTCGCCATAGAGTCTTCCATAAGTAACTCATAAACCGAACGTCGCGATTAGAGACTATAGTCTTGGGGAGACCATATAACTTAAAAAATCTCGAATGAAGAGTGAGGCAACCATAGAGGCGATAAAGTGGTCCATTTTGGATAACTGAACGACAACTATGAATATGGAATCGTTCTTCCTAAAGGTGCGTGGGAGTCCCAATAGAAAATCCATACTGGTAGGGAACCGGTAGCGGTGTGTACATGCTCGTATTTTGTCGGCTCCCTTTGGTCGTTTGGCATACTCGATAGTGGCGAATGACACGGGACACATCCCTTTTCAAGTTCGGCCAATAAAAGCGATCCTCAACTAAAACAATTGACTTGTCCCTGCCAAAATGGTCGGCGGCACCACCAGTGTGCATCTCCCAGATCAGATAGTCCTGATATGAGGTAAATGGAATGCACAGTCGGGATCCCCGATAAAGATAACCGTCTGCAATAAGGAACCCATCAATGGGTTCTGGGGGTACTCTGTTGAGCGACGCATACACCGTACTGAAATCTGGACAGGAGGGCTAGTCATTGATAATGTGCTCAAACACTGTCACCCTCGTACTGAGTGTATGCAAAAGACTAACTCGATGACTAAGGGTGTCAACTGGCTTGTTCTCAACACCAGCTTTGTTCTTGAGAACAAAGTGAAATTCTTGCATGTATTCGACCAATTTTGCGTGTCGGTGACTCAATTTTTGTTGCGATTGAGCTTGGTGGTCTGAATATAAGATGAATTTTTTTAGAGGAGATAGTGACGCCAATGTCGCATAGCCTGAACCATGGCGTAAAATTCCCGATCATAGTTCAAGTACTTTTGTCTTGCCTCATTCAATTCTCACTAAAATAGGCAACCGGATGGCCCTCCTGGCTCAGCACTCCACCTATACCTACTCTCGACGCATCACAACTGACTTCGAACACCTTGCTAAAATCGGGTAATCGCAAAACAGGGGCTGAGGATAATTTTTCCTTGATCTCTTTGAAGTCCTTAGTGGTCTCTTTAGTCCATACAAACTCACCTTTATGGAGGAAACTCGTAAAGGGGGTCATGATACTGTTGAAACCACAAATGAACCTCCGATAGAACGTGGCAAGTCTGTGAAAGTTACGAGCCTCATGGATGTTTGATGGGATGAGCCACTCACGAATGGATCTGACCATGTCAAGATCCACCGAGACGCCAGATGCAGATACGATGTCCCCCAAATAGTGGACGGACTCGGATAGGAAGATACATTTCTTCAAGTTGATGTATAGATGCTCACTAGTCACTACAAAGTATATAGAAGACGGAGAGTAAATGGTGAAGATGGTAATCAGGCGTCCTACAATATATGAGGATGTCATTGAAATAGACTACTAAAAAATGACCCATGAATGATCGTAGGACTTGGGTCATCATCCTCATATACGTGCTCGGCGTTGGAGAGCCCGAATGTCATCATTAACCACTCGTACAATCCGTCTTTGGTTTTCAAAGTCGTCTTCCATTCGTCAATCTCACGTATCCTAATTTGGCGATACCCATTTCATAAGTCGATCTTGGAAAAAACTTGAGCACCAGCTATCTCACCTAAGAGATCATCTAAGCGGGGAATAAGGAATTTATACTTCACGATAATCTTGTTTATAGCCATGCTATCGATGCACATGCGCAAACTGCCATCCTTCTTAGGGGTAAGGAGGGCGGGGACGACACAAGGGCTAAGGCTTTCTCGGAGGAATTGCTTCCGAAGAAGCTTGTCTACTTGCCGCTTTAACTCGGCATGCTCAACGAGATTCATTCTATAGTGTGGCAAGTTGGGCAGGGATGCCCCTGGTACAAGATTGATGGCATGTTGGATGTCCCTGGTAGGAGGTGGCTTATCGGGGAGCTTGTTGGGCAGGATATCTGCATACTCGTCTAGTATACTACGTATATGAGGATGGATAATGGGTTTGGTGGGGGCTTCAATGACTTGGGAGGCTGTTACAACATAGATGACGTCGGCCACTCGACTTTCTCTCAATAATTCTCATGTCCTAATGAGCTAGAGGGGCTTCGACGTGCTAGTGCTCATAGGAGTGATCTTGCCCCCGAGGGAGTCCTTGGGCTTAGTCGGGACAAGGGTATTCTTGCACCCTTTGTCGTAAAGGACACAAATGTTCGATCTCCCAAAACAAGTCACATCACGGTCATAGAGTCATGGTCTTCCCAACAATACATGTGCGACATCCTTCGGGATGACGTCGCACAATACTTGGCCCTCAAAAGACGCTAGACTAATTGGGACTAAACATCTCTGGGTGACCTGAATCGCGGCCTCACTGCAATGAATTATGTACATGAGCAAAAAATGAGAGTTGCGGAGATGAGAATGCTTAGGTGGATGCGTGGACACACGAAACCGGATACAATTAGGAATGAATATATCAAGGATAAGACGGAAGTGACACCAATTGTAGAAAAGATGTGAGAAACTCGATTAAGATGGTTCAGACACGTACAAAGGAGACCATTAGAGACACATGTTAAGCGTTGTGAGATTTTAACCACTAGGCATGCTAAACGGGGGAAGGGGAGACCAAAAAAGATTTGGAATGAAACTATAAGGAAAGACATGATGTACTTAGGCATTAGTGAAAATGTGAGATTATGACTAAAGATATGGCGCAATGGCGACAAAGGATCCATATAACTGACCACACTATGGTGGGATAAAGGCTTGAGTGTTGTGTTTTATGTTCTCCTTCCTTAGCAATAAAATGTGTAGTTTTTCTTTACTCACAATACTTCAGCATGATTTTTAGCTTTCTTATAATTAATATAAATTTTGATGTCACTCAAATTGACTCTTCAAAACATATTTCTTTCTTCTAAATAACTTGTGTGCCTCCTAACTCCAACATCAAGTCGTTTAATCAGCAAATAAACTATTTTAAAATTGTTGTAATATATAAATTGTAGGCTAATATATAAAGCCTGTAGAAGCCCTAATCGAAATTAAGAAAGCGTTTTTCGCAACTTGGTATCAGAGGGAAGCCGCACGCTTCCGCGACCGGTCCATCCCCCGCGACCTCCAGCGGCGCATCTCCTCCCTCTCAGCGGCACATCTCCCTCTCAGCAGCACATCTTCCCCTCTCAGCGGCACATCTCCCTCTCAGCAGCGCGACTGCAGCGTCCCTGGCTGCGTCCAGGCCAACCGCAGCAGGTCTTCCGCGCCGACGGATCTTTCGCACCGTTGCGGGCCTTCCTAATGGCCAGTAGGTTCTTGCTTTCCTTCTCCCTCGCGCTATACAGGGAACGATGGGATGATTGGATCTAGGGCAGGAGGAGCCCTTGCTTGATTGATGTGGTAATCCATGAGGAAGCTGATCCGTGGCGCCGAGGGACGGTACGATGGAGGAGGTTTTCAAGATGTTGGGTCCGGATGAGTTGGCCACATTGTTGAGGGTGTTGGGTTCATCGTACCGACCGGCGAAGCTGGAACTTCCACCGATTGATCTGAAGCTTGATAGACCGACCACCTACCTGAGTTGGTCACGCCGTGTGAAGAAAATCCTCACAGCGAAACAGGTTGGGGGCTTCCTGACGGGGGAGTTGAAGAAACCAGAGACTGGAAAAGATAAGTGGGAGTCGGCCCATATGACGGTGTTTATGTGGCTTCTCAGCTCGGTTGTCTCATCGATTGTCGCCACGGTTGATGGCCTTGAGACGGTTATGGAGGTTTGGGACAAGCTGAAGAATACATATGATGGCGTGGGGAACACTCTGCGGGTCTTCCAACCCCATGTGAAGGGAGAAATTGATGACACTGTTCAAGGAGAGAAGACGGTGCATGAGTATGCCTCCGAGTTGGAACGTCTATAGGTGGATTACGATCACGCCTCTGGAGGGATGTGTTGCAGCGACTCGCAGTGTCGGGCTTCCAAGATCATCGTGGAGAGGACGATGAAGTTCCTGAAGGGATTAGATGACAAGTTTGATCAGCGGAGAGCCCTGCTTCTTTCTAGTACGAAGATTCTTACGCTTATCAAGACCATCTCTGCCATGATCCAAGAGGAGACACGTCTCAAACTTCAGGTATGGACAGGAGAGTCCACTACAGTGAAGTCAGCATTGGCAGTTGCTGGCCCTGGTGTTACTGGACAGAGGGAAGAAACCCGTCATTGCTACAACTGTGGGGAGGTGGTCCATATGAGGCTTGCTTGCCCCAAGCCGCCCAAGGAGAGAGATTTGGGTAGTGGACGGGGACGTGGTCGTGGACGTGGTCGGGCTCGCGGTGGCCGAGGAGGCTATCGTGCCAATTTGGGCATGACCGACGGTGCGCGGGAAGTCGGCATTCTCTATACAAAGGCGGAGCAGACCCTTCTGAGCATGATGGATGGCATCAAGAGAAAACGGATGGGCGAGGAGAGCAGGGATGGAGCTGGGGGGTCGCTATGTATGCCCACCCAACTGATGGATCTCTTGCTCTTGCATCCACATCTTCCTCCAGGGCATCATATTGAATCATTGACTCAGGAGCTTCACGTCACGTAGCAGGAAATGCAGGCGAGTTTTCCTGCTACACTCGTCTAGCTACTGCAGATAGAATCAATACGGCGGATGGTACATTCCAACCAGTGGTCGGTAAGGGTATCGTTAATTGTTCAGGTTCAGTAAAACTATCCAATGTTTTGCATGCTCCTTTTTCAGTTAGTCTGCTATCCATTAGTTCCATAATTATTCAACTAAGATGTATTGTTTCTTTTGATATTCCCAAGGCGACTTTCTAGGAGAAAGAGACGAGGCAGATACTCAGGGTTGGGACTTGACAGACGGGTTGTGGTATCTGGATCGGGGAGGATTGGACGCAGATCTTGTATCTATGGTAGAGAAGGCAATAGTTGGAGGACAGAAGGTGAGGGCAGAGGGTATGCTGGTACTCCATCACAGGCGGTTGGGGCACCCTTCGTTTGGCACAATAGTTAGGTTATTTCCTGCTCTTTTTAAAAAAGCAAATAAAGCTAAGTTGGTATGTGATGCTTGTGATTTAAGCAAGCTTACTAGGAGTTCATATGTTAGTACGGGCCGGAGAAGCTCTTCTGTTTTTGATGTAGTTCATTCTGATGTATGAGGACCTTGTGTTGTAAGCTTTTTGAATGGTTATAAGTACTTTGTCACCTTTATTGATTGTGCATCTCGTGTCACTTGGCTATATTTGATGAAAAATAAGAGTGAAGTATTTATCTGCTTCCGTGATTTTCATAAGCATGTTCTGACACAATATACTGCAGTGATCAAGGTACTAAGGTCGGATAATGGGACAGAGTACACTAATAGGGCAATGGAGTAGTACTTATCTACCCATGGGATACTGAACCAGACTAGCTGTGCATACACACCGACACAAAATGGAGTGGCGGAAAGGAAGAACAGACACCTTCTGGAGGTGGCAAGGAGTATGATGCTCAACATGAAGGTTCCTCAGAGTCTGTGGGGAAATGCGGTGTTGACAGCGGCACAGCTGATCAACAGGATGTCGTCACAGGTTCTGGGATGGAAGTCGCCGTGTTAGCTTTTGCAAGGACATAATGGGGGATCGTTCCTTTGAAAGTATTTGGGTGTGTGTGCTTCGTGAAGGGCAACATGCCAGGGTGTTGGTAAGCTTGATGCGAGGGCAGTCAAGTGTATCTTTGTGGGCTACTCTCATACTCAGAAGGGGTATGTGTGATGGAGTCCGGTGGAGAAAAGAAGCTTTGTGAGCATGGACGTTCACTTTAAAGAGATGGAGCAGTACTACCGACAGGAGGGAGCTCTACTCACCTAATTTGTCAGATACCGAAGATATGAGGCGAGAGAGGAAGAGGTTGGAGACAGATCTGGGAGTATGGCAAGGTGGATCAGCGGAGGAGGAGCAGGAGGGTGATGAGCAGCAGGAGAGTGATGAGGAGCAGCTGGAGGAGGTTGAGAAGGAGAGGCGAGATGTTAGACCTACGGCTCAGGGCGAGCTACTTACATACAGTAGGAGGGGGAAGCTACCAACAATACCAGCTCCAATGTCTGTGCCCAGTCTAGCTCCTAGTCTCTTGGCTACATCTGTCCCTACTCCTGGAACACCTACATCACCGCAAGCCTCAAGTGATATCCTTCCCTCTACTTTTCATATGATCATATCTCCTCATCTCATGGAGCATTCATTGCATCGTTGGATAATATTATTGTACATAACAATTAGCAGGTTGTCAAAGACGATCAGAAGTGGAAGACAGCGATGAAGGAGGAGATGAGGGCTCTTGAGAAGAACAAGACTTGGGAGTTGGCACAGCTGCCAAAGGATAAGAAGGCAGTTGGGTGCAAACGGGTGTTCACTGTGAAGCAGAACCCAGAGGGACGGATCGAGCACTACAAGGCTCGATTGGTTGCCAAGAGGTACAGCCAGACCTATGACATTGATTATGATGAGACATTTGCACCCGTTGCAAAGATGAGCAATGTCAGAACTCTGATCAGCTTGGCGGTGAATGGTGGATGGAGGCTACACCAACTAGATGTGAAGAATGCATTTCTTCATGGATATCTAGCAGAGGAGGTGTACATGGAGATACCACCAGGGTTTGGCACGACCAAGATAGAAGGCAAAGTCTGCAGGTTGAAGAAGTCCCTCTATGGGCTGAAGCAGTCACCTCGCGCGTGGTTCGATAGTTTCAGGAAGGTAATGATTGGAATGGGATCAGCAAATAAACGTTGATCACACGGTGTTTTTCAAGCAGAATGAAGGTCACATCACAATGCTCGCGGTATATGTGGACGACATGATCATCATAGGGGATGATGAGCAAGAGATTGGTCGCCTCAAGGGGGATCTGGGCAAGGAGTTTGAGGTGAAGGATTTGGGTCTTCTTAGGTATTTCCTTGGGATTGAGATTGCTTATGAGGCAGAGGGGATAGTCCTTTCCCAAAGGAAATATGCTTCGTTCGGATCTCCTCACAGAAACGGGGATGTTGGGGTGCAAACCTGTTGCAACACCAATCGATCAGAAGTGTAAACTGGGTGTAGAGGCTGGAGAACCAGTGGATTGTGAGATGTATCAAAGGCTAGTCGGGAGGTTGATTTACTTGAACCACACTCGCCCGGACATGTCCTTTGTTGTGAGCGTTGTGAGCCGCTACATGCATGACCCACGGAAGGGCCATATGGATGCAGTGTACCAGGTTCTGCGGTACTTGAAGAATGCTCCTGGCAAGGGGCTGACGTTCAGAAGGAACGAGCACGTGAAGATTGAAGGCTACTGCGACTCTGACTGGGCAAACTGTGCGGATAACAGGAGGTCAACTTCAGGCTATTGTATATTTATGGGAGGCAACCTGGTCTCCTGGAGGAGTAAGAAATAGTCAGTAGTCGCGAGATCGACAGCAGAGGCAGAGTATATAGCCATGACATTAGGGGTTGCAGAACTTCTGTGGCTGAAAAGGATGCTTGTGGAGCTAAAGTTGGATCAAGGAGATAAGATGAAGTTGTGGTGTGACAGTCAGTCAGACATCAGTATTGCAAATAATTCAGTCCAACATGATCGAACCAAGCATATAGAGATTGATAGGTTTTTCATAAAGGAAAAGCTTGATAGTGAGCTACTGGAATTGAGTCATGTCTCGACCAAGGGTCAGGTAGCAGATTGCATGACCAAAGGACTCAATTCAAAGGATATGATCAGAGGTTGTAACAAGAAGGGCTTAGTTAATATCTTTCGCCAATCTTGAGGAGGAGTGTGGTAATATATAAATTGTAGGCTAATATATAAAGCATGTAGAAGCCCTAATCGAAATTAAGAAAGCGTTTTTCGCAACTAAAACTATCTGCAATCATTTTTGGTAAAACTAGACATCTTATCCCAGATCAAATCTGATCTCACTCCAATTTATTTCCTTTGGCAATCTATCTTTAAAGGTTAGTAAGTTCTCACATTTTTATTCCACATAAAATTATTAATTTTAATATTTTTCCTTATGCTCTTAAACTTTTGCTCAATAACTAATATTTTATATTGAACTCTCTCCTAAGATCGAATCTGAATTAAGGCACTTAGACATCAATTGCATTCAAGAAGATGGTCAGCTAGACATGGCCAGGGTTGGGCATGTGCGCAGACCATTTCCTTGCATTCATGCAAGCCTGTGCATGGAATAAGACAATCGAACCAATATAATTTGATCTGATCTTGGCCAATTAAGCTTTCTCAAGCATAGTCAAGCTCCATTTTCTGATTCAAGCAGTCAAGTTAAGATTTCTCAAGTAAACCAGTCGAACTATGTCCAATCAGACTCCAGTTCAGCTTTTTCTCATGCTTTCTCGCCACTTTTGCTCATGATTTCTCACTGCTTAAATTGTGTATTATACACAGGGTTTTATAAACCTAATAGCTAAATATACACCATTGCTCCGGAGTAAGACCTCAGAATACAAATAGGTAAAACCGGATCATTAAAAAAAATCAATAGCATTACCAGCTCCGGATCAGTCAAACGAATACGCATATAGAATCAGCGTTACACCATTACTAAACATAGATACTAGATACTAGCATGACAAATTAGGTAGTCAACGTTACACCATTACTAAACATAGATACTAGTATGACAAATTAGGTAGTCAACGTTACACCATTACTAAACATAGATACTAGATACAAGCATTCAAATTAGGTAGTGTGACAGCGTAAAGTAATTAGACCGAATATAAGGATCGGGAGATAGAAAACAGTATGAAACGTTTGAAACTGAATGATAATTGGTAAGAGATAGATAATAGTGATCGAATCAGTAACAAGAAAGAAGCAAACAGAAAGCACCTTCGAATCGCTCTTCAAAGATGATCTCGGAAGCAGAGGGGGAGATGAGAAACGCAAGGGAGGAGAAGAAGATCAAGAGAATCGGTCTCAGCTTGAACTTGAGCTTGCAGTAGCAACTTGAGTAAGAGGGAGCTAGGGCTGGCTCCGCCATTTCAACTGCGAAGTTGAAGATGCTAGAGGAGGATCGTTTTATGGAGAACTGCACAACTATAAAAATCCCCTCGCAGAAATACTAAATTACAATGAAGCCCTCTGATTTCTAAGATTCCTGTGCAACGTGCAAACAATATTAAAAAGCAGTTCTTAAAGGCACCGCAGTTTTGGCTATTCGCACCGCAATTTCTACGAGTTATTACGTGCTTTCTGGAAATACGCCTTGTACATGCATTTTTAGGAAAAGTGTTCAACACGAAAGTTGTAGATCTCGACAAATGCATGTACAAGGCGTATTTCCAAATTTCGCTATAGTTACGCTCATATTTCAATCAGGGCGGATACGGCTTGTGCGTGCATTTTTAGGAAAAGTGTTCAACGAGATCTACAACTTTTGTGTTGAATACTTTTCCTAAAAATGCATGTACAAGGCGTATTTCCAAAAGGCACGTAATAACTCGTAGAAATTGCGGTGCGAATAGCCAAAACTGCAGTGCGTTTAACAACTGCCTATTAATAGTTTTCGTGTTCAAATTATCGTCATTTTTGATGTTCAATTGCAAAGTTAACGCATAATTTGGGTAGTTGCCGGAATGCACCTCGAATTGTTGGGTTAAAACTTAAAAGTCAAAACAATTAAATCAGTCCCTCAAGTATTTCTCCTTTTTTGAAATCAGTCCCTTAAATTATATTTGCATGAAATCAGTCCCCAACTTTTGAAATATATTAAAATCAGTCCTAGAATATACAATCGAAAACAATTTATTTGATGATCCATAAACATAAAAATTAACAAACTAGCAACATGTGATTTTAAATTTTCTAAATAGCATAATATTATTAGGAAATTATTAACCGGAAAGGAATATTACAAAACGATCTTATAAATTGTCGATTTTCTTCCTTGAAAATTACAAGACCGCTACTAGTTGTCGTTAATCATTCCCCAATTTTCTCGTATATTGTCATGATTTCAAAATTGCCTTCGGATTGGCTTTCACAATTGACCGGAAGAATATTTTTAATTAATTTTACCCAAAAAATAATTTGAATTTTTTACTTCCATTTATTTACTGCCCCTTTCTCCGACGATCATCCCCAGAACTCCTCCTCGAACTCCAGATTTCAAGCCAACTTCAGGTCACATGTACTGACTTTGATTTTGTTAAATTTAAGTGTTTCATGTTGACATATTTCAATTCAATGTAAGCATGTATGAGCAAGGAATTTCACATGAAATAGGTCATTACATGCACCTATACAAGGAAAAAATATATGATTATCAAAAAAAAATTTATTCACAAATAATAAATGGGAGTAAATAATTCAAAATAATTTTTGAGTAAAGTTAATTAAAAATATTCTTCCGGTCAATTGTGAAAGCCAATCCGAAGGCAATTTTGAAATCGTGACAATATACGAGAAATTTGGGGAATGATTAACGACAACTAGTAGCGGTCTTGTAATTTTCAAGGAAGAAGATCGATAATTTATAAGATCGTCCTGTAATATTCCTTTCCAGTTAATAATTTCGTAATAATATTATGCTATTTAGAAAATTTTCATCCTTCATTTCATTTTCTAACTTCTGATAAATCAAAGAAACACAAAACATTAAGCGAAATATAGACACTTCCAAACATTAAAATCAAGCATGCAAGGGGAGGGAAAAATACCGGATCCGTTTGGGTTTTGTGCTCTTGTAGCCTACTAAGTTGAACAACTTCCACAAACCCAACATAAAACAAAATAAAGAAGAAAGGGAGACCAAAAATTTAGGGCTAGATAGAAACAATTCAACTATTTAATTCAATAGTTGGCGGAAGAAATCAATAAACCTTATGTGACGTCTGGAGCGGCAGGCTAAAGGGGAGGACTAGAATACCGGTGTGGAGCGGCGTCGGGAGCCGCAACCTTGAATGTCGGGGTGGAGCATCGGCTGGAGCGGTATGCTAGAAGGCTGGGGGAGCGGCGGTTGGGGGGCTGGCACCGGGAGGGAGAACGACTAGGTTTAGGATCACGTGAGGCGTGAGCGGCGGGATGAGAGGTGTGATTAATGTGGTGCCAATAGGTTTTTTTTAGGTATTAATTTAGCCCCAATTATAGCTTTATGCGGTGCCAATAGCTAAAATTGCGGTGTCTATAACAACTCCATTTAATAATTTATGGTGCATTTTGTCAAAATCCTGCAATTCAAGGGTACATTCTGCCAATTTCTCATAATTTCTATGTGCAAATTATCCAATAATTTGTGCATCTTCAATCAAACATAAGAAATATCAATAATATTGTATATGCCAAAAATTGTTCACCTTATCAAAAGATTTTAGAATTCCTTCGTAACTCAAACTCCTACCAATACCATGAACTCATTCGACTAATTCTTATCTAGAATCAAACATTATGTCCTTCTAAAAGTGACTACCAACATCCACTTTAACTTTTTGAGTGGCTTCTTCATTTTTGCTCTTCACATATTCACAAATATAATTCAACATTTTACATTTCTCAATTGAAAATTCTATAATGTGACAAAAATCTACCTATAGATCACATTTAAAAAAAACATTACGATTCATACTATCTAAACTATTAAGAAAAATATTTTCGAAGTAAATAACATCTTTTCATCAATTTTTGGTAGATGACTCTGACATTCTTTAGCCTAAAGGGCATCATTTGATAGCAATAACACACATTGTTGATGATGAACATTGTATTTGTGGATATCTGAAGGGTGCATCCAAATCTAATGGTATACAGAAAGTTCATCAAGAAAACTCATCACAAGAGAATCAGTCGCTAAGTCAACTAACACATTTGATCCAAGGCAGTTGATAACAATATTTAAGACATGTTTTATTCAACAAGAAAAAATAGTCACACATTCTCCACTTTCCTAGGTCTTTTTGAACCTTACAATGTTGGACACCCACCAAGGGAACCATATCTCATAGATGAACCTACTAGATGGAGGTTTTGGACTACCTTATGGATGTGGTTTGCCAAAGTCATTGTGACAACTCTCTTCTTTTGCCATATTGGGCGAACTTTTGGATCTAGGGTGAGGCAGTGACATACGACATTAACATCAATGATAGACATGTCTATTACACACCTGATGAAGACGTCGATGTTGCTCTGAAAGAAGGATAAGAGCTCCTTCTCGTCATCCTTCAAGAGCATTGTTGACTGTGTTGCTTCATGGATCCTCATCGCCTCAAAGGATCACCCATCTTTCACTTTCTTCGTAGCTTTGAGGCAAGCATCTTCTTACATAGCTCTTGTTGTTGTTGTTGTTGTTTTTTCTAGGTGACGGAGTACTTATGCAATAATTTTGAGTGATCTTGGAATCAAAGCGAATGCAATTTTATAACCCCCCCCCCCCCCCCCCCCCCACCCCGGACGTTGTATTTTAAGCATAGGTGGAAAGAGGACATTGCATCCTAGTATCTTGTATTGAGAAGGGATTATTAAAGATGGTATTATAACTCTTGGGTGCGTCCATTATGACGACCGCACTGCTTCGTGGATCCACTCATAGTAACCACCAGCTCCACTCCTCCCTCCACCTATTTCCTTTCCCCAATGAAGCCAAACAACTGGCCATCATTGCCCCTTATCCTTGCTGACTCTACCATAAAGGTGTTGAAGGCCTTCTTGAAAATGACATTCAAAGAGCTTCCTTTATCAACCAACCAGGATCCGTTAACTCGGGAATTTCTAAATCTCAGCCTCGATCACTACTACTTCACAAAATGGGTTGTGCTCTAGCATGTCATTGACGGAAAAGAGGACATCACTAATTAGATCGGCACACCATGTTCAAGCTGGCCTTTCAGGAGGTTTCCGCGTCGACCCCACAGTGGATCACATCGATTGCTACCGACATCTTCCTACTCTTCGTAGCAAGGTTTAGTGTTGGCTCGGGTGAGTACTCCTCCAATCGCCCCTCATGCCACACTATCACATATGACTCCGCGTCCCCTAAATTCGGCAGTCTCCCCTCACAATCTAATAACATTTTTAATATCTTGGTCACATTTTTGAGCCAAATTTTCTAGTCACATTTTAGATCACCTTTTGGGGTTACTCTTTAGGTCATATTTTTAATAACATTTTGGATCACATTTTATGCTGAAAACATTTAAAATTGACCATAGTTGAAACATAGTTAGCCAACTACACAATGATTTGCATACTCAAAATCGGTAATAAAAGAAACAAGAGTAACTATATATAAATAATGTAGGGCATGAAAATAAACCTCTTCAATAGGAAAATGATATAATTACATCATATTCACTAGACTTTCAAAATAATTAATTATTTATTCTCTCTTGGGAAAGAGTGATATCACCAAGAGAAAATAATCAAAGAACTTAGATGTGCTATTATGGAGTCAATGTATCCATTAATTATATTCACCACTTGAGCCCTTGCTAGCATATGAACTAAAGGAGGATGAATCTTCAACAAGGCGGGATCAAGATATTGCATCAATAACCCTTCTCTAAAATAAATTCAGGATCCATTTGTTTGAGCGGATTTTTCTCCCCTGTGATTTTGGAAAATAAAAATAAAAAATTATTTGTACGAGATCCCCCCCCCCCCCCCCCCCCCCCCAAATATCGCTTTATGACCAATTACAGCCGCAATGAGGGAACTTTTAAACATCATTTCATTTTACGAGATCCCCCCCCCCCCCAAATATCACTTTATGACCAATTACAGCCGCAATGAGGGAACTTTTAAACATCATTTCATTTTGATCTCCAATCGCTTCATCTCTAACCGCTATCATCCTCAATTAGTGATGCAAGTTGAGTTGAGCTGACTCGAAAAAAGCTCGACTAGAGCTAAATCTGTCAAGCTTGAGCTCGCAGCTCGCGAGCCTGCTCATGAGCTTTTTTTGTGCGTTTAAAAAAAGTAAAAATATGAAGAAAATAAAGCTCATGGGCTGTAAGCAACTCAAACTCGTGCTCAATAATTAAGTCTTGAGCTCGAGCCGAGCAAAATGAGCTCGTCCTATCGGGCGGGCAATGAAGCCCCCCCCCCCCCCCCCCCCCCCCCCCAAATCTTATAATTTCCCATCGCTAACCGCTATCATCCTCAATTAGTGGTGCAAGTTGAGTTGAGCTAGTTCAAAAAAAGCTCGACTAGAACTAAGTCTGTCAAGCTCGAGCTCACATATTGTTGTTTATCGTGCTCATGAGCGGCTCATGGGCTGTAAGCAGCTCAAACTCGAGCTCAATAAATAGGCATTGAGCTCGAGCTCGAGCCGACCAAAAAGAGATCGTCCTGTCAGGCAGGCAATGAAACCCCGCCGGAAATCTTATCACTACCCATCGGAGACAGAACGCCAGTGGAGCCTCGCGCATTGTTTGGGGAGCCTCCATCTACAACCGCTCCAGTGACAAATGGAGCCACACCGGTGCTCCAAACAGAGCCCAAATCAAAAAAAATATTCCAACAAAAGCATGAATATATATCCACCATTAACATTTAAGACAACACTACTCATAATTAGATTAACCATCTCAAGTCAAAATACCTTCATGCAATCCACTCCCAAATCATTAAAAACAAGTCCAACTACCAAACGCTAAGCAAAATACACAGAATCCACACACAAAAAAAGGAACTGCATGGTCCAAACTGATAGCATTCTGCATCTGTATAAGCCTCTGCAGGTTCCAATTAGTTAACCTGCACCATTTATATAACATAGACATAGGATACATAAGAGACAAGCACTAGAAAATATGTTATACAAATGTTTGAAGAAAATTGTGATAAAATCAGTTGAAAATATAGCTTCACATCGGAAAATTGGTGTGCAGTTAATGTAGATGATGAGCCTCTCCACCTACAACCAATTGATTTTAGGCTGAATGTAGGACTTCTAAAATGGTATCAGCGCAGATTAGAACAACAGTCCACGCACGTCACCCAACTAAAGTGTCAATGTGTAGCGAAAAGATCCTACAACGTAAGGGGATGTGTTGAGAATATGGTCCTACATTGGGATACTCATACAGCATTGTGCTTAATATAGATCATGTGCCCCTCCGCCAATAATAATTGGTTTTAGACCTGATGTATATGTGCTACTATGGTATCAGAGCGGATTAAACATGAGAGAGTTTGTTGCTACCGTTGTTAGACATTCGGGTCCACTTACAACCGATTGGTTTTAAGTTAGGATGTTAAGGTTCTAATATGATATCAGAACAGGCTAGGCCTAAAGACTCGCTCTCAAATCAGCTAATTTAAACTGTTCGTGTGGAGAGAATATAGTTCCACATCAGGAAATAAATGTAGCTTTGCGTGCTAAAAATGGATAGATACAATTGATTTTAGGTCAGATGCATAGATTCTAATATGATATCAGCCTACTTATGCCACCCAATTAGAGAGGTTAACGCATTAAAACCCTACACGTGTGTGTGTGTGGGGGGGGGGGGGGGGGGGGGGGGGGGGGGGGGGGGGGGGGGGGGGGGGGGGGGGGGGGGGGGGGGGGGGGGGGGGGGGGTTAAGAATATAATCCCACATCGAGAGACTCGTTTAATTTTGTGTACCTAATATAAATTTTGTGTCGCTAGATCTGCAACTAATTGAATATAGGTTGGATGCATAGGCTCTAATGAAATCAATATAAGAAGCCTAAAGGCTCTGTTTGGCGCGGTGCTTTTACTCTGGTGAGTTTGGACAAAAACGCCACCATCATAGGATATATGTTTGGCATGACAATGGTTATGACCGCCATCAAGAAAAAAAAACGTTTAAACATAAAACTAGATGGAGTTCCTTAGGTGACGTCGGGCGTTCACGAACGATGATTCATAACCACCGCGTTCATGACCACCGACGCCATGCCAAACGGACCCTAAACGTAACCTATGTTCTGAGCACAAAATCTTAGAAAAGTTGCAAGAAATGCACGTATGAGCATAAAAAGAACTAAAGGTTAGATGCGGTAAGCTAATAAGTATGGTTTGAGTAAAACAAATGCATAACAATATAAATGAAATTGCAACAATACAATGGTTTATTTCTTAAAGCGGTTGAGATAATTAAACAAAGCCAATTTTTTATTTGTTGATTGCTGCTGTTGATTCATCCAGCTGAACATAGAAAGACTTAGGCTTCGTTTGGGGGGACTTATTTTCACCGGTCAAGCGGTCACGACCGCATGAATCGGATCTTAATTAAGGTCCGGTTCATGCGGTCGTGACCGTTTGACCGGTGAAAATAAGTCCCCCCAAACGGAGCCTTATTCTAGTTCTTGAAGGAGAGGAGGAGACCCTGAATGACGAATCACTTCAGTTGTAGATATCGAATGTCAGGGACAATATCAATTTGGATTTTACATGTCAGAAGATATATCAAAGATATATCAAAGATATATCAAAGATATATCAAAGATATATCAAAGATATATCTGATATCGGATTTCAATATTTAACTATATTATATATTAACAATTTAACATTTATTTAACTTCTAAATCTACCAAACTAATATACGTATTCTATATTCACAATAACACTATAACCACAAAAGTTAACATACATAAAATTAAAAATAACCGTTTGGTAAATATAAAAGCATCCAAAGAAATATTTTGCAAATAAAAGAATAATAAATTATAAAAAGTTAAAAATTCTTAAAGTTTAAACATACCCTATTCTTGATTTGTCTTGTAATCATCAACAGTCGGGAATGTAGATGAAACATGATCCTCCTCATCCGACGAACTTGATGACTCAAGATATTATGCCTCGTCCCTCTCTGACACTTTTCGCTTTCCTTTTGCCTTCGATGGTCTTGCATCGCTTCTTTTCCACCATTTGACTCAACAATGAGTTGGACGAATTGGTCCATGGTTCCCTTGGTCCCCATCCTTAAATAAAAACTCTTTTGGATGGTGGAGTCAACTACTTCTTCATGAACTACAAATGTAATATCATCCAACTTGGCTAGCGACCTAGCGGTCTCTACTCTCTTGCTTTCTAGTGTTGAGTTGAATATCAACTCCACTTTTGGCTTAATGTTCGTAGGAACTTGAGGGCATAACTTGACATTGTCTTTCCCGCCAGCCAAGTGATGTTTGAAATGGGTAAACCTCGTTCTCCATTTTCTTGCAATTGTTACATTTGATTCGGTCGGTATCATACGATACTAAATTCTTACCAAATGTCCATAATTGATCTCTACAAGTTGATACAACAGAATGAGGCACTTCACTCGAACCAACAAAAAAAAAGTCATTCTACACATGGCGAAATTATTAAATCAATATTATATATAAAATACATAAAACAACATCAAACATGCTTCAATTTTGAAGGATAACATCAAGAAAATAAATCTAATTAAGAGTCAAATTAACAAAGCGACATCAGGAAAAGAACCCCCGAATCCCATTGTAAGATTGAATCTTCCGTCATTATTCCAACATCCCATTTATAAATACATTTTAATATTCCAACATCATTTTGCAACATCAGTAACATCATCATAAAGAGAATATAAATTTTGAAAGGTAAGTTGGTTGTAGACTTGTAGCCTCGTAGATATTAGACAGCATCAGGAAAAGATTGTGCCACTCAATAGTCAATATCATCATTCATCAATCATCATCCATCCCTCAAAAAGAATATTTGTTCGACGTTGCTTAGGCTCACCTCGGGTGTTAGGATCACCCTCTCATGTATATATATGCACACACTATTGTTGAGTATAGTACTGATTCACTAATTCTATCATGGTATCAGGGCATTAGGGTTCCCCGTTTCTGCGCACCTTTCGGTTAGGTCTCAATCGTCTTCCCTTCCGACTACCGCATGTTTCATTTCGGCGCTTCTTCCAGCTTCGTTACGGCGCGTCTTCCGTGCTTCGATCTGCATTGTCGACGACAGAGCCCCGACCTTCTTCGCGTCTTCCGCGCTTCGATCTGCCAGCTGCCTCGTCGACGACAGAGCACCGATCTGCGGACTCCTGCTTCGATCTGCGATCTTCCTCGATCGACGACAGAGCCCAGATCTGCGACCTCCTCGTCTGATCTTCTTTCCCGACTACATCTCCCTCCTGTAGTGATCCGACGACGCAACTGTTCGACGTCCCTGATCCCAGCGACCCTCCTGCGGTGTTCGATGAGCTCTGGATAGTAGTTTCCTGTTCTTGACGTCAACAGCCGTTGCGTTTATCCGGCCTGCCCTTCAACCGCTGACACTGCCTCGCTCCTGCTCATCTCGCCGAGCCCGTTCGCCGCTCCCGTTCGTCTCGCCGAGCCTCTCAGGCTGTTCCCGCAGCCCCGATCATCTGAGTGTCACAAGCTTCAAAGAGCTCGGCGGTTTGGTCAGCAGCATGCTCCCGGTGCTCCTTCAGCTCACTTCTCTGCTATGGCGCAGTCACTCTCTGTCTTTGAGCTTGCCAAACAGATTGCCCAGCAGCTCTCTCACGGTTCACTGACTCGCTCCTCTGCCCCCGTGCTCTCACGGGATGCTTCTGACGCCTCTGCCTGCCACTCAGTCGGCTGCCTCCGCCCCTACAGGTACCTATGATGTCACCCACCTCTTGTCATGTCAGCCCGTCTCTTCTGACCTTAGTATTATGGTAGCAGATGACACTATTCTCCCCATCACCAGTCAATCCCCCCTCCATACCAGCCATTTCCATATTCTCGATGTTGCCTACATACCCAAGTTATCCATGAACCTTATATTCGCCAGCCAACTGACATCCTACGGTTGTCTTGTTATTTTTGATGAGTTTGCGTGCCGTGTGCAGGATCGTCTGACAGGGACACTCCTTGGAGCTGGTCGTGGCCGCAGCGGGGTGAACGTCCTTGATCGTCACCATCTTCCATTCACTCCATCGTCACCGGCGGCTACTACCTTTTGTCTTCCTTCGGTGGGCTTCTCTCAGTGGCATCGCCATCTTGGTCATCTCAGTGGTTCGCGTCTTACGTCTCTCATCAGTCATGGTTTCTTTGGTCGTGTTTCTGTTGATCGGTCTCACTCTTGTACGGGTTGTAAGCTTGGTAAACAACTACAACTCCCCTATCAGTCTAGAGAGTCTAGGTCTCAGCGTCCTTTTGATTTAGTTCATTCAGATGTATGGGGTCCTGCACCTTTTGTATTAAAGGGCGGACATCGGTACTATGTTATCTTTGTTGATGATCATTCTCGTTATTGTTGGGTTTACTTTATGCATTCTCGTTCTGAATTCTTTTAGATTTATGATACTTTTTCTACTATGATGTGCACCCAGTTTTCTGCTTCCATACGTATTTTCCGTTCCGACTCAGGGGGAGAGTACCTCTCTCATGTCTTTCGCGATCTGCTAGCTACCCACGACACTCTCCCTCAGCTTGTCTGTCCCGATGCCCACACTCAGAATGACACCGTTGAAAGGAAGCATCACCATATTATTGAGACAGCCCGCATTCTTCTCATCTCCTCCCACGTTCCTCCTCATTTTTTGGTTGAGGTTGTTTCCACTGTTGTCTACCTTATTAACCTGCAACCCTCCACTTTCCTTCAGGGCCAAAGTCCCGGTGAGTGTCTGTACTCTCGGCCCCCACATTACACTCATCTTCGTGTTTTGAGCTGTCGATGTTATGTTCTACTCCCTCCACGTGAGTGTACCAAGCTTTCTGCTCAGTCTGTACCTTATGTCTTTCTTGGATACAGTACTGAGCACAAGGGCTATTGATGTTATGACCCTGTTGCACGTCGATTTCGCATCTCATGTGATGTCATCTTTGATGAGTCTCACCCTTTCTTTGTGTCCTCTGTCCCCTCGACCTCGCACTCATCTGTGACTCCCTCTGATGTGCAGCTTCTCACCCTTCCCATCTCACCGCCTCATGTCTCATCTACTCCGGTATGTTCCCCTTCTCTCCCCTTGTCGCAGCCTACACCATCTCCGACCTCTCCAGTCTCACCTTCTCACTCCTCCCCTTCGCCACCCACTTCTCCCTCTGATGCGCTCGTCGTCCCCCTTCCATATCAGTACACTATCGTCCCCCTCTGTTCCCTCGCCTCCAGTGCCCCCAGACTCAGTGTCTGTCTCCTCCAGCAAGTGTCATGTGGATGATCCTCCTGCGCGTTGCAACCCACCTCGTGAGAGACGTCCTCTCGACCGCCTTAGCCTTGCAACACTACTGCTGGACCTGCCTGCCCTTCCTGCTACTACCTATGGTCCTCAGGAGCCGACTTTCTACCGTGAGGCTGCCCAGATACCTGAGTGGCAGGCTGTCATATCTGCTGAGTTGAAGGCACTTGAGCACACTCGTACCTGGGAGTTTGTTCCTCTTCCACCCGGTGTTGTTCCTATTACTTGCATGTGGGTCTTCAAGGTCAAGACTCGCTCAGATGGTTATGTGGAGAGGTATAAGGCTCGACTTGTGGCTCGTGGTTTTCAGCAGGAGCAGGGACGAGACTATGACGAAACCTTTGCTCCAGTCGCCCACATGACTACGATTCGTACTCTTGTTGCAGTTGCAGTTGTTCGCCACTAGTCTATGTACCATCTCGACGTGAAGAATGCCTTTCTTCACGGCGACCTTAAGCAGGAGGTGTATATGCTTCATCCTCCCGGTCTTTCCTATCCTCCAGGCCTTGGCTTACGCTTGAGGCGAGTACTTTACGGGCTCAAGCAGGCGCCCCGTGCGTGGTTTGCACGTTTCAGTTCAGCCATTACAGCCGCCAGTTTTCACCCGAGTCCACATGAACCAGCCTTGTTTGTGCACTCCTCCTATCGTGGTCGGACTCTTTTGTTACTTTATGTGGATGCTATAATCATTACTGGTGATGATCCTTCTCACGTGGCCTTCGTCAAGTATCACCTTCAGCAACAGTTTCATATAACTGACTTTGGACAACTGAGCTACTTCTTGGGCCTTGAGGTCACCTATACAGACCATGGTTTTCAGCTCTCTCAGCGGCATTACACATCAGATCTTTTAGCTCTGGTTGCTCTCTCTCTCTCTCTGACTATGGAGCTTCACCTTCAGCTACGTCAGGATGATGGGATTCCACTCTCTGATCCTACTCGTTATCGTCACTTTGTTGGGAGTCTCGTCTACCTTACTATTACTCTACCTGACATTGTCGATGTTGTTCATGTGTTGAGCTAGTTTGTTAGTGCGTCAACCTCTGTGCATTATGGTCACCTACTGCGGCTCCAGCGCTATCTACGGGCGACGACTTCACGTGGTCTCTTCTTCTCCAGTTGTAGTTCTCTACAGCTCCGTGCTTACTAGGATGTTACTTGAGTCAGTGATCATGTTGACCGTCAATTTGTCACTGGTTTCTGTCTGTTCTTGGGTTCTTCACTTATTGCATGGAAGTCCAAGAAACAGACCGGTGTGTCTCGTTCCAGCACTGAGGCTGAGCTTCGGGCCATGGCTACCACCACTGAGGACATTATTTGGCTCTGCTGGCTTCTTGAGGACCTAGGTGTCTCTTCTCCGGATCCCACTCCACTTCACTGTGATAATACTGATGCCATTCAGATTACTCTGAATCCAGTGAAGCACTCTCTTTCCAAGCATATCAGGGTGGATGCTTTTTTCCTACGTTTGCAGTATAGTCGTGACACACTTGCACCCTACTTTGTTCCTTCTGAGCAGCAGCTTGCAGATTTGATGACTAAGCCACAGACGCGGACCCAGCATACTTATCTATTGTCCAAACTCTCGGTGTATGATCCCACGTGAGTTTGAGGGGGGTGTTAAAGATATTGTACATGGTAGACGTTGCTTAGACTCACCTTGGGTGTTACGATCACCCTCTCATGTAAATATATATATATATGTATATATATATATGTACACACTATTGTTGAGTATAGTATTGATTCAGTAATTCTATCAAATTCATCATACATTCCTCCGTTAGACTTTCTTAAAGCCTAAAAAAAGGGTAGACCGGTGCACAAAGCATCCCCGCACAGCGAGGGTCCAAGGAATATTCCCACCACAAGAGTGAAATGTAGGCAAATCTTATCCTGCATTTTTGTAAGAGGTTGTTTCCGGGACTCGAACCCGAGACCTCAAGGTCACACGACAACATCTTAACCGGTGTGCCAAGGCTCCCATCATTAAAAATTGAGCAAAGAATAAAGATAGAGCTCCCATCAGGCCACCGTCAATTCATTTAAGGAGATGGTATGCCGAGAGGAACTCAATATCAACATTCAACATTATCATAAATAAACATTTAGGTGGCGTTTGGTTGGGCTAATAGTCTGCGGTTCGTTTTCCAGAAAACGGAGTTTGGAGGAGAAGCAGTGTTTGGTTCGGCTTATTTCTAAAAAGCAGGTTATTAGAATCCGCGGTTATCTATTACCTCCCAGCCGCGCTGCTTCTGCCCGTCCAGCCGCAATCGTGATTCTTCCCTCCCGCTCCCGTGCGCTCCTCTCTCGATACCCTAGCGGCGATGCTTCTCCCAGGGAGAGGCGATAGCTTCATCGATTCCTCTCGCCGGCGTCTACCTGCGATAGCTACATTAATTTCGTGCCTCCTCTCCTCTGCGACGCCTTCTCCCGTCCCGCATATCCTTTGCGATATCGCCTAGGTATGACATCCACGGCCTCCCCTTCGTGTGATCTCGCCCGGATAGCTAGGGATTCTAATGGTTCTTCCTCCTTTTAGGTTCACCTTGCATTTCCAGCTACAGGCGGTTAGGGATCTTGCCTCACTACCGATTTTGGTTCTCCAGGGTTGAACGTTTGCAGGGTTCACATTGCCCCATTCCAGGACTAGGTTGAACGGCTGCAGGGTTGAACGGATGCAGTAATCCCTTCTTCTCTGTCTTTTATTTGATTAGAGGTTGCAGGTGTGTATGTGTGTTGTGTGTGTATGTGTTGGTGTGTGTATGTTTGTGTTGGTGTGTGTGTTTGTATGGTGTGTGTTTGTATGGTGTATGGTGTAAGTGTTGTGTGTATGTATGTGTTGGTGTGTGTGTTTGTATGGTGTGTGTGTTTGTATGGTGTGTATGTATGTGTGTGTTTGTATGGTGTGTGTGTTTGTATGGTGTGTGTTTGTATGGTGTGTGTGTGTGTGTTTGTATGGTGTGTGTGTGTGTGTGTGTTTGTATGGTGTGTGATTGTATGGTGTGTTTGTATGTGTGAGTGTGTTTGTTGGTGTATGTATGTGTTTGTTTGTATGTATGTATTGGTGTGTGTGTGTGTGTGTATGTTTGTTTGTGTGTATGTATGTGTTTGTATGTGTGTGTGTGTATGTGTTGGTGTGTGTATTATGTATGTGTGTATGTATGTGTTGGTGTGTGTTTGTATAGTGTATGATGTAAGTGTTGTATGTGTGTATGTATGTGTCGGTGTGTGTGTGTTTGTATGGTGTATGGTGTAAGTGTTGTATGTGTGTATGTATGTGTTGGTGTGTGTGTTTGTATGGTGTTTGTGTTTGTATGTGTGTGTGTATGTTTGTTTGTTTGCATGTATGCGGTGTTTGTATGTTTTGTGTGTGTGTGTGTGTGGTGAGTGTTTGTTTGTGTTTGTATGGTGTATGTGTTTGATGTGTGTGTGTGTATGTTTGTTTGTATGTATGTGTTTGGTGTGTGTGTGTATGTATTTGTTGGTGTGTGTTTGTATGGTGTGTATGTATGTGTGTGTTTGTATGGTGTGTGTGTGTTTGTATGGTGTGTGTGTGTTTGTATGGTGTGTGTGTTTGTATGGTGTCTGTGTTTATATGGTGTGTTGGGAGGGATCTGCGCACGATAGTCGCATTTTCAATTATGTCATAACTGATCCTCGTTATAAGTTCTCTCATCCACCTCAAGGTAAATAATAAAATTTGTGTTCATCTATTTATTACTTTAAATATTTTTTGTCGTCAAATTTTTTTTTATATTCTTCAGGAAAATAGTGCCAAAGGTTAGGTCTGTTTCCAATCTTCCCCCGCCCATACCCCCAATGATTGGGGACTATATGGGTTCTGTTGTTGTTGTTGTTGTATTCTTCAGGAAAATATTATTGGGTTGATTCTGGCTATCCTCTACAAAAAGGATATTTGAAACCATATCAAGATACAAGGTATCATCTGTCAGACTTTGCCCGTGATGGTCGTCGAGCAGAAGGACGTCGAGAGATGTTCAATCATGCGCATTCATCTCTTAGAAGTGTGATAGAACGATCGTTCGGCATTTGGAAGAAGTGGGTCATAGTGCGGGACATGCCAAGCTATCACTTTGACAAACAGGCAGATATTGTGATGGTCACGATGACTTTACATAATTTCATTCGTCGGTACCCTTCGCGTGTGGATTTTGATTTCAGTAAGTGCGAGCAGGGGGATTGAGATGATGGAGTGGCCACACAAGAGCGGCAAAATACATGCTCTGACACTGCAGGTGGTGTAGAGGAGATGATCACGCTACGTGATAGTATAGCGGATCAGTTGTATGAATCCAGATCGTAGACCGAGATATCAGGGGTAACCGGTTCAAGTAAACATTATTTTTTGTGTTTGGTATTATACAAACTCCATTTCACCCAAACAGTTTTTTAACAAAACTCCGTTTTTCAGAATCAGCAATTTTCCTATCAACAGCTTTACATCAGCAACTTTCCATCAGCAACAGCCCAACCAAACAGAGCCTTAATGTTGCCCGTGTAAGGGTACGAACTTGAGCAATAACAAGCATGACTACAAGCTACAATGACATGAATAAGTATGAATGCATCATATTTTACAAAATAATATTAAATTATCAGCGGAGTATATTAAATTATCATATGTTGCTGAGCATAAATTTAAAATTATAAGTCACACTTCATTAATCAATATAAGTGGACAAGCGCAAAGCAAAAGTAGAAGTATAGAAAATTATCAAAATTCAATACTCACTATACGAAAGTAAAATGTCGGAACATATAGCCACAGTAACATATAGTTCAAGGCACATAACGGCCATATGCCACAGCCCACATAAAGTTCAAGGAACTTAAGTCATTACAGCAGAACAAATGAATTAGTTATAGAAGTGTGGAACAGTAAATTCATTGGCTTATGACAGAAACATAGTAACAACCTAACAGTAAATTCACGGTAAGTGTTCGAGGCAAAAAATCAAAAAATAGTAGAGAGAATATAAACCCGTGGCGATAGTGCACAACCCACAACCAACAAAATGACAAAAAACCAACCAACTAAAGAGAATGTGATGGAGATCCATCAGAGCATGCATCGGAAGGAGTTCGCCGCAAGGCGGGTCCCACGTTTGTGTACTCGCGCAGAAGGACTTGATCGGATCGTCGATCCGACCTCGCGGATGCGTCCGGATCCGCGTTCCGACATTTTTTATATATTATATTATTCTGTTTGCTTTTATTTTGATGTAATCAGGCTACCCCATCTCCGGCCAATCATAGTCGTTGATGGTGGAATCCAATATATACTTCCGTTGAGATATGAAGATACCCTGCTCAAATCTAGCAACCTCGATATCCATAAAGTATCGTAATCTTCCCAAGTCTTTTACTTCAAATTCAGCAGATAGGAGGGTCTTAAGATTAGCAATCTCCTCTGTGTCATTTCCAGTAATCACAATGTCATCCACGTAGACAATGAGAACCGCAACCCTCTGTTCATGTCTCCGGGTAAACATTGTATGGTCAGATTGTGTTTGCTTGTACCCAAACTTGAGCATAGGCGTGAGAAATCTCCCGATACAGGCCCTAGGTGATTGTTTCAGGCCATATAAGGATTTCCTTAGGCGGTAGACAAGCTCTTCAACTCCTTTCTTCACAAAACCAGGAGGGAACTTCATGTACACCTCTTCACCAAGCTCACCGTGAAGAAACGCATTCTTCACGTCCAGTTGATGGGGGTCCAAGTCCAGGCAAGCAGCACACGATAACAACACCCGAATGGAGTCCATCTTTGCTACAGGAGCAAAGGTCTCCAGGTAATCAACTCCCCGAGTCCGAGTGTATCCTTGAGCGAGCAGACGTGCTTTGTACCGTTCCACCTTGCCATCTTGGTTCTGCTTAACAGAGAAGACTCACCGGGAACCTATAGCTTTCTTTCCTGGAGGAAGAGAGGAAACATCCCATGCGTGATTTTTGTCTAAGACAGACATCTCATCTTGCATAGCCTATGTCCAAGCAGGTATCCCCAAAGCTTCTTGCCACGTCTTAGGAATAACGACTTAGGAAAGAGACGAAACAAAAGCCTGATGAATCAGGGTAATATGATGGTAAGCCACATGATTAGAAATAAGATGTTGTGTGCAAGTAGTTATATCTTTCTTCAGCAATGCAAGAGGGATATGCAGATCAACATCATCAGAATCTGAGTCTGAAGTTGGCACTGGTAGAGATGGAACTCTAGTAGCTTGTGTATCTGAACGACGGTGGTATACGTGGGGAAAAGGAGAAATCATAATAGAGGGGTTCAGTACCAAGATAGGGGCTATGGGTACCGGAATGGGAAGTTGTATGGGAATGGAAGGGAGAAAAGGAAGAGGAACAAGAGTAACATCTGTATCACCACTACTCTCCCCCTGAAGAAAAAAGTGAGTCGAAGACAGAAAATAGGATTCCCCCTCTCGGAAGGTGACATCCATGGTACAGAACATACGCCGGGAAGGGGGGTGATAACAACGATACCATTTGGCCGTAGAAGAATAGCCAAGGAAGACATGACGTTGAGCCCAAGGGTCAAGTTTGTCGCGATGGGGTTGGTGAACATGCACAAAACAGGCACACCCAAAGACACAGGGTGCCAAATGGGAAGTATGAACCACGTCGATGGTGGAGAGACGAGCTAGAGGAGTAGTAAAGGAAAGGACACGAGAAGGAAGGCGGTTGATAAGGTGAGCAACAGTAAGTACCGCACCACCCCAATATGATTTAGGAAGATGCATAGTGGCTAGGAGACAGCGAGTAACCTCAAGGAGGTGCCGATTTTTACGTTCGGTCACTCCGTTTTGAGTAGAGGTGTGAACACACGTTTTTTGGTGGATGATACCGTGGATGGTGAGGTAAGAACCAAAGGCACCATGATCGTCATACCCCCCCCCCCCCCCATTATCACTTTGAAGAACACGAATAGATGAATCAAATTGGGTTTGCACCATTTTATGAAATGCTTGAAAGTAAGGAAAAACTTTATTTTTTTCAACAGATAAACTCACGTAGTGCGAGAGAAGCAATCAAGAAAAGTGACAAACCATCGAAAACCAGATAAAGATAAAATGAGGGACGACCCCCAAACATCAGCAAAAGGGATGTCACTAGGGGAAGAAAGATGCGAAGAAGTATGCCGCACATGTTTAGACATATCACATACATCACAAGCAAAGTTCAGAAGAAAAGGTAAAAAAGTAGGAAATAATTTTTGCAGATAAACGGATGATGGATGACCTAGTCGCAAATGCCAATGGCGAACATCATCAGCAGTAACAGTAGAACTGGAAAGAGCCTGAGAGGGAGTCTGGGTGTCTAGGTAGTACAAGCGGCCACGGTTCCTACCAAGCTTGTCAGGATCAAGATCTTACGTAAGATCGGTCGGCAGTGGTACGATCATAAAACGTGGGATCGACACGAAACGGTAAGATCTTACTTATTATACAAAATTAAAAAAAATCTATTATATATATATAAATATCTAGTAGATCAACAATCATAAAGCAATATATATATAAGTTCAACTGCATAGTAATTAGTAAATAATAATTAGTAAAAAATTCAACTGCATAGTAATTTACCTCATTCAAAATAAAAATAAGTCATCTAAGCTAAAGTCCTCCGAATTGCCTAATGAAGCATCTTCGTCGCCTTCATATATCCCAAGATCTTGTTCTCCTCCCCCTATGTGAGCAGCTACCTCTTGGTCCTCTTCAATATCCAGAGGCTCTATGTCAAGATCTTCATCATCTTCATCGGCAACAATCCACTCATTATCGGATGGAATATCATCAAAATTATGTGCATGAGTTTTCTTCAACTTGCTATTGGTTGTGAGCCTGTGATGCAGAGGAAGAGGCGTCGACTGCGAGCGGCGAGCATCGACTTCGAGCTGCAGAGGAAACCTAGCGGCGAGCGGCGAGCGGCGAGCGGCTTGCGAGTGACGGAGTGAGGAAGAGAGTCGAGCCGCTCTACTTAAATCTAAAATTAGGTCGGATTTACGCGTGGAGTAGGATCGGCAGGACCGTAAGATCGGGCGATCTTACGATCCTGAACGGCGATCTTGCCGATCCTACTCCACCGCCGATTTTGCATCTTGCACGAAACACTCCCCTCTAAAAAATCGTAAGATCGTACGATCTTACGTGTAAAAACGCGTTTTTGAAAACCTTGGTTCCTACCACTATCAATGTTCCGCTTCGTACCCAGTTCCTGAAAGACACAAAAGTCGGGAAAAAAGTTACCAAACAGTTGAGAGATTTAGTAAAATTGTTGATGGAGAGTAAATTGCGTGGAAAGGAGGGAACATGAAGAACAGAGGGAAGAGAAATGGACGGAGAACATGAGATGTTACCTTTGCCCGCAATGGAGGATAAAGAGTCGTTAGCAGAAACAACTTTGTCCTTACCTGACAAAGGAGTATAAGAGAGAAAACGTGAGGAAGACCCAGTCATGTGGTGTGTAGTACCAGAGTCGAGCACCCATTCAAAAGGTGAGGCGGTGACTGCATGAGCATTGGGCATAGCAATGGTGGCAAGGGAGGTAGAGCCTCCGGTGACAGGATCGGACTGAGAGTGAAGCAGGCGACGAAAGGCATCCATTTCCTGAGTAGTAAGAGAGGCTGAAGAGGAACACTGGGACTCATCATAGACATTTGTAGTGTAAGCAGCATCATGAGAACGGTAACCATTGTGTCTATGGCCCCCACGACCAGGTCCACGTCCAGGAGGTGCCAGATGCGGATGAAGTTTGAAACATACCTCCCGAGAGTATTCCCTTCGACCACAGTAATCGCAGGTGGGTACAGAAGATCCAGGAATGGGAATAAGGCTACGACCAACACTAGTTAAGGCGAAGCAATCAGGAGGAGCCATAACATTGAGGGACAAGAGGTCAGGCAGCAGGATCCATTAGAGGCAGCAACATCAAAAGGATCTGTTGGCAGGATCCATCAGAGGTAGCAACAAGGAGACATCGACAGGGAGAAGCAACAAGGCAGGCTGGTCGTAACAGCAGGGAGAAGCAACAAGGCATGCCACAACAACAGGGAGAAGCAAGGATTGATTATATGCAATGATCGATTAGAGGCAGTAGCAGGGAGAGCGGCATGGAGAAGCAATAAGGCAGGCCGCAGCAGCAGAGAGCATCAACGGCTCAACCCGACAGCGGCGTCAGCACCAACAGAGAACAGAGGAATGATGGAGAGCAGCGGCTTCACTGGAGAACGGCGGCGGCGGCCTCCTCAGCAACCGACGGCGGTGGCGGTTCCGCCAGTCGACCGCATCAGCGGGTCGAGCACGAACAGCGGTTAGGAAGCACGCGGCGGCGACGGCGAGAGACACCGGCGCACGGGATTAGGTTTTTTTCCGCCTCTGATACCAAGTAGAACGGAAGAATACTTTGTTAATTATTCAATAGATTCCTTACTCATACATATACTTGAGTAAGGGGGAAACCTAAAAATGGAAAAAGACCAAACTACCCCGAACTAGGATTAATACAATAAAGACGACTTGGACAGAACTAAATATAAATTACAACCTTAACTTATCCTTATTGCTCGTACTGGTTTGTCTCCATCATTGTCTATTGCATTGCATATAGAATAGGGATCAGTGCGTCTAGTCCTCATTTCCACTCAAAGTAGTCTTAGACTTGTGCATCACGTACCCTACCCTACATCAGTTGGTATCAGAGCCCAAGGTTTGGGCCACATTTATATAAGTAGTGGTAGGTCATATAAAGTCTTTAGGTTCATCTATGGCTATTTATGGTCGCGTCCCTCTCCTCTATTTGGGAATCCCGAGTCCATAGAGCCCCTTTTGAGAGATCCTCGCGTTACTACGTTGATTATTCTCGATAGTAACACACCACTTCCAGAGATCATGATGACCCTTTGATGTGATTCCACTGTGCTAGAGATGATTACTATGAAGATTATCGTCGTCCCCATCCCCATGCACGAGCAAATCATGCCGACCCTCCGACACGACTCGATTATTTTAAAGATGACTATTACGAGGCTCATCATTTTGAGAGAGATCTTGAGTGTAAGTTTCGTGTTGTTGCCCCACCTTTTGACGGTTCATTGAGTCCCGAGTCTTTCAGTTATTGGCTCGTGGATATGAAATATTATCTTGATTATTTCAAATTAATCGGTAAGCGTCGCATAAATTTGCAAAACTTAGGCTTCTAGATCAGGCGAGAGCATATTGGTCTAGCATTGAAAGGACCCGTGAGCGAGATCGTCTTCATCGCATTACTTGTTTGGTGGAGATGAAGTGTACGTTGTGTCAGAGGTATTTGCCTGCATCATATCGGAGCCGTTTGTTCGATCAGTTATTTACCCTTCAACAAGGATCCCTATCTGTCTCTGAGTACATGGATCGTTTTGATGAGCTAGTAGTGAGGAGTGACATCTGAGAGGAACCAACTATGATCACTTCCCAATTTCGGTCTGGACCGCGATCTGACATACGCACTGAATTGGCTTATCACCGCTTGGAGTCCCTTGAGCAGACATATCAACTCGCCCTTCATCATGAACAGTCCTTGAGATCCGCTAGAGTTAGCCGAGTGGATTCACACCTTGACCGCCCAGTATGAGTCCCTCCCGTACTGAGGTCACCACTTTGCCTACCCTTGTCCTGTCGGACGCAACAGAAGTGTTACCCGAGTCTGATTTCTCTCACCCCAGTGAGGTACTTAGTCCGACGAGTGGTCCATCCTTTGATTCTGACTCATTTCCTGTGATCTCGACTGAGAGTGAGTTTGGGCGACTTAGTGATCCTATAGTACTGCGTTCTTACCCTAACTCATGCGTTGACTTCATTATTGCTCCTACCATAGGCCCACTTATTGACACCATACCGATGGACTCATTCTTGAGAGTATGTCTTTTTCACTCTCCCTCTGCCATTGTCCGGAGCCACATCACGACTAATAGCCAAGAGCCTGGTGTTGATCTCATAGTGGCCGCCTCACCTATTATATGGGGACACTACCCCTTACGTTGGTACTCATCTGGAGGATCATGACCCTGTTGACGGGTTCTTTGACGAGCCCCCCGCTGAGCTTCCTGATGAGCCACCACGTCCTTGTGAGGTTGAGATTCAGGTGAGACACTCTTTTATGAGTATCGAGTTATTGGCGTCTCTTTTGTTATCGTCCCTGGTCTTTCCCCAGAGAATGAATCTTGCGTGGAGCATCAAGTATTTAGGGCTTTCCTTAAGTACACTAGAGTGTACTCTCGATATTTCGAGGACCTACCTCATGGCATATCGCACTCTTGATGAGTTTTGGGACACACCACCTGCTGACCTACCGGATGAGTTCTTTCTTTTGAGGGACACTCGCCACACTCTAGAGTCACGCCTCGATGTATATGATTTTCACTCAGGTGGTTGTCGCATTCACGATGAATTTTCATACATACATCCTGGTGAGCCCCCTGATGTGTCGCGTTTCCTGAGAGACATTTGACACTTTATGAGCTCGTATTTGAGTACTGATGTCTCATGCAATCATTTGGATACTTGTCGCACACTCGATGAGTTTTTCTACACTGCACCAAAAGAGCCCCCTGATAGGTTGCCCCATCTTAGATATTTGTATGGTTTACCTAAGTCTATTATGTCAGACCGAGATGTGAGGTTTATGAGTTATTTCTGGAAGACCATGTGGCAGAAGACTAGTACTACCCTCAAGTTTTCTTCGGCCTATCATCCTCAGACTGATGGGAAGACTGAGGTAGTGAATCGTAGCTTAGGGAACCTACTTAGGTGTTTAGTGGGCGAGCATGTAGCTAGTTGGGACTCCATTCTTCCCATCGTGTAATTTGCATACAATAGGCCCGTCAATATGTCCACTGGGTTGAGTCCATTCCATGTAGTATCAGGCTACGAACCCAGGAAACCTGTCGATCTTATTCCCAACCCACTAGAGTCACGCCCAAGCGAGTCCACTGAGTCACTTGCACGTCATTTGCATGAGTTGCATTAGTCGGTTCGCCGACGGATCATTACGAGCAATGAGCATTATAAAACCCATGCAGATATGCGCAAGCGAGAACAGGTGTTCGAGGAAGGTGAACAGGTAATGGTCTGAATCCGCACTGAAAGGCTCCCTCTGGGGCCTGCCAAAAAGCTAGGCGTCAAGCAAATGGGCCCCTACTCGATCATAAGCAAGCTTGCAGATGTCGGATGTCGGACTCATGTCGATTTGGGTTTTTTTATGTCGGATATCGGATTGCGGGGGATATATCGGGGACATTTCAAAATGTCGGATTGTAATATTATATGTATATATATATTATATATCATAATATTTTTTTAATTAGATGGTAATTATTTTATTGTGCTTCACCAATGCTCTGGATGCTGAATGAAGGAAGCATGGTTATGTGTACATAAATCAAAATGGATTCTTGGGTCTGCCCTCTCTGATGTCTTTGGCTTTGATTTGAGGGCATGATTCCGCAGCAAACGCGACGGTATAGGGGGCCACTATTTCAGTGGTACTCTGTGAGCAGCCACTTTGTGCATTTATTGTCAAAGGTTAGGTCTTTCTCCTCTGAGAGAAGCCACTTTGTGCATAGTGCCAAAGGTTAGGTCTGTTTTCAATCTTCCCCCGCCCATACCCCCAATGATTGGGGACTATATGGGTTATGTTGTTGTTGTTGTAGATGGTAATTATTTTATTTAATGAAGTATACACTAAAATTCATATTAGAAAATGAAACTACTAACAAGTGTTTAATCAATTTGTAATAAATAAGAAATGTTGTATACTTTCAAAATGTCGAAGTGTAACCAAAGGAGAGCTGCGAAGAAGACGAGAGCCAGAGACGGAGATTAGGGCAAGCGAAGAAGACGAGAGCCCAGAGCGTCGTGAGGAGGACGCGAGGGAGATGAGGAGTCGTCGTGAAGGGCAAACATAGTATAACTATATAAGTATATAATAAAAACTGATTTAATTATAAATTTTAATAAAATAACTTATTAATTTCTAATGGCCGTCATAACCCGCCATAACCCGTCATAACGGGCGGACATGTCTGACATGTCGGCCGCAATACTGGAAAATGCCAGTTTCGTGATATGTGGCGGTAACGTGTCGATTCCCCCTCAAAAATGACATGTCGGCCGACATGTCGGACATGTCGGCCGACATCTACAAGCTTGATCATAAGTCGCATCGGGACGAATACCTACAAGCTTGATATCCATGCAAGTCTGGGTATTCACCCGGTATTTAAAGTTGAAGATCTGGGACCATACTACGAACCTCGCGAGTATGTGGATGTTATGGACCTCACCTTGAGATCGCGTAAACGGTCTTGAAGGATGATGAAGGCGCATGGGAGGAGAGGGATCTCCTTTCCTAGAACCGGAGGAGGTTATGATGGCAGTGGAGGGGAGCGCTGCTTCTGGCGGAGGAGGAGCGATCGGCGGATGCAGAGGGCTGCGAGCGGCTGGGGCGACGGGATGCGGGTAGGGCTACGTCGGTTAGAGAGAGAGGGGAAGAGAGGAAAGGAAGAGAGAGAGGGATTTTTGGAATTAAACTTGCATGCTTCTCCACTTGACCGGCTCCACCAATTAAGTTCACCAAAGTTCAAAAGAAAGGTGCCCCCCATTTGGGCTTACTACATATGGGAACAACAACTGAATTAAAAGATGCGAAAAATAACAAAACTCCAACTTGACTAAAAAGCAATAATAATTCGGCCACGCCTCCGCCATATGTAGACGACGTTGGTAAGTGCGACCCCAATGCGGGTCGAGCTCGTCGCGCGTCATAACATCGCCGCCCTCGTCGGAAGACAGCTTGTCCTCGAGTTGTGCGGAATGTCCACCAAAGGAGTGGGTGGAGGAGAACCCACATATGACTTCAGTTGCGAGATATGGAAAACATCGTGGATGCGAGCAGTCAAGGGAAGGTCCAAGCAGTAGACGACCTCACCAATGTGACCCATGATTTGAAAGGGTCCATAAAATTTCGGTCCAAGCTTGTTTGAGGTGGGCCTTATCGCGGAGACTTGGCAGAAGGGGCGCCGGCGCAACCACACCCAATCGCCGATAGAGAAGACGACCTCCCGATGGCCCCTGTTGTAAGCCACCTCCATCCTTTGCTGCGCTTGTAGGAGACGGTTCCGGGCTGCAAATAAGAATGCATCACGATCTTCCAATTGTTGGTCAACGGAGTCGACAAGAGTTGTGCCACCCGTATATGACAAGAGTCGGGGTTGTGCACGGACGTATATCAAGCGGAAGGGCGTTGTTTGGAGTGTCGTGTGGTAGGAGGTGTTGTAACAATACTCTATCCAAGAGAGCCAACGTGGCCAATCCCGCGGGCGGGCGCCGGTGATACATCGCAAGTACATCTCCACTGTCTGGTTCACAACCTTTGTTTGGCCATCGGATTGGGGATGATATACCGATGAGAAAGAGAGCTTAGTGTCGCTGAGGGTGAAGAGCTCCTTCCAAAAATTACTTGTGAATACCTTGTCGCGGTCCGATACAAGCATCTCTGGCATACCATGCAAGCGGAATATCTCTTGGAAGAAAATCCGGGCCACATTTTCAGCAAGTAGAGGGCGCGCCATAGCATTAAAATGAGCCCCTTTTGAGAAGCGATCCACGACGACCATTAAAACCGATTTGCCCCTAATGGTGGGCAGCCCTTCTACAAAGTCCATGGACAAGGCTAACCAAATTTGTGTGGGAACCGGAAGAGGTTGGAGGAGGCCCGCGGGGAGAAGGTGATCCGTTTTGTTTCTGTGACACACCGCGCAGAAGCGGATGAACGCACGTACTTGTTTGCGCATGTCTTTCCAATAAAATTCAGTTCGAAGACGTTAGAGGGTGCGGTGAATGCCCTCATAGCTGCGGATGAACGCATGTACTTGTTTGTGCATGTCTTTCCAATAAAATTCAGTCCGAAGACGTTGGAGGCTGCGGCCATGAGTATCTTGTAGGATGGTGGGAATGAGAGGCACGGAAGCCTCCATATAAACTCGGTCCCGGTAGAGAATAAGGCCATCTCGGGTCGTCCACTGCGGTTCAGTGAGCTGCTCAGCCGCCCGGTGGAGGAGCTCGGACAAGCTTGGGGACAGGCAGATTTCTTGCCGGAGTTGGTCGAGGAGGTCCGCGGTCGGAAAAGAAATAGCAACAAGAGAGGGCTCGGTTTGCGCGTCGCGGCGAGAGAGGGCGTCGGCGGCGCGATTTAACACTCCCGCTTTGTACTCCACGCGAAAGTCAAACCCGAGAAGCTTGCTCACCCAATGTTGTTGTGGCACTATAGAGAAACGTTGCTCGAGTAAGTATTTAAGATTGTAGTGGTCCGTCCGGATCAGGAAGGGGCAGCCCCACAAGTAAGGACGTCAGTGTTGGACCGCCTTGGCGAGGCTGATCAACTCCTGCTCGTAGGCCGGTAACTTGCGATGATGGAGGGCGGTCCGACAACTGAAATAAACGATAGGATGGCCCTCTTGCTGAAGGACTGCGCCGTAGACGGTACCGGACGCATCACAATCGACCTGGAATTCCACAGTAAAGTTTGGCAGACGAAGAACCGGAGCAGACATGAGGGTCTTCTGTAGTAGGCGGAAAGCCTGTGTCGCCGCGTCCGTCCAAGTAAACGCATTCTTGCGTAAGAGGCCCAATAACGGTTCAGCAAGGGTGTCGTAGGCACGAATGAAGCGGCGGTAGTAGTCGGTGAGGCCCAAAAAACCGCGGAGGTCGGTGGGAGACCATGGAAGGGGCCATGCTGCCACCCCATGTAGTTTTTCTGGGTCGGACGAGACCCCCATATTGTGCACAATATGGCCTAGGTAGGCGACGGAACTTTGGCCGAATGAGCATTTGGAGGTCTTGAGGACCAACCGATGGGACTGAATGAGTTGAAGGACTGCATGAAGGTGTTGGAGGTGCTCCGTCCAGGACTTACTATAGATGAGGATATCGTAAAAGAAAACTATGACAGATTTTCATAGGAGAGAATGGAATACCTCATTCATGAGTGCCTGAAAAGTGGAGGGCGCGTTCGTAAGCCTGAACGGCATGACCAAGAACTCAAAATGGTCGTGGTGGGTACGGAATGCCGTCTTTTCCACATATGCGGTTGCCATGCGGACTTGATGGTAGCACGAGGATAAGTCCAGTTTAGAAAAGAATTGAGCTCCATGTAGTTCATCCAAGAGTTCTTCCACCACGGGAATCGGAAACTTATCCTTTACGGTCTGAGCGTTAAGGGCGCGGTAGTCCACGCATAGTCTCCATGAGATGTCCTTCTTGTGCACAGGGGGGAGAACGGGGACACACTGCGCTGAATGAGTGCTTGTTGGAGGAGGAGCTCGCACTGCCGTTCCATTTCATCCTTTTGATGGAAAGGATAACGGTACGGTTGTACAACAATAGGCCTCGTCCCGGGATGGAGGCAGATGCAATGATCCTGTCGGCGGCGAGGCGGAAGACCCATGAGTGGGCTGAATATGTCGGGAAATGTCCGAAGAAGCTCAGCAAGGTCGGGTGGTGGGCTGTCCATCGTCGAGGAACACCCGGGGGAAGGCTCCGTATGCATCAAAAAGGAGGATGGAAGCGGCCAAGGCGCACGACCTTGCCACTGCACAAGACGGGAGCTCGAGTACCATGACATAGTCAGACGATCGAAATCCCAGGTGAGTGGTCTCAGTGTGCGAAGCCAGCGGACACCCAAAACTACTTCGAACCCTTGAAGGTCCACCACGAATAAATCTGCTTGCGACGTGTAGTCGTCCACTCCGAAGTCCACCTTCCGACATACGTCGGGGCACGTCATCTGTTGGTCATTGGCCACGGAGACCTTGACGTGGCTGCAAAGGGCAAACGGAAGGCCCAAAAGGACCGTCTCGTGGCGAATGAAATTGTGGGTGCTGTCGGAGTCCATGAGAGCTAGGAACTGAGCACCGCCAATCAACAAGAACATTTGGATCGTTTGACCTTCTTGGGGTCCCGCAATAACATGAAGTGAGAGTTGCGGTTTTCCCGGTTCGTCACCACCTTCCTCGTCCTCGTCGGATGGATCATCCACTTCGAGACAGAATAAACGTTTGCACTGATGACCCGGTGTGAAAGCCTCATCACAGTTGAAACACAGACCTTTTTCGCAGCGGGCGGCCATTTCGGGTCGGGAAAGTCGGCGGCGGAAAGTCGGTCGGGCTAGCTCATCCCCGATGAACTAAAGGGAGGGCGGGCTGCTTGGTAGTCACGACGAACCACTGGAGGACGATCTAAAAGCAGTCGTCGAGCACAGGCCCGGGCGAGACTCATAGCCATGGTGAGATCACGTGGAGCCTCGAACTCTACATCCCAGCGCAGCCACTCATATAGGCCGGCGGTGAAGAGGGGAACCTGTTGTTCCGATAAAACGGAAGTCACCCGCGATAGCAAAAATCTGGAAGTGCTCCAATTAGGAATCAATGGAGCCGGTCTGTTTGAGAGCCACAAGGTCTCCTAGCGGATTTCCTGGAAGAGCGGGACCAAACCGCACGGTGCAGGCCGCACTGCAATCCGCCCATGAGAAATTTGGGTGTTCCCGCTTCAATTTGGTGAACCACAATTGGGCCGGCCCTAGTAGGTGGAAGGAGGCGATGCCCACCCCGTCGTCATCCAGCGTGCGCTGATTGGCAAAGAAAATGTCGCAGCGGGTAAGCCAAGGCAGTGGGTCTTCGCGGCCTTCGTAGATACGAAAATCCATTCGGACAGAGCGAGAGTAGGGGGCGTGGTCCGCTGTAGGATCGGCGGAATCGACTCGGCTGGCCGCGGGAGGACTGTCCGCATTCAGAGGAGGCGACGCTCCTTGTCGGGCGTCCAAGCGAGCGTTGAGGGCATCCATTTCGGAGTTCTAAGTTATGAGCATGGTTTGGAAGAAATCCATCACCTGGGATAACGAGGGTCCACCTTCATCCATCGGAGAGGAGTATCTGTGAGCAGCGGGCAGCGTGGGGAGCAAGCCGACGAAAATAAGGGGCCTCGGAACAGCTGGTGGTAGGCCGACGAGGAGATCTGGAGCGGAAGAAGTGTCGGAGGAAGAGACGTCGGCGTTTAGCTCTGATACCAAGATGTTATGGACCTCACCTTGAGATCGCGTAAACGGCCTTGAAGGATGATGAAGGTGCACGGGAGGAGAAGGATCTCCTTTCCTAGAACCGGAGGTGACTATGATGACAGCGGAGGGGAGCGCTGCTTCTGGCGGAGGAGGAGCGATCGGCGGATGTAGAGTACTGCGAGCGGCTGGGGCGACGAGATGCGGGTAGGGCTTCGTCGGTTAGAGAGAAAGAGGGGAAGAGTGGAAGGGGAGAGAGAGAGAGAGAGATAGAGAGAGAGAGAGGGATTTTTGGAATTAAACTTGCATGCTTCTCCACTTGACCGGCTCCACCAATTAAGTTCACCAAAGTTCAAAAGAAAGGTGCCCCCCATTTGGACTTACTACATATGGGAACAACAACTAAATTAAAAGATGCGGAAAATAACAAAACTCCAACTTGACTAAAAAGTAATAATAATTCGGTCACGCCTCCTCCACATGTAGACGGCGTTGGTAAGTGCGGCCCCAGTGCAGGTCGAGCTCATCGCGCGTCATAACAATGGACCCAAGCAGTGGGGACCCTCATCCACCCACACCTTCACACCCGTCACCTTGCCACCCACACATTCCACCTACTCCTAATACCCACCCACATGTGGATTCGTCTTCTATGGTTTCACCTACGGTACCACTGATCGCACCGGAATTTACCACTCATGAGTTGAGCGCTGAGAACATTACTGAGATCATATCCCATGGGCACATTTCTACTACAGATGGCCCTCAACGCCGTTACTTGTGTACATTGGCGGGGCCGCCCAGACGCTGATGACACTTGGATACTACCAGCAGAGCTTGATCGACTTGCCCCAGAACTTCGACTTCAGTACGATCGTCTTCATTCATTGGAGATGAAGGTTTTTCAATAGGAGGAGTTGATGGGGATTCATCAGGGCATGCACCAGAAGGGGTTCGACGCAAGGCGGGGCCCACGTTCGTGTACTCGCGCAGGAGGACTTGATCGGATCGTCAATCTGACCATGTGGATGCGTCCGGATCCACATTCCAACATTTTTGTCATATATTATATTGTTATGTTTGTTTTTATTTTGATGTAATCGGGTTACCCCATCTCCGACCAATCATAGTCGTTGATGGTGGGATGCCCTAGTGCCCATTATATTATAAATAGAGGAGTAAGGGGCTGGTTTAGGCATTGCAGAATTTGGAGAACTCTATTCCCGGATTCCAACGATCCCTCCACGGTGCCGACTCTGTGGAACCCTAGGTGACGACTCCTAGGCTTTCTCTCGCTCCCCAAAGGTACCCCCACCCCTAGCCACCTTCCTCCACTCCCTAATCCCTCTACACCCACCCCCACACTTCTCCAACAACCAGACGCTGCCCCAATTGTTGCGGCCCAGCAATTGCCGCCCTACAGTCCACCAAACCACTCGTTGCTGCCTCTTCCTTGCTGCTTTGCTACCGCCGCCCCTTCCAACCACCCTCCACCTTCCGCCGACCCACCACAATCCCCTAACAGCCACCGCCACCCCTCTTTCCCTCTCCTCTACAGTCTGACGCCCTATATTACCAAATCTGTCCTTCCACAGCCCGATCCCGCCTCCATACAGCCAGATCTACCTTCCCACAACCCTATTCCGCCCCCATATAGCCGGATCTGTCCTCCAGAAGCCCGATCCCGCTCCCCACAGCCAGATTCAGCCATCTCCCTCATCGTTCCCTCCTTCGGTTCTGCAACGGATCGTCGTCAAAGCGCATCGTTTCTCGGGATCTCCATTGTCTTGGACATCACCCCTACTTGGTGAGCTACTTGTTGTATGGGATTATATTTTCAGCATTATAATAACGTTTGATCTCATATTTTCTTGGATAAGATTGCATGTGCATAGATCGCTTGTGATTTGCAGGTGAGACTTATTTGCGGCATGCTTTGCTTTGGCCCTCCGAGCGAAGGAAAGTCATTAGTTGTTTAATCCAACTGAATGTTTTTTCTCGTTTAAATATTATCGCGTAGGTTAACTTATCCATATTGCTCGTACTGGTTTGTCTCCATCAGTGTCTATTGCATTGCATATAGAATAGGGATCAGTGCGTCTAGTTCTCATTTCCACTCAAAAGTCTTAAACTTGTGCATCCCGTACCCTACCCTACATCAGAATGCAACTAGCAACCAACCAGAACAGAACAACTAGCACAAAATAGAGTTGTAAATTCACGGTATGAGTCACATGCAGTGCACCACAGTCCACAACCCACATAAGTAAAACAAACATAATTACAAACAGAAAGCAAATAACATAATCCATGATGCAAATAACAGAATACATCAGAATACAACTAGCAACCAACCAGAACAGAACAACTAGCATAAAATAGAGTTGTAAATTCACGGTATGAGTCACATGCAGTGCACCACAGTCCACAACCCACATAAGTAAAACAAACATAATTACAAACAGAAAGCAAATAGCAGAATCCATGATGGGGATATCTACTCAGATCGCATTCCACCCGAGCCTACTAGAGTTTGCACACGCAAGAGACGTTGATCAGAGTTTCCTTTTGGCGAACCGAGGCCTTGATTGTGTCTACTTCGCTGTCTTGTGATTATATGGAGTTTCATTATATTTTTTAGTGTTCAATTGGGGGATAAGGCGCGCTCATTAATAACGGATTGGGTTCTCATTCAAGCTTTGAGAGAAAAATCCCTCCTAAGCGTGGATCGTGGTGGTGCTGAAGGCGCTCCTCCTTGGTGCTGAAGCCTAGGGTAAGCTCTCCTGGTTCTCGTTCTCCCTTCACTGCTGCTGCTCGAGCCTTCCATTGACCTTCCTCGTCGTCATATACCTCTCCCCTAGCTTCCCTGCTACAAACCCCGGCCTTCAGCCCCCTCCCCGCTACAAACACCGGCCTCCAGCCCCTTCCCCGCTACAAACCCCAGCCTCCCACACCCTCCCCGCTGCAAACCGACATCCAGATTCTGCTTAGGGTAGAGAAAGTCTACTTCAAGATACCGAAGTTTAGTAAATACAATGGGGTCGGCGACCCATATCTATTGTCTTTCTGTGGGGATTGTCGAGGCCTTGATTCCCAGCCTGGGTTCTTGAAAAACCTTTCTCAGAAGTCATTAGAAGGGGAAGCACTCAAGTGGAACTCATCTCTCCCCCTTGATGCTCTACGTAGTTTTGACGATGTGATTGACAGATTCACCAGCCAGTAGTTGCACCAGGTGGAACATCCCCCCCCCCCCCCCCCCCCCCCCCGCTGCAAACACCCCCAGCCCCTCTTCCTGCACCGCTACCTCCAACCAGACCTCTTTCCCACTGTAGTAAGGTCCCAGTTCCCACTTGGCTGCACACTGCGCCTCCTCACAGGAAACACAGCACCCCAGCCTCCTCATTCCCCTCTTTTCCATCACTCTACAGTCAATCGCCACCGTGCTTCCACCGAACGATTGGATATGGCCCTAATGTTCATAAGTTTTGTAATTTTGAATGTTTGGTCCTTCTATTGTACGCATTAGGTGTTTGTATTTCTTAATGGAACCTTGATTCGTACTTGGTTGCCCTTCAATTAATCAATATATATTGTTGGTTTTGTTTGCCTATTGTTCTTGCTTATACCACCTTGAAAGGGAAGGACTAGAGTCCATTTGTTTTTGCTTTTATCTGCAAGCCGCCGCGAAAATTACTGTGTTTTATTATTTCATTATAAAAATGCTAATCTATCGACGGTATATTCATAGTGCATCCATTTAGTTTCGGGTTGCATTCATTTAGTTACAGATTGGACTCGTATTGATTTGCATCAAGCATTGCATCATAAGCGCCTGAACATACTCACTTAGCCTACCCTACATCAGTTGGTATCAGAGCCCAAGGTTGGGCCACAGTATGCTCCGTAGCGGTAGGTAGGGGTGATATCGAGTCGAGTTCAAGGGATTCTAGCTCGGTTTGAAATCAAAAATTTCGACTCGAAATCGAAATCAATTTTGAGTCGAGCCTGCTTGAATCGAAATCAACTCGATTCCGAGCCGCCTCGAATCAATTTCGAGTCTGCTCGAAAACAATCGGTGTCGTGTCGTTGCCCCCTTGTAAACTTTACATCGGCCTACATGTCAGTCGATATCCACAACATTTCTTCAGATATCTCGAGGTGAAGCAAAATCATCCTCGAAAGCTTGCCTGGAACTGGGAAAATATTTGTCCATAACACAAGCTAATGACAGCCTTAATCTTTCTTTGAAATGATCTGCAAAGAAGAAGATTTCATGTGCATTTAGGGTTACTATTAAGTCTATTGTCAATCCACTGATATGCACGGATGCTGCAGTGAAGTGGCCTGCATTCTACATTGTAGCTTGAAAGCTCACTTCAAAACCCATTCTTGACAACTGTTATTTAGTAATGATCATGGTTCGTTCAAGATCTTAAGATGTTTGTCATGTTTCGTGTTTGAGTTTTCCGCATGTCCTATATCATTACTTGTGCTCCACTAGTCTTGTTATCCTTCAAGTCTATCATTCTTACTAGCAGTCAGCCCGATTGATGTCATTTACATATATAAAGCTCAAGCACTTCGTAGACTACTACTCGCACGCACTACTTTAAACTCCACAAATATAGACCCATGAAACTAGTAATCGAGGAAGAAAGACATTTAAAAAAGACTTACGTGATGATGCTAAACTTATTAACTTCACCAGCACATTTATTTATCACCATCAACCTGAAGAAATATAAACATAAGGATTTAGAACTATAAAAGTTCATGATAAAAAAAAGATTTAGAACTATAAAACTCAAATATATGTAACATAGTAGAAAAGTACATACCTGTGAACAACCGTAGCCTGTGTCGACTTCCATGGGCACCCTACCAGCAGAAGTTCTGTATTCACTAGAACTAGAATATCCTTGACTGTGTCGCTCGAAACTTCTACCAGTACATACTGATCCATGAGTAGAACTTCTTGACATATAATGGGAGGAAGCAGAAGGGGATGCAGAAATTAAACCCTTCTTTGAAAAATGATTGGCTTTTAACTGATCTATCACTTGTATAAGAGCATTTCTGACAATAGGAAGATCTCCACTAATCTGGAAATTGAAGAGATCATACAATCTCATGTATTTTTGAGATATTTATCAGAATGAAGTGATTTAATGCCTTGGTGACCACTGAAAAGAAAAAGGGAAGAATAATGCGAAGAGCATGCATATTTACCTGTATCATTGCATCATCTGCAGATGCAACACTTGGAAGGGACTGCTCGAGTATAAAAATGTGTGCTCGTGTGGTTCTCCTCATCTCTTTGATGATCGAACCCCCCCTTCCAATCAGACAGCCAATCTGTGATCTTAGTATCAGCAGACGTGTTACATACGAAAGTTCGTCATTTTCACTTTCAACTCTCCTACTGCATCCAGGTAGCAATTGGGTAGCGGCAGAGGTAGTTGGTGAGATTGAGTTTCCAATGGACTGCATATTAAGTTAATCAAGGATGAAAAAAACATTTGTGTGAGAAAACAAAACTGCAGATTTTATAAAGAAACCAAAGAAACCGGACAATACATGCCTCTTTTGCCGAAATTAATATCATGTAGTCTTCTTCATCAAAAAAACAATCCAAATTTATTGTTGCTCCAGATTCCTGCCTGATCTGGTTGATATTAGTACCACTCTTGCCAATCACCTCTCTGATATTAACAGAAGGGCACACTAAGCGCAAAGTAAAATCATAGCTTTCCTCCACTTGAGAATTATGAGTTGTTGCTGGATCTCTGAGATGGCAACTATATGAATTGTAGGATACCTTCGAAGAAATATGGTCGTGCAATCGTGAAGGATTCTCGTGAAGGAGACATGAGATTTGAAACAAAGCTTCCTTGACAGCTGAGGCATCTCCATTAATCTGTGTAAAAAACAAGTTAGTCTGATGAGAAAATGTAATTATAAGGCTGGCTACAATCAAAGGACTACTTAAATAGAGAATAATGCATCATGGGCAGAAGTGAAAATCTCACCAACGAAAATAGAGAATATCAGTGATAGCATATTACCCTTTAGGAGACAGCATGAAGTTCAAAAAAAACTTAGTTTTATAGAAAAAGTAACATGGTTATAATGTTAATAACTTCTAAATATGTTCTTGAGAAAAAGATATCAAGAATATTTGTACCCCATACCTCAAGAAGTTCTTCACTACTATTAGCACAAACAAGGATGTGATCATTATTCCATATCCTAATCCGGGTATGAGTATCCTTCCTCAAATTCTTAATTGTATGACCTTGCTTTCCTATAATGCATCTTGCCTGGTCCGATGGTATCAGTAAGCGAGCGGTAACTTGAAAGAAACCTATGTCATCATATTCATTGCTAACTGATGGTTCTTCTTCAGTAAGCTTCTCATGCACCCTAAAGAGAGCGTCTTGTGCAGGACAGGCGCAGTCCTTTTTGTAGCGAAATGGATTGGTTTCTTTGCTTGAACTAGAGATGGTAACAATACGCTCTTCACAACCATGCATGGCTTCTTCAATCTCAACCTTCGCCCCAGTATCTGCTCTTATATATTTCGCAACCTCACCACCTCTTCCAATAACAGACCCTGCTTTTCTATTTGGACACAAGTAACGGTACACAGTGTTTTCAGTCATGAGATCTGGTAGGTCTCTTTGACCAGTGAGATTTCTCCTCTTGCTTCCATCATTGTCTGCATAACTATCCCGAAAATAGTATCTTTTCCTATTATAATTTCTCTCTTCATCCATCAAATGCGACTGGAACAGAACTTCTCTTTGGAAAAAAAAAACTAGCTATTCTGACTTGCAAACATACATTACAGATTGAAATATATAGCTGCAGACACTGTCAAAGTCTTCTTATCACTGCTGCCACAATGGTTCATTTCAATTAGAAAGACAAATAAACTAGAAAACAGAAAAAATATCACAAACAGAAAGCATTCCTGAGGAAATTAGTAAAGACTCTAATAAGACTATTATCCCATTGCGTCTCCCTCAAAATAAAAGGAACATTGATGGCAAAAGAAAAGGGACCAAAAAATATGTGTAAAAAAAATAACCATTAAGAAAATGAACTTTCAATACCTCGAAGTCCACTGCACAAATGGAGTCTAGCTGATTAAATGTCATAGGTGTGCTTGTGTTTGTGTGTGAGCATGGCTCATGCATGAGTATGACCACATCCAGCAAATACCTCTCTTTATCCGATGTGCACTCTCATATGGGCCATCTCTCATTGGCATGTTCTAATGCGTATGCGCACTGACAACAGGACACGTACGCTCAGGCGAACGGTCTCACCTCGCGAGAGTCTCTCAATGAAGCATTTACCTATATAATGATTGTGTATTAATTGTGTGTTTTGTCCTTAATGTGCATGTCTTGTAGCGGGGTCTCCATCCATATAAGGAGCACTTAGTGTGAGAAGTTATCTTTTATCTGAGGAGTTTAGTCTTGTGGTAGCTCTTAGAGGGATTCTGCCCTCAAGAGTTGGTAACGAGCATCTCTCGTTGATTGTTTTTTTTGTGCAATTGCAATACTGTAAGTGTTTGCTAGTGTTCTTGATGCGTAGTCTCTTGTCCATATCAACTGGTCCAACCCGCAGCTCTTTCAGCCGTCGGGAACCAACATTCACATCGCACCAATTACCTCCATTGTGATGGATGTCCCTCGCCGGTTGATTCCTCCACACGAGATGGCAGTCATTCATGCTGAAATCCGTCAACTTTGTGCGGCTCACCGCCGCTCTGCCTCAACAATGTGCTCTAGACCCATCGAGGCACTCGGGCCAACCCATACCTCAGGAGTTCGCCCATATGCAACTCTCTACCCACTACCCCCGCTCTCCTTTGCCGACATGACAGGAACGCCCCCAAATAGCAGACACACCACCGTCTTTCGCCTTACTCATCTTAAAAAAAAATTCAAACATATAAACATATGTAAACATATAAACATGTAAACACACAAACATAAACATACACATACACATACGCATACACACACAAACACACACACATACACACACACATAAACATATATACACACACACACATATATATATACACATACACACACAAACACACAAACACACACACATACACACACACACATAAACATATATACACACACACACATATAAACAGCCACACACACATACACATATATATATACAGCCACACACACACACACATACATATATATATACAGCCACACACACACACATATATATATACAGCCACACACACACACTCATACACACACACTCATACATATAAACACACACTCATAAACATATAAACACACACACACACTCACACACACTCACACACACACACATACACACATAAACACACACACACATACAAATAAACATATAAACATATACACACATACACAAACACACACACATACATATATACAGCCACACACACACACTCATACACACACACTCATACATATAAACACACACTCATAAACATATAAACACAAACACACACACTCACACACACACATACACACATAAACACACACACATACAAATAAACATATAAACATATATACACATACACACACACACACACACATACAAACACCTCCATCTCCACACACACACACATACATATACATACACTCACACACACACACATACACATACAAACACACACACATACATACACACACACACATACATAACACACATACACACACACAAACATACATATACACAGCCACAACAAATACACCACACACATACACACACACAAACACACACACAAACACACACACATACATATATACACATTCATACACACACATACATATATATACACATATATACACACACACACACATACATATATACACACACACAGCAAACACACATATAACATACACCACACACACATATACACACCACATACACAGACACAACAAATACACCACACACATACATATACACAGCCACACATACAAACATATAAACACACACAAACACACACACCACAAACATCATCACACACACAACACAAACTCACACACACACATACACAGCACACACACATCCATCTTTAATTGAGAAAAAGAGGAGATATACCTAAAGAGGGGGGCAGGGAACTGGAGAGGCGGCGACGGCGTTGACAGCAAACTGGAGAGGCGGCGGCCTCTAGAAATACCGGCGATGAGATCTGTGGGAGACAAGGGAGAAGCAATCCGGCGGCGTGAGTGGCTCCTATGGAAAACCGACGACGAGAATCCACCCTATGTTGGCGACGGCAGGCGGCCTGGCCACGGCGGCGAGGAAAACCGGCGAAATCGCCGTCGACGACACGCGATTTTGGAGATGCGGGGGAGAAGAAAACCTAGGGAGCGGAACGGAGCGGATGAGGCGCGGCTGGACTGGCGGAAATTCTCGCGTCTGGCCTATACAAAGAAACGGAGGTTATTAATAACCTCTGTTTCGTCCATCAGCCGCGCCAAACAATGCTTCATGCGGGAACTCCGTTTCATTTCTGCCGCACCGGGGCTTATAAGCCGAACCAAACGGACCCTACATGCGAGCTTCAGCGAGATCAAAGGCGGATCCTTGCAAGTTTTGCGGGTAGGGAGATCTACAATCTCAAGCAGAAACAAGACGTGAGCTCTGGAATGCGCGAGAGCAGAGAGTTCTGCAAGCTGAGAGGGCACGAGCTCTGGTATGTGTGGGAATAGAACGCGCGCTCAAGCGAGAACCACTTATGTAAATTTGACGAGCTCAAACAAAAACAAGGAGCGAGCTCAAGCGACGATGGATGATTATACAAGAGGATCAGCGAGCTCTAGTAGACAGGAGGATCGGCGAAGTGTCGGAGCTCGAGTGAGTTCTAGTAGATGAGAGGATCGACGAGCTCAGCTGGCAAACGAGAGGATCGACGAGCTCAGCTGGCAAACGAGAGGATCGACGAGCTCAACTGGCAAACGAGAGGATCGGTAAGATCTGAGCGAGCTCGAGCGAAGATCCTTGCTAGCTTTTGTGAGTGGGAGTTGAATATCCTTGCAAGCGAGATCTGAGCGAGCTTAAGCGAATTCTGGTCGACAAAAGGATTAGAAAGCTCGGTGGCGGATCGGCGAGTTCAAGCGATCTTGATCGAGTTTTGATTATGTGTGAGTTCTAAGTTCGGCGAGCTTGAACGAGCTTGAGTGGGTAGCACGAATTCTGTGTATGCGCAAGTTCTGGTTGACCGAAAGATCTAAGCGAGTTCAGACAAAGAGAGACCTAAGAATGTGATGTCAAGCAATACGAGAGCTGGAGTTCAATCACTCGTGCGACCAAGAGAGAGTGTGCGACAAGCCTTCAAGGATCGGAAACTGACTTTGATACCATGTTAGAACTGAGCGAAAGAAGGTAAATTTGTTATCATTTCAGGTCAAGAAAATACAAACACATGCAACACATTTATAGTTTTGAGGAGTGACACCTCAACTCCAAACTACAATGTGAGATTAAGTAATACTAGATAAACAACACTCCTAATGAACCATAGAAGTGGGCCTTTAGTATTGGGCTTCTCATACAAATACTTTTTTCTATAGGGCTAAAGCCTAAAAGAAGGAACATATGTTTACAACTGGATTTCAAGTGACCTTACCTTAGAATCCTCTAGATAGAGGTATTTGCAGTGATTTAGGCTTTTACGCAACCTTAATCAGTCCCTTCACATGACTTCAACAACAACAGTTTTCTCCTTTCAAGCCTCCTCTTCAGCCAGCAGATTTCTTACTGAATACACTGAATCCCAACAAATAGATGCATGGGCAATGTGACACAAACCCCCATTAATGCCTGTGACTATTGGGGGTGCAGAGGACTACCAAGACCCCTTGCTTTAATTACTTGTCGCATTTCCAGGAGGAAACAACAACCAACGGCAGTAACAGCCTTCTATTGACAAATAATAAAATAAAGAGAAAAAGAGAAAGGGACAGAGGTTCATAGTATAAATTCGCAATCCTTTATTCCATCAAGAATCCATTAAATAGAAAAATCAAATGTAACAAGATTGAGAGTTTGACCACCCCTTCCCCATCAACAAGTAATCCTAATAACATTTATAAGTCCTAAGCCATTCAAAATTCAAATTAAAAATTAAAAAAATTGACTTACAAAAACATAAAAATTTCATCTTATCATGGTTGACAATATTCACTTTACCATCCAATGGTTTGATTCCCACAGTATGATCTTTGGATCATGAATCCCTCTTTTTAGAGGATTTCACACCTACAAAATTCGTACATCGATAAAGGGAAAGACCTTCTCCACACGGCGATCCATCCACAGCATTGGTAGCTATCATTTCTTTTTGACCGTACTTGGTGTCGGTAGCATTATTCCCTAATAGGAAATTCACATCCAATGACACTTCCCTTTCCAACTATAAGTAACCAATTGATTGCAATGCTTCATCAGAATAATCAGTTTGATAGATATAGGGCCTTCAGGCTGTTGAATTCTAGTAGATTTGGTATCATTAGATTCAATACAATGATGATTTTGATCTTTTGACTGTATTTTTGCATTATTTTGAAGTTGTCTGACCTTTGATCTTCTTTTTAGCAAAATTGCGGTTCAATTTAGCTTTTATTAATTGCTTTAACAAGTGAGTCAAATCTTGTGCCTAATCTGTAGGAACATTTGTTGATAACAACAATACTAAATACTTAATCAAGCTAATTAACCCGATAATAAGTAATTAAATAAAATGCCTATTTAATGCACATCCATAGTTTAATAAGGCTACTTAATGCTCAAATTAACTAATTACATATTTATTAGACTTAGTTAGTCTAAATATCAATTCACTCAATTTAGATGATTGGTGGACACAATGATAAGCTCTTAATTATGGTATAATCATGCCTAAGTTAGATAAAGCAAAACAAGATCAACTCAGTAAAATAATATTGTAATATAACAATACACTATCAAATTTATTTTTTAAATTTGGTTTTACTTGGCGGTCGTGAACGCGGTGGTTATGACCCGTCGTTCATGAACGCCAAACCTCACCCAAGGAACTTCATCCACTTTTATGTTCAAAACTAGTTTTATTTTCTTGGTGGCGATCATAATCGTTGTCATGCCAAACATGCATTCTATGACGGCGGTGTTTTTATCCAAACTCACCGGAGCAAAAATGTCACGCCAAACGGAGCCTAAATGTGTACACTTTTAGAATTCCTTAATTTACACAAGGATTTCCAAAAATTCTTAAACTATTGGGATGAATGAATTTATTAAAGTAATGATTTCAAGCTAGATTTAAAAATTCCTAAATTTAGCATGTCTTCATCACAATCAGCTCATCATTTTCTACTCATTTGTATCTAGTGTTGCTCGAAATGTTAAATATAGACTACACAAATCATTTTTAATAACTTTCATCCATGTTATCTTGGGTCTACTCTTATTTAATCCTTAGGCATTAACTCTCTATATTTTTCCAACTAGAACATTATCTAACCTTTGTTAAATCCCACATAAATCTTGCAACAAACAACCATAGATGCATAAATTAACAAACTCAAGATCAAAATTTAGCTCCAGCAACTTAATACACAAACCAGAAGATGGATCAGTGAAATCTTAAGCACAAAAAATGCATTCAATCACAAAATTAGTGAAGCTTATGATTCAGGATTTCTACCTTGGCGTTAAAGCGGGGAAAAAGCGAATTAGACGATGATGATAGGGAGCGCAGGGTCCTCTATTTCACAGTCAATGTTCGTTCTGGACGGAGATCCTGGCCGGTTTGTGCTACCGGCGGCAGCAGACGCGATCATAAAACACCTAGCCGGCGGCCAAGTTCTAAAGACGGTGATGATGAAGGGCGGATCACCTTGCCAGTCAATCACACCGGCGCCGGCGCTGACAATAAGTTTCGGCGAGATCTATAGCATGCGGCGTAGCTGTACTGCCTCCTCGTCGCTCCTTCGGGTATTTACCCTAATTCCCGCGAAAGCCCTAACCTAATTGCTTCGATTTTTCAGGTAGATATCTGCGAACTTCGATCATCATAATCATATTATTATTATTATTATAAAAAAAAATTGAGGAAGAAGATAAGCCAGAGCAGTTTGTTTTTTTAAATTTAGAGCTGGTTTGATTGCTTGTAGATAGAAATTATATATTATTAAAATTAATATATTTGTTTCTGTCTCTTTCTTTTAGAGAGAGAGAGAAAGAGAGGGAAAAGCAGATTCAAAAAAGCTTCTTCTGTTAGGAAGCAGCTATTGTTGGGTATGAAAAATTTGCTAGATTTATTTATTATTATTTTATTATATATTATGCAGAAAAATTATATTGATTAAATAAGAGTGTTGTTATAAGCAAACCCTTTTTGATTGCTAGCAAACTAATTTCTATGAGTTATTACGCGCCTTTTGAAAATACGTCTTGTACATGTATTTTTAGGAAAAGTGTTCAACACAAAAATTGTAGATCTCGTCGAGATCTACAACTTTCGTGTTGAACACATTTCCTAAAAATGGTTGTACAAGGCGTATTTTCTTGTTATTTTTAAAAATTCACTATAGTTACGATCAGGGCGATTTTAGGGCCTTGTGCGGGGATTTTTAAGAATAGTGTTCAACATGAAAGTTGTAGATCTCGACGAGATCTACAATTTTTTTGTTGAACACTTTTCCTAAAAATACATGTACAAAGCGTATTTTCAAAAGACGCATAATAACTCATAGAAATTGGTTTGCTAGCAATCAAAAGGGGTTTGCTTGTAACAGCACCCTTAAATAATAATTTTGACTTTTAGCTATTAAAATATTTAGATATTATACAGACATTTCAAAATATATATATTTTAAGGAAATAGCCGTTGTGGGATGACATTCTTCTTTGTATAAAATTTGGTCATTGTTATCCACACTATAAGATTAGCTATTAGCACTCAAAATCTTGATTTTTTTTCATGTTATTATTTTCTATCCATACTCAGTGCTTTTAAAGAAGTGTTCTTCTCCTCCCCTCCCTCTTCGCATTCTACCCCTCCTTCCCCTCTCAGTCGACGACGAGGACGGCGGAGACGAAGATGATGTGAAGAGTTCTGTGTTGCCTGAGCCGCAGCTCGCCCTAAAGGAGTCTCATTGTCGATCAGCCCCCTTTCCCTGAGGAGTCAAGAACCCCCACTCCACATAACCTTTGGCCCCACCAGCAATACAACAGGAATTCATGTCCCCTTCAGAGTTTCGGTCCAACAATCAGTCCAAAGGGAAATCCAGGCTCAGGGCTTTCCTTCGGCACACTTCCCACCCTATAGCCCTCGTTCAGAACTCATCCTTCACTCCCGCCTCCCCTGTTTCTGGTCTGGACAACCCAAGGAACACATTTTTGGGCTTTGGAGTTTCATTCCAGCGCCCAGAGCTTCTTATTCTAGCAGTCGTCATGATCATTGCAGATTTTGGCCAAAACATGTGTTAACTAATGCAAGCAAAGGAGAGGCCTTGACGCGAATCATTCATGTTTTATTTATTATGTTTAAGGTTTCTTTTTTTTTAATCAAAAATTAAGTGTGGATAATAATCTTGCTTGGGTATAGTGATTTCTAGAATACATGCTAGTGAATAGCCAAAAGTGTGGATAGTCAAAGGAGCGGAGCTAATAACAACGCCCTAAATTTTTTGCTCAATTTATTTAGCATTAATTTATTATGTGTCACATACATATTAATTAATGAATGATATTGCTAAAATAATGATTTTGGTTTTAATTACTTCAAATATTTTTGTAATGGACAACATATTTAAAAAAAAGATTCCTTTTAGGGCCCGTTCGGTTCAACGGTTTTGAGCTTCAAGAATTTGTTTTACGTTAAATAATTCTCTACGGGCTGTTTGGTTGGATGGGAATGAAGGTTGAATTGGAATTGTCCAAAACCATTGGTTTTCATTCTAGGCATGGACCAATTCTTGCCTCCCGCCATGGTTTCTCCCGCTCCCAGGCGCGATCTTCCTCCGCCTCTTCTTCTTCCTCCGATCCTTCTTCTTCTTGTTAACCCGATTCCCCCCACTGCACATCAGGCCAGTTCCATTCCACTGTGGGAAAAGCCACGCTCGTGAGCTTCGTCTCTACTATATCCCGATAGAAGAAGAAGAAGAAGAAACAGTGTTGCTTGAGTGTTTCCTCGTCTTCGTCTCGGATACAACCAGAAAAACCTCTGTTGCCGGCAGTAAAACCACCTCCGACGACTATGGTGCATCTCCTACCTTGACGCCTCCTCAACTTCTCCAATCGGGCACCTTCAACGCATCGGGGAAAATTTCGCGTCGAAGATTTCTCGGTCACTGCCGCGGGCAAAACGCCAGCTCCGACGCCGTGGCTGCTTGACTCTTCCCGTAATGTCGGCTCATCTGCTCCAATCGGACGCTTCAAAGCCTTCTCCTCCTTCAACATTTCAGATCAATTCTTCACACCCGTTCGTGCACAAATTTCATTCGGTGAGTATTTGTTTTTCCAAATTGCTTCAATTGCTCCTGGACATGGATGCCTCAACATCTACGGCAACGACAGAGGTCGGCGGGCACCTACCGCCGGCGAGGAAGAAGGGAAGAGGTCACCCAACCCTAATTTACTTAATTCCAATTCTTGTAATATTTTACTAGAACCGAACAACAAAAATGGAATTCAGTTAAAACCAGAACCTACTGGTTTTTGATTTTACTGAATTCCAATTCCTCAAAACAAAAACTTGCGATCCGAGCGGACCCTTGAGGAAATAGTCGTTAGTTAATAGCATTCTTCTGTGTATAAAAGTTTTACTTGATTTATATAGCATGTATTTATTACGTATCACATACATATTATTTGACATACTATATTGATAAAATGACGAGTTTGTTTCTTAATTACTTAAACTTATTTGAATTTTGTGTATAAAAGTACATGTATTTCTACATTTATCATGTCTATTTCATTTCCTTTTGATAATTATTTCTAACATAAATAATCAAACACTAATTAACAATTGCATGTATCATAACAATACCAAATTGAATAACGTTTTAGGAACATTTATTCATTTCTCCTAATTGTAGGAGATGGGAGGAATCCTCTTAGTTTAGCTCTGTTTGTTTCGGCGGTGGCATTTTGGAGCATTCGGAACGAGAGCAGAGAGAATAGAGCAGTGGGAATTGAGGGAGAGGTTTGCGATGGCGTTGAAGGCCAAAAATAACGTTTTAGAGTATTGAGAATCAAGAATAGAGGTTTACCAAACAGATATTTCCAGTGGTGGCATTTCCCCCCACCAATAATGAAGAAAAACGCCGAAACAAACATAGCATTTGTATAATTAGCAAAATGGAAGTTACATAATCTATTAAATGTAAATTATATAAAGGAAAATTTACTCCATTTTAGACTTGTGCATTTGCATTGAGGAGATGGAGAAGGCTCGCCCTAGTTGATGGATCCCCCTGACGGATTCTCTAAAGAAGCAATCTTCATGAATTGTTTCTTTCATCAAAGTCCTCAACATAACAAATGATCTCAGTCTTGCTCCCATAGTTGTTAGTGACTTCAGCTCCAATTGACAGGAGAGACCCCCTTTCTCTCATTGATGGGTTCTCTCCCTCTTCTCTGGTGATCGCTCCCTCTCTCTCACTCTTCTCTGATTGTCAACCCCTTTCCCTCTATCGATGTCCGCTCGTACTCACTATCTTCTCAAATTTTCGCTCTTATCGATGTCCGCTCGTACTCACTATCTTCTCAAATTTTCGCTCTTATTTCTCTGTCTCTCTCTCTCTCTCTCTCTCTCTCTCTCTCTCTCTCTCTCTCTCTCTCTCTCTCTCTCTCTTCCCTGGTTGTCATATGTTGGGATTTCCATGCGCAAAAATGCAATCCACAAGCACAGCTAAATGTAGGATCGCAAGAAACACTTATTTTGCATAATTTATTAGCACAAATTAATCAATCTCGATTCTCGAATTAAGAGATATAAATCCAAAAAAATACACTGCAGAAGAACTTGAACCACTAAAAATACGTAGGAGGATAATATGAACTTGACTGCAATATGTAAAATAGACTTACGAGATTCATATGAGAACGAACATTCGTCGTTATCAGACAACCAACCACCACCATCAGAGAAATTGACGCCAACTTTCACATTCGAAGATCGAAGCTCTGCTCAAGACCATCCCACTGAAATCGAGCCCGCTTCAATACCACTGGCCAACTAAGTCTTAGAGTCACTCCTCCTTGCACTTGTTGATTAAACCGTCGGCGACCCCTCCGACGTAGTGCACATCTGAGCCTTCTCCCTTTTTAACTGATGGCTTCCTTCCGTTGTTTGTTTGCTCTGAACCTCAAACCCCTTTAAACAGAATGATGATGAGGAGTAAGGGGTATGTGTCATCAATTGGTTGGCGGGTTTGGTGTGATTTTTCTTGCATGGTAGGTAAGATGTGTGAATATCATATGCGGTTAGTTGAAGGTTTGAAATCTCAAACCAACCTAATATCATGCTCTCCTTCCCAATGTAGGATTCTAGGGAAGTACTTATAGGCTACCCCACGCATGGAAAAGATAAAATTGTGATATTTAACTTTGTATGGGTTGGGCTGGCCTTGTAACACCAAGATTTTTGCAAGTAAAAGGTGGTATCCTGGGAGTTACTGCATCGCGGTAGCAATTACCATCGTTAAGCAAATTAATTCGAAAACTAGTTCATTTTGACTATGTTCTTTGTTTAGTTACAGTGGGTTGTTTGGGGGTTACCACCACGCGGTAGGTCCTACTGTAGATGGTAGGGTGCGTTTCAAGTGAGTCCTGTCTGGGAAGATACCGTCGCTCGGTAGCTCCCAGACGGATTGACTTTGTTTAATTTCGCGATTTCGGTCATTGGTTCTCCTTCAAGTCCCATAGGATGGCCACGATGTGTGCGGCTGAGTGCTATTGTGGGGAGGTTGAACCCTATTCCATTCATTTCATCTATTTTAGGGGATAGGTCAAGAGAGGGAGAGAAAAGAGGGTGCCCCTCATCCTTGAGGAGGAAGGTGTTGTCGGAGCTCCGCCGCTCGGACCAATGAGTCGTTGTTGGAGAAGGACTCCTTGGGTCGTTGTTGTTCTTCTCCACCACAACTTCGCAAGATTCCATGGATCTGTTGCTCGCTCCAAGGGTAACAACCTTCTCCTCCCAGTCATTAGGATTCGTATTTATCTTATGTATATGTTTTATGTGATTTCCCTTTGGATTGAGCTTGTGTGAATTAAGCCGATACCATGGCTTATGACCCGATTTGGTGATGTTGATGTGTTAGCTTTGGGGGAAAAGTCGAATAGGGAAGATATTAAGGCTTTAGGGCCGAATAGGGACGTGTAGATGCGATTTTGTAGCCTTGTGAAGGCTGGAGATTTGTGATCTTTCGTTTCCAGGAAGCTACCGCCAGGAGGTAATAGTTATCATCGACGATAGCTTCTAGGTTACTTTTGTGGAGTGCTTCCGATCACCGTTATTGTTAGTGAGAATCTTGTTAATGCTTGTGTACTATCCTAAGCGATTTGTGAATGATTAGATTGGGGTATTGATCAATTCGTTAATGATGGAAGGGAATAGCGGCATGATATTATAATACGTGTTAAGCATGAATGTAGGATCTTTGGGTGTAGACATCTCGATAGGAGAATCTATATTAGGATGTTGATCATGTGATTCGAGAAGACGTATAGTGAATTAGTGATGCTACATTGTGCTACGTCGGAATAGGGCGTGATGTTATAATTAAATAAAAAAGGGTTAGAGCCCTAGTGAGTCATAAAGGACTTTAAGTGATGCATGGGTATGAACTCGGTATGAAAAAGGGTATGTAGACATGACCTACCGTGCTCTCGGTTAAGGGAAAGAGTCTATCACCATGACTATCTGTGCGTTTACCGTGCATGCTATTTGATTGTGATATTTGTTGGGGAAATGATTCATCTTAACCCCTAGAAATGAGTAGAAAATGAGTCCTCAGAGTGAAAAATTAGTTTAAGTAAATATGCGTCGAATAGTAATCGACGCAACGTCGAAGTGAAGTCGACGTGCCTCTCAAAATGAGTCGAAGTAACTCTAAACAGAATTCAACGTAACCATAATCGACGTAACTCTGATTTCTAATCGACGCACGTCGATTTCTATGACATTCAAAATCGCGTCAGATCTCTTTTCTTTCTTTCTGTAGATCTGAATTTATGGAATTATATTATTCTCTTATAGCCGTTCAGAATTAAATCTTTCCTTCTAATTGATTCTTGGCTAATTTGATTAAGATTATTATGGATGTTATTTGAAAATTGAATGACTTATTTCCTTCTACAGAAATATTAATTATGGAAGATCTCTCTCTTACCATTTCTTTGTGAGCTAATTGATTATTCTCCTATAGCAATATTTTTGAATAAACAGAGCTATAAATACACAAGGAGGTCGGCAAAGAAAAAGAACAAGTGATCGATCCACTCCATTTCTGAAAAAGAGGAAAAGCTCCCAAGAGAGAAGAAAGAGAAAATTGAGAAAAGTGAAAGAGTGCTGCAGCAAGAAAAAGCCTTCTTCTTCTTCTACTACCTTCTGAAGTCATACTGCTGCAAATTTCTGCAAGCTCTCACTAAAAGAGAGAAAGGCCTACAATCTCCTTCTCACTATAGAAAAGAGATTACATTCATTATACTTGTGCTTCTAATCTTCTTGCTAGGAAGAAGATTCCTTCTTGCATAAATTGTTTCTTATTCTTGTTCTTCTTCTTGTTCTTATTCTTCTTCTTCTTCTTCTCATTCTTATCCTTATTTCATTTTCAATAGTGTAAAAGAGTTTTAAGAATCTCTCTTCAAAAAATTCAGTTGTAGTGGTTCTAAGAGTCTCCTTATCAAAAGACTCGGGCTGGTTCTAAGAGTCTCCTTATCAAAAGCTCAGGCTGGTTCTAAGAGTCTCCTTAACAAAAGACTTAGTGCAAGATAGTGAATTCCTACCAAGGGGGTAGAAGAGTGGACTACCCAAAGTTTGGGGAACCACTATATTTCTTTGTGTTGTGCTGTGATTTTCTTATTGCTATTTCTTTCTTTATTTGCTTAATTCTTGTTTGGTGTGTGGGAAGTTTAAATCTGTGAATATTACACATATATATAAATATATTTGTTAACTTTGCACAAAATATTTTTAAATCTCTATTCACCCCCTCTAGAGAATTCTAATGTGGTTAACTGTGCACTTTCAATTGGTATCAGAGGTAGGTTGATCAAAAAGGGGTAACTCCTTGATCAAAAAGATCCTACCTCATATATATATTTTTCTAAAAAAAATTTATGGCACAAATCAAAGATTATGTTTCCACCAAACCTCCAATTTGCAACCTTGAAAAATTTGCACTTTGGAAAACAAGAATTAAAATTTATTTAAACTCTATTGATGGATAACTATTTGATGTTATTATGACAGGTCCTCCTAAGCCATTCAAGAAGGACTCAAGTGGAGAGGTCACACAAACACTTGCTCCAAGGGCTGAATGGACAGATGAAGAAAAGAAAGCTCAAGCATGTGATGCCAAGGCTATGAATATATTAGTCTCAACCCTCTCAGATGAAATCTTCCAAAAGATTGCTGAATGTGGGTCAGCTAAGGAAATATGGGAAGCTCTCACTAAAATGGTAGAAGGGAGTGCTGATGAGAGAAAGGATAAAAAGGCATTAATCATCTCTCAATATGAAAACTTCTAGAAGAAAGATAGTGAAAGTGTTGCTGACATGTATGCCAGATTCAGCCTCATAATAAATGAGTTAAGAACACTTGAGAAGGACATATCTCTCACTGAGATAAATGACAAATTGCTAACTTGCTTCCCTAGCTCTTGGGACTCAAGAATCTGGCCAATTAGAGACTACAGAAGCCAAAAAGAAATCTCAACAGATGTCATGTTGGGTAAATTAAGATCTTATGAACAGTTGTTGAAAACAAGATCTGAGAAAGAAGAGAAAGAAAAGACTCCTTCACTCTCAAAGGAAAAGAATATTGCCTTAAAGGCTACTGCAGGTGAACCCTTTACAAGTGATGAGGAGCTGATCAGTCTACTGGCCAGAAGATTCAAGAAGTGGATCAAAACAGAAGGATCTAGAAGGAGAGACTCAAAAACCAGGTATGACAAAACTCCTACTAAAGAAATTATATGTTACTCTTGCAGGAAACCTGGACACATTGCACCTGAATGTCCTAAAGAGATCAGTAATAAGAAAGATCTGAAAAGAACAGATCAAAAGAAGAAGAAAGAGAAAGGATTCATTGCTCAATCATGGAGTGATTCAGAATATGAAGGAAGTACCTCATCTGAAAATGATCAAGAAGAGGCTAAGCAAGAGGAAACCTGTTTGATGGCTACTGAGAAGCCTGAAGATAAATCTCTGGTAAATATATCTGATGATATAGATTTTTCTTCTACTGATTTCAAAAATAATTTCAAAGAATTTTGTTTAGATCAAGTCAAATCTGAGAAAGAAATAAAAAGACTAAGAAATGAATTGAACAATCTCAAACAAATGGATACACAATATAAAAACTATGAGCTCAGTCAAGAACTCTCTAGATCAGAGGAGCAACTAGATAAAATCAATACTGAAAATCAAACACTGAGAAATGAGCTAGCAAAGGCAAAAGTCTTTGAAGATTCTCTAAATGGCAGAAGTCAAAAGCTCAAGAATATCTCTGAAAATCTCACTGATAGATTTAGACAACTAGAGCTTAATACTGATTTAGAACCCAGACCTCAATCATCCAGCAAATCTGTTTGGAGACATCCTATCCACTTCACTAGGAAGAATAATCTGATAGGAGAAAATTCACAAGAAAATCCAAAAACAACTACTGTTTTTAATAAAAATGATTTCACTATATATGAAGGAATCCTAGATAAATATCCTCAGAAAAGAAATAAATTTGCGTCAAGTTATTATCAACGTACGTCGAGTTCTACTCGACGCAACTTAAATGATGCATTGATTTCTAATCAACGCATACACCAAAGTGCGTCGACTTCCAACCAACGCAAGTATGAACATACGTCGAATTCCTATCGACGCAACCAATCTGACATAAATCTCTCCTTTTCCAAAAAGTCTTCTCAATCCATTTCCTTTTATTCTAAATGCTATTTCTGTAATATTACCAAAGACTGTTGGTATGATAAGCCAACACTTCTAAAGAAGAAAGGGTACCTTGAAAGACCCACCTATTCTTTCATTGAACCTTTCACTGTTGGAAGGAAGGGACCCCAGCTTAGCAGGGTCCAAACTAATGTTTAAATTTTATATGCATGTGTATCACATCTTCAGGCTGGTGTGGTACTTGGACAGTGGATGCTTCATGCACATGACAGGGTACAAAAATCTATTAACCAACTTTGAGGATAGACTTGGACCACCAGTACTGACTTTTGGAGACTCTAGCTGTGGGCAAACCAGGGGCTTTGGAGATTTCAAAGAAGGGAAAGTAACCTTTAAGAATGTGGCAGTAGTCAAAGGACTAAAACACAATCTGATAAGTATAAGTCAGATATGTGACAGTGGTAAGTATGAGGTAAAATTTACCAAACTAGTTTGTCATGTTATTGATGTCATGACTGGTGCCATTGTACTCAATGGAATAAGAAAATGGAAGGTATATATAGTAGACTTTAGCTCCACACACACAGAGATTTGTTTGTTCAACAACATTATTGATAAAAGTGAATTATGGCATAGGAGGCTGGGCCATTTAAACTATTAAACCATTAGTGAATTAGCAAAGAATAACCTAGCCAGAGGCCTACCAAAGGGTAGGTACTCTAAGGATTCTCCATGTAGACCTTGCCAACTAGGAAAACAGACCAAATCATCCTTCAAACCAATTGGTAAAGATGACTCCCCTAGGATTCTCTACTTACTGCACATGGATCTCTTTGGACATATATCCACTCAGAGTTTAGGTGGAAAGTCTTATACCCTAGTCATTGTGGATGACTACTCTAGATATAGCTGGTATTCTTTCAAAGGGCTAAGTCTGAAACCCACAAGATTCTCTCAAGATTCATAAGACAGATCCAATCTGAATTCAATACTCATGTTTCCATTATCAGAAGTGATCATGTGACTGAATTTGAAAATCAGTTAATCTGTAGTTTCTGTGAGGATGAAGGTATCAAACAAAGCTTCTCAGCACCTAGAACTCCTCAACAAAATGGAGTTGCTGAAAGAAAGAATAGAACCTTAATTGAATCAGGAAGTACCTTGCTTGTAGAATCAGGATTACCAAAAACCTTATGGGCTGAAGCAGTCAACACTGCAAACTATGTTCTGAATAGAAGCCCCATACACAAAATTAAGCTCCTAGCAGACATAGTAGGAAAAATACTACTATGCAAAATCTCTGCCCATGATGCAGTGCCCAAGCAGCAACTGAACATTATGGGGGCCCTTGTGCTGAAAAAGAAGATTGACTGGGCCAATTGCTCGCTAAAGATGATAGGCTACAAAAATTCTCAAAAGGAGAATGTCTTTATGAGGATCATGAGCCAAGTACTCAGGCACTCCTATCCTGACCTATGTAGGTCAAAAGATATTGCCATTCCCCCTGGCAAAAGAATATCCATAGCACTCTTCTCCAAATGGGACAGGCAGATCCCAAAGCCTGGATCCCAGCCTGAAAGACCCTCTTCACCACCTGCTTCTCCTCCTCCTATGGACTCATCTGTTCAACCCACCTCTATTCCTCCTCCTCCTACATCAAACACATCTCATCTTCTTACCACAACCATTGATCTCAGTAATACAGTCATTTCTCCACCTTCATCTCCTCCACCATTATCTCCTCCACCAACATAACCTGAACCATCCTAAATCCACACAAGCACTCCTTCTCCAGTGCATTCAACAAGCAACCCATAAATTTCAGGACATGCTTGATGGGCACTGCTCCCAACTTCACTCCTCCATCATGCACATGCAAACCCAAATAGATGGGGTCAATGCTTCTGTGCAAAGCCTGAAGTCCTCTATCTCTTCATCTAGGGTCACTAAGTCTTTCTTAACCTCCTTAGCTAAGAAGGTCAAGAAGGGCTAAAAGTTAGATAAAGAGCAGCTCTCCAGTCACAAATCTCACTCACACAAATCCCCTCCAACATCAAAATCTGATAGTCCTGCTCTGCTTAAGACCATTGGGAATGAAAAAGTACCTAAGCTACATACTCATGAACAGATAACAAATGTACTTTTTATAGCAAGAGAAGCTGAACAACAAGTTGTTGTATTTCAAAGGGAGGCAAGTAGAGTAAAAAAAGATGTTGAAAAGCAAGCTGTTGAAACAACAAGAGAACTGAAGGATCCTTCAACTCAGGGGGAGCCAGATGCTGATATGGCTGAAGCTAATACTGAAACTGAAAAAGAAACTGAGAAGGAAGCTCAGGGTCAGGGGGAGCTACATAAAGATACCATCATAACTAATGTAGAAGTTGAAAAAGAAAAAGAACTGAAGGAACCCTCAACTCAGGGGGAGCAGACTGCTTTAAATCAGGGGGAGCTGAATGAACATCCTGCTACTGAAGAGCATGAAGAGGAAGGGCAACTCACCCCTATAAGAAAACCTGATCTCCCTTTAGTATTCTCTAGGAAGAGAAAAACTCATCCTACTCCTCCTAAGTAACTTTTTGCAAACAACATAAGTAGTTTACAATTTTGATTCTTATTCTCTGAAAATGATTTTGTATGTGAATATACATGTCTTTCTTTTCTTCTGATTTCCTAATATATCTCTTTCTATAAATATGCTTTGATATGTTGATTAAAGCTGGTAAAATTTCTCTCTGATCAGGGTTAAGACAAATAGGGGAGATTGTTGGGGAAATGATTTATCTTAACCCCTAGAAATGAGTAGAAAATGAGTTCTCAGAGTGAAAAATTAGTTTAAGTAAATATGCGTCGAATAGTAATCGACGCAACGTCGAAGTGAAGTCGACGTGCCTCTCAAAATGAGTCGAAGTAACTCTAAACAGAATTCGACGTAACCATAATCGACGTAACTCTGATTTCTAATCGACGCACGTCGATTTCTATGACATTCAAAATCGCGCCAGATCTCTTTCCTTTCTTTCTGTAGATCTGAATTTATGGAATTATATTATTCTCTTATAGCTGTTCAGAATTAAATCTTTCCTTCTAATTGATTCTTGGCTAATTTGATTAAGATTATTATGGATGTTATTTGAAAATTGAATGACTTCTTTCCTTCTACAGAATATTAATTATGTAAGATCTCTCTCTCTTACCATTTCTTTGTGAGCTAATTGAATATTCTTCTATAGCAATATTTTTGAATAAACAGAGCTATAAATACACAAGGAGGTCGGCAAAGAAAAAGAACAAGTGATCCACTCCATTTCTGAAAAAGAGGAAAAGCTCCCAAGAGAGAAGAAAGAGAAAATTAAGAAAAGTGAAAGAGTGCTGCAGCAAGAAAAAGCCTTCTTCTTCTTCTACTACCTTCTGAAGTCATACTGCTGCAAATTTCTGCAAGCTCTCACTAAAAGAGGGAAAGGCCTACAATCTCCTTCTCACTATAGAAAAGAGATTACATTCACTATACTTGTGCTTCTAATCTTCTTGCTAGGAAGAAGATTCCTTCTTGCATAAATTGTTTCTTATTCTTGTTCTTATTCTTCTTCTCATTCTTATCCTTATTTCATTTTCAATAGTGTAAAAGAGTTTTAAGAATCTCTCTACAAAAAATTCAGTTGTAGTGGTTCTAAGAGTCTCCTTATCAAAAGACTCAGGCTAGTTCTAAGAGTCTCATTATCAAAAGACTCAGGCTGGTTCTAAGAGTCTCCTTAACAAAAGACTCAGTGCAAGATATTGAATTCCTACCAAGGGGGTAGAAGAGTGGACTACCCAAAGTTTGGGGAACCGCTATATTTCTTTGTGTTGTGCTGTGATTTTCTTTTTGCTATTTCTTTCTTTATTTGCTTAATTCTTGTTGGTGTGTGGGAAGCTTAAATCTGTGAATATTACACATATATATATTTGTTAACTTTGCACAAAATATTTTTAAATCTCTATTCACCCCCCTCTAGAGAATTCTAGTGTGGTTAACTGTGCACTTTCAATATTCTACCTTCACCATGAGTGCGATGATTGTTCCCATGTTGGTGAATGAGTCCCCGTGGTGTGAGTATCCATATGTGTAGGTAGGGTCCCAGTGGGGTTAGTTTAATTGATTAGGACTTCCTGTGCTTGGTGGACGAGTCCCCGTGGTGTGAGTATCCATGTGCGGGTAGGGGTCCCAGCAAGGTTAGCGAAATTATTTATTTCAGAAATGAGGAACTCCGTGTTTGGTTGACGAGTCCTCATGGTGTTGTTTTATCATGTGCGAATATGGGTCCCAGTGGAGTTTCCGGAACGGGTTGATATTAAAGCTAGGGTGTGTGTGTACCCTATTGTATGTGTGCAATGTGCACCATAGGTGGCATTGATTTGTGTTTGACTAATACTTGACTAACTTATTAGTATTCGATAAATATTGTAGACTATTATGAGAACTTTTTTATTGATGCATAAGATGTCTTGTGGAGTATTGTGGTGCTTTTATCAAAGGTGTGCAGATATTGGGAGGTACCGCCGAGAGATAGCCCTGCCACCGGCGATTGCTCTCAGACAGTAGTTTACCTTGTTGCTTGGTTTCTTTATTGAACAACTCTCTTGCTTAACTTACGGATTTCCTTGCTTATATATAGAGTGTTGACTTGTAGGGTGATGTAGTTCCCCAAGGTCTGACTCGCATTTTCCCGCTCATGTGATTTGTTTGCAGAGTTTGGATCGGAGGCGATTGTTTGTTAGCTTACATAAAAGAAAAACCTCATGAAATGTTTTACTTTTATAACTCATGTACCCTCTTTTGTTGTACCGACCTGCGAGTCATATTTGCTTGTACTCTCCTCATTGTGATGTAAAACCTTAAGGATGAGGACTCTCTTTTATTTAATAAAATAGAATGTGGATAGTTTCTGAATTTTCTTCTAGTTTTCGTTGTGCTAAGTAATCCAATTTCCTTAAGGTTTGTTTTTTATCACTTTATAATACTATACTCGCAACGATTATATGTTGTGGGTCTGACCGGACTCATATTTTACAGTCATTGCAGGCGGGGTGTTACAAGCCTAAAGTGGCACTACCTCAGATGTTATGGGTTAATTGGGTCATTACAATGCTTCTCCGAACCCGCCATGATGATATTGGTTATGGAGGAGGGTGTTGTAGGTGGCTAGTGTCGAACCCGGGATTGTTTATGGAGGTCGAGATGAACACCTTACTAGATGGAGAGATTGAAATATTGACAAATCAGAGGCCCAACACTTATTCAAGAACCTGAGTGTTCTCCCTCCTTTCACCATCTAACCCTTGCAAAAAGAATGAATTTCCATGGGATTGATGATTTTGCCCCCAATATGTTACCACAACATTGCAGGGTAAGGTTTGCATACATTTCACCCTTGTGGCCCTTCCCCGGACCCTCGCTACGCGGGTTTGCTTCGTGTACCGGGCTGCCCTTTTTTTGTTACCACAATACACATGTAGATTCTTGCCAACTAACATCCTCATAACTCGTGGTTGAATCGCGCGATTGCTTACTTATCAAGTAGCTAAACTGCTTGAATCACGCGATTGCTTACCCCTACAATCGGTTATATTGCACCTGAGGTACATGGGCGTATCCAACTGCATGTGTCTTGAGACGATGGTTCGTTACTAGGGTGAGCATGCCATATCAAACAATCATGATGGGCGAGCAACTTCTTAGAGCATGTAGCAGGTGAGGTTGGCTTGGCGATAATTTTGCCGTCGTAACCACCGTAACCACCTGACGGGCGAATCACGCTGGCTGATTTGGAGCACACGGATCGCCATTTTTCGTAGATGACCGTCTCGCCCTTCGGGCAGTTCAGGCAGCTTTGTTGAAGGTGAAAAAGGCGACAAGCGGGCTGTAATCTGAGAAATTAGAAAGATAAAAAGTGAGCGTGCCCGGAATGTGGAAGTGTTCTGAGCGAACAGAGAGGCGTTCTGAGCGTGCTGAGCGCGGGAGCGTCCTGTGGCGAACGGGGAAATGAGAAGTCGCGCCCCAAAGGGGGAACTGTACTTCTTTTATTCTTTCGGACTTGTACTGGGCATAAGCCCCTTTCTCTCTTTCTTTTCTTGTACTCATTGATGGACAGTTTTCATTTGAATATATATACATATACAGATGCGTGTGATTGTGGACTTATGTGCTAGTTTTACTTCTTATCTCTTGTTGGCCTAGTTGATCGTCCTTGCCGGCAAGATCGGCGTCTTGCGGAGATGGCTAACTCGTGTGCTAGCATCACCGTAAGACGGCGCTTCTGGGCATAAGATCCGGGAACTCTCCTGGTGCGGGAGAGGGATCTTACAAATGGTATCAGAGTGGCCGGGCGCTCCGCAGGACCCCCTGCAGGAGAGGGGGCGGTCTGGCTGCATCCGCACGGGGCGTGGCCGCACCCCTAGAGGGGTGCGGAGGCGTGACCGCACCCGAGGATGGGTGCGGCTAGGCCGCACCCCTAGAGGGTTGCGGCTGGGCCGCACCCCTAGAGGGGTGCGCCTGGGTCGCACCCCAAGTGGGGTGCGCCTGGGCCGCACCCCATGTGGGGTGCGCCTGGGCTGCACCCCTAGAGGGGTGCGGTTAGGCCGCACCCCTTGGGGGGGGGGGGGGGGGGGGGGGGGGGGGGGGGGGTTCGGCGTGTAACATCCCCCAAACTGCTAGACCCCTAAGTTGGTTTTGTCATGACTGGGTCACAACAAAACCATAGGAAGAACCTTTTTGAACCTAAGAGCTTAGGAAAGGAGGAGGAAGCCACTTTGGTCTGCAAATAGCAATTCCCATCTTCCAAGCTTGGGATTGGAATTTAGGGCTTCAACCTAACCCTTGGACCCCACCATAGTGTCCCTAACCCTTTAGAGGTCCCCTTAGGGCACCTTGGGCCCATTGAAGTCAACCTAAGAGGCCAATTTGACCAAAGTCAACATAAACCCTCAAATTGGTCAAAGTAGCCCATTTAGAGCCAATCAACCCTCACCATCTCAAATTGATCACACTCCTAGGTTTATAATACCATTATAGACCTAATGGACCCAAAAGCCCCATCATGGGACCCCCAGGGGTGCAAATTGACCAAAATGCCCTTTTTAGGTCAAAATGACCTTTCTTCTCAAAGTACCCCAATTGACCTTCACCACATTAAATTGACCTCACCCATAGGGCTATCATGTCATAGGGGAGCTAGTGGACCAAAAAGCCCCATGACCAAGTCAACCCTAGGGCTCAATTTGACCAAAGTCAATCTAGCCTATTTTGGTCAAATCATCTTAGATTGGGTCAACCAAGAACCATATGACCAAATTGACTCCACCATTAGTTCCTAAACTTAATTTAGAACCTATTGAACCCAAAAGCCCCATCCTAGGGTTCCCCAATTGACCAATTTGGCCAAAAGTCAAAATTGCCCAATTTAGGTCAAAATGCTCAAACCTAACCCAATCTCTTTGGGCTAGCTCAATTGGATGGTCAATCAGCCCATGTGGACCCTCACTAAACTCAGGAGAGAGGGTAGAAACCGACCATGGTGGTTAGGAGAGAGAAAATGGGGGTTTCACCATTTTTGGAAGAGAGAGAAGAGGCCATTCATGGCCATTAAGAGGTTTTACCTCTTAGCCTCCCCAATTGATGCCTCCATTCAACTCCTCAGCCGATTAGGAGGAGTTTCCATCAGTTACAAAGGGGGATTAAGGCAGGGAGAGGAAGAGGGGGTCGGTCCTTGATGTAACCGAAGGGGGGCTTTAATGGCAATGATGTTTAAAGCCATCACCACCCCCAATCGAACCCCCCTTCACCTTCAGTGACCTGAGAGGAGAGAAACCCCCTGGTTACCTGGAGATTTCGTGCACTGTAGGAGGGAATTGGCATGGCTTCTCAACCGGCGACAGCTCCCATGGTGTACTCAAGGTTGACTCGACGGCAAGCCCTCCAGCAGGTCCCGTTCTCCTCCCTGAACTCTAAGGGTTAGATCCAAATCGACGGCGGCTCGATCCGTGGCCAATTGGCCGGGAATCAAGCCGGCCTTGCCCCCCGTTGATCGGGTTGGGCTTCCTCTCCCAGATCACGATTCCGGCCACCTCCGGCCGATCAAACACCGCTCATCGCCGGCCCCCACCTCAACGGAGGTGGTGGTGGCGTTGGTCGGCCGGGGCGGCGCTCAGGTGGCCGGGAAATCATCGCTCAAGGTGGCCCAGGCGCGGTAAATCTCAGCCGCTGACTCATTGGGGACGATGACCCAGCGCCCTCCGATCTGCTTTAGGATTCGTGCTAATTTAATTCAACCCTTATTAATTCTGTGATTAAAATGCAGCCCCTATTTAAATCTGGGAAAAATAGTTAGAGGCCGAATCATGAAAAGTGGTCAACATAGAAAATGTAGCCCTTTGAGTCTAGTTTCATACAAAATTGAAATCACTCAATTTGGAGTCCTGGTTAGGGCTCAGCACTCATTCTAGTGGAGGCTGTCTTTGGGGCTAATCAGAACTCATTTTTGATGCCCACCCCATTATATAACTCCAATTGACTTGATTTTTGGGGTGTAGTCTAGTCTTGTGCATACCTAGATCATGTCCAAAGATCACAAGGATTGGTGAAGTTTTCTTCTTAATTCTTTGGAAAGACCAATAATCCTAGTTTAACCTAATTAGGTGTCCTAAACACCTCAAAACCCTTCCAAACTTGGATGGGTGGTCCTAAGGGGTATGTTTAGGCCTTGGTTAAAATATCATGATTTATGGAGTTGTTTTGGTAGGGCATTCCACCAAAATAGCCTTAGGCTCCCTAGGTTTGGGCAAAACTTTGGGTGAGTGCCCCCACCTTTCCACAAGGTCTTTTGGCTCCATATTTGGGGTGCACCTCACCCTCCCCCATGCCAACCTATGGTCCAAGTTTGGTGGCCATTGGAGGAGTTTTGCCCTAGTAAATCAAAAAGGGGCTAAATTGCTATTTGCACCCCAAATAGGTACCCATTGGAATTCCACCCCTCACCAATTATTGGTAGGATCTTAGGTGGTCTTCCACTGACCTATGGTCAGTATAGTGAGTGGTATGGGTATGGGCAAGGTAGGGAGACCTTTGAGTCTAGTTTCTCTTAAAGGTTATGTTTAGGGCAAAAGTAAACATAAGAGAACTTTGGAGTGTGGAGGGGTTTCCTCCCACTGATTGATGGGGTGACCTAGGTCACTGCCTTGGGAGGTATGAGACACCTCAAGGAGTAGCTTTGAGTGGATTTGGAGATGCCTAGACCCTAACCCTAGGATAAACCCTTAAGGGGTGCAAATAGGGGTCAATGAAGGGAGTAGGGTCAAACCCTAGTGGTTTGACCTAAAGTTTTGGTGGGTAGGTCTTAGTGACCAGAGAAGACTCCCTTGTGAGTTTGAAGAGATTTGGAGTTGTCTAACCTAGGTAATAAATCCTTGGGTAGATTTGTAAATAATTGGAATTTGGGGTTCTAGGAAGAAATAACAATTAGGGAATCATCATCTTCTGTCACCCCCTTGTTTTTGAGGTTATAAATCTCTGGAGTTCCCACTAGAGCTATTGGAGAAGGTTAGACCCTAACCCTAGGCTAAACCCTAAAGGGGTGCAATTAGAGGTTAATGAAGGAAGAGGGGTCAAACCTCAGTGGCTTGACTTGAAATTTTGGGTAGATGGCCTTAGTGACCAGAGACTGCTACTGTAGGAGTTGGGAGGGATTTGGAGTTGCCAATCATAAGTAATAAACCCTAGGGTAGATTTGTAATTATTTAGGGTTTGAGGTTTTAGGGAGAAACAGTATTTATCAATTTACCATCTTCTGTCATAACCATGGTTTTAATGTCATATATCTCTGGAAGAATTGGTTGGAACATGAGTAAACTCTTGGAGGGTTAAATTGTAATATTTCACATTGTGGGCAATTTTTGGGATGATCAATTTTAGGATATTAAATCTCTGAAATTGCATGAAACTTTGCTGGTTTCCTTTTTATATCAATATGTATCCACTGTAATTTTCTCATAATTAATAGATCAATATTTTTGGTACCCCTAGTTCATTTTGGAAGAAGTTGCAAATATATCCTTGGATGTAATTACAAATATGCCCTCTGGGGAACATGGTCAAACTTTGTAGGACTTAATATTATATCATGATACACCACTGTACCAATTTGCAAAAGGTTCAGAGATCATATGAGGGTACCTCCTTTGTAAATTATTGATAATTATTGTGTTTTGGAATTTCTAAAAATAATAAATCTTGCTGGTTTTCCCTAAAACTTTATATCTACTGTTTATTAGGTACCCTTGATTTATGAATAAATTGGAGTGGGCATTGGAGGTCAGAAAAATATACTTGTAGTTCAAACCTTAGTAATATGGCCATTTGGAAAATTATTTAAAATACAATTATTATTGGAAAATTATGAAACCCTAGATTTGGTCTGAAGTAGGTAGTATGGGTCCCCAGTAAATCCCTTGGGTCAAGAAGTTGGATATTTAGTGTACCTCTCTTCATGAGCATCAAAACGTTTAGGGTGGTCTGCATTTAGCAATTTGACAACTTTGGGGTTAGAGGTCAATCTGGTTGTCTTGGGTCTGAAGTGATGAAGGATGGGTGGTAGCCTTGTATTATGTATGGGTCTCTAGAGAAGTTGGGGTTTGGTAAGTCTTAGGGTGGTGGGGTGCCACCCTCGGCTAGGTCGTCCGGGAATTGACGAAAGATCGTCTTTTCTTGTTAGCGTCTTTTAGCACCTGAGTTTCTAAGGCAAGAAAGTCACTCTGAGAGTGTGTTTATGGAAGTCTAGCCGGTTTAGTCCGGTGACCTTTTGTTTCTGAGATATTTATTGGTGACGGGCGGGTTAGCCCGGGGAGCTTGTAGCTCGGTATTGTTGGAAGATAATTTGCATGTGCATAAGGCGGTGGGTCCTTCGTGTTGGCGGTCGTTGCACCGACGTTAACACTTGGGCTCGGCAAGTGTGGTATTTACACTTAGCCATAAAAGTCTGGCGGTCCAGTCAGTAAGAGTACGCAGACGCTCCGCGGGCTTTGTGGAGGCGTACGATAGGTCTAGGTCGGGTAGTGCATATACCAACCTAGAGGTGGGCGAGGCCCAACCCACCGCTTCCGTTTGCCACTACGGGAGTATCCTGAGGAGTCTAGCTCGCTCCAAAAAGAGGGAACTAAAGGTCTATGCGCATAGAGTCGTAGTGGGTGAGTTGCACTTGTTTGATCACCGCATAATAACATACTTGCATGACATAGCATAATCATTGCATTCAACCCCTGACACCTATCGTATAAATTGGTATGGGACTTTTTATACGATAGGCCTTGCTAAACGACCCCTTGGTCTATAGGTTTGTATGGGCATTCCTATAAATCAATGGTTTATATTATAATACTTACTTGCCTCTACTTTTGCACTTTACTGTTTTCCCTTTACTTTACCCTGCTGTTTCTATTTTGTTTCATTTATATATATATAACACCTGTGTAGAGTAGATATTACCTTGTCACCTGCATTTGTTTCTACCCCTTGTTTGTCCTCCGCTTCCTCCTTCCCATCCGGTGCCTAGGAGCCCTGGGGGGAGGGGTGGGGAATTGGCTGAGTCTTTATGACTGACGGTCGGTGGACCTTATCATTTTAGGAGACCGCGGCGACGGAGCAGCACCAGAGGCCGGTGCAAATGGAGGCGGGACAGTCTAGCTCAGGAGCTCAGATAACAGGATCCGTGAGTGTTGTTTTAGTTGTTTTGCTTCCGCGAGTGAATCATGTAGTGAGGCCTTGATGTATTGGGCAAGGCCCTAGTTATCTTGTTTTCCTTTCTTTCAGTTATGGTTGTGGACATCTTTTGATGATTTATTTATATATGTGATGTGGACATGTTTTGCTTGCTTTATTCATGTTAGCTTACTTTTCTTGTGATCGATTTGGCCGGCAGGATCGGCGTTTTGTGGTGACGACCTTCCCGAGCGAAGGTGTCACCACAAAACGGCGGTTCTGGGCCTAAGACCCGGTGGTTTTTGCAAAAAAAAATATAGGGTCTTACAAGTGGTATCAGAGCGAACATCGATCCAAGGAAAAGAAGTCCACAAACCCTGGGCCACCCCGCGCGAGCTTAGTTTGCGGACAAACTAGCAGCGGAAGCAATGGTGTGCCCATAAGGGAAATCACATGTGAAAGTCCACTTATAACTGAAATGTTTCTTCCCTTTAGCTAAGTCCCTTATAAGTGCAATCTTTCTTGTGTAGCCGGCAACGGAACCTTCACCGCAGCATGGAGTCCCGCCGACTCCGAACGTCGTTCCACCACCACCGGCTCCGACCCCGTTCCAGCAGACGGAGTTGGGGCAGACTCTGACTGCCATCTTGGAGACATTCAGAGCACAGCAGGCACCGGCTCCTCAGCAAAACCCTGGGGCCAACTGGCTGAGCATCTTCCGGGGACTCTCCCCGCCAGCTTATATTGGGACGGAGACGGCTGTAAGAACTGAAGAGTGGGTGGACATTATGCAAGAGATGCTGTCAGGAATCCAGTGCCCGGTGGAGATGGAGGTGCCACTGGTGGTTTCATGCCTGGAATCCCATGCTAAGAGGTGGTGGAAGAGGTTCCTGGCTACATCGTACCCGGGATTAGAGGCAGCAGATGTTGCTTGGGATGATTTCAAAGCGGCATTGTTGGAGCATTTTGTGCCGCAGTCGGCAAGAGATGACTTGGAAGATAGATTTCTGCAGTTGCGGCAGGGGAGTAGATCAGTGCTGGAGTACCATCAGGAGTTCACTCACCTGTCCCGGTTTGCGGTATCCTACCAGCTGGGTGATGCAGGATATGCTAAGAGGTTCTATAAGGGCCTCCGTGATGAGTTGAGGCAGGCCCTCCTTTTCGTCTCCGATGGCAGCATGACAAAGATTTTGGAAATGGCAAAGAAGCTGGAGGGAGACCAGCAAGTTGTTCGTGGAAGGAAGAGACCCATGGAGGATCAGGGGAGAAGTGGCAGAAGAGATCAGCCGAGAGGCCGAGATGCTGGAGAAGGAAGGACGGAGGTCCGACCCCGTCAGGGGGAGAGGCAGGAACAAAGGGAGCCGGTAGTTTTGACTCCTCAGCCTCTGCAGATGAGGGAAATGCCAAGGATTGGAGGAGGTGGGCAACCTCCGGAATGCTACCACTGCCATCAGGTCGGCCACATCAAGAGGAACTGCCCCCAGAGGAATGCTCTTCCAGCACCTCAGGCAGCACCTCGGGGTCAGCATCTCGGGGGCCGAGGACGTGGTCGAGGCCGTGGATTTCAGGGTGACGATCGGAGGCACTACAGAGAGCAGGCTTATGCCTTAGATTTGGCCAGGCCCCGGGACCCGGCAAGGGTCATCGCAGGTACTGGTCGCTTTTTTTTAAATAGTTAATGTTTTGAAAGTTTCAGCTTTACCTTAGCTTTGAACCAATCGTCAAACCCTTCAGGTTTAGTTTCCATTTTCGGCAAACCTGCTTTTGCCTTGTTCGATACGGGTGCCTCGCACTCGTTCGTCTCGGCCAAGTTTATCGAAGACCTAGACCAAGTCAAGCACCTCAAAAGCGACTATAGGAGAGTGAGATTTCCAGACGGATCAGAGGTCTCAACAAATTTAGCATGCCTAATAAGTCTGGAGATTGGGGGAAGACTGTTCGAAGTCCCGGCAACTGTTCTGAAGATGAGGGATTACGACCTGATCCTGGGCATGAGTTGGTTGTATGAGAACCAGGCAAGGATTGATTGCCCGGCTAGGCGGATCGTGCTAGAGCATAAAGACGGTGTTGTGGTATTCGAAGGTACTCAACCTACCTCTCGTCTCTTTTTATCATCCATTCAGGCCGTCAAGGCCCACCTGCAGGGAGATGAGGTTTACCAGGTGCTCTTCGAGGCGACTGAAGTCAAGGACTCAGTGCCAAGTATCCCGGTAGTTCGAGATTTTGCTGATGTCTTTCCAGAGAAGCTTCCTGGGCTACCACCGCACCGCGAGAGGGATTTTCAGATTCAGCTGGTGCCAGGGGCCAAGCCGGTGTCCAAAGCTCCTTATCGGATGACCCCGAAGGAGTTGGTAGAGTTTCGGAGCCAGCTGCAGGAGCTGGTGGAAGCCGGGTTCGTTAGGTCGAGTTCCTCACCTTGGGGAGCTCCGGTGTTATTTGTGAAGAAGAAGGATGAGACGCTCCGACTGTGCATCGATTACAGAGCTCTGAATAGGCTGACGGTGCGGAACACGTACCCTCTGCCAAGGATAGACGAGCTCTTTGACCAGCTAGAGGGAGCCCACTGCTTCTCGAAGCTGGATTTGAGATCGGGATATTATCAGCTAAGGATCCAAGAGGAGGACATCCCGAAGACAGCTTTCAGCAGCCGGTATGGGTTGTACGAGTTCACGGTGATGCCGTTCGGGCTCACAAATGCACCTTCAGCATTTATGAGCTTGATGAATCGGGTGTTTGAGCCTTACCTCGACATCTTTGTCATAGTGTTCATCGACGACATCCTCATCTACTCGAGGACGGAGGAGGAGCATGCGCAGCATTTGGCACTAACCTTGGGGAAGCTGCGGGAGCATCGGTTATATGCTAAGTTCAGTAAATGCCAGTTCTGGTTGAAGGAGGTGGCCTTCCTGGGCCACATCATCAGTGGAGCAGGCTTGGCAGTAGATCCAGCAAAGGTTCAGGCAGTACGGGATTGGCCGCCGTTGAAGACGGCCACCGACGTAAGAAGTTTCTTGGGACTTGCCGGCTACTACCGGAAGTTCGTTCAGGGATTCTCTCAGATAGCCCTCCCGCTTACCGCTCTGACAAGAAAGGATGCTGTATTTTCTTGGACGCCGTAGTGCGAGACAGCTTTCCAGGAGCTGAAGGGTCGGCTCACTTCAGCTCCCATCCTTGCCCTTCCGTCGGGGAAGGAAGGATTTCAAGTGTATACGGATGCATCTTATCAGGGGATGGGTGCCGTTCTGATGCAGAACGGGCATGTGATAGCTTATGCCTCCCGCCAGTTGAAGGACCACGAGCGGAATTACCCAGTGCACGATTTGGAGATGGGAGCGGTCGTATTCGCTCTTAAGATCTGGCGACACTACCTCTATGGTGTCCACTGCGATATATTCTCAGACCACAAAAATCTGAAGTATGTTGATACGCAGAAGGAGTTGAATATCCGACAGAGGCGATGGGTGGAGTTCGTATCAGATTACCAGTATACGATGCATTACCACCCAGGGAAGGCAAATGTGGTAGCAGACGCTCTGAGCAGGAGAGCTACTACATCAGGAGCAGAGCCTAAGCTGATGGCCATGGAGTTGGTGCGAATGTTCGAAGATATGCGGATCTCCCTGGTATCTGAAGATGATCTAGAGCTATACAAGGAGTACCTAGCAGCGACTGGTGCCACTTATGACATTCGAGACCGCATCAGGGAACGGCAGAGACAGGATGCCAAGCTGGAGCCGATATTCAGAGCCTTGGAGGAAGGCTCAGCTAGAGATTATTCGATGAAGGGCGGCCTGTTGAGTTTTAGAGGTCGGGTGTATGTGCCGGCAGGAGATCAGATCCGGGAAGATATTATGGCAGAGGCTCACTGCAGTAAGTATTCAGTGCACCCGGGCATCACCAAGATGACGGCGGATCTGAAGAGGACCATGTACTGGCCGGGTATGAAGAGGGATATCATTTATTTTGTGACCCACTGCGAGACCTGCCAGCTTGTGAAGGCGGAGTGTCGGAACCCCGCAGGATTATTGCAGCCACTCCCAGTGCCGGAGTGGAAGTTCGACGATATAGCGATGGATTTTATTCATGGTCTTCCCCGATCTCGTACGGGGAATGACTCGATTTGGGTGATTGTCGACAGGCTGACGAAGGTGGCTAGATTCATTCCGATCAGGAAGGATGATTCAGTCAGAGTCTTGGTTCGAAAGTTTGTGGAGCAGTTTATCCGTTATCATGGCATGCCAAGGACGATAGTTTCTGACCGAGATGGACGTTTTACGTCAAGGGAGTGGAGATCAGTACAGGCCTATCTAGGCACCCGGTTGACCTTCAGTACAGCTTTTCACCCCCAGACAGATGGGCAAACGGAGCGCACCAATCGGACCTTGGAGGATCTTTTGCGTCTTTGCATTCTAGACCGTGGGGAGCCTTGGGAGAGACTGTTGCCGTTGGTCGAGTTCTCTTATAACAACTGTCACCAGGCTAGCATAGGCAGAGCACCTTACGAGGCATTATATGGACGGAGGTGCAGGACACCGTTATCTTGGATTCAGGATGAGGACCCCAAGGCTCTTGGCTCAGAGTTCGTGGAGGACACGGAGGCCCAGGTGAGGTTGATTCGAGATAGGATGCTGGAGGCCCAGAGCAGGCAGGCCAAGTATTACGATGCGCGTCACCGTATGGTGGAGTTCCAGGTGGGAGACCGGGTTTTCTTGAAGATACGTCCGATGCATGGAGTCTCGAGGGTTCGCGGCCGGAAGAAGCTCAGTCCAAGGTTTATGGGACCCTATAGGATCCTGGAGCGGATCGGCCCCTTGGCTTACAGACTGGAGCTACCGCCGGATTTGGAGGGACTGCATGACGTATTCCACGTCTCTTCACTTAGGAAGGCTTTACTTCGGCCTGAGCAGCAGGTGTCTACTTCTGAGGGGCCAGTAGCTACAGATCGATCGATTCACTTGGAGCCGGTTCGGGTAGACGACACAGAGCTACGAGTCTTGCGGCGCAAGAAGGTCCCACTGGTCAAGGTCCTGTGGAGGAATCATGGACAGGAAGAACATACTTGGGAGCCACTGGACTTGATGCAGCAAAAATATCCGCAGCTTTTTACGACAGGTACAACTTACTTTTCTGGGATGTTACAGTTTTTCCTCTAGTAGAAACCCCATAGGCTTGTCTGAATTTCGGGGACGAAATTTTTATTTTTATGTATTGGGATTTGTAACATCCCCCAAACTGCTAGACCCCTAAGTTGGTTTTGTCATGACTGGGTCACAACAAAACCATAGGAAGAACCTTTTTGAACCTAAGAGCTTAGGAAAGGAGGAGGAAGCCACCTTGGTCTGCAAATAGCAATTCCCATCTTCCAAGCTTGGGATTGGAATTTAGGGCTTCAACCTAACCCTTGGACCCCACCATAGTGTCCCTAACCCTTTAAAGGTCCCCTTAGGGCACCTTGGGCCCATTGAAGTCAACCTAAGAGGCCAATTTGACCAAAGTCAACATAAACCCTCAAATTGGTCAAAGTAGCCCATTTAGAGCCAATCAACCCTCACCATCTCAAATTGATCACACTCCTAGGTTTATAATACCATTATAGACCTAATGGACCCAAAAGCCCCATCATGGGACCCCCAGGGGTGCAAATTGACCAAAATGCCCTTTTTAGGTCAAAATGACCTTTCTTCTCAAAGTACCCCAATTGACCTTCACCACATTAAATTGACCTCACCCATAGGGCTATCATGTCATAGGGGAGCTAGTGGACCAAAAAGCCCCATGACCAAGTCAACCCTAGGGCTCAATTTGACCAAAGTCAATCTAGCCTATTTTGGTCAAATCATCTTAGATTGGGTCAACCAAGAACCATATGACCAAATTGACTCCACCATTAGTTCCTAAACTTAATTTAGAACCTATTGAACCCAAAAGCCCCATCCTAGGGTTCCCCAATTGACCAATTTGGCCAAAAGTCAAAATTGCCCAATTTAGGTCAAAATGCTCAAACCTAACCCAATCTCTTTGGGCTAGCTCAATTGGATGGTCAATCAGCCCATGTGGACCCTCACTAAACTCAGGAGAGAGGGTAGAAACCGACCATGGTGGTTAGGAGAGAGAAAATGGGGGTTTCACCATTTTTGGAAGAGAGAGAAGAGGCCATTCATGGCCATTAAGAGGTTTTACCTCTTAGCCTCCCCAATTGATGCCTCCATTCAACTCCTCAGCCGATTAGGAGGAGTTTCCATCAGTTACAAAGGGGGATTAAGGCAGGGAGAGGAAGAGGGGGTCGGTCCTTGATGTAACCGAAGGGGGGCTTTAATGGCAATGATGTTTAAAGCCATCACCACCCCCAATCGAACCCCCCTTCACCTTCAGTGACCTGAGAGGAGAGAAACCCCCTGGTTACCTGGAGATTTCGTGCACTGTAGGAGGGAATTGGCATGGCTTCTCAACCGGCGGCAGCTCCCATGGTGTACTCAAGGTTGACTCGACGGCAAGCCCTCCAGCAGGTCCCGTTCTCCTCCCTGAACTCTAAGGGTTAGATCCAAATCGACGGCGGCTCGATCCGTGGCCAATTGGCCGGGAATCAAGCCGGCCTTGCCCCCCGTTGATCGGGTTGGGCTTCCTCTCCCAGATCACGATTCCGGCCACCTCCGGCCGATCAAACACCGCTCATCGTCGGCCCCCACCTCAACGGAGGTGGTGGTGGCGTTGGTCGGCCGGGGCGGCGCTCAGGTGGCCGGGAAATCATCGCTCAAGGTGGCCCAGGCGCGGTAAATCTCAGCCGCTGACTCATTGGGGACGATGACCCAGCGCCCTCCGATCTGCTTTAGGATTCGTGCTAATTTAATTCAACCCTTATTAATTCTGTGATTAAAATGCAGCCCCTATTTAAATCTGGGAAAAATAGTTAGAGGCCGAATCATGAAAAGTGGTCAACATAGAAAATGTAGCCCTTTGAGTCTAGTTTCATACAAAATTGAAATCACTCAATTTGGAGTCCTGGTTAGGGCTCAGCACTCATTCTAGTGGAGGCTGTCTTTGGGGCTAATCAGAACTCATTTTTGATGCCCACCCCATTATATAACTCCAATTGACTTGATTTTTGGGGTGTAGTCTAGTCTTGTGCATACCTAGCTCATGTCCAAAGATCACAAGGATTGGTGAAGTTTTCTTCTTAATTCTTTGGAAAGACCAATAATCCTAGTTTAACCTAATTAGGTGTCCTAAACACCTCAAAACCCTTCCAAACTTGGATGGGTGGTCCTAAGGGGTATGTTTAGGCCTTGGTTAAAATATCATGATTTATGGAGTTGTTTTGGTAGGGCATTCCACCAAAATAGCCTTAGGCTCCCTAGGTTTGGGCAAAACTTTGGGTGAGTGCCCCCACCTTTCCACAAGGTCTTTTGGCTCCATATTTGGGGTGCACCTCACCCTTCCCCATGCCAACCTATGGTCCAAGTTTGGTGGCCATTGGAGGAGTTTTGCCCTAGTAAATCAAAAAGGGGCTAAATTGCTATTTGCACCCCAAATAGGTACCCATTGGAATTCCACCCCTCACCAATTATTGGTAGGATCTTAGGTGGTCTTCCACTGACCTATGGTCAGTATAGTGAGTGGTATGGGTATGGGCAAGGTAGGGAGACCTTTGAGTCTAGTTTCTCTTAAAGGTTATGTTTAGGGCAAAAGTAAACATAAGAGAACTTTGGAGTGTGGAGGGGTTTCCTCCCACTGATTGATGGGGTGACCTAGGTCACTGCCTTGGGAGGTATGAGACACCTCAAGGAGTAGCTTTGAGTGGATTTGGAGATGCCTAGACCCTAACCCTAGGATAAACCCTTAAGGGGTGCAAATAGGGGTCAATGAAGGGAGTAGGGTCAAACCCTAGTGGTTTGACCTAAAGTTTTGGTGGGTAGGTCTTAGTGACCAGAGAAGACTCCCTTGTGAGTTTGAAGAGATTTGGAGTTGTCTAACCTAGGTAATAAATCCTTGGGTAGATTTGTAAATAATTGGAATTTGGGGTTCTAGGAAGAAATAACACTTAGGGAATCATCATCTTCTGTCACCCCCTTTTTTTGAGGTTATAAATCTCTGGAGTTCCCACTAGAGCTATTGGAGAAGGTTAGACCCTAACCCTAGGCTAAACCCTAAAGGGGTGCAATTAGAGGTTAATGAAGGAAGAGGGGTCAAACCTCAGTGGCTTGACTTGAAATTTTGGGTAGATGGCCTTAGTGACCAGAGACTGCTACTGTAGGAGTTGGGAGGGATTTGGAGTTGCCAATCATAAGTAATAAACCCTAGGGTAGATTTGTAATTATTTAGGGTTTGAGGTTTTAGGGAGAAACAGTATTTATCAATTTACCATCTTCTGTCATAACCATGGTTTTAATGTCATATATCTCTGGAAGAATTGGTTGGAACATGAGTAAACTCTTGGAGGGTTAAATTGTAATATTTCACATTGTGGGCAATTTTTGGGATGATCAATTTTAGGATATTAAATCTCTGAAATTGCATGAAACTTTGCTGGTTGCCTTTTTATATCAATATGTATCCACTGTAATTTTCTCATAATTAATAGATCAATATTTTTGGTACCCCTAGTTCATTTTGGAAGAAGTTGCAAATATATCCTTGGATGTAATTACAAATATGCCCTCTGGGTAACATGGTCAAACTTTGTAGGACTTAATATTATATCATGATACACCACTGTACCAATTTGCAAAAGGTTCAGAGATCATATGAGGGTACCTCCTTTGTAAATTATTGGTAATTATTGTGTTTTGGAATTTCTAAAAATAATAAATCTTGCTGGTTTTTCCTAAAACTTTATATCTACTGTTTATTAGGTACCCTTGATTTATGAATAAATTGGAGTGGGCATTGGAGGTCAGAAAAATATACTTGTAGTTCAAACCTTAGTAATATGACCATTTGGAAAATTATTTAAAATACAATTATTATTGGAAAATTATGAAACCCTAGATTTGGTCTGAAGTAGGTAGTATGGGTCCCCAGTAAATCCCTTGGGTCAAGAAGTTGGATATTTAGTGTACCTCTCTTCATGAGCATCAAAACGTTTAGGGTGGTCTGCGTTTAGCAATTTGACAACTTTGGGGTTAGAGGTCAATCTGGTTGTCTTGGGTCTGAAGTGATGAAGGATGGGTGGTAGCCTTGTATTATGTATGGGTCTCTAGAGAAGTTGGGGTTTGGTAAGTCTTAGGGTGGTGGGGTGCCACCCTCGGCTAGGTCGTCCGGGAATTGACGAAAGATCGTCTTTTCTTGTTAGCGTCTTTTAGCACCTGAGTTTCTAAGGCAGGAAAGTCACTCTGAGAGTGTGTTTATGGAAGTCTAGCCGGTTTAGTCCGGTGACCTTTTGTTTCTGAGATATTTATTGGTGACGGGCGGGTTAGCCCGGGGAGCTTGTAGCTCGGTATTGTTGGAAGATAATTTGCATGTGCATAAGGTGGTGGGTCCTTCGTGTTGGCGGTCGTTGCACCGACGTTAACACTTGGGCTCGGCAAGTGTGGTATTTACACTTAGCCATAAAAGTCTGGCGGTCCAGTCAGTAAGAGTACGCAGACGCTCCGCGGGCTTTGTGGAGGCGTACGATAGGTCTAGGTCGGGTAGTGCATATACCAACCTAGAGGTGGGCGAGGCCCAACCCACCGCTTCCGTTTGCCACTACGGGAGTATCCTGAGGAGTCTAGCTCGCTCCAAAAAGAGGGAACTAAAGGTCTATGCGCATAGAGTCGTAGTGGGTGAGTTGCACTTGTTTGATCACCGCATAATAACATACTTGCATGACATAGCATAATCATTGCATTCAACCCCTGACACCTATCGTATAAATTGGTATGGGACTTTTTATACGATAGGCCTTGCTAAACGACCCCTTGGTCTATAGGTTTGTATGGGCATTCCTATAAATCAATGGTTTATATTATAATACTTACTTGCCTCTACTTTTGCACTTTACTGTTTTCCCTTTACTTTACCCTGCTGTTTCTATTTTGTTTCATTTATATATATATAACACCTGTGTAGAGTAGATATTACCTTGTCACCTGCATTTGTTTCTACCCCTTGTTTGTCCTCCGCTTCCTCCTTCCCATCCGGTGCCTAGGAGCCCTGGGGGGAGGGGTGGGGAATTGGCTGAGTCTTTATGACTGACGGTCGGTGATCCTTATCATTTTAGGAGACCGCGACGACGGAGCAGCACCAGAGGCCGGTGCAAATGGAGGCGGGACAGTCTAGCTCAGGAGCTCAGATAACAGGATCCGTGAGTGTTGTTTTAGTTGTTTTGCTTCCGCGAGTGAATCATGTAGTGAGGCCTTGATGTATTGGGCAAGGCCCTAGTTATCTTGTTTTCCTTTCTTTCAGTTATGGTTGTGGACATCTTTTGATGATTTATTTATATATGTGATGTGGACATGTTTTGCTTGCTTTATTCATGTTAGCTTACTTTTCTTGTGATCGATTTGGCCGGCAGGATCGGCGTTTTGTGGTGACGACCTTCCCGAGCGAAGGTGTCACCACAAAACGGCGGTTCTGGGCCTAAGACCCGGTGGTTTTTGCAAAAAAAAATATAGGGTCTTACACGGCGCTACCGCGTATGCTAGCGCGCGGTAGCGCCACGCGCGTAGTAACGGTAGCGCACCCGTTACCGTACACGGTAGTGCCTGCAGTTGCGCGCGGCATTGCCGCGCGCATGGTTGAGTGCGGCCTTGCGGCGCGTTCTGTGTGCGTCTTTGCACGGGCGGTTGGCTGTGGAGATGGTGGGTTTGACCCACTTTCCCACTCATCCCTCATTACTTTAGTGGTGGAGTGTGCTTTGTGAGTAACCGCTACTGGGTTTTGGACATATAGATGAGAGCCTAATGCCTATGTATGAATTCCTATCAAGAACAGGGGTATTAGTGGGGCCCACGGTGCATATATTTACTGTGCGGACCCCACAAAACACAAGACTTTTCCTGTATTTTATTGATCCAGACCGTGTTTTAGGTCCGAGTCGCGGACCGAATTTATGCTCGACTACATGTTATCTCTTCTAAAGTGCATGCAAAATAATATTTTTCATTTTTTCAATCACTATTTATATTCAATTTCTCTTGAAATTATTTTTTTATGGTGGTAGCTTAGTTAGGAGATGTAGGGATCACCACATTAGTTTGTAGGTGAACTCCATATATGGTCTAGCATATTCCTTTATTTCCTACTATTGTATATATTTGTGAACTCTCTGTGTTAATGTGTTCAAATACAAATAAATAGCTCGATATAAATCGAGCGAGCAAATTTTAGTTTCGCGCACGTAATCATGTTCGACGTTTGAAATTTCATTAGTCGTTAATTGTTATTTGAGAGTGGCATCCTCAAGTGGTTATGATTTGAACTGAAACAACATTCTTCTATAAGCACAAGATTAATTGCAAAAGATAATTTATGGATAAAGCGACTATTTGAAAATAGCGAGAATGTTCAAGGCAAACTCTTAGATAATTAATTAAATCGCATAAGATTATGCTACGAAATGGAGAAAGAGAGGAGAGAAGTTTACCCAGGCATATGCAAAACTATGGTTAGGAACGGTCCTTTAATTCAAGCACAACCACTCGTAGGCTGGAGTGTTGAGTTGATTTGGTTTCAAACATCCACCCACCCATGCATTCCACGTGATGTTACAAATAAAAAAAAAGAATCTTGACTTACCTGTAGCAGCCCATGTGCCAAGAAAGAAAAAAAGGAACTTTGATTTCTCCTCCATGCATGCAAATCACGAGGAAGTATTATAATATATATTTATATTATATATACATTACGGTGGCATGCATGAAGGTGGAGAGAGGCAAGCACCAACCAAGAACTGTGAAGAAGAGGATCACCACTCCTCTTGATCACGAGGCCGAGGGCCGTGGCCGGCGCCTTTCGGTGCCGGCGATCGCCGGAGCATGTCGGCGGGAGTAGGCCGGCGGATGTTGGTGCGGCGAGGCGGCGACGGGCTGCAACAAGTGCGGCAAGGCGGCGGCGGACTGCAATGAGTGTGGCAAGGCTGTGGCGGGCTGCGACGTGTGCGACAAGGCTGCGACGGGCTGGAGCGGGTGTGACGAGTTTATGATTGGCGGAGACACGATGGCGGGCTGCGTAGGCGCGGCAAGGCCAAGTACGTCTCGGTGGAGTGCTTCTCTGGTGGTGGTGGGTCGTCTAACGACGACGAAGGTTCGTTCTGTCACGAACCTTGTGCGTCCGATGTGCTAGCGGATTGCAGTTAAGATTGTTCTCTCTCCCGCGGATCGAGCGAGTCCGGCTTCTCCGCGGCGTTTTCTGTAACGGGCGTTGGTATACTTCTTCATATATGAATATTGCAGTTGAATATTTTTATATACGCAGTGCGTGGTTCAGATTGCCGTGCATTTTTGTGTCGCCCTGTATTAATTTGGTTGCGACCGGGGGATGGATTCCGTGTTATCCCCAACAAGTGGTATCAGAGGCAGGTTCTGTAGGCGACTGATTCGAAATTCGGCGAAGTTTTTAACTGCGGTGGGTGACGACTAGGTCCGCTCCCCATCCTTTCAAATTCGACCTTTGAATTAATCAGGTCTCCTAGTCATGCCAGAGGACAACCATGACAGGGAAGAACACAAATCTGAACAGTTTTTCAGTGAAGAATTTCAACGGTAGTGCGCGAGTTTGACCTATGGAGGATGCAAGTCCATGAGAGGGTCATGATGCATGTTGATATGTTACAGGGAGGAGACAATCTGTGGGAACACCAAATTGTGTTCAGAGGTTTTTTGTGTCAATTAAAGGCAGTTGGCGCAGATACGGAGGAAGACGTGAAGATCTTATCACTTCTTACCTCGCTCACAAAGACTTACCGGCCTTGGTGACAAAGCTCTTGTATGAGAAGGATACAATGGAGCTAGAGGAGGTCACGATCGCGGTGCTATCCAGATAGATGTCTAAGGGCCCTACTCCTGGGGGCGGTCACATCTTGGCAGCAGCGAAGGGTAAGGTGAGGCAGTTTGGCAAGGGATTGAGCGAGCACGATCTTGATCTAGGCCAAAGGAGGGTATGGTTTGTAACCATTGCAGACAGTGCGGTCACACAGGAGAGCGAGTTCGCAGCGTGCGAAAAGGCCTCGAGGCCAGGGTGCGGACTGAGTGACGTTGGGTCAGGGTGCAGAGTGATGATGTCCTCGCCATCATTGAGAGTCAGAGCGACTCTGACAGTTGGATGTTGAATCCCGGTGTGTCGCAACACAATTGCTATGATGCATCAATGTTTTGTTCTCTAGAGGTGACGACTCGAGTTACGAGGTCACGGGGACAGGGATGAGTGACATGAGGATGCATGATGGGGTGGTGCGCAAGCTTGAGAGGGTGCATATAATGCCCAAGTTGCGTAGGGATTCGACGTCGTTAAGCATATTGGACTTAAGTGGCTACAGTTGGGTGGCCTGGGTGGAGTCCTGACGGTGAAGTGAGGGTGTACCGTGCTCTTGAGAGCTGTGCAGTGCGGTAGTATATATCGGTTGATGGGGACCACGATGCGAAGTGGTGTACTCATGATTTCTGCGGGTGATATGGTGGATGGTCGAGGTGGTGCAGTGGATCGCCCTTCTGTGACTCTGATTTGGCGAGTCAGTTTTTGCGATCCGGGTGTGTCGACATCCCACAGGTAAACCAGAGCAGAGATGAAGTTCGACTTGCGACAAGTCGGCTGACGCCTCAGGCATGAGGTGGTGCTTCATGCAGATTGGTGCTTCGTGCAGACTGGTGTTTGGTGCAGGCATTGCTTCGTGCAGAGATGCTTTGTGCAGAAAGTGATGTTTGAAATCCAAAACAAGGTGGTGATTGTTGAGTTGATTTGGTTTCAAACATCCACTCACCCATGCACTCCACGTGATGTTACAAAAAAAAAGAGAATCTCGACTTACCTGCAGCAGCCCATGTGCCAAGAAAGAAAAAAAAGGAACTTTGATTTCTCCTCCATGCATGCAAATCACGAGGAAGTATTATAATATATATTTATATTATATATACATTACGGTGGCATGCATGAAGGTGGAGAGAGGCAAGCACCAACCAAGAACTGTGAAGAAGAGGATCACCACTCCTCTTGATCACGAGGCCGAGGGCCGTGGCCGGCGCCTTTCGGCACCGGCGATCGCCGGAGCATGTCGGCGGGAATAGGTCGGCGGATGTTGGTGCGGCGAGGCAGTGGCGGGCTGCAACAAGTGCGGCAAGGCGGCGGCGGGCTGCAATGAGTGCGGCATGGCTGTGGCGGGCTGCGACGTGTGCGGCAAGGCTGCGACGGGCTGGAGCGGGTGTGACGAGTTTATGGTTGGCGGAGACACGATGGCGGGCTGCGTAGGCGCGGCAAGGCCAAGTACGTCTCGGTGGAGTGCTTCTCCGGTGGTGGTGGGTCGTCTAACGACGACGAAGGTTCGTTCTGTCACGAACCATGTGCGTCCGCTGTGCTAGCGGATTGCAGTTAAAATTATTCTCTCTCCCGCGGATCGAGCGAGTCCGGCTTCTCCGCGGCGTTTTCTGTAACGGGCGTTGGTATACTTCTTCATATATGAATATTGCAGTTGAATATTTTTATATACGCAGTGCGTGGTTCAGATTGCTGTGCGTTTTTGTGTCGCCCTGTATTAATTTTGTTGCGACCGGGGGATGGATTCCGCGTTATCCTCAACAAATGGTATCAGAGCCAGGTTCTGTAGGCGACTGATTCGAAATTCGGGGAAGTTTTTGACTGCGGTGGGTGACGACTAGGTCCGCTCCCCATCCTTTCAAATTCGACCTTTGAATTAATCAGGTCTCCTAGTCATGCCAGAGGACAACCATGACAGGGAAGAACGCAAATCTGAACAGTTTTTCAGTGAAGAATTTCAACGGTAGTGCGCGAGTTTGACCTATGGAGGATGCAAGTCCATGAGAGGGTCATGCTGCATGTTGATATGTTACAGGGAGGAGACAATCTGTGGGAACACCAAATTGTGTTCAAAAGTTTTTTGTGACAATTAAAGGCAGTTGGCGCAGATACGGAGGAAGACGTGAAGATCTTATCACTTCTTACCTCGCTCACAAAGACTTACCGGCCTTGGTGACAAAGCTCTTGTATGAGAAGGATACAATGGAGCTAGAGGAGGTCACGATCGCGGTGCTATCCAGATAGATGTCTAAGGGCCCTACTCCTGGGGGCGGTCACATCTTGGCAGCAGCGAAGGGTAAGGTGAGGCAGTTTGGCAAGGGATTGAGCGAGCACGATCTCGATCTAGGCCAAAGGAGGGTATGGTTTGTAACCATTGCAGACAGTGCGGTCACACAGGAGAGCGAGTTCGCAGCGTGCGAAAAGGCCTCGAGGCCAGGGTGCGGACTCAGTGACGTTGGGTCAGGGTGCATAGTGAAGATGTCTTTGCCATCACTGAGAGTCAGAGCGACTCTGACAGCTGGATGTTGGATCCCGGTGTGTCGCAACACAATTGCTATGATGCATCAATGTTTTGTTCTCTGGAGGTGACGACTCGAGTTACGAGGTCACGGGGACAGGGATGAGTGACATGAGGATGCATGATGGGGTGGTGCGCAAGCTTGAGAGGGTGCATATTGTAACATCCCAACTTTGAAAAGGGGTACAGCCGGTTCAGTTAAACCCTTGGAGGAATCTAGGCCGGGTCATAAGGCAATCACGACCCGACCTTCACCACATAGAGGTGGTCATTTAGAGAAATGACTGTTTTAGGTAGCATTGTGCTTCGCCATAACACTGAAGTGGTATATTGAACATACGTACTCCGAATCGACTTCCGTCAGTTACGTTAGACTCGTATAGTTGACACGAGTGCAACGGAACTCGTTTCGTTTCAATCAGAGGTCATTTGGTGAAAGTGACCGTTTTGAGTATCGCAGCGCGTCACGACGACACAGTTTTAGAATATGGAGCATACGTGCTCCGAATCGACTTCCGTCAGTTACGTTAGACTCGTATAGTTGACACGAGTGCAACGGAACTCATTTCGTTTCAATCAGAGGTCATTTGGTGAAAGTGACCGTTTTGAGTATCGCAGCGCGTCACGACGACACAGTTTTAGAATATGGAGCATACGTGCTCCGAATCGACTTCCGTCAGTTACGTTAGACTCGTATAGTTGACACGAGTGCAACGGAACTCATTTCGTTTCAATCAGAGGTCATTTGGTGAAAGTGACCGTTTTGAGTATCGCAGCGCGTCACAACGACGCAGTTTTAGAATATGGAGCATACGTGCTCCGAATCGACTTCCGTCAGTTACGTTAGACTCGTATAGTTGACACGAGTGCAACGGAACTCGTTTCGTTTCGATCAGAGGTCATTTGGTAAAAGTGACCGTTTTGAGTATCGCAGCGCGTCACGACGACGCAGTTTTAGAATATGGAGCATACGTGCTCCGAATCGACTTCCGTTAGTTACGTTAGACTCGTATAGTTGACACGAGTGCAACGGAACTCGTTTCGTTTCAATCAGAGGTCATTTGGTGAAAGTGACCGTTTTGAGTACCGTAGCGCGTCACGCCGACACAGTTTTAGAATAATGAGCATATGAGCTCCGAATAGACTTTCGTCAGTTGCGTTAGACTCGTATAGGTGATACGAGCGCAACGAGACTCGTTTCATTGCAATCCGATGTCGTGTGAAGAAAACCACTATTTGGAGTAACGTCGAGCGCCACAACAACGCCATTTTAAAATATCGGGCGAACGGACTCGGAATCAACTTCGGATGCTTTCATTAACTTTGTATGGCGGGCACGAACAAAGAGACACACTCCGCACATTTTTCCCGCGCTTATTTTCAGAGTTATGAATACATATGTATGTAAATAATCATATACCTTGTATATATAGATTTATATATATATGAATATATATGCACATAAAAAAAAAACGAATCAGAAAAACAAAACCAGTGAAACCCTTAACTGGCGCAGGAAAACCATGGGCGGAAGCGGAAGGAAAACCATGGGCGGAGGAAATGGGAGAAGAAGCTCACCGGTGGAGTAATCAGATCTCCCTCCTGTCTGGAGGCATCGGGTTGGCCGGCCATGGTTATAAAAATGGCTTTCACGGCAAGGTCCCGGGGACACCTCTTCCTCCTCCTGCTCCTAGGAGCTCTGTCAGAACAGGGGCAGCAACTTCACCTTCTCCTCAGATTTGGGGGAGCTCTACCAAAAATGGGGGGTGGAAGGGCTGCTCTTCACGGCTCACGGGAAAGGAAATGGAACAGAGGAGCAATATGAGATTAATGGCAGCTTTCTCTCTCTAACTCCATCTCTCTCCCTCACACACCCCTCTTGTTTTTGTTTCTTCACAGTAAGAATGGGAGAATGAAAAATTTGATGGAGAGAGGTAACCCAGAAATAAATCTCTCTCTCTCTCTCTCCCCACATAACTTTCTTCACCATGCTTTAACTAACCTTAATTGTGGGGGGTGGCTGGACTGTAAAGTCCTTCCTTGGTTTGGCAGATTATTTTTAAGTAATGAGGTTGGTTGGTTTCGACATGGGGAGGTAACATCAATTTAGCACCTTGTTATATAATCAGTTGGTTGGTTTTGACATGGGGAGGTAACATCAATTTAGCGCTTTGCCTCATAGATCAGTTGTAGATGCGAGATGGTTGGTTAGATAGTGGTGCTGAGAGATTTAAAAATTAACTTGTTTAATCTCTGCCACATCCTAATGCGTTGCAACATCAATAAGAAATGCCAGAACATCACTAATTTCTCTCCTCTCTCTGCTTCTTCTTCATACTATGCTATAAGAACAATGGAGGTGGCGCATTATGATGTGACTTATGCAATCATCCTCCTTATAATTATGCTATGAGTAAACTGCTCCTGTTAAATTGCTATTGGGCTAAAAGGAAACTATATTGTATATACAATCTCCTCCTCTTGGATGCTCTGTAGGGATGGAGCCATCGCCTATCTCAGTTCTGGGCATTTCTAATTTTCAGTTTGGATTCTATATTAATATTTTGCTATGGGAATCACAGAATGAGTAAGATTCCAGGAAAAAAAAATGGATTTTATTATAATTGCTTAGAACAAGACTCTCATAAATCAAGGCCTTTAGAGCTTCATCTTTTCCTCCTTCGACAATGCTTCATGGAGTAAGTCGAGAGGTCTCAGATTAATTCCTTGCCAAGTGGTGAAGCCGAAAATTGCTCTATGCACAGAGGATGATCAGGACCGGGAAACCCGTGCATCGAGCTTCTTGTGCTTCTCAGTTTTGGTAAGCTCTGTCCCAACTTTCATATTTTCTTAGCATGGTTTGAATCTAGACAAAGGGTGGGATACATGCCTTTCTCTTCTAAAGCCGACCAACTAAATTCTCCCATAATTATCTTTACTAATTCTCACCTAGGACAAGCTAACTGATGGTTTAAGCTCGTGGTTACCAAAATTGCTTATCCCCAAATTATTTCCAAAGTACTATGCTTAACTCCCTTAGCTAAACTCATGGAGCTGATATAATTTGGTTTTAATTATGGTGAGAAGAGGAGGGGGGGCTTGCTTTGCCAGCACAGAGTTAAGTCTACCTTGTTTCTCCTAAAATAAGAGTTTGATCTTAAGCTCTTTTTATCCAGAGTTGCTTTTATGTTGATCAAACTTGAGTTTCAATTCCCTAATTTAGTTAGGATATTTAACGACCCTATCCGAGCTCTCGATATCATAACATCCTTTATGCCATGGATTAATGAAAAGATCTCATTAACTTTTCCTCTTCCGGTTATCCCTCTGCAAGGTAAGCATTGATTCATTTGGGCTCTTTGGAACTATTATGCTTTATTTAGTTTAAGCATCAATTCTCTATATCTACGATGATATAGAGATGGTTGGGTACCTGAAGCAAGTTGCTTATTTTGTTGGAAGTTGGAAGAGGAGAATTTCTCCTCTGCCCTTTTCATTCTCATCTTCTTTCTCCTGATGACTCTCCTCTGCTTCATGTAATATTCAATAAAAAGAGTCTATGGAAGACCTTGGAGTTGTCCTAAGAAATCGAAACTTGCTAAGAATGTCTTTATGAGAGAATGCAGGGCTCCTTTGGAAAACATGTGCCCTGCTAGGAGTTTTCACTTCAACAAAAATATATATAAAAATATGGCTACTCGCAATTTTCAGAGTTTTGAACCTTGTGGCATATGGTAAGAGGCTATGACGCTCGCTAAGCTGAGCCGATGATTTTTGGTTACCGACTCGCAACAGTTGTGTTTTAAATATGGTTGCTCATGGTTCTCTCGTCTCCTACTGCAGTTGGTGTAGGATTAGTACTCGTTATTATTTTCAGTATACACGTGACAATCATTACCGCTTATATCATGAATATTGGATCTGGTGTTATCCGAGATGGTGGAATTAATCTCGTATAAGGCTGAATCGATTGATGGAAGGGGTGTCGGTAATAGCACCTTGAAACATTATCCTCTCCTATATATTGCCTAGATCGTTAAGAGATTGCTGGATAGGATGTGGATCCTTAATGAGTTGGAGGAGGAATGCTTTAGCTTGGTTTACCATGTCAAGAATTGGATTATGAATTCCTTTGCGGAGGGTCGTCGACCTCCTGAAACTTGATGGGTTGTTGTGTGGTGGAAGTAGAGCCGTGATTGGGAATTTTGTCCTTCCATTTCCCTTCTTCTTGATAAAGCACTCTAATAATGGATACTTGGCATGCTCAGGCCTGGGAGCTTTCAATTATGCTGCTAATTTAGCATATTCTTACTCTCCTTACCCCTCCTTGAATGTGGAACTTTATTATAATGGTCTCGGAAAAGTATTGGCCGGCTATGCGGGATTTAATGCCTCCTGTATGTGGATGGCTTGGGTATGATTTCCAAGCCCCCAAATGATAGACGGGAGCCTATGTTACATATGAGGATGGCTTGGGTTTGACCGCCAAGCAATCCAAAGATCGACAAAAGTCGGATCGAGATGATTGTACCATTTCGGATGGAAATCTTATTAACTTATGAAGGGTTCTTCTCCTCTCCCTCTATAAACTCTCGGGATGGAATTATTGTTAAGTTTAAAAAAAAAAAAAAGGAGTTACTCTTCTCTCATCGTATGAAAATGAAATGTTGCCTTCGAGAAAATAATTCCTGCGGGAATGAAATGTTGCCTTCGAGAAAATAATTCCTGCGGGAATGAAATGTTGCCTTCGAGAAAATAATTCCTACGGGAATAAAATGTTGCCTTCGAGAAATAATTCCTACGGGAATGCAATGTTGCCTTCGGGAAATCATTCCTACGGGAATGAAATATTGCCTTCGAGAATTATTCCTCCGGGAATATAAAATGTGCCAAGGGATAAAATCGGATGGCCTATGAGTTTTACTCTAAGGCAACCCGCACGACGGACGGTCTGGGAGGGCAACCCGTGCGAAACTAATAGAACTACGTGGGTCTGAGGCCGTATGCAGGATGATACGGAGTACGTAGGCGGTGGTCGCGGGAGGACTGCCTCGGCCCAATAAGAATTCCAGATATCCCCTCCCTTATAAAAGTTTTATTTTGTTAGTAAGGGTTGGATTCTCTTTGTGGTTCTAATGACTTGTCTTTGGTACAAGTGACAGGTGCAGATGAGAGACAACACTCATGGGTGGAGGAGGCCACAGAGCAGGCTACTTCAGGTATACGTTATTAAGCCGCATCTCCTTTTTGTTGTGCCCTATCTCAGGGTATACATATATGATGCAATGAAGCCTTGATGGATAGGATTCATTGCGGCGGCGAAATCAATATTACTCATACAGGTTTTGAAATTATGGTTTCTGTGATATTTAATCTTCCGCTATAGATAATGTCTTCCGCTAAGGGTAACAAAGCGCACTCTTTAATAATGTCTTCCGCTAAGGGTAACAAAGCGCACTCTTTAATAATGTCTTCCGCTAAGGGTAACAAAGCGCACTCTCTAATAATGTCTTCCGCTAAGGGTAACAAAGCGCACTCCTTAATAATGTCTTCCGCTAAAATACTGCTTCCTTACTCTGTTGGTGTGTAGTGACTTTCGCTTAACACCACCCCTAGGCGTGACCTCGGAGTGTTCAAGGAAAAGGGTTGGAGAAGCTTGTGCCTTCACCCTTCGGAGTCGCTTCAGCGTCGTGCTAAAGGGTGGTGTGCGATAAGATCCCCCGGTCGGACCGTCGATTTGGGAGGGGGGGTCTTACAAATGTATCAGAGCGTAACCGATCTTTCGACCTATTCATGATCACAGAAACACTTATTGCTCCGCTAATCACTGTAGCGTGGTTCGGGACGAACCACTGCAGCGGAAGCGGTGGTGGACCTAGAAGGTAAAAGTTGGCAACAAACTTAGCATATATATGAACATTTTCACTCGAACTTATCAAATTCAGTTTTGGTCATGCAAAATATTTTTATATAACTCAGATCGACACTTAAATGTCTTTTACTACATCTGATCTCGAACAATCATCTATCGTATTTCCATAAAACACTTTCTTTAAACTCTACAAACGATCATTTTAAATTTTGAACTCTGGGTTTAAGCCTCTTTGTTTTATTGGGAGTAGATGCTCGTTTTCAAAATTCCATTCAAGGTGAACTAATCAAATGGAATTTTATGTACAAATGTAAGAACTTCACTAATAATTTTAATCCCGGGTGTAAGCGTCTTTGTGTTATTGGGATTAAATACTCGTTTTCAAAATTCCATTTGAGGTAAACCAATCAAATTTTGTGTACAATATGAGGTTTTGATTACTAATTTTAATCCCAGGTTTAAGCCTCTTTGTTTTATTGGGATTAAAATTCTTACTTTCCAAAATTTCATTTGAGATAAGCTAATCAAATGAAATTTTGTGTGAATATGGAAAATTGCTCTAACGATTGCAAATATGAAGTATGCTTTGACTTGATCGATTTGACGATCTGTTTAAAAATAAATTCGTGCAATCGTAAAAGAACTATGATAAAATGTTAGTCTTTTCAATAACATTAAATATTTCAGGAAATGATTACTGAGGCGACGTGCTGGAATGAGGTAAATTGGTGGCAAATTTATAAAATCTTGTCTACAAACCATCATAAAAGTACATTGTTAGCATTCGCGGGATTTGCGATGTTTGCATACTCAGCCAGCCGGGAAGCCTTGTTGAAAAGGGTAAGCCACTGAGGACCCGAAGGTGATGGTTACCTATTTTGTTGCTTGCTTGCATTGGGAAAAGTGGCGGGTCGGTCATGCCCGTAGACCGTACGTACCGGTGCGGGAAGGTTGACGACTCTAGGCGACAGGGAGGTGTGCACCCCGGGAGCTCGGTCGTATCTTATATGCCCCGCTGGGTCCCTCCGCTGGTTGGCCAAGTTCAGTTATTGCCGGATGTCTCCTACGTCCGAGGGTACACGGGGTTGTACGCTGGGGCCTGGGTAGTGCGGTACATCCACACCCAGAAGTGGCAGGACCGGCCACTGTCACCGACGGCCACATCGGTGAGGCCCGCGGGGTTCGCTACCCTGCAAAAAGAAGCGGTCAAAATATGTCAACATAAAGAGCAAACTGGTAAAATATTATATGTGAGTACCGTGGCAGGACAATCATGCCTAAGGACCATTCATACACGAGTGGGAAGGTTGACGACTCATGAGGCACTAGGGAGTGTGTGAACCCCGGGAGATTATTTCCCCGCAGGGTCCCTCCGCTGGATAGCCGAATTTTGTAATTGACGGATGTTGCTCACATCCAGGAGTACACTGGGTTGTACATTAGGGCCTGGGTAGTGCGGTACGTCCACACCCAGAAGTGGCAGGACCGGCCACTGTCACCGACGGCCACATCGGTGAGGCCCGCGGGGGTCGCAACCCTGCTGGAAGAAAAGCGGTCAAACTGTTTCAACATTGTGTGTTGTGATTGAGTCGTGAGTACTCGTTATGCAGGGCTTGCATATGCATCAAAACATACATATATGCATATGCATCATTTGCACCAAAACATACATATCTGCATATACCTTTAACATATAACCTCCATAAGAGAATTAACTATATGTTGATAGATTTTTACTATGTGCCTTTCAAACACGACTCATAAATTTTGCGTTTCAGATATGCAAACCTTGGAAGGTGTTGAGTTGCCTTCGTCTCCCGTTAAGCTCGGTTCACGAGAGGGGTATCGAGTGATGAAGGGTTTCTTGTTTCTCACGATTAGATCAATCTTAATCGTTCAAGTTACCCCGTAGTTCACGTAAGCTACTTGTATATTACATGGCAGGATCCATCAATATAGCTCGTTAGGTAAAACCAAACCTAGAGATCCTTAAAAGTTGGGATCGTGCGACACCTCTAGTGGTCTACAGTACGTCCCGTTTTGAATCCCCATGACCCACTCGTATTTTCAGGGACGAAAATTTTCTTTGTTTTATTGGATTGTAACATCCCAACTTTGAAAAGGGGTACAGCCGGTTCAGTTAAACCCTTGGAGGAATCTAGGCCGGGTCATAAGGCAATCACGACCCGACCTTCACCACATAGAGGTGGTCATTTAGAGAAATGACTGTTTTAGGTAGCATTGTGCTTCGCCATAACACTGAAGTGGTATATTGAACATACGTACTCCGAATCGACTTCCGTCAGTTACGTTAGACTCGTATAGTTGACACGAGTGCAACGGAACTCGTTTCGTTTCAATCAGAGGTCATTTGGTGAAAGTGACCGTTTTGAGTATCGCAGCGCGTCACGACGACACAGTTTTAGAATATGGAGCATACGTGCTCCGAATCGACTTCCGTCAGTTACGTTAGACTCGTATAGTTGACACGAGTGCAACGGAACTCATTTCGTTTCAATCAGAGGTCATTTGGTGAAAGTGACCGTTTTGAGTATCGCAGCGCGTCACGACGACACAGTTTTAGAATATGGAGCATACGTGCTCCGAATCGACTTCCGTCAGTTACGTTAGACTCGTATAGTTGACACGAGTGCAACGGAACTCATTTCGTTTCAATCAGAGGTCATTTGGTGAAAGTGACCGTTTTGAGTATCGCAGCGCGTCACAACGACGCAGTTTTAGAATATGGAGCATACGTGCTCCGAATCGACTTCCGTCAGTTACGTTAGACTCGTATAGTTGACACGAGTGCAACGGAACTCGTTTCGTTTCGATCAGAGGTCATTTGGTAAAAGTGACCGTTTTGAGTATCGCAGCGCGTCACGACGACGCAGTTTTAGAATATGGAGCATACGTGCTCCGAATCGACTTCCGTTAGTTACGTTAGACTCGTATAGTTGACACGAGTGCAACGGAACTCGTTTCGTTTCAATCAGAGGTCATTTGGTGAAAGTGACCGTTTTGAGTACCGTAGCGCGTCACGCCGACACAGTTTTAGAATAATGAGCATATGAGCTCCGAATAGACTTTCGTCAGTTGCGTTAGACTCGTATAGGTGATACGAGCGCAACGAGACTCGTTTCATTGCAATCCGATGTCGTGTGAAGAAAACCACTATTTGGAGTAACGTCGAGCGCCACAACAACGCCATTTTAAAATATCGGGCGAACGGACTCGGAATCAACTTCGGATGCTTTCATTAACTTTGTATGGCGGGCACGAACAAAGAGACACACTCCGCACATTTTTCCCGCGCTTATTTTCAGAGTTATGAATACATATGTATGTAAATAATCATATACCTTGTATATATAGATTTATATATATATGAATATATATGCACATAAAAAAAAAACGAATCAGAAAAACAAAACCAGTGAAACCCTTAACTGGCGCAGGAAAACCATGGGCGGAAGCGGAAGGAAAACCATGGGCGGAGGAAATGGGAGAAGAAGCTCACCGGTGGAGTAATCAGATCTCCCTCCTGTCTGGAGGCATCGGGTTGGCCGGCCATGGTTATAAAAATGGCTTTCACGGCAAGGTCCCGGGGACACCTCTTCCTCCTCCTGCTCCTAGGAGCTCTGTCAGAACAGGGGCAGCAACTTCACCTTCTCCTCAGATTTGGGGGAGCTCTACCAAAAATGGGGGGTGGAAGGGCTGCTCTTCACGGCTCACGGGAAAGGAAATGGAACAGAGGAGCAATATGAGATTAATGGCAGCTTTCTCTCTCTAACTCCATCTCTCTCCCTCACACACCCCTCTTGTTTTTGTTTCTTCACAGTAAGAATGGGAGAATGAAAAATTTGATGGAGAGAGGTAACCCAGAAATAAATCTCTCTCTCTCTCTCCCCACATAACTTTCTTCACCATGCTTTAACTAACCTTAATTGTGGGGGGTGGCTGGACTGTAAAGTCCTTCCTTGGTTTGGCAGATTATTTTTAAGTAATGAGGTTGGTTGGTTTCGACATGGGGAGGTAACATCAATTTAGCACCTTGTTATATAATCAGTTGGTTGGTTTTGACATGGGGAGGTAACATCAATTTAGCGCTTTGCCTCATAGATCAGTTGTAGATGCGAGATGGTTGGTTAGATAGTGGTGCTGAGAGATTTAAAAATTAACTTGTTTAATCTCTGCCACATCCTAATGCGTTGCAACATCAATAAGAAATGCCAGAACATCACTAATTTCTCTCCTCTCTCTGCTTCTTCTTCATACTATGCTATAAGAACAATGGAGGTGGCGCATTATGATGTGACTTATGCAATCATCCTCCTTATAATTATGCTATGAGTAAACTGCTCCTGTTAAATTGCTATTGGGCTAAAAGGAAACTATATTGTATATACAATCTCCTCCTCTTGGATGCTCTGTAGGGATGGAGCCATCGCCTATCTCAGTTCTGGGCATTTCTAATTTTCAGTTTGGATTCTATATTAATATTTTGCTATGGGAATCACAGAATGAGTAAGATTCCAGGAAAAAAAAATGGATTTTATTATAATTGCTTAGAACAAGACTCTCATAAATCAAGGCCTTTAGAGCTTCATCTTTTCCTCCTTCGACAATGCTTCATGGAGTAAGTCGAGAGGTCTCAGATTAATTCCTTGCCAAGTGGTGAAGCCGAAAATTGCTCTATGCACAGAGGATGATCAGGACCGGGAAACCCGTGCATCGAGCTTCTTGTGCTTCTCAGTTTTGGTAAGCTCTGTCCCAACTTTCATATTTTCTTAGCATGGTTTGAATCTAGACAAAGGGTGGGATACATGCCTTTCTCTTCTAAAGCCGACCAACTAAATTCTCCCATAATTATCTTTACTAATTCTCACCTAGGACAAGCTAACTGATGGTTTAAGCTCGTGGTTACCAAAATTGCTTATCCCCAAATTATTTCCAAAGTACTATGCTTAACTCCCTTAGCTAAACTCATGGAGCTGATATAATTTGGTTTTAATTATGGTGAGAAGAGGAGGGGGGGCTTGCTTTGCCAGCACAGAGTTAAGTCTACCTTGTTTCTCCTAAAATAAGAGTTTGATCTTAAGCTCTTTTTATCCAGAGTTGCTTTTATGTTGATCAAACTTGAGTTTCAATTCCCTAATTTAGTTAGGATATTTAACGACCCTATCCGAGCTCTCGATATCATAACATCCTTTATGCCATGGATTAATGAAAAGATCTCATTAACTTTTCCTCTTCCGGTTATCCCTCTGCAAGGTAAGCATTGATTCATTTGGGCTCTTTGGAACTATTATGCTTTATTTAGTTTAAGCATCAATTCTCTATATCTACGATGATATAGAGATGGTTGGGTACCTGAAGCAAGTTGCTTATTTTGTTGGAAGTTGGAAGAGGAGAATTTCTCCTCTGCCCTTTTCATTCTCATCTTCTTTCTCCTGATGACTCTCCTCTGCTTCATGTAATATTCAATAAAAAGAGTCTATGGAAGACCTTGGAGTTGTCCTAAGAAATCGAAACTTGCTAAGAATGTCTTTATGAGAGAATGCAGGGCTCCTTTGGAAAACATGTGCCCTGCTAGGAGTTTTCACTTCAACAAAAATATATATAAAAATATGGCTACTCGCAATTTTCAGAGTTTTGAACCTTGTGGCATATGGTAAGAGGCTATGACGCTCGCTAAGCTGAGCCGATGATTTTTGGTTACCGACTCGCAACAGTTGTGTTTTAAATATGGTTGCTCATGGTTCTCTCGTCTCCTACTGCAGTTGGTGTAGGATTAGTACTCGTTATTATTTTCAGTATACACGTGACAATCATTACCGCTTATATCATGAATATTGGATCTGGTGTTATCCGAGATGGTGGAATTAATCTCGTATAAGGCTGAATCGATTGATGGAAGGGGTGTCGGTAATAGCACCTTGAAACATTATCCTCTCCTATATATTGCCTAGATCGTTAAGAGATTGCTGGATAGGATGTGGATCCTTAATGAGTTGGAGGAGGAATGCTTTAGCTTGGTTTACCATGTCAAGAATTGGATTATGAATTCCTTTGCGGAGGGTCGTCGACCTCCTGAAACTTGATGGGTTGTTGTGTGGTGGAAGTAGAGCCGTGATTGGGAATTTTGTCCTTCCATTTCCCTTCTTCTTGATAAAGCACTCTAATAATGGATACTTGGCATGCTCAGGCCTGGGAGCTTTCAATTATGCTGCTAATTTAGCATATTCTTACTCTCCTTACCCCTCCTTGAATGTGGAACTTTATTATAATGGTCTCGGAAAAGTATTGGCCGGCTATGCGGGATTTAATGCCTCCTGTATGTGGATGGCTTGGGTATGATTTCCAAGCCCCCAAATGATAGACGGGAGCCTATGTTACATATGAGGATGGCTTGGGTTTGACCGCCAAGCAATCCAAAGATCGACAAAAGTCGGATCGAGATGATTGTACCATTTCGGATGGAAATCTTATTAACTTATGAAGGGTTCTTCTCCTCTCCCTCTATAAACTCTCGGGATGGAATTATTGTTAAGTTTAAAAAAAAAAAAAGGAGTTACTCTTCTCTCATCGTATGAAAATGAAATGTTGCCTTCGAGAAAATAATTCCTGCGGGAATGAAATGTTGCCTTCGAGAAAATAATTCCTGCGGGAATGAAATGTTGCCTTCGAGAAAATAATTCCTACGGGAATAAAATGTTGCCTTCGAGAAATAATTCCTACGGGAATGCAATGTTGCCTTCGGGAAATCATTCCTACGGGAATGAAATATTGCCTTCGAGAATTATTCCTCCGGGAATATAAAATGTGCCAAGGGATAAAATCGGATGGCCTATGAGTTTTACTCTAAGGCAACCCGCACGACGGACGGTCTGGGAGGGCAACCCGTGCGAAACTAATAGAACTACGTGGGTCTGAGGCCGTATGCAGGATGATACGGAGTACGTAGGCGGTGGTCGCGGGAGGACTGCCTCGGCCCAATAAGAATTCCAGATATCCCCTCCCTTATAAAAGTTTTATTTTGTTAGTAAGGGTTGGATTCTCTTTGTGGTTCTAATGACTTGTCTTTGGTACAAGTGACAGGTGCAGATGAGAGACAACACTCATGGGTGGAGGAGGCCACAGAGCAGGCTACTTCAGGTATACGTTATTAAGCCGCATCTCCTTTTTGTTGTGCCCTATCTCAGGGTATACATATATGATGCAATGAAGCCTTGATGGATAGGATTCATTGCGGCGGCGAAATCAATATTACTCATACAGGTTTTGAAATTATGGTTTCTGTGATATTTAATCTTCCGCTATAGATAATGTCTTCCGCTAAGGGTAACAAAGCGCACTCTTTAATAATGTCTTCCGCTAAGGGTAACAAAGCGCACTCTTTAATAATGTCTTCCGCTAAGGGTAACAAAGCGCACTCTCTAATAATGTCTTCCGCTAAGGGTAACAAAGCGCACTCCTTAATAATGTCTTCCGCTAAAATACTGCTTCCTTACTCTGTTGGTGTGTAGTGACTTTCGCTTAACACCACCCCTAGGCGTGACCTCGGAGTGTTCAAGGAAAAGGGTTGGAGAAGCTTGTGCCTTCACCCTTCGGAGTCGCTTCAGCGTCGTGCTAAAGGGTGGTGTGCGATAAGATCCCCCGGTCGGACCGTCGATTTGGGAGGGGGGGTCTTACAAATGTATCAGAGCGTAACCGATCTTTCGACCTATTCATGATCACAGAAACACTTATTGCTCCGCTAATCACTGTAGCGTGGTTCGGGACGAACCACTGCAGCGGAAGCGGTGGTGGACCTAGAAGGTAAAAGTTGGCAACAAACTTAGCATATATATGAACATTTTCACTCGAACTTATCAAATTCAGTTTTGGTCATGCAAAATATTTTTATATAACTCAGATCGACACTTAAATGTCTTTTACTACATCTGATCTCGAACAATCATCTATCGTATTTCCATAAAACACTTTCTTTAAACTCTACAAACGATCATTTTAAATTTTGAACTCTGGGTTTAAGCCTCTTTGTTTTATTGGGAGTAGATGCTCGTTTTCAAAATTCCATTCAAGGTGAACTAATCAAATGGAATTTTATGTACAAATGTAAGAACTTCACTAATAATTTTAATCCCGGGTGTAAGCGTCTTTGTGTTATTGGGATTAAATACTCGTTTTCAAAATTCCATTTGAGGTAAACCAATCAAATTTTGTGTACAATATGAGGTTTTGATTACTAATTTTAATCCCAGGTTTAAGCCTCTTTGTTTTATTGGGATTAAAATTCTTACTTTCCAAAATTTCATTTGAGATAAGCTAATCAAATGAAATTTTGTGTGAATATGGAAAATTGCTCTAACGATTGCAAATATGAAGTATGCTTTGACTTGATCGATTTGACGATCTGTTTAAAAATAAATTCGTGCAATCGTAAAAGAACTATGATAAAATGTTAGTCTTTTCAATAACATTAAATATTTCAGGAAATGATTACTGAGGCGACGTGCTGGAATGAGGTAAATTGGTGGCAAATTTATAAAATCTTGTCTACAAACCATCATAAAAGTACATTGTTAGCATTCGCGGGATTTGCGATGTTTGCATACTCAGCCAGCCGGGAAGCCTTGTTGAAAAGGGTAAGCCACTGAGGACCCGAAGGTGATGGTTACCTATTTTGTTGCTTGCTTGCATTGGGAAAAGTGGCGGGTCGGTCATGCCCGTAGACCGTACGTACCGGTGCGGGAAGGTTGACGACTCTAGGCGACAGGGAGGTGTGCACCCCGGGAGCTCGGTCGTATCTTATATGCCCCGCTGGGTCCCTCCGCTGGTTGGCCAAGTTCAGTTATTGCCGGATGTCTCCTACGTCCGAGGGTACACGGGGTTGTACGCTGGGGCCTGGGTAGTGCGGTACATCCACACCCAGAAGTGGCAGGACCGGCCACTGTCACCGACGGCCACATCGGTGAGGCCCGCGGGGTTCGCTACCCTGCAAAAAGAAGCGGTCAAAATATGTCAACATAAAGAGCAAACTGGTAAAATATTATATGTGAGTACCGTGGCAGGACAATCATGCCTAAGGACCATTCATACACGAGTGGGAAGGTTGACGACTCATGAGGCACTAGGGAGTGTGTGAACCCCGGGAGATTATTTCCCCGCAGGGTCCCTCCGCTGGATAGCCGAATTTTGTAATTGACGGATGTTGCTCACATCCAGGAGTACACTGGGTTGTACATTAGGGCCTGGGTAGTGCGGTACGTCCACACCCAGAAGTGGCAGGACCGGCCACTGTCACCGACGGCCACATCGGTGAGGCCCGCGGGGGTCGCAACCCTGCTGGAAGAAAAGCGGTCAAACTGTTTCAACATTGTGTGTTGTGATTGAGTCGTGAGTACTCGTTATGCAGGGCTTGCATATGCATCAAAACATACATATATGCATATGCATCATTTGCACCAAAACATACATATCTGCATATACCTTTAACATATAACCTCCATAAGAGAATTAACTATATGTTGATAGATTTTTACTATGTGCCTTTCAAACACGACTCATAAATTTTGCGTTTCAGATATGCAAACCTTGGAAGGTGTTGAGTTGCCTTCGTCTCCCGTTAAGCTCGGTTCACGAGAGGGGTATCGAGTGATGAAGGGTTTCTTGTTTCTCACGATTAGATCAATCTTAATCGTTCAAGTTACCCCGTAGTTCACGTAAGCTACTTGTATATTACATGGCAGGATCCATCAATATAGCTCGTTAGGTAAAACCAAACCTAGAGATCCTTAAAAGTTGGGATCGTGCGACACCTCTAGTGGTCTACAGTACGTCCCGTTTTGAATCCCCATGACCCACTCGTATTTTCAGGGACGAAAATTTTCTTTGTTTTATTGGATTGTAACATCCCAACTTTGAAAAGGGGTACAGCCGGTTCAGTTAAACCCTTGGAGGAATCTAGGCCGGGTCATAAGGCAATCACGACCCGACCTTCACCACATAGAGGTGGTCATTTAGAGAAATGACTGTTTTAGGTAGCATTGTGCTTCGCCATAACACTGAAGTGGTATATTGAACATACGTACTCCGAATCGACTTCCGTCAGTTACGTTAGACTCGTATAGTTGACACGAGTGCAACGGAACTCGTTTCGTTTCAATCAGAGGTCATTTGGTGAAAGTGACCGTTTTGAGTATCGCAGCGCGTCACGACGACACAGTTTTAGAATATGGAGCATACGTGCTCCGAATCGACTTCCGTCAGTTACGTTAGACTCGTATAGTTGACACGAGTGCAACGGAACTCATTTCGTTTCAATCAGAGGTCATTTGGTGAAAGTGACCGTTTTGAGTATCGCAGCGCGTCACGACGACACAGTTTTAGAATATGGAGCATACGTGCTCCGAATCGACTTCCGTCAGTTACGTTAGACTCGTATAGTTGACACGAGTGCAACGGAACTCATTTCGTTTCAATCAGAGGTCATTTGGTGAAAGTGACCGTTTTGAGTATCGCAGCGCGTCACAACGACGCAGTTTTAGAATATGGAGCATACGTGCTCCGAATCGACTTCCGTCAGTTACGTTAGACTCGTATAGTTGACACGAGTGCAACGGAACTCGTTTCGTTTCGATCAGAGGTCATTTGGTAAAAGTGACCGTTTTGAGTATCGCAGCGCGTCACGACGACGCAGTTTTAGAATATGGAGCATACGTGCTCCGAATCGACTTCCGTTAGTTACGTTAGACTCGTATAGTTGACACGAGTGCAACGGAACTCGTTTCGTTTCAATCAGAGGTCATTTGGTGAAAGTGACCGTTTTGAGTACCGTAGCGCGTCACGCCGACACAGTTTTAGAATAATGAGCATATGAGCTCCGAATAGACTTTCGTCAGTTGCGTTAGACTCGTATAGGTGATACGAGCGCAACGAGACTCGTTTCATTGCAATCCGATGTCGTGTGAAGAAAACCACTATTTGGAGTAACGTCGAGCGCCACAACAACGCCATTTTAAAATATCGGGCGAACGGACTCGGAATCAACTTCGGATGCTTTCATTAACTTTGTATGGCGGGCACGAACAAAGAGACACACTCCGCACATTTTTCCCGCGCTTATTTTCAGAGTTATGAATACATATGTATGTAAATAATCATATACCTTGTATATATAGATTTATATATATATGAATATATATGCACATAAAAAAAAAACGAATCAGAAAAACAAAACCAGTGAAACCCTTAACTGGCGCAGGAAAACCATGGGCGGAAGCGGAAGGAAAACCATGGGCGGAGGAAATGGGAGAAGAAGCTCACCGGTGGAGTAATCAGATCTCCCTCCTGTCTGGAGGCATCGGGTTGGCCGGCCATGGTTATAAAAATGGCTTTCACGGCAAGGTCCCGGGGACACCTCTTCCTCCTCCTGCTCCTAGGAGCTCTGTCAGAACAGGGGCAGCAACTTCACCTTCTCCTCAGATTTGGGGGAGCTCTACCAAAAATGGGGGGTGGAAGGGCTGCTCTTCACGGCTCACGGGAAAGGAAATGGAACAGAGGAGCAATATGAGATTAATGGCAGCTTTCTCTCTCTAACTCCATCTCTCTCCCTCACACACCCCTCTTGTTTTTGTTTCTTCACAGTAAGAATGGGAGAATGAAAAATTTGATGGAGAGAGGTAACCCAGAAATAAATCTCTCTCTCTCTCTCCCCACATAACTTTCTTCACCATGCTTTAACTAACCTTAATTGTGGGGGGTGGCTGGACTGTAAAGTCCTTCCTTGGTTTGGCAGATTATTTTTAAGTAATGAGGTTGGTTGGTTTCGACATGGGGAGGTAACATCAATTTAGCACCTTGTTATATAATCAGTTGGTTGGTTTTGACATGGGGAGGTAACATCAATTTAGCGCTTTGCCTCATAGATCAGTTGTAGATGCGAGATGGTTGGTTAGATAGTGGTGCTGAGAGATTTAAAAATTAACTTGTTTAATCTCTGCCACATCCTAATGCGTTGCAACATCAATAAGAAATGCCAGAACATCACTAATTTCTCTCCTCTCTCTGCTTCTTCTTCATACTATGCTATAAGAACAATGGAGGTGGCGCATTATGATGTGACTTATGCAATCATCCTCCTTATAATTATGCTATGAGTAAACTGCTCCTGTTAAATTGCTATTGGGCTAAAAGGAAACTATATTGTATATACAATCTCCTCCTCTTGGATGCTCTGTAGGGATGGAGCCATCGCCTATCTCAGTTCTGGGCATTTCTAATTTTCAGTTTGGATTCTATATTAATATTTTGCTATGGGAATCACAGAATGAGTAAGATTCCAGGAAAAAAAAATGGATTTTATTATAATTGCTTAGAACAAGACTCTCATAAATCAAGGCCTTTAGAGCTTCATCTTTTCCTCCTTCGACAATGCTTCATGGAGTAAGTCGAGAGGTCTCAGATTAATTCCTTGCCAAGTGGTGAAGCCGAAAATTGCTCTATGCACAGAGGATGATCAGGACCGGGAAACCCGTGCATCGAGCTTCTTGTGCTTCTCAGTTTTGGTAAGCTCTGTCCCAACTTTCATATTTTCTTAGCATGGTTTGAATCTAGACAAAGGGTGGGATACATGCCTTTCTCTTCTAAAGCCGACCAACTAAATTCTCCCATAATTATCTTTACTAATTCTCACCTAGGACAAGCTAACTGATGGTTTAAGCTCGTGGTTACCAAAATTGCTTATCCCCAAATTATTTCCAAAGTACTATGCTTAACTCCCTTAGCTAAACTCATGGAGCTGATATAATTTGGTTTTAATTATGGTGAGAAGAGGAGGGGGGGCTTGCTTTGCCAGCACAGAGTTAAGTCTACCTTGTTTCTCCTAAAATAAGAGTTTGATCTTAAGCTCTTTTTATCCAGAGTTGCTTTTATGTTGATCAAACTTGAGTTTCAATTCCCTAATTTAGTTAGGATATTTAACGACCCTATCCGAGCTCTCGATATCATAACATCCTTTATGCCATGGATTAATGAAAAGATCTCATTAACTTTTCCTCTTCCGGTTATCCCTCTGCAAGGTAAGCATTGATTCATTTGGGCTCTTTGGAACTATTATGCTTTATTTAGTTTAAGCATCAATTCTCTATATCTACGATGATATAGAGATGGTTGGGTACCTGAAGCAAGTTGCTTATTTTGTTGGAAGTTGGAAGAGGAGAATTTCTCCTCTGCCCTTTTCATTCTCATCTTCTTTCTCCTGATGACTCTCCTCTGCTTCATGTAATATTCAATAAAAAGAGTCTATGGAAGACCTTGAAGTTGTCCTAAGAAATCGAAACTTGCTAAGAATGTCTTTATGAGAGAATGCAGGGCTCCTTTGGAAAACATGTGCCCTGCTAGGAGTTTTCACTTCAACAAAAATATATATAAAAATATGGCTACTCGCAATTTTCAGAGTTTTGAACCTTGTGGCATATGGTAAGAGGCTATGACGCTCGCTAAGCTGAGCCGATGATTTTTGGTTACCGACTCGCAACAGTTGTGTTTTAAATATGGTTGCTCATGGTTCTCTCGTCTCCTACTGCAGTTGGTGTAGGATTAGTACTCGTTATTATTTTCAGTATACACGTGACAATCATTACCGCTTATATCATGAATATTGGATCTGGTGTTATCCGAGATGGTGGAATTAATCTCGTATAAGGCTGAATCGATTGATGGAAGGGGTGTCGGTAATAGCACCTTGAAACATTATCCTCTCCTATATATTGCCTAGATCGTTAAGAGATTGCTGGATAGGATGTGGATCCTTAATGAGTTGGAGGAGGAATGCTTTAGCTTGGTTTACCATGTCAAGAATTGGATTATGAATTCCTTTGCGGAGGGTCGTCGACCTCCTGAAACTTGATGGGTTGTTGTGTGGTGGAAGTAGAGCCGTGATTGGGAATTTTGTCCTTCCATTTCCCTTCTTCTTGATAAAGCACTCTAATAATGGATACTTGGCATGCTCAGGCCTGGGAGCTTTCAATTATGCTGCTAATTTAGCATATTCTTACTCTCCTTACCCCTCCTTGAATGTGGAACTTTATTATAATGGTCTCGGAAAAGTATTGGCCGGCTATGCGGGATTTAATGCCTCCTGTATGTGGATGGCTTGGGTATGATTTCCAAGCCCCCAAATGATAGACGGGAGCCTATGTTACATATGAGGATGGCTTGGGTTTGACCGCCAAGCAATCCAAAGATCGACAAAAGTCGGATCGAGATGATTGTACCATTTCGGATGGAAATCTTATTAACTTATGAAGGGTTCTTCTCCTCTCCCTCTATAAACTCTCGGGATGGAATTATTGTTAAGTTTAAAAAAAAAAAAAAGGAGTTACTCTTCTCTCATCGTATGAAAATGAAATGTTGCCTTCGAGAAAATAATTCCTGCGGGAATGAAATGTTGCCTTCGAGAAAATAATTCCTGCGGGAATGAAATGTTGCCTTCGAGAAAATAATTCCTACGGGAATAAAATGTTGCCTTCGAGAAATAATTCCTACGGGAATGCAATGTTGCCTTCGGGAAATCATTCCTACGGGAATGAAATATTGCCTTCGAGAATTATTCCTCCGGGAATATAAAATGTGCCAAGGGATAAAATCGGATGGCCTATGAGTTTTACTCTAAGGCAACCCGCACGACGGACGGTCTGGGAGGGCAACCCGTGCGAAACTAATAGAACTACGTGGGTCTGAGGCCGTATGCAGGATGATACGGAGTACGTAGGCGGTGGTCGCGGGAGGACTGCCTCGGCCCAATAAGAATTCCAGATATCCCCTCCCTTATAAAAGTTTTATTTTGTTAGTAAGGGTTGGATTCTCTTTGTGGTTCTAATGACTTGTCTTTGGTACAAGTGACAGGTGCAGATGAGAGACAACACTCATGGGTGGAGGAGGCCACAGAGCAGGCTACTTCAGGTATACGTTATTAAGCCGCATCTCCTTTTTGTTGTGCCCTATCTCAGGGTATACATATATGATGCAATGAAGCCTTGATGGATAGGATTCATTGCGGCGGCGAAATCAATATTACTCATACAGGTTTTGAAATTATGGTTTCTGTGATATTTAATCTTCCGCTATAGATAATGTCTTCCGCTAAGGGTAACAAAGCGCACTCTTTAATAATGTCTTCCGCTAAGGGTAACAAAGCGCACTCTTTAATAATGTCTTCCGCTAAGGGTAACAAAGCGCACTCTCTAATAATGTCTTCCGCTAAGGGTAACAAAGCGCACTCCTTAATAATGTCTTCCGCTAAAATACTGCTTCCTTACTCTGTTGGTGTGTAGTGACTTTCGCTTAACACCACCCCTAGGCGTGACCTCGGAGTGTTCAAGGAAAAGGGTTGGAGAAGCTTGTGCCTTCACCCTTCGGAGTCGCTTCAGCGTCGTGCTAAAGGGTGGTGTGCGATAAGATCCCCCGGTCGGACCGTCGATTTGGGAGGGGGGGTCTTACACATATAATGCCCAAGTTGCGTAGGGATTCGACGTCGTTAAGCATATTGGACTTAAGTGGCTACAGTTGGGTGGCCTGGGTGGAGTCCTGACGGTGAAGTGAGGGTGTACCGTGCTCTTGAGAGTTGTGCAGTGCGGTAGTATATATCGGTTGATGGGGACCATGATGCGAAGTGGTGTACTCATGATTTCTGCGGGTGATATGGTGGATGGTCGAAGTGGTGCAGTGGATCGCCCTTCCGTGACTCTGATTTGGCGAGTCAGTTTTTGCGATCCGGGTGTGTCGACATCCCACAGGTAAACCAGAGCAGAGATGAAGTTCGACTTGCGACAAGTCGACTGACGCCTCAGGCATGAGGTGGTGCTTCATGCAGATTGGTGCTTCGTGCAGACTGGTGTTTGGTGCAGACAGTGCTTCGTGCAGAGATGCTTTGTGCAGAAAGTGATGTTTGAAATCCAAAACAAGGTGGTGATTGTTGAGTTGATTTGGTTTCAAACATCCACCCACCCATGCACTCCACGTGATGTTACAAAAAAAAAGAGAATCTTGACTTACCTGTAGCAGCCCATGTGCCAAGAAAGAAAAAAAAGGAACTTTGATTTCTCCTCCATGCATGTAAATCACGAGGAAGTATTATAATATATATTTATATTATGTATACATTACGGTGGCATGCATGAAGGTGGAGAGAGGCAAGCACCAACCAAGAACTGTGAAGAAGAGGATCACCACTCCTCTTGATCACGAGGCCGAGGGCCGTGGCCGGCGCCTTTCGGCGCCGGCGATCGTCGGAGCATGTCGGCGGGAGTAGGCCGGCGGATGTTGCTGCGGCGAGGCGGCGGCGGGCCGCAACAAGTGCGGCAAGGCGGCGGCGGGCTGCAATGAGTGCGGCAAGGCTGTGACGGGCTGCGACGTGTGCGGCAAGGCTGCGACGGGCTGGAGCGGGTGTGACGAGTTTATGGTTGCCGGAGACACGATGGCGGGCTGCGTAGGCGCGGCAAGGCCAAGTACGTCTCAGTGGAGTGCTTCTCCGGTGGTGGTGGGTCGTCTAACGACGACGAAGGTTCGTTCTGTCACGAACCATGTGCGTCCGCTGTGCTAGCGGATTGCAGTTAATATTGTTCTCTCTCCCGCGGATCCAGCGAGTCCGGCTTCTCCGCGGCGTTTTCTGTAACGGGCGTTGGTATACTTCTTCATATATGAATATTGCAGTTGAATATTTTTATATATGCAGTGCGTGGTTCAGATTGCTGTGCATTTTTGTGTCGCCCTGTATTAATTTTGTTGCGACCGGGGGATGGATTCCGCGCTATCCTCAACAAGTGGTATCAGAGCCAGGTTCTGTAGGCGACTAATTCGAAATTCGGGGAAGTTTTTGACTGCGGTGGGTGACGACTAGGTCCGCTCCCCATCCTTTCAAATTCGATCTTTGAATTAATCAGGTCTCCTAGTCATGCCAGAGGACAATCATGACAGGGAAGAACGCAAATCTGAACAGTTTTTCAGTGAAGAATTTCAACGGTAGTGCGCGAGTTTGACCTATGGAGGATGCAAGTCCATGAGAGGGTCATGCTGCATGTTGATATGTTACAGGGAGGAGACAATCTGTGGGAACACCAAATTGTGTTCAGAAGTTTTTTGTGTCAATTAAAGGCAGTTGGCGCATATACGGAGGAAGACGTGAAGATCTTATCACTTCTTACCTCGCTCACAAAGACTTACCGGCCTTGGTGACAAAGCTCTTGTATGAGAAGGATACAATGGAGCTAGAGGAGGTCACGATCGCGGTGTTATCCAGATAGATGTCTAAGGGCCCTACTCCTGGGGGCGGTCACATCTTGGCAGCAACGAAGGGTAAGGTGAGGCAGTTTGGCAAGGGATTGAGCGAGCACGATCTCGATCTAGGCCAAAGGAGGGTATGGTTTGTAACCATTGCAGACAGTGCGGTCACACAGGAGAGCGAGTTTGCAGCGTGCGAAAAGGCCTCGAGGCCAGGGTGCGGACTCAGTGACGTTGGGTCAGGGTGCAGAGTGAAGATGTCTTCGCCATCACTGAGAGTCAGAGCGACTCTGACAGCTGGATGTTGGATCCCGGTGTGTCGCAACACAATTGCTATGATGCATCAATGTTTTGTTCTCTGCAGGGGACGACTCGAGTTACGAGGTCACGGGGACAGCGATGAGTGACATGAGGATGCATGATGGGGTGGTGCACAAGCTTGAGAGGGTGCATATAATGCCCAAGTTGCGTAGGGATTCGACGTCGTTAAGCATATTGGACTTAAGTGGCTACAGTTGGGTGGCCTGGGTGGAGTCCTGACGGTGAAGTGAGGGTGTACCGTGCTCTTGAGAGTTGTGCAGTGCGGTAGTATATATCGGTTGATGGGGACCACGATGCGAAGTGGTGTACTCATGATTTCTGCGGGTGATATGGTGGATGGTCGAGGTGGTGCAGTGGATCGCCCTTCTGTGACTCTGATTTAGCGAGTCAGTTTTTGCGATCCGGGTGTGTCGACATCCCACAGGTAAACCAGAGCAGAGATGAAGTTCGACTTGCGACAAGTCGGCTGACGCCTCAGGCATGAGGTGGTGCTTCATGCAGATTGGTGCTTCGTGCAGACTGGTGTTTGGTGCAGACAGTGCTTCGTGCAGAGATGCTTTGTGCATAAAGTGATATTTGAAATCCAAAACAAGGTGGTGATTGTTGAGTTGATTTGGTTTCAAACATCCACCCACCCATGCACTCCACGTGATGTTACAAAAAAAAAAGAGAATCTTGACTTACCTTTAGCAGCCCATGTGCCAAGAAAGAAAAAAAAAAGGAACTTTGATTTCTCCCCCATGCATGCAAATCACGAGGAAGTATTATAATATATATTTATATTATGTATACATTACGGTGGCATGCATGAAGGTGGAGAGAGGCAAGCACCAACCAAGAACTGTGAAGAAGAGGATCACCACTCCTCTTGATCACGAGGCCGAGGGCCGTGGCCGGCGCCTTTCGGCGCCGGCGGTCGCCGGAGCATGTCGGCGGGAGTAGGCCGGCGGATGTTGGTGCGGCGAGGCGGCGGCGGGCCGCAACAAGTGCGGCAAGGCGGCGGCGGGCTGCAATGAGTGCGGCAAGGCTGTGGCGGGCTGCGACGTGTGCGGCAAGGCTGCGACGGGCTGGAGCGGGTGTGACGAGTTTATGGTTGGCGGAGACACGATGGCGGGCTGCGTAGGCGCGGCAAGGCCAAGTACGTCTCGGTGGAGTGCTTCTCCGGTGGTGGTGGGTCGTCTAACGACGACGAAGGTTCGTTCTGTCACGAACCTTGTGCGTCCGCTGTGCTAGCGGATTGCAGTTAAGATTGTTCTCTCTCCCGCGGATCGAGCGAGTCCGGCTTCTCCGCGGCGTTTTCTGTAATGGCGTTGGTATACTTCTTCATATATGAATATTGCAGTTGAATATTTTTATATACGCGGTGCGTGGTTCAGATTGCTGTGCGTTTTTGTGTCGCCCTGTATTAATTTGGTTGTGGCCGGGGGATGGATTCCACGTTATCCCCAACATGGAGATGTCGGTCGAGCGGATTGTCAGAAGTTACAGTTGCAATCGACGACAATCCTATGTAGGCAGGTGACAACAGCTCAGGCCGTTGGAATAGACATCGACCCGAGGGAAACATCGATCTGTCGTGACTAATCGACAACGGGTAAGGAAGAGGCGTCAGAATCTCCAGGCAAGGATGGCGAAGATATTTTCTGTCGCAGAGGGTCGAACGCCCGTGCATTCATTCGAGGTTGAGTCCGACGAAAGCGGTAGGATTCAAGATCAGTGGCGGCGAACAAAGAGATAAAACACTTGTTGCTGTCTGTTTTTTCCCGGCCACCTTTTTTCTTTCGAACAAATGTGAACAAAATGATTTGTTTCCTAAATTTTAAGTAATATATTTTCTAGAATATTCCTCCAATTCTTATTATTTGAGAATAAAATTTAAAATCGTCTAAATGAATTATTTCCGACTATACAAAAATGTATAGATACGAGACATGGAGAGGATTGGAAAGTTGTAAGACAAACCTCAAAATTCGCCTAGGCTTCGTTTGCCAAACGTAAATAAACGGGCTCCGGCGGCATTTGCTCCGTTTGCACCCACAGCAAGCAGGAGACGGCCCCGATCCGCTCCGTTTCAACCCCCACCTCTCCCTCTCCGGTTCGAAAGCGGCGTTTGCATCCGCCCCAAATAAAGCCTTAGTTTCATATTCTATTCATTACTTTCTTTTTCTGATTTTCGCACATAAAAAATGATGTCCGGATGATGGAGAAATATCTCTGGTAAGGTGGTGGCGTTCGGATTTTTTTTACCGAAATAAAACGAAGTTTTGCTACAATTATTCAAATAGATATCGATGAACTTGCATTATCGTAATCATATTATTATTATTATTATTATAAAAAGAATTGAGGACAAAGATAAGCAAGAACATATTTGTTTTCTTAAATTTAGAGCTCATTTGGTTGCTTGTAGATAGAAATTATATATTATTAAAATTTATATTATTATTTTTAATAGCCTCTATATATGTTTGTCTCTTTCTTCTGTATATATATAGAGAGAGAATTTAGAGCTCATTTGATTGCTTGTAGATAGAAATTATATATTATTATTTTTAATGAATCAAAAAAGTTTTCTTTTGCTTGATGCATTCTTATGTGTATGAAAAATTTGCTAGATCTATTTAGCATTAATTTATCATAGATAGAAATTTAAAGCTCATTTGGTTGCTTGTAGATAGAAATTATATAAAATTTATATTATTATTTTCACTAGCCTCTATATTTGTTTGTCTCTTTCTTCTCTAGAGAGAGATAGAGAGAGATAGAGAGAGATAGAGAGAGAAAGAGAGGAGGGAAATTAGATTCAAAAAAGTTTTCTTTGTTAGGAAGCAACTCTTTTGTTGGAAGCATTCTTGTGTGTATGAATAGGCGATAGAAATTTAGAGCTTATTTGGTTGCTTGTAGATAGAAATTATATAAAATTTATATTATTATTTTCGCTGGCATCTATATTTGTTTCTTTTTCTTCTGTAGAGAGAGAGGGAAAAAAAAAGAGGGAAAGCAGATTCAAAAAAGTTTCCTTTGTTAGGAAGCAGCTCTTGTTGGATGCATTCTTCTTTGGCAAAACTCATAAATCAGTCCTTTAATTTCATTTCTGTTGGCACTTCCTTCTCCCCTTCCTCTCTCTCTCTCCCTCCTTTTTCTCTCATTTTTTACATCCTGCCCATCTCTCTCTCTCTCTCTCTCTCTCTTTCTCTCTCTCCTCTCTTTCTCGATGCACTCTGTTGATGTATTTAAGGCACGAAATTAGAGCCATGGAGATTGCATTGGCGACCCGAGGGGTGAAGACTTCAACCCATTTCAGTCCTGATTTTCTTCTTCTAGGAAAAGCATACTCGGCCGGACTTTGTTGTATCCCCATTCCTCCGACCCTTCTTCCATTCCAAAGGCTTTTGATGACGGAGAGACCTACCATGGAATAGGGGAAAACAGAGGATGAGAGTGATTAGGCAGAAACCTAGCTTTTCCCTGGAATCGGTGCGATCTATCTTCACAATTGAGGAAATTTCCGTTAAAAATATAAACGGAGTTGAACGAGGGACTGATTTTTATAGATCTTATAAGTTTAGGGACTAAAATAAGCTAAAAATAACTTTTGGGACTGATTTAATAAAGTTTGTAAACTTTAGGGACTGATTTCACTATTTTGTCATCTTCTTTGTATGAAAGATTTGCTAGATTTATTTAGCATTAATTTATTATATATTAGGCAAAACTACCAAATGAGTCCCTCAACTCATGCCCCTTTATGAAATCAGTCCCTCAAGTATTATTTGCTGTTAAATATTTGAGGGTATAAGAGTAAAATATCATTTAATTTAATAATAACATAAACCTTAAACTTTGCATTCTCCCTCCCGTTGGCGCTGCCCCATTTCATGTTCTCCTATTCCGCCCGAGCGAGTAAACATTCACCATTCTCTCTGTTCCTTCTGAAGGCGATCAGAGCACCATTTCGGCGATCCTCGCAAAGGCCCTGCGCTGGTTCAGGAACTGCTTTCCTGTTTCTTCCTCCCGGCTCGACTACCTCCTCGAGCTCGCAGACAATCCTCCTCCAGTTCATTGAAAAGCCCCCCAGTCGATCGATCTTCTTCCATTATACCAGGAGATTTGTGACTCCCTGTGCATACTCCTTCACTGTGAGTACAATACTCCTTCACTGGATACTCTGTTTTACTAGTTGTTTGATAAAATTTAGTACGCCGAAGAAGTTACTAGTTGTTTCACTTTATGAGATTAATTCATGCTAAAATATTGTACCGATGTTATTAATATGCATGATTTGGTTGGACCGGCAACACTCCACGCATGATTTTATATGTTACAACATACAGTCTGAAACTTGTTATAATTATCTCAGAAACATGTGAGTATGGTTGTAGCCGTTCTGAGCCCTTGCGCGCATGGGTTGTTTAATGAATAGTCATACATGTATGTGTTTAGGTAAAATATTTGCATATGCATAGCCTGAATACTGCACTGGGCGAAATGAGTTTTTTTTTCTTCTAAAATTTGTAAAAAAAAATTGTCATAGAATGAGAAAATACATGATTTGCTACTGGCATGATTTTCTATGAAATCGGGTGTTATTTAAAAATTTATCATTTAAAGCGTCGTATTATAATAAGATGCTATTTTGAAAAATTAAAATCAAATGAGGTTATTTTGTTAATTTTTAAATTTATGGACCATCAAATAAGTTACTTTCCGTTAGTACTTTCCATTAACTATGACTGATTTCAGCATTTTGGTAAAGTTGAGGACTAATTTCTTGCTTTCATAATTTGAGGGACTGAATTCATAAAGTAGCAAGAGTTGATGGACTGATTTAGTGATTTTTTGATAAAAATAATGAGTTTGACTTTTAACTATTAAAATATTTAGATATTGCACAACAATTTCAAGAAAAATGTTATTTTAAGGAACTAGCCGTTAAAGGATGATATTCTTCTTTGTATAATTTTTTTGCTCAATAATGATTTTGATTTTAATTACTTCAAATATTTTGGGAATGCGCAACATATTCAAAAAAAGATTCTTTTCTAAGAACTATCCGTTGTGGGATAGCATTTTTCTGTGTATAAAAGATTTACTCGATTTATATAATATGAATTTGTTACGTGTTGATAAAATAGCGCGTTTGATTTTTAATTAAACTTATTTGAATTTTGTGAGTAAAAAATGTACTTGCATGCATTTCTACATTTATCATGTCTACTTCATTTTCTTTTGTAATTATTTCAACCTAAATTCTCAAACACTAATTAACAATTGCATGTACCATAACAATACCAAATTTGATAATGTTGGAACATTTATTCATCTTCTCCAAATTGAGGGAGAGGGAAGGAGCTCTCTTAATTTGTATAACTAGCAAAATGGAAGTTACATGACCTATTAAATGTAAAATATATAAGGGAGAATTTACTCTATTTTAGGGTTTAGCCTTTAGGGAGAATTTACTCCTATTAAATGTAAACTATATTTTCAATGAGATGGAGAAGGCTCACCCTAGTTGATGGATCCCCTGAGAGTTTTTCTGAAGAAACAATATTTATGAATGGTTTCTTTTATTAAAGTCCTCGGCATAACAAATGATCTCATCTTCCTCCCATAGTTGTTAGTGACTTCAACTCCAAATGACAGGAGGGACCCCTTCCTCTCATGGATGGTTGTTCTCCCTAGATCTCTTCTAGGGTAATTTCTCCCTCTCTCTCTTCTCTGATTGTCAACCCATTTCTCTCTCTCCATTGATGTTCGTCCTTACTCGTTCTCTTCTCTAACTTTTGCTTTTATCTCTCTCTCTCTCTTGTTTGGTTGCCATGTGATAGAATTTACGATCGCAGGAACGTAATCCTCAGGAACAGCTAAATATTGGGTCAGAAGAAAACACATTGCACAATTTATTAACAAAGTAAAATTAATCAATCTCGTATCGAGAGATGTAAATCCAAAAAATACATTGTGGAATAACTCGGACCACAAAAAAACTACAGGAGGGTAATATGAACTTGGCTGCAATTCGTAAAATGGACACACAAGATTTGTACCAAAATGAATTTTCATCGTCGTTAGACGACCAACCACCACCACCAGAGTAATTGATGCCAACTTTCACGTTCGAAGCTAGAAGCTCTACTTAAGACCTGCCCGCTGAAATCGAGCCAGCTTGAACAACATCAGCCAACTGCGCCTCTGAGTTCACGCCGCCCTACACTTAGCTTGCTGAATAAACTGCTGATGACTCCTTCAACGTAGTGCGTGCCTGAGCCTTCTCCCCTCTTTACTGATGGCTTCCTTCCGTGGTATGTTTTCTCTCAGTATAAGATCTCGTTGCTTTGGATTCTCTCCAATTAAACACCTGAGAAGGTCCCCCAAACTCCTAATAACTATCTCAATCTAGCCATCAGTTTGAGGGGGATAATCGCTACTAAACTCGACTTTGGTTCATAGTCGTCCCCAAAGTGTTTTCGAAAATATCCCATGAAATGTGTATCCCTATCATATGTGATTGACAAGAATGTCATGCAACCTAATGACATCTCTTAAGAAAAATTCAGCGACGTGTATAACACTGGAGGTTTTCCTGCATTGATGCTTTGTGACATCTTTGAAAAGTGATCTACCACTACCAAAAAAATATTCTTTCCTCTGAGTGTGAGGAAGTCCTACTACAAAATCCATCAAAATGTTATCCCGCGATCTCTTTGGTATCGGTAGGAGGTATATAATCTAGTATTTTGGGCGCACCCCTTATGTAAATGACACATAATGCAATGTCCAATGAGCTCGATGACACTATATTTCATTTTTTGTCAATAATATCTAGCACTCACGAAATCTAACAACTTAGATTGTCTCACTTCCTCCTGATACGTATGAGTGAAGCTCCTTAAGTAGAGTCTCTCGAAGTGATCCTTCACAGTTACAAAGGTAGTTTTACTTAAACAAATACCCCTCACTCACCATGTATTGCGTAGTAAAGGTCCAGATGTCTCTAAAGAAAGGATCAGTGGTGTACAAGTCATGTTGTGAATCTAAGTCAGTAATGCAAGGTTGAAGGGTGACTAATAAATGTGGGTGGTGACTAAGGGCGTCAATTACTCAATTCGTGTTATGTTTGTATTTTAGGTGAAAAGTGAACTCTTGAAGATATATAAACCACTTGGTGTGTCGTTAATCTCTCTCAAACTGTTCAAATGCTTCATTCAATGCCTCGTATTCTATGTTCAGCATGAACTCGCACTAAATCAGGTAATGTCTACAATGGCGGAGTGCCTGTACAATAGCATAGATCTGCTATGGTCAACCATTCTCACTCAAAAATGCACCAATGCTTACAATAGATGCATCGTAATTAACCTCAAATATCATGTCAAAGTCAGCGCTAAAATAGGTACACTAGTGAACCTTTTCTTAACTAAAAGAACACGCGCTCAGTCACCTCAATACAAATTAATTGTCCCATTTTCAAACAATCAATAACAAACGCAATAAGTATACTAAAATTCCCAATAAAACACTAACAAAATGATGATATGCCATGAAATCCTCGAGCCTCAGTAATCATCCTAGTGATGGGCCATGATTCAATTCACTTGACCTTCTCTCTATCAACTTTAATTTCCTCAGATGAAATAATATATCCTAAAAAGGTTAGGCTATCAATCATAAAAGTACATTTCTTCGAATTTGCATATATAGCATAAAAGATTTCTACAACATGCCTAATTTGAACCAGATGTTGATCATGATCTGTACTGTAAATTAGAATATCATCAAAATAAACTGCCACGCAGATTCCAATTAGTGTTCTAAGCACTTGATTCATCACTTTAGTAAATATGATGGGTGCATTGGAGAGACCAAAATGCATCACCATCCGTTAAAATAAATCCTCCCTCGTGTTAAACGCAGTCTTCCACTCATCCCCGGGGCGGATCCTGGTTTGATGGTATCCACTCTTCAATTCTACCTTTGAAAATACATTAGTCCCACTGAGCATATCAATCATGTCGTCTAATCGGGGGATCAGATACCGATATTTGATTGTGATCTTATTAATTGCTTGATTATCGATAGACGTGTCATATCCTATATTTTTGGGAACTAATACTACGGGAATGGCGCAAGGGCACATGCTCTCACTAATATGACTTTTTGACATCAAATCAGTCGCCTGCCTATAGAGTTCATCATACTCTTTTGGACTCATAAGATAGTGGGGTATATGAGGTAAGTTCGTTTCTGGCATTAGGTCAATACAGTGCTAGATATCTCTCATCAGAGGGAGCTGATCCGGTAACTCCTCCGACATAATCTAAGAGAACTCGTTAATAAGAGGTACCACTACATTAGAGATGTCTATCATGGTGGAGGTAGAGTCATGCCTAAGATCATATAAACTGCATCATTATCCTTCATGTACTCCTGAAATTGTGGTTCAGTCAGTAACATAGTGGTGAAGGGGAAGGATATGGCAGAAACAATATTATAGGAGTGTAAAGGCCTCTATGAGACTCTAGGAACAAAACTATTCTTCTAGGGAAGAAGAACAATCGTGCGCACATTGTACTCGAAGGAGTGAGATTTCTTTACACAGTCATGTAGGATGTGCTTTCATTCTGCTAAGGTCGCCCTAGTAGGATGAGATAGATCTCGATAATGATGACATGACACTAGACCGCATCCTGATATGTGCTACTTATGGAAAACTCTACTAGACACTGGTGCGTGATAGGTATCATACTGCTGCTAGTGACCCATGTTAGATTGAAAAGTTTTCCTATGGGTTGTGTTTTTAGTACTAATTTGTCGATCATGTATTGAGAAACAAAGTTCTCTATACTGCAGTTATCAATGATGATGGAAGAAAGCTATCCCCAGATGCGGGCGGTCGTATGAAAAATATTATTTCCCAATCACTCATCATCAATAGGGGCCCTAAGGGTCATTAAACTGTGTTGGAGAACACAAACTAACTAATCAAGTTGTTCTCCTTTGACTTATAACTCGCTCTTTAACTAGAGCTCAAAAATAGGGTCATGCTGGGAGTTATTAAGGAAGACTTCATACTCAGGTTCTTACCCATTTTTAGAATCAACGATGACAACGATGTGACATCATGAGCACTCGAAAGATTTGTGACCCAGCTTTATACACTTTAAACATATAAACACACCAGACTGGGGTTTAGTTCCTATAATCTCCTTGCCTTTAGAGAGAGCGGCAGGAAGTGCAGGGGTACTCGAGGGCATGGTCGGATGAGAGGGTCTGACGGTCCTAACCGTAAAGGTAGATGTGTGAGAGGGTGGGGGTCTATCAGTAGACCTCATCTTGAATGTTCATTTCTGCATGGCCTCTACTCTACGTGCTCGACTTGAGACCTCTTCTAAGTCCATATAGTCATGAAGCTCCAGCTGATCTCTAATAGATTATCGTAACTCATTCAGATAACGTGATATATAATCGTAGGTCGAGGTGAGACTGAAGTACGAGAAACTCATTTGTGTATTCATCTACATATAATCTATCTTGTTGCAGGTCATGAAACCTACGATAGAGGGTCTGTAAATAATTAAGTGGAACGTATCTCTTACGCATCTGTGTTTTAAACTTTGCGCATGTAGTGATCGGGGTCATGCCTAAATTAAACCTAGAACGCTCTAACTGCCCCATCAAATCAAAGAGGGATCATTCAACCTAAGAGTAGCATACTCAACTTGTCTAGCTTGGGGCAATTGCTTCCGGGCCATGAAACGATCAATCATATCACACCAATCTAAGCAACCCTCAGGCTCCAACGGTCCTTCAAAATCGCTGACATCTAATTTGACTCCTAAATCCCGACGGGGTTCATCCCTTACATTATGATTCCTTTGTTCATAATGTCGTGAGTTAGGGTTTTCTAGATCAAGTTGCTTAGGATTATGATAATGCTCAATTTGGTGATGTAGGTCTTGCCTTAAATGTAGGTTGGTTTCGATTGCATTAACACTCACGCGTAATCCGTTTATGACCTATCTCACTTCTCTCATATTCAACAATATCTTCTAAATGACCCAAACGAGTTTTATTTTAAAATAGTTGTCTTAAATACTTACAGAATTAAAAATAGGTTTAATTCTTTTTTGAGAGAGAATGTTTAATGTAAACTTAATTGAAATAATTCTAAAAATTTTAAAGGTCCTTTTTAAAAAAATGAGAGATTTTTGTAAAAAAATACAAAAAAGGCTGATAAATTTTTTGTTAAATAAAGATCTTTTTTTTTAACTCAGAGATTTTTTTAAGACTTTTTTTTTTTTGGAAATTAAATCTGCAGACTCTTAATAGATAATTGCAGCCCACAGATTGATATTTGCAGTCTCACACGATATTTACAACCCCCCAAACAATTGAAAACAAAAACCCACGCCGATGATTGACGGAAGGCGGGTGCAACCACAATCTTGCGTCTCTCGGCACAAGCCGACGACGTCAGCCTCAGGCAAAACAGCTCGGTCAGTCTCTGTAAACACTTCGTCTCTTCCCCTGTTCGATCTGCGGTTAAAAAAACAAAACTTTCCCCTGTTCTCTTCACTGTTATTCCAAAATCCAAATCATACTTCTTGATGAAGATTGTTAAGCTTTTTTATTTGGACGAACATATAAGATATCGCGGTCCCCCCTTTAACTTAGGCTTCGTTTGGCGCAGCGTTTTTGCTCCGGCAAGTTTGATCAAAAACGCAATTATCATAGAATGTATGTTTGGCATGACAAAGGTCATGACCGCTACCAAGAAAATAAACTAGTTTTGAGCATAAAATGCATGAATTTCTTTAGGTGAGGTCGGTCGTTCACGAACGACAGTTCATGTCCGCCGCGTTCACGACCGCCACCGCCACGCCAAACGAAGCCTTAGGAGCTGCGTTTTTGCTCCGGTGAGTTTGGTCAAAACGTAATTATCATACAATGTATGTTTGACATGGCATGACAAAGGTCATGACCGCTACCAAGAAAATAAACTAGTTTTGAGCATAAAATGCACGGAATTTTGTTGGTGGGGTCGTGAAAGGACCGTTGAATGGAGTTCAAAGAAGATATAGGTTGTGTTTGGCACGGTGGTGGCGGTCGTGAACGCTGTGGTGGCGGTCGTGAACGTTGTGGTTATGAACCGTAGCTCATGAACGCCCAACCTCACCTAAGGAACTTCAACCACTTTTATGTTCAAAACTAGTTTTCTTTTCTTATTGGCGGTTGTTGCGGGTCGCTTAGGGCTCTTGGTAGACCGGTTTAATTTGAACCGCCTTAGTTCGTGAGCGGTTTAAGCGCGCAAACAGTCAATTTGAGATCTGCTGAATACACAGGGACTTTTTAGCGTGGAAAACCCGGAAAGGGTGAAAAACCACATGGCCGGAGCTGTGCCGACCAAATTTCACTTTCTCCAGAGAGGTTACAATTAGATGCTAAGAGATCGAGCGCGACAGGCCGCTGCTCGTTACAATAGAGAGAGAGAGAGAGAGAGCACTCCAAGGGTGACAGACCACCTCTCGGAAAAACTAAGTACTTTTCCTATGAGTACAGCAGTGAACGAAAGTGAGAAGACCTTGTCCGCTTTCCAGAGGACAAAGGTGAGACCGCCCTGTCTGCTTTTGAGAAGACGGAAGTGAGACTGCCTTGTCCGCTTTCCTGAGAACGAAAGTGGGACGGCCTTGTCCGCTTTCCTGAGAACGAAAGTGAGACAGCCTTGTCCGCTTTCCTGAGAACGAAAGTGAGTCAGCCTTGTCCGCTTTCCTGAGAACGAAAGTGAGACAGCCTTGTCCGCTTTCCTGAGGACGAAAGTGAGATAGCCTTGTCCGCTTTCGCGAAGAAGGAAATCTCTAAGTCCACGAAGAAGATCTTCAAGCACCGAAGGAGAATTCCGTGGAAATCTTCAAGGAGCTCTCTCTGGCCGCTCCCCCCATGGTGGGGTGCGGCTTGGACGCACCCCCCTATGGGGGGAGGGTGCGGCTTGGCCGACCCGGCCGCACGTGGGGTGCAGGCTAACCGCCCCCCACTTAGTGGGGTGTGGGCTAACCGCACCCCGGTAGTGGGGTGCGGCTTTGTGCTTACCTGGCGCCGTTTCTAGCGCGTCGTACTTGCGCGGCGGATCTTCCACTTCCGTGATCCGGGGTTCGACTGGTTCCCCCTCCTCTCTTTAGCGGGGTTTTCTCTAGACGCACCCCAAGGCCTTTATGGGTACGCAACATAAGCCCCCCAAACCTCCGGAGTCCGAATCTCGTTGCGAGGAGTTCGGAGGTTTTGATTTTCCTGCGGCGGCTTTATCCATTGTTCTCTTCGTGGTGCCCTGGGTAGGATATGCTGCCTAGTATTGATATCTGAACAGTTTGAGGGTTTCCTGCAAAACTTTGCACGGTTCTGAGCCCGCGACTTTTATATAATAGAAAGTTAGCTTGCACAAGTCTGGGCTTGCGACTTTTTTGCACGAGTCTGGCTCGCGGCTTTTTGCACGAGTCTGGCTCGCGGCTTTTTTGCACGAGTCTGGCTCGCGGCTTGGCCGGTGAATAACGTTTGTATTCAAACCGAGGGTGCACGTAAGGGGGGCAGACCCCTACGACACCGGGACTTGACGGCGGAGGAGAAGGGCGGGCCTTCAATCGACGGCAGTACAAAGTCCCCGGGGCAGGGCCCCGAAGTGGCCGGTGAATAGCGGGTGTATTCAAACCGGGGGCGAACGTAAGGGGGCAGACCCCTACGACGCTAGGACTTGACGGCGGAGGAGAAGAGCGGACCTTCAATCGACGGCGGTGCAAAGTCCCTGAGGCAGGGCCCCAAAGTAAAGATTTTTCCTTTATTAAATATAGGTGGCAAGGTATGTGCCTATTTTTGTAGTAAGAAGTCTTTTTAAACATAGTTTTTTCAACACAAGACAAGTTTGCACGTGTCTGAGCTCGCGGCTTAGTAAATGACATAAGATAGGTTTGCATGAGCCTGGGGCTCGCGGCTTTTACATAATAGGATAGGTGCACGAGCCTGAGCTCGCGGCTTTTACATAATAAATTATAAGATAAGTTTGCACGAGTCCGAGCTCGCGGCTTAGTTGATGATAGAAGACTGTGTTACTGGTAAAAGCGGCGTAGGTTCTGGGCGTTCCAGGTGCGCGGTAGAGTCTTTCTTTCTGCTGTTCTGAGCCTGTACGTTCCGGGCTTTACGACCGTAGTGACAACGTATGGGCCTTCCCAGGCTGGTGAGAGCTTATCTCCTTGGGGGCCTTTGTCGGCTGCTTCGACGCTGCGTAGGACGAGATCTCCTACGTTGATTGGCCTGGGTTTCACCCTCCTGTCATAGCTTCGGGCTATGCGCCTTTGGTAAGATGCGGCGCGTTGTGCAGCGCTATCCGGAACCTCGGGAATTAGGTCGAGATTTTCCCGAAGCAGCCCGTCATTCTTGCTGGGATCGAAGGTTAGCACCCGAGTGCTTGGAACACCGACGTCGATGGGGATGATAGCTTCAGTACCATAACCGAGATTGTAAGGCGTCTCCCCCGTGGGAGTCTGCTCTGTTGTGCGGTATGCCCATAGTACGTTTGGGAGTGCATCCACACATTGTCCCCCAGCTTCTTCTAAGCGCGTCTTCAATCCTTTGAGGATGGTGCGGTTCGTGACTTCTACTTGTCCGTTGGTTTGTGGATGTGCTACTGCGGTATGACGGAGGTTGATCTTCAGGTCTTCGCACATCTTGGTGAAGGATTTCCCAGTAAACTGGGTGCCGTTGTCGGCAATGATTGTTGCTGGGATGCCGAAGTGGCAGACGATGTTCTTCCAGACGAATTGTTTAGCGTTCTCTTCTGTGATTTTGGCCAGGGGCTCCGCCTCTACCCACTTGGTGAAGTAATCGATGGCCAGGATGATGAACTTCCTTTGCCCGGATGCTAGAGGCAGCGGGTCGAGAAGGTCGATTCCCCATTGTGCGAATGGCCACGCACTTTGGAGTGCGGAAAGTGAGACCGGGGGATGATGGGGTACGTTGGCATGCAGTTGACAGCTCCTGCATTTTTGAACTAACTCGATTGCGTCCTTCTTTATTGTTGGCCAATAGAAACCTTGGCGTAGTATTTTTCGCGCCAACGCTTTCCCGCCTAGGTGTTCTCCGCAGACTCCAGCGTGTACTTCTCGGAGGGCGTAGTCCGCCTCGTCCGCCGGTAGGCACTTTAGATATGGGCCCGAGAATGCCAATTTGTAAAGTTCTCCGTCTATAACGGTGAATGATGCCGCCCGCATCCGTAACCTTCGCGCCTCTAAGCTATCTTCGGGGAGGCGTCCGTGTTCAAGGTAAGCTCGTAATGGAGTCATCCAGGATAACTCTTCTTGGTGGATGACTGCGATCTCCCATGGCCCCTGGATGCTCAGGATCACGATCTCTTCAATCCGGCGTCTTCGAGACTGGTAGCTGGAGGGCGAAGTGGCGAGCTTGGACAGGGCATCCGCCCTGGAATTCTTCTCTCGGGGGATGTGCAAGATTTGATGTGTCGAGATCTTCTGAAGGAGCAACTTTGCGAGCGCGAGGTATTTCGCCATCTGGTCGCTTTTGGCCTCGTAGTCTCCTTCGACTTGCGAGACTACGAGTTGGGAGTCGGCGTAGATCGTCAGGTTCTCCGCCTTGCAATCGATGGCGAGCCGGAGACCGGCGATCAGCGCCTCGTATTCTGCAACGTTATTTGTTGCGGGAAACTTTAACCGGAGCCCGTAATCCAAGGTGATCTCATCGGGGCTTACGAGGAGCACTCCTGCTCCGGCCCCTTCTGCTCCTGAGGCACCGTCGACATAGAGAGTCCACCGGGGGCTAGGGGCGTCTTTGGCTAGATTTGTTTCTGGTGGAATGGTGTATTCCATGACGAAGTCGGCAAGTACTTGCGACTTGATGTCAGGTCGAGGTAGGAATTTAATGTCAAATTCGCCGAGCTCTACGACCCACTTTACTAGCCTCCCCGAGACTTCTAGTTTCTGGAGGATTGCTCGTAGCGGGAGCTGTGTCAGCACTTTCACGGTATGAGCCTGGAAGTAGGGCCGAAGTTTTCTTGCTGAGAAGACAAGAGCCAAGGTCGTCTTGTCTGCTGCGGGGTATCTGGTTTCGGTGTCGGTGAGAACTTTGTTGATGTAGTAAATCGGTCGTTGCACCCCCCCTTCATCCTTTACGAGTACCGAGCTAAGAGCTGTAGGTGATATCGCTAGGTACAAGAACAGGGTCTCTCCCGGAGTGGGTTTTGACAAAAGCGGTGGTGAGGCCAGGTATTGTTTGAGAAGCTCGAAGGCTACCTGACACTCGTCAGTCCATTGGAAACCGGAGTGGCGTGCTCCCCGGAGGATTTTGAAGAAAGGGAGGTATTTGTCTCATGTCCGTGATAGGAAACGGGATAACGCAGCAATCCTCCCGTTCAGACGTTGCACTTCCTTAATTGAACGAGGTGGTGACATATCTTCTAATGCCTTGATCTTTTCGGGGTTGGCCTCAATTCCTTGATGGGTTACCATGAAACCCAAGAATTTTCCCGCCGTCACACCAAACGCACACTTGCTGGGATTGAGCCGCATCTGGAAGCGACGGAGAAGCTGAAAGCACTTTCCCAAGTCTTTCAAGTGGTCACAACGGTGGACACTCTTCACCAGCATATCGTCCACGTAAACCTCCATCGTCTCTCCGATGAGGTTCTTGAAGATCTTGTTCATTAGCCTTTGATAGGTTGCTCCAGCGTTTTTAAGGCCGAAGGGCATCACCTTGTAGCAGTAGACTCCTCTGTCGGTGCGGAAGGTGGTATGCTCTTCGTCCGCCGGGTTAATCCTTATCTGGTTGTAACCTGAGTAAGCGTCCATGAAGCTAAGTAGCTCATGGCCGGCCGTTGCGTCGACGAGTTGGTCGATCCTCGGGAGGGGGAAGCTGTCTTTTGGGCATGCCTGGTTTAGGTTGCTATAGTCAACGCACATTCGCCATTTTCCCGAGGCCTTCTTTACCATGACTACGTTGGCCAGCCACGTGGGGTATGCCGCCTCTCGTATGAAACTTGCTTCCAGGAGTTTAGCTACCTCCTCCTCGATTGCCTTCAACCGTTCGGGGGCAAAGTTCCTCTTCTTTTGGATTACAGGCCGACAGGCGGGGGTTGACCCCTGGCATGTCTTCCGGGCTCCAGGCGAAGATGTCTATGCCGGCTGAGCCTGCTTTAAGTAGCAGGTCCGGGCTGCTTCTTGGTCTCCTCTTACGATCCCTATGCCGGCGGCAGTTGGGAACTTCATAGCCAGATGCGGAATGGATGGGACTGCTCCGAAGATTGATTGGAGCGGCCTCCCAAAAATGGCATTATAGGCGGAGGTAGACTCCACCACCACGAACTAGATGCTATATGTTGACTGTCTTGGAAACTAGCCCAACGTGACGGGGAGAGTGATCATCCCTAGAACTGGGACGGGTCTGTTGTCGAAGCCGTATACGGGCCCGGCTGCAGGGCTGAGCTGATCTTTTGTGAGCTTCATATTTTGCAGAGTGGAGAGGAACAGAACGTCCACTGAGCTTCCATTGTCGACCAGTATTCTCTTCACCTTGAAGCAAGGGTCTCCTATCCCTGCGCTGATTACGAGCGGATCCTGGTGTGGAAGCCTCAACCCTTGCAGGTCTTCTTCTCCAAAAGCGATCGTGATGTCCTGCTTGAGTTTCTTGTCTTCGTGGTCTCTCACAGGCTGGGCAATTGAGAGGATTTGAGATGCTGAGACGGAGGGTCCGACGATCGTCTCGATTTACCCTACCATCGGTCTTCCTCCTCCTACGCCTCGGGGAGCGGGAGGTTGCTCCCTTACCTCCCTAGGTTGCTGGTGCTGATTAGGGCCCTGGCCTTGCAGGAATCTGCCCAGGAGTCCCTGGCGGATGAGGCGCTCGATCTCGTCTTTAAGTCTGGTGCATTCCTCGGTGGTATGCCCGGTCCCTCGATGGAATTCGCAGTACTTGGATTGGTCACCCCTCGGATTTGGGGGTTGCACCCGGGGCATGCGGAGCTCCGGGTTGTTCTGAATGGCGTAGAGTACATTCGTTCTAGTGGTGTTCAATGGGGTGTAGATCCGGGGCGGCAGCGGTTCCGGGTCCCTTTGGGGATTACGACGGCGTTCGCCACCGCGGCGCTCCTCGCCGCGTCATTCCTCTCGCTCGCGAGGGGATTGATCGGATCCTCTCTTCCTTCCTTGGTTACCTTCAAACTGTCGGCGATGGGACTCGATGGCCTCGTCCGCAGCTATCTGAGCTTCAACTCGGCGAACGAGGTCGGGGTAACTTGGCACGGTTTCTCTCATGAGAGCTGAGTAGAAGCCGCTTGGGCGGAGTCCTCCAAGAAAAACTCCCCGCAGGAGCTCAGGGTCCACCCCTGGGATTTGTCGAGCCTACGTAGTGAACCGTCGGAAGAAATCTTTGAGCGTTTCACCGTCATTTTGGCGGATCCCTGAAAGGTGGGAGGGATCTCGGACAATTCTGCGGTTGGCGATGAATCGGTCCGCGAACTGTTGTGCCAGCTCCGTGAAGTTGCTGATGGCCCCATTCGGCAAGGAGTGGAACCAAGTGCGTGCTTGTCCCTTCAAGGTTGCCGGGAACACTTGACAGAGGAGCTGATCAGGGGCGCTATAAATCCTCATGACGGTGGTGAAGTGATTGACATGCTCTAACAGATCATCCGTTCCATCAAATGTCTCGATGCTGGGAAGCTTAAAGCCGTTCGGGATTGGATGAGCCAGGACTTGAGGTGATAGTGGGGAGCCGTGGTGCGCGGGACGACGGGCGAGAACTGTGTGTCGCCCTGCTCGGACGTACTCCTCTTCTATCATGTCGCGTATTTCTTCTCGCGTGGTTCTTCCTGTTGCTCGATCAGGGGCATCCCTTCTTGGGTGATCACGATGATGGTCAGCTTCCGGGCCCCTAACTGGCGGGGCGAGGTGAGCGGAGCTTGCTGCGTCGAAAAATCCTTCTGAGGCTTCGTCCTCCCGAACGGCCTCTCCATTCGGGGCATGGTTCGGAACTGGGGGTGGCGGTGCGTTCAGGGCCGGTGGTTGAATCGGGACTTGAGGAGGCCCGAGATTCCTTACGAGAGCCAACATCTCGGCTTGGTGTTCTTCAATATGCTGCATGCGCACTTCCAGCCCAACTACGGGAGCATGCACTGCCTCCTCCCCGGGAGGTGCATTGATAAGCGAGTGGGAGGGAGCTGGATCAACGTGCCCCTCCGGCATTGATCCTTCAGTAGTGCGAGCACTCTTTCTTGCCATTGCAGTTGGCCTTCAGAGAGTTTTTGGGAACTGTTTCTCACAGACGGCGCCAAACTGTTGCGGGTCGCTTAGGGCTCTTGGTAGACCGGTTTAATTTGAACCGCCTTAGTTCGTGAGCGGTTTAAGCGCGCAAACAGTCAATTTGAGATCTGCTGAATACACAGGGACTTTTTAGCGTGGAAAACCCGGAAAGGGTGAAAAACCACGTGGCCGGAGCTGTGCCGACCAAATTTCACTTTCTCCAGAGAGGTTACAATTAGATGCTAAGAGATCGAGCGCGACAGGCCGCTGCTCGTTACAATAGAGAGAGAGAGAGAGAGAGAGAGAGCACTCCGAGGGTGACAGACCACCTCTCGGAAAAACTAAGTACTTTTCGTATGAGTACAGCAGTGAACGAAAGTGAGAAGACCTTGTCCGCTTTCCAGAGGACAGATGTGAGACCGCCCTGTCTGCTTTTGAGAAGACGGAAGTGAGACTGCCTTGTCCGCTTTCCTGAGAACGAAAGTGGGACGGCCTTGTCCGCTTTCCTGAGAACGAAAGTGAGACAGCCTTGTCCGCTTTCCTGAGAACGAAAGTGAGTCAGCCTTGTCCGCTTTCCTGAGAACGAAAGTGAGACAGCCTTGTCCGCTTTCCTGAGAACGAAAGTGAGATAGCCTTGTCCGCTTTCGCGAAGAAGGAAATTTCTAAGTCCACGAAGAAGATCTTCAAGCACCGAAGGAGAATTCCGTGGAAATCTTCAAGGAGCTCTCTCTGGTCGTGAAGGCGGGATCCTTTAAATAAAGCCTTGGGGGCCTTTTTATAGCTTTGGCCGGGGGTAGCCCGGTAATTTTGCCGTCGTAACCACCATAACCACCTTGGCGGACGAATCATATTTCCCGATTTGGGGGACTCGGATCACCATTTTTCGTAAATGACCATCTTGCCCTTTGAGGAAAGGCGACAAGCCGTTCCTGAAAAGTGAGAAACTGAAAAGACAAAAAGTGAGCAAGCCGAGGCGGAAAAGTGAGCGAGGCGAGGCGTAAAAGTGAGCGAGGCCAGGAAAAGCGGACTACAACCTTTCCCAGCGCGGGGATGCGGTTTCGGCTGCATCCCCCGCGGAGGGGGGCTCGGCCGCTCCTTTTTATCGGAGGGTGCGGTTTGGCCGCACCCCCCTATGGGGGGTGCGGTTGGGCCGCACCCCCCATGGGGGGGGGGGTGCGGTTTGCGGTTGGGCCGCACCCCCCATGCCCCCCTATGGGGGGTGCGGTTTGGCCGCACCCCCCATGGGGGGGGGGGGTGCGGTTTGGCCGCACCCCCTAGGGGGGGGGGGGGGTGCGGCTTGGCCGCACCCCCCTATGGGGGGTGCGGGTGCGGTTGGGCCGCACGCCCATGGGGGGTGCGGTTTGGCCGCACCCCCCTATGGGGGGTGCGGGTTGGCCGCTCCCCCCATGGAGGGGTGCGGCTTGGCCGCACCCCCCTATGGGGGGAGGGTGCGGCTTGGCCGACCCGGCCGCACCCCATGTGGGTGGGGTGCGGGCTAACCGCCCCCCACTTAGTGGGGTGTGGGCTAACCGCACCCCGGTAGTGGGGTGCGGCTTTGTGCTTACCTGGCGCCGTTTCTAGCGCGGCGTACTTGCGCGGCGGATCTTCCACTTCCGTGATCCGGGGTTCGACTGGTTCCCCCTCCTCTCTTTAGCGGGGTTTTCTCTAGACGCACCCCAAGGCCTTTATGGGTACGCAACAGCGGTCATAACCATTGTCAAGTCAAACATGCATTTTATGATGGTGACGTTTTGTCTAAACTGACCGGAGCAAAAACGCCGCGTCAAACCCAGCCATAATCTGGCAACGGAAGGTCTTGTAAGCTGACGGGCAAAAGAGGTGCGGACATGTTTGAGAATACGCGAAGAAGATATATAGTAGATCGTAGAAGACGAAAAATAAAAAATTTCAACGACGTGATCTCACGCAGGCGAGGAAGATTTTGCATAGGGGTTCGACGGCGTGATCTCATGCAGGTGAGGATGTGTTCGCGTGGTGCTGGAGCAGTTTTGCTGGCGTGCGGCGCACTCCGGCAGTGGGTGACGGAATCCGCATGGTGGGACGGGAAGAAGACCTAGCAGGAGGCGGAAAACGGCTGGACCGAGGTGGGGGGGGGGGGGGGGGGGGCAGCAAATAGATTATTTCTTTTAGGCTATTAGTTATAAGTGATGCAAAACAAGTGAGCAAATACGAGCTTCGTGCGCGTAATCACGTTCAACGTTTGAAATTTCACGAGTGGTTAATTGTTATTTGTGAGTAACATCCTTGACTGGTTATGGTTCGAACCGAAGCAACATTCTTTTACATCCACAAGCTTAATTGCAAAAACTAATTTATGAATAAAACGATAATTTGAAAATAGGAAGAATGCTCAAGGCAAACTCTTAGAAATTGAGCAAAAGAGGAGCTGAGTTTACCTAGACATATGCAAAACTATGGCCTGGAACATCCCTTTCAAACACAGGCGCGCGCTGTTTGGAGGTGTCAATCAAGCGGATTCTCAGAAGGTTGAGCTGTCGTGAGCATCGGAGTCGCGGCGACCTGAGGGAAACAACGATCTGTCGTGACTAGTCGGCGACGGGTGAGGAAGAGGTGTCAGAATCTCCATGTGAGGAAGACGCACGAAGATGTTTTCTGAGGCAGAGGGCTCCATAAGATGGCGATCGTAAATGCGCTGGTTATGAACTTCGGCTCCGTTTGGGGGGACTCGTATGAACCGGTCAAGTGGTTACGACCGCATGAACCGGACAAGCGGTCGTAACCGCTTGACCCGTGAAAATAAGTCCTCCCAAACGGAGCCTTCATCCACGTTTATGTTCATATTATTTTTTTTCTTGATTGCGATCATAAGATTGCAACAGATTTCATGATATTGAATTTTTTGTGGAGCAAAAAGATCGCGCCAAATAAACACAAGATTGCAACAGATCGTCAAATTAAAAAGGGCGCTGATATTAGCACCGCATTAAAAAGGGCGTTGATATTAGCACCGCATTTTGGCTGTATACATTTAAAATTTGAGTTTTTTAGGTCTTCTTAAAACAATATTAGCAAGCACGCGCCCTTCCTTTTTCGCACTTCACGCCCCTCACTTCACGCTACTACTCTTCCTTCCGAGCGCCGGCGGACTGCTTCCTCCCTCTTCCTCACTGAGCGCAGGAGAACTGCTTCCTCCATTATTTATTCCGGTCGGACTCTTGCAGATTTTCGGCGCAAGCCCCTCTTCCGCACCGAGCGCCGGCTTCTCGTTTTCCTCCATTTAATCGGTCGACCTCCTACAGATTTCTGGCGGCGAACCCTCTTCCTCACTGAGTGCCGACAACCCTTTTCCTCCATTATTCTGGTTGGCCTCCTCCAACACCGGCATTGTCCAAATCTAACGGTCACAACTCAAAGTTTAATCAAAGAGTAAATCAAGAGGCATTTACCACAAATGAACATTTATTTTTTATTAAGCTTCTAGATTCACTTCTTGGTAATTAGTAGAGTCCGTTTGGCACAGCGGTGGCAATGATGAACGTGATGATTATGAACCTTTATTCGTGAACGCCCGACCTCAACTAAGGTTTTATTTGGTTTAGCGGTTGCGGTTGTAAAGGGAACTGTTGCAATGAGAGATTTGTAAATGGAGCGGGTCGAAACTGGTTCCTGGAAACGAAGATCTGTTTGGGAGTCTGTGTTTGCAGAGCTGTTCAGAACAGAGAACTGTTTGGCAAAACAGCGGTGACGTTTTATAAATATTTTTTTATTATAAAATAAATTTTATTAAATAAATTTTGTATTTTAAATATATAATATATATATTATTAAAGTATTTATATATATAAATATATAAATTTCTGTTAAAGTATTTATATATATATATATATATAAATATATATAATGTTTTTGTAATTTAAATTACTGTTAAACTATATAAATAGGTTATTTTTTTATTTTTATTTTTAAAAATGTAAAATACACGGTGGCTCCGCCCCGTGCCTCCGCCTGCACCTCCTCCTTTCTTCTGTGGTGCATCCGTAAGGCTCGCCGGAGCCGAGGCATGGGGCGCGGGGCTCTGCCGGGGTTGGGAAGGGGGCACGGGGCTCGCCGACGGCGGCTGGGAAGGGCGCACGGGGCTCGCCGGCGGAGCTGCAGGCGGCTTCTTCTCAGGGAAGATGCACTGTTGCGGGGCACGGGAGGGAGGACGTTTGTTGCGGCTCTGCCGGGGTTGGGAACGGTGTCGGCGTTTGCGGCGGCTGGGAAGGGTGCACGGGGCTCGCCGGCGGAGCTGCAGGCCGAGCTAGGGCACCGGCAATGTTTGCAAATTTTTCCTCCCAGCTTAACGCGGCAAACCGGAGGTAAGATGCTCGGTTTCGTCCCGCGATTTTCTTCACCTGCTCTCAAACGCCGGCGGTTACAATAGAGGCGGAAATCCAAATAAAAAATTTACGCCGCGTCACGTTTCAAGAAAACGTCCCGTAAAAAAACGCTTAAAACAAATATAGCCTAAGGATCTTCATTCATTTTTATGTTCAAATTATTTTTTTCCCCGTTGACGGGCAAACGCTCAGTAAAGGTAATCTTTGTCTATTTATCAATATTAGATTAAGGAGTTTGTTACAATAAACTTTTGAATAATACCCATTAACTTTTTCCCATTTTTACACCTCTTTAAAACTCAGCCCTTGCATTATCCTCAATAGGAATCATTAGATATGCATCTGCAGCTTATCATGTGTACACATTTAGTTCAATCTCAGTTTTCTTAATTAGCACATCTCTCTCTCATTATATAATATATTATAAAGAAATATCAATTGTATTCATGGCAAGGTAAATAGAGTACTTAATGGGGACATTGAGATAATCTCCACCGTTTGATCTCAAATCAAACCATCAAAATGGCCTCGGAAAGAAAGAGAGGAGAGAGGGGGGGAGAGTGGGTGAGAGAGAGAAAAAAAAAATAATAATCTTTTTAAGTATATACGTATATTTTTTTACAAAATAAATATTGTAATATTGATGTACATTTTTTATAGTCATTTCGAGTACTCATATGTATGTGTTGCGGGCGCACCCCGCAGACGCATCGAGCACGGTCGAAGCCCGTGTAGAGGTGGGTGAAGCCCGCCGTCGCCGGCCGGGTACTATCGCGCTTGGTCGTAGGGGCGGAGCCCCGTGTCGGGCACTGCGTGTGTGTCTATATATATATATATATATATATATGGTTAACTACCGGGACCTCCCCTGTAAGTTTCTATAATTACAGGTTGCACCCCTCTTAGTTTCAAAATTACATTTATCCCCCCCTCATAATTTGTACAGTTAACAAAGACGCCCAATCCGTCCAAAACCTATAACTTATGTGTTTAAAAGACCAAAATAACCTGCAACTTATTTTGTTAAACATTAATATTTTGTTAACGGATAATTTTTGATGAGTGATTCATAGTTTGGGAGACTACTATCTCAAATACAATGCATTTTTTTTAACTGTTTATATTTTGTGAAAGAAATATTTTGGGAGAACGGTTCATACTTAGGGAGAGTTCCCAGCTCAAATTAAAGAACATCAAAGAACAGTGAAAATGTGAATTTGCAATGAAGAAAACATTTTATGAACCTTAACACATCGCTCACTCATAAAACGGTCAAATAAAATGAAGGATGGACGAATGAGAATTCATTATGATATTAAAAATCTTAGCTATATGAATATTGATTAATAAAAAAAAATCATATTACACTAATTTTGTTATTTATCATCTTTAAAAAGAACATTACAAAATCACACTTTCACAAAGTAAAACATTACAAACACACCCCTTAAACTAATGGATTACTAACAAAGGCAAAATAGGAATATAAAAAATAAGTTCCGTTACTTTTAACATTTTCCATCCAAAATTTGGCTGATTGGGGCTCTTTGTTAACTGTACAATTTATGAGGGGAGGTAAATGTAATTTTGAAACGAAGAGGGGTGCAACCTGTAATTATAGAGTAATTAACCCTATATACACACACACATAATATATATATATATACAAGTAACCAACTGCAAGTTTATAGAAGCACATCACTCCTTTCACCTCCTCAAGTTGGATCAAGAGCTATGGCATTTGTTGCCTTATAATGATTATAAGTTATAATCAAGTTTTCGTCATCTGTCGCGGAAGGATTAGGCATCGCTTTCGTCAATTCAAAATCTTGCATGGCTTTCCTCTTCGTTTTACGTCTAATAGACAGCTTCTCTCCGCGTACCTGCAAAGAGACCCATAAAATCAAGCGACTATCTCCATGGCATCACACTCTACGCTATTTATAGATTTGTCGTGTGAGCCCATAATGTGCGCATTGGTGGGAGAATTGGAGCGTGATAGGATGGGAGTCCACCGCCTCGGGAACACGTCGACCTAACATGGACTCCAAAATCATCACCCGCACGACCGCCAATACATATTTAGGGTAGCTAGGATCCAACCATAAAAAAATATTTAGAAATTCATTTTGTAACTAGTAAAAGGGGGGACCTACCTCAAATCCACCAAAAATGCGCATCAACATTGTCATCAAACATGAATCTCCGACCTCTCTAAGATCCGTAAAAAGTGCATACCTAATCAAGAAAAATCATAGTTAGAGCCGAGGAGAAAGAGTTTCATAGTAATATCATTAATCAATAATGGTTTAACCATGCCTCTCTAATGGAGTTAGGCATATATGATCAGTGTCAAAAGATGAGATGACATTTGCCCTCCTCCTTCACAACAAGGCCTCGACTCCGTGGTCTGCGTGGAATGCGCGGCAGCATGAGCTCCAGTAGCGGATAATGCTGAGCATCCCCGTGAAATGAATCGGGACGCGGACGCTCATTTGAAGGCCCTCGATGCGGCATTAGTAGTTCACCGGGTCCCACAGACTCCGTCATTGACTGCAATGGAAATAAAGCCAGCTGACTCATCTTCGACCTACGGCGGCTTGTTAATTAATACACATGCTTGTCTTTAGTTAGCTTGTGCCTCATAAGTTTTGCAAAGCTTTTGCACGAGTTTTTTTTCCCGAGAATGTTACCAAAGCTTGTGTTGTCCTCGATTCAAGCGCGTAGAGGCCAAGAAGCAGACCTTGACATGATCGCAAGCTCGGTTATTTTCTTTAAAGAGCCCAGATTGAAATGTTCATACGAAGAACGTGTTTGTGAACATAGATTTTTTTTTACAGACCTAATACAAAGACATGAGCAGCAGCAGCAACATATACTCCAAATACAATTGTTCTCTTGAAAATGATTACTCATGGCCAAAGGGTGTGCAAAAAGAACCGGAGAACCAACCCGAACTGAACGATCAATTCGTGCCGGTTCTAATGGTTCTCGCTTCGGAATTCGGAAATAGTTCCCAAAAGAAATTCAAGAATCCGATTTCTGGGTCGGGTGCCTGATGAGAATCGAATGCCTAATAGTTGTGTAAATATTAAATCAATGGATGATAATCTAATTTGATTTTCGCTATATAATGCAAATGATTTGTGTTTGCAGCAATATTTTATAAATGTAGAAAATTATATTTGCATTAAGAATCACAATTTTTGAGTCACAATTATGTGTCAGGTAGAACAGAGAACTGAACCGGAACTTTTTTGTTCGGGTAGACCTCCCCTCTAAGTTTGAAATATTACAGATTGCGCCCCTCTTATTATTGAAATCACAAGAACCTCCCCTCAATGTTACAAAACATAACATTTACCTCCCCTGAAGTTCACATTTCATAACATTCATGCACAAAAATACCCCATTCGGAGTACATTTTCAGGGGGGGTATTTTGTGCGTGGATGTTATGAAATATGAACTTCAGGGGAGGTAAATATTATGTTTTATAACATTCAAAGGAGGTTTTTGTAATTTCAATAATAAGAGGGGTGCAATATGTAATTACGCTATCTTCCAGGGGAAGTTTTGGTAATTATTCGTGTGTGTGTGTGTGTATCGGTTCTTTGTTTTGGGCGGACCCAAACATACATGGATCGGTTCTTTGTTTGGGGTGAAACCGATCCGAACTGGCCTGAGTTGCACTCCTTGTAATAAAAAAGTGCAAGGGAGAACGAGCGACAATACCTTCCAGTCCTTGAAATCAAATCTGAATACAAAATAATGGTATAAGACAGCTCCGGAGGCAACAGCTGATGCCGAGGGACCGTTTCTAGGAGCTGATCAAGTAAATCATAAATGATTTCTACTAGAGAGGGAAAATCAAAAATCTAAGGGAAAAGATAGAGATAGTTATACACTTACAAACAAGATGCCTTCCATTGTCATCAACTGTAATTTCAGCTCTTCCATCCTTCACCAGAAAGGACAAGGCAAATATGTTCTCCACAGTTTGGGCAAAGGAGAGCCTGTTAAGGAGTAAACTTTCTAGACCCACCCTCATTCTCTTTTTCAAGATGTCAAACATCGTTAGCATGTTACTATCAGTATCTGTTTTAGGTCCTTGCACTTCACAATCAATCTGCAGACAAAGAAAAAATGAACAATAATGCAAACTATTGCTTGCCTATATTAAAGTTTCGATCTTTATGCCGGAAATTACAAAAATCATAGTAAAAACGAGAGAATCTCTCTTGATTCCTGGTAAAAAAACACGAAAATTAGCCGAGAATGAGCGATAAATGATACAGAAGAGTGACAAACCTCTTCCGGGTGAGTGCTCTCAGTCGGCTTTATACGTTTTCGATAAACTCTCTTCCATTGCCTAATTTTGTTACTCATGGGTCCAATCCTTACACAAAGTGTACAGCATGCAGATTAGAGAGACGCAAAGCTTAAAAACATTGCAGAAGAACGAAAATGCAGAGAGACGTACATACTGCGGCAGCCAGGAACTGCTTCTAAGAAATGAGAGACGGGAATGCCGATATTTGCCCAAAAAACAAAGTTTTGAGAGTTATCAGCTCGGGATCTAAGCTGTTGATGACTAAAATTCTTCAGTATGGCGGTAATGAAATCCGACGGCGTCAGACCCTCGTTGTTTTGAGATCTAACTGATATTCCCAATGTACTTGCTATGCCAAGTAAAGTCTCTGCATCTGCAACCTGCTCCCTAGGCTTTTTCACTGTGACAAGACAGAAATTATCAAGTAATGAAGGGAGGAATATCAGGAAAGTGCAATTTCATTTACTTTGGATTCCAACAAAGCACTGCGCAGAACGAATTGCTAGCATGAACATAGTCAAAATTATAAAACATATTAAAGCATAAAGATTATCACTTGTTATGCTTTAGTCTCAACATTTTTTTCCATGTTGTTCACTTAAATTTTTTTTTTGCATTTAATTATTGAAGGGGAGCTTTAGTCTAAAATGGATTCTTGGGTCTGCCCTCTCTGATGTCTTTGGCTTTGATTTGAGGGCATGATTCCGCAGCAAACGCGACGGTATAGGGGGCCACTATTTCAGTGGTACTCTGTGAGCAGCCACTTTGTGCATTTATTGTCAAAGGTTAGGTCTTTCTCCTCTGAGAGAAGCCACTTTGTGCATAGTGCCAAAGGTTAGGTCTGTTTCCAATATTCCCCCGCCCATACCCCCAATGATTGGGGACTATATGGGTTATGTTGTTGTTGTTGTTGTTGTTGTAATTATTGAAGGGGAGCCTTGAGGTCGCAGGGTAAGGTTTGCCTACATTTCACCCTTGTCGTGGGACCCTTCTCCGGACCCTCGCTGCGCGGGGACGCTTTGTGCACCGGGCTGCCCTTTTTTAATTATTGGAGGACTGCTGTAATTCCCAGTGATTATCTATGGCCGCATTTTTTTAGATTAAAGAAGGCATGGTCTTTGGATTCCGTTGGGTCAAACGGATTTTCTCCTCTTATTCTATTTTTTTTTTGAGCCCTAGCCTCTTTTTTGGCCTCATTATTATAGGGAAGTGAAAATTTTAATTTTAAAATATGATATTAAAATTCAACAGAAAAAAAAAATTCTATTATTTTTTAACTGCCTGGTCCTTGCTTCGAGCTAAGAGCACTTCATGTAAATCCTGGTATGTGGGGCCCACCACGAGGGAGTTCACCTCTGATTGACAGATTCTCCAACATTGGAGGAGTGGGTTGCGATCTTGATGGAAAAGAATATAAAAATAAATGTGAAAGGGAGAAGAGGGGAAATGAAGCCATGGGGTGAATGGATTTTCAAAAAACATTTATATTCTACTTAACTTGCTTTGGTGCATTGTTGTCTTCTTTTATAGTGAGAGACTATTCTCTGCAAACCTCTTAAATTAACTGCTCTGCTCTCATATAATATTTCTTCTTTTAGTTTTCCATGCATTGTGACCCAGTGCTTTTCTTTCGCTGCTTCAACGCATCTCGCTCGTTCCGGAGGGAAGAAGGCAACGCCATAATTTGGTATAATTCATCTATCATGTGATATTTCTTTGGATATGATGAATCACTAGAGGAGACTGATAATGGACTAACATGACTTGATGGATTGAGTTTTCTTGGACATGAAGGTGGAGAGAATGTGTCAGCATTTTCGTTGATCCTCTCCTCCGCAACCTCAGGTGACTTTAATTGTGTGTGATTCTAATCCTCGTCTGCCTACCAGTTCCAGGTGCTTCTTTCATCTATAATCACATCTCTGCTTCTTTTTAGTTTTTGTTGTTGTTGTAGGATTGAATAGTCTATATGCTATAGACCCTTCACTGTATCTTACTAGAATGCATCCCCCTCTTGTAATTTACATATGTTTTCTTTTGGGATTAGACTGTAGATTATGCTCCCAAATATTTTCATATGTTTTACTGTTGGTTTTCTACTATACCATAACTCATATAGTGTGATTTTGTTCAGAGATTTGGTGGTTCTTGTTGAGGAAAATGAAATGGCTTAATTGATTACCAAATAATCATCAATCCTTTATATAGGAAAGGTGAGCATACAATAGAGAGGACCCGTAAACATACAAGTAATACACAAATCCTAAGACTCCCCCTCAAGTCGTGCGTGAGATGTTGATCATGCCCAACTTGCCAACAATCATCCAAAAACACTCGGACTCAATCCCTTCGTGAGAATGTCAGTAAGTTGTCTGTCAAATGGAACAAAGTGTGTACAAACAAACCCTCTCTTAATGTTCTCTTCGATAAAGTGTGTCCACTTTAATGTTGTTGAGCCTTGAAATGTCCGTGGTCGGGATGGTCTTACTCATTTATGGCGGAGAACAGCGGAGGCGGTCTGGGATCATCGGAGGTCCCACTGCACACTCGGGAGCTTGTCAAACGTGCTCCCCTTCAGAAATTATCAAGGTCTCCTGGTTCCAAGTGAAATTGGAAGAAAAATAGCAAAGAAAGAAGGCGAAAAATCGATGTCTCGATTTTTCTCAAGTTAGGCTATTTATATATAAGAATGATCAAATCGTGTCATTCGATAGTGGAGTCTCATTCGTAAGATTGTCCTTCTCATCAAGGTTGTCCGAGGTAACCCGTACAAAGTTCGGGCTAGATCTAACACCCTACCCACGACACGCATGAGTGGATCGAGCAAGAGCTTGTTATTTGGGCAGAAGGATAGGGGTGATGGAGTAAAGGACAGAGACTATGGATTAAAGGACAAGGATTATGGAGTAAAGGGTAGGGATTATGAAGCAAAGGACATGAATTTCTGGGAGAATGGAAGATTGGTCGGAACGGATAGAAATTTGCCTCTATAAATGGTGAAGCTAGTGTGTCTCCCCTCGGGACGGAAAGGGAGATAATGGAAGGAGTGGGCTCAGTGGAAACAAGATAAATTCCACTTATGTGACATCTTCTTGGGGACGAAGACGGAGCGGTGCAAGGGGCCTTCTCGATGAGTGGCACGCGGGGCGAGTGAGATGATTCTCTATACTCGGAATCCTTCGTGCGGAGAGGGACAATTGTTGGATCCGTAGGCGCCCTTAGAGGTGGGGTGAATAAGAGTTTTAAAACTTTTATGTTATTTTGAAATACTAGAAATATTAGGAGATTGAAATAGTGCAAAACAAAGACAAATTAAGTAAAATAAAATAGAGACATGATTTTATTAATATGAAATGTAGTGTTACAAAATTTGACTTCTTATAACGCTAGAAATCGAAGGCGAATAGTAAAAATCTTTTTCATTTTCTATCCCGACTCGTATCCCCACGAACCGGTGGCTTTAGCCTATCCTTCCCGGATACAGCCTCAAGCCGCTCTAGCCAATCCTCCCTTGGACACGGCCTCGAGCACCCCCTAGATCTACACCCTAGACCTAGTCGCCAACATGAGGCAAATTTCTGCCCTAAGTCCTACCCAGACCTAGTCGCCAACACGAGGCGAATTTACTAAGCGATTACAAGAATGAAAGGAACAACAATATTAAAAACTCCCACTTAAAGAACTTCTGAAGTTGGAGGCGGAGAACTGCTGTAGAATAAGCGTTGTTGAAGCGATCGTCGTTCGGATCTGGCGTGAAGAAATCCTCCTACAGAAACAAAGACTTTGCCAAAATAAGTGAGTGAATAAAAATCATATGTGAGTGAATAAAAATCATTATCAACCATAAAATATTTACTCATACTTAGAGGCATGTTAAGCTTGGTTCTACACAACCTTTTCATTGCAATTGGTGCACATATGAGTAGATATATCAAAGCATGATAAAAATAATGTTCAAAGTTGTTTGAAAAGATAAATTGCAACATTGTAGACGGTCTAAATGATGGATTAAATCATGCTTGATTTCACAATAAAGTCCATACAGTATTTTTGATATTTTGAAGAATAATATTGATTTAAAGTTTGAACTCTTAAAATTGATCTTGGACTTCCTGAGGTCTACCCTGTGAGGGGTTCACACCGGTACTAGGAGATGTGATAGGGTGAAAAGTTCAGAAAATAATTTTTTATGTTTCAAATTTTTTTATTTGATTTTTGCATATTGAATTAGAAATTAAACAAATAAGCAAAGAAAGAAAGAGAAAACAAATATTCTTTGTAATTTGGTTTTTATAATTTTGTATTTTAATTTTTCAAAAATCAATTATAGGCAAAAATACAAAAATAAGTAGTACATATAAAAAAGTATATTTTTAGTGATTTTTTAAAGTTTTAAAAATACAGAAAATCAGACAGGTATGTTAGCGTCGGCGCTAGCGCTAGCGCGGTAAACAATACACTAAATTTCATGATTTTGAAAAATCTGATTTTTGATATTGATTAAGTATCCAAATATTAGTTTCATGCAAATATTTCAGAAGATTTGAAGATGTTTAGCTAGGTGAAAATTGCATAAAAAGATTGCGTTTATGAATGTGACTTAACCAGAAAGATCTAGGACACCTAATTCAAGTCGAAGTAGTCGAAATCTTGCATCGGGAAGAGGTTTAGTGAATATGTCAGCAAGTTGAGAGTCCGTACCAATGAAACTTACTTTTACATGTTCTTTCTTAATGTGATCTCTAATGAAATGATGACGAACATCTATGTGTTTGGATCTAAAGTGGTGTACGGGATTATTTGTAAGATCTATAACACTTTTGTTGTCACATTTGAGATCAATGTTTTTGAGATGAAAACCCAAAGTCCTCTAGAGTTTGACTTATCCATAATGCTTGTGCACAACAACTCCCAAGAGCGATGTATTCGACCTTCGTGGTGGAGAGTGCAACCGAAGATTATTTTCTACTAGACCATGCAACTAAAGAGGGTCCTAAGAAATGACAAGTACCGCTAGTGCTTTTTCGATCAAGTGAGCATCCAGCGTAGTCCGAATCGGAATAGCCGTGTAATGCAAATGAATCATTGTGTGGGTACCCTAATCCTAATTTTGATGACCCTAATAGATATCTAAGAATACGTTTTACCACTTTTAAATGAGATTCTTTTGGATTGGCTTGAAAGCGAGCACATAAACATACGACAAACATTATATCAGGTCTAGAAGCACTTAAATAAAGAAGAGATCCAATCATTCCTCTATATAAAGTTTGATCGACAGAAATTCCAGATTCATCTTTTTCTAATTTTAAAGAGGCACTCATAGGTGTAGAAGCTTGTTTAAGATTTTCAAATCTAAATTGTTTAAGCATATCATGAACGTATTTTGTTTGGCAAATAAAAATACTATCATTTCGTTGTGAAATTTGAAAACCAAGAAAATAAGAGAGTTCTCCTACAAGGCTCATTTCAAATTCATTTTTCATAACTAAGACTACTTCATTACACAACTCTTCATCAGTGGCTCCAAAAATGATATCATTAACATATATTTGTAAAATGATTAAATCGTTATTATTATGCTTAGTGAAGAGTGTGTTATCTGCACTTCCCATGACATAACCGTGCTTTAATAAAAATGATGTAAGTCTGTCATACCATGCACGAGGCGCTTGTTTTAAACCATAAAGCGCTTTTTCTAATTTATAAACAAGATTTGGAAATTTTTCATTTATAAAACCGGGGGGTTCTACATAAACTTCTTCTTTCATAAACTCGTTTAGAAAAGCACTTTTAACATCCATTTGAAATAGTTTTAATCTTTTAAAACTCGCAAATGCCAAAAATATTCGTATAGATTCTAAGCGAGCAACGGGTGCGAAAGTTTCTTCAAAATCTATTCCCTCGATTTGAGAAAAACCTTGAGCGACTAAGCGAGCTTTATTTCTTGTAATTCTATATTCACCATCTAATTTATTTTTAAAAATCCATTTTACGCCAACAACGGAATGATTAGATGGACGTTCTACTAGATTCCAAACTTTATTTCTTTCAAATTGATCTAACTCTTCATTCATAGCCAAAAACCAAAATTCGTCATTTAAAGCGGTTGAAACGTTTTTAGGTTCAATTTCGAAGACAAAACAAATATTCGAAACCGTTTCATGAAGAGAAGATCGAGTTCTTACCCCAATAGATGGTTCCCCAATAACTAGCTCCTTTGGATGATTCTTTGAGAAGTTTAAGATGCTTGGAGGCACGTATTCATCTTTTTTGGCCTCCTCCTCCTCTTTGGAAGGTTCCTCTTCGTCGTGCTCCAAAGATGGTAGGGTTCATCATTTGTACCTGTAGGAAGTTTTTCTACACAAGGAATAAATTCATCAAATTTTACATTAATAGACTCTTCAACCTTACTCGTTCTTTTGTTAAATATTTTATAGGCTTACTAGTTGAAGAGAATCCAAGAAATATTCCTTCTTTTTTCATCAAACTTTCCTGAGGCATCTTTTGTATTGAGAATAAAACATTTACATCCAAATACTTTAAAATATGATACGTTGGGTTTCTTTTGATAGTATAGTTCATACGGTTTGAGATTTAAAGATGGGCGAAGCATGACTCTATTCATTACATAACATGATGTGCTTACAGCTTCGACCCAAAATGACTTAGGTAATTTATATTCAGATAACATAGTACGTGCTAGTTCTTGAATTGTCCTATTCTTTCTTTCTACAACACCGTTTTGTTGGGGTGTGCGAGGAGCAGAGAATTCGTGCTTAATACCTAACATTCCGCAAAAAGATTTAAAATTTTAATTTTCAAATTCTCCTTCATGATCTGATCGAATGCATTTTATTTTCAAATCTAGTTCATTTTGAATACGAGTACATAATTTTGAAAATTCGCAAAACGCGTCAAATTTGGAAGAGAAATAAAGTCCAATAATATCTAGAGAAATCATCTATTAGAACAAAAGTATATATTCTACCACCAAGACTTGTAATGCTAACGGGACCAAGGAGATCCATATGAATTAATTGCAAAGGTTTGTAGTAGAAATTTCATTTTCGCTTTTAAAAGAAGATTTTGTAAATTTTCCTTTTTGACATGGAGAGCATAATGAAGATAAATTTCCATTCAATTTAGGCAATCCTCTAATCAATTCCTTTTTGGCTAGTTTTAAGATGAGCTTTGTACTAGCATGACTTAATCGGCTATGTCATAGTTCTAACTCGTCATTTTTAGTTATAAAACATTTTATAGATGATTTGGAAAGATCATGAAAGGAAACTATATATACATTGTGAATTCTAGGTGCAGCTAGTAAAATATCTTTTGTGTTGGGATTAAATATTTTACAAAGATTTGTGGATGATTCAAATAAAACATCTAATCCTTTATCACACAATTGACTAATAGATATTAAATTATGTTTTAATCCTTTTACATAAAGAACATTAGAGATAAGAAATGATTCGTTACCCACTGTGCCGACTCTCATGATCCTTCCTTTACCGTTATCACCAAAGGTTACGATTCCTCCTTTCTTCTTTTCTAGGCTAAAGAACTTTGCTTTGTTGCCTGTCATGTGCTTGGAGCAGCCTGAATCCAAGTACCACACGTCCTCTGTATCCTTAGCCTTCCTGCAAATCTCAGTATCACTAAGAACACTGGTGTCGTCATCGTTGCTTTTTGCCATCAAACATAAGTTTGCTTCCTCCTCGCTGCTTGACTCGGATCCGCTTGATTCTTCAGAGGAAGAATCATCCCAAGTTGCGTCTTTCAACACTTTCTTTTTCTCCTTCCCTTTTGTATCGTTCTTTTTGCTCCTTTAGATACTTCGACACATGGCTCTGAATGTGCCCGGTCTTCCTGCAGTGATAGCACTCTGGTGGTGGTCTTTCTTCTTCGTCTTCACTTCATTTTTCTTTCTTTGATGAAGAGGAAGACCCTTTTCGTCGAACATCCTTCCGGAAGGTGTTCCTTCTTTTGGGATTTCTAATGAATTTCTAGAAATTCTTGACCAGGAAACCTTCCTCATCTTCATCATCATCTTCGTTGCTTTCCTTCTTCGATTTTAGTGCGAGCGCCTTTTTCTTTGGCTCCTTGTTGTATTCTTCGTGTTGAATCTGGAGCTCTACCTCATAGGTTTTGAGATTCTCAATAAGATTCTCAATCTGGAGCGTTCTTAGGTTGTGTGACTCCGAGATAGCCGTCACCTTTGGATTGAACCTGGAGGTAGAGAGCGAAGAATCTTTCTGACCAAGTCACCGTCGGAGTAGATCTTTCCAAGAGCTTTTGAAGCGTTGACGATCTTGGTGAAGCGTGTGTACATCGAGTTGATGTCCTCTTCGGCATCCATCCTGAACTTTTCATATTCCGACTCCAGTTGGAATAGTTTTGCATCTTTTACCAGCGATGTACATTCATGAGTGACTTCTAATTGGTTCCAGATATCATAAGCAGTTACACATGCAGAAATTCGATTAAATTCAATTCGATTTAAAGCACAATATAAGGCGTTCATTGTCTTTGCATTATTTTTGCATTTCAGTTTATCGCTATCATCCTATTTATCCTTAGGTTTTTCTATTGTAGCCTCTCCTACTACAATTGTAGAAGGAGAGTACCGAACTTCTACCATGTTCCATACTTCTATATGTTAGACCGTTTGGAATAAAACCTACCTCTGATACCACTTGTTGGATCGGTAGGCGCCCTTAGAAGGGGGGGGGGGGGTGAATAAGGGTTTTAAAACTTTTATGTTATTTTGAAATACTAGAAATATTAGGAGATTGAAATAGTGCAAAACAAAGACAAATTAAGTAAAATAAAATAGAGACATGATTTTATTAATATGAAATGTAGTGTTACAAAATTTGACTTCTTATAACGCTAGAAATCGAAGGCGAATAGTAAAAGTCTTTTTCATTTTCTATCCCGACTCGTATCCCCACGAACCGGTGGCTTTAGCCTATCCTTCCCGGATACACCCTCAAGCCGCTCTAGCCAATCCTCCCTTAGACACGGCCTCGAGCACCCCCTAGATCTACACCATAGACCTAGTCGCCAACACGAGGCAAATTTCTGCCCTAAATCCTACCCAGACCTAGTCGCCAACACGAGGCAAATTTACTAAGCGATTACAAGAATGAAAGGAACAACAATATTAAAAACTCCCACTTAAAGAACTTCTGAAGTTGGAGGCGGAGAACTGCTGTAGAATAAGCGTTGTTGAAGCGATCGTCGTTCGGATCTGGCGTGAAGAAATCCTCCTTCAGAAATTCGCAGAATTTTGGTGGGAGATCACTTTTCGGCAGAATAAGGCTCTGAAATTTTAGCACTCAACCTCTCTCAAACTTGTGTATTCAAAACGAGAGGAGAGGGGTCCTCTTTATAGCCTTGGAGTTAGCGCTGCCGCCGACGCTATCCTGGATTAGGAAACATTCTTCGCGTGCGTATCTTCAATCCAAGGAAAGATTTCTAAAAATTCGGGCTACCGCCAGCGCTATCCGCTACCGCCTGGTGCTATCGCCTTCTATAATTGCCGCCTGAACTTTCCTAATCAGAGCTAGCGCCCACGCTAGGTGCTACCGCCAGCGCTAGTGAACATGTTGGAATTATGGCTTCAAACTTGGGGGCAACCTTCTTATGTTATCCTTGAGTCATATGACTTAGTTTCCTGCACACTTAAACACACAAGATCAAATACACATAGAATTTGTTATTCTCAAACCTAGGAGATGCGAAAGACCATGTTCCAACAACAATGAGTGAGAAGAGAGAGGAGAGAGAAAGGCAAAAAAGTGGAGTCGGCTACGTAACACTCGTCGAGGAAAACAACGAGATGAACGGCTAGGCGATCAAGATGGAGCATCTCAGTTGCCTAGGTTGACTAAAGCATCATGTCATCTCAGGGGCGTCCCGAGAAGGTTCTCCTGATGGGCGACATGTATCGCAAAGTGAGGGGGTAATGTGTGAAGAGTGGCAAAAAGGGGGTACAATGTTTGTGTAACTGGTTTGTGAACGGTAACGGGTCGGTAAACCCACGGGTATGCGGATGTTATTGGTTCGAGAAAATGAATTTTGGGTCATACTTAGTCAATGCTTGGAGATTCATGGAAGTGATCTGAGGGTGACATGTATGATGCGATGTGATAGAAATCTGGGTAATTAATTATCAAATCTACTCATGACCAACAAATGTGTTTAACACGATCATGCTAAATGGGGTTGTGCGTGATGTTTATAGCGGCCTTATTTTCACAGTATACTCTGATGAGTTCATCTTCAGTAAGGCCTGCGTCACTCATCAAGGAGCGTAACTATACGCCTTCATAGACCTCATGGGTCATAGCTCTGAACTCAGCTTTTGTGTTTGATCTTGCCACAACGTGTTGTTTTTTACTTCTCTAGGTAACAAGATTTTACCCACAAGGGAACAATATTCTGAAGTGAAACTTCGATCTTCAGTAAACTCAGCCCAGCCTGCATCTGTGTAAACTTCAAAATTTTCAGTTCAGTATTGGGAGCAAATAGGATGTTGTTTCCTAATAACTTGAGATAAATTAGAATTTTATGAGCAACATCAACATGGCGGGTCTTTGGCAAATGCATGCACTGACTAATTACTCTCACTGTATAAGAAATGTTAAGGCGTGTATGGAACAAATAGATCAGTCTTCCTACCAATCTCTGTAATTCAATGATTTTTTTAATTGTTTCCTCATCATCTTTCCCTACTTCGTGGTTTGCTTGAATCGAAGTGTCAACAAATCTACATCCACTAATCTTTATCTTCCCAAGAAAGTCCATGTATTTTTTTCGAGAAATAAAGATATCATGCATTGACCTTACAACTTCAATGCCCAAGAAATATCCTAGTTTTCTCATGTCTTTTACTTCAAAATCATTCGCTAATTTTTATTTCAGTATTTGGATCTCTTCTGCATCACCCTCTGTTATAACAATATCATCAGAATAGACAACGAGGGCAGTAAGTTTACATGTCTTGTGCTTGATGAACAGTGTATGATCTGCATTTCTTTGGTTGTATCCAAAGGACATCGCAGCATTGTTGATCTCTTAAACTAAGCTCTAGAAGACCGTTTTAGCTCATAGGAGATTGTTTTAGTCCATATAAGGCTTTCTTCAACTTGCATACTCTTCCCTCAAACCCCTTATGTGCAAGGTCAGGCGGTAGAGCCATGTAGTCCTCATCTTCTAAGCTCCTACGAAGAAATGCATTCTTCACATCTATGATCAAACTGACTCAAGTCTCAGCTCTTGCAAGCAGCACAAGATAGTAATGCCCTCGTAGAATTCATTTTTTCCACAGACACAAAAGTTTCTTGATAATCTATCTCAAAAGGTTGGGGATAACCTCTTGCAACCAGTCTCGCTTTGCACCTTTCAACAACCCCTTGAGAGTTCTGCTTGATAGAGAATACCCACTTACACCTTAAACCCTAAAACCCTATCATGCTTGCTTTTCGCGCACGTTTATTTTATTCCATGCATGTTATTAGTGATGTGTGCTTGTATCGTGCATATCTATCACATTTGATGTTATAGCTCATTGGGGTGATCATGCAGTAAGACCAAGAATAAATGACTAGCCAAATTAGGCCAAGTGTTAATTGGGGACAGTGATGAAAGTAAAAATTTAAAATCAGTATTTTTTACATAATCCTGAAATTAAAGAAAAAAAACATATCTTTAATTTTAGGAATTATTATTAAGAAGATCATTAAGAGTCCCTCAAATAAAAGCCTTATTTAATTTCTTGATATTTCAAAGACAAAAATTAGCTACTTGAACTCCTAGCAAATAAACCCCTCTGATTAAATATACCCTGAAGTTCAAATCAGGAAAATCCTTGCTCCAAATGTTCGGACCTGGGGGTAAACAAAGGTTAATGGTTTAGTGGTCGACCCGGATGAGACACGGCGAGAAGAGACTAGAGAACACAAACAACAGCTCTGAACTGCCTACAAATAAACCCGCGTGTTGCAGCAAGGAGGTCCCGCCACACACCCGAAAGTCTATAAGAACTTCCCCTCCTAAAGCCAAAGCTGAGCTCGGCATAAGAGAGGCGGGCACTGAACTCGCCCACCATAGGGGGGGGGGGGGGGGGGAAGGTGTCTTCTACTTGTGCCTCAGAGTCATATTTATAGGCAAATCCAGGGGGTATGGTCTGTGCATAGTTGCTCCCGCCTTTTAAGATGGACTGCAAATAGTTGCTCCCGCCTTCTGGGATGGACTGTGAATAGCTGCTCCCGCCTTCTTGGGATGTCTGCGATTAGCTGCTCTCAACGAGGTGAAATTCTGAGCTCGCCCACACTTGGGGAGGTATTCTGAGCTCACCCCGGCTGGGCGAGGTCTTCTGAACTCGCCCCTGGTGGGCGAGGTCTTCTGAACTCGCCCCCGGTGGGCGAGGTCTTCTGAACTCGCCCCCGGTGGGCGAGGTCTTCTGAACTCGCCCCCGGTGGGCGAGGTCTTCTGAACTCGCCCCCGGTGGGCGAGGTCTTCTGAACTCGCCCCTGGTCGGAGAGGGCTTCTGAACTCGCCCCTGGTGAGCGAGGTCTTCTGAACTTGCCCCTGGTGGGCAAGGTCTTCTGAACTCGCCCTTGGTGGGCGAGGTCTTCTGAACTCGCCCTTGGTGGGCGAGGTCTTCTGAACTCACCTCTACGGGGCGAGGTCTTCTGAACTCACCCCTGCGGGGCGAGGCCTTCTAAACTCGCCCCTGGCAGGAGAGGTCTTCTAATGTGTCTTCTTTAAATATTTCTGATCTCAACGAATTACGGGTTATACACAATCCCCATTTTTTCGGGCTTGATACGAGCTCAGAAAAACAATGTATGACCCGTGGTTCGGAGAGATGGGCCAAGAATGATATGCCACGCTAGGTCCCTCACAGGAGTGGAGCTCAACAGAAGGAGGTGGAGAAGAGTCGACACCTCCCAGAAACAGAGCTCAACTGAAGTAGGTTGAGAAGAGTCAACACCTCACATGCCATTCGCTAGACGAGCGAGCTCAACTGAAGGAGGTGGAGAAGAGTCGACACCTCCCAGGCCATTCGGTAGACGAGCGAGCTCAACTGAAGGAGATGGAGAAGAGTCGACACCTCTCAGGCCATTTGCTGGACGAGCGAGCTCAACTGAAGGAGGTGGAGAAGAGTCGACACCTCCCAGGAGCGGAGCTTAACTGAAGGAGGTGGAAAAGAGTCGACACCTCCCAGGAGCGGAGCTCAACTGAAGGAGGTGGAGAAGAGTCGACACCTCCCAGGAGCGGAGCTCAACTGAAGGAGGTAGAGAAGAGTCGACAACTCTCAGGAGCGTAGCTCAACTGAAGGAGGGAGAGAAGAGTCGACACCTCTCAGACTATTCGCTAGAAAATCGAGCTCAACTGGAGGTGGAGAAGAGTCGACACCTCCTAGGAGCGGAGCTCAACTGAAGGAGGTGGAGACGAGTCAACACCTCCCAGGAGCGGAGCTCAACTGAAGGAGGTGGAAAAGAGTCGACACCTCCCAAGAGCGGAGCTCAACTGAAGGAGATGGAGAAGAGTCGACACCTCCCAGGAGCGGAGCTCAACTGAATGAGGCGGAGAAGAGTCGACACCTCACAAGAGCAAAGCTCAACTGAAGGAGGTGGAGAAGAGTCGACACCTCCCAGGTCATTCGCTAGAAGAGCGAGCTTAACTGGAGGAGGTGTAGAAGAGTCAACACCTCCCAGGTGCGGAGCTCAACTGAAGGAGGTGGAGAAGAGTCGACACCTCCCAGGAGCGGAGCTCAACTGAAGGAGGTGGAGAAGAGTCGACACCTCATAGGAGCGAAGCTCAACTGAAGGAGGTGGAGAAGAGTCGACACCTCCCAGGCCATTCGCTAGAAGAGTGAGCTCAACTGGAGGAGGTGGAGAAGAGTCAACATCTCCCAGGAGCGGAGCTCAATTGAAGGAGGTGGAGAAGAGTCGACACCTCCCAGGAGCGGAGCTCAACTGAAGGAGGTAGAGAAGAGTCGGCACCTCCCATTAGCGCAGCTCAACTGAAGGAGGTGGAGAAGAGTCGACACCTCCCAGAAGCGGAGCTTAACCGAAGGAGGTGGAGAAGAGTCGACACCTCCCAGGTCATTCGCTAGAAGAGCGAGTTCAACTAGAGGAGGATGGAGAATAATCGACACTTCCCAGGAGCGGAGCTCAACTGAAGGAGGTGAAGAAGAGTCGACACCTCTCAGGAGCAGAGCTCAACTGAAGGAGGTGGAGAAGAGTCGACACCTCCCAGACCATTCACTAGAAGAGCGAGCTCAACTGGAGGAGGTGAAGAAGAGTCGACACCTCCCAGGAGCGGAGCTCAACTGAAGGAGGTGAAAAAGAGTCGACACCTCCCAGGAGCGGAACTCAACTGGAGGTCGGAAATATTTTGGCTCTTAGTGTCGAACATGTTGAATGTAGTCTCGCCACTCCCCTTAGTAAGAGGTGAGGACTGTGCACAGACTGGGTGAGGACAGTGAGAGTACTCTCCTCGCCCTCACCATGGGTCAATAGGCGAGTCAAGGACCGACCTCCTAATTTTGAGCACCTCCGTAGGTCTACTTCTCAAGCGTCACCTTCATACTGTACTTGATGTGCGTAATCGGTCTCGAGGGGTCAGGTAGCTGGCATGCTGGAGGTGAGTTGAGCTCATCCACTCGTGCAGGGGCCCAGTCTACGACAACAATGCTCTCGGGGTCTTCATCTCACTCGAGGGGACAAGTAGCCAGAATGCAAGGGAGGAGCCCAGTGCAGAGATCTGGCCTACGACATCTCTCTGCTTGAGGGAATTCAATTCGAGGGGGAAGTCGTCAACATGTATGAGGGGAGTTGAGCTCTTCCGCTCTCGCAGAGGCCTGGTCTACGACAACACCCTTCTCGAGGACATTCAACTCACTTGAGGGGGCAAGTAGCCAGCATGCAGAGGATGAACTCGGTGCAGAGGTCTGGTCTACGACATCTCTCTGCTCGAGGGAATTCAATTCAAGGCGGCAAGTAGCTAGCATACAGGAGGAGAGTTGAGCTCTTCCGCTCACGCAGAGGCCTGGTCTACGATAACACCCTTCTCAAGGACATTCAACCCACTCGAGGCGGCAAGTAGCCATATGCAGGGGAAGAGCTCGGTGTAGAGGTCTGGTCTACGACATCACTCTGCTCAAGGAGTTCACTCGAGGGGGCAAGTATCCAGCATGCATGAGGGGAGCTGAGCTCTTCCGCTAACGCAGAGACCTAGTCTACGACTACACCTTTCTCGAGGACAATCAACTCACTCGAGGGAGCAAGTAGCCAGCATGCAGGGGAGGAGTCCGGGGCAGAGGTTTGGTCTACGGCATCACTCTGCTCGAGGAGTTCACTCGAGGGGGCAAGTAGCTAACATGCAGGAGAGGAGCAGAGATCTTCCGCTAACGCAGAGGTCTGGTCTGCGACAACGCCCTTCTCGAGGATATTCAACTCACTCGAGGGGGCAAGTAGCTAGCATGCAGGGGAGGAGCCCGGTGCAGAGGTCTGGTCTACGACATCACTCTGCTCGATGAATCCACTCGAGGGGGCAAGTAGCCAGCATACAGGGGAGTAGCCCGGTGCAGAGGTCTGGACTACGACAACAACACTCTTGATGTCTTCATCTCACTCGAGGGGGCAAGTAGCCAGCGTGCAGGAGGGGAGCTTGTGCAGAGGCCTGGACTACGACAACAACACTCTCGAGGTCTTCGTCTCACTCGAGGGGACAAATAGTCAGCGTGTTGGAGGGAAGCTCATGCAGAGGCCTGGACTACGACAACAACACTTTCGAGGTCTTCGTCACGCTCGTGGGGGCAAGTAGTCAGCGTGCAGGAGGGGAGCTCGTGCAGAGGTCTGGAGTTTGGACTACGACAACAACACTCTCGAGGTCTTCATCTCACTCGAGTGGGCAAATAGCCAACGTGCAGGAGGGGTGCTCGTGCAGAGGCCTGGACTACGACAACAACACTCTCGAGGTCTTCATCGCGCTAGAGGGGGCAACTAGCCAGCGTGTATGAGGGGAGCTCGTGCAGAGGTCTGGACTACGACAACAACATTCTCGAGTTCTTCATCTCACTCGAGGGGGCAAGTAGCCAGCGTGCAGGGGGAGCTCGTGCAGAGGCCTGGACTACGGCAACAACACTATCGAGGTCTTCGTCTCAATCGAGGGGGCAAGTTGTCAGCGTGCAGGAGTGGAGCTCATGCAGAGGTCTGGACTACGACAACAACACTCTCAAGGTCTTCGTCACGCTCAAGGGTCAAGTAGCCAGCATGCAGGAGGGAAGCTCATGCAGAGGCCTGGACTTCAGCAACAACACTCTCGAGGTCTTCGTCGCGTAGGTAAGATTTGACATGAGTCCATTCAAGTTAATTAAAACCCCAACTTCTTGGGTTCTAGCATTTACTCGAATCATGAAAATAGTGAAAACGTTTTAAAGTAAATTTCTTTGCAGCTAAGAGAGGTCTAGTCTCTTATGAGACCTTTGAAGACGCGGGTTTGTTCTCTCTTCTAGGAACCCAGGGACAGGTAGGGAGGATGAGCTCTAGGGGGTCAGTCGTCCAGCATACAAGGGGGGAGTTAATCTCAGCCGTCATTGTAGAGGCATGGCTTTAGGAGAGACGCATGGAGCCCAAGGCGTCACCCCGCTACCGGTCCGGGGGTACCTAGACGAGAAGGAGGTTCACGTTTGAAAACGCTTGCGAAGATCGGATGCTCTATGAATTTTGAATAACATTTTTCACAGAAACAATATTTGTTCTCTTGTTAATGGAGTATTTATCTCACGCAGAGTACTTCAGGATGTAGCTTCATTCTCTCCCCAAGTAACTAGTGCACGGGCAAAGAGAGTCAACACTCAAGGGGCAAATTGGCCAACATGCAAGGGGGGTGAGTTGATGTCAACCGGCAATGCAGAGGCTTGGACTTAGGATGACACACTAAACCCGAGGCGTCATCTCGTTACTCGACCAGGAGTTCCAAGGGGAGAAGTGATATCAAACATCCTAGAACACCTTTGGAGAAATCATACTCCTTCGAGTGGAGGTTTGATCCGGCTCTTATGAATTTTGCAATAGAAAAGTTAAGGTTGATTTATGCAATAAAAAAAATGAACTCATATGTTTTACGTGACCTGATTTATGATGACTTTTCCTTGTCAAAGTAAGGTATGAGTAATGGCCCTTTGAGTCTTCATCGTGAAGTATAAGTTGTTGAATAAGATCATCCCGAGTGAGAACACCTATCGCGAATAAGGACTTGCCGAAAACTAACTTCTTGCGGATCTTGTAGGGATGAGTAGTTGGAGATGTCTTTGCCAGTATGAGTTGTCGAAGAGATGAAATGAATAACATAGTTGCTGAAACGATGACCTCGCAAGTATGAACTCGCGGAATTAAAGAGAACACCTTGTGGAATGTGAAGTACTGGGCTAATATAGTTGTTGAAGAGATGAAGTGAATAACATAGTTGCTGAAGTGATGACCTCGCGAGTATGAACTGGCGAAATTGAAGAGAATACCTTGTGGACACGAAGTCATGTACTAAAATAGTTGTTGACGAGACTTTGTGAATATGAACTCGCAGATTATCAGTTGTTGAAGAAATGATCTCGCGAGTACAAGCTCACGGAATATAGAAGAATCCCTCGCGAGTATGGACTCGTAGAATATACACTTTATCATGACCATACCATGTGGATTCTTCTATGACGGTTGTCATCGTGGTCGAAACATCAAAGACAACACTATTTGCAAATCATATGGAAGTACTCATGGGTTTTACCAAAGCACCCATGAGCATTATTATGTACTATGTATAAAAAGGTGTTGGCACTAAAAATGGCGAAAAAGAGGACAAAGCAAGTGTCACATTTGACTTTATAACCCCCTACGCAGAGTTTTCGGGGGTTTCTACACTCCAACTCGTCCAGATTTGAGCTCGCCCGACCTTGACATCGCTTCTCGTCGAGCTCAATTTTATCTCGCCTGAACCTTAGCTTCCTTGCAAGTAGAACACCTGTGAGTTTGACTGACCTCGCCTGGATGAGGTCACTTGAGCTCGCCAATTTTGAGGTCGTCTATATGAATTTGTCAACTGGAGTTTCCCTCACGAGCTCGCCAAACTGAGGTTGCCATCACGAACTCGCCAAACTTGAAGTTTGAGTTGGAGCTCGCATGAGATGGAGCTCGCCTGAGCTGGAGCTCGCCTGAGTTGGACCTCGCCTGAGTTGAACCTCGCCTAGCCAGGCTCATCATGGTTCACCATGAGGCCTCGCACTAAATTGTCTTCCTCTGATCACGGTCCATGCTTACCGCACAAAAATATTGAAACCAGAAAAATCATAGCTTCAAATGTTCGGAACTGGGGGTGAACAAAAGCCACTGGTTTAGTGGTCGATCTGGATGAGACACGGTGAGAAGAGACTAGAGAACACACCTACAAACAAGACACGCGTGCTGCAATGAGGAGGTCCTGCCAAACACCCGGAAGTCTATAGGAACTTTCTCTCCTAAAGCCAATGATGAGCTCGTTACAAGAGAGGTGGGCACTGAACTCGCCCACCATAAGGGGGAGGGGGCAATGTACCTTCTACTTGTGCCTCGGGGTCCTATTTATAGGCCAATTCAAGGGGGTATGGTTTGCGCATAGCTGCTCCCGCATTTTAGATGAACTGTGAATAGTTGCTCCCGCGCTTTTGGGATGAACTGCAAATAGTTGCTCCGGCCTTCTGGGATGGACTGCGAATAACTGCTCCCACCTTCTAGTGAGGTCTGCGAATAACTTCTCTCGATGAGGTTAAATTCTGAGCTCGCCCCTGCTGGGCGAGGTCTTCTGAGCACGCCCCTACTAGGCGAGGCCTTCTAAACTCGACCCTGGTGGGCGAGGTCTTCTGAACTCGACCCTAGTGGGCGAGGTCTTCTGAACTCACCCCCGGGGGGCGAGGTCTTCTGAACTCGCCCCTGGTGGGCGAGTTCTTCCTGGTGGGCGAGGTATTCTGAACTCGCCCCTGGTGGGCGAGATCTTCTAAAGTGTCTACATTATATATTTCTGATCTCGACGAATTACGGGTTATACTAATAGCTACTTGAGCTCCTACCAAATAAACCCCTCTGATTAAATATACCCTAAAGTCAAAATCTTTATATAAACCAGCCCCTCCTCTATTATACACAACTTTGTGTTAAAAATTTGAGAAAAGACTTCTCTGTATCTCAAAATACCCAGCCAAGCGACCCTTTTCCTCCTTCGTTCTCAAGCCCAGACGCAGCTTCTCTTGATCCCGCCTTCAGCAGGTGACATCGCTTCGCTCGACCTTGCAGCCGCTGCCAACTCTCGTGGGCTCTGACGAACACTACTCACCCATTATCTCTACAGTAGAAAGCCACGACGTCTGAAGCAGGTGTCTCTGGTGTGGCGACAATTCCTACAATAATCATAAATTAAGTGGACTTTATCGAATAACTTCATCTTAGAATCTTGTGTCATCCGATCACCGGAAATAATGGTAGTGGCAACTAGAGCAGATCCTTCAGGAGCTGAATATGGAAGCAAGGTCTGTCGGCGATCAAACTCTTGCTGCACAATATTATATACCTTAGGTAGGGGTAGTAACTGGTGGTACTTAAGTATCTAAATATTGATCTATTGAAAATCATGATGGAGCCCATGGAAGAACTCCAAAATCCTGTTGTGTTTTCATGAGCCCGAACCAATACCTCATCCTCATGACTTACCAGAGTGAGAAGGTAAAATGGTCATATTCCTCGTATAGTTGAGTAAACTCGAAGTAGTAAACGGAAGGGGTGATAACCTTGGCGAAGCAGAGATATCTTCCGTTGTAACTGGTGGCATTGCCTTTGCGGGAGTAGGTAGAGTCCGCCATCTTCAAAATCTCAGTACCAGTGTCCAGAAACAAATAGTTGTGAGCATGGATTCCTGCATAGAATTCATGAGCTAGGTCATGACAAAGGAATTTTCGGACTACCCGTGCATCCAATCTGGCGAGTCTTTTGCAGGTACTTTGTTGGTGTCATTGACATAGCCAAATAGGCGACATCTCTTTAGCGCCAAAGTGATGGAGCGAGACCACCAGAGGTAGTTGGAATCATCCAAACAAATGTTAGTGATTTGAGCAGTATTATGATCATGATTCGCCTTGAGAGATCCTACGGGAGTAACAATTGCCGAGGAGGTAACGGGAGAATCAACACTTCCCGACATGATTACTCAAAACTATAAATTTGAAGATGACTCCACACACACAAAATAGGTCATCCAAGATCTACGATCTAGCCCAGTGATCATAAAGAAATCACACAAATTTTGAGAAGGAGAAGAAGAGAAACCATCTCTTCAAAAAAGGCGAAAAAACGGCGCCGGAAAAACCCACCACATAGGGATGATCGGCGCCGACCAAAAAACTGGGAATTTCCTGGCGGGCGAAAGATACTATCGAGATGCTGAGGAATGAGGCGCGCGAAGCCTCCCTGCAAGCGATCGTGACGAGAAAGGAATCACGCAGGGAAGAAGAGGAGTGGCGGAAGTTACTAGTGGAGAGGATGAGGTCCCGTGGAGGAAGGAGTTGCATGGGGGAAGAGCACATGTGGTGAAAGCTAATGGATGATGCGGAACGGCAGAGCGATGGGCAGAGCGGACGAGCGAAAAAAGATTAGGCTAGGGCACAAAGAGCGTTATTTTGTGCTATGATACCATGTTAAGGAAAATGAAATGACTTAATTGATTAAAAAATAATCATCTCTCCTTTACATAGGGGAGGTGAGCATACAATAGAGATGACCCATAAACGGACAAGTAATACACATAAATCCTAACAGTTCTATTCTACTTTCCTGCTTCCTCATTTTGTTGAGGAGTCTTACAGTCAAATTATCTTTTAATTTCTTGTTCATTACAGTAGGAGAAAGAAGTTTATGTTATATTCTTAATGATGTATCAGGCAATGAAGCTTACAGTCAACCAAATAGAATTTGTTTTTTGTATTTTTATTTACGGCTAACTAAATAACTCTGAGTAATTAGAACATGCGGTATTTATTTTATTTTTCATTTTCAAACTATATATATGTTGAAGCCGTGCACCCAGAGAGCCCCTTACACGAAGCCAAATAATATGATCTTTCAAGGAGTTGTTAAAACAAATGTAAACAACCAGTCTGTAGCATTAAAAAAAGTAGTGAAGAAGTCTTCAACTCCATCCACAACAGGTCCCAGCATGTTGAATAAATTAAGGGTCCATTTGTCGTAAATGTGATGGTCATGAATGCAATGCTCATGAACCGCAATTTGTAAACGTTCAACCTTGCCCATGGATCCGTGTCCGCGCTTAGATTCAAAATAGGGGTTTTCTATAGCGTCGTTCGCAACAATTGTCGTGTCAAACAGGTAAAAAATGACGGTGACATTTTTGTTCGAACACACCGAGCAGAAATTAGCACCAAACGGACCATAAGTGATATTAGAAGTTCAATACTTTATATTCTATCAATACTTTCAGATTTTTTAAAAGTGCATTCGCTAATTCCTTGAAGAAATTAAAACAAGATAGCACTAAAAACTATAGAAAATAACCAGATACAAATTCAGCAGGCGTGCTATAACAAATAATGAAAACATGTACAGTGCCAATGTCACCATAAATAAAAAATAAATTAAACAAGAAAAATAAACAAAGGCATACCATTTTCATGTAAGGCTTCAACATGCATAAAAATTGATTTGAACTTCTTAGAATCTTGAAGACTGATGTCATCCCTCTCATCTGTGAAGAACATATAACAAATAAGAAGGCTAAAGATATGATTAAAAGGAAACCATTACAAGAAAGAAAGAAAACTCTGAGAACTCATACAGCAAATGAGATCAAAAAGAGCGTTGCGAAGTCATACTGCTAATGAGATGCCTAACGAAGAGATACTGTGTACGCAAAGCTCTTCTCTCAAATGAACCACGCTTGCCCAAAACTGAGTTGTTACCCTCCAATTTGACAACTCTATCGACTTCTTCCCTTTCACTGCTCCACGGCTCCAACTTAACCGGCCAAACCATTGCAATTTCCACAGAAATACTCTAGTGGCTTTCTTATGAAATGTTTTCAATAATCCAAGAGAAGCACACCAAATAATTCTGATTTGACATCTGAAGCACAATGAGTCTTCCCTATTTTGAACACTGAAGCACAAAAAGGGCACACATTTTAGTTCACTAATGGCACATTTAACAACTAAAAAACGTAATATTTCTTTGAGAGTTACAAAGCATTAAGATATGCAATAATAGTACAGTAAAAAAACTTTAAAATATACATGACAAACTAAATATTAACAATAATGAACAAAAGATATATCTCTATACAAATGTAAAGAATATCAATTTTAAAACGCAAAAAAGGAGCGTTGCCCGCCTTTAGGAGAGTACAACAACAACACTCAAGCCTTTATCCCACTATAGTGGGGTCGGCTATATGGATCCTCTGTCGCCATTGTGCCCTATCTTTAGTCATAATCTCACTAATGCCTAAGTAAATCGGGTCTTTCCTTATAGTTTCATTCCAAGTCTTCATTGGTCTACCCCTCCCCCATTTAACATGCTTAGTGACTAAACTCTCACAATGCCTAACAGGTGCCTCTAATGGTCTCCTTTGTACGTGTCCAAACCATCTCAGTCGAGCTTCTCGCATCTTCTCTGCAATTGGTATCACTCTTGTCTTATCTCTGATACATTCATTCCTAATTTTATTCAGTCTCGTGTGTCCACACATCCACCTAAGCATTCTCATCTCCGCAACTCCCATTTTTTGTTCATGTACACACTGCCCAACACTCAGAACCATAGAGCATCGCTGGTCTAATTGCAGTACGGTAAAACTTGCCTCTTTTGTTGCTCACCTTCTGAGCCTGTTTTCTAGGAAATTACAATTTAATAATCAACTAATTATTTTAAAGTATATAGAACTTGATTAACAAACTTCTTTATACAATTTCATATTTAAATCCAGGTTTTAGCTTAATTTATTCAAATGAATTAATAAATTAGGATGTAGAAGAGGAAGAGAAGCAATGGGGAATAGTACTTTCTTTCATTTGACGATATAGTGAATCCATCTGTCTCATCATCTACACCCAGAAAAGCGTATGCTTTGGAAGAAGCTTAGTAATTTGCAAGATGGAACGCCCGTTGATATGGTACCCATTAGGAGTCCCCTCACGAATGAATGTGGGACAGATATTTGAATGTTCGCCCAAGTTAGCGGGGGATCTGCTATTGTCCCCTGCCACCATCATCAAATCAAGCAAGTGCCACTCCTATAAATGAAATGAGAACTCTTGCAAGTCGAACGTTGTATAAAAGCTCCTCTTGCATTAGGACACGCGTCAAATATTACCGCAACTCCACTTCTCACCTGGGTGTCAGTCTCGGACAAGAGCTCGAAGATCAAATCTTTCTTTAGCTTTTAGGAAGTTCTTCTGTGTTTTTTCCAGAGGGCGCGTAGCGTCTGAAGCCCGAACAGGATCTTCGTCTTTCCTCCAGCTAGCTTTGAATGAAATCTCACTCTCTTTTTCTTTGGACTGGATTGGATGACCTCTTTTTCCAGTTACAACGATCTCTTCAAAAGCGCCACTCTTCTCACCCTTCAAGGTCAAGGCTAGATTCCAAGTAGAAAAGGCTAATATCTTTCAGAAGGCGATCGCAGTGGTATAACCTTAATCGGAATACATACTGCATTCACCTTCATATGTGTCCTTCCTTCTCACAAAGTCAGGACACATATCCTGTCGTTGAAATGACAGAACCACCCTTTGACCATTTGTGATGGGCCATCAAGGTGAGAAGGTGAGTCCTTGATATGGAAAGAAAGGAGTGAAACATAGAGTCCCTCTGAGGTCATAATTCATAGTGACCATTAAAGAGAATCCCACGGGTTTTCATGAGGCTGATCCTGATCCTGAACCGCCATCCAAGACCTTCGCCTTACGGCTCATCGACTATGGAGGTAGAGGTAAAGGGTCGTTAGGCATCAATATTGAGTACGAACCTCGATTTGAGTTCTCAATAGAGGCGTGTAGCGTCAATGCCATAAGATCCCGTGCTATCTCCACTTCGATGCCTCGTCCGGAATCATTTTGGATTGATGTGATTTTCTCGAAAGTGACGAATTGGTGATCCATAGAGTTCATTACTCGTTCGCCCATACGGGCGACCTTGCTTCTAGTGTTTCTTGGAAGATCGATCTGAAAATGTGTGTCAATAAATCTCATATATGAGTATGTATCGAATTCAAGTGAATAGCATGATCTTCAGAGTAGAGTGATTTCAAGATTCTTTTTCGAGTTCATCTTTCTCAGAAGAAGATTGACGGATCGAGTCTAGCGAAGCGCAACCACAGAGTAGTTGGCAAAGAGTACTTTACGCGTAAGCGGTGTTATATCTCGCGCTAAGCGTTAATAATGCTTCGCATGTTATGAAGCTACGCAACGACTATACGCAGCTATCGTTACAATTTCAAAGAGAAATGGCTTCAATCTCGAGATGTCAATAAGTGAAATCTGTGGATAAGACAGACCGGTCTAGATTCTCTTGCTCGCGTTTACAAGGTTCCCACTCACTTTCTTGAGTTACAACTTCGAAGAGGATTTCATAACCCCCCCCCCCCCCCCCCCCCGAAATGAAACTCACTGGCAGACGTACTGACTAGAAAAACCTGGTTTAGGGTATATAAAGGCGTACGTACTTCTTTCTTGAATTTCAGAAATCTGGCAAGAGGCAATTTGACTCTCCCCCACTTGCTTGAGTAATCTCTCCACGGAGGGTTAGCTTATTGGGGTCCAAGATCGTACAGTTCTTTTGAAAAGACAACAGACGCTCTCAACGGTTAGGTGTCACTCTCTTTCTGAGTTCTTCCAGCTTCTTCATTCTTTCGTGCCGCGGAAAAGAAAAAAAAAGGCGAGCGATAGCGAAGGAAGGCCCCCTCCTATACTACCATCTGATGGTCGAAGAATTCAACTACTTCACCTCCGAGAGGTGGAACTCTTTGTGATCGGTGATGCGCCTCTCCACTTCAACCAACTTGCTTGGATTCTATTTATCAGATCTTTACATGACTAACAAATTTCATGAAAAAAGGATAAGCATATACAACTAAAAAGGTGAAATATGAAGGCTTTTTCAGGTGATACATGAAGGCTTAGTATTAGCATTAGTTGTTATTTTGTATTACTTTTTCCTCTCATATAGCACTAGTGACGCAAGACAAATCTATAGGTGGCGAACAGACGATGCTCTAACCCTACATGTCATGCAAGCTAGCACATGAGAGATGCAAATGGACCCAAATACCAACCGTAGAAGGATGTGAAAGCAAGTACACAATCCAATGACTAAAATACCTACGAGTGTAGGGTAGGCTACATGAGTGTGCGACTAGTTGATTCACCACCCCACTACAAGCTCCAATCAGGGTGAGCCGCAATATGTTGTGCACTCATATTGTCGTGGCAACTGGGCCACGGGAGGCGATGTTCCGGATTATGTGAAGTTGGATTTTCCCCATATTGACGACAAAAGCGCCCCTGGTCTGGTTCACACGTTGTGAGCACTTATTTGCCAACCAGCCCCGCCATTAGAGGATTGGATAGGGTTGACTTCCTTCCACCGCATGCGCTATGCGCAGTTGTGGTACCTCCAGCTTGTGCGGGAGACCCCCAATTTAACTTGGCGGCCTTCAAACATGCATGCAATCTGCGGTTCCGCACACCTCATCGCATCAATCCGTTGGGCGACCTCGTCTCTCTCAAGCAATCGAGGCATGTCAATGATCACATGGAGAGTTTTCATATGGTACTAGCACGTCCCTTCTATAATACCGGAAGATCAAGTGTCGATCTTCGTTGTCAGCCTACATGATCAACAATGTCTCGACGTCGAATTATAAGCCCTGCAGGACCTCAGCACAGCCATGTGTCTAGCCCATGTCTGTGAGAAACGCCTACACATGGACAACCCGTATGGCAGCCGCCACGGCGGGAACAGGAGCAGTCGGAAGGACCCCTTCTCATCCCAATAGCTTTTCCACCCCAGTCAAGGGCAAAGAATTCAGTGGCACCCCAGTCATCAAGCACATGTCACGAGCGGAAATAGCGGAACGACGTGCACAAGGGCATTGTTTCGCATGCGACAACTCATATACAACCATACATAGGTGCAAGCGTCTTTTTTGGCTAAAAGTGGATGATCCCCGGACGACAACAACGAGGATGTGAGGACAGCGAAAGCCTCATACCCTTACCTATTCAAGCTTGAGGACAAGCCTAATCCACATAAGGGAGGTTGATGTTATGGGACCACGAAGAGGGTGACAACGTGCGGCCATGGGTGCATACTTATCATCTTTTTATTTTCCTCATTTGCATTAGTGTAATGTCTTAATAACCTTTCCCTCTCACTATATGTAGGTGAGTAATGGGGGCATTAGGAATATAAATGAAGTTATTTCTTAGCATCTCTCTTAGTCTCCTCTCCTTCTCATCTTCTCAAGCTTGGGCTAGAGTTGGGCAAAGCTCCCCTCTTCCTCTTCATCTTTCGGTTGAGCTCATCTCTCATTGTATCCTCCACCATAGGAAAGATAGGTCAAGACCGTGTACACACTGGCAATCCAAAGGTCGTAGCATGCACTTACACATCTTGGTTGCAACAGTTCAACTCAATGATTGTAGATTATTGAGTTTACAAGGATTGATTAAATTTCTCCGGTGAGATTAATGGTTTAAATCGGCATTTTACAAGCTCATGCCCCCTTTGAATACCCGGCTCCAGCTGGCAGCTTCCATTGCTTGCCACTGCGGAGTCCCACTGGCAATCCAAACAGGGTCTGTTTGGCTCATCAGTCGTGGCGGCAAAAGAGTGGTAGAAAAACGAGCTATGAAAAAATGTGGAGTGAAAATGAGGAAATTTTTTGGAAGAACTTCGTTTTCATTATTGTTCCGAATAGATAAGAAATATTAATTATTTATGAGAACAATTGTATGGTGACTATTCAAAACAAAAAATGTTCGACTGTCTTATGCAGAGTTTTTTAAATGAAATAAAACATGAAATGTCTCGCATGTATCATGAGTTTCTCTCTCCCTTTGTTTACCATTTAGCGTAAAATATACAACACTCAAGCCTTTATCCCACTATAATGGGGTCGGCTATATGGATCCTTTGTCGCCATTGCACCCTAACTTTAATCATAGTCTCACTAATGCCTAAATACATCATGTCTTTCCTTATAGTTTCATTCTAAATCTTTTTTGGTCTACCCCTCACCCGTTTAACATGTCTAGTGACTGAACTCTCACAGTGCCTATAATGGTCTCCAATGTACATGTTCGAACCATCTTAAACGATCTTCTCGCATCATCTCTACAATTGGCGTCAATCTTGTCTTATCCCTGATACATTCATTCCTAATTTTATCCAGTCTTGTGTGACCACACATCCACTTAAGCATTCTCATCTCCGCAACTACCGTTTTTTGCTCATGTACACCATTCACTGCCCAACATTCAGAACTGTAGAGAATTGCTGGCCTAATTGCAGTACGGTAAAACTTGCCTTTAAGTTTTAATGGTACTTTACGATCACATAAGATCCCAGACGTGCCCCTCCATTTCAACCAACCTGCTTGGATTCTATGTATCACATCTTTATCTACACCTCCATCTTTTGAATTATCAATCCCAGATATTTAAAGCACTCACTGCGGGAAATATCTTGGTCACCCAATTTAATGACGGAGTCATCCGACCTTCTTGCACTACTAAATTTAAGCTCTTTATACTCCGTCCTTGTCCTGCTCAACCTAAGGCTTCGTTTGATTAGGCGGGAGGAGACGGGGCGGGAGGAGACGGGGCGGCTGCTCCAACTGGAGGTGGGGAGGAGGGTTTACAGCCGCTGCTTTTGGCTCCGTTCCTGAGAGCCCGGCGGGAGCAGACGCGGCAAACGCCGCCGCCACGCATTTGGTTACGCGCCTTGCGGCGGCGTTTGCCGGCCCGCCACCGCCGCGCCAAATGAACCCTAAAACTCTTCTTTTCTAAAGTGTCTCGCCAAGATTCAAGTTTCGCGTTTACACCCTCGCGCGTCTCATCGACCAAAACAATATCATCTGTAAATAATAAACACCAAGGTATTGTTTGTTGGATATGTCTGATGAGCTCATCTAAGATAAGGGTAAAGAGATAAGGGCTTAAAGCTGACCCTTAATGTAATCCAACAACGATAGGGAATTCCTGTGTTAATCCTCCAGATGTCCTCACCCTCGTCATTGAATTTGTATACATGTCTTTGATTACGTCAATGTATGATGCATTTATACCTTTCTTTTCTAAGACTCTCCACAAGACCTCTCTTGGAACCCTATCATAAGCCTTCTCCAGATCGATAAACATCATATGCAAATCTTTTTGTCTTTCCCGATAGTTGTCAATGAGCTCCTCAAGAGATGTATAACTTTCATGGCTGACCTCCCTGGCATGAATCCAAATTGATTCTCTGAGATGCTAGTCTCTCGTCTTACTCTTCTCTCTATTACTCGTTCTCATAGTTTCATATTATGACTTATTAATTTAATTATCATGTAATTGACACAATTTTGTATATCTCATTTGTTCTTATACAAAGATACCAAAATACTTTCTCTTCATTGGTCTGATATCATCTTTGTCTTCAGTATCTTATTGAAGAAACTTGTAAGCATTTTCATACTTCAATGGGTATATCGTCTGGCTCAACCGCTTTTCCATTTTTCATCTTCTTCAGAGCGTCATTTATCTCTATGCTTGAATTTTACGATAAAAAATTATGTTTTTATACTCCTCCGATTTACTTAACTCTTCCAAGTTCAGCTCATTGTCTTTTCCTTCATTGTATAGTTGATAAAAGTATATTTTACATCGCTCTTTAATAGCCACATCATCTGTCAAAACTGTATCTGTTTCATCTTTTATGCATTTAACTTTGCTTAAATCTCGTCTTCCTCTCTCTAGCTCGAGCAATTTTATATATATCACGCTCTCCATCTTTGTATCCAGTCGTTTGTAAAATTCTTCATAAGCTTGACTTCTTGCTTTACTTACTACATTTTTAGTTTCTTTCTTGACGACTTTATACTTTGTCAAGTTTTCATCATTCCTACAAGCATATAATGTTTTGTAGCTGACCCTCTTTGCCCTCACTTTGTCTTACACTTCCTCTTTCCACCATCAAGATTCTTTATGTGGGGGCGCACAACCTTTTGATTCTCCAAGTACGTTCTTTCCACTTATCCTTAAATGAGAAGAAATAACTTCTCATGTGACACAAAAATCAACATAAGGATCATCAATTAGTTGTTCTATAACTGCTGTCTTGAAAGCAACCTATTTTTCCTTCTTCAAGTTCCACCACCGAATTTTTGACAACACTTTTGTCTTTCTTTTAAAGTTACTACATTTAATTTGCACATCCAACACTATTAGTCTATGTTGCGTTGTCAAACTTTCTCTTGTATGACTTTGCAATCCTTACAAATCTTTTTATCTATTTTGCGAGTTATAAAATAGTCAATTTGTGACTTATTTTGTCCGTTCTTAAACGTAATTAAGTTTTCTTCCCTCTTTCTATATAATATATTTGCCACAATTAGCTCATGTGTTATGGCAAAGTCTAGAATGGTTCTTCCTTCTTCATTTCTTTCTCCATACCCAAATCCTTCATGAACGTCTGTATAATCCGTATTTTTCTTCCATACATGTCCATTTAAGTCTTCTCTAATGAAAATTTTCTCGCTTTGAGGGATTTCTCTTACCAAATCATCTAATTCTTCTCAAAATTGTGTTTTAATAGCTTCACTTAATCCTACTCGTGGCGCATAAGCACTAATTACATTAATAATTTTCTTTCCTACGATTAATTTAAGAGCTAAGATTCTATCACTTTTTTTGCTTACCCCAACAATTTCATCCCTTCAAGTAGTATCTACAACAATACCTACTTCATTGCTTGTTTTATTTTTTTTGTACCATAATTTAAAATAAAAAAATTAGCTTTCTCACCCACTCATTTAGTCTCTAACAGACATAAAATATTTATCCTTCTAATCATTGTATCCACTACTTCCATCATTTTTCCTGTTAGTGTACCTATATTCCAACTTCCAAACCTAAGTCGATCACAAATCTTGCGATCTACTTTTCTAGAACATCTAATATGTGATCAACATAAATATACATATACTTTTTAACTCAACTTGAGATAATCCATATATAGGCACATAATGGATTGTACACAAAATTTAAAAATTAACATAATAAGATTGAGGCACCATTTGGCACGGCGGTAGCGGTCGTGAACTCGGTGGTTATGAACCATCCTTGGTGAACGTCCGACCTCATCTAAGGAACTTCATTCAATGGCGCGCCAAACGGAGCTTGAATCATTACATCACCATTTATAAATGGAAGCCATGGATATTCACTATTCAATGTGATTCCTTTTCATTCACCATCAATGACAAAATAAAATAACTTCATCTATACTATATATTAAAGCAATATATATAGTTGGTCTGTTTTTTTTTTACCTTTATACCTTATTTATTTTCATCAATTTACACAATATATACAAAATGGGAGTTGCGGAGATGAGAATGCTTAGGTTGATGTGTGGACACACGAGACTGGATAAAATTAGGAATGAATGTATTAGGGATAAGAGAGGAGTGGCATCAATTGCAAAGAAGATGCGAGAAGCTCGACTAAGATGGTTTGGACACGTACAAAGGAGGCCATTAAAGGCATCTGTTAGGCATTGTGAGATTTTAGTCATTAGGCATGTTAAACGGGGGAGGGTTAAACCGATAAAGACATGGAATGAAACTATAAGGAAAGACATTATGTACTTAGGCATTAGTGAGATTATGACTAAAGATAGGGCACAATGGCGACAAAGGATCCATATAGACGACCCCACTATAGTGCATAAAGGCTTGAGTGTTGTTGTTTATTTTCACCTACTCATATTTTCAAAATTATCTTTTACACCCTATGTCAACAAATTTTTTTTTTGCTACAATACCTGAAGAGCTTTCTTTCCTCCTATTTATCAGCTAAAATAGTTATTAATAATTTACATCTAGAATAAATATGAAACTTTATTTTTCATAAAAAGTAAATAAAAAGTTATACATTTTTGAGCCACGTAAGAGAAGTTTGTCGGGATAACATACATTATGATAAAGCATATAAAAATACAATATATGTTATTGAACATATTAATTTAAACATTTATGTGATATTATATTTAATGTAGTATATATTTTAATAATACAAGCAATGTGCAAGGGGGGGTACTACTTGTAATCAGTGAAGGCCTTCAAGAATTTGTCAACAACTTGGGTTTACGAGCATACACTCCTTTCATGTTGCAAAGGAGAAAATCATAGGCTTTTGACACTTTGCACCCCCGAAATACGGGTTTTTGGCATTTTGCACCCCCGAAATACGGGTTTTTGGCATTTTGCACCCAGAATCTTTAAAATTGGCATTTTGCATCCCTCAATTACCGATTTCTGGCACTTTGCACCCCATGGACGAAATTTCAAGGGTATTTAGGTCCGGGCAATACCAAAAATACTCATTTTGGCACTTTGCACCCCAAATTATTGGTGCTACCCAGACCTAAATACCCTTGAATGAGTATTTTTGGTATTTCCCGGACCTAAATACTCTTGAAATTTTGGTTTGGGGGTGCAAAGTGTCATAAATCTAGTAATTGGGGGTGAAAATGCCAGTTTTAAAGATTTATGGTGCAAAGTGCAAAAAACTTGTATTTCATGAGTGGAAAGTGCCAAAACCCCGTAAACCATAGCAGCAAAAAAAATTAAAATTACAAATGCACTGCATAAGGAATGCTTCTAGTTACTGAAAACACAATTTCTATGCGAGTATGAGTGTGCACGACTTCCTTCGTAACTCTCTGCTACGGCATATTGAATGATGCAACAAATGGAGATATGGAATCCATTTCCTTGCAAATATGAAGCAGAAATCCCTAAATAATTGATCAGGAGAACTCGTGAAAAGAGGCGACCTTCAGCTGCAGAAGGCGATGATGCGACAAGTGTGATGAAATAACCTTCTGCGGAGAAGGGCGTAAGAAAGCGTAGCAATGAGCATGTAGGAACCCTTACGGCTCTCGGCAAACGCAGGAGAACTGTGTTAAAAGTCCGATGATCCGACTCTCTGCGACGGGGAGTGAGAACGGAGACGAAAGAAGCTTCTGCGGCGGATGGCAATGCGAGCCGTGTGAATGAAGAGGTTGGAACCCTAGCGGCGCTCGGCAAGCGCAGAGAACAGGGATCGGGGAGCGGAGTGGGGGAGACGATTAACGGCAGCTCAAGGTTATGAGACCGAGAATGTTAATGTCACTTTAAATGTCAAATCAAATTGGCAGCGGCGATGGCGTTGGCGGAGGCGACGATGGCGTTGGAGTTGGGGTTGACGACGATGCGTTGGCGGAGACGACGATGGCGTTGGCGGAGACGATGATGGCGTTGGAGTTGGCGGCGTCGACGATGGCCGCGGCGGCGACGATGGCGTTGGCGGAGGCGACGATGGCGTTGGAGTAGGCGGCGATGACGATGGCGTCGGCGGCGACGACGATGGTGGCGGCTGCGGCGACGACGATGGCGGCGGCGGCGGCGATGATGGTGGCGGCTGCGGCGACGATGGCGGCGGCGGCGGCGATGATGGCGGCGGCGGCGGCCTACGATGGCGTTGGCGACGGCGGTATTGGTGGTGGCGGCGGCGACGACGACGATGGTGGCGGCTACGATGGCGTTGGCGTTGGCGGTATTGGTGGCGGCGTTGGCGGCGGCGTTGGCGTTGCTGGTGGCGGCTAAGGCGGTAGAGCGAGCGCGAACGGGTCGATCTTTTGGTACAGGCGGTCGATGGCTTATCGAGACAATCGAAGGCCTCCAGGATAAGTGATGCAGGACGTCGGGGACCCGCCGCACCCCGTGACATCACACCAGCTAGCGGACCACGACCAAGCACGTCTGCCAGAAGGACTGCAGTCCAGGCACCCCAACCCGTCTCCGCGCCTGTTCTCAGCGCGGCGGGTTGTTGAGGCTGAGTCTCGATCCCCAGACCTCCTTGATAAGAACCTCTCCTAACATGCCTTATCACCAACTGAGTGGTTTGGGGATCGAGACTCAGCCTCAACAACCCGCCGCGCTGAGAACAGGCGCGGAGACGGGTTGGGGTGCCTGGACTGCAGTCCTTCTGGCAGGCGTGCTTAGCCGTGGTTCAGTTGGTGATAAGGCATGCTAGGAGAGGTTCTTATCAAGGAGGTCTGGGGATCGAGACCCAGCCTCAGCAACCCGCCGCGCTGAGAACAGGCGCAAAGACGGGTTGGGGTGCCTGGACTGCAGTCCTTCTGGCAGGCGTGCTTGGCCGTGATCCACTAGCTGGTGTGATGCCACGGGGTGCGGCAGGGCCCCGGCGTCCTGCATTAATAAGGGTAATGCGGCGGTCCCGGAGTATCGACATGAAATCAGCGGCGGCCGGAGGAACAAAACCTCTGATACCAGTTGGTACGTTCCTTTCTGGAACGAGACGACGATGGACTGCGAGTCCCTTAAGACTGCACCTGAATAGGGAATGGAGGGCGGAATCTCTGCTCAGCGGAAGAATAATTCGAAAAGCTCGCCACCGGCAGCATATTCCATCGGTTCCAGCAGGAGAAATGATCGGGCTTCCCTTAGTGGAAATGAGGAGGAGAAAAATGGTTAGATTTTCAAATCATTTGTTTGCCACTAGCCAAAAATGATCTGCACATATCATTACCCAAATAAAATTCATATTAGTCCGAGAGGTCTAATTGAATCTAAAATTAGTCCCTAAAATTTTATTTGTGTTAAAATAGTTCTTGAATTTTTCAACTCTAGACCTTTTCTAGCCCTCGAATTGCACTCAAAATGAATCTGAATGTTGGTCAAAAGGATGAAAATGACACAACTTAAAAATTTAAGAACCAAATTAACATCAACTTACAATCTCAGAGACTGACATGATTTTTACCCCAAGTAATCTTTATAGTAGCACCAAAATAAATATTTCTTCTCATTGTAATTAGTTTGAAAACTTTTACTCCACTTTTAGCACCTCCCGCCGAGATCCACCCCATAGAGTTTAATGAGGTAAAGAGGACCCTGAGAGTTCCCTTCGGCGCCTAAAGAGCAATGCTATAAGTAGTACGAAACCCACAATTCCACCCAAAAATACCTAAAATCTCTCATTTTATTAAATATAATTGCACCCCCAAAAGTTTGCGGGAAAACCACCCTCGAGCACGAGCAAAACCACCCTTCTCCCTCGCCACCTCCTATACTGTTCCGCATAACAAACCAGACGACAACTTTTTGTAAATAGCCTCTTCTTGCACATTACATCATAATAATTTAAATTTAAGACTTTGCGCACTGCAGATTTAATTAGTTTGATAAGATGCACCATCTTTCATTTCCATTTGATTTTCACCTAAAAATGCATAAAGCTAAAAATATAAGGGTCCGTTCGTTTCACGGACATTGATATTAAAGTATTAGCTTTCAATCCAATATCAATATACATGAGAAATGACATTAAGTTTAAATCCAATTCTTTTGTTCGTCTTGTACAACCCCATATTCCCCGGGTGGGTCCCCGAGGCCCCAGGAATCAAAAGGGAGTCAGAGAATCTTTTGGGCGAGTGAGGCCCCACTCGTGGGGCACTCGCCGAGTGAGCCGAGTGTCGGGCGAGTGGTGCCCTCACGGACCACTCGCCCGGTGTAAAGCAACGGGCAAGGGGCCTGGCGACTGGTGCCTCACGGACCACTCGCCCAGAAGGCTTTAGGGGGAAATTACCAAGATACCTTTTGTGGGCTGTCAATAGCCCTTCAGAACAACGGAGTTAGGTTGTTAGCAGACCAATTTGGGGTGCGATTAGTAAAACCAAAAAGCGGATTCATGTTATTTGCAGTCCAGACTAGAGAATCTATAAATAGACCCTTAAGGGCACCTTGGAGGAGATCAGATCTTTTTGAGCTCTCTCCTCCATGCTAGTTTTGGAGTTGGCTGCTGGTGCCCTCCAAGGTGCCCGGCTGAGTATTGGTTTGGGAGGGGAAGCTCTCTAAGACCTTCCAGGTGTGTGGCAGGACCTCCTCGCTACAGCCTTGGGTCTGTTCCAAATTTTTCATCCACAGTCAAGAGAGTTTAGTGAGGGAGAAGTAGGCACGGGCTACACCCCCCTATGGGTCCGAACTCAAGAGACCGGCTGACGGTTTCAACATTTTTGGTGCGGTGACCGTGGATCGTAGTCAGTGCAAGAAAATCTCAAGTTGAGCTTGATGGCAGGAAATGGAAGAGACGGTTTCGACCCAGGTCACTCGCAGCCGCCGGAAGCAATGGAGTGGCTGGAGATGTTCGAGAATTTTAAGCGGGAGGTCATGCAGACCATGCAGGTAGCTCTCGCCGGGAGAGGCGAGTGCGAGACGCCTGTGGTTCCGGTGGTTCCGGCGGTTCCGGCCCAGCAGATTGGCGAGAACGCTCTAGGCCAGCGGCTTAGGAAGGAGATAGCGGCGGAGGCAAGCGCGCGAGATCTCCCCGGGCGGCAGCTGTTCAGCTGCCCGGCAAGTGCGGAGGTGTATGAGCTGACTCCGCGCGAGAGGACCACTCGCCGAGCAAGGGAAGGGAGCCCCTTCTGTGAGCTGATCCTCTCGGCCCCGGTTCCAGAGGGGTTCAGAGGACCGGAGATGTCTTACTACACCGGCAAGCATGACCCGGTCCTGCACCTGCAGTGGTTCGAGGACATGGTCTCGATCCTTCCAATGTCAGATGCCTTCCAGTGTCGGCTCTTTGCCACCACCCTGAAGGAAAAGGCGAGGGACTGGGTCCACCAGCTCCCCGTGGGTTCCATCTACGCCTTCGAGGACCTGTGTAGGAGCTTCAGGCTGCGTTTCTCGACGTCCAAGAAAAGGAAGAAAGATGTGGTGGCGCTTTTCAAGATTAAGCAAGGGCCTGAGGAGTCATTGGCCCATTACGTGGACAGGTTCCAAGAAGAGGTCCTACAAGTCCAAGAGGTGCCAGGGTTTACCCTCCAGCTAGCCTTCATAGTGGGGCTTCGGGAGGGGTTCTTCAAAATGGACCTGAAGCGAAAGGCCCCTCTATCCTTTGAGGAGCTGATGGAGCGCGCAGCGGAAGAGATCGAGGGAGAGGCCGCCAACCCCGAGTTTGAAAAGAGGTTGGCAAGGCTGAGCGAGCCAGAGGTGAGGCAGCAGGAGGGAAGAAGAAGGGATGAACCCAGAGGTTAGGGGTTTCGGGGGCAGCATCGGGATTGGGGGTATTAGGAGCCCAATAACCGGCTGGCTTGGAGGCCCTGGGAGGGACCAGCGAGAGGTCAGGAAAGAGATCACCAGGGAAGGGGGGAGGGGAGGGCCAATCATACGGGATGGAGGCAAGGTCCCAAACCACCTCACCTCCTTCGAGAGCAAGCCATGGCGGTAGGCCGAGGAAGAGGAGGAAGAGGGGGCAGGGTGGCGTTGCCCTATTATGACTTCCATCAGGAGGAAGGTCACGCGACGGCTACCTGCCTAGAGTTTCTGGAGATGAGGGGAAGAGGTCAGCAGCATCAGTGACCTGTAAGGATTGAAGAAGTGTTACCCAGAGAGGAAGAAGATAGATGCGAAGACAGGAAGGACGTAGGAGCCAGGGGGGATCAGAGTGATCCATGGAGGGGTGGGAATAGAAGCGACTCGCAAGAGAAGCTTCCAGGCGATGTTCAGGAGGAGCGTCGCATCGACCTCCCAAACCTCACCCCCTTCGGAGAAGCTCACCTTCTCGTCAAAGGATATGCCAGACTTCGAAGACCCATTCTGTGACGCCTTGGTGATCCAGACGACGATCGAAAACTTCACGGTCTCCCGAATCTTGGTCGACAACGGGAGCTCAGTGAATGTGATTTTCAAGAAAGCCTTTGACGCTTTGGAGGTGGAAGCGAAGAGAGTGCAGGCTTCAGATGGACCCCTGTTTGGATTTTCAGGGGAGAGGAAAGAGGTCGAGGGAGGAGTCGGCCTCCAGGTGACGTTGGGAGGGGTCCCCAGGAACTGTCAGTTTGTCATTGTTGACGCTCCAAGCAGCTACAATGCCATATTCGGACGCCCTCTCATCAGCACCTTCCGGTGCGTTCCCTCGTGCTTCCATCAGTGCTTGAAGTTCCGCAGTGGAGGAGTCCAGGTCCGGATCCGGGAGATGCAAAGGTGGCGAGGCAGTGTTATGTGACTGTCGTCAACACCATCTCCTAGATGGCGAAGGCTGAGAAAGTGGACAGAGAGATGAAGGGGACGGAGGGGACAGGAGGAGAAAGGAAGGAGGGAGAAGGATAAGGAGAGAGCAACATCCGAGGAGAGGAGAGGGAAGTGGCCCCAGAGGAGCGAGTCGAGCCGGTGGAGGGGGAGGCTGTGGTGGAAGAGGAGACTCTGCCCGAAGGAAGGGAGGCAAGGGGCAGATGGGGGGAGCCGGCCCGTCTTGAGGCGGCTGAGGAAGTGGTTGAGATGGAGGTCACCACCCAGGAGGGGAGAGTGGAGAAGGTGCGGATCAGCGGGGGCCTTGGCCCGGAGGACAGAAAGAGGATGCTGGAGTGCATCCAGAGGAGCGTGGACATCTTCGCATGGAGCGCGACAGACATGTAGGGCATTGATGCAGACGTGGCCTGCCACCGACTCAACCTCGAGTCGGGGGCTCGCCCCATCAGGCAGAAGAGGAGGGCCATCGCCGACAAGCTGGAGGGGCCGATCTGCGAGGAGTTAGAGAAGCTCCTCAAAGCAAGTTTTGTATCAGAGATCCAGTATCCAGGCTAGGTCTCCAATGTCGTCATGGTAAAAAAGGGCAATGGCGGCTGGTGTATGTGTATCGATTTTTCTATATTAAACAAAGCCTGCCCTAAGGATTATTATCTTTTGCCTCGAATCGACGCGCTGGTTGACTCAGCCGTCGGTTTTTCTGTAATGTCTTTCTTAGATGCTTTTTTAGGTTATCATCAGATTAGGATGTATCCTCCGAACGTCAAAGACGTCTCCTTCATCACAAGAGAAGGGTGCTATAACTATAAGATGATGTCATTCGGACTGAAGAACGCAGGGGCGACATACCAAAGAATGATGGACCGGGTCTTCTGGGAGCAAAGAGGGAGAAACTTGGAGGTTTACGTAGATGACCTCATGGTGAAGAGTAAGAGCGTGAGCTCTCACCTCCAGGACCTCGAGGAGACCTTCACCACTCTGCGCAAGTACAAGATGCGGCTGAACCCCCTGAAGTGCGTATTTGGGGCCAGTAAGGGGAAGTTTCTGGGTCACCTTCTTACCCCAGCAGGGGTGGAACTTAACCCGGACAAAGTTAAAGCCATAATGGAGTTGGGATCGCCGCAAAATACTAAGGAAGTCCAGCGCCTGGCAGGAAAGCTTACGAGGTTGAGTAGGTTTCTCTCTCAGGCTGGGGAGAAATGCTCCCCTTTCTTCAAAGTGTTGCGAGGCAATCAGAAGTTCGAATGGACGAAAGAATGTGAGGAGGCCTTCCAGGCCCTGAAGAGCCAGCTCACCAAGGCTCCGCTGCTCCAAGGTCCCAAGGAGGGAGAGGACATATCCATGTATCTCGGAGTCGGGGCTGAAGCCGTGAGCTTCGTCTTGGTCCGAGAAGAGGGCAAGAAGCAGCTGCACATTTACTATGTAAGTCGGGTTTTGAAGAAGGCTGAGCTCCGATACCCGATTTTGGAGAAGTTGGCCTTCGCTCTGGTCATCTCGACTCGGAAGCTCATACCATATTTCCAGGCCCATTCAATCCAAGTAGTGACTGACCACCCTCTTCGTAAAATCTTCGAGGGGGTAGAGCACTCGGGGAGGCGCGCGAAATGGTCGGTAGAGTTGAGTGAGTTCGACATCACTTTTGTTCCTTGGTTGTCAATGAAGGCTCAAGCAGTCGCGGATTTCATGGTGGACTACGTGGTCGAAATGGAGGAAGGCCAAGCCCTTCGTCACGTCCCTTGAAAGCTGTTGGTCGACGGGGCATCAGACAAGAATTCTTTAGGGGGAGGGGTGATATTGGAGAGCCCTCGCGGAGTAAAAATTGAGCTGGCGCTAGTGGTACATTTCCCCATCACCAACAACCAGGCGGAGTATGAAGCAGTGATCGTCGACCTACGCCTGGCCCGGGAGTTGGGGGTTGATAGAGAATTTGTTTGATTTTATAAAAGAAATGATTTTCTCCAATTCTATGCTCGATAAAGGCAAGTGTACCTTATCGATTATAGTATAGGATATGAATTATCAAGGTCGTATTAGAACCAAGGCGCGCGGATTACTTCTACTTCAAAGAGATTTCCGTTATCTTATCAATCAGATACCTTGAGTTGGTTTGCAAATAAGAAAACGATTATACGATAAAAGAGGATGATTAAGCGATAATTAAAAGGTTAGTACTTAATCTTGAATCACCTCGGAATGAAACGATCTAAATAAGAATAAATAAATTTCTACATCACTTTAACGGAAATACTTGGACCGTGGAGATTATCGAAACATGAACGCACCTCTTTCAAGGCTATGCCCAACTGAGTTTAGGTTGATCGACCGAACTTTCGTTCTACCATCGAAACCCCTAAAGCTCGCTTTACGTGGTGAACCCCGCTATTTGATTTGACTCCAATCCAGGAGATTTACGTCGTCCTCTTTCAAGGATTGCATTCAACTCCCTTTACCCGTGAGTGATCATTCCGTACACACGATCATTTCAGCTACTAGAATACGAGAACAAAAGTGAAAATCATATATCGATAATATGATCTCACTAAATATTAATCAAGGGTAAATCCTAAGCAGTCGTTAAAAGAGAAAAAGAAATTAAATTAAGAAGAGAAGATCATTTCATTCCTCGGATCATCTTGATCAAGCACTAAACAAAGTTTAGTTACTCATAATAATGTAGGAAATGAAAATCATGTTAAGAATATGCATAATAAGACAGACAAAGAGAGAAAGGGAATAGCAAACTATTTTATTTCTTATTGAAACAGAGTTATCAAAAGGGCATAAGGATATTACAAAGAGGGTTTGCAAAACGATTACAAGTACGATAAAAAAGATTGCAAGAACATTAAAGCATGAAAACATTAAGCTAAAATACTCTAAGCATAAACTCCCAACAGCTCTCTAGAAGGCTCAAATGAAGGAAGAAAGGATGATCCCCTCTCCCTCTTCCTTCATGCCTATTTATAGGGCCAAAACCAAAGAGGTAGAGATGGTAGATGACATGAGGATGAAGCTTCCATGAAGCTTCCCTTGGTCAAAAACACATGTTGGTTTTAAAGGTCAATGACGGTTACTCTTTTTCACACTTGTCATGCCTTGAAAAGTATGATCAAAGTTGGCTAGCTTTCTCTCTTTCCAAGAAGCTTCCTTCATGAAAACATGCTGAATTTATAGTCAAAGGTGGCTAGCCTCTTTCATACTTAGGAGAAAATATCTCATCGGACCATTTGGGCTTCATTCTCTTCTTGAATATGGTTCAGTAACACGGTAACATTGTTGCGCTCGATATTTAGTTTGGCACACCCTAAATAAAGGCGTGCTCTTTAGAAATGATAATGCAAATGTCCCAGGATCCTGCAAAAATAGTAAAATATGCGTGGTTAGGATATGATTATAAAAAGATACGATTTAACGATAAAATTAACAATATATATATATATTTATATTATAATATTTAAATATCCATATTAATAACTTAGGTCAAATTATGCATCATCAAATTCCCCCAAACTTATTATTTTTCTTGTCCTCAAGCAAAGACATACGAGCTAGCGAAGATAAAAAGGACTAACCAAACTAATTGGCTATGTCAAACACAAGTACGATGCGAAATTAAGATAGAGAAATTATGAAAAGAAACCTAAACATTCTTACTTAGTCTTGGCACAAAGTTTTACAATTTTCACTATAAAAATAAATCATCTCATGTTTTAAGCAAAATTAAAAATTGAGTAATGTTATGAATGAAAAGGATATTGAGTTGCTACTAAAATCTAAGAGACATTTTATAATCATATCAATCTAAATCAAAGATCAATATTGCTACCTAGAAACTTAATCAATTTACTTTCTCGTTATCGTACTAAACATAAACCTTGGGAGCATGAATCAAAAGGAGTTTCATTAGGTGTATCTTTTTGGCTTAGGTTTTAAGGGTGTGGAATTCAAAAGATAAACATGAAGGGTAAAACACACTTAAAACAAAAATGAAGAGCTTTGCAAAGAACTTGTTGCTAGAAAATAAAATTTTGACACCCCAAGTAATTTTGCAATATAAAGTTGAGGTTAAAATGTCATTCATAATCCTTTATTTCATATATATAGATATATATATATCATATCTTTTTCCTTCTTTTGAAACAATTGAGTTTTTCCCTTTTTTTCTTTTGTAGCAATTGATTTATAATACAAATCTCCACCATTTTCACAAAATATAGTACACACAAGTGACAAATAAAGCTCAGAAGTTTTAAGTGTGCAAAATGGGTAAACTATATGGCTTTGGTGAGAAATAGGTGGGGCTTACAAAGAAAATGGAAAAAGCGCAACGTGGCTAGCAATGATTAAGAATTTAAGGTTCGGGATACAAAAGCTCAAACTGATCAAAAGGATGCCTAAATCATATTCATGCTCTTTAGTCTACTTAAAGCAAAGTATTGAGAAAGTAAAGAGAAGTAAATTCCAGATAGAAAATAAAGATAATTACTTTTCATGAAAAATGAAGATAATAAGCGTCTAGATCGGTTCGCATCTACTATACTTAACAGTAATCAATTATTTCAAAGATTTTTAGCAGGGAAAACATGAGATGGTAGATTTTATAATAGTGAAAAACATAAAGAAAAATGGCTATGAAAAAGTGCAAATATTTAAGAGTTTTTTCAAAAATAGCATATACCTTAATTAGAAACACCACATGAGTCAACATATTACTCATGAAACATAGACAATATGAAAGTTAATCTAATTTATATTAACTAAACAAGTATGTGAATGAATAAAAACAAGAAAATGCAAAGTTATGGGGTACTAAATGATTTAGCAAAAAAATAACTCAAATTATTAATAGTCTTATATAAGTTTTATTCAATTTATTTTTAATTATATTTTGTTTTGTAAATGATAAAGACAAGGGAGAGAAAAATATTGCATCTTGTTGGATTTTTTTTTTGGATTTTATATTTTTTTAATATTAGATTAAGGTGTTATACCCCCATACTTAAAGTTAAACATTGTCCCCAATGTTTAAAACTAAGTATGAAGTAATAAAAATGCATTAAAAGAAGAAGAGAGGAAAGATGACATCCATGATAGCAAAGTCGGGGAGGCGATAACAGAAACCTGCAAAAACATGTTAAAATAAAATAACAAAATAGTAGGAAGATAATTTTTTTTCCTGGGGTGCCTCCCAACAGCGCTTTGTTTACCGTCGCGTAGATTGACTAATTGGCATGAAAGATTATATGGTGAGAGTTTCACTATTGGTGGCCAAAGTCTCATTAGAAAAATAAAATTTTAAGCGGTGACCGTTCACTTTAAAGGAGCCGAGTTCCGGGTGGGAGATAAGAACGGTCCTGTATGGCCAAACCTCTTTAACAACAAAGGGGTCGGACCATCGGGACTTTAATTTACCCGGAAAAAGACGAAGGCGTGATTTGTAAAGAAGGACGAGATCGCCCGGTGAAAAGTTTTAGGAAACTTAATATTTTTATCATGATAGAATTTTGAGCGCTCCTTATAAAATTTATTATTTTCATAGGTGTTAGCACGCCATTCATCTAGTTCATTCAGTTGGAATTTTCTTTGCTCGGAGGCCAAAGTAGAATCAAGGTTAAGGAATTTTAGCGCCCAATAAGCGCGGTGCTCTAACTCAACCGAAAGGTGACAAGCCTTGCCATAAACCAATCGATACGCTGTACAACCGATAGCGTTCTTGTACGCCGTTCGATAGGCCCATAGCGTGTCATCGAGCTTGAGTGCCCAATCCTTCCTATTAATGGAAACAGTTTTTTCTAATATTCTTTTTAATTCTCGATTTACGATTTCAACTTGGCCGCTCGTTTGCGGGTGATATGCAGTGGAGAGTTTGTGAGTGACGCTATATTTTGCTAAAATTTTAGCGAATTGGCTATTGCAGAAATGGGTGCCCCTATCACTAACTATAGCGCGTGGCGTGCCAAAACGAGAGAATAATTTTTTTAGAAAATTTATGACGACCCTCGCATCGTTGGTGGGGAGAGCTTGCGCTTCTGCCCACCTCGACACATAGTCAACTGCAACGAGAATATATTTATTATTAAATGAGGGAGGTAGAGGACCTACGAAATCGATACCCCATAGATCGAAAATTTCACACTCCAAAAAGGAGTTTTGGGGCATTTCGTCTCGACGAGATATGTTACCTGACCTTTGACAGCTGTCGCATCCCTTCACAAAAGAGTGAGCATCCTTAAAGATCGAGGGCCAGTAAAAACCGACCTCCAACACTTTTCTTGCGGTCCGATTTGCTTGGTAATGTCCGCCGGTTGGTCCTTCATGGCAGTGCCGCAAAATTTGCAAGCCTTCCTCGCTCGAAACACATCTTCTTACCACTTGATCCGCGCAAATACGAAATAAGAAGGGGTCCTCCCAAAAGTAGTTCTTCATGTCGGAAAAGAATTTCTTCTTTTGCTGACTTGAAAAACCTTTTGGCAAGACCCGTGCCACTAGATAGTTGGCTAAATCCGCAAACCAAGGGGTAGAAGAATTCATTAACTTTTCAATTGCGAGGAGGCGCTCTTCAGGAAATTTGTCATCAATGTCGGCCTCTGCCAGTGTATCCGCAACAGGGTTCTCTAAGCGGGAGAGATGATCGGCCGCCAAGTTCTCTACTCCTTTCTTGTCCCGGATCTCCAAGTCAAATTCTTGCAGCAGGAGGATCCATCTCAATAATCGAAGCTTGGCGTCTGCCTTATTTATTAGGTACCTGAGGGCAGAATGATCAGTGAAAACTATGACTTTATAAAGAGTAATATAAGACCTAAACTTATCAAATGCGAAGACAATGGCTAGAAGTTCCTTTTCGGTCGTGGTGTAGTTAGCTTGTGCGGATATGAGTGCTTTACTAGCATAATAAATAGGATGGAAATATTTGTTTCTTCGCTGGCCTAACACGGCACCTACCGCAAAATCGCTCGCGTCGCACATAATCTCAAACGGTAAGGACCAATTCGGCGCTACTAATATTGGCGAGTTGATAAGTTTATCTTTAATAATTTTAAACGCAGATAAACATTCGTCATCAAAAACAAAAGAAGATTCTTTTTCCAACAAATGGGTTAACGGCTTTGTAATTTTTGAAAAATTTTGTATAACCGTCTATAAAAACCAGCGTGACCTAGAAAACTTCTAATAGATTTTACATTTGTGGGAGGGGGAAGTTTCTCAATTACCTCGATCTTGGTCTTATCAACCTCGATCCCTTTACCAGATATTGTATGACCGAGGACTAACCCCTCTCGGACCATGAAATGACATTTCTCCCAGTTTAAAACTAAATTCGTGTCTTCGCAGCGTTGAAGAACACGATTGAAAAGAATTTCCGAAAACGGAAAAATCGTCCATAAAAACCTCCATCACATCCTCTACCAACTCGTTAATGATTGCTAGCATACATCTTTGGAATGTAGCCGGCGCGTTGCATAGACCAAACAACATCCTTCGATAGGCGAAAGTGCCGAAGGGACAAGTGAAAGTTGTTTTCTCCTGGTCTTCGGGTGAGATTGGGATTTGGAAATATCCCGAAAGACCATCAAGAAAACAGCAGTAGGAGTGACCGGAAAGGCGTTCTAATATTTGATCGATAAAAGGTAGCGAAAAGTGGTCTTTTCGGGTGGCATCGTTTAATTTTCTATAGTCGATGCACATCCGCCAACCCGTAACACTACGAGTCGGAATTAATTCATTGTTTTCGTTTGCCACTACTGTTACTCCGCCTTTCTTTGGCACGACCTGTACGGGGCTAACCCACTTACTATCTGAAATCGGGTAGATTATTCCTGCATCTAAAAGCTTAATCACTTCGGCCTTAACGACGTCTTTCATGTTGGGGTTAAGTCGTCGTTGCGGCTGAACGGTGCTGCGATAATTATCTTCTAATAATATTTTATGGGTGCAGAAGGAAGGGCTAATCCCCTTTATATCCGAAATTTGCCAAGCTATGGCACGACGGTGTTTATTTAAAACATGAATTAATTCAAAATTTTCCGAATCACTTAAATCAGAAGAAATGATGACAGGTAATTTAGAATTTTTTTCTAAGAAAACATATTTGAGATGATCAGGGAGTTGCTTTAGTTCAAGAGTGGGCGGCTCTTCATAAGAAGTTTTAATTTTAAAATTTTCAACGCTAATCGGCTTAGGTGGCGACGAACGAGAGAATTCTTTTAAACAACATAATTCGGCGTACTCAGAATCGTCACAAAATGATGAAACAGAATCAGAAAATAAAGAAAAATCTTCTTCAAATGATGCGTCTAAATGAAAGCATGAATCGTCATTTGAAAGAGAATTGCGCATGGAGGGGTTAATATGAAAAATAACCTCATCATCTCCAACACGAAGGAGGAGCTTTCTGTTACATCTATTATTGAGCGGGAGGTGGCGAGGAAGGGGCGACCGAGGATGAGGGGTACTTCGGCATCCTCTTCGATGTCAAGAATAACAAAGTCCACCGGAAAAATGAACTTGTCAACCTTGACGAGCACGTCCTCCAGAACCCCTACCAGATACTTAACTGAACGATCCGCTAGTTGTATACTTATTCTTGTTGGGCTCGGATCACCCAATCCTAATTTCTTAAACAAAGAGTAAGGCATTAGATTTATGCTAGCGCCCAAGTCGGCTAGGGCATGTTTTATCAATAAATTGTCGAATAAGCACGGAATGGAAAACCGTCCCGGATCGTTTAATTTTTGAGGCAATTTATTCAGCAAAACTGCCGAGCATTCCGCGTTGAGAGAAACACGCGAAATATCTTCAAGTTTCTTTTTATTCGAGAGTAACTCCTTGAGATATTTCGCGTATTTGGGCATTTGAGAGAGTGCCTCGCAGAAAGGAACGTTTATGTGAATTTGTTTTAAAATTTCTAGAAATTTCTTATAGCGTTCCTCTACTCGCTCGTTTCTGATTTTAGACGGGTAAGGCAGCGCAAAATTCAAAGCATTCGGAGATAAAGCGATTGACGATGAAACAGGAGGGGGTGGAGCAGAAACAGTTACCTCAAGCTCGATCACACTTGAAGAAGTTACCTTTTTTCCACAGCGGAGGGTGATTGCATTTGCATTTTCTCTTGGATTCGGCTCTGTGTTGCCCGACAAAGCTCCATGTGGGCGCTCAGAGATCATTTTGGCAAGTTGGCCAATTTGATTTTCTAAGTTTTTAACCGATCCGGCAAGATTCCGGATGGTGGATTCATTGGAGGCAACATATTTAGAAAAGACTTCTTCCAATGAAGATGGCTTTGGTGGTTGTGGAGGAAAACCAGGTGGATTCATATTTGGGGGCCGTTGGCCATTGCTTTAGTTGCTCCATGAGAAATTCGGATGGTTCCTATAACCCGGGTTGTAAGTATTATTATACGGGACATTGGGCGGGTTATAGGAAGGCAGAGGCGGATTCCCCATGTAGTCAACCTGCTCTTCTATTACATTATTATTATAATTCCACGAAGGAGTGGCGGAGGAAACAGACATCTCCGCCACTTGCTTAGTTAAGCGCTCAATTTGCAAAGCTAAACTTGTCGTGGCATCAACTTCGAAAAGACCGGCCGGCTTATTAGGACGCGACTGAGGCACATTCCACTGGTAAGCATTCATGGCCATTTCCTCGACAAGCTCTTGAGCGGCCTCCAGAGTTTTATTATTAAGAGTACCTCCAGCGGCCGCATCAATCATCTGCCTTGTTTGAAAATTTAAGCCATTATAGAAAATTTATACTTGTTGCCAAGTATGAAGTGCATGGTGAGGGCATCTACGCAAAAGTTCCTTGAAGCGCTCCCATGTATCGTAGAGAGTCTCCGAGTCGATTTGCATAAAAGAAGCGATATCAGTGCGCAATTTGACGGTCTTGGCAGGAGGAAAATGTTTAGTTAAGAATTTTTCCGCCATTTCGGCCCATGTAGTGATGGATCCTCTAGGAAGAGAGCCCAACCACTGTTTGGCCTTTGACCGCAAGGAAAAAGGAAATAACCGCAATCAAATGACGTCATCAGTAACGCCATTGATTTTAAAGGTATCGCAGATTTTAAGAAAATTAGTAAGATGTGAATTTGGATCTTCGTCCGGCAGTCCATCAAAAGTTACTGACTGTTGCACCATTTGGATGATGCTAGACTTGATCTCAAAATTATTGTTTGCCACCGTAGGGCGAACAATACTAGATTGTGTCCCTTCCAAAGTTGGTCGCGCATAATAGGACATGGTTCGTTGCTGAACCTCATTCGGATTGGGCGGATTAGTCGGATTAGGCTCACCCATATTTCCTGGAGTAGTGTCTCCGATCGACTCTTCAAAGTTTAAATCAAAATCCCGATCACGAGTTCGGAGGCGCTGCAGAAGAGTGCGCTCGATCTCTGGATCAAAATGAATATCGGGACTACTCGAAGAGCTTCCTCGGGTCATGCACTAGAAGAAAAAAGACAAGAAGAAAAGAGAAAAATAACAGAAGATAAAAAATGCAAAAACTTAATGGATTTTTTTTCTTTCTAGGCGATTTAAGTAAGTCCTGGACTTCCCGAGGTCCACCCTATTGAAAAAAAAAAGTAAGATAAAATTAACGGCTATTCTTCTTTTCAAAATATCGACGTAAAGTCCCCGGCAACGACGCCAAAAACTTGATAGAGAATTTGTTTGATTTTATAAAAGAAATGATTTTCTCCAATTCTATGCTCGATAAAGGCAAGTGTACCTTATCGATTATAGTATAGGATATGAATTATCAAGGTCGTATTAGAACCAAGGCGCGCCGATTACTTCTACTTCAAAGAGATTTCCGTTATCTTATCAATCAGATACCTTGAGTTGGTTTGCAAATAAGAAAACGATTATACGATAAAAGAGGATGATTAAGCGATAATTAAAAGGTTAGTACTTGATCTTGAATCACCTCGGAATGAAACGATCAAAATAAGAATAAATAAATTTCTAAATCACTTTAACGGAAATACTTGGACCGTGGAGATTCCCGAAACATGAACGCACCTCTTTCAAGGCTACGCCCAACTGAGTTTAGGTTGATCGACCGAACTTTCGTTCTACAATTGAAACCCTAAAGCTCGCTTTATGTGGTGAACCCCGCTATTGGATTCGACTCCAATCCAGGAGATTTACGTCGTCCTCTTTCAAGGATTGCATTCAACTCCCTTTACCCGTGAGTGATCATTCCGTACACACGATCCTTTCAGCTACTAGAATACAGGAACAAAAGTGAAAATCATATATCGATAATATGATCTCACTAAATATTAATCAAGGGTAAATCCTAAGCAGTCGTTAAAAGAGAAAAAGAAATTAAATTAAGAAGAGAAGATCATTTCATTCCTCGGATCATCTTGATCAAGCACTAAACAAAGTTTAGTTACTCATAATAATGTAGGAAATGAAAATCATGTTAAGAATATGCATAATAAGACAGACAAAGAGAGAAAGGGAATAGCAAACTATTTTATTTCTTATTGAAACAGAGTTATCAAAAGGGCATAAGGATGTTACAAAGAGAGTTTGCAAAACGATTACAAGTACGATAAAAAAGATTGCAAGAACATTAAAGCATGAAAACATTAAGCTAAAATACTCTAAGCATAAACTCCCAACAGCTCTCTAGAAGGCTCAAATGAAGGAAGAAAGGATGATCCACTCTCCCTCTTCCTTCATGCCTATTTATAGGGTCAAAACCAAAGAGGTAGAGATGGTAGATGACATGAGGATGAAGCTTCCATGAAGCTTCCCTTGGTCAAAAACACATGTTGGTTTTAAAGGTCAATGACGGCTACTCTTTTTCACACTTGTCATGCCTTGAAAAGTATGATCAAAGTTGGCTAGCTTTCTCTCTTTCCAAGAAGCTTCCTTCATGAACACATGCTGAATTTATAGTCAAAGGTGGCTAGCCTCTTTCATACTTAAGAGAAAATATCTCATCGGACCATTTGGGCTTCATTCTCTTCTTGAATATGGTTTAGTAACACGGTAACATTGTTGCGCTCGATATTTAGTTTGACACACCCTAAATAAAGGCGTGCTCTTTAGAAATGATAATGCAACTGTCCCGGGATCCTGCAAAAATAGTAAAATATGCGTGGTTAGGATATAATTATAAAAAGATACGATTTAACGGATAAAATTAACAATATATATATATTATAATATTTAAATATCCATATTAATAACTTAGGTCAAATTATGCATCATCAGGGGTTCGTGATGTGGAAGTCCTTACCGATTCAATGGTGATACCCTCGCAGATTAGGGGTGAGTTCGAGGCAAGGGAGCCCACTCTCATGAGGTATCTAGCCAAAGTAAGGGGTCTCATTGGAACGTTCAAGACTTTCTCTATCAAGCACATACCAAGGCAAGAAAGTGTCCTGACAGATCGGCTGGCCAAGTCCAGCCCTCGGGCTGGAGGGACCTTGACGGATCTGTTACGCCCTTCGATTGAGGAAGGGGAGCTCATGGACATAGAGCAGCGGCCCTTGTGGAAGGATCCTTTCGTGAACTTCCTGGCGACGGGCAGGTTTCCGGAGGAGGTTCCAGATCAAAGGCGCTTTCGGTACAAGTCCGCCTACTACGTGCTTCATGAAGGGGACTTGTATCGGAAGACTCTGTTGGAACTGCGATTCAGCAATTGCCCCGGTGTTGCGGCACTAGTCGAAGAGGAAGGGCGTGTCCCCCGCGGGCCTAAATGGCTGCCACGTGGATCCTGCTTGGGTGACCAACTCTATTAAGGATAGGTAGCGCCTTCACCAACAGTCCGGGCTTTTGGTCGAGTTGGTTGCGCCGAGTCCCCAACAAGTGGTATCAGAGGGGGTCGCGTGTTCGAAACCCCGAGTCGTTGATAGGGGGGATTGTTGGAACTGCAGTTCAGCAATTGCCCCGGTGTTGCAGCACTAGTCGAAGCAGAAGGGCGTGTCCCCTGCGGGGATAACTGGCTGCCACGTGGATCCTGCTTGGGTGACTAGCTCTATTAAGGATAGGTAGCGCCTTCACCAACAGTCCGGGCTTTTGGTCGAGTTGGTTGCGCCGAGTCCCCAACAGACTCTCACTGGACTCTTGGCGTGATGCATCTCTGGGGAAGAGGTCCCGATGGTTCTGGAGGAGATTCACTCCGGCGAATGTGGTAGACATTAGAAGCAAGGATAATGAGGCAGGGGTACTTCTGTCCGACTCTGAGTAAGGATGCATCGGAATTCACCAAGAAATGTCGGAAGTGCCAGCTGTTTGCTCCGCTTCAACTTTTGCCGGCTCAGACGCTAAGGAGCATCACGACACCATGACCCTTCGCCATATGGGGAATGGATCTGGTAGGACCTTTCCCTCAGGCCAGTGGGCAAAGAAGAGTTCTCCTGGTCATGATTGACTACTTCTCGAAGTGGTTGGAGGTCAAGGCTCTAACCAAGGTCACTTCCCAGGTAATCCGCAACTTCGTATGGGGGGAGATCATCTGCCGACATGGGCTTCCACAAGCCATAGTCACAGATAATGACCCGCAATTCGCCAGCGAGGAGTTCATCAGCTTCTGCAGCCAGGGATAGACCTCATGTTCGCATTCGTCCATCATCCCAGGAGCAATGGGCAGGTGGAGGCAGCGAATAAGATCATAGTAAACCTACTCAAAAAGAAGGTAGAGAACTTGAAGGGTAATTGGGTGGAGCAACTCCCTTCGGTCCTATGAGCTCTAAGGACTAACCCCAACACCGCCACTGGTGAGACCCCCTTCAAGCTATCTCACGGTTGTGAGGTCGTCATTCCCGTGGAATTTGAAGTCAAGACGCCGTGAGTAGGGGTCGCCTCAGATGGTGATGAGGAATGGAGAGCAGGAAACGAGGAGGAGATGTGGCTCTCCTTGGACCTGATTGAGGAGGTCTGAGATCTTGCCGCCATTCGTCAAGAGTAAGTCAAGCGGCGGATGGCCAAGTACTTTGACAAACACGTCAGGATCAAGCAATTCGAAAAGGGCGACCTCGTGTTAAAAAAGGTCGACGCGGCCGGAAGGTCAGCCGCGGTAGGAAAGATCAATCCCAATTGGGAGGGCCCCTACGTCGTGGAAGAAGCCTTAAAGTCAGGAGGATATCGCCTCCAGAATGTGGAGGGAGAGTCTGTTAGTCATACATGGAGTGGTGATGATTTCAAGCATTTTTATCCTTAAATTCGTGTAATGAGAAGGCTTGTCTTTTGAAAAAAATCTCATTTCTAAAATCTGCGATGTATTGCCTTACTAAGTGAGGTCCAAAAAGATCAAAGGTTGGCCCCGAGCAGACCCGCTGACCAGGCTCTCACCAAGCTGGCAGGGCCGAAGGCTCACTCGGTGGCAGGTTCTAAAGGTTCAAAGGTTGTCCCCAAGCAGACCCGCTGACCAGGCTCTCACCAAGCTGGTAGGGCCGAAGGATCACTCGGTGGCAGGTTCTAAAAGGTTCAAAGGTTGGCCTCGAGCAAACCCGCTGACCATACTCTCACCAAGCTGGCAGGGCCATAGGCTCACTCGGAGGCAGGTTCTAAAGGTTCAAAGGTTGGCCCCGAGCAGACCTGCTGATCAGGCTCTTACCAAGCTGGCAGGGCCAAAGGCTCCTCGGTGGTAGGTTCTAAAGGTTCAAAGATTGGCCCCGAGCAGAACCGCTGACCAGGCTCTCACCAAGCTAGCATGGCCAAAGGCTCACTCGGTGGCAGATTCTAAAAGGTTCAAAGGTTGGCCCCGAGCAGACCCGCTGACCAGGCTCTCACCAAGATGGCAGGGTCGTAGGCTCACTCGGAGGCAGGTTCTAAAAGGTTCAAAGGTTGGCCCCGAGCAAACCCGCTGACTAGTCTCTCACCAAGCTGGCAGGACCGTAGGCTCACTCGGAGGCAGGTTCTAAAGGTTCAAAGGTTGGCCCTGAGCAGACCCGCTGACCAGGCTCTCACCAAGCTGGCAGGGCCATAGGCACACTTGGAGGCAGTTCTAAAGGTTCAAAGGTTGGCCCTAAGCAGACCTGCTGACCAGGCTCTCACCAAGCTGGCAGGGCCGTAGACTCACTCGGAGGCAGGTTCTAAAAGGTTCAAAGGTTGGCCCCGAGCAGACCTGCTGACCAGGCTCTCACCAAGCTGGCAGGGCCGTAGGCTCACTCGGAGGGAGGTTCTAAAAGGTTCAAAGGCTGGCCCTGAGCAAACCCGCTGACCATGTAGGGATACGGCGCAACCAACTACACCAAAAGACCGACATGTTGATCAAGTCGCCTACTGCTCCTTTATAGAGTCGGCTATCCTTGGGCGGATCCACTGGGAAGTCAGTTAGACCCACGGGGGACACACCCTTCTGCTTCAAATAGCACCGCAGCGCTGGGGGAAGTTCTGGCACCCCAACAATGCCCCCCCCCCCCCCCCCCCCCCCCCAAAACGACCCCGGGGTTTCGAACCCGCGACCCCCTCTAATACCACTTGTAGGGATACAGCGCAACCAACTGCACCAAAAGACCGGCCTGTTGGTCAAGGCGCCTACCGCTCCTTTATAGAGTCGGCTATCCTCGGGCGGATCCACGGAGCAGTCAGTTAGACCCACGGGGGACACACCCTTCCGCTTCGAATAACACCGCAGCGCCGGGGGCAATTCTGGCACCCCAACAGACCATGCTCTCACCAAGCTGGCAGGGCCGTAGGCTCACTCGATGGAAGGTTCTAAAAGGTTCAAAGGTTGGCCCCGAGCAGACCCGCTGACCAGGCTCTCACTAAGCTAGCAGGGTCGAAGGCTCACTCGGTGACAGGTCCTAAAGGTTCGAAGGTTGTCCCCGAGCAAACCCGCTGACCAGGCTCTCACCAAGCTGGCAGGGCTGAAGGCTTATTCGGTGGCAGGTTCTAAAAGGTTCAAAGGATGGCCCCGAGCAGACCCGTTGACCACGCTCTCACCTAGCTGACAGGGCCGAAGGCTCACTCGGTGGCAGGTCCTAAAGGTTCGAAGGTTGGGCCCGAGCAGACCCGCTGACCAAGCTCTCACCTGGCTGGTAGGGCCGCAGGCTCACTCGTAACATAAGGGGAAGGCAGGGTAAGACAGGAAAATACCTCAGGGAAAGATTAACACAGGGAAAGTCTTGATATAGGGATGACGAATGGTGTCCATTATAAGGGACATTTGCCGGCAAAGGGTGCCATTCGATAAGGGCACTCGCCCGGCGGAAGCACAGAGGGGTGCTAGTCAGCCCCAAGGGATGCAAGAATTTAGCGTGACAAAGTGGGCACTTGGCGCAGTTACGCTCCCGATAGGAATCAACAAAACCGCCTAAGTCATAAAAATGCATGGGCGAGTGCGAAAGGGTTGTGACCGCGTGACACACCTGTGCAGCGAGAGCGCCTCGGTCACGACCTAGGCTAAGGGTCGTCGACACTAAAAGCGAACGAGCGATGTGTGAACACACACACGAAAGTGCGAGAGCATGTAAAATAGCGTACGAGCGCGCGAGCTATCGACGGATAATAGCGGGATGCATGAACAAAAAATATAAGATACAATTCGCAAGAGGCAAAACATTTCATTTCAGTATAAAGAAATTACAGAAGGCTTCTCGCATTACATCCAAAAGAAAAAGAGAAAGAAAGGGAGTCTTCAGGGGGCGTCAGCTTCATCATCCGAGTATCCGCTACTCATGCCCGGAGAGGGGGGTCGCCGAGCTCCCGCTTATCACCAGCTTCATCCGCAGGGTCAGCCGGGGCGAAAAGCTCTGGAACCACGTGGTGGGCAAGGATCCTCTCGCCCTCTTTCTTCAAAAGGCCCGCCCTCCGCAGCACATCCAGCGTATGCTTCGCTGCTCCTTGGGCGGTCCTCTGCATCAGCCCCTCGAACTCGGCGTTGGAGTAAAGATGCCGAATTTCCCTCTCCGCTGGAGGTGGCTGAGCGGCGGCTTCTCGCAACCTTTTGTTCTCGGCCTCCAGCTCCTTGTTTCGCTCTTCAAGAATGCGAGACCGTACGAGCAAGGTATCATAGTTGGCTATGTCCTACAGAAGGAAAGGCAGTTAGCATAGTAAAGGAAAGAAAGAAGGACGAGAGTTTAGGTCTCGGCATGGGGACGCGCTCATCTCTCGTTCTGGGCGGCTGGCGAGAAGGGCCTCGGCTGCCGCCATTTGCTTCTTCGCGACCAGAAGCTCGGCGGAGATGCCGACGCTGGTCTTCTCGACCTCAATAATATTCTGCGCAAGCGTCATGCTGCGACGAGAGGACATATGGGTTCACTCGTGAGCGCGCATCATGGCTCGTGCTGCATCATGCGCGAGAGTCTGGGTAGACTCAGTGTCGTAGATGGACGCGCCCTCGCGGCTGTAGAGCACATAGGAAAGACCGTAGGCGTCGCCGCTGGTGGTTTCCTTCTCCCTCCAGGATGGAAGAAGGGTGGAGAGGGAGACTCGGTTGGCACGCCGATCCCAGTGAATCAGAGGCCCACCGGCCACATCTGCATACCTCTCGCCGAGAGGGAAGTTCTGGTGACCTCTCGGCACCAGTCCCGAGGAGGGCCCTGCCGGCTGAACCACAGGCTCAACCGTTGAGTTCTCGGCCGCGGGCTCGATCGTTGGGTTCTCGGTCGCGGGAGCACTCGAACCTGGGGTCTCGTCCAGGACCGCTTTTCCCTTCGATTTTAAGGACGGCTTCACCCGCTTGGCGGAAGGGCTAGGGGCGTCATCGGGCTTCCGCTTCTGCTTCTGCCCGCTAGACTTCGCGTGAGGCGGCTTCTGCCCGCTGGACTTCGAGGGAGGCAGGTTCTCGCGGTAAGCCACAACGGTGGATCGCGCGAGAGCGAGGGGATCTGTGGAAGCGATCTCAGCGATCCCATTCGGCGGGTGGATGGGAAGACTATGCACTCCTGTTACAAGGAGGATAGGTTAATAAGGCGAAAGCAAGAGAAGAAGGAGCGGAAGCTGGGGGCAAAATATTCTAACTAACCCTCTCCCGCCGAAACCGGTGGCAGCGAGTCGACGTGCTTCCGCAGATGCACGACATCCATCTCGCACTGCAGAATGAAGGCGCGAAGCTTGGCCTCATAACCCCCGAGTGCGGGAGGCCGGAAGGTTGACTCATCCTCCGGCACGGGAGTGAAAGGAACATGGCCGAACTTCCCTGTGACGAAGATAAACCGCCGAACCCAGTCGTGGTTCTTATTCGCGATGCCGGTCACGTTGAGGGATGACTTCCCGGAGAAGAACGCCACTCCGCGGGTCGCCCTGAAGTTGAAGAGCTTGCGAAACACCGGGAGAGAGAACTTGATCCCCTCCTTGCGCAGGTCGCAGACGAATGCCACTAGCATGGCGATGGAGTTTGGGTTGAGCTGCACGGGAACGACTCCGAAGTAGCGCAGGGTCTGACGCACCTCTGGCCACAGCAGGAGGAAGATTCCTACCTCGTAATGTTCGAGGGGGATCGCGAGTGTGTCCGGCGAGAACTGATTGATGTGATCCTGGTTCTACGGGCGGCGCGCGACGAATCCCAGCGGAACGAAGTCAGCAATAGCCTGGGTGAAATCTTCTTCTGAGAGGTCGCAGGTCTCGAAATCCCGATTGCGAAAGCCTGGGCACAATTGGCCCTGCCATCGGCCTCTTTCAGCATCACTGAGAGGTGGGGAGGTCTCGCAAGGATTCTAGAGAGAAAGACGAGTGGTATCGTGAGAGCAAGAAGGGAGAGAGAAAGGGAAGCGTAATAAAGGCAGTGGTTGGGCTAACTATTTATAGAAAAAAAATGAAAGATATTCCTTACGCGCGGGGTGCAGATAGCGATTGCGCTGTCCTGGCCCCTCGGGATTCGTGCCAACCCATCTATGCCCAGCCACCGATGAAAGGTGGAAGAGACGCGCGGGATCTCTCAGGCCATTGCAGTAAAAAGCATGACATAAATAAAAAACATTCGCAAAGAAAGTATCCGCAGAAAGCACAAGATAATAAAAATTACAGGCAGAAATAGTTCGCGAGACATGTAAGGTCTCGTCTTGATTCAGTACACGGAAGAAAAAGAAATTACAAGGGTGCGGGAGAATACAGGGGGTGAGAGTCGGTAGGCTTAATATTTTACCCACTGTCATCGACCCCGGCCTCGTCTCCCTGTCCTCGGAGGTACGCGCGGGTAATGATACGCGCTCACCGCGGCGAGCTCTTGGTGGACCAGGTGCATCTGGTCCCTTGCCCACGCGATGTGCCTCCCAGGCAAAGTCTCCTCGCACCCGCCCCCCTGGCGCTCCATCTCCCCGATAAGATGTGTGTAATCTCGCTCAAGGGCATTTATTCGACGCTTAAACGCCACCCTGTACTCATCCTCCTGATTGGCCAGTTCCCGCTGCATCCGGATCAGCTTGCCGAAAAGCTCTGTCATCCGCTCCTTCAGGCCCCTGACATCTTCGTGGTCACCGAGAAAATCCGAGACGTCGCAGGGAGAGGGCGGTGGCGAGATCAGCTCCTCCTCCTCTTGAGGATCCGCCGGCGAGATCAGGCGGTAGCCTGCGAGATCAAAAGTTAATCTTTCCCAGCCATACAAATCTCGAGTCTAATGTGAGGGAAACTAACCAGGTACATAAGGCTCGACGGGGGATTGGCGAGAGGTCCCGGCCTGCCCTGCGAATGGTTGACTGGGAGGATGGAACGATTTCCCTTTCCCAGGACGATGGACCTGGTGGGCGACACCCGGGGTGGCACCCAAATCCGCGGCAGGAGAGTTGTTCTCATGGTCTCTATCCCCTAAACGCTCCCGCTCTGGAGCTGGGGAGTTGGCGGTGGTCCCGGGGACATGGGACTTGCGCAAGGAAGGGGTAACCCCGTGGTCCCAAAAGTGAGAGCAACAGAAATCCATGGTCAGGAAAAAAGTGAAAGGTGAAAAGCAGGCGAGAAGGCAGTGAAGGGCTTACCGGGCGCATGCAGGATCTCGCCAGGAATGGTTAGTATGACGGGCTCTTGGGCCGGTGGATTTCTCCCGGGAGCAGGTGGGGGAGGATTGGCATTCGCCTGATTGGTCTCAGGGAGACCTTCAGTCAGCTGCAAGTTCTGTGAATGGTTAAAGTGGCTAAGTTATCGCGTCATCAAGATCAGCACCAAAGTCAAGGTAGGTTGCATTACCTCAGCAGTGTTGACCGGAGGGATGTTGGAAAGAGGGGGAGTCTCTGACGCGGACTCCCTCGCTGATAGGTCTCGCCGGACCGCCTTGGCCTTCTTCAGCCGGTAGGGCTTGGAAGGATCCCTTGTTGACGAGAGCCAGGAGGCGTACCGGGTGGTCCTGGGAGCGGTCTCCCCCTGTGCGGCGGAGAGACGATCCATCATACCTTGCGAAAGCGTTCTCGGCGTCGGCCTCATGAATGTCATAGCGAGAGCTCAGAGATGAAAAAAGAGGAACAATGATTGGAGAACTAGCGCTCCGAAGGCAGTGACTGGGTACATATTTATAACAAAGCGGAGGGCCCCACCAGAAAGATTCCCTCCAGGTCAGCAAAACACTCGCCGAATATTGAGGGTTGTACTTTTCTTTCCGAGCGAAGGACTCACTCACAAAGAGCGGGGATTGTGTACAAATATTGAGGGTTGTACTTTGCTCTGCCACTGGGAGGGAAATGGTACTTGGGGGTGTCACAACCCGCATTTTCTCAACATTTAAAATGCTATCAGAGTAGGGAAAGCTACGCGTTGTGATGCCACGTCACGTAGGGGCGCCTACTGACGTTAAGGCAATTCATCCTCCTTCGCAGTTCAAGCAATGTTATTATTAACTCAAAGAGATTCAATTAAAATTTAGGCAGAAAAATTTAACAAGCCGCGTCCCTCGACTTGGTGGATCAACTAGTCCACGCTTTTAAAATATAGTTTTACGCAGCGGAAAAATACTTGATTTAATTACTTAGTGGCCTAAGTGTACATGAAGACCAAGTGAGGTGCACCATGCATGATCGAATGTGTGGATTTGCTATATATAAAAGTAGATTTATCACGCGCGGAAAGTAGTGAGATTAACATTTCACAACATGATATGCAATGCAACAATTACCTTAACATATCTAACAAGGGCCATAAAGCCAACCAACATCTAACCATTCCAGAACAAGTGTTCAAAAGTGGACAACAAGTAACAGCAGCAGTGAAACAAAAATCCAACTAAACGGCACCACGGGCGTCAACACCTGACACGAACCCATGGGCCGACAAGTCCACAGAATACTCTACCTCAAGAGAGGCAGAAGACGGCAACTAAAGAAGCTCCGCACTAACACCTGCTACTGTCCAGAACCTGAGGCATTCAAAGAAAGAACACCTCAGAAGCAAGTACAAGTGGTGCAGAAAATAAGAAAGTAAGCAAACCTCCGCGAGACCGGAGGGAAACAGAAGCTGCAAGGGTCAGTGATGACAAAGCTAGCAGCTGATAATCAACAGGAAAAGAAATAGCAGAAGTATCTAATCATTAGCAGAAAAGGAAACAGCAGAACAACTAAAAATTAGCAGAATATGCTCACCAAACAAAGGTGAGGACACAGGCGATGACAAAACTCGCCATAAGCAAAAGAAAAGAACCATCAACTTTCAAATTATTAATCATGTTACTCTTATTCAGATTTATAGAGACTGATCAGCTTATCAGAAAAAAAAAGAGAAGCCGTGAGGGGATAATGCCATCACACATCGTCACGACCCTCAGAGCACCGCACCGGTGGCATCGCCAACATCGTGTACGACCTCCAACAGAACGTATTAAATTAAAAGAGCATCGCACCGGTGGCACCGCCAACATCGTGTACGACCTCCAACAGATTATTCACATTTTCATGGTTCTTTCAAGGAACAAGGGCAAAGCCCAACAGATCATAACACATTATATTGCAAGTAAGAATGGAAAATACAAAGGGAATTTCATGCCAACAAAAATGCCTTTTTATGGACTGGCAAAATGTCAAGTTATAAGCAGGTATAATTAGAAGTTATAAAGGAGATGTAACACAGCTAGATCAAGGGAGACTGCTTGGGGCTATTATATGGAAAAGAAAAAAAAGAAACTAGAGCAAGATCACCACTTGCCTTAGGGTTTGCTGGAAAAACTCTCTGAATCGCTCCCCGTTGTAGACCGGGTTAAGAGAAGGCGAGAGGAGTCAAGATCTACAAGAGATCGGGCTAGAAAAGGTTAGAGTACAAAAGACCTAACGAAAAAGTTTCACGATGAGGACTGTTGAAGGTGCCTTATCAAGGGTGGCCAGGGTTCGATTCCTGGCGCCAACAACCTACTGTTGCTGAGAAACAGGCTCAGTGACTTGGTTGGGGTGGCACAGACTGCAGTCCTGTACAACGCCGGAAGGGCGCCGTTCTGGTCGCGTCGGGTTGTTACAGGGGGTCCCGCAGGATGCACACACTCGAGGCCTCCATCACATCACTTATTTACTCTATTTACAGAGTTCGTTTGCCCTGTCACTTGATAGCCAAAGAGGGTTAACTGTACCGAGTCTCATGACTAAAAGCAGCGATGTTAAGCATAAACTTAAGAATATTTTGATCCTGCATCAAGCTTCAAGCCTTTTCGAGGCTAATGACGTCTTCGACGAAGAAGGATCCTTCCTAGAGGAAAAATGATCCTCTCCTCGTCGAGTTAGGAGGTGGTCTCTAGACTCTCTCTTGATAATCTCTTCGATCGGAAGAGAAGCGTAATAGAGGGGTCATCGACCAACATGCAAGGGGGGAGTTGATCTCAGTCGTCAGTGCAGAGGCTTGGACTTAAGAGACCGCCTTACAAAACCCTACACACCATCCCATCACCTGCTCTGGATTTTATGAGAGTCAAGTCGGAGGCTCATTTCCCAACTCAATCGTGGAGATCAGTTTCATTTACTTGCGCATGCTTGAGACATTTTTTTTTTGAAAAGAATCATAAGTCTCCTTCTTTTAGGGTGAGGAAAATAGACACTACCAGAAAATGGACTTTTAGCTAGGGCAAATTGTCGTGACTAAAAGTCCAAAACTGTGGCAAAAGACTTTTAGCTACGGTCTGCCCGTGGAAAATGGGCGTGGGCAATGCGAGCGTGACAAAAGGTATTTGCCACGCTCAGTCCGTGACAAATACTCTTTTGCCACGACTTTTAGCCAAGAATTTAAACCATGGTTAAAAGTCTCGATTTTACCGACTATTTGCCACAATTGCTCTGTCGTGGCTAAAAGTGCATTTTCATTATTATTTTCCACGAGTTCGGCATGTGGCTAAAACTTTCATAGTTGTGTAACTATTTGTCACGGGCAATAGTCTAATTTTATAATTATTTGTGACGTCATAATCCCGTGGCTAGAAAAATTCAAATATGATTAATTATTTACCACAATTTTTTTCCAGTGGCTAAAAACCTAAGGTTGTACCACAATGATTAAAACTTAAAGGCAAGTTTTACCGTACTGCAATTAGGCCAACAATGCTCTATGGTTCTGAGTGTTGTGCAGTGAATGATGTACATGAGCAAAAAATGGGAGTTGCGGAGATGAGAATTCTTAGGTGGATGTGTGGTCACACGAGACTGGATAAAATTAGGAATGAATGTATAAGGGATAAGACAGGAGTGGCGCAAATTGTAGAGAAGATGCGAGAAGCTCGTTTAAGTTGGTTCGGACTATTGGAACATGGTTTTCCGCATCCCTTTGTTTTGAGAATAACAAATTCTAATTATATTTGATCATGTTTACCATTGTGTTTTTAGCATGCAGATTTGAACAAATATGACACTAGGTTGCTGCATTATTGGTCTGGAACTGCCCACAAGCAAAAATTATGATTGTGGTCTAACGCCAGACGTTAAAACTTAACGCTGAGCGTTGACGATCGACGAGATAGCTTGCCGATCGACGAGATGGCTTGCCAATCGACGAGATAGCTTGACGCTGAGAAAATGAAAGAGGTTTAATGCCAGGCGTTAGGACTTAACGTTGGGCATTGACTCTCGTTCCCATCATGATGATTTTGGAAAGTGGGAAGCAGCCGTGATTGCAAGAGCACTTTAGGAATGATCTGGCCTAATCTCAGCTTTAGCCTCAACGCCAGCGTTAGGATTGCCTAAAATAAAAGTTTCCTAAAGTACAAAATCTCCTTCCCATTTTGAAGATCCGAGCCATCAAAATAATTTTATACTGGGTCAACACCAGGCGTTAGCCTTAACGCCGGCGTTAGCCTCCAGCCCTATAAATTGGTGAATTTCATCTTCTTCAACTACTGATTGAAAGGAGCCCTATTCCAACACTCTGAATTAATTGTGAGGGCCGTATTTCCAGACCACAAAGGATCTCCCACTAAATTTCAAAAGGAGGAATCAAAGGAGGCTTGGATCAACACGCTAACTCAACGCAAAGAACACACGCTTGGACTTCAACGATCTTCAGCGATTCTTCGGTGTCTCCTTCAGATTACCTCATATGGAGTTTTTATATTTGTCTTTTGTATTTTATATTTATCTTTGTAATCGATTCGTAAATTTGCCTCGTGTTGGCGACTAGGTCTGGGAAGGACTTAGGGAGGAATTCGCCTCGTGTTGGCGACTAGGTCTGGGAAGGACTTAGGGAGGAATTCGCCTCGTGTTGGCGACTAGGTCTAGGGAGTAGATCTAGGGGGTTCTCGAGGCCTTTTCTGGGGATAGAAAGGCTAGAGCGGCTTGAGGCCGTATCTGAGGAGAGATCGGCTAAAGCCAACCGGTTCTTAGTAAGAAGAGTCGGTATAGAAAACAAAAAGAGTATTTCATATTTCGTCTTTGATTTCTAGCGTCATAGAAATCAGATTTGGTAATCAATTTTATAAATGATAATCATGTTTTTTCTTATTTAATAAAATTGATTTCATTTCTAATTTATATCTCTTTACTTTTGATTCAATTTACTTCTAATAAAATATCTAAAGTTTTCTATAAAAGATTACAGTTTTTTAAAACCCTTATTCACCCCCCTCTAAGGGCGCCTCAAGATCCAACAAGTGGCTTCAGAGCTAGGTTATTCAAATTGGCTTAACATCTAGGAATAATGACGTCTCTTGATCATGATCTCGCTTCTACTAGTGAGGAAAATTTTAATATAAATGAAAAAGTATTATCATCACCTTTATTTATGGGCAAAAATTATAGAAGATGGAAAATATAAATGAAAAAATTTCTTAACACTTTAGATGAAGAAGTTTGGAATATTACTATTGAAAAACCACCTAGCGTACAAACTAGAAACAAAATTGTTTTAAATGCAAAATCTATAAATAGTATATTTTGTGCGTTAGTTCAAAATATTTTCAAACTCATTTATACTTTACCTACCGCATATGAGATTTCGAATTTTCTTGAAAGAACTTATGATTCTCCTTCTGTAGGTATGGAACAATCACAAGAACCGGAGAATATGCAAGCTTGCACAAGTATTCAAGATAGCTTCTCACATGATGGATCCATGAAATGCACATCAAGCAGAATGGATGATGACAACATATTATTGGAAGAGGAACATGAAGATGTCAAAGGAACTTTATGTTCAAACTTTTCCTCATCCAAAACCAAAGTAAGGAAATCAAATTTCCTTGTTGTTTGCAATTCTATTTCTACATTACAATTGCTACAAATTACAAAGCGCAAAATTAAGAAATTGAAAAATGCAAATTGCAAATTGCGCTTAGAAAATAAAGGTTTAAAAGAAAAAGTTAAAGTAGAATCAAATTCTGATTTATCTAGTTTTACCCATGTCTCTTCATTTGAAAATATAAAACCTTGTTTTGATTGCAATATTCTTAAAGAAAAACTCATGGTATATGAAAAAGAGCATCTTAAAGAACTCAATGAAAAATTATCTTTAGAAAAGTCATCTATTACAAATGATTGTGCTATGTGTAAAAGTTATAAAATTGAAATTAAAGAGATAGATGAAATATTTGAGGAATTTAGAAATAACTATCAAACTCATATTGACTCAATTGTTTCCACTCTTAAAAATAGCACAATTGCTTATAATAAAGCTAGACATAATTTCAAAGTTAATAATTATGAATTGAAAAATAAAGTTAACATGCTTAAGGAAATTATAATGAAAAATTCTCAACACATAAATTCAAAATATCAAGCAAAATCCAAAGGCAAGTTAAATATGAATTTTCATAATTTATCCAATCAAAACATAGGAAATGAAAAGCAACAAAAACTTGTAAATGAAATTCCAAAACTCTATCATCATTATCATTTACAACATAATTGCTCTCCAAACATAAAATTAAATGCAAACAAATTTCCTTCAAATTATAAATTCAAAAATCATTCTTATCCAAATATTCAAGTAAATGACTATGGAAATTTGAAAACTAAAAATAATGTTTGTCCAAAGTATGAATGGAGACTCATACTTAAGAATGACGCACTAATGTCAAATGAATGAGTACATTCTTCCTTGTCTCCCCAAAAGCCAAAACGTTATATTTGGGTACCCAAAGAAACCACCACACTTGTTCCCCTTTGGATACCTAAATCTCTTATTTATTAGGTATCATCATATGCATGAAGTAGAATCTTTTTAAAATAATATATATAAATTTCTACTTCATGATATGCTTCAATGTCTTTTTATTTTTATTTTTCTATTTTTATTTTTTATTTTTAAGCTGTCATGTCATGATAATCTTATATATTATTGGAAATATGATTTTATCTCTTAAAGCTTAATGAATTTATAAATAAAACTTATCAAAATTCAAAGTCATATTTTATTTTGGTGGCCATTCTATCCTTCTTATATTCATTTCCTATAAATATCTTATATTATCCATATAAATCGAATTCAAAATTTGTTATGAGATATTTATCTAGATTTGTGAAATCATGAACTTCACTTTTTCTCTTTCAGAAACTTTTAGTCTATAAATTTTAAATAATTTTGGGTAGCAACCAATAACACTTAAATATCTTGAGAAAGGGAAATTTGGGATGTCACCCCATCATATTTCCTAGTACTGGTGTGAACCACCCTTCAAAGGGTAGACCTCGAGAAGTCCAATATTCACTCTAAATTGCTAAGCTCAACCAAAGTCTAGCAAAGAACAAATTGATTATAGACTCATGCGTACTCTTGCGATGACCGAAAAAGAAAACTATCATTATCGTGCACTTTCAGAAAAATAATATAGGCCTATGGTAACTTTTTCAAAAAATTAAAATAAAATATGCGAGATTTCGACCAAAACTTCAAACGATCATAACTTTTGATCCACTTGACAGAATTTCACCCACAATAGCTTTTCGGAACGAGATCGAGAAGCTCTATGCAATGGCAAATGAGCTTTGCTCATTTGAGTTCATTTCGAACCTCAAAATTGCAAAAATTCAACTATGTTTAGAAGTTATCTCAGTTTTTTTCCTTTTCGACAATTTTTTGTGTCTACGGATTTTATGTCACAGGCTCCTGTGTCTTCCTCCAACAAATTATATGCTTGTAATCTTTACATAACATTGCACCTTGTTATCATAATTTTTCATCTAGCATTATCACTTACTATAAGTAGAAATCAATGACTATGCTAGTTATACCATGAGATGTTATGTTAAAGAAAAATAGAACAATGAAATTTGAAAGTCAAGAAAGTTATATATATATGTTTTGTTTAATATTCAAAATTCAAAGAGAAAATTTACAAAAATCTTTTCAAAATAACCAAAAAATACACTCTCAATGTATTCATCATTAACCTTACAATCTTTCTCTTTAATATGTTGAAATGGATGAGTATGAATTATTTTATTTTAAATACTTACATCATTGTGAATAAAAATTATTACCTTAATTTCTATGTGTTTAAACTAATGATCGCTTATAATAATCATGCAAAATCAAAAAATCTTTTAATTCAAATATGAAACATAACTACAAAAGATCATTTGCTTCCAACATATGGTTTGTGATCATGATAATGTGAATGAAATATGTTTTTGTGTATGCATGTATCACACCTATATGTAAACCCTAAAATCATCTTTATACTAATAAGAGCAAATCAAATAGAATCATCACTTTATTCTAGGTCTAAATTTGAAATACTATTCTTGAATACATGCAACATTAACTCTATTAGTCTTATGGCGTAACATTGCTCACAAACTCATCATTCTAGCATTATCATCTAATAAATATTATTCATGCTAGTTATCTCATATTGCCATAATGAATTATTTTAATAGAAAAATTAAAAGTAAAAATTCATAATAACTATGTTGTTTTAAAATATAATTAGAAATTAATCTCTCATAAAAAATGTCATAGTTTACAAATTGTTTATATAGGACAAAATGCTTAGGATGTCCATGATCATTCACCCACATTATGTGTCTCACAATAGCGAGGGCGTAGGATTGTATGCATTAGAAGACCTAAACTTTAAGTCATGTCTTGTTCTTAACCGGGGAGGGTTCCAGTGGGGCCTTGTGAAGCACTGTGGGGAAAGAGTGTTAGGTTGAGCGTTCTCTAGTGTGTGCATATGAGATTAACACCCCAACCTACGGCATGTGTGCAGCTTATCATGCCCATCTGTCACTTAGTACGGAGCTAGTGTGTAGGCATATGGTTAGGGTATTATAATCTAGGACATATCTATATCATATTTTGCATGCACTCTTTGTGATTATATTATTCATGCATTCTTGTTTTGATCGAACATGCTTATTTTGTGTTTTGCATATTTTATCATTTTTGAGCTTTAATGATATTGTAAAACACAATTATTTGAAAACCAAATAAAAATATAAAACCCTTTTTTTAACAAATAAAACATGCTTAATGAGTCTTCTAATCATCTCCAAATTCTCTGGAATTTCTACACTAAGAAGGCCCCTTCATAATAAGTCAAAATCAAAGAAGAGTTTCTTTAAAAATGCATGAAATAATCTACTGTATTGGCGTTAAGATATAACACGAGCATTAGGCTCTAACGCCAGCGTTAGAAGATAACGCCAAGCGTTAGCCTTTTGTGCCAAATTTCCAATATCTTAATGTTGAACAGTATATGATCTCTATATCTCTTAGTACAGTCATCATGCAATCTTAATTACATTATTTGAATTAACATTCTTAAAAATAATTTTACAACCTTTTTGTGAAAAAGTATTCAACAATTTTGAGTCTTCTAATCATCCTTAAATTGTCTGAAATTTCTACATTAAGAAGACCCTATTTGTAACAACTCTATTTCAAAGAATTTTTTTCAAAAAATCTCAAAAAATAGTGTTCCATTTGGGCGTTAAGAAGTTAACGTCAGGCGTTAGCTCCTTTTGCCAAATTGAAATTCTGTTTCCTCTACACTATTTCTGATATTTTTATAATGATTTTTCTCTGTTTATTTTCTCAGTTTTGAAATTATGTTGTTATTAATTTGGTTGTTTTATTCCAAAATACAAATAATTCAAATAATTCAAAATGATCAAAAATATGTTCTTGTTATTTGTTTTGTTTTAAATATTTACAAAATTATGGTTTGACTATAAGACTTCACAAGAGCAAACATCTTAATTATTTTGTTTCAAATGGTCAAAATTGATTAGGCATACACTTGGGCTCCGTTTGGGGGGGGGGGGACTTATTTTCACCGGTCAAGCGGTTACGACCGCATGAACCGGACCTTAATTACGGTTCGGTTCATGCGGCCGTAACCGCTTGACCGGTGAAAATAAGTCCTCCCAAACGGAGCCTTGAAGATTGTCTTCAATGTCTAATTTTAATTTCAAATTTCCTAAATATTATTTTATCTTCATGCCTTGACCTTAATCTGATTATGTGCAATGATATAGTCTATAGAAAATTTTGTATGATTGTCTGGCATGCCTCTAAGTATGAGTAATGTTTTATGTTAATCAATGATTTATTCACTCACTATTTTGGCAATCTACATGTGCTCATAATCTTAGTCTTGCATGATTGTTTAGTGTAATAGTTTTAACTTATTAAGTTGTATGTCTAACTTACCTACACCATCTTTCAAATAATAAATTTCTTGCACACATAGAAGTGTTATTCCAATATTGTTAACGTTTGCAACAACAAGTGAATTCAGAGACATTTGGCCCAAACGTAAAAAATAATAAGGAAATAATATGCCAATGATAACTCCACCAAGCACTACTTACCCTCCTAATAAGTCTTAATGAGTATTGTGAGGTTGAGCACCTTGGAAAGAATTGTAAAGTGTCTTGTGCAAACATATTCTTCTTTTTATCACTTCTATTTGTACACCGGATCACTAAAAAAAAATTATAAAAAATGCTTATGTGATCCCCAAGCAATACTTCGCTCCCTGATAAGTCTTAATGAGCATTGTGTGGGCGAAGCACCTTGGTTGTTGTACTCATTCTATGTGCCTTGAAACTTTATTCTAGATTTGATGTGTGTAAGTAATTATAAGATTACATCTTTAATATTATTGTTACTATTTCATTACATATGTCATATGTTTTGATTATTTCACGTGCATACTTTTATCAAAACACCTTATGCACACATCAATGTTTTTCATAAAGCTTCTACTCATGAGAACTGAATCCTAATGCAAAATTATATAATTCTCTAAAAACTTAAGTAAAAGCACTAGATTGCAATGCATGATTTCTACAATATTTTCTTTACTTGAAATACAAATTGGTTACATTGTAGCTATTCTCCTTTTGAATATGCCAAATCATGCTTGCCTATTAGTTATGAAAATTTTTAAAGTTAAATGCTCAAATGTGAAGAGTCTAGACATATTGTTGAAATGGTCAAACTATAACAAAAATACTACTCTTAATTTTTTTTCGCATTTCTAATTTGATCATGTGTTTTTTATCATGCTTTCTCATGATTATTTCTAAATTTTTTCTTCACTTGTGCTTGTCAAACTATATTGCATTACTTCCAAACAAGTTTCCTAAAAATTTCACCTTAAAAAACAAGTGGTAGAATTCCTTTGGTACAATCATGGAATGTTGCTCTTTCACGCTTATCATACAGTTTTCTGCTGTGCTACTCTCTCCCTTAGCTCGATCACACCTACCTTATATTTAAACAAAACTCTTAATCTTCTCTTATTTATGTCCTAACTTTTGTCTTCCTTCTTCTAGTTTTGTTTCAACTCCACCCATTTTTGCTAATAATAAAAGGGGGAGAATAAAATGATAAATCTTAATGATTAAAGGAATAAGATTTACTAGATTAAGGGGAAGCATAAATCTAGTCTATGGGAGCATACACTAAGGGGGAGCACTTAAGTAGGGGGGCATAACTTAAACAATCTATAATTCTTATTATTGTCTCTATATTGCTTTGTGTCATATATTCTTCTAAAAAACACACCTCTCTTATATATGAATCTGATTTATCTATATTGGATTTGTTATTATCAAAAGGGGGAGATTGTTGGAACATGGTTTTCCGCATCCCTTTGTTTTGAGAATAACAAATCCTAATTGTATTTGATATTGTTTGTCATTGTGTTTTTAGCATGCAGGTTTGAACAGATATGACAATAGGTTGCTGCATTATTGGTCTGGAACTGCCCACAAGCAAAAATTATGATTGTGGTCTAACTCCAGGCGTTAAGAATTAATGTTGAGCATTGACGATCGACGAGATGGCTTGCTGATTGACGAGATAGCTTGTCGCTGAGAAAATGAAAGAGGTTTAACGTCAGGCGTTAGGACTTAACGTTGGGCGTTAGGACTTAACGTTGGGCGTTGACTCTCGTTCCCATCATGATGATTTTGGAAAGTGGGAAGCAACTGTGATTGCATGAGCACTTTAGGAATGATCTGACCTAACGCCAACGTTAGGATTACCTAAAATAAAAGTTTCCTAAAGTACAAAATCTCCTTCTCATTTTGAAGATCCGAGCCATCAAAACAATTCCATACTGGTCAACACTGGCGTTAGCCTTAACGCAGTCGTTAACCCCCAGTCCTATAAATTTGTGGATTTCATCTTCTCCAACTACTGATTGAAAGGAGCACTATTCCAGCACTCTGAATTAATTGTGAGGGCCATATTTCTAGACCACAAAGGATCTCCCACTAAATTTCAAAAGGAGGAATCAAAGAAGGCTTAGATCAACACGCTAACTCAAAGCGAAGAATGCACGCTTGGACTTCAATGATCTTCAGCGATTCTTCGGCGTCTCCTTCAATTACCTCATAGGGAGTTTTTATATTTGTCTTTTGTATTTTATATTTATCTTTGTAATCGGTTCATAAATTCGCCTCGTGTTGGCGACTAGGTCTAGGTAGGACTTAGGGAGGAATTCGCCTCGTGTTGGCGACTAGGTCTAGGGAGTAGATCTAGGGGGTGCTCGAGGCATCTAGGGGGAGTAGATCTGGGGATAGAAAGGCTAGAGCGGCTTAAGGCCGTATTTGGGGAGAGATCGGCTAAAGCCAACCGGTTCTTATTGAGAAGAGCCGGTATAGAAAACAAAAAGAGTATTTCATATTTCGCCTTGGATTTCTAGCGTCATAGAAATCAGATTTTGTAATCAATTTAATAAATGATAATCATGTCTTTTCTTGTTTAATAAAATTGATTTCATTTCTAATTTCTATCTCTTTACTTTTGATTCAATTTACTTCTAATAAAATATCTAAAGTTTTCTATAAGAGATTAAAGTTTTTTTTAAAACCCTTATTCACCCCCCTCTAAGGGAGCCTCAAGATCCAACACGAACATGTACATAGGAGACCATTAGAGGCACCTGTTAGGCGTTGTGAGAGTTTAGTCACTAGACATGTTAAACAAGGGAGGGGTAGACCAAAAAAGACTTGGAATGAAACTATAAGGAAAGATATGATGTACTTAGGAATGAGGCTATGATTAAAGATATGACACAATGATGACAAAGGATCCATATAGCCGACCCCACTATGATGGGATAAAGGCTTGAGTGTGTTGTGTGTGTTGTGTTGGCTAAATACTTAAGGTTATACTATTTGCCATGATTTCAACCCGTGGCTAAAACTTTTTTGCATATTTCATTATGCAAAATTTGATAAAATTAAAATTAATTTTTAAAGATTAAGTACAATTATCAATGATCATTAAAATTAATAATAAATTAAGCAAACGAACACCCGCAAATAGGTGTTTGTATTATCTTATTTTATCTCATTTTCTCTTCGACGAACTTTCTATGTACTCCCAAATACCATGATCTCCTATCTAGCTAGACCTTCAATACACAACTTTTTGTAGAAACATATGATAGCAAAATAGTGTATATTAAAAAGAGACAATTTTTAATTCAAAATTTTTTATATGATCTATGCATAAAAAAGTACAATATTAATTCATATAAATTGTCTTCAATAGTTTATATCACAAACCAAAATGAAATCATCCATAAACTTCAAATGTAATCATTCACAAACCACAAAATAAAACCAATCCAAAAACTATAGCATATATATTAGTTTGTTGAATGATGCATCATGCCCTCCAACTCTCCATATTCTAAAGCATCATGTTCATCTCCAACCTATAAAATTTCAAATATTAGAATTTTTTTAAAAAAATTTAGCAATTGAAAAGTAACATTAAATACATACCCGTCGAGTGCTAGTTGGAATGGAAGGATCATCGCTTCTATTCATTGTTGGTGTTATTGGAATATCAGCACGCTCTAAAAGCACTTACATATTTGTTCAACATGTGTTATTTCATCAATTTGTGCTTTCATTTAAATTTGTGAATCAAATTGAGAGTGCACCTCCTCGAGTGTGTGCGAGCGAATTGATTTTGATGCTTCCTCACTTGATTGTGGATTGCCTATACCGGATGTAAAGCCCAAGGCCGACCATGCCCTGGCTCTCCACCAGAGGACACCTGATTGGTAAATTACCGGGCTGCAACCCAAGCACCCCAAAACCTGCAGCTCAATTGGTGATGAAGAGTGGTTTGAAAAACTCCTTATCAAGGGGGTTGTGGGTTCGAGACCCGACATCAACAATGCACCGCTGCTGAGAAGTAGGCGCGGAGAGGTTTTGGGGTACTTAGGCTGTAACCCGGTAATGTACCAGTCAGATGTCCTCTTGTGGAGAGCCAGGACATGGTCGGCCTTGGGCGTTACACCGAAACCCATGTACACACACGAGCATGGCCATCCTCTCCCATGACCTTAACAAAGCAAGCTTCTTTATATTCTGCAGTGCGCTCCTCCTCAGGTAACTTTTCATACAAACTATTCACTTCATCCTATATTATGAAGATACTAAATAATTTCGATTAATTCATTTTTTTTTCTTGGAATGAAAGCCTACAATTAAAAAAGGGAACTTACAATCAGATCTTTGGCTTCAAACTCAATCATGTCATGTTTGTCAGTTCGTGTCCTTCTAAAAAGGCTAAGTCTATCCATTTCAACTCTCTCTACCTCCATATAAAATAAATATATAACATTAATCTCAATTGTATGCATAATTATATATATTTTTAGTTAATTAATTACCTTTTGTCGAATGGAGCAAAATGGCGATCTACCCATCTTTTGATATCTTCCTTGACACTCATGATTGAATGAATTTTGTACTGATATAGACTTTGTTGGGAACAGTGCCCAACAATGTTCCTGATTTAAAGAAGTGCTCAGTTCAATGATAAGTACAAGTTGTATTTGATGTTATATTTAGTTCATGCTTGCAGAGATCAGACAATATGTCCAGTACTTTAATAACTTCACTAAGTACAATATCGTCAAAAAGGACTGGACATATCATCGAAAAGAGTATGCATGCCATTGAAATGATGTGCAGAGCAAAGCAGAAAGATCATGTCAGTTATCATCGAGATAACTTGCACATGATGATATCGTTGTGACATCAACACTACAACACCACACGACGATATCAGGATGCCGAGATGAAGGAAGAATACTTAAGTACAAGTACAAGGTGATATCAACGATATCGTAGTAAAGAAGTCATGTCGTTGAAAAGGCAAAGAAAGACAGATATCGACGATATCGTCGTAAAGAAGGCTTGACGTCGAGAAGGCTAAGGAAGGTCTTATGAAGACAGACAATTGCTGAAGAATAGCTTATCAACGTAATGGTGATTATGTCATTGATAAGACAAGTGGTGTAAACGACATCGTGAACAAGACATCGAGCAGTCAAGATTACGCCGATATCAGTTAGATGACTTCATGTCGTCTTAAGTGCAAGTGCAGAAGGGACGTCTCTTATCGTTGAGATATCCTTTTCTGAAGAAGAAGAAAGAAGACTTAAAGATCTATCCAAATCCAAGACAACGACAAGCTCTGTCGTCGAGATATTGTCCATGTCGTCGTAACGATGGAAATATCGTCGAGACAGATTCAAAAGTTATCAGACGCGCTGTCAGCATTTAATGTCGCCGCCTGATTGTCCAATCAATGCGTGCTCTTAAAGTATGGGTGTCTGTCATTAAAGGACATCATATGAGACCGTTGGACTGCTCCTCCGTCCTATAAAAGGGAACAATGGATGCCCTAAAAGCTCTCTCGAACCGAAGAACGAAAAAGTATCCCGCTCAGCATATCAATAAAACAGTAAAAGCTGTGGAGAAGAATCAAGAAGGAGAAGAGAACAAAACTCACATCTTGTGTTCTCTAAGAATCAGTCAATCAGCATCGACTGAAAAAGAACCGTTCGAGTTTGGAGAAGGATTGAAGAAGATCCGTGCTATCAAGGTTCATATCAGAAGCATCTTCTTCAAGTCAAGAAGCTGATCTCCATCAGGCAAAAGAATCATTATTTATCTTTCTCCGTAAGGCTTGCGGGCCAAAAACTGTAGGATCTGTTTGCAGATCTGAGTGTCGAGCTTGCGGGCTTGAGAGATATGAGGCTTGAGGCCAGGGCAGTGGACTTGCGGGTCTGATCGTGTCGAGCTTGAGGGCTTGAGAACTGTGAGGCTTGAGGGCCAGGGCAGTGGGACTTGCGGGTCCAAGAGGCAAGACTTGCAGGTCTGTGCTGTGTAAGGCTTGAGGGCCTGAGTGTCGGGTTTGCGGACCTGAGTGTAGTAGGGGCTTGTGGGGCTAGGCTGTAGGACTTGCGGGTCCGAGTTGTAAGGCTTGCGGGCCGGAGACATTGGCGGAGTTTGCCGAGCCTAGCACACTAATAGATGGAGCCTGGTGAGGGCGAGGAGGAAGTGGAACTTGCTGCTGTGCAAGGTAGTGCTGCAGTTTTTGAACATGTAAACCGCATGCCAGCTGCTCGACGAAATGCCGCCTCCAGTTCTGCGGCGAATTCGGTCCGTTTTGGGGCACCTGCTGCCCCGTCTTGGCAGCATAAGGACCCTGCTGCCTGCCACGACCCCTCCTTGGATGCGCCCTCGTGTAGCAGCCCACCGCATGGCACCCGCACTGAAGATGTTTGACAAAATGTCGAGGCGCATTCCCCCCCCCCCCCTCGGCTTGGGACCGCAAGGGTGTTGTGCCGCTCGGTGACATTCCAGGGCTGGACGACATTGCTCCGGATGGGTCGCCCATTGCGATGATTGACGAGGTGGCGGCGCGCACCTTGACGGATATTTCGTTCTCCGTGGTTGGCAAGTTCTTGGGTCGACGGTTGCCCGCGCATGTTATTGAAGTGGAGCTTCGAAAACGCTGGGAGAGATTTGGCGTCTTCCGTTTCTTGTTGCTAAGAGCGGACTGTTTTTTATGTATCTTCTTGACCGCGGAGGCCCGGGACTGTGTTCTTCAAGGCGGCCCTTGGTTTCTCAATGGATGTATTATTGGTATGGATGAGTGGACGTCGGGCTTTGACCCCTCTTCATTCAAAGGCCTGTCGTCGCCTGTTTGGGTGCGGCTTCCGCACCTCCCGCTGCTGTTTTGGGAGCGCTCTAACATTGCCCGCATTGCGGCCCGGGTAGGTAAACCGCTTTGGATTGACTCGATGACAAACGATTGGGGTAGAATGGAGTATGCTCGCGTCTGCATTCGTCTGGATCTGTCCAAGCCTCTTCCCGGCGGGGTTGAAGTTACGAGCACCTTTATGAATTTTGTGCAGGCGGTAGAGTATGAGGGGATCCCAACCTTGTGCTCTTTTTGTGGCTGTGTTGGCCATGGTGATGGGGCGTGTCTCCCTCCGCCGCAGGTACAGCGCCCTGCTCCCCCCAGCCCGCCCCTCCCATCAAGCTGCTCCTCCGCTTTCTCCCGCCCCTCCTATGCCGCGGGGACAGCCTCCTGCCGATGGCACGATGCCGGATGGTGTGCTCGGATCCGGTCCTTGGAGTGTGGTCAAGCAGCGCCGCCGCCGCCGTCGCGGGGTCGGGAAGACCCCGCTTCAGCATCCCGCCCCTCCCGTCCAGCCCGCCCCGGGTCGCCTCCCCCCCGGCTGCTGCTGTGCGGTCCCCTGCTCCTGCCCAGCCTCCGGCACTGCGTGGGCTCGTTCCTCGTGAGGCCTACCCGCCAGGGGTGCCGAACCCGCAGGCTTTATCCCTGCTGCCCGGTGATCCCTTGGACAGCACCGAGCCAGATTTGGAGAAGCTTCCCGATGCAGCTGCGGTGATTGGGAAAGAGTTGGTCCCCTTCTCCATGGATGCTACGTCGGCACCAAATGCACCTCGGGTGCACCGCGCGAATGCTGCCCGGGAGGCTATCTACCCTCTTGAGCCACTACGGGTGATTGCACAATCTGATTTGGGTTCTCATAAGCGTCCAAGGGATGACTATTTTACCAACGGCGGGGACGCGTCCTCTCCAAGGGGCCCATGACGAGCCTCCTTATGTGGAATTGTAGGGGGGCTCGGAAGCCAGCTACTGGGCATCTTCTCCGCGATCTCATTGTTCGGTGGGGGTTCCCTTGGTTGGTTTGTCTGAGACGATGGTGGAGGATCTTTCAAGGCGTGATGTGGATCGGTTGGCAGGTAGGAATTGGGATTTTGTCCATCAACCGTCAGCTGGTAGGTCGGGGGGTATTGTGGTGCTGTGGCGGAGTGATGTGGTTCAGTTTGTGCCAGTTTCTCTATCTCGGCAATGCGTTATTGGAGATGTTACTTTCCCTGATAAGTGATGCGCAAATCTTAGCACACCGCTATAGGCGGTAGTAAGACTGCGGCACAAAACGGCAGTGTACCGATCGTTCAAATAATATAAAACGAGGAGTAATCCCCGAGTATCGAATCTCAAAGGAACACAGTAAGGTGGAGTTCACTATTGAGGCAGGACTTGAGATCGAAGTCCTTTAGTCGGATGGATGTGGAAACGGGGGTTTTTGATTGTGGAAAATAAAGAGAAAATGCTACAACTACTCCTATGCAATGCCGCTATGCAATGCTTCGCTTGGCGGGATGGAGACTATGTAGGCCTTGAACGCGCTACTTCGTGAGGGCGGATGGACGAGTAGGCAAGCGGAATGAGGGTCGTAAGCACCTCTTCGACAAGCACGCCACTAGCAATTGCTAGTGCGGCAAACGAACGTGACGGCGGGATGGAGGATGGAATGGGGCGCACCTCAAGCAACTCAAACAACAAAACATTTCACATAGACATGAAATATATAGAAATACAAACTAGTTTAAGTGCCACTTCATCATAATAATAAAGATCTACAACATATACACATCAATAAGAGAAGAACAAGGCAAGAAATCGACCGAATCTGAAGGCTCGTTGTAGATTCACGGTTGGAATCGCCGGGTTGTCAATCCGCGTCCAAGCTCGGTCCGCAACTACGTCTGGGGTAGAGAGAGCTGTCACGACTCTCCAATGAACCCGTCTTCTTCATCTCACGATCCGGTAGATGTTGCAAACTTCCTCTTGCTTGAAGGTAATGGCGGCTAGATCTCCCTTGAAGCTCTCAAATGAAGGAGGAGGCCAAAGGGACGAAACCCTAATGGAGATGGCGAAATTGGCGTTGCTGTATGGCGTGTACGGAACTCTCCCTTTCAGGTTGAAGCTGCAGCTTTTATAGGAAAACGTCAGAAATTTGGTCACGCACGGTCGAACGTACGACCGTGCGTGGACCGTGCGATACTTAAGCGCAGCAGGCGTGCAGGAGAAGAAGGGCGCCGCCCGTGCATTTTGCTTATGCACGACCAATACCGCCCGTGCGTTAAAACGCACGAGTAAACTCCGGGGCTCCATTTTGTTGGGCATCACGAACACACGACCGCAATTGGCCGTGCGCCAAGAAATCGCACGACCGTGCGATTTATACAGAAATGAATTCTAGCAAATGGGGAACAGCCACAATTTACAGCTCAAGCACAAACTGGGGGAATACTTCCAGCAACACAGAAATACAAAAAATACGATGGGGAGCACGAAGTGTTACCCCCAACAACAAAGTGCGCAATTGCACACAAAAACAGGCATATACATGTACTTCAAATAAAAGCATGAATGGAAGAAATATTGACGAGACTGAAGTACAAATGCAGGAAAACTAGCCTAAATGAGTCCGAAAATATGTATATAATTGGGACTCATCACACCCCCAGACTTACCTGTTTGCGCGTCCCGAGCAAACAAATTCGGCGGAGTATGAAAAAGGTAGCTAGAGTAGAGAATTGCAGAGACAGAGCAAGATGTGAAGTATCATACGCATCCAAATAGAAATTCAATAAAAGGAGATTCTAACTATGCTAACTAATTTACAAAAGTATAAATGCATAAATAGAGATTTATTTGTACTCAGATGGTGAATCATGAAGAATTTGTGCGGTCGTGCCCGGTGTGAAAGTAAACAAGCCACTCAGGAGGGTGTTGCAAAAGACCGGAATTCGGGGATAACTCCGCTGAAATCCATCAACGTCGAGAACCATAAGCTTGCCTGGTTACACTCTCTCCACGGCGCTAGCAAACTCAAAAGAAATCAATAGGACTTTCAGGTTATAATGGGGCTTAGGTAACGGTATGATATTCAACGATAAACGAGATGGCTACGCAACCCAATTGAGTCTAAGGATAACGCTGAACCCAAAACAAGACCACAAGCGATGCTAGTGTGACACACCCCCAGACTTAGCTTGAAAACTGGGTGTGCACACAGCCTACTCCAGCGAATACCAACTGAATTTTCTATTACGCTCAAGGGGATTTCTTTTCATTCCAAATCTTTTCAGATTTTTCTTTTAACTTCATTTTTTTTTCTTTTATCCCCCCGGTTGGTTTACAACAATGTTTTCAGCAATTAAAATAGATCTTTCTTTCACATCGCAAAGGTTCCAAGCATCACATCCAAATATGAAATTTAAGTTCAGTCAACACATTTTTGGTTGCGAAAATAGGATAAGCTTCAGGCTTTGGTGATTGAAAGAGTAGCTGAAACAAAGGAGGGGTAGGCACAAACTTAGCTTGCAGGGGTAAGTGAATGGGTCATGGAAATCAAAGCTCAAACTAGCCAACTAGATGGCCTACATCACGTTTAACAAAAAGAGATGCTCTCGCCCATGCTTCAAGAGTCGCTTGGGACAAGTTCTTAGCCCACGAGAAAGGTAAACCTTCTTTCCGACTCGAGCAACACACAACTAGCGCTCGCTTACACACAACACCGTGCTACCGTAAATTTCAGTCACATTCACCAAATGAGTAAAGTAAATCAAAGCTACGCAAGAATACTAATTGTAAATTAAAAGCATAGAGACAATCTAATTTACGCAAGTTTCTGTGGAAGCATACGGATGCAACTAGAGCACTACAAGAGTCAACATTATACTCTGAATTGCAATTCCTAAGCTAACATCCTGTTTCACATTCCAACCATCATAAGTATGAACGGAAATACACATACAAGTTAGTTCGCTCTCAAGTGGGTGCTTTGTGTTCAGACAAAATGAACAAAAATATTAGAAATAAGACTTCTAGCATGCTAAATAAATGTGCATGTGAGTGGGTAAACAAAAATATCTCCCCCAGACTTAAACTATGCATTAAGATATTCTAAAACAAAGTTAGGGGAAGAGGGTACCCAATGCTCAGCAAGTAAGCATTCCGGAAGCCTGTAGTAAAGCTCTACGAAGAATCACGACCACCGCCTTCACAAATAGAAAATACCTGCAAAGGGTGGTCTCCGCACAAGAAAACTAAAATAACACCTAACTAACTCGTTAGAGTGGGCAATAAAATAAAGGACAAGAAAAAGTAAGATAACTACTGGGGTTATTGTCATCCCAGCACGACTTATTTAAAAACATAACAGTTCTAGCTAATAGGTCTATGAAAAGAAAAGTGCACATGTAACTGTTCTAATATGCGTGTCGGTAGCGGGTACCGATACGGCGACAGAACAGTCACGCCTCTACCCGAATATAAATAGTACCTGCTCGTCACAGGTAGAGGGAATAAAAAATAAGAAGAGGAGGAATCCTCACTCAACTCACCAAAACTATCCTTGCCCAGCAAGGTATCATCTCTAGGGAGGCAGCAGGGGGAGAAGGCAATGAGTGGAGCTTCCTCTACGGAGGGGGGATCAACCTCCTCACATAAGAGGATGCTCTCATCATTGACTTGAGCATAATGCTCCAAGTCCTCCTGAAGTACCTGTGAAGACTCAACCTGCACAGGCTCAGATGAAGAAAGGGGATTAAGAAATAAACAAGAAGAATGACTTAAATAAAAATCAAGCGGGGGAGTGGTCCCAGTCTCACTCCCATCTGGTTGGGGAAGTAAAATAATGTCGGCATTGTTGACAATGCCGCAAGGTTCGGTGGGATCAATGCACTTCCTCCACCGGTGTTGAGGAAAAATCCTCTTCACCTAGAAGGTTGTGCTCCTCCATAGGAATAGGCACAAAACAAAGATCGCCAGCCTCCTCTTGCAACGCATCTTCAACAATGTTATCAGAAATAAATGTAATAGAATGCACAATAGGGGGAGGAATAGGGCTTGAAAAAGAATCAAGCACCGATTCCTCACAAAGAATCGAATCTATGCATGGTGATATATGTACAGGGGAGATGGGCTCAGCATGTCAGAGCCTGGATCAGCCACACATCTGGTGACTGTGTCCACATCATACCCTTCAAAACTTGAAGGTGAAATGGACACAAAACCGGATGTTGAAGGTATGCTGCCAGAAGTAGGAGTCGGGACGATCCGGATATCCGGCTCGTCATCCTCGTCCAATTGGCAAAGATACTCGGCACAGTCCTTCAAGATATGATCCGTGCTCTGACAAAACAAGCACTGCCTTGCGGGCTTCTTTGGCACAGCAGGTGCTGAAGCCGAAAAGAAGTATGACGGTAAAGGCGCAGCAGAATAACCATAGGACTTACGCGCACCATATGGAGTACCAGACGAAGTCGGTGCTCCATATGCTGGGTCTTGAGTGCTAGGGCTATTATCTCCCGATGGGCATCTATCACTAGCATGTGATACATCTCCACAAAAGCGGCAACGAATATTAAAAGAAGCCCACATATTGTGAAGATAACAAGATTCAAATGGAAAACACTATTGTGCAAAATAATACACCCTAAAAAAATTTACTAAACAACCTAATATAAAAAGTAAAACAGGATAAGAAGAAATAAAACAAAAAGAATGCAATACACAAATGGAAGGGCTTTAATCTCAGATTCTCCCTCTCCAGAAAACTCACACGTCTGTGATCCACGGCAAAGGCGCCAAAAACTTGATGCGCAAATCTTAGCACACCGCTATAGGCGGTAGTAAGACTGCGACACAAAACGGCAGTGTACCGATTGTTCAAGTAATATAAAATGAGGAGTAATCCCCGAGTATCGAATCTCGAAGGAACACAGTAAGGTGGAGTTCACTATTGAGGCAGGACTTGAGATCGAAGTCCTTTAGTCGGATGGATGCGGAAACGGGGGTTTTGGATTGTGGAAAATAAAGAGAAAATGCTACAACTACTCCTATGCAATGCTGCTATGCAATGCTTCGCTTGGCGGGATGGAGACTACGTAGGCCTTGAACGCGCTACTTCGTGAGGGCGGATGGACGAGTAGGCAAGCAGAATGATGGTCGTAAGCACCTCTTCGACAAGCACGCCACTAGCAATTGCTAGTGCGGCAAATGAACGTGACGGCGGGATGGAGGATGGAATGGGGCGCACCTCAAGCAACTCAAACAACAAAACATTTCACATAGACATGAAATATATAGAAATACAAACTAGTTTAAGTGCCACTTCATCATAATAATAAAGATCTACAACATATACACATCAATAAGAGAAGAACAAGGCAAGAAATCGACCGAATCTGAAGGCTCGTTGTAGATTCACGGTTGGAATCGCCGGGTTGTCAATCCGCGTCCAAGCTCGGTCCGCAACTACGTCCGGGGTAGAGAGAGCTGTCACGACTCTCCAATGAACCCGTCTTCTTCATCTCACGATCCGGTAGAGGTTGAAAACTTCCTCTTGTTTGAAGGTAATGGCGGCTAGATCTCCCTTGAAGCTCTCAAATGAAGGAGGAGGCCAAAGGGACGAAACCCTAATGGAGATGGCGAAATTGGCGCTGCTGTATGGCGTGTACGGAACTCTCCCTTTCAGGTTGAAGCTGCAGCTTTTATAGGAAAACGTCAGAAATTTGGTCACGCACGGTCGAACGTACGACCGTGCGTGGACCGTGCGATACTTAAGCGCAGCAGGCGTGCAGGAGAAGAAGGGCGCTGCCCGTGCATTTTACTTACGCACGACCAATACCGCCCGTGCGTTAAAACGCACGAGTAAACTCCGAGGCTCCATTTTGCTGGGCATCACGAACGCACGACCGCAACTGGTCGTGCGCCAAGAAATCGCACGACCTTGCGATTTATACAGAAATGAATTCTAGCAAATGGGGAATAGCCACAATTTACAGCTTAAGCACAAACTGGGGAAATACTTCCAGCAGCACAGAAATATAGAAAATACGATGGGGAGCATGAAGTGCTTACCCCCAACAACAAAGTGCGCAATTGCACACAAAAACAGGCATAGACATGTACTTCAAATAAAAGCATGAATGGAAGAAATATTGACGAGACTGAAGTACAAATGCAGGAAAACTAGCCTAAATGAGTCCGAAAATATGTATATAATTGGGACTCATCAATAAGCGTTGTTGGCGGGTGGTGTTCATTTATGCGAATAAGGATGCTTGTATTCGGAGACAGTTGTGGTCTCTGCTGGAGCAGTTTGCGACCCCGGATCTCCCGATGCTGGTGGGGATGACTTTAACTACCTACTGCGGCCGGAGGAGCGGCGCGGTATTCGGCCCTTTGTGTATTCTCAGGGGCCTCTGGAGATGGATGTGGCTCTGGCGGATCTGGACCTGCAGGAGTTGGGGTTCACGGGCCTGGCCTTTACTTGGTGTAACAATCAGCCCGGGCTTGGGCGTGTGTTGGGGCGCTTGGATCGGGTTTTTGTCAACTCGGTGGGTATGGATGTTATTCCATTAGGCACTGTGCGGCACCTACCTCGTGTTGGCTCTGACCACTGTCCTCTCCTCGTGGCTTTGGGGGCGATGCAGGCTGCGCGACCAACCAGGTGGATCAGGTTTGAGGATACTTGGCTTTCGTACCCGATGGTGCGGAAGGTGGTCTCTCGCTCTTGGCTTAAGGCGGGTGTTGGTGGCAGTGCGGAGGTTCTACAGCGGAAGTGTCGCCGTACCCTTCAGACCCTTTTCTTTTGGAGCAAGAACAAGCTCAAGGATCTGGGAGCCCGGAAGGAAACGCTGGAGGCGAAGATTGTGGAGCTCCAGCGGTTGGAGGGATTGGATGGTGGCATCTCGGAGGACCAGACCCGAGCTCTTATTGCGGCGGTTAAGGAGCTCTTGAGCACTCATGCTAGGTTGGCCACTTGGTGGAGGCAAAGGGCCAAGGTGCAGTGGATCAATGATGGTGATGCGAACACCCACTATTTTCACTCCATTGCTTCTGCGCATCGGCGCCGGAATCAGATCCCTCAGGTTGAGCTTGAGGATGGCGTCCTTGTTGAGGATCCGGAGGATATTGAGGCGACTTTCTTGGACTTCTTTGATCGGAAGTGGGAGTGTGCACCTCCTGTCCTTGATGCCTGGCCTCTCTTGCCATCCTCGCGGTGGCTTGATGGTGAGGCGGCCTCCCTGTTGCTGAAGGAGGTTCCTGTGGAAGAGATTTGGGGCGTCATCAAGGCCATGAAGGCCAACCGTGCTCCGAGCATGGACGGTATTACTGCTTCCTTTTTTGTCCATTTCTGGCCAATTGTGCGTTCCACTGTTTGCAGGGCCATTTGCGATTTCTTTGCTCTTGGTCGCATGCCCAGCGAGTGGAAGGAGACATTGGTGGTACTCATTCCGAAGTGCCCCAATGCATCTCGATCGGACCGGTTTCGGCCTATTAGTCTTTGCGAGACCATCTATAAGGTGGCGGCGAAGATCCTTGTGGATCGCATGAAGGGGCTCCTTCCTTCGCTTATCTCTGAGGAGCAGGGGGCCTTTGTTCCTGGGCGCTCTATTTCCCACCAGTGCTTTATCGCTCAGGAGGTGGTGCACAAGCTGGCGACCTCGACCTCAATGACAGGATTCCTCGCCTTGAAGGTCGACATGGAGCAGGCGTACGACAAGATGTCGCGGGAGACGCTGAGGCGGGTTCTGGACATGTTTGGGTTCCCGGAGAGGTTTGCTAGATGGATTATGCAGTGTGTAGAGGGTCCGCAGTTTGCGCTGCTTCTCAACGGGCGACGTACGAGGTGGATCAAGGCGAGTTGCGGCTTTAGGCAGAGCTGCCCCTTATCACCTTTTCTGTTTGTTTTGTGCTCTGAGCTGCTCTCGCTTGCCTTCAGTCAGTGGGGAACTCACTGGGAGTTATGGTGGCGGCCTCTGGCCCACGGATCTCTCATTTGTTGTACGCTGATGACATCTTCATCACCTCGGATGCCACCACATCGTGTGTGGATCAGTGTACGTCTTGCTGTGTTGCAAGAGTACTGCTCCTGGACTGGGCAGCGGATCAACAGGTCGAAGTCCATGGTCATGTTTGGCAAGTCCACCCATAGGTGGAAGTGTAGCAGGCTGACTCACCGTTTGGGCTTTCAGAGGGTCCGCGAGTTCACTTACTTGGGCATTACACTGGCTATGCGTAAGTTGAAGCGCTCTGACTTTTCACACCTGCTTCTGAAGGTGGCGGAGAAGGTTCGTGCTTGGGGGAACCGACACCTATCCTTGGCTGGCCGGGCCTCCCTCGTCAACTCGGCGCTGTTGGCCACGCCGATGTTCCTTTATACGCACTGTCACGTGCCTCGCTCGGTCCAGGAGTCTATAGAGCGGTTGGCGCGGTTTTTTCTGTGGCAGAAAGGCCCCTCCCAGCGTGGGATGCACTATGTTAGCTGGGAGCATTGTTGCTCTCCAGTGGCCGGGAGAGGACTTGGGTTCCATGGGGTAAGTAGATGGCATGGCTCTTTACGGGCAAAGTTCGCCTAGGATCTGATGCAGTCGGGTTCTTCCCTTTTCCACAGGGTGATTTCTGCTCGGTACACTGGCCGTCTTTGGCGGGAGGGGGTCACTCGACGCGACTCTCCGGTGTGGCGGCTCATCAGGGATGGTGTCGAGTGCCTTCGTCCTCTGCTTTTGCTGGAAGATTGTGGATGGGGAGTCTGTGGATGTGCTCGCTCACGCTTGGATTCTCGACCAGCCTTTGTCTCGGTGGCCCACTTTTGTAGACTGCGGCGCGCTGGAGTCGATCCCGGTGTCAGCTTTTGTGATGCCTGGTGACGGGTGGGATGCTTCCGCTCCATCTCAGTTTTTTGGGTCGGACCTTGTTGAGCTCATCCTCCAGATCCCTCTTCACAGCTCGCAACCCCAGGACAGGTCGGAGCTCTGCACCCGCCTCAGCAGCCGATCAGTTGCCTCCCTTGCTTTCATGGCCCAGTTCGATGGGACTCGTACGGATTTCAGCTGGCTTCGGAAGCTGAAGCTTCACCCGCGGGAGCGGATGTTTTGGTGGCGGCTTCTCTGGGATGCTATCCCCACCCGTGCGTGACTTGCCCGTCGGGGTCTTTCTGCTGAGCGTGGATGTCCTTGGGGCTGCACTTTAGAGGAGACCCGAGACCATCTGGTCTCGGACTGTTGTTGTCTTGTGGCCATCCGGGTCGCTCTTCGGCGATGGGGCTACAGTATTCCCTCATTCTCCAGTTGGGAGACTGTGCGTGACTTTCTCTCCTCCGCCTCTGCCGGTGCACTAGGTACGGCGCGAGTTTTTTGCTGTGCGGTTTACCAAGCATGGCGTGGCCGCAATGCCAAGGTTCACCATGGGGAGGTGGCGAGCTTTACGGTTATGGCAGCAACCATCGTTGAGAACCTCTCCATTTTGCATACTCTACCAGCACAGGGGCACTGGGGTACCACCCAGCCTCACCGGCTGTCGACACCACTCTCTTGGTGCCCACCGCCCCCTGGATGGATAAAGTTCAATGTGGATGGTTCGCTTTCCTCGTCTGGGCTTGCTGGGCTTGGGATGGTGGCTCTGGCTCGTGACGATCGAGGTGCTCTTGTCTTTGCTGCTGGGATCTCGATGCTGCATTGGGATCCTGGGGGAGTGGAGCTGGCGGCGATTTTGGCGCTGAAGGATCAGATTGCCCCTTCTTTATATGGGACTCGCGGAGCTATTATAGAGGGCGACTGTCGTACCCTTATGGATAGCTGTGCTGCTGGGATGAGACGGGGTGACTGGAGCATGACATTGGATGGCGACGAGGACTTCTCATTTCTGAGCGGCTTTCCCCAGCTTCGGTTCCAGCATATTGGCCGTGAGGACAATAGAGTTGCTGATTTTTGTGCGCGTTTTGCCCTTCAGGGAAATTTTGTTTGGCTGGACGTTGATAGCACCCAGACTGAGTTTGCCGAGCTTGTTCGGGTGGACTTAGATGACATGCTGTAATTTTTTTTTCTTTTCTTTTTGGTTTTTAATTACATGCTATTTGCATCTTTCAAAAAAAAACCCAGAAAATAAGAACACCAAAGAGGGTCAAAGTAATTTAAAATACCTATTCACCCCCTCCCTCCAGGTGATAAGTCGACACGCCATAACTAACAGACTTTATAGTATCTTGCCCTCATTACTAAACAAGTGTCCTCCACTGATCAACAACAACACAATCTGAGATGATAGATAAATGCTCATCGCATGCCTTATATATTATAGTTATGATGTTTGATATAATGTTTCCATTCTCTCCAAGTATATGCAAGCATTCAACTTGAAAATCTGGAGGTGCATCTGTGTTATCCTGCGCTTACACAATAAGATAATTAGAATTAACAATATTATTTATGCTTTTAACTTGTTAAAAGAATAACATACATGTATCTCCCGCCACAACCCATCAAGAACATCACCAGGTAAATCACTTCATCGTGCATATGTAGCGATACTTTAAATTCATTCCTCGCTAGCAAACCAAGTTGTCATATTAAAGGTTGCTCACACTCACCAATAGACAATCCATGTGATGAGTAATTTATTTACTCAACTTTTAGTTTAAGTTTATTATGTTTTTTATATAAAATTATGTTATTTTTAGGAATTTTATCATATAAATCCTTCCATTGTTATTTCATAAGCTAACTTAAGTTTATTTTGTGTTTTCAGGTTTTTCTGGGCTGTTTCGAGCAAAAAGTTAAAATTACACGCCCCAGGTCACGGGCGTGACCATGGGCGTGTAACCTGCGCGGTGTTCCAGACCTATTTCCGCCACAACGGGTGCGTTCCGTGAAGAATTCGCCAAGTACACGCCCCAGGTCACGGGCCGCGACTCGACGCAAGCATCCAGAATCAGCCTGCCACGTCAATTAAATTTACACGCCCCAGGTCACGGGCGTGACCAGGGGCGTGACTCAATGTCACCGGCGTGACTCATTCCGCGCCACTCCCCGCTTCTTCCCGCCGAAGATTCCCGCCAACAACACGTTTTGAAGGTTACACGCCCTAGGTCACGGGCGTGACCTAGGGCGTGACACGCAAAGATCGCCAGCATTAAAGCCAGATTGCGCCCTTTCCGCTGCTGCTTCGATCACGCCCCTTACACGCCCTTGGTCACGGGCATGACCAAGGGCGTCTAACCTCATTTTTTCAGCTATATAAAGCCAGCTCCAGCAGATGTTTAAGAACGAATTTGGGGAGTTCTAAGTTTATTTTCTTGTACTGTTTTTGTCATTCTTAAGCTTGTAATCTTCCTTCTTAGCTTGCACTTTCATTTCAGGTTTGTAACTTCTTGTTTCCTAGTTGTAATTTCTTTTCAATTAATAAAATAGTACTTTTTCTCTTATTCTACTCTCAATCTTCATTATGCACTTCTTGTATTTCATCAATTCCTCCATCTCCATGAGTAGCTAAATTTCATTAGTACTCGGCCGAGATGATCCAAGGAAAATATAATTCATAATTTAGTTTAGAACTTCTTTTTCTCTTATTTAGATCGCTTAAGATTTATTCTTGAATTTATATTGATTGAGATTATATTATCGATATATAATCTCATTCTTGTTTTCGTAGTCTAATAATCGAGAGGTTTTGAGTTCGAATCGATCATTTCGAGGATAAAGAGATTTGAATGCACTCCTCGAGAGAGGACGACATAAATCTCCCGGATTGAAGTTATATCCAATAGAGGGGTACACTTCGATAAAGCGAGTTTTAGGAGTTTCGATTCTAGAACGAGAGTTCGATTGATCAACCTAAACTCAGTTAGGCGTATCCTTAAGAGATGTACGTTTATAAATCGGGAACCTCCACGGTCAAGCATTTCTTTTAAGGAGAATTAGAAGTTTTATTTCTTTATTTATTTATTTTTTCCAAGGTGATTCAAGGTTGAGTGCTAATCCTTCATATCATAGTTTTAACAATTTATTTCTCTTTCTTGCAACCAACCAACCCAAGTTTCTTTCGATAAAATAATAGAGATTTTCCGAAGTAAGAGTACTCAACCGCCCCGAGTCTAATACGACCTTGTTTTAACAACCTATACTACATTCGATACGGTACACTTGCCGTTATTGTTTGCAAGCATAGTTTTGCGCATCAAGTTTTTGGCGCCGTTGCCGGGGAACTCGGTTGATATTTCGAAAACCGAAATATCTATTAATTTTATCTTTTTTTTTCTTTTTCTTAATTTTAAGGTACAACTAAATTCCTGGAAAGGACGCTTTGGGTTTGAATTCCCATCATAGCCTCTAGTACCTTGCAAACCCTTCACCGGGTAGATCTTGGGAAGTCCAGGACTAATTTTAATTCACCTAATAATAATAAAAAAATAAAATCTAAAAAATATAATAAAATAAAAATAATTTTATCTATCTAAAATCTTATTTTCCCTTTTTCTTTTTCCGCTTCTTTTCTTTTCTTTTGGTTTATGACCCGAGGAAACTCTTCAATTGGTTTTGAATTTGGTTTTGATCCGGAAATCGAGCGCACCTTGCGGCGACGTCTCCGATTTAGTGATCTACCAATAATTCGCGAAGAGTCAGTCGGAGAGACTAATGAAGATATAATGGGTGACCCCGACCATAATGAGGCTCCGCTACGGACTATGTCCTATTATGCGAGGCCAAATTAGGAGGGAACACAATCAAGTATTATTCGCCCGGCGGTGGCAAATAATAATTTTGAAATCAAAACGAGTATCATTCAAATGGTACAGCAAACCGTCATCTTTGACGGGTTACCAGATGAAGATCCAAATTTACATTTATTGAATTTTTTGGAAATTTGCGATACGTTTAAAATTAATGGCGTCACCGATGACGTCATTCGCTTGCGTTTATTTCCATTTTCTTTGCGGACTAAGGCCAAGCAATGGTTGGGATCTCTTCCTAGAGGTTCCATCACTACATGGGCCGAGATGACGGAGAAATTTTTAACTAAATATTTTCCTCCGGCGAAGTCCGCTAAATTACGTACGGACATTCTCTCGTTTACGCAAATAGACTCGGAGTCTCTCTATGACACATGGGAGCGCTTCAAGGAATTATTGCGGAGATGTCCTCACCACGCCCTTCCTTTATGGCAACAAGTTCAAACATTCTACAATGGTTTGAATCTCCTAACGAGGCAGATGATTGATGCAGCAGCTGAGGGAACTCTAAATAACAAAACCTCAGATGCCGCTCAAGAGCTTTTTGAGGAGATGGCCATGAATGCTTATCAGTGGAATGCGCCACGGTCGCGTCCTAACAAACCGACCGGACTCTTTGAAGTCGAGGCCACCCCGAATTTAGCATATCAAGTAGAATGGCTTACTAAGCAAATGGCGGAGATGTCTGCTTCCTCCGCCATTAACGGGGCTAATAATTATAATAATAATAATTATTATTATAATAATAATTATAATCAAGAGCAAGTTGATTATATGGGGAACTCCTATCGTCCTCCTTAAAAACCCAAATAATAACCTTCCTAATAGTTATAATCCGGGTTTAAGGAACCACCCGAATTTTTCATGGAGCAACCCCAATAATGCTCAACGCCCCCCACAAGTGAATCCTCCCGGATTCGCTCCACCACAACCACCAAAGGCCCCTTCACTTGAAGAGGTCTTCACCAAATACGTCGCTTCTACTGATGCCAATATCCGGAATCTTTCCGGATCTATTAAAAGCCTAGAAAATCAGATTGGACAACTCGCCAAGATGTTCTCCGAACGCCAGCAGGGAGCTCTACCGGGCAATACTGAGCCCAATCCACGGGAGAGCGCCAACGCTATAACCCTCCGCAGCGGAAAGGAGGTAAAAAGTTCAAATTTGGCTGAGCCTAAGGTAATCGTTTCAACTCCAACTCCGCATTTAAACTCTTCTGATTTAGCTCCGCGCATTATTCAAACGCCTTCTATTCCGTATCCTTCTAAATTACAAAATGAGCGCAACGAGGAGCAGTATAAAAAATTTATAAATATTTTAAAACAAATACAAATTAATGTACCATTTTGCGAGGCACTCTCTCAAATGCCTAAATACGCGAAATATCTCAAGGATTTATTATCAAATAAAAAGAAACTTGAAGATATTTCGCGTATTTCTCTTAATGCAGAATGTTCGGCGATAGTTCTTAATAAATTACCGGAAAAATTAAATGATCCGGGACGGTTTTCCATCCCGTGTTTGTTCGGAAATTTACTAATTAAAAACGCCTTGGCCGATCTAGGGGCGAGCATAAATCTTATGCCGTTCTCCTTATTTAAGAAGCTTGGTTTGGGCACCCCAAGCCCAACCAATATAAGCATCCAACTAGCGGATCGGTCCGTAAAGTATCCAATCGGGATCATTGAGGATGTGCTAGTGAAGGTTGACAAATTTATCTTTCCGGTAGACTTTGTCATCCTCGATATCGAAGAGGACGCTGAAGTACCACTCATACTTGGCCGACCCTTCCTAGCCACCGCTCGGGCTATAATTGACGTAAGTAACGGAAACCTTCTCCTACGAGTTGGGGAGGAAGAAGTTATTTTTAATATAAATCAATCGATGAGAAATGCGTTTCCAAACGACGACTCTTGTTTTACCCTAGAAACAAATTTTGAAGAGGAAATAACGTCGTTTTCTGAAATAATTTCGCCTTTATTTGAAAATCCGAAAATTGCAAATTTATTTTGTTTAGAAGAAAAAACTCGGCCAACCAAATTTGAAGAAATAAACTTAAATATTTCTAAAATAAAAACATCTTACAAGGAGCCACCGAGTTTAGAACTAAAACAATTGCCGGAACATTTAAAATACATATTTTTAGAAAAAAATTCAAAACTGCCCGTAATAATATCTTCCGCACTTAACGATTCGGAAACTTCCGAATTAATTAAAATTTTAAATAATCACCGCCATGCAATGTCATGGCAAATTTCGGATATAAAGGGGATTAGCCCCTCGTTTTGCACGCACAAAATAAGTTTAGAAAATAATTCTCGCGGCGCTATTCAGCCCCAACGACGCCTTAACCCAAACATGAAGGATGTCGTTAAGGCCGAAATTATAAAATTATTAGACGCGGGAATTATTTATCCAATTTCTGATAGCACTTGGGTTAGCCCAGTGCAAGTCGTGCCTACAAAGGGAGGAATAACGGTAATCACCAACGAAAATAATGTGTTGATTCCGACCCGTACTGTTACGGGTTGGCGTGTATGCATCGATTACAGAAAATTAAATGATGCTACCCGCAAAGATCACTTTACGTTACATTTATTGACCAAATTTTAGAACGCTTATCCGGTCATTCGCACTATTGTTTTCTCGATGGTCTTTCGGGATATTTTCAAATCCCAATTGCCCCCGAAGATCAAGAGAAAACCACTTTCACTTGTCCGTTCGGCACCTTCGCATATCGAAGAATGCCGTTTGGACTTTGCAACGCGCCGGCTACATTCCAAAGATGTATGTTGGCAATTTTTAATGAACTTATCGAAGACGTCATGGAAGTATTCATGGACGATTTTTCTGTTTTTGGCGATTCTTTCACTAATTGTCTAAATAATCTTGATCGTGTCCTTCAACGCTGCGAAGACACGAATTTGGCACTCAACTGGGAGAAGTGCCACTTTATGGTCCAAGAGGGATTAGTCCTTGGGCATAAAATTTCTAATAAGGGGATCGAGGTCGATCGGGCCAAGATCGAGGTCGATCAGGCCAAGATCGAGGTCATAGAAAAACTTCCCCCTCCTACCAATATAAAATCTATTAGAAGTTTTCTAGGACATGCGGGTTTTTATAGACGGTTTATAAAAGATTTCTCAAAAATTTCGAAACCGCTAACTCATCTTTTGGAAAAAGAATCCGCGTTTAATTTTGATGACGAGTGTTTGAAAGCGTTTAACAAAATCAAAAATGAACTAATAAATTCCCATATTTTAATCGCGCCAAATTGGTCTCTTCCGTTTGAGATCATGTGCGATACGAGCGATTTTGCTGTAGGTGCAGTTTTAGGCTAACGGGTGAATAAACATTTTCACCCAATCTATTACGCAAGCAAAACGCTAACATCCGCACAAGCAAATTATACAACAACAGAGAAAGAATTTTTGGCAATAATTTTTGCGTTTGACAAATTTCGATCATATTTAATGCTTTCAAAAGTTATTGTTTTTACAGATCACTCCGCTCTCCGGTATTTACTACAAAAAGGAGATGCAAGGCCTCGACTGCTAAGGTGGATCCTCCTACTACAAGAATTCGATTTGGAGATCCAAGACAAAAGGGGAGCGGAGAATGTTGCGGCCGACCACCTCTCACGGTTGGAGAATCCGGCTGCAGGAGCACTAGTGGAAGCCGAAATTGACGACAAATTCCCCGAAGAGCGCCTCCTTGCCATCAAAAAGGTAACGACTTCTTCCACCCCTTGGTACGCAGATTTGGCCAACTATTTAGTGGCCCGGGTCCTATCAAAAGATTTTTCAAGTCAACAAAAGAAGAAATTCTTTTCAGATTTGAAAAATTATTTTTGGGAGGACCCCTTTTTATTTCGTGTCTGCGCGGACCAAGTGGTAAGAAGGTGTATTTCGGGCGAGGAAGGTGCCCAAATTCTGCGGCACTACCACGAAGGGCCAACCGGTGGCCATTATCAAGCGAACCGGACCGCAAGAAAGGCGCTAGAGTCAGGCTTCTATTGGCCCACCTTATTTAAAGATGCTCACAATTTCGTGAGTAATTGTGATCGGTGCCAACGGTCAGGTAACATTTCTAACTGGGACGAAATGCCCCAAAATATTTTTTTAGAATGCGAAATTTTTGATCTTTGGGGAATAGATTTCGTAGGTCCTTTACCCTCCTCTTTTAATAATAAATATATCCTTGTTGCGGTCGATTACGTGTCAAGGTGGGCGGAAGCACAAGCTTTTCCCACTAACGACGCGAGAGTCGTCGTAAATTTTTTAAAAAAATTATTTTCACGATTTGGCACACCCCGAGCACTAATTAGTGATCGGGGCACACATTTTTGTAACAACCAACTTGCTAAAATTTTAGCAAAGTATGGAGTTACCCACAAGCTATCTACCGCCTACCACCCATAAGCAAATGGCCAAGTGGAGGTGGTGAACCGTGAACTTAAAAGAATTTTAGAAAAAACTGTGTCCGTTAATAGGAAGGATTGGTCGCTAAAATTAGACGACGCTCTATGGGCATATCGGACAGCGTACAAAATCGCCATCGGATGTACACCGTACCGATTAGTCTATGGAAAAGCTTGTCATCTACCGGTGGAATTAGAACATCGCGCCTTTTGGACGCTAAAATTTTTAAATTTTGATTTAAACTTAGCCTCCGAGCAAAGAAAACTACAATTAAATGAATTAGACGAGTGACACGCAAACGCTTACGAAAATAATAAGATTTATAAGAAGCGCACAAAATTTTATCATGATAAAAAAATCAAAAATCCAAAAACTTTTTCACCGGGAGACTTAGTCCTATTATTTAATTCAAGACTTAGGCTTTTTTCGGGTAAATTAAAATCACGATGGTCCGGTCCCTTCATAGTTAAAGAAGTTTGGCCATACGGAACGGTGCTAATAGAGCACCCGGAAAAAGGCTCTTTCAAAGTCAACGGACAACGCTTAAAATTATATCACCCGGACAACCCAGCGCCCGGAAACATCGAAACCATTCACTTCCAAAATCTTTAAAATTACCACTTAGTCAAGCTACGCGACGGTAAACAAAGCGCTCTTGGGAGGCAACCCAATGTTAACCTCTTTATTTTTGTCTTTCTTTTCTTGTTTGTTTTTCTAATTTAACTCTGCAGGTGTTTGACCGGCAACCCCGACTACCATTCAGGGAAGCTCTCTTTACACTTTAGTAATTTATCTTGATTTTTCTTTATTGTCATTTTTTTTAGTTTTATCTTTCATACTTAGTTTTAAACATTGGGGACAATGTTTAATTTTAAGTATGGGGGTGTAGCATAGCTTTCTTTGTAGTTTTACTTGAAAAATAAAAACAAAAAAAATTATAAATAAATAAAAACTGAAATTAAATTTCTTGGAAAGGACGCTCTGGGCTTGAATTCTCATCATAGCCTCTAGTACCTTGCAAACCCTTCACCGGACAGATCTTGGGAAGTCCAAGAACAAAAAAAAATCTATTAGAAAATGTTCTTTTTATTCATCAAAACTCCCACTTGCTAAATTGTAAGTTCTAAGTAGACTGTTTTTCATATGGACTAAAAATAATTTTGTGCTAGAATAGTTTTTGAAACTTTTGAGTAAAATTGTTGACTCATGTAGTGCTCCTAGTCATATGCTTGTCTTTGAGTAGTTTTGGTGTAAAATTAAATTCTTGGCATAGATCTAAAATTATGTTATATTAATTTACGTAGTAATAATTTATTTTACTTTTAAATTCGAATCCGGTCTTATCCAAAAGTAGTTTAGGTGAGTGTGTAGAAGATTGTTAGAAAGTTATTACTCGAATTGAACAAAAGGGTGTCCTTTCTCGATGTCTAGAACTTGCCCCAAGCTATTGTCGAAACATGTGCGCTTTAGACAAATTAACTTTACGGAAATGATTTAGGCCTTTCTTTGGATAGTTTGAGCCTTTGCACCCAACCTAGATTTACCACCATTGTTCACACAAATTTGAGCCTTACACCTTTATTTGATCCACCCTCATCATTTCGGCACCAAAGCTAAAAAGCCCAAAACCCAAATGAACACTTTGAAATTTTGAGCTAAATTGAAAAAAAAATATTTGGGTACGATTCTATGAAAAAATTATGGGTATCAATTCAAAAAAAAATGTTTAAATCTCAAAAAGTGATAATCTCATAATGATATACGGCCTAGGTATGTACATGCATACTTGGAATGATCCCAATTATGAAGATTCATGATTTAAATAAAAGAGTATGAGAGTGTTTCCCCTTTGAAAAAATGCGAGTATGGGGGTAAAGCTTCATTATTTTGTGGTGGCAATCATTTTCTTTTAGCTCAAAATTTTTGTTTAAGTGGAATGCGCCTTCATGTTTATCATTGTTACCTCACCCTTAAACCCAAGCCTTAAAATGTACCCTATTTAAGTCCTAAAGATCCATAGAGTCGATTTAGTTCGAAGTGTAGTGGAGAAAGTGCAAACGGGCAAGCCTATGGCCGTCGACATTGATGGATTTCTTTGGAGGCCACCCCGAACGTCTACATCTAGTAATTTAAATCTCAGCAATCACGCTATTTTCTCCCTTCACATAACTTTTTGATTGACCGTCGACTCATTTTTAAAGTAATGATAAATAATTATAACGCATTTTTGAAATATTTCATAAATTAGCATTTATGCCAAGAACATCTTTTTACTAAAATATCTACACATGCCAGCATAATACTTCGCATTTTACTCTCTAGTCTTCATAATTCTATCTTGCATTAATTTTTCTTACCCTTGTGAAAAATGGATTGCTCGGGACGAGCAATGAGCAAGTATGGGGGTATTTGATGAGTACTTTATTTACTCATCTTTTAGTTTAGGTTTATTATGTTTTTTATATAAAATTATGTTATTTTTAGGAATTTTATCATATAAATCCTTCCATTGTTATTTCATAAGCTAACTTAAGTTTATTTTGTGTTTTCAGGTTTTTCTGGGCTGTTTCGAGCAAAAAGTTAAAATTACACGCCCTAGGTCACGGGCGTGACCATGGGCGTGTAACCTGCGCGGTGTTCCAGACCTGTTTCCGCCACAACGGGTGCGTTCCGTGAAGAATTCGCCAAGTACACGCCCCAGGTCACGGGCGTGACCAAGGGCGTGACCCAATGTCACGGCCGCGACTCGCCGCAAGCATCCAGAATCAGCCTGCCACGTCAATTAAATTTACACGCCCCAGGTCACGGGCGTGACCAGGGGCGTGACTCAATGTCATGGGCGTGACTCATTCCGCGCCACTCCCTGCTTCTTCCCGCCGAAGATTCCCGCCAGCAGCACGTTTTGAAGGTTACACGCCCTAGGTCACGGGACGCAAAGATCGCCAGCATTAAAGCCAGATTGCGCCCTTTCCGCTGCTGCTTCGATCACGCCCCTTACACGCCCTTGGTCACGGGCGTGACCAAGGGCGTGTAACCTCATTTTTTCAGCTATAAAAAGCCAGCTCCAGCAGATGTTTAAGAACGAATTTGGGGAGTTCTAAGTTTATTTTCTTGTACTGTTTTTGTCATTCTTAAGCTTGTAATCTTCCTTCTTAGCTTGCACTTTCATTTCAGGTTTGTAACTTCTTGTTTCCTATTTGTAATTTCTTTTCAATTAATAAAATAGTACTTTTTCTCTTATTCTACTCTCAATCTTCATTATGCACTTCTTGTATTTCATCAATTCCTCCATATCCATGAGTAGCTAAATTTCATTAGTACTCGGCCGAGATGATCCAAGGAAAATATAATTCATAATTTAGTTTAGAACTTCTTTTTCTCTTATTTAGATCGCTTAAGATTTATCCTTGAATTTATATTGATTGAGATTATATTGTCGATATATAATCTCATTCTTGTTTTCGTAGTTTAATAATCGAGAGGTTTTGAGTTCGAATCGATCATTTCGAGGATAAAGAGATTTGAATGCACTCCTCGAGAGAGGACGACATAAATCTCCTGGATTGGAGTTATATCCAATAGAGGGGTTCACTTCGATAAAGCGAGTTTTAGGGGTTTCGATTCTAGAACGAGAGTTCGATTGATCAACCTAAACTCAGTTAGGCGTATCCTTGAGAGAGGTACGTTTATAAATCGGGAACCTCCACGGTCAAGCATTTCTTTTAAGGAGAATTAGAAGTTTTATTTCTTTATTTATTTATTTTTTCCAAGGTGATTCAAGGTTGAGTGCTAATCCTTCTTATCATAGTTTTAACAATTTATTTCTCTTTCTTGCAACCAACCAACCCAAGTTTCTTTCGATAAAATAATAGAGATTTTCCGAAGTAAGAGTACTCAACCGCCCCGAGTCTAATACGACCTTGTTTTAACAACTTATACTACATTCGATACGGTACACTTGCCGTTATTATTTGCAAGCATAGTTTTGCGCATCACCATGCTTATCAAAATCAATATGAAACCGCTCTCCCATGCCTGTGTTGAAATGCCTTGAGCTCCACCACGTCCTCTCTTGCTAGTTTTTATGTTTGAGGCACCATAAAAATGAAAAAAATTATATACCATAATTCTCATGTAATTAAGCAATGAAAAATTCAAGTACCTGCATATGCACTTGAAGTTGAATTAGATGTCAAATTTGGTGATGGGCCAGTGGAAATTTCTTTGGGTAGTGAATGTGTATTGGTAATGTGTTTGGAGAGTGGTGGCATGTACACGGTGGCCGGTTGGGAGAGGGATGGTACATCTAGATCTTCTCTTCGTTGAGTTGGAAGGTCGGCGCCTGACTCTTTCCCGATAACCTCTCTAGTCGGTAGAGAAGCGTGATAGGGGTCATCGACCAATATGCAAAGGGGGAGATGATCTCGGCCGTCAGTGCAGAGGCTTGGACTTAAGAGACCGCCTTAAAAAATCCTATACATAGTGTTGGATCTTGTGACGCCCTTAGAGGGGGGTGAATAAGGGCTAAAAAATTACTTTGATATTTTTCTAATATATTATGATAATTTTAACGGATAAACAAGTAGATTTTTAGACAACCCAAATAAGCACTTAGAAAATCATAAAAAATTGGAAATCAAATTTTATTTCCACAAGTGATGAATACAAAGGATTGTCGATCTTAATAAAGCTTAAAATCAAGGCTATGATAAAAATAAAATTCTTTTCAATTTACCGGTCCTTCAACCAAGGATCGGAAGGCTATCACTTGTCTCTCCCTAGACCAAGCCCAAGCCTACCCTCTAGATCTTCCCAAGATGTAGACGTAGCACACAAGGCCACGATTTCCTACCAAATCACGCAAGGACTTGGACGCTCCGCACAAGGAAGCGATTTTCCCCTAAGCCACGCAAGGACTTAGACGTCACGCACAAGGAGACAATTTCCCTACCAATACAAAGTGAAATGTATGTAAATGAAAATACAAATGAAATGAACAACTCCCTAGAAATTCAGATCTCTGAAAGGAAGGTTGAAGCCTCGAGATGATCGTTGATGTAGAAGCGCGTCCGATCTCGTCTTCAATTTCAAACCTTCTAAGCACAAATGGGAGTTGATGAGGTTCTGGAGCTCTCTGGTTCGTATGAACTCAGGAAAGGATTTAGAATCTTCAAAGCTCTGAATGCACGAACAAAACGAACCCATTTATAGATTTTCACTGTCGCCTGGGCGACATCGACTGTCGGAATTTCCGACAGCGCTAAACTGTTGTTCATCGTGCTGTCGTGCGGGCAGTTGCTGCAACTTCTGCGCTGTCGCCTGGGCGACATCGATGTCGCCTGGGCGATAGCTCCTCTTCATTTTTGCCGTCCGAAACTTCTCCAGACTGTAGATTGAGTCATTCTCATCTACGAAATGGGGTGGCACGTTCTGTAACTCTTCCTGGATTGAAAGTTATGGCCATTTTAAGATCAGCACACAAAACTCATCCTTTTGCTTTTTCTAATGTGTACACACTCTTGGATCATGCCCATGAACGAGGACTTGTCTCCTCATTGAACCTGTACAACCTGGACACTATAAACACACAAAATACTAGATCAAATACAACACGGTATTTGTTATTCTCAAACCAAGAGATGTGGAACATAGGCTCCAACAATCTCCCCCTTTTGATAATAACAAATACCCGTATGAGAAATTAGTGAGATTAAGACAATTTGTGTTTAAGAGTGATATGCATGAATAACATATTAAGAGCGTGATAGAATTGAAAGCTATAATGCCTACTCTTTCTATATCAAGTCCTCCCCTACATTAATGTCTCTTATAAACTACTCCCCCTAAATATCTATTTTACTAGATTTCTCAATTTCTTCCACCCCTTTGTTATTAACAAAAGTGGGTAGGGATGAGTGTATATCTTTTAAGAAAGGTAAGGAATCATTTATTGAAGGATTTTCATGATCGAGCATATGATAGTGTATGCACCTCCTATATGATTACTCCCCCTACAAATATACCTATTTTTTGAGTTTAATATCATTATAATGCACTCCCCCTAAATATTAGATTTATGCAATTTAATCTCCCCTTTTGGTAGAATCAAAAGAGGGTTTAGGAGTGAGTATGTATAATAAGGAGTAATATATTTTATGTCGAGAAGAAAAATAGGATGCAATCAAAAGCTTGTTAAATACTACTTGTTGAGAAAAATATAAGCATGATGTAACATAAAGTAGTAAGCAACATAGCTAAGATGATAAAGTAAGCATTCTATTTTAAGATACCACTTGTTTAAAGGAAAACACGGTGTTAAAAATAATAAGCACTCTTAAACATAAACATCATTTTAGAAGATAAAACCATATAAATGATAATGAGTTTTAAATTTGAAAAGTTGATGTTTGAGTTAAAGATTGAAGAGATGCTATTCCATTAAGATAAAAAATTGCAAGCATGATTTCATAATATCAAGAAAAGATACACAAACTACAATGTAATAAAATTTGCATTTCAAGTAAACATAAACATTGTAGCGGTCATGCTTTGTTATCTAGTGCATTTACTTAAGTTTGTAGAGATTTGAGTAGATGAGCATTATGATCCAATTCTCATGAGTAGAAGTTTTATGAAAGATAATGATGTGTACAAAGTAGTGTTTTGATAAAGTATACAAGTGAATCAATCAAAAACACATGACATATATAATGAAATAACACAACATTAAAATACACAAATAATATTACTTCCACACTATTTCAATGCACATGAATAAATAGTACAACTACCAAGGTGCTCTGCACACACAATGCTTATTAAGACTTATCAGGGTGCAAAGTAGTGCTTGGGGAATCACTTTTATACTTTTTAGCTTTATTTTCAATTTTTTTTTGTGATCCGGTGTACTAAAGAGAAGTGGTGTATAAATTGTTTGCTACAAGACACTTTAAAATTCTTAGCCAAGGTGCTCAACCTCACAATGCTCATTAAGACTTATCAGGAGGGTGAGTAGTGCTTGGTGGAGTTTTCCTTGTCATTTATTATTTGCTTTTTAGTTTAGTGACTGAGGACTCCGAATTCACTTGTTTTGCAAACATAGCATTTTAAACCACATTTCTCTAAAGAATAAGTGCATGAAAAACAAAGAATTGTAATAACCAATTCAATGTTGTGTAGGTAATCTATTTAGGCATTTTAATTATTTATGTTATTACACTACACAATCATGTAAGAATAAGATTGTAAACACATGTAGGCTATCAAAAATAAGTGAGTGAATGAATCATTATCAAACATAATACATTACTCATACTTAGAGGCATGCTAAACATTTCTACACATGTTTATCTACAATCAATTTCATTGCACATAACAAGATAATTTTCAAGGCATGTCAAATACAAAACAATGTTTTTAAGAAACTTGAAAGTTAAATTAAACATTGTATTTAATCTTTAATTGATATAATTAATCATCCATCCGTGACAATGGCAATGAATAACAATCAGTTTTTTTTATAAATTTTTGAATTTTTTTTATATATGCACAAAACAATAAACACACATAAAGAAAAACATATTTTTGTTCTTTGAAATTGTTTTGTAAATTTGTATTTGTTTTTTTTATATATATATTCTCTGGAAATCATAGAAGTCCTTAATAGCCCTTTCAGTAAATGATAATCTATGCATATATATTTTTTTTAAAAGAAATAAAATTTTGTTTTAAAAGAAATAAAAAGATAGAAAACATTTACAAACACACAAAATATTAAAATAATACCAGAAATAATTCAAAAAAAAAAATTTTTGGAGCAAAGGAGCTAACGCCAGGCATTAACTTCTTAATGCCAAAATAGAACTGCATTTCTTGATGTTTTGAAAAATATTTTTCTCAATTCATTTGTATTATAAAGTGACCTTCCTTCAGTTGAAATTTCAGAGTATATTGATTAGATTTGAAGGCTCTTTTAGCATGTATTTGGTGATTTTTCAAATACTTGTGTTTGGTAAAATCATTAAAGCTCGAAATATTAAAATATGCAAACACATGATGCAATGTTAGAATAAAAAAAATATGCATGATTTATGTATAAAGAGTGAGATAATGTTCATGCAATGAATATAATATAAGTATATCTAAGATCAAGATACCTTAACTACATGACTACACTCTAGCCCCGTACTAAGTGACGGATGGGCATGAGGAGCTGCACACATGCCATAGGTTGGGGTGTTAATCCCATATGCATACAAAAGACGACGCTCAACCTAGCACTCTTTCCCCCCAGTGCCTCTCAAGGCCCCACTGGAACCCTCCCCGGTTAAGGACAAGACATGACTTAGAGGTTAGGTCTCTAATGCACACAATCCTATGCCCTCGCTATTGTGAGACACATGTCATAGGTTTATTGATTATGGACATACTAAGCGTGTAAGCCTTAAATATATTAACTGTGTTATAATTTCATGAATAGTTTTGGATTTACAATTTTATCGAAGATTGTTGATTTTAAATCCATTTAGAAAAGTTTTATTCATGCAAATAACTAAAAAGGAAAATAAGATTTTCATATTTTAATGATATAATTTACTTTAGCATTGCAAGATATAACTAGCATGAGCATTGATTTCTATCTATGGTACGGGATAATGTTAGTGTGATGAATTAGGACAGCATGGTGCAAAGCTAAGTAAAGATGGACAAATATAAGATTGAGTTGCATGTATTCAAACATAGAGTTTTGAATTTTCATAGACCTAGAAAGAAGTGACAATTCTATTTGATTTCATCTTGTTGATATCAAGTTAATTCATAGGTCTAAAGATAATGAGATTCATGCAAACAATAAAGATGCACATCACACACACAAAACAAGATATGAAACTATAATACCAATTGCAATCATATATTTCATAATTCCTAAGGTTTATAGAATTAGTTGATTTAAGATAGGTCTTGGTGGATCATGAATTATGATATATGATTATAGTGAATTTTAGCATAGGATATTAATAGATCATGGTGGTGATTGTGAAATCATATTCATCATTTTTGTAAATTTTCTTTTTGATTTTAATTTTTAGAAATTAGACAAAACAAATACAAGGTATTTGACAACAATGATAGTAAAAATAATTTTTCAGAGAAAATCAGAATTTTTAGGAAAATATGATACCGCCAGCGTTAGTGACGGAGTTACTATATTTGATTTAAAACACATTGTTTTTGATATTATTTGATTCTGATTTTTCTCGATTATGATTTTCAATATAGGGGCTATTATATGCAGCAACGAAAAATAGACAAATATGCAATTAGTTGCGCATTTAATATTTTAGCCTAAGACCCCTAAAAATCCATTTAAATCCAATTTTGAAGGTAATTTCATTAGTCTTGATAATATCATTTAGAAAATTTAGCATTTAATTTATAATGATAATATAAGATATTTATAGGCAAAGGATTTAAAAAGGATAAAACAAAAGGAAAAGATAGATCACTTAAAAATAATGACTTTATGTTCAATTTAATTCAATTTTGATTTGATAAACAGTAGGCTTAAAATGTAAAAGTCATATTTCATAATATATCTAAGTGACCTTAGCGTGTTGGCTCAAAAATAAGAAAATAAACAAAAGAAAAAGCAATTAAGCATATCATGAAGTAGAGTACTGATATTTCATTTTTAATTAATATCTACTTCATGCAATATAATGATTCCTAGTGAATGAGAGACTTAGGTATCCAAAGGGGACCAAGTGTGATGGTTCCTTTGGGTACCCAAATACATCGTGTAGGCTTTTGGAGAGATAGTGATGAATGGGCCTTTACAAGTGGAGTTAGTGTTTTGTTTTTAATTTTGGGCCTCCATTCATACTTTGGTTGTTTATCTTTTAAATTCATATTATGATTATTTGACATCTTTTTGGAATGATAGTTATTTGAAAAATAATTCATTTGGGATTTATGTTTATTCAAATTATTTTTCAAAATACATTGATGTTGATAATCATAATGAATTTTATTATATTGATTCTTTGAGAGTTTATAAGAGTGATGGTATTTCTTAAGAATTGAATGTTGAAAAAGTGGGTTAAAATATGTTTTAAATGATTGGTTCTTATTTTGATGATTTTCATTTCCACTCTTTCTTATAGACGTACTCTTATAATATGAAGTTAAGCTTTTAGACTTTTGATAATTTGATAAACTATAAATAAAAGAAGTTTTATTATATGAAAAGTTTTGAATAAACATTTTTAATGATTCTAATTTATCCTTTAAATTATCATTTTCTTTTAACAATTTTTCATTATGCTCTTTTGAAGTTAAAAGACCTTTTTCCAAAACCTTGAGTTCTTCTTTAAATGTATTATAATCAAAACAAGGTTTAGCATTTTCAATTAAAGAGCATGAACAAGAATTTGAAACATCAATATAAGATTCTACTTTAGCGTTTGCTTTTAAAGTTTTATTTTCTAAACGTAATTTGGAATTAACATGTTTCAACTTTGAAATTTTACGTTTAGCAAATTTAAGCACTCGAAATGTAGAAATAGAATTTGTTATGAAAAGAGAAGATTTAGATTTTCTTACCTTACTATAGTTTTCGTCTTCTCTTTTGCTTGATGTTTTGCCATCAATTGAGTCCAATATTGTGACTCTCTTAGATATATCTTCCTCCAAGCATGAGTCCTCATCGGTTTCTTCTCTTGGATCCATAAGGAATTGCTCTTGTTCATCATTTGTGGAAGGAAGACTATAAGTAGTTTCAAGAAATTTCCAAACTTCAAAAGCAGTAGGAAGCGTATAAATAAGTTTGAAAATATTTTGATCTAATGCACAATATAGACTATTCATTGATTTGGCATTTAAAAACATTTCATTTTTATTTAAAATATTTGGGGGCATTTTAATTGAAATATTCCAAACTTCAATATCCAAAGTTTTAAGAAATATTTCCATAAGTGTTTTCCACCCATTATAATTTTCACCCATAAATAATGGTGGACATAATGATTTTTCATTTTCATAAAAATTATCCCCTCTAGAAGATGCGAGATCATGAAGCGTCATTATTCCCGGTTGTGAAGCCGTATTGGAATAACTTACCTCTGATACCACGTGTTGGATCTTGTGACGCCCTTAGAGGGGGGGGGGGGGGTGAATAAGGGCTACAAAATTACTTTGATATTTTTCTAATATATTATGATAATTTTAACGGATAAATAAGTAGATTTTTAGACAACCCAAATAAGCACTTAGAAAATCATAAGAAATTGGAAATCAAATTTTATTTCCACAAGTGATGAATACAAAGGATTGTCGATCTTGATAAAGCTTAAAATCAAGGCTATGATAAAAATAAAATTCTTTTCAATTTACCGGTCCTTCAACCAAGGATCGGAAGGCTATCACTTGTCTCTCCCTAGACCAAGCCCAAGCCTACCCTCTAGATCTTCCCAAGATGTAGACGTAGCACACAAGGCCACGATTTCCTACCAAACCACGCAAGGACTTGGACGCTCCACACAAGGAAGCAATTTTCCCCTAAGCCACGCAAGGACTTAGACGTCACGCACAAGGATTCCCTACCAATACAAAGTGAAATGTATGTAAATGAAAATACAAATGAAATGAACAACTCCCTAGAAATTCAGATCTCTGAAAGGAAGGTTGAAGCCTCGAGATGATCGTTGATGTAGAAGCGCGTCCGATCTCGTCTTCAATTTCAAACCTTCTAAGCACAAATGGGAGTTGATGAGGTTCTGAAGCTCTCTGGTTCGTATGAACTCAGGAAAGGATTTAGAATCTTCAAAGCTCTGAATGCACGAACAAAATGAACTCATTTATAGATTTTCACTGTCACCTGGGCGACATCGACTGTCAGAATTTCCGACAGCGCTAAACTGCTGTTCATCGTGCTGTCGTGCGGGCAGTTGCTGCAACTTCTGTGATGTCGCCTGGGCGACATCGATGTCGCCTGGGCGATAGCTTCTCTTCATTTTTGCCGTCCGAAACTTCTCCAGACTGTAGATTGAGTCGTTCTCATCTCCGAAATGGGGTGCCACGTTCTGTAACTCTTCCTGGATTGAAAGTTATGGCCATTTTAAGATCAGCACACAAAACTCATTCTTTTGCTTTTTCTAATGTGTACACACTCTTGGATCATGCCCATGAACGAGGACTTGTCTCCTCATTGAACCTGTACAACCTGGACACTATAAACACACAAAATACTAGATCAAATACAACACGGTATTTGTTATTCTCAAACCAAGAGATGCGGAACATAGGCTCCAACACATAGGCCTATCACCCGCTCTGGGTTTTATGAGAGTCAAGTCGGAGGCTCGTTTCCCAACTCGATCGTGAAGATCGATTTTGCTAATTATGCTTTGGAGAAAAAGACCACGAACTCCCGTGTTTCAGGGTGTGAGAAAATCATCTTTCATATAAATGAAATTATACAACAATAAACATACCCTTCCCTTCTAGGGGTAGAACCTTTTCGGGTCGTCACTGCTCCATGTGTTTCCAAGCAGTTCTCATTCGTGGTTTTGCAGACGATACCCTCCAGTCGCTAGTGACACATGGATGATGAATGACCCTTCCCAGTTCAGATTAAGCTTCCCAACAACGGTTGATCTTCCTGTTGCATCCACCTTCTTCAAGACGAGGTCACCTGCTTGGAGCTGCTATATGCGAGCATGCTTGTCGAAATGTTTTGTCATCCTCCTCTTGAACTCTTCCTTTCAGATAAATGCGAGGTCTCGAAGTTCTTCTATATAATCATTAAGCTCCCAACCACTGTCGATCTTCCTGCTGCATCCACCTTCTTCAAGACGAGGTCACCTGCTTGGAACTGCTTGATGCGAGCATGCTTGTCGAAGTGTTTTGTTATCCTCCTCTTGACCTCTTCCTTTCGGATAGATGCGAGGTCTCGAAGTTCTTCTATATAATCAAGAGATAACATTTGGGCTTCTTCATTCTCGAGCTGCCACTCCTCGTCACCTTCTTTCACCGCAACTACTCTGGGGCTCCGAACTTCAAACTCTACAGGGATAAGAGCTTCAGACCCGTGGGATAACTTAAAGGGTGTCTCCCCTGTGGCCGAATTAGGAGTGGTCATCAGAGCCCACATGACAGATGAGAGTTATTCTGCCCAGTTTCCCTTCAAGTTCTCAACTTTTTTCTTCAGAAGGTTGATGACCAACTTGTTTGCAACTTCCATTTGTCAATTACTCCGAGGATGATGCACAGAAGCAAACCGAAGATCTTTTCCCAATTGTCTACAGAAGTCCTCCAGCTTTAGGCTGGCAAACTGCAGGCCATAGTCAGTGATGATGGCAAGGGGTATCCCGAACCTGCATGCGATCTCCCCCTCAGATGAAGTTCTTCCCGATTTGAGATGTGGTCTTCGATAGTGCCTTAGCTTCGATCCACTTTGAGAAACAGTCGATCATGACGAGAACAAACTTCCTCTGCCCGCTGGCTTAGGGGAAGGGGCCAATCAATTTCATTCCCCAGATGGAGAACGACCAAGGGGTCGTAATCGAACGAAGCTGCTGGGTTGGCTGTAGTTGAAGAGGGGCAAAGAGTTAACATTTTCGACACTTCTTCGAGAAGGCCTCTGCATCCTTTCGGATGGTTGACCGAAAATAGCCATGCCTTAAGATTCTCCGCTCCAGAGTGCGAGTCCCAGAATGGCTTCCGCACTCCCCTGAATGGATCTCCTCCAAGACTCGAGGCACTTTGGCTTCTGATACACATCTGGCCAAGGAGCCCGAGATAGTTTTGTGATATAGTTCTCCTCCATGCAGTAGATAGTATGCTACCTTATACCTGAACTTTCTTTTGTCTTCAACTTCCACGGGGAGCTGGCAGGTATCTAGGAATACTATGAACGGATCCTGGCAATAAGCCTGTCGCTCGATCTCCATCATTTCCCCCTCTTTAATGGACGACCGTAACAAATCCGTAATCATGCCTGCGGGCCTCGGGCCATATTTTGTAAAATGATCTGCCACCGAGTTCTCTTCTCTGGACACATGCTGGATAAAGAAGGATGGGAAGCCTCTTATCAACCCCTTTGCCTTTACCAGATACCGTTGGAGGATGGCGTCTGTGACTTCAAACTCCCCACGGATTTGATACACAACCACCACCCAATCAGTGAAGGCCGTGAGATCCTGGATCCCTAATTGCTTAGCTAGGCGCAACCCTGCCACTATAGCCTCACACTCTGCTTGATTATTCATGATGGGAAAGAGGATCTCAACCGTCTGCTCAATCCTCGTCCCATGTGGGCTCATCAAGACTATGCCGACTCCCACAGAACTTTTGCCTGAAGCTCCATCGACTAATATCTTCCAGGAAACCAAGCCCGGCGAGCCGTCACCTTCATTCACCTCTACCGAGAAGACAGCTAGGAAATCGGTCACTACTTGTGCCTTGATTGCCACCCTCGGTGAGAAAGAAATGTCGAACTCACTGAGTTCCACCGATCATTTCGTCAATCGCCCTGAATGCTCCACCCTGCTCATAATGCTTCAAAGAGGATGGTATGTCACCACCAGGATGGAGCGCGCTTGAAAATAAGGCCTTAGTTTTCACACTGACACCACCAAGACGAAAGCCACTTCTCCAGAGTGGGGTACCTTGTCTCTGTCATTCAGAGCACTCGACTTACATAGTAGATGGGGGTTGTCCTTTCCCTTCTTTTTTGACCAGCACCAAACTCACTGCCTCTGCCCCACTCCTAAATAAAGGAATATGTCTTCTCCTTCCTCTGGGCCTTGAAGCAAGGGGCTTGCGTCAGCTGCTGCTTGATCTTCTCAAAAGCACTCTCGCACTCCTCTGTCCACACAAATTGCATGTCATTTCGAAGAGTCTTGAAGAATGGAGAGCATTTCTCCCCAACTTTTGACAAGAAGCGACTAAGGCCCGCCATCCTTCCTGTTAGCCTCTGGAGCTCTTTAGTGCTCCTTGGCGATGCCATTTCCAGGATTGTTTTACCTTGTGAGGATTGAGCTCTACTCCCCTCGGGGCGAGTAGATGCCCCAAGAACTTTCCTCTTCCTGCCCTGAATACACACTTCGCCGGATTGAGCCTCATTTTAAACTTCTGAAGCGTCGCGAAGATCTTCACCAAATCCTCGACATGCTCCTGGACGCCTTTGCTCTTGACAAGAGGTCATCCATGTAAACTTCTAGCTTCCACTCCTTCCGCCCTTTGAAAACATGATACATCATCCAATGGTAGGTAGCTCCTGCATTCTTTAACCCAAACATCATCATCTTATAGCTATAACAACCATCATCCGTGATGAAGGAGACCCCACGATGATTAGGGGGTGCGTCCGAATTTGGCAGTATCTTGAAAAAACCATCAAGAAAACTCATTATAGAAAAATAGAAAAAATGCCCCTGGGAGGAAAATCGCGTCCGGGCGAAAAAATAGCGCATGGGTGAATAAATCGCGCCCGGGCGAAAAAATCGCGCCCGGGCGAAAAAATCGCGTCCGAGCGAAAAAACCGCGCCCGGCGAAAAAACCGTGCCCGGGCGAAAAAATTGTGCACTGGCGAAAAAACTGCGCCCGGGCGAAAAAACCGCGCCCGGGCGAAATAAATCACGTCCGGGCCAAAAAATCGCGCCCGGGCCAAAAAATCACCCCCGGGCGAAAAAAATGCGCCCGGGCAAAAAATCACGCCCGGGCGAAATAAATCTCATTTGGGCGAAAAAATCGCGCCCGAGAGAAAAAAGCGCGCCTGGGCAAAAAAGGCGTGCGTCGGGCTAAAAAATCGCGTTATTGCTTATAATACTTTGCAGGAAGAAGCTTAGAAGTTCAACATTGATCAATGTCAATTCCTATGACAGAAAGTTTTTCTGCAAACGAACAATAAATAGTGATGAATGTCAATTCCTATCACAGAAAATCATTATACAGACGTGTTGAAGCCATCAACCGGTCTCTTGAGTTCGGACCCACAGGGGGGTGTAGCCCGTGCCTACTTCTCCCTCACTAAACTCTCTTGACTGTGGATGGAAAATCTGGAACAGACCCAAGGCTGTAGCGAGGAGGTCCCGCCACACACCCGGAAGGTCTTAGAGAGCTTCCCCTCCCAAACCAATGCTCAGCCGGGCACCATGGAGGGCACCAGCAGCCAACTCCAAAACTAGCCTGGAGGAGAGAGCTCAAAAAGATCTGATCTCCTCCAAGGTGCCCTTAAGGGTCTATTTATAGATTCTCTAGTCTGGACTACAAATAACATGAATCCGCTTTTTGGTTTTACTAATCGCACCCCAAATTGGTCTGCTAACAACCTAACTCCGCTGTTCTGAAGGGCTATTGGCAGCCCGCAAAGGGTATCTTGGTAATTTCCCCCTAAAACCTTCGGGGCGAGTGGTCCGTGAAGGCACCACTCGCCAGGCCCCTTACCCATTGCTTTACACTAGGCGAGTGGTCCGTGAAGGCACCACTCGTTAGGCACTCGGCTCACTCGGCGGGGGCTAGTGGTCCGTGAGGTCACCACTCGCCAGGCACTCGGCTCACTCGGCAAGTGCTCCGCGAGCGGGGCCTCACTCGCCCAAAAGATTCTCTGACCCATATCTTGCCATTTGATTCCTGGGGCCTCGGGGACCCACTCAGCGAATATGGGGTTGAAAAGTACAACCCTCAATATTGCTACGGGACAAGCATGAAAAGTAGGATTGAGGCCTCGAGCGTGTGCGTCCAGTAGGACCCCCCGAGTGGCACTTCCCTTCCCATGCACCTATACCTGGCCAGAAAGGAGACTATATGAGAAGTGCGAGTATCAAAAGGCGAGTAAGCACCTTACTCGCCCGACATGGCTGCGAGCATCCAAGGACATCGTCGGGCCTATGAGCCTAACGAGTACTCAATCTCGCTCGAGCCTAAGAGCCTAGCGAGCACTCATCACATAATAGCCTAGCGAGTATAGACTCACGCGAGTAAGGGCAAAGCAGAGTCAAAAAATTATATTGTCTTTTTTCATTAACTCAATTAGCCAGTACATTACATTTAAAATATTGTGAAGCATCACCCTGTATAAATGCAAAAAACAAAAATGTGTACAAGTTTTCAACAGGTGATCAAAAATGTGCGGCAATCTAACAGCTCGCCTGGGCGATTAATCTTCATCCTCGTCATCATCTTCATCTTCAGCATCCTCTTCCGACCCAAAAAATTCTAGGGAGTCGACCTCTTCATCGAGGAACCTCGGGGATGAGGTCCACTATCGTCAGATTCTCGGCCTCCGACAAGAGCAGGCCATCAAAATTCTATTTGCTAAGGAGCAGATCCCTGGTGGCTTTGACAATCGCGCGGTGCACCGAAGACAACTCCAGAAGAAGCATCTACACGTTCTTGCCCGCCGAGGAAGGACCCGCCTCAGATGGATCCCTTGCCGGCTCGCGAGTTTCGTGCTCGGTAATCTTGACTTGAGCCACCTCTAACGCGACTTGGCTCTCTTTTAGCTCCAGCTCTGAGACGCGTTGGGCGGCGACTAGCTCGGCTTCCTGCGTATATCAACCAAGCAGTTGTTAGTAAGGCGACCTGCGAGTATCGTACGCAGAAAGAAAAAATAGTTTTTTTTGCCAACCAAAGTCACCTCAAAACTCTTGCAACTGGCGGCTTTCTCCTCAGCGTCGGCCAGCCACTCTTTGAGCTTGGCGTTAAGCTCATCCTTCTCCTTAATCCTCTCCTCAGAGGCTAACAGGTTACTCGCCGTCTGATGAACGAGTTCCACCGAGCATATCAACGAGCGCGAGGTCTGATGCGCGCGCAAGAAAGGTGGTTCTCCGGCAACTCTATCGCCTCTTCACGATTGTAGAGAGCAAAGACGACATCGAAAGCCTTGCCCTCATCTTCCCAGTCTTCAGACCAGACAGACAGGTTCGAGCTTAGGCGAACCTCATTCTCGCCCTCAACCCTAGCGATTAGTGGACGACCAAAGCGATCCAGCCCGTCCGCCCCATGGCCAAAATTCGGGTGCGAGGAAGGAGACTCAGATCTCCTCTCTTCCTCTCGATCTCCTTCCATTGCCCCCTCGCCTGATCGCCATCCATTTTTCGTTTCTTGGAATATGGCTCAGCCGACTCAGACACTGAGTGAGACACGCCGAAATCCTCCCCCTAGCAAATCTTCAGGGAGCGGCGACACCTCGCGCGGGCAAGATACAGTGCTCGGCGGAGGAGGTCAGGCCTCCTTCGCCACCGGAAGAGGTTCCTGAGGAATCGAGCGAGATGCTACAAACAACAATTTGTGTTACTCACCAGAGCTAGGTAATTGCGAGTAATGATAAAATACTCGCTTAAGGTTTACCTTCGCCGGGATAGACTTGCTCCAACTCATCAACTCATCATCGCCAGTGGGCGGCATTAAACTTACGCCCTTTGAAGGCCTTCCACAGCTCCTCTAGCGGTCCTTGCAAGATAGGTGCGGTGAAGACGGTCTCTGGCGGCTGCTGAGGGTTGAGAGGTATTATCCCAAAGTCGTCGTGGGCGACTATGAATCCCTCGCTCCAGCGATTAGCTTTGTTTACCGTACCCGCGATAGTTCAGGTATGGATGCAGAAGTAGATGACACCCTCCTTCGTCGCCCATAGGTTGAAGATCTTCTTGAAGACCGACATGTCAAACACGATCTTCTCTGCTCGCAAGAAGCAAAGGTACCCAACGATGATCGCCACATCGATGGGGTTTATCTGCGTCGGTACTACGCCGTAGTACCGGAGGATCTGGCAGAACTCCGACCATAAGCCGACTTCAAATTGGGGGATGAGGAGAATGATCTTGTCTGCGAAGAATGTGTTAATTCGCTCACTCTAGCGGGGCAATCTCGCTTTGAAGTTATCCGCGAGGAAGCGATCCTTGAAGTACTCCATGTCATCGCTCATAGTGATCGACTTCTTGAACGTCATCAAAGCGAAGAGCTCTGTGTAGCTCTGTCAGCGAGCAGCAACATCTTCAACTGAAACCATCTTGAGTGTGGGATGCGACATGCGAGTATCAAATAGCGCATAGCTGGCGAGGATCGGAAGCTCGCATGGATTGACGGAAGCGCTGAAAAGTATCATCGCTCCGCACCCCCTCCCCCATCTAGTTATAGACAAAAGGAAATGGGGTATCAATAGCGTCCACCGAGTAGCAAACCTGTAGAAAATACCAACTCGCCAAACTTAACATCCAACCACACGAATACTCGCAATCATCAACAAAGAGCACCATACATCGCCGCAGATCACAAGAAGCAAGAAAATAAGCAAATGATCCATTTAATAATCGCGAAGAAAATTGGCGTGTAAATAAATTAAAGGTTTACAAAGTTGCTAGAGGCGACTAGAGTTAGAAGAAAGAAATAAAAGAGAAGACCTAGGACTAGAGAATTTGGAGATTCTCACGCTTGTCTGAGGATTGAGCATGTTCCCCAGAAAAGCCTAGATCGCGAGCACATTGTAATTGCTCACTCGCGCGAGCCAGAAGCTCCTCACCATAATGGATGTTGTTGGAAATTGCATTCACAATTACCTTGATTTGTGAGAAGTCACCCTTAAACTAAGATTGAATTGCTTTTGTATTTGATATGCTTTTCTAGTATTGTCTTGCAGATTATCATGGCTAAGTGTAAGCCAATGTCAGGTCACAATGGGTCTGCAAACACAGTTTCATAAAATGTAATCCCTCATTATATGAAACATGGTGATGACTCATGTGTGATCTCACTATTGGGGTACACTTCTTTTTCAAGACTATTGAAGACTTTGGAGTGCGGCTGCAGCATGTGTTCAAGAGAAGAAAAGAAATTTTTGTAAAACAAATTTTTCCTAAGGATATGTCTCGAGAGATCAGACATGTCTCGAGAGATCGTGGTTGTCTCGAGAGATCTTACGTCTGAAATCTTTGCAATGTCTCGAGAGATCATCGAGTTCTCGAGACATCCCTTTCCTGCTCTCTCTGTTTCATGTCTCGAGAGATCCCTTATGTCTCGAGAGATCCCTTATGTCTCGAGACTTCTGTCCGTAAATTTCTGTTTCGTTTTCTCTGTTCTGGACGGATCGTAAACACTCCTTCTCGTTTCTAACGGCTATATGGAGCGCTTTTAAGGCTGATTAATCTTTGAATTGCTCCTCTCCATATATATAGGATTGTTTTTGGATTATAAAACGTTTTTTTTTTCCAGAATCGTTCTAACCCTAATCCCTCTCCCGATCAAAAAGAACGAGAAAAGCGCCGCTCGCCGTCGTCTACGTTTGGAGATCGTTCTACTCTTTGGAGTTGCCGATTTCTATCAAGAAGGATTCGATTGATCCATGCTCAGGTTCTGCAATCTCTATTGGATCGTTTCGAATTGCCAAAGACAGATTTGAAGGATCGTTGTTCTTCCTCATCGTTCTCAAAAGTCATTCAAGAAGAAGGAAGAAAACGCCTCTGTTATTCAGATCTGGTTTAGTTTTGTTCAAACCCTTTTCAATCTGTTGTAGGAGTTGTTATCTCCGAGTTGTAGGAGAGGTTGTTCTCCGAGTTGTAGGAGAAATTTTTCTCCGAGTTGTAAGAGAGGTTCTCTCTGAGTTTGTAGGAGTTTGACTCCGAGACTGTAGGATCTTTCTGATCCGAGATTTAGTGAGTAGTCAAGTCTAGCTGTGGTGCTAGATTGGCGAGGCCGGCAGTGGAGTACCCAAGTACGGGGAACCACTATAAATTCCTGGTGTTATCTGTGGCTGTGATTTATTTTGTGTGCTGTGCTTTACGCTTATTTTTTAATTCCACAAAAGACGCAGAGATCACCTATTCACCCCCCTCTAGGTGATTTAGGTAGGCAACTAGATACTTCAATTGGTATCAGAGGGACGTTGTTCGTTGCTAGGTTAACACCTTGAACAGGATTCATCCTTCTAGTTGCTAGCAAGCCATGGATAGAGTCAAGGAATCCTCTCTGAAATTGCCAATCTGCACCAAGGCCAACTTTCCTATGTGGAAGGAAAAAGTCCGTTTTTATATGGAAGCTGCAGATCCCAGAATCTTCCAAGTCGTGGAAGAAGGTCCCCATGTGCCAATGACCGCTTCGTCAACAAATCCTACTGTTCAGATACCTAAGAAAATGATGGATTTGACTAAGGATGAGATAGCTCTTGTTGCTCTTGACAAGAAGGCTAAAAACATAATTGCAAGTGCAGTGGACGATTCCATGTTGCAAAACTTAATTCACTGCAAATCAGCCAAAGAGATGTAGACATCCTTAATTGTTCTAATGGAAGGTACTGACGAGGTAAGAGAAGATAGAAGGTCTCTACTTAATCAAGAGTACGAGGCGTTTAAGCAGAATAAGAAGGAGTGCATTGCTGATGCGTACGAAAGATTCTTCAAGATAGTCAATGGTTTGAGGAACTACGACAGGGAGTTCACAAACGGTGAACTAAATGACAAATTCTTGCGCTCCCTGACGAAAGACTGGGATAGCAAGATTGTTGCTATTAGAGAGTTTGGAAAACTGCCAAGTCTAGAACCTCAAAATCTGTTCGGGAAGCTGTTGTCTCATGAATTACAAATGAACATCCGAAAGTCTGAAGAGGATGTAAATCGAGATTCAAGCAAAGAAAGAACCTTAGCTTTGAAGGCAGAGAATTCAAAGAAGAGCAAAGCTGTGATACCGATCAGAGAAAAGGAATCTGATAATGAAGAAGAATCAGAAGCCAGCTCCTCCTGTTCCGAACTGTCTGATGGGGAGTTCTCTTTAATTTCCCGTCAGTTTAAGAAACTGCTGAACAAGCGAAGGCACATGAACAACAAGCCGTCTTCCTCGGATCATAAATATTCTCGTCGTGATGGGGAATATCACAGGAAGGGCTCAAGCAATAATGACAGGTATAAATCCAAACAGAACAAACACATTTCTTCTGACATTATTTGCTACTGTTGTAATAAGCCAGGGCACATGATTGCTGAGTGTCCCTATAAGAAGAAAGAAGGTGGAAGGAAAGAAGACAAGAAATCCATCCACGGAAAGAAGAAATCAGATAGAAGCTTCGTCGCTAAGAAAGCCAAAACTCTGAGCGACAGTGACTCCGATGAGTCGAGTGATGAAGAAGAAGCTTACTTCGGTCTGATGGCTATGTCTGATGATGAAGAAGCACCCCCGTACACCGGAAAGGTAAATGATCACACTATCCTATCTGATTCTGATTATGCTTCGGCTGAACAAAAGGATAACCTCTCAGACGATGAATCTGAGCTCATGTCTCAATATACCAAAATGCTCCAAAGCTTTGACAAGTGCCGAAAGGTTGTCAAAACTCAGGGTAAGGAGATCATGGCTCTCAAGGAGATGGAATCTAACTTGAGAAAAGAAGTTGAAGAACTTTCTTCTCTCAAAGAGGAAGTCCAAGCCTTGAAAGACAAGATCAAACGCTCGGAAGAGACTCTTGCCCTGAGAGATCATTCGATAAATGTCTTGGAGGAACAGCTTGCGGCTGAGAAGAAGTTGGTTGAAGCATTCTCTCAACCCAAAACTGTTCTGCCTATAATTGGCACCTTTACCACTAAGGCAAAAGGAAGCGGTATAGGACATGAAGCTAGTACTAGCAATTCTTCAAAAAATACAATTGCTAAGAAGAATGGTCTGGTTGCTAAGAAAGCTACTACCAAAGAAAAAGGGAAAGCTCATCAAGAGCCTGTAGCATTCAAGAGAGTCATATTCCCTACGAATGCTTATGATTTGGAGAGTTCCTATGGTCATTTCACACGACCAATTCCTTTTTCACCTGTGAATGATCATAAGGAATGGGCTCCTCCCCGAAACTTTGGTGATAGTGCTTTTCAAGCACCCTATCAAGAGATTAATCGGAAAGGGTACGGTCCATTTGTTCATGGTCCGAGTGCTAAGAAAGCACCAAAAGTGAATGCTGTTGCACCAAAGCCGAAGAAGACAATACCACCTTGTGTGTGTTGCCCCCATGAGGCATCCTCATCTAAAAGGGATGCTCCTGCAAGAGCTAACGTTCAAAAAGTTAAGCAGGAGAGTGTAAAGAGAAGGTACAACAGATTCGACTGTTGGTGCTGCGGTAAAATTGGTCACTTTGCCGTTGATTGTTGGTTTAATACAACGTATACTAGGAGACCACAAGTGAACGTTGCAAGGCAGACCACTCGCAATGTTAACATTTATCGTGGTGCTCAACTGACACGGGACCAAGGACCCAAATCTGTTTGGGCTCCTAAGGCGAAATGATTTGTTTTTGCAGGTATGTCCAAAGGCCAATAAAAATCCTATCTGGTACTTGGACAGTGGATGCTCTCGGCATATGACCGGGACAAGAAGCCTTTTGCAAAACTACATTCCAGTTGCGAACGGTCCAAAAGTTATTTTTGGCGGCTCAGACAGAGGAATAACTAAAGGCTATGGTATGATTTCTAATGGAAATGTATCATTTTCCGATGTAGCTTATGTGGAAGGATTAAAACATAATCTGATAAGCATAAGTCAACTTTGTGATAAAGGATACACTGTTGATTTTCATAAAGATAAGTGTTTGATAAAGTCGGCTGAAAATCATGAAACAATTTTATCAGGCATTCGCTGTAGAAACATATTTTGTTTAAATTTTCTTTGCATATCATCTTCTACACCAGTATGTCTTTTGGCAAAAGATAGTGCATCTCTTGTTGACCAATGGCACAAGAGATTAGCACATATAAATCTCAAAACTATTAATAAATTGTTTTCTCAAAACTTAGTGCGAGATGCACCAGATGTTAAGTGCATTAAAGATAGACCTTGTCATGCATGTGTAAAAGGCAAGCAAACAAGAGCTACCTTTAAGAGCATTATTGGCAAAGATTCAACCAGGTGTTTATACCTGCTCCATATGGATTTGTTTGGTCCTTTGCAAATTAAAAGTTTAGGAGGAAAATATTACACTTTGGTTATTGTAGATGATTACTCTCGTTTTGCCTGGGTATTCTTTCTGAAACATAAGTCAGATACCTTTGACACTTTCACTAGTTTTGTCAGGCAAGTCCAGAATGAATTTAACTGTTCGGTGGTCAAAATCAGAAGTGACCATGGTACAGAATTTGAATCTGGAGCCATGACAGAATTCTGTGAAAGCCTCGGTATCTTTCATGAGTTTTCCTCTCCTCGAACTCCACAACAAAATGGAGTAGCTGAGAGAAAGAATAGAACACTTATTGAGGCTTGCAGAACCATGTTGAGTGACTCTTCACTACCTGAATATTTCTGGGCTGAAGCTGTCAATACTACATGTCATGTGCAAAACAGAGCACTCATAAACAAAAAACATGAAAAGACTCCTTATGAACTTCTAAAAGGCAAGAAACCGACCATTTCTTATTTTCGAATCTTTGGTAGTAAATGCTTTGTGCTAAACAATGGAAAGCATTACAAAACTAAGTTTAGTGAAAAGAGCTTTGAAGGTATTTTTGTAGGTTATAGTAGTCATAGTAGGGCATATAAAGTTTTTAATAAGAAAACTCTGGTGGTAGAAGAATCTATTAATGCGTATTTGATGAGACGAGCATGCTACAAGGCAGCTCCTCTAGCATTTCTTCTGCAGACACAGGTTCAAAGCTGCAGGACTTAAGCTTGGATCAACCAGTTGAAGAAAATTCTCAACACTTCATCAAGATTCCCCCAATAACCACCTATGAAGAAGATCATCCTGATGAAGAGCCAATCCAAGTGGAGGAAGATACTCCAACAGCAGAAGAAACTTCTATTGGTCCAAATCATGCAAGAAACCTCGGGCTACGGCACATGAGGGATCATCCAGTTGATCAAATCATAGGAGATCCTCATGAAGGAATAAGAACAAGACGAGGTACCATTAACGAAAATATGCATTTAAGCTTTCTTTCGCAGGTCGAACCAAAGAAATTCCAAGAGGCAAATGAAGATCCATCCTGGATAATTGCTATGGAAGAAGAATTAAATCAGTTCAAACGATGTAAAGTATGGACACTTGTTCCAAAACCCAAAGACAAAAATGTCATTGGAACAAAGTGGGTGTATAGAAACAAGCTGGATGAAGAAGGAACAATCATAAAGAACAAAGCCAGACTTGTAGCTAAAGGGTACAGACAAGAGGAAGGCATCGACTTCGATCAGACGTACGCTCCAGTAGCAAGGCTCGAAGCGATCAGACTCTTCCTTGCTTATGCTGCTTTCAAGGGTTTCACCGTATATCAAATGGATGTCAAATCCGCGTTCCTAAACGGAGACATTAAAGAGGAAGTATACGTTGAACAACCCCCAGGTTTTGTTAATCCTGAACATCCCAATCATGTTTATTTATTACAGAAAGCTTTATATGGTTTGAAACAAGCTCCTCGAGCTTGGTATGAGACGTTGTCTAACTTTCTTCTTGAGAACAAGTTCACAAGAGGAAAGATAGATAAAACATTATTTCTTAGGGAAGTAAAAGGCAAGATTTTGCTAGTGCAAATCTATGTCGATGACATCATATTTGGTTCTACGGATGATAACCTCTGCAAAAAGTTTTCTAAACTTATGCAAGGGAAATTTGAAATGAGCAGTATGGGTGAGCTGAAATATTTCTTAGGACTTCAAGTGAAACAGTCTGAAGATGGAATCTTCATTTCTCAGACAAAGTTCACTAAGGAGTTGATTAAGAAATTTGGAATGGAGAATGCAACCTCTATGAGGACTCCAATGAGCTCAGCTACGTCTCTGGACAAGGATGAGAAAGGGAAACCTTTTGATGAAACCAAGTACAGAAGCATAATTGGCTCTTTGCTCTACCTTACTGCCAGTAGACCTGATATAATGTTCTCTACATGTGTTTGTGCTAGATATCAGGTGAACTCTAAGGAATCTCACTACACTGCTGCAAAGCGAATTTTGAGATATCTTAAAGGCACACCAAATCTTGGCTTATGGTACCCAAGAAGTAATGATAGTGAACTAATTGGTTTTTCAGATGCAGACTTTGCAGGTAGCAAAGACGACAGGAAAAACACTTCTGGGACGTGTCAATTCCTCGGAAGGAGACTTATTTCCTGGAATAGCAAGAAGCAGAATTGTGTTGCAATATCAACCGCTGAGTCAGAATACATTTCTGCTGGCAGTTGTTGCGCACAACTTCTCTGGATAAGAAATCAACTTCAAGACTACAACATGAAGTTCAAAGACATTCCAATGTTTTGCGACTCTTCCAGTGCAATTGCTATCGCAAATAATCCAGTCTCTCACAGTCGGACAAAGCACATCGAGATACGATATCACTTTATCCGGGAGCATGTGGAGAAGGGTGACATAAATCTGAGTTATGTCCCCACGGATAAGCAAGTTGCAGACATTTTCACGAAGCCACTGGATGAGACCAAGTTCTCTTTCTTCAAGACGGAACTTGGAATGCTCAACATGGAGTAATGGTCAAGTCAATCAAAACCTTGGCGACAGGAAGTTTTCTTATGACAAGTCATGTCTCGGGACCTGGCAGGATTTCTCGAGACAAGAAGAAGATTTCGAGATAAGGTGATGTCTCGAGACACGGGTAATCTCTCGAGACATCAATGAAGAAAATATCTCCTGAGCTCTCGAGACATAACCGATGTCTCGAGACATAAGTTTTTTTTTAAAAGGAATCCCAAACGTCAGGTACGCGCTAATTCCTCTTTCTAATTTTCTATTTTTCGTAAAATCAAAAAATATATATATAAATACGAAATCGGAAACTTGATGTTCACGCGAATCATCTCCCGAGACCTCCTCGACCTTTCGTCTCCCTCTCGAGCAGTGATCATCCGCGACTCGACTCAGCGTTTCGGCGGTTTTCGGTGGTTCTCGGTGGCTCTTGGTGCTTCATCTCTCTCCGTCGGCATCTCTCCCTCCCTCTTGCTGCTATGGCTCCCTCTCCTCATCCAAAAATTGGAGTCGGCAACGAGGTTATTCGGTCAGGTCTTGCGAGCTTATCCGATGATTTCAAGTCTCTGTTTCGCTTACTGGATGCCGTCGGTCTCACTTTCGTTCTTGAGCATCCTTGCCGGATTTTGTTTGATGAGGTTGAAGAATTCTTCATCAATGTGAAGTCAATCAAGGAAGGAAGTATGTTGATCTCTTTCGTTAAGGGTATCAAAATCAAAGTCTCTCCAGAGACTCTTGCTAAGTATTTGCAGTTGTCTGAAGTGGAAGCTGAAGAAGAGCTAGTTGACAATGATTGGTTGACTACAACAAGGTTCTGTGGTCTTGATTCAGATTTTTCTACAGTTAAAAGGAATAAGTTGAATGCTGTGGGGAAGCTCCTGCTGGACATTATCTCAAAGGCACTATTCTGCAAGACAGGCTCTCAAGGACATGTGTCTGAAGAGATGTTTCTGTTGATGATTGGCATTGTTACTGGAAAGAAGAGAGATTGGGCCTCAATCTTATTCTCAAATATCAAAGCTTGCATAAATTCTCCTAACTTTGCCCGGATCATCTCACTGTTTCTAAATCAGTTTAACCCTGCCATTTTTAACATGTCCAAAGGTACAGTTATCCATCACCTTAAGAAGATCGATGTCAACTCCTTGCAGAGATGGGACATTCGAATCAAGAAGCCGGAAATGGCTGGTGCTCCTTCTGAGGGGGAGACTCTTAAATCAGCAGTTGCAAGAGAAGCAGAAACTCCAGCTCCTTCTTCTGAAGATCAAGCACCCTTCGTAACATCATTTCCACTTTCATCTCGGACTCGCTCTAAAGCTTCAGGTCGAGCCAAGCTTTCAACCCGTTCAAAAGCCAAAGGTCAATCCTCATCAGCTCCAACAGAATCCATTCCAGTATCTGAAGAGCACAGTCCCAGTGGCCAACAGGCAGGGTCTGGTGCTGATTTTGTTTTTGACATAGAAGATGATGATGATTCCGTTCATGAATCATCACCTCCCCTAGTACATGTTGAGGGGGAGTCAGTGTTAGATACAACCAAGAATGCTCCAGCTGAGCTAGGTTGTGATGAAAAAGATAATGTGGCTCATTCTTTTGAGATTGAAGAAATTCCTGATGATGCTCCTGTTGTTGCCCCTGCTTCTTCTCATCTTTCCCCTCCAATTCCTGATGCAGATTCTCTTCTAGGAAAGATTGAAGCACTGCTCAAGAAGCAGAGTGCACAGTTTGAAAATTCTTTGACAACTGTTCACAGGAAGATTGCCTCAGTTGAAAGTGAACTAGGCAGAGAGTTAGCTAAGATAAAATCCAATTATGAAAATCTCTCTGATTTGATGAGCCTAGGGAGCAAGCAAATTGATCATGCAACTGAAGGTGTAGGCACAGTGTTGGCTCAGACTATTATACTGACAAAGCTTCAAGAATCAGTGTCTGACAAGGCTGAAGCCAATACATTCAAAATTGTTGATGAAGTCGGAAAGTTCAAAGATGATACTCTCCAAACCCTATCTGTAGAAGTCAGAAAGGGGGAGGACATTATCATGGATAGAATGACAGATCTAGTGGAAAGCTCTGTGTCAGCTATTCAAAGTTCTTGGAAATCTCAGTTTGATCAGTTCTCCTCTCGTGTGCAGAAGCAAATTGCTGACGTTAATGCTTATTCTTTCAAAACAGCAACGTGGCTTCATAATCAAATATTTCCTGAATTGGAAGTTGATCCAGATGTTCCTGTTCCTCAGTTTTCTCCAAGGCCAGAAGAACTAATTGGGAAGGCTCCTATAGTTGAAGAACAATCAGATAGAGCTGGGACCAAAAGAAAAAGAAAATTTGGTGAAGGTTCTTCTGCCAGTCGATCAGTTCCTAGTTCTAGCTCAGCAGATCATAGCAAAGCTAAGGCTGAGAAAAGTTTTCCAGAAATCTGGAGCCCAGTCTCAAAAGACATTATTCTTGAAACCTATAAGTTAGTTCATGAAGGTAAAATGAATAGATCTGAATGCTACAGCTCTCAAGAATGGGAAAAACATGAGACAGCTCAAAGGAAGCGAAGGATTCATTTCAGAGCTTTTGGTTATAATAATGCTGATGCTCCGGAACCCCCTCCGTTTTACCATCCCAAGCCTCATGCCTTTTTCTCCAGACAAGAAGAAAAGAGGAAAAGGAGTCTTGAAGGATGATGATGATGATGCTGACAAGACATATTTTGTTTTCATTCTGATTTAGTGAACATCAAGTCTTCTGAACAATTCAATTTAGATATATATATATATATATATATTTGATGTTTTGATGTTCTTTACTTTTTCATTTCTATATCTTTGTGTAGTGTAGCATATTTATTCTTTAACTGCTGTAATTCAACTTAGTGTACAGAGTTCTGACTTCTACAAATAGGGGGAGATTGTTGGAAATTGCATTCACAATTACCTTGATTTGTGAGAAGTCACCCTTAAACTAAGATTGAATTGCTTTTGTATTTGATATGCTTTTCTAGTATTGTCTTGCAGATTATCATGGCTAAGTGTAAGCCAATGTCAGGTCACAATGGGTCTGCAAACATAGTTTCATAAAATGTAATCCCTCATTATATGAAACATGGTGATGACTCATGTGTGATCTCACTATTGGGGTACACTTCTTTTTCAAGACTATTGAAGACTTTGGAGTGCGGCTGCAGCATGTGTTCAAGAGAAGAAAAGAAATTTTTGTAAAACAAATTTTTCCTAAGGATATGTCTCGAGAGATCAGACATGTCTCGAGAGATCGTGGTTGTCTCGAGAGATCTTACGTCTGAAATCTTTGCAATGTCTCGAGAGATCATCGAGTTCTCGAGACATCCCTTTCCTGCTCTCTCTGTTTCATGTCTCGAGAGATCCCTTATGTCTCGAGAGATCCCTTATGTCTCGAGACTTCTGTCCGTAAATTTCTGTTTCGTTTTCTCTGTTCTGGACGGATCGTAAACACTCCTTCTCGTTTCTAACGGCTATATGGAGCGCTTTTAAGGCTGATTAATCTTTGAATTGCTCCTCTCCATATATATAGGATTGTTTTTGGATTATAAAACGTTTTTTTTTCCAGAATCGTTCTAACCCTAATCCCTCTCCCGATCAAAAAGAACGAGAAAAGCGCCGCTCGCCGTCGTCTACATTTGGAGATCGTTCTACTCTTTGGAGTTGCCGATTTCTATCAAGAAGGATTCGATTGATCCATGCTCAGGTTCTGCAATCTCTATTGGATCGTTTCGAATTGCCAAAGACAGATTTGAAGGATCGTTGTTCTTCCTCATCGTTCTCAAAAGCCATTCAAGAAGAAGGAAGAAAACGCCTCTGTTATTCAGATCTGGTTTAGTTTTGTTCAAACCGTTTTCAATCTGTTGTAGGAGTTGTTATCTCCGAGTTGTAGGAGAGGTTGTTCTCCGAGTTGTAGGAGAAATTTTTCTCCGAGTTGTAAGAGAGGTTCTCTCTGAGTTTGTAGGAGTTTGACTCCGAGACTGTAGGATCTTTCTGATCCGAGATTTAGTGAGTAGTCAAGTCTAGCTGTGGTGCTAGATTGGCGAGGCCGGCAGTGGAGTACCCAAGTACGGGGAACCACTATAAATTCCTGGTGTTATCTGTGGCTGTGATTTATTTTGTGTGCTGTGCTTTACGCTTATTTTTTAATTCCGCAAAAGACGTAGAGATCACCTATTCACCCCCCTCTAGGTGATTTAGGTAGGCAACTAGATACTTCAGATGTGGTCTTTCATCCTCGCAAACCGAGCCCATGCTTGTCGTCATCCCGTGGAGCTCATCCTGCTGCAAATTCTGTCGATGCTCCACCATCGCGACGCGCTATTCCAGCTCGTTGATCGTGTAGAATCTAGATTCTGCGTCGATCAGCCGATACTCGAACTTTTCTGTCCTCGCAACTCGCACCTCCAATGCGACAAGCCTGCGAGTAGGCTTGCATATTGCCAGCTTGTCGAATTTCGTCTCGAGATCAAGATAGGCCAAAAGGACCTTCTCTTAATACTCGCACAAAGAAAGGCTGATTGCGTCAATCAGCATGCCTCCCAGAGTCAAAGCGCGGCCTGTCAAAACATTCAAATAGTAGGTGATAATCCAGGTTAGGAAATGACAACTGCTTCAAAAAATTGAAGGCATACCAGTGCGCGGAGTCCGAGGCCTCACGTCATACTGAGGAAGAGAATGCTCTCGACGAGGAGACTCATGCCGAGGAGAGGGGCTGCGTTGGGAGTAAACTCATTGGCCTATCAACGTACCCCCACAGCGCGCCCTATCTGAAGAGTCGGGTTGCAGGTGTGAGGTTCCAGCTCGCCAGGTGTGATCGTCCGCAGGCGGATCCGCGGGAGCCTTCCCGCGAGAATCTGATCCTCGTGCACCCCCGAGGGAAGAAGGTCCGAGCGGTTGAGACCTTTCGTTCCTCCCACCAATCGTGAATGACAGGGTGGCAGTGTTCGGGTAGGCGACCATGAAGGGGCGGACGTCGTTAGTAAGTGGAGGCGACCGTGGTAGGTTGCTCGCCAGCGGTGGAAGAGTGTTGCTCGCCAGTGGGAATCGTGAGTTGCCAGCAGAAGGGGACGATCCATCGGGCGACCTCGATAATGAGGAGCCCACCCCAAAGCGGACTCTCCCGCTGCTCAAGTTGATCCGCATCGAGAGACCAACCCTGAACCTTGGCGTGCTCACTGCAGAGAGCGGTGGGACCGAGCGAAGAGGGGTGACATCCAGGGGAGTGCCGCCCAGCGGAGGAGGCAAGCTCGCCTCGCTTGGAGTTTCTATTGGCGTTGGTCCTACGAGAAAAGGTAGTGTCAGATGAATATATCGGGGTTTAAAGCAAATCAAGATCAAAGGTGTTTTTTAAACCTCGTAAGGCATTCTCGACATTGTTACCCTGCAACGAGGTAGCTTCAGTGGTGTCATCTCGCTAAGAAGCGAGATTCTATTGATCCGAAGACGGAGGCGCGTTCAGCTCCTCGACAGCATTTGCCGACGGTGATGCAAGACCAATAGTATCGGGAGCGAGTTTCCTGATATCCTCGTCCATATCCATTTGGTCCAGCATTTCTCGAGTAGTCGTAGGGACCACATGGTCACCAACGGACGGTGGGACATTGTCAGCAGGAGCGAGCACGTCGGCCCTCTCTTAGACGATCTTCTTCCTCTTCGTTCTCTTATGATCAACGGTGTTGTCTTCCGGGCAAGGACGTTTTGACGAACAAAGATTCAGAATCTTCTGCAAAGCGAGTTGGTTAGCCTCGAGTTCTTCAGGAGTCACAGACATCTTGTTCGAGTTCATAATGGACAGTTTGCAGCAACCCCCTACTATTTATAGATAGCGGAGAGCGGCCATTAAGACAAGCCGAGTATGCCAGTTACACGCCATAGCCCCTCGCCGATAAAGGGTTAGATATTTCTTTCCAATCTCTGTTATAGCTCGCAAAGAGTGGAGATTGTGTACAACTCATATATCATGGAGGGTGGAGTCCATTCAAGTCACATAGGCAGAAGTCAAAGTCAATGGTCAAGACAAGGTCAACCAGCAGGAGCATCTGATATGCGAGATCCCTCCATATGCAAGTATGTAACACCCCACCTTAGTTTTACCACAAATCAGCAGTCCGGCCGGGCCCCGTGATAAGAAGCAAACTAAGAAACGACAATAAAAATTGGTACATATCTGGTAAAAATTAAAAGTGCTAAAGAGTACTTACAGCGGAAATAATAAAAGAGACTAAGGGTAAATGTGTACCTCAAAATCTGTTTTCACAGAGCCACTAAAAATGAAAGTGCCCAAATACTTGAAATACTGAAATCTTAAACATAGTCTGATACAAGAACCGTTAGCGAGATTCCGATACAAATCCCAAACTCCGAACAGAACTATAAGAACAACTACATCATGTAAACGAACTAAAAGAAGGGCAAACTGCAAGCAAGCTCATCCTAGGCGCAACACCCCACCTGTGACTCCTGTAATGAGAAGCCCAAAAAAATAGGTCAGCCCAACTGAAGAGTAAGAAAGACCATTCTTCTCAGTGACACTAAAAATAATTTAATAAGAATATGATTTCTGATTTTACGCTTTTGAAAATGATACCGTTATTCTACAAAAATAAACTATTTATACAAAGTTATAATATGCATACATTTCTATAAAACACTTAACATAAATGTCTATTCTAGTTTGTAAGTATCCTAAACATAATTATTCAGGCTCCAAAAGAAAGGTTAACTATAATACCATTTCTAAATTTCGTCGTATGCTGAGTGATGTTTGTCTAGTAATTATTCTTCTTAAAATTTTATGCTGAGAAACTGTTTATGCGCATTCTAATGATTTGAGTCTCATCTAGCGAACACAGAGGTCCTAATGTCTAACAAACATAGACTCGCATCTTCTGAATTTCTAATTGGAGAAAACGTCTCCCTGCATTTGAGGCTCATAGGGTCTACTACGCCCCATGAGTAAGATAGTGCGCCTCTATCTTTCACGATGGAGAGAGTCTCAATCATGCCTCCTAACTATCTTCCTTTACCAGTTGGAATTTCTTTAAAAATTTTAGACTAACTAATCATATGTCGTAGTTCACTAACGTGTTGAGCATTAATGTCTACATATACGTGGTTGTACACTATTATAAATATCTCCTTCTCTATAAGGAATACAAACTATGCATATAATTATCTGGTATGTCTAACCAAAAAGAATAGAATTTCTTACTGTAGTATTGCGGCGTTCGTACACCAGACGCGGCGGCATGGTTCCTGTTAAATCGCCTCGCGAACGCTTGATTCCTTCTCCGATTTACGCGGACTCAAACCCTAAATTTGGGGATCACATACTCCATAGTTAAATTTATTTCCCCACTTACAAGATTTGTGATGCAAAATAGAACATTTTAGATGAACCCTAAAGCGTCATCGAATTATAAGACTATGGATCACTCAACGCTACACCTTGAGGGAAATAACATTAAAAGGAACTTCACCTTGCTGGAGGATGAAAGGGGAAACCCCAAACGACAGTCCAGTGAACAAGAATCCAACCCCGTGGCTGTCCTGAGAGGTGCTCGACGGTTAATCGCACGGAACAAGGAGACGAGAAGATCTCTCTAGTTGAGACTTCACGATGAGAATGCTGGATCTGGAGGGGAAGGTCGGGGCTGGAGACGCTCAGCGAGGAGGCTAGGGTTCGCTGTCGTACCCCACGAACGCAGAAAGCAACAGGGCGACATTGAGTTCTCGCTCGTCTGCCAGGAACGAGAGCGTGGGGAGGGAGCGTCTGCGAGAGGAAGCGGCTCTGCGAGAGGAAGCGGCTCTGCGAGAGGAACTGATTGGCGGTTTCGTAAAACTGAAGGGAGCGTTACTTGCCTACGCCTTTTATCGCGCCTCAACGTCGGTTACGGAACAACAGATGCGTGGTCTACGATTTCTACTTAAATTGTCTGTATTCTAATGAGGGGAAAAATATAAGGCAGAATTTCTTAAGAGAGGAACAACTAAACCTCTAAATTCGTAATACGATATTGCCAAATCTTAATAACTGCTACTTCCACGCGCTACAGTCTCGCATAACTAATAAAACACGTCACATAAACTTCCAATTATTTTGTTCAATAACTTATTAATGCGCAACCACTGATCGTAACAAAATTGTACCTCGACTTGACGTGGGCTCGCTCAGCCTTGCTCGAGACCCGACTCTGCAGTTAAATTTGTTTGGCGAATTAATTTAAGGGTGTTACAGAGTATGCAAGTATCTTCTTTCATACTCGCCAGGTAAGTGACGTCGGCGACATCTCGCCAAATATGCGAGATCCCTCCATACTCGCGAGTATGCGAGTTTCTTTTATTATCGTCATAGTCGTCAGGTCGGCATAGGCAACCTCACAGGGGTCGGGTATAGTCTCCTACATACCCCCTAGGATTTGTCTATAAATAGGCCCTCAGGGGTACCAGGAAAAGCATCTCTTCATGACCTCTTTGACACCTCTTCTAGCATAACTTTTGGGAGACAACCAGTGTTCTCTTGAAATCTTGACTCCCATCCCCTGCTAGCGATATACTCATAAAGAGCTGCTTTCCCCGTACCAAGCTCAGTCACTTGTGGTTGTGGAGGGGAAATTTTTCACAAACTTCCAGGTACGTGGCGGAACCTCCCTGCTGAAGCGTCCTGAGGTCTTTTTGTAGTCCATTTTCCCTCTTCTTAGCTCTAGCCTTCGGCTCCAAGTAGTCGGGCAGCAGGATAAGTAACCTCAGATTGTCTTTTAATTCGAACAATTGGAGCTAGGAATTTCCTGGCTTCAACAGTTCATTTGTCACATATGCATTATTTCATTTCAAATTTATCATTATCATTCAACTCAAAAATGTAGTCATGAACCCTTTTCGGTGTTAATTTTTCAAGATCTTTTGTTTAACAACTTTTTTTTATTAATTGTTCATTGTTTCATTGCCATTATCAACTTCAAATATTTATAATTTGTGAGTGTGATGGACTTTCTTATAGTTTTATTCAATCATGCTAAGGTCAAATTCACGTTCAATAGTGTCAACATGAACATCAGCTACTCATTATTGTTGCAATCCCAGTCCGATTAAACTAATGAATGATCAAGCAAGGAAAAAAGCAACCATGAGGATCGACCAAGGAAAAAATGGGGACAAAAAAAAGTAAATTTTGATCTCATGGAGATCAAGAATGATTTCTTGATTCTCCAAAGACGGCATCTCCATCCCAGGGATGTCTCCTGTATTGATCACCGGCAGATACGGCTTCTCCGAGCCGCCGGATTACTTTGATCTCCGGCCGCTGCTAACCTGCCCTAGACCTTGCCTCGCAGCTCTGAATGGCTCTTTCAGTCTTTCTTCCTGCTGCCTTCCTTTGGATGATTCCTTTTGCCCAATTCCCTGCAGCGTAACGCTTATGTGATGCGCAGTAAGTTATTTCCTTCATCTCTATCCATCTTAGAAACTCCTGCCGCCTTCAATGATCTCAAATTTGGATCCCCCGGCGATGTACTAAAGCTGCTGTTGTTCAGTCCATATAGCCCGTGTTCTTCTCCGATTCTCCGTCCATTAACTGTGTCAAACACCTTCCGGACATACGGAATTGCTGCGCGGAAGCTCCATCTCCTGTTAACGAAGCGGTTTTTTTCCACTAACCAGGCGCAATTTCCACCGGGAAGAATCTTAGGTATTGGAAGAGCTGTCATTTCCAGGTGCGCCATCTCTTCGGAGAAGAAACCAGATACCTTGTTGGATAATTGTTCTTCTCTGCATGAAATTTTGACGAAATATGGAAATATATGCCCAGAAATCACCCGTGGTTTGTGGCGTATTTCCGCATTGCTTCCCGGAGATTTCCCAGAGATGTTAACTAGGTTGGAATCAGGCGTCTATTCTATGTCAGCGGTGAGATTCTTATGGATTTTGTTTAGGTGGGCGCCTAAACAAATTAGAAATTTTCACCATTTTCCAAGGTCCCATGAGATAATGATCTCCATGCTTATTCGATCTCGGATGCTTGCAGAAGCTGAATCTTTGATTTTGTGGTCATCAGACCCCAATGGCATATTTTCAAACCCCGGTGAGATTTTTAGTCTCATCATTCAAGGTTATGCTGAAAATTTCCTATTTCGTAACGCGATTTCTCTGTATAACCGGGCGAGAAATCAAGGATTTAAGCTCTCATGCTCATGTTATCAAGCTCTGCTGAATCAACTAGTTGACATGGAGAATTCTGAATTGGCATTAGAAGTCTACATGGACATGATTGAATCTGAATTAGGGTTTTGTGCAGATGATCGATTCATCAATTTTATCGTGGAATCCCTGGGAAAGATTGGTAAGACTATTGAAGCCCTAAATATCCTCAGGCAAGCTAGGACTGCTGGTGTTAAAGCAAGCCCGTCCGCCATTGATGCAGTCGTTCAAGCATTCTGTTCAAAAAAGGATTTTGAAGATATCTTGAATCTTATCAAAGAATGGGAGCACATTCCTTCAACTTTCGTAGGTAACAGAGTAGTTTCTTCGATCTGCAAAATGTTCGGTAGCGACTATGCTCGGTTCTTTACCGAAGAACTGAAGTCCCTAGGCTTTAATTTCGATGATGTTACCTTTGGTGTTCTTATTGTTCAATGTTGTAAAGAGGGGAAGTTAAGAGATGCCTTCATTTACTTATCTGAAAGTTATTCTCGTGGGATAAAGCTGGATGTGCATACTTATAATGCGCTCATCAGTGGGGGTTTTAAGGCGGGAATGTGCAATGCAGCAACTGAGATTTTTCATGAGATGGTTGACAGGGGTATCTTACTGGATCCATCTACCTACAAAATCCTTCTTGCTGGATATTGCGAGTATAGAAAGTTTGATGAGATAAAGACGTTTTTTGATGAGAGAGCAGACTCTTGTTTCATCTCCTTGGTTCCAGGGGAGGATCCTATTTCTAAGGCCTTTAGGGTTCTTGGTCTTGATTGTGTAGGGGTCAAGGTTAAGAGGGATAATGATGTTAGATTTCCAAAAGCTGAATTCTTTGATTGTCTTGGCAATGGACTTTATATAGAAACAAACAATTATGAATATGACAGTGTTCTTGAGAAGATCCTAGTTGCCGCAATGAATCCAGATTTGGATTCTTCGTTGTCTAATGAATGCAGACTGGGAAATTTAGATAGAGCACTCATGGTGAAAAATGAGGTTATTCAGTGGGGGCTTGAACTTTTTCCAGAGACTTGCTCTCAGTTTTTGAAACTCATGTGTTCATCGTCTTCTCATGCGAAGGAGACCATCTCTTTACTCAATGAGAAACCAGAATTATGGGATCAGCTGGATTCTGATATTCTTAATCTAATTGTGCAATCCTTAAGCACGAATGGGTTGGTGCTCGGTGCAAAATCGGTTCTTGATAGATTGTTGAAAAGAGGCTTAATGATCGATAATGCTACTCACAATGCTATGATTTTGGGGTTTTATAAAGAGAAAAATCTTCAAGGAGTTAAGGATTATGTGGAATTATTAGAGGGAATTGCATACTCACCATGCTCCAAGAACGTCGAGATTCTTGCGAGCTGTCTGTGCAAGTCGGGAATGGTAGAAGAAATGCTCTTGTTTTTCGATAGCATGACCGAGAAGTATCATGACCTGGTGCCAACAATTTTCGCTGTGATTCTGAGGGAGTTCAGCTTGGCAAAACTTTCGAGCATCGGTAACATATTTCTCGAGGAAGTTTTTAGGAAGACTCAAGTTTTGGACTTCGAGTTCCTTGTAAATTGTATAGAAACCACATGTCGAGAATCATATCAATTCTTATTGCATTTTTTAGTGAGCTCAGGAAGAACTGAAGAAACTTTATTTTTAAAGCAGCATGTTCTGAGCAGAAGGGCGGGCCAGGCTAACTTTGTTTACCGCATACTGCTGAACGAATTCTGCGCGACCAGAAAGCTAAAGGAAGCAGGTTTTCACTTGCAAGAAATGTTAGCTAATGGAATGTTGCCTGATGATAAAAATTTAAATGCCCTTGTTCAAGAATTCTGCCGGCAGAATCATCCAAAGAAGGCACTCGAGATTTTGGGAAAGATGTTACGAAGTCGTGTTCACCTTTCGATCTCTGGATATCGCTCCCTTGTTCGCCAATTGTGCGCTCACGGACTATTGAATGGTGCCTTGAATCTTCAAAAGTTGATTCAGGGTAAAAGTGTTTCAAGCTCATTGATCTTTCAGAATATTTTGATCTTCTCTCTATTCCAGACAAAAAATAGTTTACTTGTTGATGCCTTGTTAGAAAACATGAAAATGTCACATTTACTTGGAGACAGCACCACTTATAATATCCTTGTTTATGGATACCACAAGTGTGGAATTGTGTCCAAATCAGTTGACTTCTTTTATGATATGATCTACCTCGGGATGAGACCAAATATTCGAAGTTTTAGAACCATAATTTGTCATCTTTGCCGGCAGGGGGAACTTCAAAAAGCAATTGAACTGAGTAATACGATGGTCAGTCATGGATGGAAGCATGATTCTCGTATTCAAAACTCCCTTGCCATGGGCCTCATTTCTCGCATGCATCTACCCGAAGCGATTTTTCTTCTTCGCCGATTGGAGGAGCGGGATTTGATCTCTGAACATGTCTGCTACGACCCTTTAATCAAAGAGTTGTGTGTGCAAGGGGAAGTAAAGAAGGCAGTTCATCTGTTAAACTCAATGTTGAAGAAGGGCAGTCTCCCAAGTCAATTCAGTTACATTTCAGTAATCCATGTGCTTTGCATTCATAAATCCTTCGACAAGGCACTTGATTTTCACGAGGAAATGCTTCGAAAGGGCTTCGAGCCAAGTGAGGATTCGAGCTATATTCTAACACGTGGTTTGATCGAGTGTGGCAGAATTGATGATGCTAGAAAGATTTTAGGTTCGATGATTCGATTTGGTGTAGTTCCCTCTGGCGGCATGTATAATCATGTAATTAGATCGTATTATTCCGAAAACAATATGGAGAAGGCTTCAGAGGTTCTGATGGAAATGCAGAGAGTAGGACATGTCCCTAATTTTGATACTCATTGGTCTCTTATAAGAAACTTAAGTAGCACAACAGGAAAGGAGGATCACAGGAAGGGTTTTCTCTCTAGTCTTCTTTCCGGCGATAGACTTTCAGTACAGAAGAGGAAGGGCAGACCTGTTTCCGCCTTTTAAACAGTTTTACGCACAGCCATATTCGTTCGCCCAGACAGATTTCCCTGCGGGTGCGCTCATCGGCAAGCTGAGAAACAAGTCACTTTGGTGTCGGACTAGAGGTAATGAACTTCGGTGTATCGAAGTGGCTTTTCAGTTTTTCTTAATAAGGAGTTTGTGATAGATATCACTTTTAGCTGGATAATCTATTCTTATTTAGGCTCTGCTTGGGAGAGCGGTGGCTGCCGGGGAACGCGTTGGTGAAAAATACAGATAGTGTTTGTGTAGCTGCGGTTATAAACCGTTTCCCCCCAAAATGATATTTTGGGCTAAACTGACACCATAGTCATCCAGAATCCAGATGTGGTTGGGCGGGTTGCTGAAAGTCGAACCTTAAAAATGGTGTTTGTGCCAGAGAAGATGTCTTGAGAGCTCCAATTGCAGGTAAAAGTCACCACTCTGTTTACTACCTTAATTTTTAGACTGCTACCACTGAAACTTCACAATTGTCCTAAACAGAGCTAATAAGATTTGTATATTTCTTTGGGGTAAGCAGCACATTGAAATCAATACTGCCAATTATTTTTGCTTTTAATTTTATCGAGTGACAAGTACGGGGCTCCGCCCCTACGACCAGCCGCGGCAGTATCTTAATCGCGACAGTGCATAGGGGCCCCCCAGTGCCGAAGCGATAGTACTCCAGCCATGACATTGCCCGGAGCGACGGCGCTCCCGCCGCTCGCAGAATTATATTAATTTTATGAATATAAATAGAAATGTTTATATTAATATAAATATTACTCGCTCTCCTCTCCCTCTTTCTCCACTCTCTCCCACCGTGTCCTCTCCGTCTCTCTCCACTTCCTCCCTCCTTGCCCTCTATCCTCTCTCTCTCTCATCATGACTTTCACTCCTCTTTTTTGAAATAATATTTTTTTATTGAAAGGGTAGTTTGGAAAGTCCTGATGTTTAACCAAAGAGATCTTTTCCATTTTAATACAGTATAGATGTTCATTCTGATTTTTTTTCCTTCACCCTTGTGGTGGGACCCTTCTCCGAACCCTTGCCGCGCCGTGGTGCTTTGTGCACCGGGCTGCCCTTTTTTCTGGGTTTTTTAGCTTTCGAAATGCCGAACTTGTCTCTTTTTCATTTACAATTTCGAGAAATTGTACTGCAAAGGACATGATTTTTTTTCGCCTTGGATGCTGAAAGTTCTCCATCTGTTTTGTTTATTCAGAGTTTGGAATAATAACGAAAAACTCGCCTCCGTCTTTCAAAATTTTCAAAATCTCGTATCCGAGTTTATGTTGTCGACATACATTTACAAAAGAAACCATGAAAGACCCCTCCATGAGTGTTTTCTTGTTCATTATGTTAATAACAATATAAACTTAGAGGGGAGGTTTTGGTAATTTTGAAAGATAAAGGGATGCCTCTATAATTATACAAAATTCCTTCAGAGTTTTAAATCAAGTTAAGCCCATGATGGCTAACTTAAAAATCATTTTAAATCTTATTTTTCAGACATCAGGAGAAGAAATGAGCGCATAAAAGTTCTTCTATGGATCCGTTTGGCATGGTGGTGACGGTCGTGAACGTCGAGGTTACGAACCGGCGTTCGTGAACGCCCGAACTCACCTCAGAAAGTTCATCCATTTTTATGTTCAAACTTATTATTTTTTTCTTTGTGAACACATATTTCATGACGGGGGTGTTTTGGTCCAAACTCACCGGAGCAAAAATGCCGCGCCAAATGGATAACGGTTCGTAACCGCGCGTTCACGACCGCCACCACGGTGCCAAACGAATCCTATATCTGTTTTATCAAAGCACCACCCTCAGGTAAATGCTCTTCTTCATTAAACTCTATAACTTGCACTCTCTCTCTCTCTCCCCTCTTCTTCTTTTAAGAAGTCCTACATTAAAGAGTCTTGGCGCACCGGTTGAGGTGTTGCTGTGTGACCTTGAGGTCACGGGTTCGAGTCCTGGAAGCAGCCTCTTGCAAAAATGCAAGGTAAGGATTGCGTACATTTCACCCTTGTGGTGGGACCCTTCCCCGGACACTCGCTGCGCGGGGATGCCTTTGTTCACCGGCCTGCCCTTTTTTTATAGCATTAAAGAGAGAACAATTGAAGAGCTCTTATAGAAGCAGGTAGTGATGTGATCAAGTCGAGGTTGAGTCGCAACTAACTCGAGATCGATTTGAAATTTTTATTTATTATGTCTATGTTAAAGCCCAAAGGTGAAAGACTCGTAGAAATGGCTCTGTGTATATTTTTTCTCTCTTGTATTTAGTCTCACATCTCCAATTGTATAATCCCCCCCCCCCTCCTCTATTCCATAGAAAGGAAAAAAATGGTGAAGGTCGAAGGTGCAAGACAACCTATGTTGCACCGACACTTTAAAATGCGTAGCGTGTCGGTGTCAGACTCTTCGACACGTATCGGACTCCGACACTCTCCAACACTTCAGAACACTATAAATGCCACTATGTGTGATGTATTATTTTTAAAATTTCGATACTATAGTGAACAATGACTCAATGAAGATTTTTTTTGAATTTCTCCATACAAGGATAGTGAAATCATTGAAGAAACCAAAAAATGTTTTAGGAAGTACTTTCCTAACATTGAGGATCGCATCAAGGTGAATTTTAGAGTACGCAATTTTTGCTTATATAAATGGAGAATTTGATTCAGTTCATAGTAGATTTTCGACGGATCCTAAGGCTTGGTGGGTTATTCATGGTGCAAGTGCATTTATACTACAAAGTTTAGCAATAAAGCTTCTTGCACAACCATCTTCTTCATCATGTGCCGAGAGGAATTGGAGTACATACTCCTTCATAATTATAAAAAATAAATATTTAATATACGTGTCCCAACGTGTCAGAATATGATATTTTTTTAGAATTGACGAGTCACGTGTCGCGTGTCGGTGCAACATAGAGGTCGGCGAAGATCCCAGGGAGAATGTAGATTCGCCGCTAGACCGCCGATCGCTCCCTGGGTAAAGGACCTGCAAGAAGGAGAAGGAAGATTTCATGGAAGGAGATCATTCATCATTAAAGGCTCTAGGAAGCGCTAGGGAGAACTGAGACCGTCGATTTTCTGCTCTAGGAATTGCATGCAGTGGCAGACGCATGATTTTTCTGTGTAGGCGGGTACTAATTTATTCGAAAAAATTTAATTGATAAGTACAGAAAAAGTATGTTTATGTTATATTAATATCACATTCTTTATGTTGTCCTTATTTTGTAATATTTTTTTACAATGTTTAAATATTGAAAAAATATGTCTATTGATGGGGTTCCCTCAAAATAGGTCCGATCGATCCAAAGATCATTTAAGCACAAATCATCAAAGATCCGCGCAGGCAAAAGCGTGCCCCGACCGCGCGCATCCACCCGCAATCCCGGCCGCGCGCGCTCGCGCGCGGTCCTGGGCACTCGTGCCTGCGCACGGCCATGGGAGCGTGTGCGCCCAGGCCTGGCCGAGCGCACCCACGCACACGGCCCTGGGAGTGCGCGCCCGCGCGCAGCCTTGGCCGCGTGTTCCCGCACGCGACATCGGGCGACCATTTGGCCGCCCGATCAGGGCCACAGCCCCCGCCGGGGGCGGCCCCCCCTCTCGCCCAGGTCGGGCGGCCGTTCGACCAACCGATCTAGGCCGCCACCCCCGCCGGGGGCGGCCTCCCTCTCGCCCTGGTCGGGCGGCCGTTCGGCCGCCCGATCTAGGCCTCCACCCCCGCCGGGGGCGGCCTCCCTCTCGCCCAGGTCGAGCGGCCATTTGGCCGCCCGATTTAGGTCGCCGCCCCCGCCAGGGGCGGCCTCCCTCTCGCCCAGGTCGGACGGCCATTTGGCCGCCCGATCTAGGTCGTCGTCCCTGCCGGGAGCGGCCTCCTGCCCGATCTAGGCCACCGCCCCCGTCGGGGGCGGCCTCCCGCCGGCCGGCCTCCTAGCCACCCTCTGGTCCCTCAATCGTGATCGTCTGATCACTCCACGGTGTTTCCACCCTCCGATCAGAGCGTAACCGCCCGCATAACTACCCTCGTAACCTCCCGTAGTGGGCGGGTGCGAGTATCTGAAATAACTTTGATTTGCGTGCCATATTTCCTATGAAATCGGTCTGCGTTTAGTAATTATGGTGGTTATGACCTGCGATTATCCGCATAACCGCCATAACCACCCTTGGGGCCTATAAATAGACCACAGGTTCCTCTTCTTTTCTCCATTCTATTCTATTTTCTCCTTCTCCCTCCTTCCCTCCTAAGTGCAAAAGAGAGCCTCCTTTAGAGATCTCCCTCATCTTCGAAGCCTCCCTTGAAGATTCTTCAAGAACTTCGAAGATCACTTAGAGTTCTCACACTTCCTTCAAGTTTTCCTTCGTGCAGGATCGCACAGTGGTCATCGCCACCAAGGAGACGTTAGACTCCAGGCCCCGCCAAGCGAATGGTGAAGACGCTCGAACGCTCAGAACACTAAGCTCCAGACTCCCAGGGTGCGCAAAAGACCATCCAGACTCCAGAACGCGATGCTCCCCACTGCGGCCGAAGAAAGCACTTAGCTTCGTGAGCGGTGGTCTGTCACCCTTCGAGCATCTCTCTCTCTCGCCCCCGCTGTAATGAGGCGCGGCCTGTCGCCCTCGATTTCTCAAACAAGCCCTGTAAAGAGCCATCAAATAGTGAAGTTCGGTCGGCACCGTCCCGGTCACGTGATTTTTCATCCCTTTCTGGGGTTTTCCACGCTAAAAGGGTCCTTTTGCCAGTCGTCTCGTTTCTCTGTGACTGTTTGCGCGCTCGTCCGCTCCCGTGCTAAGACGGTCGATTTTAGACCGGTTCAAGGAGCCTCGAGTAGACCGCAATAATTTGGCGCCGTCTGTGGGAATAGGTTTCCCAAAGCTCTAAAATTTCGTAAGACAGTATCCCTTGCCCAGCGATACTCATGATTAGAGACATGGCAAGAAGGTTGAGAACCGTCGGTGAACTCGAAGGGATGAACAATAGCAAAAGATTCAGGCTAGACTCAACAATCACCTTTGGAGAAGAAGACTTGGAGGTAGTGCGGACTCCCCATCAAGACCCATTGGTAATAAAAGCCAGGATCGGAGATCCCTACTACCTCGTTAAAAGAATCCTGATAGATAGCGGAAGTTCGGCTGATATCTTGTCTCTCTCCGCATTACACGACCTCAAATTTATCAAGGAGCATCTCATCCCTGCAGGATAACCGATCTACGACATGGATAACCATCCCATACCAGTCTTAGGATCGATCTCTCTCCAAGTCACGTTGGACGAGCTCCCAAGGCAAGCCACGCGACAAGTTCAGTTTATGATCATAGATTTCATCCCAACCTATAATGTCGTGTTTGGGAGGCCACTCCAGTCAACCTTCAGAGCAATCCCGTCCATTCCACACCTGGCTCTTAAATTCCCGACCACCAACGAGATAGGAGTGGCTCGGGGTAATCAAGGGAAAAGAAGTACGTACCACCTAGAGCAGATTATGGCAAGTCAGGCCGCCACCGTTGACATCGACAATTTCGATCTACGAGATGAAACCACGTTGCAACGAGGAGCCCCCGTTGAAGGACAGGTGGAAATATCCCTCTCTCCCCAAGACCCTTCCCGAGCGGTACAGGTTGGATCTCTCCTTTCCCCAGAAGAGGTAGAGCAATACATGACTCTACTGTGCGCAAACAGAAACATCTTCGCTTGTAGTCCCGAGGACATGCCATGAGTGGACCCCGAAGTAATTTCTCATTCTCTGAATGTCAACCCATCTTGCCGGCTAGTCATCCAGAAGAAATGAAATTTCGCCCCCGAAAGACTACAAGACATCGAAGAGGAAGTGACCAAACTTCTCGAGGCCAAGTTCATCTGCGAGGCCGACTACCCAACATGGCTAGCAAATGTAGTTATGGTAAAGAAAACCTCGGGGAAATGGAGGATGAGCGTCGACTACAACAACCTCAACCATGCCTGCCCGAAGGACAGCTTCCCGCTTCCTAGGATAGACCATCTCGTAGACGCTACAGCTGGTCATGAACTCCTCAGCTTCATGGATGCCTACTCCGGGTACAATCAGATTCGGATGAATCCGATCGACGAAGAGCACACGACCTTCCGAACAGATAAAGGGGTCTATTACTACAAGGTGATGCCCTTCGGCCTCAAGAACGCCGGGGCAACTTACCAAAGATTGATGAACAAAGTGTTCAAGAGCCTAATCGGGAAAACAGTGGAAGTTTATGTCGACGACATGCTAGTAAAGAGCGTCCAACGAAGCAGCCACTTAGAGAACTTGGAGCAGTGCTTCCAACTTCTCCGCCACTACAAAATGCGGCTTAATCCCAGCAAGTGTGCATTCGGCGTTACGGCAGAGAAGTTCCTGGGTTTCCTAGTGACTTATCGAGGAATCGAGGCAAATCCTGAAAAGATAAAAGCTCTAGAAGACATGGCGCCCCCGTGTTCCATCAAGGAAGTTCAACGTTTGAACGGAAGAATCGCCGCACTCTCACGTTTCCTGGCTCGAGCAGGAGACAAGTTCCTCCCCTTCTTCAAAGTTTTGCGGGGAGCGCGCAACTCAGGCTTCTAGTGGACGGATGAATGTTAGACAGCCTTCCAACATCTCAAGCAATACCTGGCCACGCCCCTCCCCTGTCAAAGCCCATTCCCGGAGAAGTTTTGTTCCTGTAGTTGGCGATATCCCCCACGACCCTTAGTGCGGTGCTCGTGAAGGACGAAGGTGGAGTTCAGCGACCAATTTACTACTTCAGCAAGATCCTTACAGACACTGAGACTAGGTACCCAACGACAGATAAAACGGTTTTGGCCCTTGTCTTCTCCGCAAGGAAGCTCTGTGTAAGACCCTCTTTTTTTTGCTTTTAATTCGGGTCTTACCGCCCAGAACCGCCTTCTTGCGGCGACACCATTACACCCAATGGTCGCCGCCACAAGACGCCGATCCTGTCGGCTATTCATCATCATCCAGGCCAACCATAACCATAGTAATTGAAGTATTAAATGAAACAAGTCCACAAAATCACATTATATATTTATCATAATACAAGATTATAACGTCCACGATGAGAAAGAACTAAAAGAATAAGGGCTTACGCCCAGTACATGATCAAAGATAGTGCAACAACACTCTCACTCTACATCTATGCGGAAGCTATCAACTCTGTCTTCAAGCATCTGTAGCTGCTGCTGCGACGACGTGTAGTGTCTGCTCTGCTTCATCCCGTCCTCCTGTACGGGGTCCCACTGCTTCGACACATCATCCCTAAAATGATGAGGCCCACCGACCGCCAGTCTATAAGACTCAGCATATTCCTCACCGCCTTCACCCGCGACTCCTAGGCACCGTGCAGGAGGAGGAAGCGGAGGACATCAAAGGGTAAATCAAAAGCAGGTGACAGTGGCGAGACTAGCAAGTATATAGATACTAAACAAGTAATGAAAACATCTCTACCATAGTAGGAGTATGTATAAAGGCAATAAGTAAAGAGCGGTATAAGTAAAATAGCAGGTATAATAAATAAGAGCGGCTACAAATGTAACCTTAACTTATATGCACACACAAAAGCACATAAGCTAAGGGATCTGATACTAAGGTAAACTCATCGTATAAAGGAGCTCATACTAGTTTATACGATGAGGTCTCTGTTTTTGCAAGAATGCTATGCTATGATATGCAATGCAATGCAATGCAATGGTGCAACTCACGCACACGACTCTGTACATACAGACCTTTAGTTCCCACTTTTCGGTGGTAGCTAACCTCTCGGGCACCTCCCGTCGTGGTCAAACGGTGGCAGAGGAGCGGGCGTCTCCTCACCTAGGTGGGTAAGTCACACTACCAGACCTAGGCCCTAACGTACGTTGTGATACCGGTATCCGGTACTCACGAGCTCTTGCGTACTAAACTGAATTGGCCAGGCAGGGTTTAGGGAATTCGTCCCGTCGGACGCGCAGTAAAACAACCTGGCCCCTAATCAAACCACTAGCACTGTCGAGTCAACGAACTGTTGTCGGTGTGACGACTAAGCCAGAACCGAAGACCCACCACATCTTATGCACAAGCTAACATGTATTAACTCTTACTACCGAGCCTCCAGCTCGCAATTCTAAATCAACATTTATAAAGTAGAGCCTACCGTTCGCAAGACTATACTAGTCTTTATTAAACTATGAGTCTAACGCTCGCAAGACTACACCGGACTTATGTAAACTACGAGTCTACCGCTCGCTAAACTACACCAATCTTTATTTAAACTACGAGTCTACCGTTCGCTAGACTACACCAGTCTTTGTTTAAACTACGAGCCTACCGCTCGATAGACTACACCAGTCTTTATTTAACCTACGAGCCTACCGCTCGCTAGACTACACCAGTCTTTATTTAACCTACGAGCTTACTGCTCGCTAGACTACACCAGTCTTTATTTAAACTACGAGCCTACCGCTCGCTAGACTACACCAGTCTTTATTTAACCTACGAGCCTATCGCTCGCTAGACTACACCAGTCTTTATTTAAACTACGAGCCTACCGCTCGCTAGACTACACCAGTCTTCTTATAAACTACGAGTCTACCGCTCGCTAGACTACACCAGTCTTTATTTAAACTACGAGTCTACCGCTCGCTAGACTACACCAGTCTTCTTATAAACTACGAGCCTACCGCTCGCTAGACTACACCAGTCTTTATTTAACTTACGAGTCTACCGCTCGCTAGACTACATCAGTCTTCTTATAACCCGAGCTTACCGCTCGCAGGACTATCCTAGTCCTTCCTTATAACCCGAGCCTACAGCTCGCAGGACTATCTCAGTCCTTCCTTCATTCCTTCCCAAATTTGGGAGGGAGATTATGTTTCAAGTTCTCCTACTTTACTACTCTTGTCTATTGTTAGTTGATCTTAGAAGCTTGGGGTGAATCCTGGACTTCCCGTGGATTACCCGGTGAAGGGCTCGCAACGGTACTAGGGAATGTGATGGTGACTAAAGCTCAAATCCCCCTTTCCAAGATATTTATTTTATTTAGTTGCTACCCATTCTTGTATGCCCATTTGCTCTCCAATTGCTCTAAAATTCTATGGTGGATTACCATTTGACTCGGGCAGACATGTGTCGGTGATCTATTGATCACCGAACCATGTCATTCCTAGTAACCGACTATTTTCTTGTGTTATCTCTCACTCACAATTTTCACTTCTTGCTAAGTCATCCTTCCCCTCCCCTATTAGGTCCTTGTCAAATTCCTGAATTGATAGTTTTACTAAACGCACCCCATTTTTATTTCCGATGACTGCCCTTGGTGATTAATCCTTCAACCTAATTGGGCATCTGCAATTCTCTTAGAGTTAGCAACTCTAGGGGTGGTGACCATAAGGAAGGGGTCTGAATCTATGTTTTCAGTTTCTATTATTCACAGACCAAGGTGGGATTGAACTAGGTTTGACTCTTAAGACACAACCTTGGTCCTATCAAGTCCTAATGAGTTCTAAGTTCTTACCATAGGTTCACAATGAGTAATGATCTAACAACCTCAAATTCTACATTTCATATTTTTCCAAAGATTATTTAACCAAAATTTCTATTTAACATGAGTGGGGTGCGAATAATGATTTACACTACAAATATCATCTACAGATCTCTATAAATTCTGATAAATTCACAGTAGCATAATATTGGTCTAAAAACCTCATACCCTAAGTTTCACATTTTTCCAAAGATTATTTATCCATATTTACCATTTAATAAGAGTGGGGTGCGAATAAGGATTTACACTACAAGTATCATCTACTGATCTCTATAAATTCTGATAAATTCACAGTAGCATCATATTGGTCTAAAAACCTCAAACCCTAAGTTTTACATTTTTTCCAAAGATTATTTATCCATATTTACCATTTAATAATAGTGGGGTGCGAATAAGGATTTACACTACAAGTATCATCTACAGATCTCTATAAATTCTGATAAATTCACAGTAGCATAATATTGGTCTAAAAACCTCAAACCCTAAGTTTCACATTTTTCCAAAGATTATTTATCCATATTTACCATTTAATACAAATGGTGTGCTAATAAGGTTTTACACAACATCTACCATCTGTAGGTCACAAATAATTCTGATAAAATTTCAATGGCACATTATTGACATAAAAACTTTAGTGCCTAAGTTTCATAATATTCCAAGGAGTATTTATCCATATTTACCATTTAATACAAATGGTGTGCCAATAAGGGTTTACATTACAACTACCATTTATATGAAACTATAAATCACAGGAAAATTACTAGGTAATTATAATGATCTAAAAAGCGCCTATCCAGAATCTCATAATCTTCTTAGTGGATTTTATGCATGTTTGCTAAAAGATAAGGAATTTACAAAAATGCCCTTATGCCATAAAAGCCTATTTTTTCTCCTCCAAAAATTCTACCAATAATCATAGGTGTTCTAAATACTGAAATAATGAGCCACATTCAATTTCTTAATTTTCCATAAAACTATTCTCATTGAATTCATATAAACTTCAAAAGGGCAAAAATGTATTTGGTGCTAACACTAGTATAAAATAAATTTCATAAATTCCCAATAATTCACCAGAGGTCTAACTCAACATTATAGACCTAGGACCAGAGATCTAAAATTTTCTAGATTCAACTACCCATTTTTATTTCATTACTTTGAAAGGGGCTAATTTTGAATTAAAACATAAAACCCTAAAATTTTAACTCCAAAAGAAAATTCTACAACTTCAGAGGATGATGTATTCCATCCACACCAACTCATAACCAGAGTTTCAAGGGCATCTAATGGGGCAAATGGGCCAAAATCACCTTTTTTTCCATTTTTGCTAAATGCACCCCAATTTTCCCTACACCCTTTCAATGCAAATGTTGGATTCACCAATCATGCATTGATCCAATTGGTTCCAAATTTTTACCATAGACTAATATAGGTTAAATAAGCATGACACCCAAACTTGGCGTTATTTGGAGTTATATAACTCTAGTTATTTCATTTATTTAATTTTCCATATTTTGAACAAAACTATAGAAAAATTGCCTCCAAAAATTATGATATTTGAACCTAAGCTAGGTATGAGGCACATGCATGCATAGCCAAAATCTCAAGTCCATCAGACTTATATTCTAGAGTGAGCACACTAATTAATTTCTGGTTCATGTTTTGACCAGTCTCACTAAAATGAGTACCGTGGGACCTACATTTAACCAAATGAGTTGATTTCACTTTCAGATGAAAGTAGACATCTATATCTACATTAGCTGTCTCTGGTCATTTTTCGAGATAAGACCTCTAGAGGCCTTAAAATAATTAAACAAAACTAGTGAAGTAGTGTGACCTATTATTCAAAAACTATATAACATTCCATTAAATTCACTATTCATCACCTTCTTCCTTGAGCCCGAAAATTCAGTTCGCTGGGCTGATTTCAGTCCCTTTTTCCCGGCCACCTGGGTACCCCTTAGGCCGGAAAACACCACCATCTCCATCGTGGATGTGGGGGCTATGAATCCCCGGCGACACCGCCCCCGGCGGCGGCCCGTACGATGATTTGAGCTTGGGCTAAAATGCCCCATTTTTTCGAAAATGAAAGAATGAATCGAGCTCATTCGAGCTCGATCTCAACCCTAGAAGATCTAGGAGGCTAGCACAGGTGGAGAGGGGAAGGAAACTTGCCTCAATCGAGCTTGATGGTGGACTTTTCCCAGAACCACCATGGCCGACCATGCTCCAAGCTCTCTCATGCCGATTCCTCATTTCTCCATCAAATGTCTTGATCCAAAACTTGATTTCAGTTGCTTGGCACCATCTGAAGCTGATGGAGGGATGTATTGGGGGTGAGGTTGGCTCTAAGTGGTGTTGCCATTAAGGGGATTTCAGCCAAGCCTTGGAAGCTCCTCCTTGGCTCCATTTGGCATCAATCTAACAGGAAAATGGATGGCATTCATGATGGCAGCTGGGAGAAGGCATGGGGAGTGTGAATTGAAGCCATGTGGCCTTCATCCCATGAATTCATGGTTGGTTCTTTCCAAAATTTGGGGATTTCTCCTAATTACCCCCTTGCATGGCATCTATTTTTGAAATCTGAGGTTGGCCATGGTAATTATCACCTTAGGCTGCTGGGTGGGCCTTGAGTGAATGCCTTAGCCCATTGGAATAGGCTTGGGCTTTCATTTCTCCTCTTTGGGCTTAGGTTTGACCATTGTTGACTTTGGGGTTGACTTGGTCAAAGTGATGGGTTGACTGGTCCCATATGTTGGTCTTGGATCCCTTGACACCACCCAATGTTGATTGGGTCATGGTGGTGCCCCAATTGGGCCAATTTTGCCAATATGTGTGATTTTGACCAATATTGGGGGAAAGTTGACTTTGGTCAAATTTGACCAATTAATGACCACTAGATGGGGCTTTTGAGTCCATTGTACCCCAACTAGGGTTTGCAATACATTGGTGGGGTTTGATAGTTTATATAGGTGTAGTCAATAATACCTAGAGGGGGGGGGGGTGAATAGGTTTTACTTAATTTCTTTCTATAAACCTAATGTTTCTAGCTGCAGAAAATACAATCACAGAAAACACACAAGGATGTATAGAGGTTCCTCAAGACAGGGTGTCTTGAGTAGTCCTCTTTCCCCCTTCACCTTTCTAACAATGAGTTAGACAAGGCCACAAACTCCAATCTCGGCTCCTCGAGCTTACACCAGAAGTTCCTCAGAACTTCTCAGATCAAGAGTGATCCTACCTCAGGCACAGCAGCCTTACACTCAGGCTCAGCAGCCCTACACCTCAGGCTCAGCAACCCTACAGCTCAGAGTTTTATAACTCCTACCACTCAGAAATCCCACAGATTTCCTACCTCAGACCTATCAAGAAGTCCTACCACTCAAGCTGTCAACACAGCTCTACACACACAGGCTCAACAGCCTTTCACTCAGGCAACAATGCCATACAAAGATATAATAGAGTTTGTTTTGATTACAGAAGATAAAAGAGTTACTCTCAGGTCTTCTGTTTTCCTTCTTTAGATCTGAAAGGCAGCAGCTTCAGATTTGAATCACCTTGATCTTATCCTTCAGCAAAGCAGAAGATCAACTTGCCCTTCTTGAGTGAGTGCAGGAAGAGCTATCTAATCTCCCTAGGAAGATTAACTTCAGCTTCAGAGAATGACTTCAACTGGCTGAAACGAAAATGCTCGATTGCGGCGTGCAGCAAGAACTTTTTAATCGAACAGTTTTTGTTGTTGTGCCCTAGCTTCTTCTTTTATACCTTCAGAAGACTTCAACGGCTATTTCGATCCTCCTGACACGGTATGGGGTGGATTGGAGTTGCTTTTCCCTTTTATTTGTCGTTTGCGCCAAAAGAAGATCTCGTCTGCACATTTGGATCTATCTCAGCGGTTGGGCTGAGACAGCTTTCAGTCTCAGCAGCAGCTCCAGTCCCCTTCTCACCGGTTGTTCCAGTCTTCTTCTCAGTGGACCCGCTGAGACGGCTCCTCGTCTCAGCGGTTGTGACCCATCGTCTCAGCGGTTATGCTGAGACAGATCTTCATCTCCTTGTGGATGATTCCTTCTTGTCTAAGGCCATGTTTGGCCCTTCCTTTTGAGTTACCTGTGCCTGTATATTCTACACAAGTGTAGCTTTGTTAAATACAATATGTCCTTAGCATTAGGAGTGATGCCTCTTCAAATCAAGGTTATATTGAGGACAATATACCCAACAATCTCCCCCTATTTGAAGAAGGCAAAACATCCCCAATGCTAAGGTCCATTAACAATAAAAATCTTATCACAGAAAGAAAATGATCTTATAGAAAGTGATCTGTGAAGCATAGGACCTAACACTCTAAGCATAAGCATAAGCATCAGCTCTTTCTTCCCTTTCTCCAGCATTGGTACTGGACCTATCTCCCCCTTTCTGCCTTGTTCAACCTTAATTTCCTATCTCCCCCTTTAACTTGCTATGTATAGAGGGATAACATCTATAGATCCCTTTGGATCAATCTATAGGCTAACCTGTGCACTCTTAGCATGTGCTAGCAACCCCTCAACTAAGTAAGGAATTTACTCCCCCTTAATTGGAGAGCTATTTCCTGTAATAGCTGAGCCATTGCAATCTGAACACTCAATTTAATCTACTGAATACTAGAGATTAAAAGTACATATCAATAGTAACAAACACGATATTATGATCAGAATAGGAAATTTCATTCCACTTTAGATATTCAGTACAGATATATAAAAGAGAAGTCAACTTATAGTTGTACATGCAATAATAACAAAATAAATTTCAAGGCTGATTCTTCTAAGATGGACCCTGTGAAGAGCTTTCTCCAACAATAGACTTTCTTTTCCTAGCTTCTTCAGCAGCCTTCATCTGCTCCTTTACTTTGAAATACAGAAGTGGCTTGGGAAGATATCTTGGGGGAATCCTTAGAGGAGTTTCCCTTCTTACCATGTTTTCTTTGAAAATCCTTTCCCTTAAGGATTCCCTTTCAAGGTGTTTGATCCACTCTACAGCTGAGTAGACATGGTCAATGTCCTTCATTGGATTGCCATGGCTCACCCAGGTATTCACAACAATTGTGTCCAACTCCAGATTGTCATCATCATGGAGTGGGTCCTCTAGTTTTTCCATTCTTTTCTGTGCCATGTATTCTTCAGCAGTTTGAATACCTTCTACCCTTCTCCTTTTTGTTGCTCTCTCATCAGCAATCAGATTTGATTGACTTTGGAAGTCAAAATATTCATCTCTGCTAGGGTTCAGGATTGGTAGATTCAAAGCAACTCTTGTTCCTTGCAACACTTTTAGACTTGTGTCCCATTGAGTGTCAGTGACCTTTCTGACCATTGCAAGGATATTTTCTTGAATAGTGCTGGAAGCATTGTTGACCACTTCCACCACTTGCTTGCTTGCTGCTTCTTGGTTGGACAGTATCAGTTTGTGTGAGTATTCCATGTTGTTATATAACTGGATGTGTGCTCCTTTCATCTTAGCATGTAGATTTGTAATCTTCTCCTCCCCTGCTTTGTTGTTTTCCACTATTTTCTTCTCTATTTCAGAGTGTTGATGAATTATGGATTGGGAGAGAGTCTGAAAGGTGCTGTCCACATCATCCAAAATGAAGTCCTTTGCCTTGTCAATGTGGGATTTTACTTGGCTGCATGATGTGTTGACCACTTGTGCCATGCTGGCAACAGCTTTTTCCCAGACATTTTGGTTTTTGTAAAGGTGATTCTTTACATATGTGATGTCCTTTGTGGAATCCCCTTGGTGGTCAGCAATGTCCTTCAAGATTGTGTGTTGGGCACCTACAGTATTTTTGGCCATTTCAAACCATCTTGTCATCTGCAGAAGGATATGATCTGATGCAGTTTTGACATCATTGACCTGGTCATTCAGCTCAGTTCTTACTCCAGCCACTCTTAACTCCATTCTCTGCTCACTGGCCTGGATCTCCTGAGTCAATGCAGCTCTTGTAGCATTTAGCTCATCCCTAACTTGAGCAGTAGCATCTTGTATTCTTCCAGCAACCAGTTCTTTTACTGACAGCATCTGACCCTCAATCATGGTTTGTATTGAGTTTAGCAAGTCAGATGTTTCTAGAGCAGCAGCTGGTCTTTCCTGGGCCAAGTCTTTTGCAACCAGCTTTGCAGCTCCACTCTGAGCTATAGCCCTTCCAGCATCAGGGATCTGCTCCCCCTCAGATGTGGCATTTAGTGGACTTTGTAGATTGGGATTGGTTGGTTCCTGTTGATGTTCTTCCTCACTAGCAGACCCACCTTCTCCTGCATAGGCTGGGCTATGCTCCCCCTCACTTAGGGCATCCATTGGAGGAGAGTTTTGTCTAGGGTCACCTAAAAGAATGATTGATGAATTAGACACCTAGACTATACAATTGAAAGAGAGGAGAGGCCTAACTGAAGTCTTGATTTACCATGGGTAGGTGAATTGGGAAATTCATCTTCAGCTTGAGCAACAGCTGGATCAGCATTCATTTGAGTTGGCTCAGGATTGGGCACATCTCTTCCTTGTGGCTCCTCATCCATTCCTGTCCTGGGGACATCTTCATTATCTATATTCACTGGGCTGCTTGCAGATCTATGGTCAGACCCATGAATGTCCTCATTGTCAGACCCATCTGATTTTGAGGATGAATTTGATTTCTGCTGGGATACTTCTTTCTTCTTTTCCTTTGCCACAGATGGCTGGCTCATAGGGAGCACCCTGGAGAATCTATCCAGAGTCTTAATGTCCATTCTTTTGAGGTAATGGAGGTTTGACCCTTTGGAGTTTGCAAAGATCTCTGAATAACTATTCTATAGGTACAGAGATAGTATTCTTCCCATATTGGGGGCTTGTAGGGATTCCTTTATCCTTTGAAAGATGACTTCTCCCCATGAGGTTCTCTTGGACAGAATTATCCTTGTCATTAATTCAAACATGAACTGTGAGACAGTGTCATGTGAACCAGGCTTGCATAGGATAGCTTTGCCTACAATATCAGACAACAGCTTCCCTTGTTGATTGAAGAACTTTCTCCTTAGACAACTGGTTTTAGTATCACTGTATCCTGTCCACCTTAGGGCAGTCCTCTTATCCTTTTCAGATATTTCCTCCACTTCAGATTTACTGCAGGGAGTTAATTTCAATCCCTTCTCCAACCTTTTAACTGTAATCTTTATCTTCTCACCTCCTATCTTGGACATCAGGATGGTTTTGGATGGAGACAGTTTGACATGGTTGAACCATTCCAGAACTTCAGTTTTGAGAATGCAGCACGGTTCAGACAGCATGTGCTCCAGACCTTGAGCTTCCATTAGATGAATCACGTGTCAAATTTCTTCTGAGGCATGAGAGAATCCATTTCTTACGATTTCGTAGCCCTCCAGGAGATCTTTCGAGCTTTTTGGCGCCATGGAAGCAGAGAATCGATGCGCTGAGACGGAAGAGAAGATGAATCGTCTCGACGGCTAAGGGTTTGGCTTTGTGGTTTGTTTTAGGTTACAGTGTGTCTATTTATAGGTTTTTAGTTTCGATTTTATTAACCCTAGGTTTTTAGACTTGATTACCTTATTGTTTCAAGGATTTCGGGGTTAATTAACAGATGTCATGTTGAACATATCCCGTCTCAGCGGTTCAGCTGAGATGGAGACCTAGGCCGCTGGGATAGTAAAGTGTCAACCGCTGGGACAGTTTCCTCATCTCAACGGTTCAGCTGGGATTTTCTCAGCTGATTCAGCTGAACATACTACTGCACTTTAGCTGATCTTAAGGTTTAGACCTAGTCTAGATATTTTGGTTGAATAGTTGTCCTAGACATGTCACTGAGTTGTAGTGTAGAGTAAAGTAAAGTTTCATAATGTACTATTTAGAATGGATTATAGTGATAGCTACTACATTTAGGTCTATTCCATTTGTTGCTCCCCCTCATTAGCCTACCCACTACTGTCTTCATGGGTTGGCATATGCTCTCCCTTTCTTTCTTCTTTCCTGCATCCTGCAACTGAATTCTAGCTTGTGTTGCATTTTTCAAGCTAAGCACACAAGGTGCAGGAAACGTTATCAGCAGTTAAAAACAGAATATGGCAGTAATTGCATATATTAATAGCACAGGCATATGCCTTATACGCATTCATATATAAAAGTTCTTATACTAAAATTGTTTGTATCTAGGATCCGTCATATGACTGGACAAATTGTCTTAGCATAATTCAAAACAGCAAAGAAAAATAAATTTCTTTCAATCGAAGATAAGTGGGGTGTCTTTGCTGGAGCTAGCTTCCTTTGCTCCCTTCTTCCTCTTTCGCCCATAGAAGTTTAGTGGCTTCGGAATTTTCTTTGGTGGAGGAGGTGGACCGTGAGGAAAGGCCATCTTGTGTCTTGCTCTTTCTTCCATATCTTTCACGTGACGATTCCATTCGATAGATGAGTATGCTCTCTCATGGTCTTTCTGACGGTGTCCAAAAGCTATCCAAGATTCAGTGATTATTTCGGTTGAGCGAGGACTCCATTGGCTAGATTCCGGGTCCTGTTGAACCTCATACTCTTTTCTTTCTGTACTCTTCGCAAGACGCTTTCCTTTTCTTTCTAGTGGTTGCTGATTCATCTGATTCGGTTTCAGAGTCGGAGGTGGAGGAGGGTTCAGTGGGTATGTATTCAGAGGGGGTTACTTGAAGCGCTTGCATTACCTGATTGCTTACCCATTTCGCTTGATGCGAGCAAGCAGATATGCTTCCCTTGATCTCTTCCCGGATTTCTTCTCCAATTCTCCTTTCCCCGTCTTGGATTACTTCTTTTACTGACGCCTGCAGTTCAGATATTTGCTCCAGAATTTCCTGATCTCTGACATCTGTGACATTTCTTACTACCTGGAGATGAGTGTCTAGGGATTGCTCCAGGTTAGTGATTCTGTTCAGGATGAGAGTTGTGGACTGCGCATGTAGAGCTGTAAGTTGAGAGATGTCATCCTTCACTTCATCCTTCATTTTGGTTATAGCCTTTTCTACGAGAGTTTCTATTCGCTCCCACAGGGAGGTGATCGTCACAGTGGAGGGTGTCTCGCTGGTTCCTTTTTCATGTGACATTTTTCTTGGAAGATGAAGGGTTGGAGACGAAGAGGTGGTTTGTTAATGGAAAGTCACATGGCAAATTTCCATCCTAGACATTCACTCTATTTATAGTGGGAGAAGGTGAAGAGACGTGCACCCTTTTTCATTTATCGAGGATTCGATGACTACCGTGTCGAGCGTCTCTGATTTGTGAAGCTTAACAATATTTCAAGTATTTAAGCGTTGTTCTGACGATACTTTTGTCGTTAAAGCACATCTAGGAAGTGCATTTTATTATTATTATTATTATTTTTTTGTATACCACCATTTTAGTTTTCAATTGTCACACTAGTACATGTAGTGAGTTGAAGAACTGAAATCACAAGAGGGTTAACATGAAGTTACATAGGTTAAAATGACTCATATTTAGCACTAGATAATGTTGAATTTACAACACCTGTGCACAGCAGCTCCCTGCTGCTATTTATCCTGAATCTGCTGTGCAGATAACCACACTGGTCTACTTTTTGCTGCTCCATGAGATCAGCCTTCTTCCTATTTTGAGCTTTTAGCACCCACTGTCCAAGTACCAATTTTGGTTCAGTCTGGTACTTGAACTATCTTTCAAGAGGGATTTTAGTGATCCTTAGGAGCCCAAATAGCTTTGGGTCCTAGGTACTTGTTAGAGTCATAGAATGACCTTACATGAACTGCCCTCTTTGTAGGAAGGTTTATCTTTGCATATGACATATTAGAGTTGTGCCAACAGTCTATGGCAAAGTGTCCCACCTTACCACAACACCAGCACTCATGGACATTATATCTCCTTTTCTGATCCCTTGTAAAAGGGGCAGTGGTCTTCCTTGGTTCAAAGTAGGTGGCATCCTTTTTCTTTGAATCTATAGCTGAAGGAGGTGTGACAGCTGGTTGGGGTTGAGTTCCATGAGAGTGTTTCCTCAAGCTACTGACAAGTTTCAGCCTTTCAGCTTTCATGCTATTGGAGGCCTCAATTCCCTTGAGTGAGGCACCAAATACAAATGGTTCTGATTGAGCCATCAGTATTTCCTCATGGGGTACTTTCAGAGTACTCGACTCAAATCTCCTTCTTCCACTGCTTGGAGTGTTCTCTTTGCATGGAACCTTGGCAATCTTCAATTGCCCACATATGTTGTTCTGGTCATACCCATTTGAGGGTAACCACACCTTTTGGAAGGTGCTTTGCATCCTGGCTAGAGCTTTCCCTTTTCTATTGTTCCCAGTCCTAGCTGCCACATTATTGTTACATGATCCATTCTTACTAGATTGAGAGGTGAGGGTCCTAATGATGGGTAGCTCAGATTTGGGTTTATTGAATTGGGCTACTATACTTTGTTCTATGAGAAGTTGACTGTGAAGCTTCCTAATGTACACCCACATTTTTTGTTTCTCATCAAGAAGGTTGTCAATTACCTTCTGGAGCTCTATGGACTTTTGTTCATCTTGATGAAGAATGTCCATCTTGCTTTGTAGCTCAGCCTTATGTGATCTTATCTCTTTGAGCTCATCAGTTTGTTCTTTAACAAGCTTTTTCTTTTTGTCCAGGACATCAAGAAGAGCATCATACCTCTCAACTGAATGACCAACATTTATCTCAGATTCAGAACCATCCTCAGTTCTAGTTCTTGAGGATGCATCACAATCTGGGCTTGTACTATATTCAGAAATTTGAAAGAGCAAAATGTAGAGTAGGTACCTCATCATCATCAAATGCTTTGCGTGATGATCCTTCAGATATGGCCATGACACCGGTGAGTTCTTCCTCTTCTTCTTCATCCACCTCATTGTCACTCTCAGGGTGAGAAAGAGGGGCCCTGATGCCCACCTTTACTGCAGGGAGGTCCTCATCTTCCATAGCAGCAAACAGCCCAATAAGGACCTCTTCTTCATTATTTGAATCTGATGTTGAGGAATCAGATTCACTCCAGATTCTTCCTTTCTTTGCTAAGAGGGATCTTTCTCCCTTCCTATTCTTATGGTGAAGATGCTTCTTATCACCACTTTCTTTTCTGTTACCCTTTGGGTGATGTCTTTCAGACCTCCTGCTATCTTTCTTGTAGTGTGATGATGAAGAGGGCATGTTCTCCCATTGCTTTCTCTTCATCATCTTTTTGAACTGCTTTGAAAAGGCAGCAAACTCTTCATCAGAGGAAGAGCTGTCAGAGGTGCTGACTTCAGGTTCAGCACTTCTCCTTGGAGGAGATGCCATCTTGTTCTTGTTTCTCTTGGAGCTGTCAGCTTTGAGAGCTACAGAATTTTCCTTGGCCTGTGTCCTGGTTGAGGTGTCCTCTTCCTTTCTAGCAGACAGCTGCATCTCATATGAGAGCAGTTTCCCAAACAGAGTATGGGTAGGGGTTTCTCCAAGCCTTGCCCCTTCCCTAATTGCACAAATTTTAGTGTCCCAATCTCTGGTTAGAGATCTAAGGAACTTGTCATTAAGTTCATAATCTGTGAATACCCTTCCATAGGTTCTTAGTTCATTTACAATCTTAAAGAACCTTTCATAGCACATAGAGATATTCTCCTGGCTCAGTTGTCTGAAGGCTTCATACTCCTGATTGAGGAGTGACTTTCTATCATCCCTCACTTCAGCTGTTCCCTCCATATAAACCACCAATGTGTCTCACATTTCCTTGGCAGTTGTGCAGTGTACCAAGTTCTGAAATGTAGTGTCATCAATGGAATTTACTATTATGTTTTGGGCTCTCTTATCCATAGTGTACAGTGCTATCTCATCATTGGTCAGCTCAGAGAATACCTTAAGTATTTTTCTGGTAGGGTCAATGGTGGAGGCTTTCTCAAAGGTATAAGGACCATTTTTGACAGTTAAAAAGATCCTTGGGTCTGAGGCTTCCATGAATAGCCTTACCCTTTGCTTTCATATCCCAAAGTTTTCTTTGGAGCATATGGGCAACTTCATTGACCCCAACTCCTTCTTCATTCCACTGATTGCCATTGGATTTCAGATTTGACTACTCCTGTATAGGATCTGATCAGACTGTTAAGTCCTTTTGATCAACCTCCCTCTGATACCACTTGATAGTTTATATAGGTGTAGTCAATAATACCTAGAGGGGGGGGGGGGGTGAATAGGTTTTACTTAATTTCTTTCTATAAACCTAATGTTTCTAGCTGCAGAAAATACAATCACAGAAAACACACAAGGATGTATAGAGGTTCCTCAAGACAGGGTGTCTTGAGTAGTCCTCTTTCCCCCTTCACCTTTCTAATAATGAGTTAGACAAGGCCACAAACTCCAATCTCGGCTCCTCGAGCTTACACCACAAGTTCCTCAGAACTTCTCAGATCAAGAGTGATCCTACCTCAGGCACAGCAGCCTTACACTCAGGCTCAACAGCCCTACACCTCAGGCTCAGCAACCCTACAACTCAGAGTTTTATAACTCCTACCACTCAGAAATCCCACAGATTTCTTACCTCAGACCTATCAAGAAGTCCTACCACTCAAGCTGTCAACACAGCTCTACACACACAGGCTCAACAGCCTTTCACTCAGGCAACAATGCCCTACAAAGATATAATAGAGTTTGTTTTAATTACAGAAGATAAAAGAGTTACTCTCAGGTCTTCTGTTTTCCTTCTCAAAGGTATAAGGACCATTTTTGACAGTTAAAAAGATCCTTGGGTCTGAGGCTTCCATGAATAGCCTTACCCTTTGCTTTCATATCCCAAAGTTTTCTTTGGAGCATATGGGCAACTTCATTGACCCCAACTCCTTCTTCATTCCACTGATTGCCATTGGATTTCAGATTTGACTACTCCTGTATAGGATCTGATCAGACTGTTAAGTCCTTTTGATCAACCTCCCTCTGATACCACTTGATAGTTTATATAGGTGTAGTCAATAATACCTAGAGGGGGGGGGGGGGTGAATAGGTTTTACTTAATTTCTTTCTATAAACCTAATGTTTCTAGCTGCAGAAAATACAATCACAGAAAACACACAAGGATGTATAGAGGTTCCTCAAGACAGGGTGTCTTGAGTAGTCCTCTTTCCCCCTTCACCTTTCTAATAATGAGTTAGACAAGGCCACAAACTCCAATCTCGGCTCCTCGAGCTTACACCACAAGTTCCTCAGAACTTCTCAGATCAAGAGTGATCCTACCTCAGGCACAGCAGCCTTACACTCAGGCTCAACAGCCCTACACCTCAGGCTCAGCAACCCTACAACTCAGAGTTTTATAACTCCTACCACTCAGAAATCCCACAGATTTCTTACCTCAGACCTATCAAGAAGTCCTACCACTCAAGCTGTCAACACAGCTCTACACACACAGGCTCAACAGCCTTTCACTCAGGCAACAATGCCCTACAAAGATATAATAGAGTTTGTTTTAATTACAGAAGATAAAAGAGTTACTCTCAGGTCTTCTGTTTTCCTTCTTCAGATCTGAAAGGCACCAGCTTCAGATTTGAATCACCTTGATCTTATCCTTCAGCAAAGCAGAAGATCAACTTGCCCTTCTTGAGTGAGTGCAGGACGAGCTATCTAATCTCCCTAGGAAGATTAACTTCAGCTTCAGAGAATGACTTCAACTGGCTGAAACGAGAATGCTCGATTGCGGCGTGCAGCAAGAACTTTTTAATCGAACAGTTTTTGTTGTTGTGCCCTAGCTTCTTCTTTTATACCTTCAGAAGACTTCAACGGCTATTTCGATCCTCCTGACACGGTATGGGGTGGATTGGAGTTGCTTTTCCCTTTTATTTGTCGTTTGCGCCAAAAGAAGATCCCGTCTGCACATTTGGATCTATCTCAGCGGTTGGGCTGAGACAACTTTCAATCTCAGCGCCAGCTCCAGTCCCCTTCTCACAGGTTGTTCCAGTCTTCTTCTCAGTGGACCCGCTGAGACGGCTCCTCGTCTCAGCGGTTGTGACCCATCGTCTCAGCGGTTATGCTGAGACAGATCTTCATCTCCTTGTGGATGATTCCTTCTTGTCTAAGGCCATGTTTGGCCCTTCCTTTTGAGTTACCTGTGCCTGTATATTCTACACAAGTGCAGCTTTGTTAAATACAATATGTCCTTAGCATTAGGAGTGATGCCTCTTCAAATCAAGGTTATATTGAGGACAATATACCCAACCGGGTTAATTTGATCATTTGAACCCTAATTGACCCTTAATAGGGATGGTTGACTTATTTGGGCATAGAGTTGACCTTGGCCAAATTGATCAATTGGGTTGACCCCAATGAGTCCTAAATGACCCAAGGGACTCCATAAGGGGTTTAGGGAGTGTTAGTGCAGCCCAATTGTAATTTTGAAGCTTTAGATATCAAGCCCTAAGCCTTGGGCTCAATTTGACTATTTGCACACCAAGGTGATTTTTACCTATTCACCTTGGTTCTTAGGGCCATTTTGGCCTCTTAGAGCAACGTCATGACCATGTCATGACAAAATGCATCTTAGGAGTCTAGTTGTTCTGGGGATGTTACACTCCGACTGTACTTCTAGTCCCACACGATAAAAGGACTGACTCAGCTACCCCTCCGAGCTATCCTGCAAAAGCCCGAAGTATCCGGAAGGCTGGTCAAGTGGGCAATGGAACTCAGGGAATTTGACATCCAGTTCCTCCCCCGACCAGACATAAAGTCCCAGGTCCTCGCCGACTTTATCGTAGAAAATACAATCCCACCAACAAACTCCATCGGAGAATGTACCCTCCGCACGCTGGACTCTCTATGTCGACGGAGCCTCCGGGGCAGCCGGAGCCGAAACAGGACTTCTCCTTGTAAGCTCGGAGGAGATCACTCTGGAGTATGGAATTCGACTGAAGTTCCCAGCCACCAACAACATTGCCGAATATGAAGCAATGGTTGCAGGTATTCGGCTCGCCATTGACTGCAAGGTAGATGCCCTGAGAATTTACGTTGATTCCCAGTTAGTAGTCTCGCAAATCAAGGGAGACTATGAGGCAAGAAACGAGCAGCTCACGCGATATCTCGCGCTTGCCAGATCTCTGCTACAGCAGATACCATCATATCAAATTTTCCACATACCCCGAGAGCAAAACACTCGAGCTGACGCACTGTCCAAGCTCGCTACATCAGCAACCACCTACCAGTCCAGAAGAAGAATTGAGGATATCACGGTCCCAAGCATTCAAGAACCGTGGGAGATTGCCACTATGAGTAACAAGGAATCTTCCTGGATGGCCCCTCTGTGGGCTTATCTCGAGCACGGTCAGCTCCCCGAAGATCATCAGGAGGCACGAAAGCTCAGAATACGAGCATCAACGTTCGTTGTTATTGACGGGGAGCTCTACAAACGGGCATTCTCTGGGCCATATCTAAAATGCTTGTCAGAGGTCGACTCCGAGTACGCCTTGCCCAAAGTACATGGAGGAGTCTGCGGCGCACATCTGGGCGAAAAGGCCTTGGCCCGAAAGATTCCCCGTCAGGGATTCTATTGGCCGACCATGAAAAAGGATGCGACAGAGTTCGTCCGGAAGTGCAAAAGTTGTCAGCTCCATGCAAATACCCCTCATAAGCTGCCAGTTGCCCTCACCACGCTCCAGAGCCCTTAGCCATTCACATAGTGAGGAATTGATCTCTTAGGACATCTTCCCGCAGCATTCGATCAAAGGAAATTCATCATCATGGCTATCGACTATTTTACCAAGTGGGTAGAGGCAGAACCCCTGGCCAAGATAACCGAGGAAAATGCCAAGAAGTTCGTCTGGAAGAATATCGTCTGCCGCTTCGGTATCCCAGCAGTTATCATGGCGGATAATGGTACCCAGTTCACAGGGAAGTCCTTTACCAAGATGTGCGAAGACCTGAAAATCAACCTCCGCCACACCGTGGTAGCACATCCGCAGGCAAACTGACAGATAGAGGTAACAAACCGCACTATACTCAAGGGTCTGAAAACGCGCCTCCAGGAGACAGGGGGCAGTGTGTGGACGCACTCCCGAACGTATTGTGGGCATACCGCACCACGGAGAGAACTCCAACCGGGTAAGCTCCATACAACCTGTGTTACGGTGCAGAAGTTGTGATCCCCGTAGACATTGGAGTTCCAATTATTCGCATCCAGACCTTCAACCCAGAAAAAATGATGAGCTACTCCAAGAAAATCTTGATTTGATCTCAGAAAAACGTGAAACAACAACACAGCGCATAGCTGCATACCAAAGGCGAATAGCCCGCCTCTACGACAGAAGGGTGAAGCCGAGACCAATCAACGTTGGAGATCTCGTACTGCGAAACGTAGAGGCTGCCGGCAAGGGCCCACAGAAAGACAAACTCTCGCCGGAATGGGAAGGATCGTTTGTCGTCACGGCCGCCGTCAAGCCCGGAACATTCAAGCTTAGAAACGCGGAAGGAATAACACTTCCACGAACATGGAACGCACAGAACTTGCGCCGATTTTATCAATAATTCACTTGCTCGCACTTGTATTGTAATTTTATCAATTGCTGCTGCAAAAAGTCATAAGCTCATGCTTACGCACAAAGCTACTATGAAATCAATCTCCACATGTTTTATACGCTCCTAATTCTACAATCTCAGGGACACCTCAATAAACGGCCTTTTCGGTCATGGGCAGCCCACGACGCAGCTGGCTACTATCAGCGACATCCCCCAGGCCGGTTAAGCGAACCTCTCACTACCCGGCTCGAATTACTCGTCATTCGCCCAAGTAGTAGGTTCCGACATCACTTGGGTCTCGTCAATTAAACCGCGTCGCCAGGGCTTGCCACTCTCGCGCTCGTAAACGATTCGAAGCGTTTGCCCTTCACCGCTATTATCAACGACATCCCCCGGGTCGGTAACGCGGGCCTCTCACTACTCGGCTCGAATCGCTCACCATTCGCTCACGTAGTAGGTTCCAACACCATCCGGGTCTCATCCTCTAAATCGCGTCGCCAAAGTCTGCCCCCTCGCACTCGCAAATGGTTCGAAGCGTTTGCCTTTCACCGCTACTATCAACGACATCCCCCGGGTCGGTAACGCGGACCTCTCACTACTTGGCTCGAATCGCTCGTCATTCGCCCACGTAGTAGGTTCCAACACCATCCAGGTCTCGTCCTCTAAATCGTGTCGCCAGGGCCTGCCCCCTCGCGCTCGCAAACGGTTTGAAGTGTTTGCCCTTCAACGCTACTATCAACGACATCCCCCGGGTCGGTAACGCAGACCTCTCACTACTCGGCTTGAATCGCTCGTCATTCGCCCACGTAGTAGGTTCCAACACCATCTGGGTCTCGTCCTCTAAATCGCTTCACCAGGGCCTGCCCCCCTCGCGCTCACAAACGGTTCGAAGCGTCTGCCTCTCATCACCACTATCAATGACATCCCCCGGGTCGGTAACGCGGACCTCTCACTACTCGGCTCGAATCGCTCGTCATTCGCCCACGTAGTAGGTTCCAACACCATCCGGGTTTCGTCCTCTAAATCGCGTCGCCAGGGCCTGCCCCCTCGCGCTCGCAAACGGTTTGAAGCGTCTGCCCCTCACCGCCACTATCAACGACATCCTCCGGGTCGGTAACGCGGACCTCTCACTACTCGGCTCGAATCACTCGTCATTCGCCACGTAGTAGGTTCCAACACCATCCAGGTCTCGTCCTCTAAATCGCGGCAGGGCCTGCCCCCCTCGCGCTCGCAGACGGATCGAAGAGTCAACTTTTCGCTGAATATTTGGTGGTCCTGCCCTCAAGAAGTTGGCTCTAATCATGGTCATGCGTACGGAACATTGCCGACAACACAAAGCCAAGTCATCACGCAAGTAATCCCATAAGCCAGAGAAAACCCGTAATCAAGCGAGGTACGACAATTCAAACAAACATACGTATTCAGAAACACGCGACCGGAAAATTTCTGGGCTCATTCTCTACAAAAAACGACCTCCGAAAATTGGGGGGTACTTGATGGGATTCCTCCAAAATAGGTCTGATCGATCCAAAGATCATTTAAGTACAAACCATCAAAGACCCGCGCAGGCAAAAGCGCGCCCTGACCGCGCGCATCCGCCTGCAATACCAGCTTAGCGCGCTCGCGCGCGGTCCTGGGCACTCGTGCCCCGGCCTGGACGCGCGCGCGGCCTGGGGAGCGCGCGCCCACGCGCGGCTCGGCCTGGCCGCACGCACCAGCGCGCGCGGCCTTTGCTGCGTGCTCCATTGCGTGGCGTCGGGCGACCATTTGGTCGCCCGATCGGGGCCACCGCCCCCGCCGGGGGCGGCCCCCCCTCTCGCCCAGGTCGGGCGGGCCGTTCGGCCGCACGATCTAGGCTGTTGCCCCCGCCGTGGGCGGCCTCCCTCTTGCCCAGGTCGGGCAGCCGTTCGGCCGCCCGATCTAGGCCTCCTCCCCCGCCGAGCGCGGCTGCTCTCTCGCCTAGGTCGGCGGCCATTTGGCCGCTCGATCTAGGCCGCCGCCCCCGCCGGGGGCGGCCCCCCTCTCGCCCAGGTCGGGCGGCCATTTGGCCGCCCGATCTAGGCCGCCGTCCCCTCTGGGGGCGGCCTCCCACCCGATCTAGGCTGCCGCCCCTGCTGAGGCCGGCCTCCCGCCGGCCGACCTCCTCGCCACCCTCCGGTCCCTCAATCGTGATCGTCCGATCACTCCACGTGTGTTTCCACCCCACCCCCCCCCCCCCCCCCCCCCCCACCCCCCGATCAGAGCGTAACCACCCGCATAACTACCCTCGTAACCGCCCGTAGTGGGCGGGTGCGAGTATCCGAAATAACCTTGGTTTGCGTATAGATGAATATTTAATTAATGCGCGCCATATTTCCTATGAAATCGTTCTGCGTTTAGTAATTATGGTGGTTATGATCTGTGATTATCTGCCTAATCACCTCTGGGGCCTATAAAATAGACCCCATGCTCCTCTTCTTTTCTCCATTCTATTCTATTCTCTCCTTCTTCCTCCTTCCCTCCTAAGTGCAAAAGAGAGAGTCTCTTTTGGAGATCTCCCTCATCTTCGAAGCCGCCCTTGAAGATTCTTCGAGGACTTCGAAGATCGCTTAGAGTTCTCACACTTCCTTCAAGTTTCCCTCTGTGTGGGATCGCACAGTGATCATCGCCACCAAGGAGACGTTAGACTCCGGGCCCCGCCAAGCGAATGGTGAAGACGCTCGAACGCTCAGAACACTAAGCTCCAGACTCCCAGGGTGCGCAAAAGACCATTCAGACTCCAGAACGTGGTGCTCCCCACTGCGTTCGAGGAAAGCACTTAGCTTCGTGAGCGGTGGTCTGTCACCCTCCGAGCATCTCTCTCTCTCTCTCTCTCTCTCTCTCTCTCTCTCTCTCTGTCTGTCTCTCGCCCTCACTGTAACGAGGCGCGGCCCGTCGCCCTCGATTTCTCAAACAATCCCTGTAAAGAGCCATCAAATAGTGAAGTTCGGTCGGCACCGTCCGGGCCACGTGGTTTTTCATCCCTTTTCGGGGTTTTTCACGCTAAAAATATCCTCTTGCCAACCGTTTCGTTTCTCTGTGACTCTTTGCGCGTTCGTCCGCTCCCGGGCTAAGACGGTCGATTTTAGACCGGTTCAAGGAGTCTCGAGTAGACCGCAACATCTATATTTTGTATTAATTTTTTTGAACAATGTTAAACTATAAAAAAATGTCTGCATTTTTAATGAATTTTTTTGTACAATGTCTAAATATAGAAAAAATATGTAAGCATCTTTAATGAGTTTTTTTGTATGTCTAAATATAGACAATATGTGTTCATTTATATGTTTAAATATAAAAAATATCTATTTTAAGGATTTTTTACAATATTAAATTTATGAATAAATAATAATTAAAATCTCTATTTTGCTGCCTTAAAAATCTAACTCAATATCTTTTACTCAAATTCATAACCTTAATATGAAGTCATCACCACTATGTCAATTCTATTTTATTAAGAGTTTTATGAATTGATATTATATATATACTATATCAAAAGGGTAAAATATTATTTGGTGACATTCAACTTTCCGATTTAACTCATTTTTATTACAAACTTTTCAATTTCTTTATTTGTGTTTTTTCTTTAATTTTAAAAAATGTGCTATCATATATTCAAAATCTCTTACCTACAATAAAAAATATGATCTCTCCGCCGTTCGCAATCCCTCAAGCGATGAGCAGAGTATAGCGCTCGGGGGTTTGCGAGTGGTGGGAGCGCCGTCACGCCGGGGCAATGTTGTGGCTGAAGTACTTTCACGCGGGTCACTGGGCCCTTTCGCGATCAGGGTACGCGGCTGGTCGTAGAGGTGGAGCTCTGTGCCTGTCACTCTTATACATATAAGGCTGAAACCTAATTTAAATTTTTGGATACTTGCAAAAATACACCAAGGTCTGGGTGTGTTTGCATGTGGGTCCGCCCCCTCGCTGCAGGGGCGGAGAAGGGGGCTCAGTTTAGAGGGGTGAAACCTAAACAAAATCTTAATACAAGAGTTTAATGATCAACAATTGCTAAATTTTTTGATTTACATGTATTTATTATTAATGGAATTATGGAAATCAGAGGTGCTAAAGTTAATTTAAATAATAAAAATTAGGAAATTGATATTAGCACCTTTTGGCTAATCATAATTTTTTGTTATCCGTAGCCCACTTTTTAAAAAATTCTATCGACATGCAAAATTGTTAAAAGTAAACAATTTTTTAGAAAATTTAAAAATTGCATTCAAAATTTATTAACTGCGTTCAAAACTTGTTAACTATATAATGATAGCTTCACAAATTAAAGGTCTCCAAGTTTGGACAATTCATGTATCTTTTCTTCCTGGATTCTAGCAAATTTCTTCAATCCATGGCCAATCCACTGATTCCACATCGAGCAATATTTAGGTGGGGTTAGCACACCTAGAGTAAGGTGCGTTAGCCCCTAGTCCGTCCGATCAAGGATCGGACCGCCAGCCGAAAATCAGTAAGAAAAATATGCGGGCCTTGCTTGATCGGACGGCTGAGGTGGGGCTAACGCAACCTTACTCTAGTGCGTTACTCCCACCTTGAAATTTTTCTTCCACATCGGCTTCTGTCTTCATGCATGATTCTTCAGGAGCGGCTGCCGACATGAAGAGCCGCCTTCCGAAACCTCCAGAATAAATGATGGTGTTCACTTCTTGCACCACCTTTGCTTTGCTTTTTTCTGAACTGAAGATTGCTTGAGTTTGTTGTCGAGTTGTATGGTTAGCCACCTCGGCATGCTCTGTTTCAAAACAGGTCGGGGTTGATGAGATATTTTTCTTTTAAGTGTGAAAACGGTTAGTCATCTTTTGATCATTATTTCAAGCATGTGTTTCATGTCAAGTGGGAAAAAGGGTAGCCACATTTGACTATGAAACCAACATGTGCTCTTGAAGAAAGCTTCTAGAAAAATGGTCAAAGGAAGCTTCATGCTATTTGACATGTGTTTTTTGACCAAGGAAAGCTTCATGAAAGTTTCATCCACATGTCATCTACCACTTCTACCTCTTTGGTTTTGGTCTTATAAATAGGCATGAAAGAGAAGGGGTAAGACATCCACTTCTATCCAAAACTCAAGTATTGGAAGATTTCTAAGAGAGGTCTTTGTGGCAATCTATCTTAGTTTGGGAGAGCTTTCGGACGTCTCTGCGACGTTGACAAGGAAAACTTTGCTACACTGATTGATCTGGAGCAGATTTGGGCAAGGATTCGAAGAAACATCTTGGAGAAGATTTGTGTAATCCGTCTCATCCGTTACTATCGGTAACTTGCAATTTTCCTGCTACTGTTTATTGTGTAATATTGTTTGGTGCAAAGTTGGTGAAAATCTTGTGTGGATCGAGGAGGGAAATCTTTGTAATTGCCCATTTATTTTATACACCTTTAGTGACGGCTTTCCGGGTTGGACTCTGATCGTCTCGTGGTTATCACTCTATTGGGTTTTCACATTAAATCTCTGTGTCACCTTTTATTATTGTTATTTTGTGCTGCATTTTTGGTTGTGCATCGACATACCGTTAAGCGGTTGTGCAAGTACTTGTTTGAGTTAATTTGCAGGTGCTTTGGTCGGGCTGACCTGTTTGAGATTTGAGACGAGCTGATCAAATATTGTGTGTTGGTGATTGGGTGCAGTGGGTGACGACTATTAGTCTGCTCCATATCATCTTTGATTCACTTCTTGGAAGTCGGCTTAGAGAACTGAGGTCAGTCCGATCAATTGACAGAGCACGATGGAGTTTACTTCAAGTCCAGGTTCTGAGCAAATGTTAAAATTAAACGACGCAAATTACCATTAGTGACACCTACTGATGAAAGACATGATTTATGTGAAGGGTTGGCATGCTCCCATCTTTGAGGAGATGCCCAAAGATATGGATCTCAATAAGTGAAAGGTGGAGCACCAGAAGTTATACGGATTCATTAAACGGTTCGTAGAGTCGAACGTCTATAACCATGTTGCAAGTATCATCGATGCAAAGATTCTTTGGAAGACCTTGGATACGTATGCCAAGAATAATGACATCAACAAGTTATATCCACTGAAGAAGCTTGGAGAGTTCAAGTATAGAGATGACTCACCTATCTTGGATCGTGTAAAGGAGTTCCAAGATATTATTGATCAACTTACTGCTATGAAGGTGACCTTCGAGGACGAGGTCATCGCATTATGGCTACTGAAGTCTCTTCCAAACTCTTGGGATACGATTAGAGTTTCTCTAATCAACTATTCTCCCAGGGGCATCATTACTATGGAGATTGCCAAGAGTGGCATCCTGAACGAGGAGGTGCGAAAAAAATCTCAAGGGCATTCAGGTTATTCTTCACGAACTGATGTCCTCTACACCGAGCCCAAGGGGAGAGGCAAAAGCAAAAACAAAGGAAGGAAGAGCGAGAGTAGCCAAAGCAGGGGGAAATCTAAGTCACGTTATCAAAACGTGGAATGTCATTATTGTCATTAGAAGAGGCATATTCAAAAGTTCTGTTATTCTCTGAAGAATGACGAAAGGAAGGAGTGGCTACTGATGATAAGAAGGAGAGTCACATTGTAGCTATTGTATCTATTGAGGAGGAAGATGTCATCATTGTTGGAGATGATGTCACGGCTGCACTCTCGTGTGATGATTGAAGCTAGATTGTTGATTCAAGGGCTTCTACATATGTCTCCCATAACAGAGAGTTATTTGCCACATACACTACTCACGATTGTGGGGTGCTTAGGATGAGCAATGGCGACACTTCTAAAGTCATTGGGAGAGGAGACATGCACCTGAAGACGAGCACTAGTGGATTGATGATCCTAAGAGATGTGCGACATGTACCTGACATCCGCTTCAACCTAGCTTCAGTTCGAAAGCTAGGTGATGAGGGACACTTAAGTGTCTTTGGTGGAGATTTTTAGAAGCTAATAAAGGGGTCGCTAGTAGTGGCCTGAGGTTATAGAGAGACTTGTCTATACTATATGGAGGGGAGACCTGAAGCTGTTCAGGTCAACACCGTTAGAGATTGGGCATCCACATCCCTATGACACAGAAGACTGAGTCACATTAGCCAGAAGGGTTTATGATATCTCTCCAGAAAGAAGATGATCTCTGATCTATCTGTGGATCAGTTAAAGCGATGTGACCATTGCATGACTGAGAAGCAGAATAAAGTATCATTCTAGAGCCACATTTCCACCAGAAGATCTGAGTCGCTAAAGCTTGCACACACTAATGTTTGCGGGCCTTTGAAGGTCCAGATAAGAGGAGGAGCATCTTACTTCGTGACGTTCATTGATGATTATTCGAGAAAACTTTGGGTCTATGCTATTAAGACCAAAGATGAGGTTATCGATACTTTCCAGAAATTTCATATTGAGGTGAAGAGGCAATCCAAGAAGAAGCTAAAATGCATCATGGCTGATAATGAGGGAGAGTATATTGATCCATTTGATGAGTACTGCAGAAAGTAAGAGATCATATATGAAAAGACTCTGCCCAAGGCGCCACACTTGAATGTCATAACTGAAAGAATGAATAGGATCTTGATGGAGAGGGTGAGGTGCATTGTTGAAACCGATAACCGGTCTCTTGAGTTCGGACCCACAGGGGGGTGTAGCCTGTGCTTACTTCTCCCTCACTAAACTCTCTTGACTGTGGATGGAAAATCTGGCACAGACCCAAGGCCGTAGCAAGGAGGTCCCGCCACACACCCGTAAGATCTTAGAGAGCTTCCCCTCCCAAACCAAAAGCCAGCCGGGCACCTTGGACGGCACTAGTAGCCAACTCCAAAATCAGCCTGGAGGAGAGAGCTCAAAAGATCTGATCTCCTCCAACGTGCCCTTAAGGGTCTGTTTATAGATTTTCTAGTCTTGGACTGCAAATAGCGTAAATCCGTCTTTTGGTTTTACTAATCGCACCCCAAATTGGTTTGCTAATAGTCTAACTCCGCTGTTCTGGAGGGCTATTGGCAGCCCACGAAGGGTACATAGTCTTGGTCTGCTAAAGCACAGGGAGGGACCGCTCCCAAGACCACTCGATATGCCCCATTGGCACTCGTCAACGAGAGACCCTTCCAAGCCTTACAGGCTGAAGAAGGCCAAGGCGGTCTGGCGAGACCGGGGGGAGAGGGAGTCAGCGTCTGAAACTCCCCCTCTCTAACATTCCTCCTGTGAAATGATTCATCTCGCTTTTGAGGTCAATAGTGATGACACTACTGACCTCCGCCTCTCTTACCATTCACAGGATTTGTCGGCGACCGGGGGTGGCCCTGGGCTCAACCAGGCGAGTGTTGTCGTTCCTCCTCCTGCTCTCGAGAACGCCCCTCCGACCCAGGGGTCCGCCCTTCTCGGCACTTCTGGCGAGGTCCTGTCCTCGCTTGGTAAGCATTACATTGCCCTCTCGCTGGCCTTCCTTCTTTCGCAACTCATCTGAATCGGGTTTCCACAGCCCCTACCTTCGGGACCACGGGGTTGCCTCCTCCCTTGCGCACTTCTCCTGTCCCAAATGTCACCAGAAGCCCTCGTTCTTCGGAGCAGGAACGCTTGGCGAGACAGAGCCCCGGGCTCAACTCTCCAGCCGTGGACTTGGCCGCCACATCCGTCGCGGCCGACCAGGTGCACCCCCCTGGGAAGGGGAAATCTCTCCACCCGTGAAGCCAAACATTCGCAGGACAGCCCAACACCTCTCGCTGGTCTCCCGTCGAAGAATATGTACCCGGTTAGTTGACTTCTCTCGGTGAACTCGTGATTTATACCTGAGAAAGGACTGACCCCTGTTCTTACAGGTTACCGCCAGATTCCGTAGACTGACCCCTGTTCTTACAGGTTACCGCCAGATTCCGCTGACTGACCTTCCGGAGGAGGAGGGCCCGATCTCGCCTCCCCCTTCTCCCTGCGACGTCTCGGACTTTCTCGGCGACCATGAGGACGCCAGGACTATGAAGGAACGGATGACAGAACTTTTTGGCAAGCTGATTTGGATGCAGCGCGAACAATCCCACCTGACGGAGGGGCACCGGGCGGCCTTCGAATGCCGGATAAGCGTCCTCGAGCGGGACTACGGGCACCTGATTTGGGAGATGGAGCGCCAAGGGGGCGGGTGTGAGGAGACCTCGCCTGGGAGGCACATCGCGCGGGCTAAGGATCAGATGCGCTTGATTATCCAAGAGCTGACGGCGGTTAGCGCGTTTCACTACCCGTGAGTGACTCCTAGGACAGGGAGGCGAGGTCGGGGCCGATGGCGATGGGATCAATACTAAGCCTACCAGCTCTCGCCCACTGTGTTCTCCTGTAGCCCTGATATTTCCCTTTTATTTCCTTTTTCTTTTTCACACTAGACCAAGGCGAAACCTTTTACGTCTCGCGAACTATTGCTTGATTGCGTGTCTATATATCTCGCTTTTCGCTATTTTTCTGAATGCTGTCTTGCGAGTGTTTTCGCTCTTATTGTGCTATTTGATTTGCATTTGCAGGAAGGGTCTCGCGCACCGTTTTTGCCTTCTGTAAGCGGCTGAGCTCAGGTGGGTGGATCAGACCCTGAGGCGCTAGGATGTCGCGGCAGCTAACCGCACCCCGCGCGCAAATGATTTCAATCATCTTCCCTTTTTTCTATAAATAGTTAGTCCAACCATCGTCATTATTACGCTTTCATCTCTCTCCCCTCTTTTACTCTCGCGATACCACTCGCCTTTCTCTCTAGAATCTTCGCGAGAACTTCCCACCCCTCAACACTGCCAAAGGATGCGGATGGCAGAGCCAACTGTGCGTTAGCATTCGCAAACTGAGACTTCGAGACCTGCGACCTCTCAGAGGCAGACTTTAACCAGGCCATCATTGATTTCGTCCCGCCGGGTTTTGGCGGGCGCCTCCCGGGGAACCGTGATCGTATCAACCAATTCTCGCCAGACACTCTAGCCATCCCCTCGAACATTTCGAGGTGGGGTTCCGCCTCCCGCTGTGGCCAAAAGTGCGCCAGACCCTGCGCTACTTCGGGGTGGTTCCCGCGCAGCTCAATCCAAACTCTATCGCCATGCTGGTAGCATTCGCCTGCTATCTGCGCGAGGAGGGGATCGAGTTCTCGCTCCCGGTCTTCCGCAAACTCTTCACCTTCAGGGCCACCCGCGGAGTGGCGTTCTTCTCTGGACAGACCCCCCTCAACATGACCGGTACCGCAAATAAGAACCACGACTGGGTTCGGCGGTTCATCTTCATCACAGGGAAGTTCGGCAACGTGCCACTCGCACCTGTGCAGGAGGACGAGTCGACCTTCCGACCTCCAACGCTGGGAGGTTACGATGCCAAGCTCCACACCTTCATCCTGAAGCACGACATGGATGTCGTTCACCTGCGGAAGCATGTTGGCTCGCTGCCGGTGGTTCCGCCAGGAGAGGGTAGGCTGAAACACTTCGACCCGAGCTCTCGCTTCTTCTTCACTCGCTTCCGCCTTTTTAACTAACCTTCTTGACACAGGGATTCAGAGCCTACCTCTTCACCCGCCGAATGCGAACGTGGGGATCCCTCCTGTCGACGCCCTCGCCCGCGCGCAGTCTGCTGCCGCGGCTTGCCGTGAGAACTGCCTCCAGTGAAGCATAGCGGGCAAAAATCGAAGCCGAAGCGGAAGCCCGACGCGTCATCGAGCCCTTCCGTCAAGCGGGTGAAACCCTCCGCAGCCGATAAGGGAAAAGCGGCCGTGGAGGATGTGCCAGGCTCAAGTGCTCCCGCGGCTGGGGACTTGGCCACCCAGCATGCCGCTGCGCCAGCGGCGTCCTCCTCGGGGCCTTTGCCGAGAGGTCACCGAAACTACCCTCTCGGGGAGAAGAATGTCGATCTGGCCGGCGAGCCCCTTGTTCACTGGGACCGGCGGGCCAACCGGGTCTCCATCTCCACCCTCCCTCCATCCTGGACGGATAAGGAAACCATTAGCGGCCACGCCTATGGCCTCTCTTACACGCTCTACAGCCGCGAGGGCGCTTCCATCTACGACACCGAGTCAACGCAGAATCTCGCGCATGAGGTTGCGCGAGCCATGATGCGGGCCCACGAACTGACCCACATGTCCTCTCATCGCGGCATGACTCTTGCGCAGAACATTGTTGAGGTTGAGAGGACCCGCTCCGTGGCAGCTGCCGAGGTCGTGGCCGTCAAGCAACAACTGGCCGCAGCTGAGGCCCTTCTCGCCAGCCGCCCGAACTGAGAGGTGAGCCCCTCTTCCTGCTGCGACTTGAGCTTTCACACTCCTTTCTTTCTTCCTTCTCGCGCGCTAACCTTCTTTTTTCCGGCAGGACATAGCCAACTATGATACCTTACTCGTGCGGTCTCACATTCTCGAAGAGCGAAACAGGGCGCTGGAGGCCGAGAACCAGAGGCTGCGAGATGCTGCCGCTCGGCCACCTCCCGCGGAGAGGGAAACTCGGCACCTCTACTCCAATGCCGAGTTTGAAGGATTGATGCAGAGGACGGCCCAGGGAGCGGCGGAGCATGCGCTGGATGTGCTGCGGAGGACCGACCTCTTGAAGGAAGAAGACGAGAGGATCCTCGCCCGCCATGTGCTTCCAGAGCTCTTCGCCCAGGTCGACCCTGTGGATGAAGCTGACGACGGGCAGGAACTCGGAGGCCTCCCCTCTCCAGGCGCGAGCAGCATGTACTCAGACGACGAGGCTGACAACCCTTGAAGATTTCTCTTTTCTTTCCCCTTTCTTTTTTTTCTTGATGTAATGCGAGAAACTCTTGTAATTTTTTGATTAAACGAAATGAAATACATTCGCTTCCGTTTGTGATTTTTGTTATTACTACGCATCTCTTTCCCTGCACTTCTCATTATCGTCATCTGATAGCTCGCGCACTCGTACGCCCTTTCGCACGTTCTCAAACCTTTTTTGCGCGCGCTCCCATCTCTCGCTTGCTTGAGTGCCAATGGCCCTTAGCTCTAGGCCATGACCGAGATGCTTCCTCCGCATAGGTGCGCCCCGCGGACGCAACCCTTTCACATTCGCTCGTGCCTTTTCAGGACTTAGGAGATTTTGTTGATTTCTGTCGGGAGTGAAACTGCGCCGAGGACCCACTTCACCTCGCCCACTTCTCGCATCCCTTGGGGCTGGCTAACACGCTATTGTGCATTCGTCAGGCGAATGCCCCACTCGCGGGCGAGCGACCCTTGTGGTGGGCATCATTCGCCACTCTTGTACCAAGGTTTACCCCGTGTCAATCTTCCTTTATTGGATTTTTCATTTCTTACCTTGTCCTTCCCTGGGTTACCACTGTAAGACCCCCCCCCCCCCCCCTCCCCAAACTGAACCGGGTTCAGGGAGGGGGATCTTATTGCCCAAGGACGGCCACTAGTGCTTCCCGGATGGCAACGACCCACCCTCTCAAACACTGAGTGGTCTCCTTGTCAGGCACGAGAATCATAACATCACATCAGAACGCACAGCGGAAGCAATCGAAATAAACAAAACCAAGCTCACAGCTTGTATTTACATATTTAAAGCAGGCCGAAGCCTATTGTTTACAACCACTGCCTCGGGGGTTACATAGACTGTAACAAAGACCCTAGGCTATGTAAGATCCCTCTCCCGCACTAGGAGAGTTCCCGGATCTTATGCCCAGAACCGCCGCCTTACGGTGACGCTAACACACGAGTTAGCCGTTTCCACAAGACGTCGATCCTGCCGGCAAGAACGGTCAACTAGGCCAACAAGAATAAGAAGAAAATAAGTAAACAAGTCCACAATCACACGCATCTGTATATATACATCCAAATGTAAATTGTGCATCAATGAGTACAATAAATGAAAGAGTAAAAGGGCTTATGCCCGGTACATATCCAAAGTAGAATAAAATCTCACTTCCTCACTCTACATCTATGCAGAAGCTAAACAAACTCTCAAATCTTCAAACACCTGTCTTGTGGCAGAAGTACTGCGCGATTTCTGCTCTCCAGATCCTGCCATCATGTCCTGACTGGTCGTGCGGCTGCTCCAGCTCCTCAAACTCCTACGGTCACAACCGACCGTTAGTCATAAAGACTAAGCCGATTTTGTCCCCGCCTCCCCCCGCGACTCCTAGGCACCGAGCGGGAGGAAGAAGCGGAGGACAACAAAGTGGAGTAAACAAAAGCAGGTGACAGGGAAAACTAAGCTAGCAGTGTATATATAGGCAAGCACTACTCTAGCAGTATAAACAAGTAAGAGAGCAGTAAAGAGCAGTAAAAGAAGTAAATGGTAAAGCAATGCGCGCAAGTACAACAAGTAAACAAATAATCCTACACTACCATCACATGAGTACCTTAACTTATATGAATACCCATACAAACTTATAAGTTAAGGTTTCCGGAAATATAACTTATCATATAAAAGAGCCCATACTAATTTATATGATAAGGGTCTGCAATTATGTTCTAGTTTTACGTATGATATGATATGCATGCTATGATATGATTCATACAAGTGCAACTCACCCACACGACTCTGTGATCACAGACCTTTAGTTCCCACTTTTCGGAGTTAGCTAAACTCTCTGGTACCGCCGTTGTGGCTACGGCAGCGGTGGAGCGGGCGTCTCCACCCCTAGGAGGGTATACACACTACCAGGCCTAGACCTCCCATACACCTCTGTACACGTCCTAGGTGCACTCTAGAGTCTTGTGTACTCTTTGCTGGAACCTACCAGTCTTAAAGGTCGGGTGTGCGTCCTGTTGGGGATCGTCCTCCAGACCGCAGTATAAACAACCTACTGGTCCCTCAACCTCACACCCGCCTAAGTCAACGTACTGCCGTCGGTGTGACGACCGGCCCGTACCGAAGACCCGCCACTAAATGTTTTTATGCACATGCAATTTGTCACCACCCGAGCCTCCAGCTCGCAGGACTAACCCATCCTGAATAAAACTATCACCCAAGCCTCCAGCTCGCAGGACAATCCCATCCTGATATACAATCTCTCATCCCCAACTCGGGATGTGGTCTACCATGTCATTTAACCACCTAATTAGACTACTCTAGTCTAGTTATTGTTATACTTGGAAGTTTAGGGTGAATCCTGGACTTCCCGAGGGCTACCCGGTGAAGGGTTCGCAAAGTACTAGGGTATGTGATGGGATGATGCCCAACCCCTTTCCAGGATAATTAATATTGTTGGTGACTATCCTAACCTAAAGTTCCACCCTCTTATTACTCTTTATGATTTAGGTGTTTTCATGATTTATGTTTTTCCCATTTCTAAGCAACCATTCTCTTGAATGGTGCTCAACTCTCAAGAATCTTCATCTTCTAAGTGGTCTATACTTATCTCTTGTTATAATCCAATTCTCACTGATTTCCTATGTGATTTTATTGACCTAATCATCATAATGAGTTTTCACTATCCGCAGACCACGACATATAACTAACTTAGATTCCTATGATGGAACCTTGGTCAAATTGCTTCCAAATGACTTCCAATTTTTATCATAGATTCATAATGGATGTAATAAGGAATGGTCAGAATCCAAGCATGCTTCATATAATTTTGACCTCTATAAAAATTCATTAATTAATAATCTGAATCTCAAATGTGAAGGAGGTATCATGCTAGTGAATTCAAACTTGTTAAATATCCTTTCAGAGGTGAAATGTGACATGATAACAAGATTTCCAATGTTTCATATTTTTCCAGCAATTATATAACCATGATTCCTAAATTTTCAATAAATGAATGAAAATATAATTTTACACATCAAGTACAATATTTTGACATCCTAAAATTCTGGAAATATTACAGTAGCATCAAATTGACATAAAAACACTATTTCCAGATGATCACAATTTTCCAACCATTTTAAACCCACAATTTCTATTTATCTTTAAAGGGGTGATAAAATGACTTTACACTACAAGTACTGAAATTTGAATTTCTAAAATTCTGGAAAAATTACAGTAGCATCATATTGACACAAAAACACTATTTCCAGAAGATCACAATTTTCCAACCATTTTAAACCCATAATTTCTATTTATCTTTAAAGGGGTGATAAAATGACTTTACACTACAAGTTCTGAAATTTGACTTCCTAAAATTCTGGGACAATTACAGTAGCATCATATTGACATAAAAACACTATTTCCATAAGATCACAATTTTCCAACCATTTTAAACCTACAATTTTTATTTATCTTTAAAGGGGTGATAAAATGACTTTACACTACAAGTACTGAAATTTGAATTCCTAAAATTCTGCGAAAATTACAGTGGCACTATAATGACATGAAATCACTATTTCCAGAAGATCATAATTTTCCAATAAGTTTAAACCCATAATTTCTATTTATCACAAAAGGGGTGACAAAATGAATAAAGGGTATTTCAACATGAATAATGTCTCTAAAAATTCTATCAAAAATCCCAGAGATTTATAATTGTATTCCTAACTATCTTCCATAGTTTCGCAATTATCTCATGCATATAATTCAGTGAAACCCTAGTATTCAGATTTTTGACCTAAGGGTATTTTTGTCATTTACTAAATGTAAAGCCTCTGAAATTTTCTACAAAAATTTTCAGAGGTCTTGCATGCTATATAAATAAATTCTCCAGAGGCTTATAATTTTCTACATGGTGTTTGTCATGAAAATCTCATGAATACTCATATGTGGCTTAATCCACATTAGTTCAAAATGTGGGGTTTTTGCTCCCAAAAACCCCAATATTCTTTAAGGTGGTATGATTTGATATAAGGAAGGTTCCACCAAAGTTTCAGAGGCTAACTCCTAGCCATTTGGGCTAAATACACAAAATATCATTTTTGCTATTGGCACATCATTGTGCTTTAGGGTAGAGACATGCAAGTGGAAAATACCCTACATGCAGAGATCCATTTGCCCTCAAATTTTAACCATAGTTTACTACTGTCTAAATGAAGGTGACACCCAAGTTTGGGGTCATTTGGAGTTATATAACTCTAAATATTGTATTTATTTAATTTTCTAAGTTTTGAACAAAACTATAGAAAAATTATCTCCTAAAAATCTGATATTTAAACCTAAGCTAGGTATAGGGCTCATTCATGCATGGCCAAAATGGCAAGTCCATCAGATCTACCATTTGGGAGATATACACATTTTAATATCTGGATTCTATTTTGACCAGTCTCACTAAAGTGAGTGCTGGCGGTCTACAGTGCTCCAAATGAGCTGATTCAAATTTCTAATTAAAGTAGACATCTAGATCTACAACAGTTATCTCTGGTCACTTTTCATGAAATGGCTTCTAAGGGTCTCAAATAATTTGTACAAGATACTGAAATAAATGTGACAGAATTAATAAAACTATATAACATTCCATTAATAACACTATTCATCATCTTCCTCTTAACAACCCGAAAATGGCAGTTGCAGGGCTGATTTAGACGGCGATTTCCCGGCTACCTGGTCACTCCCTCTGCCGTAAACCACCACCACCTCCATCGTGGATGTGGGGGCAATGAATTCCCGGCGAAACCGCCGCCGGAGGCGGCCCGTACGGCAATTTTGAGCATGGCCTAAAACACCATGGTGAGAAAAATGGAAATTTTCGTTATTTAATGGTGTTTTAGGCCATGCTCAAAATATTCGTACGGGCCGCCTCCGGCGGCGGTTTCGCCGGGAATCCATTGCCCCCACATCCACGATGGAGGTGGTGGTGGTTTACGGCAGAGGGGGTGACCAGGTAGCCGGGAAATCGCCGTCTAAATCAGCCCTGCAACTGCCATTTTCGGGTTGTTAAGAGGAAGATGATGAATAGTGTTATTAATGGAATGTTATATAGTTTTATTAATTCTGTCACATTTATTTCAGTATCTTGTACAAATTATTTGAGACCCTTAGAAGCCATTTCATGAAAAGTGACCAGAGATCTAGATCTACAACAGTTATCTCTGGTCACTTTTCATGAAATGGCTTCTAAGGGTCTCAAATAATTTGTACAAGATACTGAAATAAATGTGACAGAATTAATAAAACTATATAACATTCCATTAATAACACTATTCATCATCTTCCTCTTAACAACCCGAAAATGGCAGTTGCAGGGCTGATTTCGACGGCGATTTCTCAGCTACCTGGTCACCCCCTCTGCCGTAAACCACCACCACCTCCATCGTGGATGTGGGGGCTATGGATTCCCGGCGAAACCGCCGCCGGAGGCGGCCCGTACGACAATTTTGAGCATGGCCTAAAACACCATTAAATTCCGAAAATTTCCATTTTTCTCACCATGGATCGGGCTCATTTGAGCCCGATGTCTCTCCTAATGGATCTAGGATGCTAGCACAAGGGGAGAGGAGGAGAAACCGGACCTTAATGGAGGTTGGCGGCGGCAATTGCGGCGGGCGGCCATGGCGGTGATCTCCTCCGGCGAGCTTGCTCCCGATCTCATTTCTCCACCAAATGTAATGATCTAACAGTCGATTTCAGCTCTCTTCAAGCTTCTGAAGCTAATGAAAATGAGTGAATGGGGTGAGGAGGGTTGTATGAGGAGTTATCATAGGGGGAATTTCGGCCTCCAACATTGGAAGCTCCTCCTTGGCTCCATGTGTCCCCCATCCCAGTAAATCAGCTGCTAAAGTTCTGGGGAGATCAGTTGGAAGCTTGGGAAGAGAGGAGAAGAGCCACTTGGCTTGCATTCCCTCTTTTCCTCACTTTCTCTCTCCTAAAAAATTGGGGATTTTACCCTCCTACCCCCATGCATGTCTCCACCATTCAAAATCAGAGGGCATGGGAGGTCTTTGTGCATGTGGGCTGCTGGATGGGCTGGGCTTGGGTCTTGACTCAAGTTAATTGAGTTAGCCCACTTGATTTTCATGTTTTAGGCCATTTTGACCTATGTTGACTATGATTGACTTGGGGGTTTGACTCAGTCAACTGAGGGGTGGCTTGGTCCAATGTGTTGGTTTTGAACTTAGTGACACCACCCAATGTGGGTTAGGTCATGGTGATGCCCTAATTGGGCCAATTTAGCCAATAAGTGTGATTTTGACCAAAATTGGGGAAAGTTTGACTTTGGTCAATTTGACCAATTTGATGATCACATGATGGGGCTTTTGGGTACTTGAGTTTCTCTTAGGGTTATGAGCCTATTTTCAAGCTCATTTTGAGTTGGTGAGTTCAATTTGAGGTAATTTGGGCAAGGTTTACTTTTGCATTTTTGGGGTGCTTATAGCAATTTTCCTAAGTTCGGGTTGACCTAGGGTCATACTATGAGCTCTACTCACAACTCCAACCCTACACCTGACCCAAGGGGTCTAGAAGGAAATGGGATGTTACAGGCTAGTCCTATACCCTAGGACTCACGTCTCGGAAGATAGGGGAGAGGTTGGAGTGTCCGATCGAGCCATCTCTAAGGCTGGTATGTCATCCTGCGGTGCGGGGGCTTCGCGCTGTCCCATTTCCTGTGATTGGTTATAAGAATAACCGTTAGTCACAAAGCTAAGTATAAAACACATCCTCTCCCCGGATCCGTATCCAGGGGGCAGGCTAATAGACAGAAATAAATAGCCGAAGCAAGGTAGAGGGTTAGCAGCAGGTAAACATATATACATATATACATATATATATCAATAGGGCCTCCAACCCTAATATTCGCGTGGTGACACGAACATACAACACTATCTCGCGCATACTCGCACCCAGGTATTCAAACCTGTACACACACAAAAGACCCTGTATCGACACAGTTTGGACCGCTTTACTTCAAGCAGGGTAGCGAACCCCGCGGGCCTCACTGAGGTGGCTGTCGGTGACAGTGGTCAGTCCTGCCACTTCTGAATGTAGTCGTGCCGTATCACTCAGGCCCTCTCGTACAGCATGGTGTACTAACGGGATGTGAGCGACATCCGGCGATTCCGAGGTTTAGGCCGACCAGCGGAGGCAAAACTGCGGGTTCGGAGTGGTGATCACCGCTGTGCACATCTCCCTGTCGCCATGAGTCGTCACCCCACCCGCACTGGTATGAACGGTCTGCGGGCGTGACCGACCCGCCACTTCCAAAACAATCTTCGAAAGCAAGCTTTATCATAGAGCAAGCGCTTTAAAACTTAACGCGGCATTCTTACTCGACCGGTCACTCGACCCGTGACCGGGAGGCTCGGCGGTATGAGGGCTCCTTATTTGGGGCTGACTCAGGAGGAGGGACTCAACTCCTGGTCATCTCCAACTAAGGCCTCACAGAAAGGAGGAGAAGCACCGCTTGCCAACGTAGAACTGCGGTTAGCACTACAATATAAAAAGTGCAGCATAAGCAGTAAGAAAGGCCGGAAGCAGGGGTCGAAATATCAGGACCAGTACGAGACTGGAGAAATGAAAGTACTGAAAGCAGTAAATCAGGACCAGTGCGAGACTGGAGAAATGAAAGTACTGAAAGCAGTAAATAAGGACCAGTACGAGACTGGAGAAATGAAAGTACTGAAAGCAGTAAATAAGGACCAGTGCGAGACTGGAGAATTGAAAGTACTGAAAGCAGTAAATAAGGACCAGTGTGAAACTGGAGAAATGAAAGTACTGAAAGCAGTAAATAAATAAAGGTTAGTAGTCCAATCACTCCATAACAGGAGGCTTCAACGTCGACTCCGTTCTTAGGAGGAGGTTCTGCTTTCTCCCCGTTCATAGGGGTTCTACTCCATTCCCATGAGTTTATCTACGTTTCATGAGATTTAGTATTTTCCCTTTGCCGTGGATTCGTTCTTTTTATTATCTTGGCATTACTGCATTGCGGCGTCGCTCCGCGCTTTCGTCCCAATTTTCGCGTCGATATTTTAAACCTAATCGATTGCTTAGATCGATACGCATAATTTTATTATACAGCTAAAATACGTGTCGCGAGGACGCCGATTTATTCCAATTAATTTCGCTCCCCTTTCGGGCGTTTATTTTGCTTGTAAAAGCTTTTACAGGACCAAAAGAAAAGCTTACCATTTCAACTTTTGATAGTATTTGCAAAATACCCTAAAGTAGAGCCTATAATTTTTTGGTGATTTTTCTTAACTCTTTTGGCCTTTAGATTTCTTAAAATAAACCTTTGGTAGGGGTTTAAAAATAGTAAATAATTTCCTAAAAATTCCAGAAAATTACAGGAGCTGCCCCTCAGAGTGGGGCACATTTTTCATTTAGGAAAGTTTTGCCATAACTGCCCCATTTTTCCTCAGAAAAATGGGGAAGGGGGAAGGGCAGTTGGGGTGCGTTTAGAGGAAGGGAGAAGGCGCAGGGCTGCAGCACCCTGCACCATCCCGAGGCCCCGACAGCGGATCTGCGGCGGATCCGCTGTGGGGGGGCACACAAACGGAGGTGGGAGGCGGGAAACGAGGTAAGGGGGGAGATCGGGCGGCTCCCGTTCATTTAACGGGAGGCGGCCGCTGCCGCCGCCGGGCAGCGGCCGGCTGGGGCCGGCGCCGCCCCCGGTCGGTGCCCCAGGGGCCGGCGACCACTCCGGCGGTGGTCCGGCGGCCTGTCGCCGCCGACTGCCACCGGAAAAGAGGACAGAGAGGGGCAGGAGGCGGTGGCGTAGCCTGCATGCGCCATGCACGCTGGCTGTGTCGCCGCCTCCGCTGGGAGGGCTCTCCCTGCCGCCCCTGGCGGGGGCGCCGGGGAGAGGGCAGTCCTCCGGCGGAGTTCCAGCGGCCTGGCGCCGCCGGCCGCCGCCGGGGGTGGGGTTTTACCCCGTACAGGAAACAAAGAGAAGAGGGGGGCCTGGGCCACGGGTGCCGCCGGGGCTGCGTCCTCCGGCGGCCCGGCCGCCTCCCTTCGCTGGCGCCGTGGTCCCCGAGTGGGGACCTGCTTTCCCAACGCCACCACCGGCGCTGGGGGGGGGGGGGGGGGGCTTCCACGGCCATGCCTCCACCCGAGCATTGCAAGGCTCGGGGTGGTGTTGGAGGCTCTCCGGCGACGGGGAGGGGGTCGGCCTGGCTCAGGGGAGTAGGAAGGAGGAGGGGAAGGCTTCTACCTGTAGTGGAGGTGGAGCTCGGGAGGTGGAGGGACAGCTCGCCATGGAGGGGGAAGGTGGCGGCGGTTTGGCTGCAGGGGCGGGGTCCTTCATGGTCCCGGGGTCCATCAAGATTTGTCAGAGCCGAGGCCGAGTTTGTGTGTTTCACATTTCGTGCGTTGCACCGAGGGGGTCTGCATAGTCCTAAAATGGCATACTCTACATATGACCTCGGATTAATGGTCAACGAGTTCCGTGACGTTCGAATGGACATAACACGTGCCAAGCTGGAGATCTATAAGTCGAAAGCATATCATCATTTCATGAATTCTCAGAGCAAGGTAACAGCAATAGCAAGTATCTATTCTTTTCTGATCCGTATCAAGTTAGGAATTTCTAGTTTCCTAGCTGTTGTGTCTTAAGCTAGGTGTAGATGAGTGGTTTGTTCGTAATTGCTATAGATGACTCCAGAGCATAGTGCGTCGGAGTGAGCTCTTCGGTAAGAGGATGAATCCTCATGTGCGTGCAGTGAGACAACGATTGAGGAGTTGCGTCAGAGTAGCGAGGCGTTTTCAGGTTAGGTTTTGACATAGTATATTAGTTGGCTTGCGGTTATGGATTTAGATTTACGTTATATCAATTATATGCGAGTTAAGGTAGAGGATGATGAGCGTGCGTTATTTTAGATTCGAGTTTTACTCGATCCTTTGGCTACAGAGTTTCACAGACGGTCATCGTTAGGTTGTTGATCGTTTAGCAGACCCCCTTAGTGTTAAATTTCCCTAGAGACTCGGTGATGTTGGGTCGGGGAATTCAAGGTTGTTCTTCCCTTTTAGGTGATTCCCTCATTTAGATTAATTGGGAGGTGTTGGATTTGGGAGACTTTATCGTGAACCTTGATCAGGGATCGGGTGATCTATTTTGAGTGCTAAGAAGAAATCTTATCCACATTCGTTCTCCTATCCCTCTGCGGTTAGTGTTTCTATCCAGCGAGTGTGAGCTTTTCTCTCCCTTTGACTTTTTTATTATTCATTCGCGTTCTAAGTTTCGGGACGAAACTTTCTTTTTGGTGGGGTGACTGTAACGCCCCTGAACTTTTCGGAATTATTTTATCCTTCTTTGACGTCATTTTTGACGTAAGGGCGTTACGTTAGTGCGGAGTTAGCAATGCGCCGTCGTTTGCGCGTTTGCACGTCCGTTCGGTTAAGTCGACCAAATTTTGGAGTGTGCCGGAGTTGGAAGATTTTGCGTTAGAAAATTAAATTAATTAATTTTAGATAGGCTCGTCGAAGTTTCGTTGCGATCCGAGTGATATTAGAGCCCCGGTGATTTTCCAAAGATTTGTATAATTATCGTTCGCAGTGAACTTCAAAATTTTATATCTTGAGTTTGACTCGTCGGATTTTGTTTTCGACTTCTCCGTTGGATTCGTAGCGCCGACGTTTGTCTTCGATGCGATTTTCGTTCGAATCGACGACCTTTTGTTCGGCCCTTCTTTTCTTCTTCTTATTATTATTATTATTATAAGTTTCTGTCATCCACTATATATATATATATATATATATATTATTCTATTATTCTTCTTCTTCTTCATCTTCTTCTTTCCTAAATTTTCGAACCATACCAGAAGTTTCGAGAGAGAGAGAGAGGGAGAGAGTGGGATTTTCCTGAGCTTTCCGACCGCCGCCGACGGTGCTTCGCTGCTTGAAATATTCGCCGGAGCATAGATTTGGAAAGCTCTCGTCGTGCTCATCGCGTGCGTGGTAAGTTTGGTCCATTACGTAGGTTTTTGGCGCTATAGTTAGCGGTCCTAACCCTCTTTTTGTCCAAATCTTCGTACTTAGGCCGTGTTTGAGCCGATCCTTGATGTGGATGGCTTGAGAGACCGTTTTTCAGTGGTTCGAGATATAGACAAGTGTCGGTTTGTTTTCTTTTCCCCTTGGAATATTTTCTCCAAATTTCCTTCTCTGTTTGTTATCCTTTGTATTTTGGTATATAAATGTTGATGGTTTGCCTTACCTTAATTGTTGTTAATTGAGGTTGTGCTGGTAGTCATATAGGCTTTGTTAGTAGTAGGTTAGGTGAGTTTGGAAAAAGTTAGAAAAAATTTGTGAGTTGAAGTCCAAATCGACGGGACCTCCCGTCGATCGACGAGACCGTTCCGCTGATCGGCGGCATTAGCTGGGGAAGATGATTCCCCGAGCTGTCAAGTCCTAATCGACGGGGCTTTCCATCGATCGGGCTCCCGTCCCATCGATCGACCTCCAGTCCCGTCGATCGACGGGAGAGAGCTAGCATTTCAAGTTGTCGATCTTTAAGTTAAAATCGACCGGACCTCCCATCGATCGGGATCCCGTCCCGTCGATCGGGCTCCCGTCCCGTCGGTCAGGCCCTCTTCCTGCCGATTTTATTTGAAGCTTCGCGTCGACTTTTGTTAAGTCTTCCCGTCGACTTTTGTTAAGTCTTCCCGTCGACTTTTGATAAGTCTTTCTATCGATTTCATCGTATATTTCCATCAATAATTTAATTCCTTTCTTGCCAAGGTGTTCTCGGGTATCTTAAATTATGATGTTGAGCGTTTTGAGTTCATTTGTTGAGACTTTAGATGAAGTTATGTTTTATTCACCGGGATTACCCCAATATTCGACCGGATCATCTTGATCCAGTTTCTTTAGTCTTCAGTTTGCTTTTGAGCCTCCCAGCCATTTCTATTGAGGCTAATAGGATTGTTTCCTCATGTAATCCAAGGTAGTTTTCCCTTATCTTGTGCATGATATATGGTTGATCATGTGATTATTGTCTGAATGGTTAAGATAAGTGAAATCATGAGTGTAACACCCCAAAAATCGTAGTTCAGCGAGGTAGGCGGAGTGGTAGTGCTGCGTTCGGGATAGGCTAAAATTCCATAGCTGTTCAGTGCGCACGACCAGTGTCCTCTTCACGCACGACCAGTGACCGTGCGCATGTGATCGTGCGTTAATTCGCAAGGATTCGGAGTTCTGTCTCGAACAGTGCGCACGACCAGTGTCCTCTTCGCGCACGACCAGTGACCGTGCGCATGTGATCGTGCGTTAATTCGCAAGGATTCGGAGTTCTGTCTCGAACAGTGCGCACGACTAGTGTCCTCTTCGCGCACGACCAGTGACCGTGCGCATATGATCGTGCGCCCTGTTTATTCTGCTCCGCGATTTTGAGCGGAGAAGGAGATCGGTCCGTCCAAATCTATTGGAATTTGATCCAACGGCTGCGATGGTTGGCTGGGGGGTTTTAGGGCTTGGTAGAGGAGTTAAACCCTCATTATTTCCAAGGCTTTCTCTCTCTTAGGTTGGAGAAAGGAGGAGGAGGCAAGGAGGAAGAAGAAGGGGAATCCGCCATTGCCGGAGCTTCGGAGCTCCGTTCGCCGATCCGAGACCGGCAGTGCGTAGAGGGCATCAAGGCGCTTCTTCTCCACCGTGTGGTTGCAAGCTTCTCATGGCTAGGAGGAGATCTCAAAAGGTAACGACATTTCTCCTCCTGGTCTTTAGGATGCGTGTTTGGCATCCCTTCTTTTTCTGCATTTTGGCACCGGATCCGTCGAGTGAGAGGGATCCGGGTCGCCTTGGTTCAAGATAAACCACCGGGTTGATTGTGTCCGTCCCCGGCATATTTTGCACTAGAGATCCGCTCCGTTAGCGGATTAGGCATTGTGGGTGAAGCCGGATTTGTGGCCGTTGGTCCGATCCGGTGATGTTGATTTACGCACATTTTAGGGGTTTTGTTAGAAATCCGATTACGGCGAACTCGTCGTGGTGATGCCTTTATAGCTTCGTGTGGTAACGAATGTTGGGTTTAGGGCGGAGAAATAATGTGCGGATTTTGGGGCTTGTGATGCCTAGTGTTGTGCGAAGGCGCGATTGGTCTTTGTGGTCGGCTGGCTATCCCGTGAAGACTGAGATTCACGTGTGGAGAGTGTCCTGGCAAGATTAGTCCCTTCGATTGTTGACTGACGAGAATGTCTGTGCTATGGTTGAGTCCGTTGACGGTCGCCAGGCAAGCAATCGGTGGACGTTGTCCCGAAAGTAAGCCCAGGGCCTTGGGACGTTTTGGTTGGCCAGAATTCTTAGAATCGGTCTTGGTGCGTTGTTGGCGGCCCGAGCATGTGAGCTGTCAGACAAGCCCGATGGCATGGTGGGCCAGGCGAGGTGGGTCTCAGCGAGAGCGCTTGGCCTTGGGGTTTTGATGCCCTTGTGGGGAAGTAGTGAGTACCCTTGTGTTGGTGATGTATGATGATGTGTTAGATTCATACGCTTTAGGGCGCCTTGGGTGAAACCCGGGCTTGCACTCATTTTGCATTGTTAGGCCCCTTTTATTACCTGCTCAACATAGAAACGTGGATGATGCTTGTGACACTCATGCCAGTATTTATGTTGCTTTCCTTTATGTACTTTTGTATACGAAGTGCTGACTTGCAGGGTGAAGTAGTTCCCCGGGGTCCGCTAGGACGGCCGGGAGGAGGGATGTTGTTACACCGCTTGTGGTCAGCCATAGCTGACCCTCGTTTACCGCTCTTTGTGATTTGGTTGCAGTGCAAGAATCGCAGGCTGGACCCAGCGCGCCGGCCAAAAAGGCCTAAAGCCTCACGAAGTGCTTAGTTGATTTCCTGCATTACTTTCTTCGTACTTTGTTATATCCGGCTTGCATGCCGAGGCAGTATAGGGAAAAACTATCCTTCCCCTTTTGTTGGGATGTCTTTTATTATGGAATGTTTGATGTTTTGGACATTGTTTTGTAAGGCCTTAAGGTCAGTTGGACTCCTTTGTAGTATGGACAATCTCTGTGGCTTAGTTTGTTTCCGCTGTGTTGTCTGAGTTATGAGATTGGGTAGTTAATATCATCTTTTAATACTAAAGCTGTGGCGGTTATATGCTGTGGGGTCCCGACCGGACCCATATTATATGGTCATTACAGGGGAGGTGTTACAATGAGTTTCTTTCTTTTGGAATTTTATTCCTTCTTGATTTATGTATAACCCTTCGTGAATGTTAAACCAAGTATGTTGCTGATAAGTATAAATTGGAATGATTTCATTTATATATTGGAGAGTGGGTGGATGTATCAGGCTTCCACCACGGTGACTTCTTTTATATACTGGAGAGTGGGGGGATGTATCAGGCTCCCACCACAGTGGCTTCTTTTATATATTGGAGAGTGGGGATGTATCAGGCCCCCACCACAGTGGCTTCTTTTATATACTGGAGAGTGGGCGGATGTATCAGGCCCCCACCACAGTGACTTCTTTTATATACTGGAGAGTGGGTGGATGTATCAGGCCCCCACCACAGCGGCTTCTTTTGTATACTAGAGAGTGGGTGGATGTATCAGGTCCCCACCACAATGGCTTCTTTTATATACTGGAGAGTAAGTGGATGTGTCAGGCCCCCACCACAGTGACTTCTTTTCTATACTGGGTGTGGGTGGTATTTCAGGCTCTTCACCATAGTGATTTCTTTTTATACTTTTGAGCTGCGAAGTCCCTTATACAACAACTTTCTTTACTTGGTGCCCATGTTTATGTGCTTGTTTTTCTGTAAACTTGTGTACTTGTTAAAGCTGATTATGCTAAATCTATGCTTACTCTTGGCTAGTATTTATTCCTGGTGCGTAATAGCTTTCATTCTTATTCCTGTTGTTACTTGCTCCCTTTTTGGCTGAGACATTATTTTCTTTTGAGTGCCCCAGGTTCAGGTCTATAGCTGCGGCAAGCGGTAGAGCTGCGGTTAGTTGTAGTTGTCTGTTTCCTCCTCACTGTTGTGAGGTAGTTGTTCCTTTGCTTCAGTTGTAGTCTCCAGTGTTAGATTATTTGCTAGCTTATTTGCTGTTACTTACTGGTTTATTTCTCATACTTGTTCTCTGAGAAGTTTTATGTTAGGTTGCATGAGTTATTTTATGTATAGCAAATGACATTATTACATATCATATTTTTATGGAAATGTCACATACTTTGAAGATCGTAGAAAAATCCTTCTTTATTTATACTAAATCTAGAGCATATCATTGTTGGGATGTTCGATCTTCATGCTCATATAGGATAAAATGAATCTATCTTTCCGCTGCGTATGTATAGATTTCTACTCGTGGACTAGTTGATCCACTGAACCGACGGACACAGTCTTAAGCTAAAAATGTAAATCATCTATTTAACTCAAACAAATTTATGTCTTTTTATAAATTTTCGTGAGCAGCGCTGTCTGAGCGTCTGTAGTTGTCACATGCATGACGTGACACCATAACACGTATTTTTCTCTTTCTCTGATAATATTTATTAAATTCCTGGGAAAATACGGGTTGTGACAAAGAGCAGATAAGTGTTTCGAGGGAGGAAAAATAAAATTCGTGTGACCTGCATTTATCGTAAAAAAAAAAGACATTTTAATCAATTTTTGCGGCCTGCATAAAGCCAAAAACCGCCTGCATATAACATCACTCATATTCAAAATACTCAAATCAAACCTTAACTTTAGCATGAGGGATCGTTTGGGAGGGCTGCGGGCTACCGGTGCAGGAGCGAACGCCGCCGAAAGGCGGAAAAAAATGCCCCGGGATGCGCGGGTGGCGACATTTGCACCCGATTCTGCGAGCAGAACAGAGAAATCGCTCCATTCCGAAACCCAGCCCCCGCCCTCCAGTCCCGATCGTCGATGGCGTTTGCTCCCTTCCCTGCCGCCGCTGGAGAGCCAAACGAATTCTAAGATTGAAATAGCTCCCTGAGCTTTTATTTTCCATATATTGGTCTTAAACGTTTAGGTAAAATTTGAAATAGGTCTCTAGACTAATCTTTGATGGGGTTTTCCCTAAAGACTTTCGTGTCGTACCGGTATAACTTTGACCGAAGCGCTCAAGTAAGCCAACCCGACCGATTGACTCGCGCTCGCTCGAAAGGTCCCAAAATTACCCAAAAAAGGCATGTAACAACGCACACGCCAAAGCGAAAGCTCGCCGAGCACCACACACATAGAAGCCCGCACGCGCGGCCCCGCGCGAAGCCTCCTCCCCGGAGCGGGGCCAAAGGTTAGCAACGCCCTAATAACAATTGCCAAATATTATCATGCAATAAAAATTATAATAAAAATTATCACGTAACGCTGCTCACACCACTCACCACAAGTCCACTTCTCCACTTCCTTTGCCTATCCCGCACACCCAACTCTTCGGACGACGATTATTTCCAAAGTCGACGGATGCTCGGAGCCGATTTCATGGCTTCTCCTCTCCCACATTCGTGTCTCTTCTCACGCTCCCCGCTTTGCTCCGCCCCATCTTCGCTTCGACGGACCCTGTTGTCCCCTGCGGTTGCAGCAGATTTTAGCTGCGAATCTCGGCGGTGGGAGCTCAACTCCGCGTCGTCGCTTTCCACGCGGAGGCACGGGAACCAGAGTCATTTCCGGTGTTCGGCGCTCGACGATTCTGCTGCTTTTGATCCTGTCTCCGCCGTCTTGAATCCTGGGCCCGATGTCGCCAATCTCAAGCTCAAACTACTTGTAAGACTTCTCTCGCCCTCTGATTAGTTATTCTTCCATCGATTTTTTAGGTAATTTGATTTAGTTTTGTCTGAAACCTTAACTTCGTAGGGATTTATCTGAAGTGAGTATGAAACGATAGGTCGAAATTAATTGGGCGGCAGCTCCTTTAATTTCCTTGATGTCTCTGCGTACTAGCATTTAATTTACGTATGATTTACTTCTCTGGGAGGATTTTGTTGGTTCCGGGTCTATGTTTCCAAATTTGTGTCCCACACGTGCGGGAAAAACAAAGCAAAAGACTTAATTGCACGTGAAATCATGGGTGATCTCCACAGATATCAAGAGTAATCTACACGGAGATCGCGCACTATCTTCACGGATATCAAGAGTGGTCTCCAAGGAGATCATGGACTATCTCAGTGGAGATCACGCACGATCTCCGATCACGCGCGATCTCCACGGAGATCACGCGCGATCTCCACGGAGATCCCGCGCGATCTCCACGGAGATCCCGCGCGATCTCCACGGAGATCACGCGCGATCTCCACGGAGATCACGCGCGATCTCCACAATCTCCATGGAAATCCTGCTTGCTTTCCACGAAGATCACTAGTAATTTCGTTTGTTGTTAAGTATCCCAAGTTATCTTTTTTCCGCCACATGTCAGCATTGCGGTAATCCTGGGCTTAGATTTGAAAACGAAGCCTGAAACCAAAAAATTTGTGTTCCCTTGTTGTTATTGGTGTACTTATTTTACACGGCTTTATCACGATCCAAATATATTTTTGTATTTTATTATTTTTCTTCCATTTCTGACCAAAATAAATTTATTCGCTACAAAGAATTTCTGTTTTTTTGTGATTTCTACAGTGCATATGTACTTGGAGAATTGTGATTCAAGCTCCGTTTGGCGTGGAGTTCTTGCTCCGGTGAGTTTGGACAAAAACGCCAACATCAAAAATGTATGTTTGGCATGACAACGGTTATGATCGCCACCAAGAAAAAAAAATAGTTTTGAACATAAAAGTGGATGAATTTTCTTACGTGAGGTCGGGCATTCACGAACGACGGTTCATAATCACCGTGTTCACCACCGCCACCGCCGTGCCAAACGGACCCTCAGTTGTCTGATGCACACGGGTACCACTTTTGGTCCTTAATTGCTAACCAAAATCCAAATTTTCTTGGATCTTCTCCAAATTTTCGCTGCTTCTCTTCTCCACGTCGTTAGGCCTTATTTGTTCTATCGACCTCTTTTGTTATTCTCTTAGGAAGCCTCTTATCTGACTTATATACCAAATGCCTTAGGTCAAGATGAAAGTATCAAATTTATTTTTGAAGTTTAACTGAAAGTTAACAATTGCATCCCGGCTTTCGTGCTTGGTGAGTCGTCCGAGATCCTTTCGATGACCTATGTTGTGTTGAAGGAATATCTATATGATTCAATCAGTTGCGTAAGGGCCGCGGTAACAACAGAACTATGGAAAGTATATAGAAAACACAGTTCTTTTCTATCACGTATTATTATATTAGAATTCTTTCTAATTTGATTAGTTATATTAGTCTTATAGTCTGAGTTTTGGTATTTTAGTCTTAGTTAGTGATCCCGGCTCGGCGAGTCCTTTCTTCCGCGATGAACTGTTGGCACCAGTCCTACATTTTGTCTTTGTGGACCGAGGAGAAAGGGGGCTCCGCGGGAAGAGGGTTGTACCATGAGAGAAGCAAGGAGGTCAACTGACTTCAAATATACAACATGGATTCTAGCAATGCAATGGAGTTGGGTCCTCATGTCGATCCGAATGAATCAGTCTTTCCATGGGGGTCCATCTTTGCCTGCTAGGCAAGAGGATAGCAAGTGACAAATTCTGTCTCGGTAGGACATGTCTTTCTGGACCAACAAGGGGTAGTACAGGAATATTCACCTGTTGTCCTTTGACTACGTCTTTCGGCCTGATCTTAGGCCCTGACTCACCCTCCCTGGACAAACCTTGCGGAGGAACCCTTAGGTTTTCGGGGCATTGGATTCTCACCAATGTTTGCGTTACTTAAGCCGACATTCTCGCTTCCGCTTCGTCCACACCTGCTTGCGCGGGTGCTTCCCTCTAAGGAGGAACGCTCCCCTATCGATGCACTTTTACATCTCACAACTTCGACAGATCGCTTAGCCCCGTTCATCTTCGGCGCAAGAGCACTCGATCAGTGAGCTATTACGCACTCTTTCAAGGGTGGCTGCTTCTAGGCAAACCTCCTGGATGTCTCTGCACCCCTACCTCCTTTATCACTGAACGGTCATTTAGGGGCCTTAGCTGGTGATCCGGGTTGTTTCCCTCTTGACGATGAAGCTTATCCCCCATCGTCTCATTGGCCGACCTTGACCCCTGTTTGGGTTCATATATAGTATTCAGAGTTTGCCTCAATTTGGTACCGCTCTCGCGGCCCGCGCCGAAATTGTGCTTTACCCCTAGATGTTCAGTCAACTGTTGCGTCTCAACGCATTTCAGGGAGAACCAGCTAGCTCTGGGTTCAAGTGGCATTTCACCCCTAACCACAACTCATCCACTGATTCTTCAACATCAGTCGGTTTGGACCTCCACTTAGTTTCACCCAAGCTTCATCCTGTTCATGGATAGATCACCCAGTTTGGGTCCATAAGCATTGACAATCGCCCTATGAAGACTCACATTCGCTACGGCTACAGTGGATTCCCTTAACCAAGCCACTGCCTATGAGTCGTCGGCTCATTCTTCAACAGGCACACGGTCAGAGATCACATTCTCCTCCCACTGCTTGGGAGCTCACAGTTTCTATTTCACACCCTGATGGGGTTTCTTTTCACCTTTCCCTCACGGTACTACTTCGCTATCAGCAACCCAGGAGTATTTTGCTTTGCAAGGTGGTCCTTGCTGATTCACATGGGACTCCATGTGCCCCATGCTACTCAGGTCAGAGCGTAAGCTAGTGATGCTTTCAGCTGCTGGACTCTCGCCATCTAGAATGCAGCACTCCACCGCTTCGCCTAGCAGCACGACGCTTGTATTGCTCTCCCACAACCCCGTTTTCTCGGTTTAGGCTGCTCCCATTTCGCTCGCCGCTACTACGGGAATCGCTTTTGCAGAACCCGAGATTAGTTTAGGAGAATCTGCAGTAATCTATTTTAACTCAACTGAAAGTCATAGTGAGATTGTACTTATTATTAGGGAGAGGCAAGCTAGGGGAATGTGACGGTCCTAAATCATGACGGGGTAGTGGGTCTTGCCGCGGCTGCCAGGGAGCTCGAGGGAGACCTGCCAAATCCTTCTGTCTTGAGTCTTAGAGAGGGAGTTGAGATAACTTCTTGTTTCTCTTTTCCAAAGGCCCATACCTTTTTTTGCACTCCAGTACTCACCAATTAGACTATTTGCCAAATTACTCAAATGAAACTTACATAAAAACTTAAAATCCTAATTAACTCTTACTCAAGACACATTTAAATAAAGACGGGTGCATTAAACAATATGAGCTTGTCCTCAATATGAGCTTGTCCTCAAGGTCGGAAGAAAACTCTGATTGTTTCGTCATCGGGTTCTTTTATTTCCCGCTAGATGTGCCCCATGTAACGATGCCCCGTGGTATCATTGTCTTCACTAAGCGAGCACAATACTTTCGCTTATGTTAGGTGAAAGGGAGGCAACAATGTGCCCTTTACTTATGCAGAGAGGGAAGCGATGAGATTAGAGACTGGTGGTTGTTGTGAAGAATTGATGGCTGAGTTGTTGCTCGATGAATGTGGATAACATGGGTTGGCAACTGGAGAGGGGCCTGTTAAATGGAGGTAGTAGGGGTTGGTGGCATGAGAATATCTTACGGGGTGGGAATATCAATGATCGATAACTCCAATAGAATTGTTGGAAGGACTACAGAGCATGTTGGTGCAGTGCTCCGGCTGCCGTCAGCCAGCTCATGCACCTCGGTCGCCAATTGTTGCTGCTCAACCTCTAAGTGTTGTGCCTTGGCGTCTGTTTCCTCTTCCATGAACTGATCCAACTTTCATATCTCCTTTAATGGATCGCGGAGTTGTAAAAAATGCTATGAAGAAGGAGGTTCTGTGGTGCTTCCAGTTAGGATAATAGGAAACGACTGTTTTGGTTCAGATAGAAGTCTAGTGGGTGGAAGATGCGAGGCATTTTGGTACATGGGCGTCGTGTAGGCAGTACATTTTTCGCAACCATGGTTTTTTAGGCCGGGAAAAATTTCGGTGTCATTTTGATGATGTGAGATTGGCGTAATATGCTGAGGTTCAGAGAGCTCGGAAAATGCATACAAAAGATGTAGAATCGGGTTATCGTATTCCGGAAGCAAAGTCTCTCCAGCTTGGAATCTCTGTCTGGTGTGTGGGATGCAGTAACTATAGGATGGTTGCTAAAGCGTCGACATGCAAAAGGAGAAAGCTTGTGGGAAGGCCGTAATCTACAAAAGATTGGAATTGTGACAGATGGGTTGGAGAGTTACGACTCCGGATGAAACTGTCGTAGGCGAACGATCACAAAAGACACACATATAGGGCTTGTGCATGGAGTTGACATTGTGCGCAAGAGGTTGGGGTTTCAGTTGATGTTACAAGAGGCACTAAGAGGGAGAAAGGTGGCTAGTGGGCGATGAGTCGAGATTGACGACCTTCCAGCAATGAAACAATCACAAAAGGCTATCCCAGGGAAGGGAGAATCAATCATGGGTTACAAAGATTGGTAGACGTGCTATGGGAGTGATTGCACGAGCGGAGCATCGATCTAGTAGGAACCACGACTTCTTGTGGTAGTGTAGAGGAGGAACTGAACCTAGCTATGTCGGAAGCGGAGCGTCATTCTAACTACACTAAAGAGAAACTGAGGGGGAGAACATGAGACTAAACTTCTTTCTTTTTGGTTCCATCATAATAACCCAGGCTCTTCAAATTGAGTTACATCGATGTTATTTTGCAATTAAATCTATGCACCCAGACTATTCATGAAAATACAAAAAAGAAAAAAATACCCAAAATAGTAGTACATAAAACTCAGCTATACTTTTTTGGAATTTTTAAAGATTTGAATAGAAATGTCATGCAAAAAATGATTTTTTTAAAATATTTTATATATGAAAAAAATTCTGATTTAATTTGAAATTAAAGAAAAAGTTGCTAGATTTCTCTGTATTTTGTAACCGGCATATATGAAAGCCAATAGATTGACTCGATGGCTTAGTTCCTCATAAAAGCATAGATTTATTGCTGAATGAACCTGAAAATCATGCTGCATATGACTGAAGAAGGCACTATAAATTCTATTTTGGTTAAATTTTAGCTGATATTTAATATCTTGTTCAAAGCAAAATTAATTTCCTCATTTCCATCTTCTTACTTTCTTCAATTCATTAATAAGTTCCACAGAAGCAGAGTGTATTGAGTCTCCTTAACTTTGCAGAAAAGTTTTCCCTTGTTTCAAAAACTTATATGGTGATGATTGCAGACTGCAGTTTCTGGGCTGAACAGAGGCCTTGCAGCCAATGAGAATGATCTTAAAACGGCAGAATCTGCGGCGAAGGAGCTGGAGACTGCTGTAGGACCTGTCGATCTTGCTAAAGACTTGGATAAGCTCCAAGGATTATGGAAGTTGATCTATAGCAGCGCTTTCTCTTCTCGTTCGCTTGGTGGAAGTCGCCCTGGACCTCCTATTGGAAGGCTTCTCCCTATCACGCTCGGACAGGTTTGTCCACCGGATGAATGTCAGTTTGACGGATAATTATCATTTATCATCCTTGATTTTTGCTTGTCTTTGTTTAACCCTTGAGGTTCTGCAAAATAGCGGATATCTCTCTATGGTTAACTTCTACTTCTACTACCAGAAGAACATTTAGGTCTACGATGGGGTTATCCACTGTGGGTCGCCTGCCACTTGGCATCTCGCGTTTTACAAAAGAAATCCACGCTCTATATAGGAAAGCGGTGATGGTTGTGAATGCAATGGTGAAAAACATAAACATTGCTTGGGTAGCTGATGTGGATCACATCCCTCAAGGATTTACGCGATGATCGGAGCCTTTTATTTTGTGTGGATCGTTGATCTAGGATTTTAGTGATTTACTTGCAGGGAGTCATGATTGAAGAATCATGACTATTCATGACGTTTCGTAAATCTATAAATAGAGATAGAAGGCTCCTTTTACAAAGATTGAAAGTTGAAGAGCAATTTCAGCCGTTGGTCACCCGGTATTGAAGCCGGAAACTAGGGCTCTGTTTGGTACGGCGGTGGCGGTCATGAACGCGGTGGTAAAACAGTCATTCATGAACGCCCACCTAAGGAACTTCATCCACTTGAACATAAAAGTGGATGAAGTTCCTTAGATGTCGGTTCACGAATGACGGTTTTACCACCGCGTTCACGATCGCCACCGCCGTGCCAAACGGAGCCTAGGTTGACACCTGAAAGTCCTCCCCTCCCTCTTGCTTTGGCCGGCCACACCCCTCCCCCCTCCTTCCACATTTCCGATCACCACCCAAGCCGACAGCCACCACCTTGCCCTACCAACATCCCATTGTGTTTTTTGAAATATGCGTCGAAATGCAATTGTTTTATTATCGTAAATACAAATATTTTTTTTCCGATAAAAATGATCGTATTTGAGATAAAAACTAGTAACATTATTTCAAATCCTGAAAGTAAAGATAAGTTTGATGCTATGCGATTTAAGACAGTTTAGCATTGTTCTACTTTTATGCATATCAGCTTTTATAAGGGACTCCATTTATTCTATCTTTTTTTTTTAAATTTAGGTTTTCCAACGGATAGATATTCTCAGTAAAGATTTTGACAACATTGTTGAGGTTCAGCTTGGTGCTCCTTGGCCTCTTCCTCAAATCAATGCTACAGCTACACTGGCTCACAAATTTGAGCTTATAGGTATGTTTTGTCCACCCCCATTAATAAATGTTATTATTATGATTCATTGATGTGAATGATTAAAATGCAATATTTATATATTATTGTTATTATTATATAAAAAGGGAAGCCCACTTCACAAATAATCTCTTAGGTCCCGTTCGGTTCGTTTAGCTGGTTTTCGGATGAGGGAATTGATTTTGGTTCAAAACTAAAAACTCCGTAGGTTTTAGAATTGAGCCAAAACTAAGTCTTTTGTTCGTTTACAAGAAAGAACTTCTCCCTACTTCATGAAAATCAGCGTTAGTTCTTCCACGGGATCATCTCTTTCCTGGTTAGTTGGCTCCCTGAATCACTCTTTCCTATGAATTAATCACTGAATCTATATATCTATGTATCTGCAACGTGACTAGGAGAGATGCGAGGGCACGGGATCGAGCGGGAAGAACAGTAAAACCGTGAAAACCGACCAAATTAAGTTGGGTTTGAGGATATGCTGATTTTTCAAAACCCAAACCCATGGGTTTTCATCGAAAGTCAATTCCGTCCGTGAAAATGCCCAAATGAACCCAGGAATTGAATCTCGATACCCAATTTCAATTCTCTCCACCCAAAACCCGCGAAATGAATGGGGCCTTAGTTTTTGTAGAAACTTGTATGTATTTCTTATGTTGTAAAATACAATGAGGGAATACATATTTATAGGAGAGAAGAGAGGAGAGAAAATCCTATATACAATGTGGGACTAAAGGAGAGAGAGAAATAAATGCACTCATAAATACAATAATGGGCCTATCTATGGGCCTTTGATATGGGCTTTTCTAACACTCCCCCGCAAGCTGGAGCGTACAAATCGTAGGCGCCAAGCTTGGATAAGCACTGATGATAGAGAGTACTAGACAATGCCTTTGTGAGGACATCCGCAACCTGTTCAGTACCCGGAACATGCTTCAATTCAATCTTCTTCATCTGGACTTTCTCTCGAATGAAGTGGCAGTCTACCTCAATATGTTTTGTTCTCTCGTGAAAGACAGGATTCTTGGCTATGTGTATTGCAGCCTGGCTGTCACAGAGAAGGAGAGCAGGTGCGGGAAGCTTCATACCAAGATCCGTGAGAAGGCTTTCAAGCCACGTTAGTTCTGATACTACTGATGCCATTGCCCGATATTATGCTTCAGCTGAAGATCGTGCAACTACTGCTTGTTTCTTGCTCCGCCAGGTGATCAAGTGTCCTCCAAAGTAAGTGCAAAAAACACTTGTTGATCGTCGATCATCTATGGACCCAGCATAGTCAGCATCTGAATATGCGACTAGATTTGGAGTTGAAGATGAGGTTTTGTACACAAGGCCTTGACCAGGAGCTATCTTAAGATATCGGAGGATTCGTTCAACGGCCTGCAAGTGAGAATTCCGAGGGGCATGCATGTATCGGCTGACAATACCTACAACAAATGATATATCTGGTCTTGTCACTGTGAGGTAGATCAATTTTCCGACCAGACGACGACAATACTCCGGATTTTGTAGCAAAAGATCAGTGTCAGATGCCTGAGCAGAAATCTTGTGATTTACATCCATTGGAGTGTTGATTGGCTTGCATCCAGAGTAACCTGCATCGTGGAGAAGGTCGAGGCAGTATTTTCGCTGAGAGAGGACGAGACCATCAGATCGTCTGGCGACTTCTAAACCCAGGAAGTAGTTGAGATTTCCTAGATCTTTTGTCTGAAAGGCAGTGCTGAGATGTTGTTTGACATTCTGTATCCCTTTGACGTCATCTCCAGAAATGACGATGTCATCCACATAAACTAGCATAATGACTATTCCAGTTGGCTGATGGCGAATGAACAGAAAGGAATCTGCCGAGCTCTGTTTGAAACCAAGTACCCAAAGTTCCTTACTGAACTTGTTGAACCAGTTCCGCGGGGATTGTTTGAGACCATACAGAGATTGCAACAATAGGCAGACCAGTGACTCCCCCGTGGTCTCAAACCTGGGAGGTTGTTCCATGTACACCGTCTCCTGTAGATCGCCATTGAGGAACGCGTTTTTGATGTCCAATTGATAGAGGGGCCACCGTCGATGTACGACCACAAAGATGAGCACACGAACGGTATTCAGCTTCGCCACTGGAGAAAAGGTTTCCTCATAGTCAATGCCATGTTGTTGAGTATATCCACGAGCGACCAAGCGAGCCTTCAGCCGATCAATAGTGCCATTGAGAGCATGTTTGATAACGAAGACCCATTTACAGCCAACTGTTTTCTGACCCGGAGGGCGGGGTACCAGAGTCCAGGTTTTGTTTGCCCAGAGAGCTGTCATTTCCTCTTCCATGGCAGCGCGCCAGCCAGGGTGTTGGAGAGCCTCCTGCACTGAGTGAGGAATAACCACAGTAGACAAAGAAGTAGCAAGAGTTTTAAGTGGAGGGGAGAGACGATGCAGGGATACGTAGCTCGCCATTGGATGAGCGGTGGACTCTGTTACCGGATCAGCAGGACTTGGAGCACCAGAGGTCGAGGGCGACGGCGCAGGGGCGACGGGGCGGGAAGTGTGTCGGGAATAGACCTGGATAATAGGCGGCCGGCGGGGAGGCTGAGTAGGGAGTGGTTGTGGCAGAGGTGGTGGAGGAGGCGTGTTAACCGGGATGATGGGTCGCATGACGGGTTGTGGGAGAGAAGGTGATGGAGAAGGTGTTGCTGGAGCTTGAAAGAATGGCAGGTCTTCTCGGAAGGTGACGTCAGCGGACACTGAAATTTTCCGAGTGAGAGGAGAATAACAGACGTAGCATTTCTGTGTATGGGAGTAGCCAACAAACATTTGCTTAGTTGCTCTGGGATCGAGTTTGTCCGTAGATGGTCCCATGGAGTGGACGTAACACGTACAACCGAAGATTCGAGGTGTGAGAGGGAAGGCCGGAGTAGAGGGAAAGAGTAGACTGAATGAACTGGCATTGTTGAGTACGGAGGAGGGAAGTCGGTTTATAATGAAGCATGCGGTAGATATCGCAAAGTTCCAATAGACCTTAGGAACGTTCATGTGAATCATGATCGAGCGGGCCATATTAAGGAGATGTCGATTCTTCCGTTCGGCCACACCGTTTTGTTGAGGGGTGTAAGCACATGAGGTTTGATGAATAATCCCGAATTCAGAGCATAAGTTGGAAAACTCATTGCCAGTGTATTCGCGAGCATTATCGGTGCGCAGCGTTTTGACGGTGGTTGAGAAGTGAGTGCGGGTTTCAAGGATAAACGCCTTAAACACACGAGGTAGCTCAGAGCGTTCGCGAAGTAAGTATAGCCATGTTGTGCGGGAGTAATCATCAATAAACGTAATAAAGTAACGAAATCCAGAGATACTACAAATTTTATAGGGACCCCAGATATCGGAATGAATAAGATCAAAAGGAGCGGAGCTCCGAGTACAAGTTGCAGGAAAGGATGAACGCGGTTGTTTGCCGAAAATACATGATTCACATTGAAATGTAGAAAAAGATACATCGGGGAGTGCCTTCTTGAGGATAGGGAGGGGAGCATGGCCAAGACGCTGATGCCAGTCAGTAGAAGAGGTAGAGGCGAGGATGGTGGGAGAGTCGTCGAGAAGGTAGAGCCCGTTGCGCAGCTGCCCTTTACCAATGGTAGTCCCCGTCCGTCGATCCTGTATCAGAAAAGAAGAACGTGAAAAAGTGACGGAGCAATCCAAATCAGTAGTGAGACGGCTAACAGAGAGTAAGTTAAACGGGGAGCCCGGAACATGGAGTGCCGAGCGGAGAGAAATGGAGGGGCTGAGAGATAGGTCAGCTGAGCCGGACACAGAGACAGTCGCTCCATTGGCCATAGTGATGTACTTCGGATGAGGAGCACCCGAATACGTTGGCAGCTGAAGAGAGGTGATATGATGAGTGGCACCCGAATCCACTATCCAGCGAGGACTAGTGGAGAGACAAACGATACCTGGGCTGGAGACGGAGGCGACCGAGGCAGGTGGAGTCATCATCCCTTGGAATTGCTGGAACTGTAGGCGGAGAGCCTCAAGATCGGCACGAGAGGCCGAGGAGCTATCGTCAACGACTGCAGCAGTCGGTCGTGGAGGAGGAGGAGGAGGGTTGCCAGTCTTCCGAAAGCAGGTGGACTCATAATGGCCATCACGACCACAGAACGAGCACTTCGGCCGTCCTCGTCCACCACGGCCCCTTCCACGGTAGGCCGACCGACCTCCTCGGTTAGAAGGAGGAGGAAATGAAGGAGTAGGGACATTTTGGAGAAGAGCCGGTGAGGGAGGAGCAAGAGCCTCCGGAGGTTGTGATACTTTGAGTAGCATGGAGCAGACCGCCGATAAGGAGGGAGTTGGAGTCGAGGCCAAGACTTGTGCCCGAATACTCAGAAGATGTGGAGGAACACGGGCCATTAGCATAGCAATACAGACGGCCTCCCTTTGCGCGCGCTGAGTGGCATGATCAGAGGTGGGCGGCTGATGTTGAAGCCATGCTTCGGAGAGTGACTTGACCCGAGCGACAACAAAGGTAATGTTTGGTCCACTGGTATCCAGAGCCTGAAGGTCAGAGATAATGTCGAAGAGACTGTGAGGCTGTCCTTGCCGGAGTATAAGGAGTGTAGCTCGTCCCACATCCCTTTGGCCGTGGGCAGGTACATGACCATTTCATATGGTTCGCCCTCCAAAGAGTTAAGAATCCAGGTCTGGACCCGACCGTCATTCTTGAGCCACTCAGGCGGAGTAGGAGCCGGGGGATCATTGGTAAGATGAGCCAGAAGACCCTTGGCCTGGAGGAGCCGGCGGATTGAGTGACCCCAAGGAATGAAGTTTTTCTTCCCGGAGAGGGAGAGAGTAGTAATTCGCAGCTCATCACGGAGCTCACTAGGAGGGTGCTGTTGGACGGGCTCAGCGGGCAAAGGCGAGGAGTGTTGTTGGGCGGTCTCAGTGGGCAAAGACGAGGAGTTCGCAGACGAGCCCATTATACCAGAGAAAGCGGCGGACTGCAAGGACGAGATCAAGACGGCGGGAAGGATAGCAAGACCGCACGGTCATGGCGAGCACACTAGGTAGATGAATGTGATCGCTGCTAGGAGATCGGAAAAGGGAGCTCGCAGAGGGAGCGTGCTGGAGGTCGCGCTGCTAGCAGAGGAGACCGCTGGAGAGTTTGCTGCGAGCAGACTGTGCGAGAATGCCAGGAGGTCGCTGGAGATTGCGCGAGGAGGTAGCTGGAGATCGCTACGAGCATGAGCTGGAGATCGCTGCGCTGGAGACCGCTACCAGGAGGGCGCTGGAGATCGCTTACCAGGTCGGCGGAGGAGATCGCTGCGGCTGGAAACTGCGGCTGGAGATCGCAAGAAGAGTACGCGGCTGGAGATCGCTGCGGGCAGGAGAGGAGATCGCCTGAGCTGCTGCGGGCAGAGCAGAGAAGCGGAAGAGGCGATGGGTCCCACGCGCCAAAGGAAGTAGGCTATAAAAGCCACGAATAGAGGGAAGCGTGGGAGGCTGGGAGCAAGCGGGAGGCAGCGGCAGGAGGGGCGGTCTCAGAAAAGGAGATCGCCAGAGGTCGACAGGGAGGGTGCGGTCTCAGAAAAGAGATCGCCAGAGGTCGACAGGGAGGGTGGGCGGTCAGAAAAACGGGAGACCGGAAATTTTGGACCGATGCTCTGATACCATGTAGAAACTTGTATGTATTTCTTATGTTGTAAAATACAAGGAGGGAATACATATTTATAGGAGAGAAGAGAGGAGAGAAAATCCTATACACATTGTGGGACTAAAGGAGAGAGAGAAGTAAATGCACTCATAAATACAATAATGGGCCTATCTATGGGCCTTTGATATGGGCTTTTCTAACAGTTTTTATATTCTTATGCCATTTACCCGCACAAGAGCGGGAGAGAGAGATCAAAGAGAGAGCAAGAGAAAGGGAGAAAGACAGTAGTGTGATCATGTACACAACTACTATAGAGAGATAGGGAGATTTAGCATGAAATGCGAAATACTAAAATATGTGTGGCAACATAGAAAAGATAAAGGAATGATTATATTAGTGAAACAATGCGATAGACCTTATCGAAGATAAGGTGGTCGAAAATTTATCGAAGATAAGGTGGCCGAAAATTTTATACATGTGATTTGGGCTTGCGCTGTTGCGCACATTCACAAATTAGACGAATAAATAGAATTATTCCCGAATTATTTGATAGGACAAGAAGTTGACCCAAGATCCCAATATAATGTGGATGAAAATTGTTCAAAATGATTGTTCATCGAGAAACCGACAAGAATATAAAATATTTGGTGTCTAACAAGTTTCATGCAGATTACGATCCCAATCATAGGCAACCCTTGGCAGAATGTAAAATATGAATCGTGAAACCGACTAGAAATAGTCGTGATAATGCTATTGATGCTGATGTTGATGCTGAATTATTTTTGACAGGAACCGCGAGTATAAAGATAACATTTGAGAAAACAACTATCAAGACGACAGGGAATCTGTCTCAGCTCCCGTTGCTCGAAGTTCCTCGGCTTCCTGATGCGATCAGGCCTTCTTCTAACACGGGAAGCGGGGTGTTTGAGGTGACTTACGTTGATTCCGATTTCCGGGTAACGCGAGGAGATAAAGGAGAGCTCAGAGTGTTTGTGAGCTCATGATCTCCCCACAGGTCAGGAACTCAGGATTCATACAATTTGAATTCATATTGAATATAGTATTGGTCTGAAATCAAATTTTGTGTATTTAAATTTGATTTTGTAACATAAAAATAGTTTGATATGGCAGCATGGAGAAAAAATGATGAATTGTAATAATGAATTAATCACATGTCTCTGGTTTTGTGCTATATTACCGGCCATATATGACTTGTCCTCTTTTTACCGCCGCCTTTTTAGAAGTTTTTTTTTGCGACTTGGGACATCGTAGTGTAATCGCATGGCATATCGGCGGTGAAGTTTACTGAATTTCGCGACATTTCAAAATATTATGAGTGCGGATTCGTCCCACATCTTAGTAGGAGACAGATGGAAAGTTATCGGGCGCTTATTTGGGGAGGGGGACGTCCAAATGCGACCAGAGTGGACAATTCCATGCAGTGGTGAACCCAGACAGTATAATTGTTATTAGAGTCAGATCTCCCGAGACCTAGCGTGGGCTAGTTTGTAGGATGAGCTCAATTGTGGTTGGGGTGATTGCCTGCGAATTAGTCCTACATCGAAGACAGCGGGAAGTTCTTGGGCTATATATAGTGACTTGTTGCGTTACCATGTTGATGGGGTTCCCCTAAAAGGGTTCGGGTTGAGCCGACAGCGGGGGGCGCTCCCGCTCTTGCCTGTTCCGCGGGAGCGCTCCCGCTTTCGCCTGTTCCGCAAGGATCGCTCCCGCTCTCGCCTGCTCCGCGGGGAGCGCTCCCGCTCTCGCCTGGTCCGCGGGAAGCGCTCCCGCTTTCGCCTGCTCCGCGGGAAGCGATCCCGCTTTCGCCTGCTCCGCAGGAAGCGCTCCCGCTCTCGCCTGTTCTGCAAGGATTGCTCCCGCTCTCGCCTGTTCCGCAAGGATTGCTCCCCCGCTCTCTCCTGTTCCGCGGGGAGCGCTCCCGTTCTCGCCTGTTCTGCGGGGAGCGCTCCCGCTCTCGCCTATTCCGCTCGGAGCACTCCCGCTCTCGCCTGTTCTGCACGGATCGCTCCCGCTCACGCCTGTTCGGCGGGGAGCGCTCCAGCTCTCTCCTGTTCCGCGGGGAGCGCTCCCCTGTAACGCAAGGTTCACTCCCGCTCTCGCCTGCTTCCCGGGGAGCGCTCCCGCTCGCTTGTTTCGTGGGGAGCGCTCCCGCTCTCATCTGTTCCGCAAGGATCGCTCTCGCCTGCTCCGCGGGAAGCGCTCCTGCTCTCGCCTATTCCGCAAGGATCTTTCCCGCATTCGACTGTTCCACGGGGAGCGCTTCCGCTCTCGCCTATTCCACAATGACCGCTCCCGCTCATCCCTGATCCGCATGAGGCACTCCCGCTCATCCCTGATCCGCAGGAGGCACTCCCGCTCATCCCTGCTCCGCAGGGGGCGCTACCATTATCCATCGTCGGCCGCGATCGCCGACCACCACCACCACCACTAGGGAGGCTGCCCAGGCTGCCCATCGTGACCGGAGGGCAAACTTGTCATAATCTCAAAGTTGACGATATGTGTGCTCCGAATCAAGCATTCTCATTCGCTCGTCCAAAAATCAACATGACGCAGTTACTAGAACGCCTTTCTCAAAAACTATAAAAAGAGGGTCATGCCTCCATTTGATGGGACTTTTGGCATTAGGACAAGAATGAGCCCTTGAGTTTTCCGGTGAGGTCTCTTTGAAGATCATCATCAACCTTCAAGCCCCCATTGAAGATTTTCATCAGCATTCCAGCTCTCCTTCCAGGGCTTTGGGAGGATATCAGTTGGGCTCCAAACTCTCCGGTGCGGACCCCCCAGCATCTTTGATCCATGCTGCTCCGCAATGCTCTGCTCCAGGCTGCTCCGCAGCGCTCCGCTCCAGGCTGCTCCGCAACGCTCCGCTCCAGGATGCTCCGCTCTAGGATGCTTTGCAGCGCTCTGCTCCAGGCTGCTCCGCAGCGCTCCGCTCCAGGCTGTTCCGCAGTGCTCCGCTCCAGGATGCTCCGCAGCGCTCTGCTCCAGGATGCTCCGCAGCGCTCCGCTCCAGGCTGCTCCGCAGCTCTCTGCTCCAGTTTTCTCTGCAGCGCTTTGCTCAGGACTGCTCTGCCGAGTTCCGCGCTTAAGGTGGACCACAAGCACGCTTCATCGGTCTCGACTCCTAAGTGTTGATAGGACTTACCAAAATATTTGTAACGAGCGGTGACCTGTCATCATCGAAAAACAATACTCTCTGCAACTCACAAAACTAGTGGATCGTTCAGAACTGGGCTAAGCCCTGTGGTTTTTCCCTTTCCGGGTTTTCCACGTAAAAATCTCGATGTCTACTGTTGGTTCTCACTTTTGACTGTTTGCACGTTCGTCTCACTCTCGAGCTAAGGCGGTTCAACTCGACCGATCTAGGAGAGCGTTGAACGACCCGTAACACATGTAAATGCATTTCCTGCGGAATATCCTCGTACAATTGAACAAAATATAGTTGTGTTTGGTTTTTGCTTACAAAATATAGTAATTCATAGCGGAATCTCCTCGTACTCCTGAATGGTAGAATTGAATAATTACATTTATGCATACACAAATCTATTGTCTAGCTGAATAATGCAATTGAAATTTTGATGAAATTTAATTTAGAATAGGCTCTAAAAGCTGTGTTTTTATAAGCAACTTTTGAAGTTTTGGAACACGCCGACGAAGCCTGTAGCCATTCTCCTCTCGACATCGCTCCCCACTCCCGCCGTCCATCGCGGCCACTCCATCGTCCTCCTCGATTTTCCAAGGCGCTAGAGTTCTACTCCTGGATCCAACTCCCGAGCTCATCTGCATTCTTCCACGATGAGTCAACATGCCATGAAATGGCTTGCGTACTCGCCAAGTCCAACATCCTCCCCTCTCTCTGGCGCGCTTATGTTATGTTTAAATTTTTTAAATTAAGTGTCAGTTGTGTGCAAACTGTGTAAGTGTCAATTATTTCCGTTATGCAATCATGTAAGAGGAAGTTAGGATCGAGTGGTGTTGAGCAGAAAGTTACATGCAATTAATGTAACCGCCTATGAAGCGGGAATAGTGGGAGAGGGCTTAAATGCTCCCTTGTTGGTAGCAAGGTGTAAGCAATTTGATGTTAAGTAATCTCAATAACCTTTTCCTTCAATTCTGCGCACTTCTTACGGTAGAATTCTGCCAGTCTCTCCCTGTTCAGGCAGCCTTAGGGGAGTCCGTCTTCCGCCTGTCACATTTTAACAAAAAGTATTTATCAGTGGTATCAAAGCCACCGGTCTTCCGACCTTTGGCTATCATTGGAGATCATAACACCCGCCACTAGGATCTACGACGAGAGTTCAATGGCGTCAGACAAATCCTATAAGAGCTTACACACAATCAAACGACCACCACTGCTACCTTACAACAACAGGCACCAACCATGAATGAACTCCGTGCAATGATGGCGACCGCCAATTCCTTCCGCCAGGGTAAGTACGATCGCAACAAGATTACACTTACTCTTTACCTACTCGATGTGGACGACTGGACTTTCCACAATTCGCAGGATCCGACGTCAAGGTGTGAATATATCACAGTGAACAGTTCTTCGAAATTGATGGCACACATGAGGAATTGAAGGTTAAGTTAGCCGTGGTGAATTTAGAAGGCAAAGCTTTATCTTGGTATCAAATCTATGCCAAAACCAGAGTTCATAGATCGGAACTGCTTTAGGAAGATTTTACCGGAGCAATTCACGATAGATTCAATGAGTCTCTATTTGAGGAGCCTATGAGTGACTCAAGGAATTACGCCAAAATTCCTCTGTCCAACAATATTTAAAAGAGTTCGAAGTACTGCAGAATAAGGTGTTGATCTCAGATGAATACGCCATCAACTTATTCCTCACGGGGCTAAAAAAAGAAATTGGTCTTGCCGTTCGAATGTTTGCGCCTTGCTCCCTTCAGAAAGCATACAGTCTATCACGCCTCCAAGAACAACAAAATTTCTTGGGATCTAGAAAGGCCTTTCATCATTAGGGACATTCGCTCACCGCAGGCACAATATCAAGCTCAAAACGGCCTTTAACTACTGCCACAAGAAAGCTATCCATACGTGAGATCGATGAAAAATGCGCCAAAGGACTCTGCTTTTGGTGTGACGAGAAGTACACCCGGGGGGCCATAAGTGTGGCCCTCCCAATCATTGGAGATGTTAGAAGAAGAAGAGAACGAGGAAGAACCAACAGAAGAACTTCAACAGGCACCCAAAAATGAAAAATCTCATACAGATCCTTTTTTAACCCCACAAGTATTGATCAATGTCATTACTTGCATTAACAATTATCACACCATGAGAGTCACGGGATCACACAATAAACACGCTTAATACATCCTCATCGACACAGGAAGTACTCACAACTTCTTAGATGTTTCAGCGGCCAAGTATCTCAAATGTGAACTAACATTCCCGCTTTTACAGTAGGCGTCGCAGATGGCAACAAACTTTATAGCAGACACGTCTGTCGACGATTTAAGTGGACAATGCAAGGTGCTCATTTTGAAACAGATACATTGTTACTACCTTTGGGAGGTTGTGACATTATGTTGGGTATTCAATGGTTGGTAACTTTAGGACCAATCAAATGGGATTTCAGCCAGCTAAAAATGGAGTTTCAGGCGCAAAACAAGAAGATATCTTTGCGGGGAGGAAGGTGTAGGAACACGGCGCAACCAACTCTCCCAAAAGTCCGGACTGTTTGAGGACGACACTACCACTCCTTTATAGAGCTGGCTACCCTAGAAGGATCCACGGGGTGGCCAGTTAGGCCCAGGGGACACGCCCTTCTGTTCGACTAGTGTGGGCCATAGCGCCTCGCGTCGTACCTCCCAACACCGGGGGCATTGCTGAACCCCAACAATCCCCCCTAGAAACGACCCCGGGGTTTTGAACATGTGACCTACTCTGATACCACTTGTAGGGACACGATGCAACCAACTCTCCCAAAAGCCCAGACTGTTTGAGGACGGTGCTACCACTCCTTTATAGAGCTGGATACCTTAGAAGGATCCACGGGGCGGCCAGTTAGGCCCAGGGGACACACCCTTCTGTTCGACTAGTGTGGGTCATAGCGCCTCGCGCCGTACCTCCCAACACCGGAGGCATTGCTGAACCCCAACAGAAGGAATTTGAACAATGTTATACTAAACCAACAAAAGATGCATCACCTCATCCAGAAAACCTCCCAACTGTCTCTTCTCACCGTATATTGGTTACATGAGAAGGTATATTCTTGCTTTGCTTCTCAAGAGGCCACACTATCTATCTTAGAACACCACCCATTAGTACAATCTTTGCTTGATGAATACAAGCACGTTTTCTCCACACCAAGGAACTACCACCCACACGAGCACATGACCATAAAATTTATTTAAAAGATCCCCATTGCATTATAAACTCAAGGCCTTATTGATACCCAACCTCACAAAAAATCGAAATTGAGAATTTTAGCAGAAATGTTTTCCACTGGAGTAATTAGGCACAACCACAACCCTTACTCTTCTCCCATTGTGTTAGTGAAAAAGAAAGATGGATCTTGGCATATGTGTATTGATTACAGGAGCCTCAATAATAATACCATCAAAAACAATTTTCCCATCCTATTAGTGAGGAGTTATTAGATGAACTACATGGAGCCACCATCTTCTCTAAGCTCAAGGCTTTCCACTGGAGTAATTAGGCACAACCACAACCCTTACTCTTCTCCCATTGTGTTAGTGAAAAAGAAAGATGGATCTTGGCATATGTGTAATGATTACAGGAGCCTCAATAATAATACCATCAAAAACAATTTTCCCATCCTATTAGTGAGGAATTATTAGATGAACTACATGGAGCCACCATCTTCTCTAAGCTTGATCTAACATTAGGATACCATCAAGTTCGATGCTCGCTGGTGACGCTCTGGTATCTCTAACTCGCTCTAAGTTGAGGATACTCACAAGTTCCAGAATCGATTACTCTTTAGGGGGGGCGGCGGGAGGGGGGGGGGGGGGGTACTGTTGGGTTCGGGTTCCCTCCTAGGTGAATAAAACCCGCGGCAACGAACGTCGAGAGGTTCGAAATGCATTGAATTGAGTCGTGGAGAATTCTCGGGCGATCAAATCAAAATACCATGGATGGCTGAATTTATGTCATATTTTATGAGGTCAAAGTCAACAGGAGGAAAAGTAAAATCTTCCAATTACTTTCCTACCTCGGAATGGCGTTTCTTCATAAAATGAATGGCTTTAATGACAGCCTTGAAAACCGGCTCTGGGAGTAGTTGGCAGCAATGACAGCACATGTTTAAAATGAATGGCTTTAATGAATGGCGTTTCTTCATTTGAAGACTGATAGGAGTTTTGATGGGAGTAGTTGGCAGCCATTAATAGGAAAACTATTCCTGCCATCATAACTCCAAATGGTAATTGCCATCTCATTTAACTTTTATAAAAGGCTGCCGTTGGGAGGTCTTTCTAGCCGGAAGGTCTCGTTGCAAGGACACCAAAGAAAAGAATCTCTCATCTCCTCTCCTTCATCTCTCTTGTCCAGATCGGGGCTCTCTCACCGGCGACCTTGGGTGGTGCCGGAGCCGGGGCAAGTGGCGGAGAGAAGGTAGAGCTGCGGCGTTTGGAAGCTTAGACTTGGGAGGTGCTTGCGTGCGGGGGAGCCGCGTGTGCGGAGGTCAATTTGGGCGGAGCCGGAGAGGCGTTGAGCGGTGTTTGAAGACGCCGTTTGGGCTCGGGGGAGCAAGGACCGTTGGGGCTTCGACGGTGTTGTCAAACCACGGTTGTGGTGGGCCGCATCTGCGGCAAGTGGCGTTCAACGCAGGGAGGCATCTTAGCCTCAAGTGGACGTTGGTGGCGAGGCATCTGGGCCTCGAGCGGGGCAACCTACTGACGGGTTGCGGACTGATCGGAGTGCGCCGACGACGTCGTGTGTCGACGTAGGCGAGACAGCTTGACAATATTGAAAGATCTTTGGAGGACCGCAGAGCGTTCAGAGAACCAGTTTGGAGCGAGTCATTCTGACTCGAACTTGGTCGTCTTTGTCGGTATATCTGTATTCTTCCTCTTGTCTTTATATTTGTGTTAGCTGTACGATCCATCTGGGGATCGCAGGAAAGCCATTGTATCTGAATATTATATAGTGGAGGCTTTCCGGGTTGGACTCCGATCGTCCCGTGGTTTTTACCCTGTTTTTGGGGGTTTTCCACGTATACGTCTTTGTGCCTGCTGTGATTGTGTTATTGCGCATATTTTTCGCTAACAGTTTTGCAGGTATTTCATCACTAGTCTGTAAGTGCACTCAGGTCCCAACAAGTGGTATCAGAGCCAGGTTTCGACGAGCCGATTGGATATTTCGGGTTTGTGAATAGGTGCGGTAGGTGATGACCATTGGTCCGCTCCCTATCCTCTCTAGTCACATTCTTTGAAATAGTCGGTTCCAAGATCATTGGTCAGTGTTGACAGTGGACTGGGTGCAGATGGATTCGGGTGTTGAGATATCTATGAAGTTGAATGGGGCCAACTATCATGAGTGGCATATGATCATGGAGGACTTGATTTATGTCAAGGGTTGGCACGCCCCTATCTTTGAGGCTATGCCCAAGGATATGGATCCTGCAAAATGGGCGATCGAACATCGCAAGCTCTGTGGATTTATCAGGCGATTTGTGGAGCGCAATGTGTACAATCACGTAGCCAGTATTGTTGATGCCAAGGTGCTATGGAAGACATTGGAGTCTTTGTATGCGAAATGCACGGGCATGAACAAGTTGATGTTGCTGACAAAGATTAGTGAGTGCAAGTATCAGGAGAGCACTCCTATACTCGATCATGTGAATGAGTTCCAAGGTGTGTTGGATCAGTTGACTGCCATGAAAGTGATTTTTGATGATGAGGTCAATGCTCTATGGTTACTGAAGTCTCTCCCTGCCTCTTGGGAGATGGTACGAGTTTCACTGATTAACTCGTCTCCTGGAGGTGTTCTGACTATGGAGGTTGCAAAGAGTGGAATTTTGAATGAAGAGGTAAGAAGAAAATCGCAAGACGGGTCATATGCGACCACCTCTTCTTCCCATTCAGATATTTTCTACTCTGACTCTAGGGGGAGAAATAAGAGCAGAGATGATAGAGGATCCAATAGGAGTAATTCCAGGCCGCGAAAGGATATTGAGTGTTTTCATTGTGGCAAGAAGGGTCACATAAAGAGGAAGTGCAATGCTTGGAAGAAATTGCAGATGCAAGAACCAGCAAAGCAAGATGAGGCCACAGCATCGATAGTGACGGCATTTGAAGATGGCGTAATCTTTGCAAGTGATGAGGTGACATTTGACCTCGCTTGTAGAGATGATTCGTGGCTAGTGGACACGGGAGCCTCAGCCTATGGAGCACCGACACTGACACGCGACACGCGACACGACACGACATGACACGTGACTCGTCAATTCTCAAAAAACACCATATTTCGACACGCTGGGACACGTATATTAAATATTTATTTTTTATACCATATTCCTAAAACATTTAACAAAAAAAAAAAAACAATTAACAAATATTCTAATAAATTACGTCATCAAATATTCAAATATAAAACTTAACAAAAGATCAAATAGTGAGAACATTAACACATTACCATTATATATCATCCGTAAAAATAATGGCTTCCATCTCGGGCTCATCCAGTGAAAGATTTGCAATTTCAAGCATGCCAACATCTTCAAACGTGTCAAATGAATCTTTGGCAATATCCCGCATCTTGGTCTCTCCTTGTGCGTATTGTGGATTTTTTTCTGGATAGAAGACGTAGATTGCTGTGTATGAAAACTAGATCTTCTGCACGTTTTGGAGTCATTCTATTTCTTCTCATTGAGTGTATAAAGGAGTATGTACTCCAATTCCTCTCGGCACATGATGAAGAAGATGGTTGTGCAAGAAGCTTTAAGGCTAAACTTTGTAACATAGGTGCACTTGCACCATGAATAACCCACCAAGCCTTAGGATCCATTGAAAATCGACTGTGAACTAAATCAAATTCTCTAAATTCTCTATTTATGTAAGCGAAATTTGCGTACTCTAAATTCACCTTGGTGCGATCCTCAATGTTAGGAAAGTACTTCCTAAAGCATTTTTTGGTTTCTTGAATAATTTCACTATCCTTGTACGGAGAAATTCTAGAAGAATCTTCATTGAGCCATTGTTCACTATAGTACCTAAATCAAAAAATAAAACAAGTTCATTGTTAATGTTATAACAAATAAAAAATAAAAAATAATGTAATTAACTCATGTAACTTTAGAACGTACTTAGGATTCAAGGCATGTGCTAAGCAATGAAGTGGAGTGTTGTTCTTTGACCAACGATCCATAAGTATTGTTTGAACAACTTCATAAAATGTAGATTCCTCATCTAGCCTTTTCACCTCATGTTCATATACAACACTTTTTACTTTTTCAATCATTGAATCCCACTTGTCATAGACTAAGTGAAGACAAGGCTTATCTGTATCACAAAGTCTAAGCATATCATAAATAGGAGCCGTGAAGGAAAGTATGTAATCAATTTTATCCCACCAATAATCATTCAGTACTTGATCCTTAACAAACTTCGCCATCCCTTGATTATCATCTCGATAAATATTCCATTTTTCAGAAATAACCATGCTTTGAAGACCACTTTTAATTAGCTTAAACCTCTTAAGCATCACAATCATCGAAGCAAACCGTGTTTCAGCTATGGAAAGCAATTTCAAGTTAACAAACTCAATGTATATAGCTAGCCTCATGGAATGATTCATGATAAAAATTTTGATTTCCATAACTTCAGAAACAATTTCAGAAATCCAATTGCATTCTAAATAAACCTCTTGATTGGCCTCTGTATTCTTTGGGTCACATATGTTCTTTAATGCAAGATTAAGGGTGTGCACCACAAAAGGAGTCCAAATAATGGATGGAAATTCTTGTTCAATGAGTTGTCCTGCAGCCTTGCAATTAGCAGCATTATCTGTGATGACTTGTACCACTTTCTCATGACCAATTTCATTTATAACTTCTTTGAATAAGTTATAAATGAAATACATATCCTTTGTTTCTCCAGAACAATCAAACGCCTTTAAAAACATAGCTTCTCCATCAGACACGGCCATACAATTAATAAGTGATCTCCTTTGTGAGTCACTCCATCCATCGCTCACAAGGCTTACACCTTTCTCCTTCCACATGTTTCTAATTGGTGCACACAATCTTTCAATATTTAACTTCTCTTTTTGTAACAAAGCAGTCCTCAATAAATTGTATTTTGGTGGTACATATCCCGCAATATTATGATTTACAGCATAAGTAAAAGCGGAAATAAAGTATGGATTTCTTGCTAGGTTAAAAGGCAAACCTCCCGAATAAAACATTCTAGCAATCTCATAATCTAACTGTTCTCGTTGACCCATATTAAATGCATTCTCAAGCAAATGCAAACCTTTTCCCCCACTTTCAATCTTCCTTTTTCTAGAAAAAATATCCACTCCACTAGTAGATCCACCTTCACTACTTGAAATGCTAGATGGGGGCAAATGAACTTTTTTAGGAGCAAGACTCGCCATTCTAGCATTCACCCCTTCTTCTAGTTTTTCCATCTCAAGTAGATCACTACTTGAGACTTTTAAACACTTTCCAATTCCTTTTCCACCAATCATTAACAAATGTGATTTCACTCTTGTATATGAACTTATAAAACTTTTCTCACAAAAATTGCACTTCCAAGACAAATTGCCTCCCGCCTCACCATGAGTAGCTAGCTTATTGACAAACCTCCATAATGGTTTATTTGGATCATCAACAATAGATGAAGGCTCTTGTGGAGCACTATTACTATCCTTACTTGAAGACATTCTACAAAAAAAATTAAAAAAGGAGACTGAAAACGAAATCAAAAAAGTCAAAGAAAAAGAAAACTGAAGATATTTATATACCTGTCTGGAACTGGAAATATGCCTGGAAATGGAAGCTTGCCAGTTGCCTCTGCGCCTCTGCTGGAACTGGAAGTTGGAACTGGACAGTGGACAGTGGACACTAAATATACCTGGAAATGGAAGCTGGACAATGAAACTGGAATCTGGACAATAAATACACCTGGAGCTGGAACTGGACGAGCGGCGGCCTGGAGAGCAAGGGACAAGCGGCGGCCTGGAACAGGAAGGTTGGAACTGGAAGCTTGCCTCTGCCTCTGCCTGGAAGCTTGCACTTGAAGGCTGGAGATTGGATAACAGAGGAGGAGTGGCGGCCTGGAGATTGGAGAACAGAGGAGCGGCGGCGACCAGGTTCACGCGAGTGCGGCAGTGCCGGGTGGGAAGGCTGGGGCTCACGCGAGTGCCGGTGAGGAAGCGGGGGGAAGGCTAGGTTAACAGAGTCGGGATTGGGGAATGCCGGTTTATTACAGAGCGGCTATTAAAGTCGCTCTGTAACGCGGGACTCGCGTGTCCCTTTGAGCGGGACACGCATGTCCCGCATAACCCAACGTGTCGGGCTTCCGACACGCGTGTCCGAGCGTGTCGCCGTGTCGGACGCGTGTCGGAGAGTCCGACACCGACACTCTGGGCATTTCGAAGTGTCGGTGCTTCGTAGGCCTCAGCACATGTTTCAAGAGATAGAGCACAATTTGCCACTTACACCCCAAGAAAATATGGGGTATTAAAGATGGGCAATGGGGGAGTTTGCAAAGCTATTGGTGTCGGTGATGTGCACCTGAAGACGAGCACGGGTTCTATATTAGTGCTCAAGGACGTCCGTCATGTTCCTGACATCCGATTCAATTTGCTGTCTGTTAGTCGATTGGATGCAGATGGTTATGCCAATATATTTGGTGATGGACGATGGCGACTGACCAAAGGTTCTTGGGTCATAGGCCGTGGTAGCATGACGTCCGACCTTTATAGTTTGGGGGCGAGAGCTGTAGGTGCGAGAGAGCACAAGGTCAGAGGTGACAGAGCCGCCAATGTGTGGCGTGGGCAGCGCGGATTCTTCAGTGGGAAGAAATGTTACAGGCAGGTGAGACAAGATGTCTCAAAGTCAATGGTGATAGGACAGGAGAGAGGCTCTCATATTGTTGCTGGCCAGCGGCGTCGGGTGACTTTTGATTGTCACGATCCTTCATCGAGTTCGACGATTTGTGAGAGAAAGATGCAGAGTTGCAGTGATGGTTCTCTCGGATTGATCGCCAGTCTGGCGAGTTTTTCCTCCTAGTCGTGAAGGGGGAGATTGTTGGGTTCGGGTTCCCTCCTAGGTGAATAAAACCCGCGGCAACGAACGTCGAGAGGTTCGAAATGCATTGAATTGAGTCGTGGAGAATTCTCGGGCGATCAAATCAAAATACCATGGATGGCTGAATTTATATGTCATATTTTATGAGGTCAAAGTCAACAGGAGGAAAAGTAAAATCTTCCAATTACTTTCCTACCTCGGAATGGCGTTTCTTCATAAAATGAATGGCTTTAATGACAGCCTTGAAAACCGGCTCTGGGAGTAGTTGGCAGCAATGACAGCACATGTTTAAAATGAATGGCTTTAATGAATGGCGTTTCTTCATTTGAAAACTGATAGGAGTTTTGATGGGAGTAGTTGGCAGCCATTAATAGGAAAACTATTCCTGCCATCATAACTCCAAATGTTAATTGCCATCTCATTTAACTTTTATAAAAGGCTGCCGTTGGGAGGTCTTTCTAGCCGGAAGGTCTCGTTGCAAGCACACCAAAGAAAAGAATCTCTCATCTCCTCTCCTTCATCTCTCTTGTCCGGATCGGGGCTCTCTCACCGGCGACCTTGGGTGGTGCCGGAGCCGGGGCAAGTGGCGGAGAGAAGGTAGAGCTGCGGCGTTTGGAAGCTTAGACTTGGGAGGTGCTTGTGTTCGGGGGAGCCGCGTGTGCGGAGGTCAATTTGGGCGGAGCCGGAGAGGCGTTGTAGCGGTGTTTGAAGACGCCGTTTGGGCTCGGGGGAGCAACGACCGTTGGGGCTTCGACGGTGTTGTCAGACCACGGTTGTGGTGGGCCGCATCTGCGGCAAGTGGCGTTCAGCGCATGGAGGCATCTTAGCCTCAAGTGGACGTTGGTGGCGAGGCATCTGGGCCTCGAGCGGAGCAACCTACTGACGGGTTGCGGACTGATCGGAGTGCGCCGACGACGTCGTGTGTCGACGTAGGCGAGACAGCTTGACAATATTGAAAGATCTTTGGAGGACCGCAGAGCGTTCAGAGAACCAGTTTGGAGTGAGTCATTCTGACTCGAACTTGGTCGTCTTTGTCGGTATATCTGTATTCTTCCTCTTGTCTTTATATTTGTGTTAGCTGTACGATCCATCTGGGGATCGCAGGAAAGCCATTGTATCTGAATATTATATAGTGGAGGCTTTCCGGGTTAGACTCCGATCGTCCCGTGGTTTTTACCCTGTTTTGGGGGGTTTTCCACGTATACGTCTTTGTGTCTGCTGTGATTGTGTTATTGCGCATATTTTTCGCTAACAGTTTTGCAGGTATTTCATCACTAGTCCGTAAGTGCACTCAGGTCCGGGAAAGCAGTTATCCCAACAGGTACCCCTCTATTTATAGGCAAAACAAGGGGGGTGGCGAGTAGTAGCTAGCGCTGGCGCTAGCTCACTTCAATTCTAACACTTAACTCCCTAGGGGTTCCTGCCGACCTTAATAAGGTGAAGGATATGCTCACTTGGCCAACCCCCCAAACCGTCAAACAATTAAGAGGATTTTTGGGGTTAACTGGGTACTATGGAAGGTTTATTAGAAATTATGGTCTTATCACCAAGCGAATAATGAATTTGCTAAAGAAGTCAATGAGCTCTCCCCATGTCCTAACTCTTCATAATTTTCAAAGACTTTTGTTGTGGAGACGGATGCATCCAATCAAGGGGTGGGGGCAGTGCTACTTCAAGAAGACCACCATATATCTTTTTTTAGTAAGGCCCTAGGACCTAAACACATGGTATAACAGTCCTGGCCCAGCCTGACCCGGGCCCCTGGCACCAGAACTGCCGGCACCTGAAGGGTCTAGCCTGACCCGGGCCCCTAGCCCCCTTCAGGTTAAGCCTGACCCCAACCACTGGTCAACAACAAGCCTGCAGGCCGTGCACCCCAACCCCTCTCTGGCCCACCACAGGGCCCAGCGGGTTGTTGGAGACATATAGTCTCCCTTCGGTGAGAAGTGAGCCAGTTAAGCGGCGGCACGTGGACTTCCCAGGAGGTCACCCATCCCAGAACTACTCCAGCCCGAGCACGCTTAACTATGGAGTACTTTCACTTCTCATCACCAATTGAGCTGCAGCTCAATTGGTGATGAGAAGTGAAAGTACTCCATAGTTAAGCGTGCTCGGGCTGGAGTAGTTCTGGGATGGGTGACCTCCTGGGAAGTCCACGTGCCGCCGCTTAACTGGCTCACTTCTCACCGAAGGGAGACTATATGTCTCCAACAACCCGCTGGGCCCTGTGGTGGGCCAGAGAGGGGTTGGGGTGCACGGCCTGCAGGCTTGTTGTTGACCAGTGGTTGGGGTCAGGCTTAACCTGAAGGGGGCTAGGGGCCCGGGTCAGGCTAGACCCTTCAGGTGCCGGCAGTTCTGGTGCCAGGGGCCCGGGTCAGGCTGGGCCAGGACTGTTATAAAAAGTGCACTTTTTGTAACAGTCCTGGCCCAGCCTGACCCGGGCCCCTGGCACCAGAACTGCCGGCACCTGAAGGGTCTAGCCTGACCCGGGCCCCTAGCCCCCTTCAGGTTAAGCCTGACCCCAACAACTGGTCAACAACAAGCCTGCAGGCCGTACACCCCAACCCCTCTCTGGCCCACCACAGGGCACAGCGGGTTGTTGGAGACCGCAGTCCCCCTTCGATGAGAAGTGATTCTGTTAAGCGCCCCTACGGGGACTTCCCAGGAGGTCACCCATCCCAGAATTGCTCCAGCCCGAGCACGCTTAACTATGGAGTACTTTCACTTCTCATCACCAATTGAGCTGCAGCTCAATTGGTGATGAGAAGTGAAAGTACTCCATAGTTAAGCGTGCTCGGGCTGGAGCAATTCTGGGATGGGTGACCTCCTGGGAAGTCCCCGTAGGGGCGCTTAACAGAATCACTTCTCATCGAAGGGGGACTGCGGTCTCCAACAACCCGCTGTGCCCTGTGGTGGGCCAGAGAGGGGTTGGGGTGTACGGCCTGCAGGCTTGTTGTTGACCAGTTGTTGGGGTCAGGCTTAACCTGAAGGGGGCTAGGGGCCCGGGTCAGGCTAGACCCTTCAGGTGCCGGCAGTTCTGGTGCCAGGGGCCCGGGTCAGGCTGGGCCAGGACTGTTACACATGGCTTTATCTGTGTATGAGAAAGAATCGATGGCTATAGTGCTAACATGGCAGAAATGACGTCATTACCTTTTGGGGGTACATTTCATCGTCAAGACGGACCATCAGAGCCTCAAATTCTTAATGGAGCAAAAATTATCTACACCACAACAACATAAATATATGTCAAAGCTAATAAGGTTCGACTATTCTATTCATTACAAGAAAGGGAGGGATAACCACACTGCTGATGCTCTGTCCAGATTAATATCTCAGAGTAATCGGACAAATATCAACTCTGGTGACTATTTCCACTGACCTATTACAGTAGATTAAAAATTTATGGACGCAAGATGGTAAGGTGTAGAAAATAATACAACTGAAGACTGACGATCCATCACAAAACCCCCAGTACTCATGGCTCCATGGAATCTTAAAAAGAAAATTGAAATTGGTCGTGGGAGATGTGGTGGAAGTTAAGAAGCAAATCTGCTACTTTTATCATGACTCCAACATAGGAGGTCACTTTGGAATTCAGGTCACTTGGCGGAGGATTAAGCAATTTTTCTATTGGAAGACAATGCAAAACTACATCTACAAGTAAATACAACAATGTTTCATATGTCAGCAATGTAAAGGACTTTTCGGCAAACCAGTCGGTCTACTACAACCACTGCCCATTCCCAACATAATTTGGCAAGATATAGTTATGTATTTCATTGAAGGAATGCCACAATCCAAGGGTCATGAAGTAGTGTTCGTAATAATGGACAGATTAAGCAAATATGCACATTTTGTGGCCTTACAACATCCCTACACAACCACTACAGTAGCACAAGCATTTATGGACAATGTCTACAAATTGCATGGCATGCCAAATTCCATTACCAGTGATAGGGATGCAATTTTTATAAGTGAATTTTGGCATAAATTCTTCAAGTTACAACATGTGCAACTCAACACTTCCACGACGTACCATCCTCAAACAGACGGGCAATAGAGGTCGTGAACAGATGCCTAGAAAATTACCTCAGATGTATGACGTCTGATAGCCCAAACAAATGGAGTTTGTGGTTGCCCTTGGCAGAGTGTGGTACAACACCTCCTACCATAGCGTCATCAAACTTACACCATATGAAGTGGTCTATGGTCAGCCACCCCCATTACACATTCCCTACATTGAGGATTCCACATTTATAGATGCAGTTGACCGAAGTTTAGAATCAAGAGAGAAGGCCTTGAGGATGTTGAAAAGGAACTTAAGCAAAACACAAGAGAGAATGAAAACACTAGCAGATAAGAAGAGGAAGGAGGAGTATTAGGAATGAGCTTGGGTCTATATCAAGCTACAATCATATAGACAAATAAGCCTCCGGGATTCAGGATATCATAAGCTAGCAACTAAATTTTTCAGCCCCTTCCTAATCATCCAGAAGCTAAGTGTAGTGACATACAAGTTGCAATTGCCCCCCACAACAAGGATACACAATACCTTCCATGTGTCCCAGTTGAAAGAGCACGTTCGGGAAGCCCCGACTACAACGATTCCCGAACATTTTACTAAAGAAGGGCATATTATGACAGAACTAGAAAAGATCTTATCCAGGTGCCTAATTCCGAAACAGGGGAAGACAACTCCTCAAGTTTTGATTTAGTGGCTCTCAACCCCCGAAGAAGCTACTTAGGAGGACTACTACATCCTGAATAAGCGCTACCCGCAGTTTGATCCTTGAGGTCAAGGATCCTTCCAAGGGAGGAGTAATGTTATGTTTAAAATTTTTAAAGTAAGTGCCCGTTATGTGTAAACTGTGTAAGTGTCAGTTATTTCCGTTATGCAATCGTGTAAGAGGAAGTTAGGATCGAGTGGTGTTGAGCAGGAAGTTACCTGCAGTTAATGTAACCAACCGCCTATGAAGCGGAAACAGTGGGAGATGGCTTAAATACCCGCTTGTTGGTAGGAAGGTGTAAGCAATTTGATGTTAAGTAATCTCAATTGTCTTTTCCTTCAATTCTACGCATTCTTCTTACCGTAGAATTCCGCCAATCCCTCCCTGTTCAGGCAGCCTTTTAATTAGAGTATTACAATTGTAAATCCAACTGCATTTTTAATGACTTGTTTTTATTTCAAAATATATAGTATATACATATGAGTACTTAAAATTATCGTAAAAATATCATAATTTATATTTCGTAATTTATTTTGAAAAAATGTAACTTCAACCAAATAAATGTAATTTTGAGCACAAAAAAACGTCCAACATACCATACTGATGATGTCTTCGACATATAGAAATTTTTCCCTAATTGTAGACACAACTATGCTCCCAACCGCTATAACCACATGATTTTGTCATGTATGAAAATATTATTATTATTATTATTTTCTTTGGTATATTTTAATTTAATTTGCTTATGCTTTAAAGTTAATTTTATCTATTTAATAAAATAATTATATTTTAATTTTTTTTGTCTTCAATTTGTTTATTTATTTTTAATCTTTGATTTTGTTCATGCGAATATGACAAAAACCTAAATAGATTTATTTTACTATACATAATAGAAAGTTAAATTAGAAAACCAATTTATACTTTTACTCTGTACCTAAATTATTTTATAAACATTATAGTGTATTTAGTGACAAAATAGAAATAATATTTTTGTTGTCATTATTAGTAGTGTATATTTAACATTTTGTAACCTAATATAATTTAATTTAAATTATTTTCAATTTTTTTTGTCTAGCTACTCTCCCCCAACCCCACTCATCACCCACGAGATGACTCCTGCTCACCAAAGATGGTATTTGCCTACAGAGATGAGCTCTTTATTTTAAGTCGCCCCTTATCCCAACGAGAAACCACAATTTCGTCTCCGAGAATCCTACGTCTTAGTGGAAGTTGTCTAAGTCCATGCCTTAACCATATAAGTTAACTGATAATCTCAATTTATGTATGAGTAAAGTATGATCATTAAATTTTCTGCACAATTATTATTTTTATTTTCTGACACTGTAGTCTCAAAAGCCTTCTGTTATGTTATATTACCCTTTGAAAAATTCTGAAAGATAAGAAGATGATTATATACATCTTATTGCACTTTTTATCGATTAACATTTATTGTGCATACATATACTGAATAAACAAATCATTATATAATGTGAGAAGGTTTTGACTCAGCGCGAGAGGGAATCAGAGTGAGTTTTCGACGCTGGCGTGCGGCTTATGGTTTGCCCGTAGAAAATTTATGAACTAATTTTAGATTAGAATTTTAAGTTATGTTAGTGTGGCGGATAACATTTTTTTGGTTTACCTTTAAAAAAATTGAAACTATTTTAAAGTGGGAATTTTAAGTTATGTTGGTGTGCGGGAATCGCCAATTCTTGTCCCGTGAGGTCGGAAATGAGGGGGGGTTGGTTTGCTCTATATTGAATTTCTACAAGAATTCAATTGAATTCAATTCTTATGTAATTTCAATTTCATTGCTTCAATTGAATTCAATTCTTATGTAATTTAAAGTGATTTTATAAAATTAAGAGAATGATTTCAAGTAAATAAAATATCAATGACTGCTTTTAAAAACCACATAAAAATATTTCATAATTTTATCTAATCAAATTACAATATTTTATTTTGATCAAATATCCCACTATTTTTTAGAAGATCTCCTTGCACGACCTCTTTTATTTTCTCTACCCGCCCATGGCCTAGCCTGGATTCATCTCGTCTTTCCCCGCTTGCGCCGCCCTGCCGTCACGGCCGCCGCCATTGTTTCCGCAGCCGCCGCCCTTTGTAGGACTGCCGTTTCTACTGTTCTCGGGCGAGAGAGAAAGAGGGTGAAGAAATGGCTTCCCTTCCCAGGGTCCTATTCCACCCCATACCCCGTTCCCCCTTCTCTAGCCGGACCTCAGCTCTAATTCCCCTCTCCGATAGAACACAGTTCCATTTCTTCCCTAGGTATCCATTTCCTGTCCGCCGCCGGCGCAGGTACGGAGTCACGACGCTTAGCATGGGCGCCCACCAATCGGATTTCGAGAGCGCTGGAGAATTTGCTCGCGAACTGCTCACCCGCGTTGAAGGAGTCCTCTACACTCTCGCCGATGCTTCCATTTCTTCTTCTTCAGCACCTGCCGCTGCGGAAGAAGTTTCTAAGCAGAGCAGCGACTGGCTCTCTGGTATCACGAATTCTCTGGAGACAATTCTTAAGGTCAGGCTTGTTTTGGCTCCTGTACTAGTATGCTTGTTCATGATCTAAGTTTTCAAACTCCCAAGAAGAAATGCCACTTAGGGATATCTCTGGTGCTTCTTTCTTAGGATATACATGCTTGATGTTTTGGTCAGTTGGGGAAGAATAAATATTCATCTTTCTGCAATGCTGTTTTCTTTATTACTAGATTCTTAGGATGGATTTGTCAGCAGGTTCAAATTTCCTTTTTATATATTTTATAATTTGATTTGTAGGGTCAAGTTTCGCGAGGGTATAAACGCGAAACTTGAATCTTGTCGAGACACTTTAGAAAAGAAGGGTTTTAGGTTGAGCAGGACAAATACAAAGCATATAGAGCTTAAATTTAGGTCGGATGACTCCGTCATTAAATTGGGTGGCCAAGATATTTCCCGCAGTGAGTGCTTTAAATATCTGGGATCGATAATTCAAAAAGATGGAGGTGTAGATAAAGATGTGATACATAGAATCCTAGCAGGTTGGTTGAAGTGGAGAGGCGCGTCTGGGATCTTATGTGATCGTAAAGTACCATTAAAACTTAAAGGCTTAGGTGGATGTGTGGTCACATGAGACTGGATAAAATTAGGAATGAATGTATCAGGGATAAGACATGAGTGTCACCAATTGTGGAGAAGATGCGAGAAGCTCGATTAAGATGGTTCAGACATGTACATAGGAGACCATTAGAGGCACCTATTAGGCGTTGTGAGAGTTTAGTCACTAGACATGTTAAACGGGGGAGGGGTAGACCAAAAAAGACTTGGAATGAAACTATAAAGAAAGATATGATGTACTTGGGTATTAGTGAGACTATGATTAAAGATAGGGCGCAATGGCGACAAAGGATCCATATAGCCGACCCCACTATAGTGGGATAAAGGCTTGAGTGTTGTTGTATATTTTATAATTTGATTGCTTATGAACACACCGAGGGCTGCATTTTTCAAGTTGGTAATGAATGAACTTTAAGTACTATGATTCTCAAACACACATTGCTTCATTTGTTCATACGTGAATTGTTGAGTTAGTCCCACATCATCTGTGGAAGGGGCATGTGTGCTAGGTTTGTAAGTGTGAAAGAAGAAAATCTTGATGAACTGCGAATGCGAGAAGAAGAACAAGAGAGAGATGGAAAGAGAAGTAGAATTTTATTAAGTCTTTCTTTATTAAGTCTGCGAGAGGGGAAAAGATAATACCTAGTAGTCGGCGCCTATGGTTCGATCGACGGATCAAAGAGAACTCTCAAAAATCTATGTTAGGGACAAAATCAGCCACTAGAATCATGTAAATAGACAAAAGATACTAGGACATTCATCATGAATGCCCCAGATCACACGATCATGATCTTTGCCAAATCTTACTAATGAGAACATAAAAAAAAATACATAAAATATGTCTCGTTTCTCCGGACCCGACTATGGACTCGGATCGTCTATCTGGCGTTGCTAAATATGACATGTGATAAATCAGTCCCGAACTGTCCTAGAAACTCGTGCTCCGAAAAGTTAGTCTGATCCTTATCATAAATTGATTTCATTATGCTAATTTTGTCACAATTTCTAAAGAAGCCAAGTCATGTTTTTTTAAACTTTTGGGTTATGTTGTTTTAAGAAATAAACTTCAATGAGCTTGTCACATAAATCAAGGCGTGGTTGTATGTATTCATTTTGCTAAAGTCTTCCTAGTAAATAATGTTAAATGAAGTACTAACTATGCATACTATTATATTTTTGATATGCTCTTGAATATTTATTGAGGTGTTCTAGTTCCATAACATTAGCTAACATTGATCTTTCTGCATTTCCCTGGGCAGATTTTAAAAGATGGTCTTTCGGCTTTGCATGTTCCATATGCTTATGGTTTTGCAATTATCATCCTCACAGTTCTTGTGAAAGCTGCCACGTTTCCTTTGACCAAGAAACAGGTCAATTTTATATCTTTTGTTTGTTTATTCTGTCCATGGATGTTTCTAAGGCTGCATTATATCATACTTTCCTCCTGCTTTGCATTTACAATGCCACCACATAGCAATTTGATCTGTGTTGAGACATGCACTGCAAGGCGTTTATAGTGTAGCTAATTTGTGGCTTGCATGGGAAAAGTTAGATAGAGAAGGAAAGAAAGGGAGAAAAAAGTGAGAGTAGAATGTAAGAAAAAGTATGAATGAGGGAAAGGAAGCTAGAGAGAGTTGGAATGAGAGAAAGAAAGAGCGATAAAGAGTCGGAAAGAGGGATGGAGGGATGGAGGGAGAGAGAATGAGAGATAAAGAGAGAAGGAGATGAATATACTTTTTTATTTGAAATGTTGATTCCATACATTTTGAGTTAAAGACATTTTTTTCACTTACCCGTGCCACCCATTTGCGACCAATTAAGCCCAGCTATTTGAACACAATATCAAACCGAATTTAGAGCTCATCCAATCAGGTTTTCTGTTCAAGATTTGTTCAAAGATGAATTGTGTTTGACCTTTTATCTATACTTTATGTTAGTATCGTGTGTCTATCCTTAAAAAATAATTAAACGTGATATGGCACTTATTTATATACATTATCCAAGTTAAATATCAAATGTTTAAGCAACATATTAATTTTGTGCCCATTGATCTCGATGCTTGTAGTGTCTTGGGTGGTCCTGCCCCTGGAAGAATTTATATTTCGTGTTAATCTTCCGGTGGCAGTTTGGTAACTTGTGCCCAAATTGAATATACATGAAGTCTATGCCCGAAATAGAGAAGAAGACTGATACCAGATTGGAGAAAAAATTTGTGCGCTGGAAGGATATATGCGTGTATACGCTAATACAAATATAGTCTTCTTACCTAGTTCTTTTTAAGGTTACTTGGTTTGACAATTGTTGTCATGTAGGGGTTATTTTCTTAATTTATTCTTCCTATAGCAATGGTTGAGTTCTTTCTTTCTTACTTACCCTCTTCCACTGCTGGCAGCAATAGTAACCCCCGTCGCTCCCCGTCCCCTTGGAAAAATTTTGTTTCAAGGATCCATATAACTACATGCCTACAGCATATCCAACAGTTAGCACTGGAGGTTTGGGTCGCTTAGTGTGATATATTTTTATTATCCACCATTTTCCACACTCTTCAATTGATGGTTAAACTTTTGCATATAAATATCATTGAATGATAAATATGTTTAACCTCTGATCGTCGTCCATATATGTGTCCCACTGTGATCTGAAATCGATTCAAAACCACAAGCTATGATGTCAGATGGTGTATAGTTAGGAAGACTTTTGGAACTGGTAGAATGTTGAGAGAAAAATTCATTCTCTCTGGGCATTTGAGGAGAAAGAAGAACTAATATGAGAGAAATATTACCAATTGAGAGGCTCGCTCTATTACTGTCTCCGAAAGATTTATTTTTAATATTAAAAGTTTCTATTGCATCAGATCTTATAATTTTTAATTTTTCAGATTGCAAACATGATGCATTAATTCTTATACTACTTTATTTTCGAAATACAGAATATCGAGCATGTTAAAACTCTCCCACATTTTTTTCTTAAGAAAATAATATTGTCAGGTTGAGTCAACATTGGCTATGAAATCACTGCTGCCTCAAATTAAGGCAATTCAACAACTTTACGCTGGAGACCAGGTTAGGAATTTTCTTTTTGAAGTTAAATATTGTCTTCTTGTAGAATGTTAACAAATTGTGCACTCTGGCAGTCTGAGGTTAATATGAACTATTATAACAACATGTAATTATATATTATGTAATAGCTTATCAGTTTGATCATCATACTTTCTATATAACTGTACTCCCAGTTTATATTTGTATTAAAATAAAATACATTCGATCTGTAAATACTGATAATATTACTAAAATTATATCAAAAGTTATTTGACATCTTGACTTGCAATTGCTTGCTGGTAGTTTTTTGGACCTGAATAGTCAGCAGAACTTACATAAATCACAGTGTCTTTCTTTTCAAATGTATTAGCTTTGGCTTTAATCACATTTTTTCAGTGACATAAATCAATGACCTTTCTTCTTTTAGATTTCTATGGTCAATTGAAACCTTGTCCTTAGTAAACATTGTCGATATTTTAGCCATCTAATATTCTTTTTCGTGTTTTACTAGTAATATTGTGGATCTCTAACCAAGAAGAGGTTATTTAAGGCACTGTGTTTGATTTGTATATTTTCTATTTCTTTTATCGTAACATGTTGAATAATAATAATTATGTTGGTCACAGTTGCATAACAAACGCTAGACTGTTGCGTCTAGTTCAGTATGAAACTACTATTTTTTGCAGTTATTTTGTTATATGACCTTACATTTGTAGTAGATTAACCATTTGAACGATTTCAAAATAGTTTTTATGAGCAAAAAACGGGAGTTGCGGAGATGAGAATGCTTAGGTGGATGTGTGGTCACACGAGACTGGATAAAATTAGGAATGAATGTATCAGGGATAAGATAGGAGTGGCGCCAATTGCAGAGAAGATGCGAGAAGCTCGTTTGAGATGGCCCGGACATGTACATAGGAGACCATTAGAGGCACCTGTTAGGCGTTGTGAGAGTTTAGTCACTAGACATGTTAAATGGGGGAGGGGTAGACCAAAAAAGACTTGGAATGAAACTATAAGGAAAGACATGATGTACTTAGGCATTAGTGAAACTATGATTAAAGATAGGGCGCAATGGCGACAGAGGATCCATATAGCCGACCCCACTATGGTGGGATAAAGGCTTGAGTGTTGTTGTTGTATATAGATACCAGATGAAAATGATAAGATTTGGAGTTAAGAGCATGTACTATATCTGATGTCTCTTTTAAAGAAGTTTTTACTTGGTTTCAGCTCTTTTTTTAGTTGTAAACGTATATTTTTGACTATTGTGAATTGGGTTTTCAAGGATCTAAAATGCTGTTTAATCAGTCAGTATAGACAGCTCCATTATTCATCAAAAAATTTGTTTTGTTTTTACTTGATTTCAGCTCTTTTTTAGTTGTAAACATATAATTTTGACTATTGTGAATTGGATTATCAAGGATCTAAAATGTTGTTTAATCAGTCAGTATAGACAGCTCCACTATTCGTCAAGAATTTTGTTTTGTTGCAGGAGAGGATTCAAATCGAAACAGCTCGTTTATATAAATTGGCAGGTGTAAATCCTCTCGCAGGTGATGATTCCATGTCAGTATAAATGTTATATTGACAAGGCCCTTCCCCTTCCTTATCTCTCCTTCCACTGTTCCAACTTTCTAAAACCATGTTTTCTTGGACTGTTTTTTCCCTTTGTGGAATCTAATATTTTCAATGAGACAAGTTGCTTAAAAGCATATTTCTTTTTTCTTGGTTTTATGTATTAGGCTTATTAACATTGTAAAATTCCATTGTAGTGTAATTTACTTCTAAAAGGGTGACCTACAGTGTAAATCCTCATTTTAAACTATATTGGGACATGTTAGTGGTTAAACAATCACAATAGATTTACATCAAGATCAACATTGAAATCATATCTTTTATGCGAGGTGCCTTGGTGCATACTTTTCGTAGATGACATCTTTCTAATAATTGTGACTTCTACGGAGTTAAGTAATAAAATTAGAACAATGGAGATATTTTTAGAAGATAGAGTGTTTCAAATTACTAGAACAAAGACCGAGTACATGATATGCAATTTTAGGGGCTAATATTGGCAATTATCAGTTAATTTTATTAGAAGATGAGAGTTACCTATGGGTGGTAAGTTTAAGTACCTTTAGATTGACGGTTCAAGCGAAGGTGGATATGAATGAGTGTATAACCTCTATTGTGAAGGTTGAGTTATTGAAATGGAAAAGTGGTAAGCGGATACCATGAAGATTTGACGGCAAATTTTAAGCTTTTTTAACTCAATTTGCCTACTGACATATTTTTTTAAAGTCACAACGATTTAAATTCTGGAACATCCAATATTGCTTGGAAGATTATCATTCTGGCTAGTAGGTATCAAGTCAAGTTTTTTGGCATCTTTTCGAGCGGAAAAACAAAGACCCCATTTTTAATTCTTTGGTGAAAATTGATGATCGTGAGTGCTACAATACCATTGGACGCTCTTATGGTCTGCAGGATCTAAACCAGTGGACACAGATTTGGTGGAAACTATACCTGTTTGGAAAATTATATTCCTAATTGTTGCAGCTTTGCCGAGCCAAATTAATAATTTTGTGGTGCCATGATATCTCGTTTTCTTCAGTATGATTCTTATAATTGCGCTTCATATATTGCCTTACCTTTATAATATAGGTTGCTTACCAACACTTGCCACTATACCTGTTTGGGTTGGACTTTACAGAGCTCTAACAAATGTCGCTAATGAGGTTTGTATGCTATTTTCTGTGATAACTGTAAATTTTTCATGATGCTGTGATATATTATTAGCATTGACTTATGATGATAGTTTCTTTTGATTATAGGGATTGCTTAATGAAAGTTTTTTTTGGATTCCATCATTGTCGGGTCCTACTACAATAGCAGCTCGACAAAGTGGAAGTGGAACTTCTTGGCTTTTCCCTTTTGTTGTAAGTTTGTTTTATGGTTTTGAACAAAATTATTCCTTAAAAATGTAAAATGGTCCCTCATAGATGCATATTTAATTTGAATTTTTTGATGTTTAAATTGTATCCATTTATTTATTATTATCAAAATTCCTTACAATTATCAAAGTATTTATTTCTGTTACCAAATATAGTTAGCCGCTTTCTATAGTTTATAGAGTGAGTATTGGGCATGATTCAATAACAACCAAGTTAAGGGTGATTCTTCTATTTAGATCAAGTTGGTTTGGTGCGTTTTATTAGCAAATTTAATAAACTTGCAGTTTTATTAGCAAATTTAATAAACTTGCAGTTTTATTAAATCTTGATGTGGTAGTAGGGTGTCTGGGTGAATTTAGTAGGGATTTGAATGAAATGTAAATTATTTGAATCCAGGGAGGAAGTGGTTTGAGAGATAAATTGCAAATAAGAATTTGATATGATTTGTAGACCCGATGGGTTGGATCTTTTGGCTTGGAGCTTGGTTCTTCCTTCTCCATTTGTATGGATTTTGTCCTGATCCTGATTTTTTTGGCCAGACAAAGCCTCCTTGAACGGTTGAGGAAGTTGAAAGAAAAGTTAGTGGAGGTGTTAGAGAGAGAACTCTTTTGCTTTGAGAGAAAGAGGGGGAGACATAACTTTGGGTAAATTGAACTCTAGTAGGAGCCTGGGTTGAAGTATTTTTGCCTTAGGCTTACACAATTCTCCTTTCTATAATGATAGCTTAAAGCAAAAACGTTAACTAATTCAGTCTACAAGAAATTAGTTAGCCCTTGAGGGACTAGTCATCTAATTTTAGGAGAGAAAAAGAGGGACGCTGAGAGCGGAATTGGCCTTCTACTTGAATAATAAAGGGGAGGTCGATCCCCTCTTGTTTCCCTCCAAGGCGAGGTCGCAATGTTTTTTTTTATGCTCTCTTGATAACTTGAAGCCCTCATTGAATTTGGTTTGTTACCTTTTTGTGAGTTGTTCGTGTAGCCATTTCTATATCTCTACGCCGTGTCCATGGACTTCAAAGTAGCCTCTTCTGCCGTCTCATGCGTGCTCACAATTTGCCATTCTAATGTAAGCCAATTCATGATGTATCGTCATAATTTTATAGGGAGATACCTGGGTCGCTGCAATTTCCTCCTTACATTGATCTTTATTTCCTTGGGGACGAGTTATGTTTTTTTAGCTGTAGGCATTGTTATGGGAGTAGTCATGCAAAAAAGGCCTGTCGGGCCCAGGCCGAGCCCGAGCTTTATTGTTGCCGGAGCCCGGGCAAACCGGGCCCGAGCCCCGCCTTTGAAAGGGGGGCTTTGAAGGGCTCGGCAACCGGGCATTGACCGGGCCCGGGCCGCGCTTTGATTTTTTTAAAATTAGTTTTGGGAAGAGAACGAAGGGAGGTAGAGAAAAAGAGCGACAATGGCTCTTAGCAGAGAGAATCAACGATGCCAAGCAATTTCTGTGGGATTCAAGTCACAACTTCGAAAACTGGAGCAATGTCGAGCACGATCATTTAAGAGGGAAACAACAGATGATCTAAGCGAGAGAGATGGGTTGTGGCAACGGAGAGAGAAAGGAGAGGGGCCTGCAAGCTTCCTTACGTCACCGAATCATAATGTGTGTTCTGAATTAAAAAAAATACTATCTAGATTCTGGAAAAAAATATTAACAACCATGAAGTTAATGAATTATAAAATCAATTTAAAAAGGAGACAAAAGCACACAAAATTCTATAGAAACGAAGACATATCTGCCTCCTGATCTTTGAAGAGGTTTGAAAAGGCAAGGAAGAAGGATTGTCAACATTGCTGAATAAGACAAGCTAATGCGATAATCATAAATGTCAGCCACCTGTGCCCATGATTATTACTATAAATTTAAAAATAACCTAATTAACTATGTCATGCATGACACAACAAATTACAGATAACATCGAAAATTTAACTCTTTTCCAAAGCATAGTGTTATGGTCTCAATCTCGTTATTGTATCTTGTGTCTTTTATTATTATTATCAGTGTGTTTGGTTGTTATATGTTATGGGCCACGGGCCAAGGGTCTAGTTATCTAATTTGTTTTTATTATTATTACTTGTTCTATTTTAGGGTTGGCATTTTTAATAGTCTTGTAGCCTATTTAAAGACAAGTAGAGTTTGGATGAAGACATCAAAGAAATATTCTAGTCTCTCTCTTGTCTTGTGTGAAATTTTTGTATCTCTCTCCTCCCGAGCAAGCCCCGCCTAGGCAGCCGTGGTTCTAGCTCTACAATATCCCCTTCGCCTCCAGTCACTCCTCCGACGAGCACACAATAACTTGGTATCAAAGCTAGGTTTCGAAGCCGCACGAGCCACAACCATTTCGTCTCACTTTCTTCCGGATGCCGCCGATCGACACACGTTTTGTCGAGCCCAACAACGTCGATTCCTCGCTTTTCTGCGCTCAACGACGTTGGATCCCCTGCAAGCCGACGAGATTCATCTCCCGCAGAAGTCACGACGCTTCTGCGTCGTCTCCTTCCGAGGACTTCAAGAAACATCGCACCTGCTGAACCAGTGACCCTGTTCAATAGCGCACTTGTTTTCTGCCTGCACGCGCTTTGCTGCAGCCTCCAGCGACATCCAACCCACCGGCGTCCAACCCACTCCACATCCTCCAGTGCTCTGCTGCAACGCTTCAACTCGTTCCCCTCGAGCAGCAAACATAAACAACACACCTGTTCAATCTGCTGAATTATGGGAGACTCGTCCGATCAAATGAGTACACTAAGGAACATGATGCAAACGCTCTTGACATCCCTAGAAGCACGATTTCAAGAGGCCGACGCACGTCGCCGGGAAGACATTGTCACCCTATCTAATAAGCTTAATGATCTTACAACTGCCATTGTTCTAATCGATGGACAAGCTAGTAACAGTCCAGTGCCTCCACCGCCACTTATACGCATCGATGCTCCGAACCTAGCTGATATCCTGGCTAGTCCAGCAGTCCTCCAACAACTGACGCCTAGTGTGGTGCTCATTCAGACGGACTCCCCACGACCGTACTTTGACTGTGCAAAGATCGTTGCGGACACTCTCCTCACTCGCATGAAATTTGTGACGAGTCGGAGTAGTTTTCGAGCATCTTTGGATTATTCTCAACCACTACTTCAATCATTTCAAGATCATGTTGCGGGCTACTCTTCAATCTTATCTTCACCCACGTTATGACCTGCCGACACCATCACCATCATCCTTGACGTCGATGAGTACAAAGAAGACTGGTTGCTCTCTGCAACCCCCACTATAACGATGCACTGCAAGGAGATATTTTGGCGCTACGTTAAGGAACCCGAGGATCACACCGATACTGCTACGCTTTCCCATCATCCATACATAAGAAATTGGTATGGTATATTCATACCATAACATATGGACAGTAAGAACTAGAATTCTTATCGATACTGGAACTCATAGGGAAGAAAATGGATTTATGGATGGAATCGAAGATGTAGTATTGACAGAAAAAAGTCTTCGGTTATTGGGTTTTTCTATTCCGTACATATCTCTTCATGAACTTTTGAGAATCAAGAAAATGTTGAGAGTCTTTGTAATGGCAATTGGTATCTTTCTGACATTAGTTAAAGCTTCTTTGTTTCTGTTCATTCCTATCACAACAAGATGGACTTTACCTAGAATGAGAATGGATGAATCAGTTATGAAATCTTGGATGGAAATTTCTTTGACCTCTTTCTCTAGGTAATTGATTATTGACAACTTCTTTTCAACTTGTTTCACTATCAAATTCTCAAGAGAATGAAGATAAAACAAGAATGATATTCCAGAAACGCGAGACTCTCTCAATGCTTGGGGACAAGCTTGATTTCAAGGAAGAATGAGTTGTTATGGTCACAATCCCGTTATTGTATCTTTAGTGTTTTTTATTATTATTAGTGTGCTTAGTTGTTAGATGCTATGGGTCACATGCCTAGTTATCTATTTTGTCTTTATTATTATTAATTGTTCTAGTTTAGAGTTTGCATTTTTAATAGTCTTGTAGCCTATATAAAGGCAAGCAGAGTTTGGATGAAGGTATCGAAGAAATATTCTAGTCTCTCTCTTGTCTTGTGTGATTTTTTGGTATCTCTCTCCTCCCTAACAAGCCCCGCCTAGGTAGCCGCGGTTCCGGCTCTACAATATCCCTTTCGCCTTTGGTCACTCCTCCGACGAGCACACAACACATAGCTGCATTACAGCAGGCCTAGGCGGGAGGTTGGGTGACTGCCTTCTGCTACTGGTGCCTGGCCCTGTGCGTCAGGTGGTAGCTGGCAAATTCGGGCAAGCCCGGACCTGGTGCCTTCCGGGACCAGGCACCAGAATGCCTGGTGCATGGCCCTGTGCCTTTCCCGGGCTGTGCTGCAGGCCGGACCTTCATCCAAAATTGTGGCATTGTAAGGCCCCTTAGGCCCGACCTGGGCCCGGACCTAACTAGGCTCGAGCCTAACCGGGCAGACCCGAGCCGGACTTTCGGGCTCGGGCTAAATTTGCACCTCTATATGGGAGCACTCATCGAGCCCCCTTATATCGTATTGGGCTTTGTACGATGTCACATAGAGAGTTGAGCTTACACTCGACAATCATTTTGGAAGGTAAGGAATAAAGGAAATCATTGTGGGGAAGTACACCATGCTACATCATGAGTCGTTTATATAACAAATTAATTAGTAATTTTAAAATATTTGGTATTAATTAATTAAGCAATAATTAATCATTTTTATTAATAAGTATTAGTTAATTAATTAGTTGTTTAATGTGCCCATGAATTTATATAAGAAAGGAGTTATGTAAGAGTTAGGCATCCATGGATCATTTGTGTTGCTCTCTTGGAGAGGAAGCTTTATGAGGGAGCCATTCCTCAATAGTTGGACAAGTGTTCGTCTCTTGTTAGTGTCTTGTATCTTGTTTTTTATTTTAGTACAATCTTTGTCTTCCTAGTGTGCAATCTTCAGTTCCGCCACCTCTCAATATTCCACTTCGTAACAATTGCACATAACAATGAGGTATGAAATATAAAACCTAGAGAATTTTGAATCATCCAGAAGAAAGTAACTTGGCTTGTCGCTCTTATATCAATATCTTCATCATTCTAACCATGAAGGAGAATGATTAATCGAGGACATCGACATTGATTTGCTACTTTTGGGAACCAACGCCCAAGGTATCTGATTGATGGCGAAAGGAAGTCACTACGAACCCACGCAACTCACCTTACCAAATGGCATGCTTCTGTAATGAATGCAACTTAACATCACGATGATGGAAATAATGCGTGTCATGCAAGATAATCCTGTCTTCAGAAGGCAACTGCCGAAAAACTCCCCTCCTTCAAGGAAAGATCCGTGTTTCTACTACAAGTACCACCGTGATCACTATTGCAACATGAAAAATTGCAGAGTGGATCTCAACGAGGGGCTCATCAAAGAAGGAGAGCTAAAATAAATATTGATCGTGGTTCCGTAGGTTGGACATGAAGATGACGAGATTAAGAGAATAGTGACACTTGGTTGAAAGGGAAGAAGTAATAAAAAAATTGCCCTAAATGAAGGATACCGCTTATCAAGGCGTGCGCATGAGGCGCCGGGCGCACCGGGCGCACCCCGTTGCGCCCCATCAAGGCTTAGGATGACGATGTGCCTGAGGTGCGCCTAGGCGCACCCAAGGCGCACCTAGGCTCCCAATTGCTGAATTTCAGCGAATTGGGTGCCCAATTCACTGATTTTCCATGAATTGGGCAGCGAATTGGGCACCCAATTTGTTGATTTTCCATGAATTGGGCGTCCAATTCATTGATTTTATTTTTCCCTATTTTTGCGCTTCACGTGCTTCAGGCGCGCGCTTGCGCCTAGGCTCCAGGGCCCCTTTGCGCCTCGGTGCGCCTTGCGCCTTTAATAACTTAGGGATTATATAATAATTTATATTTTTGTTTTGTAATTTTTTGTTTGTTTGCTTCCAAGAAACAGGACATGTTAAAAAGGTCCGACACTAGAAAACTGCCCGGTCAAGCTTGGGCCCGAGCAAGCTTGGGCCCGGTCAAGCTTGGGCCCGGTCAAGCTTGGGCCCGATCAAGCTTGGGCCCGGTCAAGCTTGGGCCCGGTCAAGCTTGGGCCCGAGCAAGCTTGGGCCCGAGCAAGCTTGGGCCCGAGCAAGCTTGGAGTAGGCATAGGGGGCCTTAACAGGTTCCCATTTTGTTCTTTCACTAGTATATTATCACATATTGTCCTTGTTTGAGTTCTTTGTAATCAATTGAGATTAACTGTGCAAAAATTCTCTTATTTAATTAATTGAGCGTGGGTGCATTGCATTAGAGTTTAATTAGTTACTATTTCTGCTCATTGATTGCGTGTCTGCCCACATCTTTATATAGAATTAGATCAGCACCGGTGCCTATAGCCTTGTCCCTATCATTTAATCTTTTGAAAAATCTTCAAAAATATACTATGCATAATACAATTGTCTCTCATTGCAGGATGGCCACCCTCCCTTAGGCTGGTCAGACACTTCCGCATATCTTGTATTGCCAGTATTGTTGGTTATTTCTCAATACATATCAGCTCAAATAATGCAGCCATCGCAGGTTCGTGAATTTGAAATATACACACATCTTTCTGATAGTAATAGTAGTATGCATTATCAAATGTCTCAGCGTTTATACATTTTAAATGCTTGGTCTGTGAAATGCCTGATAGTTAAATCAATGCGGCGCTTCTTGCACGAAGGTGATTACTGGATTTCTATCATTTTAAGTGGCTTTTTCTCCTTAATGCGACCAGATTGTTAAAAAAAATGTTTTGGATCCTTAACTCCGTTTAGAATATTGAAATAATTAATGAAAAACTGTGGGAAGTATTTTGTAGGAAATATGTTTTCCTACTTCTCTTTCTGCAAGCTCAATTTGTCAAGGTGCTAAAAAACTCTTTCATTTTATTGGAGATTTTTTTTGTTTTTGTTTTCGTAGGTATACTGGGTTGATGGATTGAGGATAATTAAATTAGGTATTAATTTGTTTAATATTCCTCATATTTTCACAACTGGCTTTCATGTTATAAACTCTTAAAAAGGACTTTTTTATTTGTGAAGTATACATTTTTAATTCCCATTGTTTCAACGATGAACTGCATGTCAAATGTAATGGAAATTTTCCTCACAATGATTGCAAAATGAGGAAGTACCAACACTTTTCAATACATAAAAAGTTTGACGAAATAAAGGTATTTAACCATCAGTTAGGAACTTAGGACACTTCATCTTATTTAGTCGTCACTGTCGGGGTTATTTGAGTTCGTATACTGAATTGTTTTCTTTTTTGGATTAGGAGTAAGAGAATATGTAATGATGGTGCGGAATGGGGAGTGATGTTGGCATTCATGAAAATACTTAAAATTGTGGGAGAGAAGGGATTTTTTTGACTTACTTGGTAGAGAATATAATACTAATTGAGGGAGCACTTAGAAATTAAAGAAAAATATTGACATAATGGGGCTGCGTGTGGTTTCTGTTGGAGGGGTAGAATGGGGTTTGATGAGACAATTTCCTTGTAGAGGGTGATAGGAGATCCCGTGGAGAAAAATACGTGATGTGTTTTTATGAGCCTTCATAACGTGGTCAGAATCTCGCTAGAGAGGTGATCAGTGTTAGCAAGGTCAGAGATATAAGGGGAGTCGTACGTGGGGAGGCGAGCTCAACCTATAGGATGCGACGAGCGTTCCTCTCAACCGATGGAGAGGGGGAGGAAGATGGGAGCCTTGCTCAACCCAAGACCTAATCTAAGGAGGAGGAGAGAAGAAACTAAGAAACTAAAGATAGTTCTTTTTTCCATTTCACTAGCCTAAATGGGGCTTTAAATAGAAGTTACAAGGATCACAACATCACAAATTACAAAAGTACCCCTACATTAATTAAAAGACGCAACATTTATAACTCTAAATAATGGCATTGCACTTAATAAAACATACATAAGCCCAACAAATAATAGATAATGTGAACCCATAACATCACACCTGTTCTTAAAATCAAGCTTGTCCTCAGCTCGGGCGGGGCTTTGACGGTGTGATCGTTTGTTTTCTTAATTTCTCTCCAGAACAACTCTTCGTAATGTGTTTCCTGAGCGAAGGATTCATCTAAAAGTGAGCCCATGTCGTGCTCACTGATGACGCGAGCGATGGTGATGCTGTCCGAGGGGGGGGGGGGGGGGGAGTTGTTTGCCTAGATGTGGAATCAACAAACATTATGGTTGGTAGCTATGAGAGTTCTGGCAGTGTGCCTAGAGTTGAGGAAAGGGAACCTGGTGGTTGCGGATGGTCGAGGACGTCTAATGAGCCTTCAGGATGGGAGCCATGGTCGTCAGGAGTGGCAGTTCCAGCTGGGGAGCAATCATCAGAAGTAATGCCTCGAGGGTGGCCGGCGAACGAAAGTAATGGTCAGAGAGACTGTGGGGGCCGCGAGAGATACAAAGGTGTCTTGTTGAATGAGAACGTGACAGTTCAGTGGCATCTGGACTGGCCAAAATATCAACAACCTATTCTTGGTCGAGTAGGATCTCAAAGCGTGGGAGGGGTGACTTAATACATCATCGCGCGGCTACCTGGACATTGAGTTTGGCGATGGACGCAACAAAAATGTTTGCGATGTTGTGTGCGCATCAACTATTTGCACCGTGGCCCTTAAATACTTTTTGTCGGGCCACTTCATATGATATTATGATGTTGGTCGGCAATCAAAGCACCTAATATATATTGTAATTAAAGTAAATAATTTTTTTTGGAAATACTTATGTAATTACTTAATTGATTTGATTACAACAGAACCCATATAGTCCCCAATCATTGGGGGTATGGGCGGGGGAAGATTGGAAACAGACCTAACCTTTGGCCCTATGCCCAAAGTGGCTTCTCTCAGAGGAGAAAGACCGAACCTTTGACAATAGATGCACAAAGTGGCTGCTCACCGAACTTAATTGATTTGATTATTTCAAATTAATTAAGTGCTACTCTGGTCTAGACAAGAGGCATGCCGCTCAAGGAGGTTAGAAAGTGTGAGGCTCGAGGAAATAGAAGGAGCAAGGAAACACAATGCATGTATGACTCGAAACATGTAGACGAGTTGTGCTTGAAAACCTGCGCCTAGGCTCGATATGGTGGGAGAAGGCGGTAGAGCATTGATGATTCAAAGAGGCTTGAAACGGAGACCGACAGTGAAGATCGAAGACACAACTTTTCCCTGCATCGACGCCCTCATCGTCTGTCACACGCGCAAAACCCTCGAGCCCAACGCCTTCCGTTTCCGACAGCGCCTTTGTTGTTTTCGCTGACCGCACACAAGGCCACTGATGCCATGTGGAGACCCTGGGCGCTCGTATCAAGCTTCCCACCCTGTTCTCTGCGCTCTTTCGTGATCGCACTTAATCCATACTTTGTTTCTTTTGAGAAGTGGGTGTTTTGTGCCTCAAGCCGACCGCCTCCAAAAGCACCCGTGAATTGATTTTTAAATTTATTAATCAAGTAGTTGATTAATTCATTAAATATTACTTCATTTTTTATTAATTACTTGGTAATTAATTGTTTTAATGAGGCAACCCGACATGAATATTGGGAGGCCAAGATGGCCTCTCACGCTTCGACAATGGCAAGTTGCGTCGCTGCCATCCTTGCCAGACTTGACGACCCGATCGATGCACACAAACATAAATAATCGCTCGATCGTTTTCCGATGTCTGCACCACCATCGAGCTCGATGGTTGTTCCACCGCAAACCGTGCCAACTGTTTGGTCAGCCACCTCCATCCAACGTCCTCTGCTCAAGTTCCCTGTTCCGTCGGGCCCTCTGGTGCCATTCCTTACAAGGGTCGTTCCCCAGCCAACACCGCCACTTCCGCTCGTCGCGACTCACATTCAACATACACACTTGCCCCGCCGCCAGCCATTATGCATGATAAGCTGTCCTCAGCGACCGCCCATGCCACACCAGGTCTTTGCATCCATCCATGACATTTGCCAGCATGATGACGATCTACTGCTCGTTGCCGTCTCCGCTACAACAACTCGCTACCGGGAGACATTTTGGCGCGAAATAAAGGAGTTCGATGCTCACATCGGCCGAGTTTCAGTCAAGCTTGAGGACAAGTTCTATTTGAAGGTCGGGTGAGATGTTATGGGTCAAGGGCCTAGTTATTGATATCTATTTAGTGTCTTATTATTATTAATTGGTCTAGTTGTTAGATGTTTATGTTTTCAATAAGAGGATCTTATAGCCTATTTAAAGGCAAGTTTGGTTTGTATGAAGGAGCCAAGAAGTTAGTCTCTTTCTCTTGTTTTTGTGTGAGATATTGGTAGCTCTCTCCTCCCGAGCACGCCCCGCCTAGGTAGCCGCAGTTTCGGCTCCACGATATCTTCTCCGCCTCCGACCACTACTCTTGCGAGCCCATAACACATAACTCTGCATGAGCTTTTTTTCACTCATCGTGTGTTTGAATGCTTCTGTTTTGTTCATATTCTTCAACCTAATCATGATAAACTTGATGCTCATTCCCACAAATGCATTTTTGTTGGATACTCATCCACTACGAAATGATATATTTGCTACCACCCTTCCTCTCGATGCTTATTTTGTACCGTGGATGTTACATTTTGTGAAGGGAGACCACTCTTTGGCTCTCGTCAGGGGGATAGGGATATTGATTTCGACTCGCCCAATATTCCCATTTTCTTTGTTGCCTCGTATATTCCTCCTCCCACTACGTCAACCACCACATTTCCTACTATCATCACTTTGACTTCTATTGGTGGGGGGACTTATTCCCCCCTTTCTCTGGTATATCAATGGAGGAATGTTGGTGTTGAGATTGTACAAACCTTTGTAATTCCTATACTGTATAACCCGTAATTCGTCGAGATCAGAAATTCCTAAGAAGACGACTATTCGTAGACCATTCAACTCGACAGCCTTGCGGCTATTCGCAGACCTCACCAGAAGAGTACTCGACATTCTCAAGGAAGAGAATAGTGTCGAGTATTCGCCAGTATGGGCGAGTAGCCCTTGCAACTCGCCAGTATGGGCGAGTAGCCCTTGCAACTCGCCAGTATGGGCGAGCATCCAAAGACCGCCAGAGGGCGGGTTCTCGCGACATTTGTTATAGGCGAGTAACACCTCCTAGTCTCCATGTGGTCGAGATTGCTCCTTAAGTCACATAGCAGGTATATCGCACGGGTAGGGTATTCTCGCATTCATACCCCCTGGATTTGTCTATAAATAGGACCCCAGGGGCATCAGGAATGACACGTTGAGACTCCCCCAAGCTCCATACTCACAAATTCCATCTCTTTCTCGTACCTCGCTCAGCCTTTTGGTTGCAGAGGGGAAGTTTTTCACAATTTTTGGGTATGTGGTGAGACCTCCCCGCTGAAGCACCTGTGGTGTGCAATGTGCTTATAGGCATCTCTTTCTTTTGTTCTAGCCATCGGGTCCGTAGCGTTCAACCGCAGGATCAGTAACCTTAGGCTACACTTAGGTCCGAACATTTGGGATCATGATTTTCTTGGCTCCAACATATACGGCATATGCAAACTTCTGAATCAGGTCCTGACGAAGACCTCCATCTCATATATCTTAAAAGAAGGCAATCTACATAAAATATCCTATTAACCAATTATATATCATATCATAATCTAACCCCAGTACATAAAACATTCATTCCATCTTTATCCTCTGTTAGTATTCCTAAAACTTGCCAAGAAGCAATTGGTATATCAGAATGGCGGAAGACAGAAGGAGGAGATAATTGCATTGGAGAAGAACCAAACTTGGGAATTATCTCCTCTCCCATCTGTGAAGAAAGCCCTTGAATCAAAATGTGTGTTTTCAATCAAACAAAATTCAAAAGGGGTCATAGAGAGATACAAGGAAGCCTAGTCGCCCAGAGATATACTCAAACTTCTGAGTTGACTATCTTGAAACATTTGTGTTGGTTGCCAAGATGGTTTCCATCCACATTGTCTTATCACATGTTGCATGCCGCCTGAGATGAGAACTATAGTAACTTGATGTGAAAAATGTCTTCTTACACGGCGATCTCGAAGAGGAGCTATTCATGAAGGTTTCATCGGGGTTTTAATGAAAGGATCAAAAGTGAAAGTCTGACAAATAAAAAAAATCTTTGTATGGTTTGAAGCAGTCCCTCAGATGTTGGTTTGGAAGGTTTCACAAAGCTATGATTCTGCTAGGATACTAACAAGGTCACCTTGATCACACTTTCTTTGTTAAGAGGAAAGAAAAGAAAGTGGTTGTTCTCATCATCTATATAGTCGACATTATTATCATAAGAAATGATTTGGAAGAAATCATGTGGCTTAAAGCAGGCATGTGCAAGGATTTTGAAGTCAAGGATATATGAAAGCTTAAATACTTATTAGGAGTTGAAGTTGTGAGGTCAGACTGGGCAATCTTTATTTTTCAGAGGAAATATGTTCTAGATCACGTAGAAGAAACGGGGATGCTCAGCTGTGCACTAGTAGATATCCCCTACAGATGCAAACTATTGAATCGATGATGACAAGAATGGAAAGAAATTAAATTCCTCAAGCTACCAGAGATTAGTGGGAAGACTTATCTACCTCACGCATACTCGTTCTGATATCACGTATGTAGTAGGTACATGCATTCTTCCATATTGAGACATCAGAAAGATTCTCTACAAGTGCTAAGTTACCTGAAGAAGTCTCCCAGAGAAAGAATTCTATTTTCCCAGAACAAGCATGCAAATATTGAAGTATACACAAATGTTGATTGGGCCGGAAGCCAAGATGACAGGAAATCCACTTCTGGATTTGTTCTTCTATTGGGGTAATCTAGTGACATGAAGAAATAAGAAACAAAATGTGGTAGCTTGGTCAAGTGCAGCAGAGTACAGAGCAATGTCACAAGTGATATGTGAGGGACTATGACTGCAGTCTGTAATGCAAAATCGGGGGTTACAAGATGAGAAACTCATACGTCTCTATTGCGAAAATAAAGCAGCTATCATCATTGCACATAATGATGTTTAATATGACAGGATAAAACATGCACACCGCTCGTTCAATCCCAAGATCAATAGACATATATTTTTAGAAGTCTAAATGCTCTTCTTTGATATTATCTCTAAGCTGGGAATACTCTATATTTACTCTCATCTTGAAGGGGAATGCTGAATAATTGTATATAAAGCTCAATATAAAGGCCCATAAGTAAACCCAACCATTTTATTCTTTTTCCTTTTTCTCTGTGCTCTCACCCCATCGACCTAAAGAGTTAGCTTAACGCCTCCCCCCCCCCCCACTACCTCTTTATCTTCTAATAAAATTGATTGATTGATATATCCGCATCTATATCATATTCCTTTTCATGATCAATAAACATCACATGAAGATCTTGTTTTTTTGCTTTATATACTTTTTCATTAATTGTCTTGACACCAAAATTACTTTCGTAGTAGATCTTCTTGGCATGAAATCATATTTATTCTCTAAAATTGACATTATTTTTCTAAGCATATGCTCAATAATTATATCTTATAGTTCCGGGGATCACATCTCACGGACTTGCCAACTGTTATCGGAACCCGCCCGAGTCTATATACATGGGAGGCGGAGTTAGATCGTCGGATGGACGATCCGAGCCTGTAGTCGCATTCAGAATGACGACAACATATTTTAATGTATTTTTTGTATTTTTATTTCATGTATATTTAATGATTTTATGTTTCGAGCAATTGCGGCCGTCCTTAGTGGGTTCCAAGTTTATAAATAGGGGTATAGAGACTGATTTTCAGAGATCGCAGATTTTGGATAGAATTTTTGGGCTCTCGCGATCGCCCCATGGTGTCGATTCCGTGGATCCTTGCTGCCGAAGCCAAGATAACTACCCTCTCTTCCATAACTACCCTTATAACCACTCCCACTACTCACAACCACTATAATAACGTCCTTCCCCAACAAACCAACCCATAACCATCATTTTTAGCAATAGCTGCCTGTCCAGAGCAGTTATTCATTGTTTTCCTGGTACGTGAACCTTCAATATTCCTCTAGACTACAATCCAAGCCATTCCATCAATTAAATATCTGAATTCCACTTCCAGGGACTCGCGAATACTCATCTAGAGATCTTACTTCGATTCCACCCCTCCAGTGCTCCAATTCCCCCCATTAAAACCCCTTGACCTGCTGTCCCAAACCCAACTAGAGGTCCCCATTCCACCAGCCAGCCCTTAGAAGCCCCCCACGACTCCAATCTCCATCCTCCAGGTCTCCAATTTCTCTCCCACAACAACATCCATCCTTATCACAACATTCCAACTAAGAGTTACACCACCATAATCACCATAGCCCTTCCCACAACCCACTGACCCAAAACAGCACGGAACCGCCATCGGATTGCAGTACAGCCCCAGTCAGCCACTATTCTGAATTCTTGGGGTCCTATTACTTGTGCAAGTTTTAATTCAAAATCATTATTACTTAGTGTTATATATTTGGTGAACAAGCATATTATTTGTGATATTACTTCGTACAAATTTGCCAACTAATTGTCCTACTTGCAAAGCTTGTTCGACTAGCAATTATTCATTTATCTAACACTCTAATATCAATTGCGATTGTTTGCGGATTTCTTTATCAGATTAGAATTTATTGTCATTTAGTTGTTGGACAATTATATGTGCATTACATCATTTTAATTTTCACACGACACTACACTTATACTCAGGGTGCGTTTGGTTGGGCTGTTGCTGATAAAAAGCTGCTGATCAGAAATGGAGTTTTGAAAAAGAGTTGTTTCTGAGAAATGGAGTTTTGTCAAAAAAACTGTTTGGGTCAAATGGAGTTTTCAGTGCTTATTGAAATGGAGTTTTGCAAATTTTGTTTGGGAACAAAACGGAGTTTTTGATAAAAAAAATTTCGACACATAAAATACATAATCTTGATAATTGTTACTACAATAGATAAAAATACCAACAAATCTTCCCACCATCTAAGATCTAGAAGCGTATAACTGTTGCGCTATACTTTCACGCAACGTGATCATCTCTTATACCCCGCCTGCAGTATCAGGACAAACTACTTGATGCCCTTGTGTGCTCACCCCCTCATCACCACCTCCCTGCTTGCAGTCATTGAAATCAATATCCCTTCGCGAAGGGTGCCGTCGAATAAAATTATGCAATGTCATAGTCGCCATCACAATATCGCTTTGTTTGGCGAAGCTGTAGCTCGGCATATCACGCAATATGACCCACTTCTTCTTCCAAATGCCGAACGATCTTTCAATCACACTTCTAAAGGATGAGTGCGCGTGATTGAATATTTCTCGGCATCCTTACGGTGCACGACCGCCACGAGCAAAGTCAGGAAGATGATAACGTGTCTCTTGATATGGTTTCAAGTATCCCCTTTGTAGCGGATAACCAGAATCCACCAAGTAATATTTTCCTGAAAATTATGAGCATAGTTGTTATGCTTCAAAGGTGAGAAGTATAAAAAAAAATAATAGAAGTCTTATTACCTGGTGGTGGATGCGGAAATTTGTAACGGGGATCCCGAAGCGCATAATTGAAAATGCGGCTATCATGTGCAGAACCTTCCCAACAAGGAATAACGAATGTGAAACACATATTGAAATCACAAGCAACCATCACATTTTGTGTTGGTATGCCATGTCTCCCAATGTACGGTACTTGATCACGAACCGGTACGCATGCATGAACATGTGTTCCATCAATTGCACCGACACAATCTTTAAAGAAGGGCATGTAACGTGAGTCGTAGAGAATCTCTGACGGTGTGCTACTGAAAGATCTATCTAATGGCTGAATCACTTCATCCGCCAGTAGTAGCAACACGTGAATGCCTTCTCCAAAAAACCTGCTAGCAGTCTCCGTCGAGTGCTGAAAGCGCTCACATGTCTTTCTCATGACCTCATTATGAGACAGTATGTCCAAGGTCAATGCACACACACATACACACAAACACAAATATAACACACACACACATAACATACACACGCATACACACACATACACACACACACATTCATATAAGAAAACACACAAACACACACACAATCATATAAGAAAACATACACACACATACACACAAACACAAACAAAAACACATAACCTCACACACACACATTCATCCAATCATCACACAAACAAACACACATATAACACCATCATCATCACACCACACACACACATATAACAATCCCCAAAAAAATGACAATGCAAAGCTATACAAAATTTAAAAATCCATAAAAATTGAAAAAGGGAGGAGATATACCTAATATTGGTAGCAGGGAATGAGAGAGGCGACGACGGCGTCGACTGTTGAAACTGGAGAGGCGGCGGCTTGCAGAAAGACCGGCGAGGAGAAGTGGCGGCGACAAGAGAGAAGCAATCCGGCGGCGTGAGTAGCTCCTATGGATGACGAGGGGCGGCGTGACTGGCGTCGACGGCACGCAAGAAGGCGAGAGGAGGCACCGGCGGCGAGGAGGGACGGCGAAATCGACGTCGAGGACACGCGAGAAGACGAGAATCGCGGGGGAGAGGAAAACCTAACGTGGGTTCCGGTGCGGCTGGACTGGGGAGAAGAATCCCGTCTGCGCTATACAAAGAAACGGAGGTTATTAAAAACCTCCGTTTCAGTCCACCAAACGCTGCTTATAGCCAGACCTCAGTTCCGTTCCTGCCGCACCGGAGGTAAAAAGCCGAAACAAACGGACCCTCATTCATTAAAGTTCCGTTAGGACACAATTGCACATCACTAACTTCATTTATCGGGCGTCATATAGTTTCATTGTCTTATTCGTAAGTTAATTTCTCTATAATTAGTAAAAATCCTTAAATATTGCCATCAAAATATTTATTTTCTATTCATTTCCATTCTAGTTGTATTTAAAATTCAATTGAACAACTTATTAACCATACCGCTGCAGTACCCTCTTAGCTCTCCAAATCTCAATATGTTTCTCATTGGGATCTAAAGCTTTGTCTTATGCATCTTCTTCAAAGTGCATTGTCTTCAAAGCTCACGTTCAGTTTTTTGGATCAATCTATAATAGTTCTTATTATTATGTTATATATGCTAGTTTAAAATCTTTCTTCCTTAAAAATTTTATTTAATAACTTTTTAAAGTAGCATTTTTATCTTTTTTGATATAACTTGATCAAAGTTTCTAGAGTTCTTGTCTCTTGCCTTAGATATTCTATATATTTCATTTTCTCCTTTTGTATCAATTCTATTATATATATTTTAAGGGAAAATACATTGCTTGATCATAAATTGAAACCTCATCATCATATATATATAATAGAGATAATATACAAAGTCATATACAATGCTAGACTAAAACAAGAAATACATAAAATAGCTAATGAATAAAACACGAGCTCTCCCTTTCAAGTTGGAATGTATATGCCAATCATATTAAGCTTGACACATATATCAGAGAATTGGCCAGAAAGCAGTTTGGTGAAGATGTCTGAAACTTCGCTTTCTAAATTGATGAACTGTGTGCTTATACGTCTACTGATGAATTTCTCTCGAATGAAGTGACAATTGATTTAGGCCTTCTGTGAAGTATTTGATTCTTGACAATATGTATATCAACCTTGTTGTCACAATACACATGTAGGGGGAGGGGGGGTATTGTATGTTTTCCTAAAACCTTTTAGAAGAATTCTCGTCCATTTAGTTCGCAAGCTATTTGTGTCATGCCGTGATATTCAATGTCATGCCGTGATATTCAACTTCACCGTTTGATCTTGAAACCACTGTTGGTTTCTTGCTTCACTAACTAGATGTCCTCCCACAAAATTACAGTAACCTGAAGTTGATTTCATGTCTCCTTTGTCCTGCAAAGGTGCATGAAAACACATATACTACTAGGAGGAAAGCATGCAATCAAAAAATTTCCTAACTTAAGGGAATGGAAATCCTTGCATTGATGTTTCTCCTTATGTAAACGCGCCTTGGAAACATAGCTTCTCAGGTTCTTCAACACTTCTAGGTTGCTACTTGCTCCTCCTTCCAATGAGGCAATGACAATGCACTTCTACTCTCTTCTAGAGTTTACTTGCCATCAAATTGAAGTCAAACAACGATATATGAGATGAAAGGAGCGGGAATTAGAGGCATGAAGTGGAAAAGGAGAGAAAGATACCTATGTCTGAAATCCAGCAGGGAAGTTGAGTAGGAGAGTGTTGGCTGCATAGCTCCTGATGGAAGGAGCTGTTGGTGACAAAGGAACGATGAGAGAAGATTTTGAGCAATTCCTATGACTATGACCAAAAGGGGGAATGGACAGTGAGGGAGGAGGTGCTCAATAAGCCATCCGACGCTATATAACGTGGGAGGGGCCGTGCATGGGCTCTAGGAGAATTTTAGGTTTGCCAGTAATTATTGAATTGTCCCTTATGAAAGAATTATCACATATTATGTCATTTAATCTCTAAAATTTGGTGCGTAGGTCTTTAATATTATTAAGCCTAAAATTAAAAGAATAAAACTCGCCGTTAAATTACTCTAATTTAATTTCAAAACATAAAATTATGGTAAATTAAACAGGTATATCGATTGAAGGACTTATCCGTCAATCTTGATCATAACTAGATCCTGAAATTTAATAAATAAATTAATGCTATTTTTTTAATTCTTATCAAGCTAGCTTGTTCTGATTAATTTTTTTAGGAGGTATTCTTTACCCCAAAATTAAGTCTGAAATTCAGAATTAATCAGTAAGTAAATTACTGTAGATTCAGGATGTTTATAAGTATGGTAGTTCGGAAGTCCAAGTTTATTAATTTTTTCCTTTATCTTCTCCTTTGTTCTTTCTGTTTACTTTCTTGTTTGTGAGTTGTCTTTCATGCATGATGCCATAACAGACTAATAGAACTTGACCAACATATTTTGTAACTTCAGTTTTTTGGGCTCAGTGCCTGTCATGGATAGTACATAGTATCAACTACAGTCCTTTTTGCTCCATAGTTCTAAGCATGTTCTTTCTTAGTTACCTGAAAAGCTTAGTGCTTATCTAGTTCTAAGTAGTTCATATGCTGTATTCATCAATTTTGCAGGATAGTGATCCTAACCAAAAGAGTTCTCAAGCTTTGATAAAACTCCTCCCTCTGATGGTTGGTTATTTTGCTCTTTCAGTTCCTTCTGGTCTTAGTCTATATTGGTGAGACGGTCTATCATTTTTCAAGTATTTCTTTTTCAATTAACATTGTTGCAATGGTTTGAAAACTTGGTAGAGGAATTTTATAATTATACTATCTGTTAAAGAATAATTTTCTCATGATTTAGGTTCTTAACCATGTTTAATAATTGGCTCCAGGTTTCCTACATCTTCGTCCTTGCTTTCCTTACCTTGCCGGAACATTAATCTACTAAAGTATGAGTGTTACCACATTTTGTGACTTTCATGGCTTATTGAAGAACTTCGAGAAGCATTATTTTTGGTAGTTTCTAGCTTAGGATCTGTGTCGCTATCTTAGGCTTCGTTTGGTTCGGCATTTTGCTCCGGCGGCGGGAGGAGAAGGCGGGCTGTTGGAACCGGAGGGGGGAGGCCGCGGTTCGAATGACAGCGTTTTCCTCCATTTCCCATGGCGCGGAGGGTGCAGACGCGGCAAACGCCACCGCCGAGCGTTTGGTTACCCGCCTTGCGGCGGTGTTTTCCGCAAACGGCGCCTCCAAACGCTGCGCCAAATGAAGCCTTAATATTGGTAGGAGGAGAGTTACAAGTTAAATCGAGTAACATATTATCTTTACATTATTTATGCCTTATTAAGTACTTACAAATACATGACAACAATTTTTAAGGTTAATTTGCCTTTGATGGGATGCAATGTCTGAGGTTTACAAGATTATGACTACATATATCAACTCAACTCATACAATAGTATGAGTGCAAACGAGTCGAGTTTGACAAAATTTATAAGCTCGATCTCGAAGAGCTCGTATTGTATGGCTCAATCTCGAGCTCGAGCTTGAAACCTATATATTGAGCTTGATCTCATGATCTTAAGTCGAGCTCGAGCTGCACACGAGCCCACTGCTCATGAGCCGTATTTCCTATATACTTATTACAATTTAAAAGAAATAGAAAAAAAAAGTTCGTGTGTCGGCTCGCAAGCTAGTGAACGTCTCATATTATTAGCTTAAGCTCGGCCCGCAAAAGAGTTTGAGCTCGCCAGACTCGAGCTCGAATAGAATTTTTTTCAAGTCAACTCGTTGAGCTCATGAGCATGCTCAAATAAAATGCACTCCTAGTGTATAGGCTAGAGCTCCATGCATTGGGTATACCCATTTTAACAAGTAATCATTGGAAATTATGATTATGTAGTAGGAGATTTCAGTAGCAAATTAACATATATGATATTGGTTACACTTGTGAGTCCATGCCACCTAACATGCGATGACAGTAATAAGATGAGAATTACCTAAATGTATTGATTAGTCTCTCATGGTCCGTCAACATCTCCTTTTTATAAGATGAGATCATGTATTGCCCTAAGAGCAGCCACATTTACATTTAAACAATTCTAATGAGACCCAGCTAAATATGTAGATATCAATGAGACCCAGCTTGTTGTCATTATCTTGTACTCCTTTACCAGATAAAACTTTAGTAAATATATCTACAAGTTGATTTTCAGATGTCACAAATGGTATTGATATGATTTAACCTGAACTTCTTCTCCCAAAAGATGGCAGTTCACCTCAATATGCTTGACTCTCTCATAAAACACCGGATTAGATGCAATATTAATAGCACAATGAGTATCACAATGTAATGATATAGTCCATGGACCTCAAACCGAAGTTCTTTAGTCGTAAATTTAAGCCACATCAATTCATAAGTAGTAGTAGCCATATCCCTGTATTCCGCTTCAATTGATGATCATGCACCCACGTTTTAATTTTTGCTCTAACATGAAATAAGATTTCCACCCAAAAACATATGGTACCCACTAGTTGATCTTCTATCACTTGAGGATCCAGCTCGTTCGACATCACAATACCCTGATTTATTTAGGTGTCCTGTTTTTGTACACGATACTCTTCCCTAGAGCACCTTTCAAATACTTCATAATTCGAAGTTCCACCTCATATGATGAACCTTCGGTCCATGCATAAATTGACTCACAAGAGACAACAAATGTGATGTCAGTTCTCATTATCGTCAATTAAATCAACTTACCTACTAGCCTTTGGTGTTATAAAATAAGTGATTCTTGTTTGCGTCAAAACATACTTCAAGTCAATAGGACTCTCCACGAATTTTTCCCCAGAATACCCTGCTTCATCAAGAAGATCTTGAACGTATTTTCTTTGAGAGATTAATATTCCCCTTGTAGACCTGGCCACTTCAATCCGTAAGAAATATCGAAGAGCACCGAGATCTTAATATCAAAGGCTGAAGCAAGCCACCTCTTAACTTCAACAATATTATGAGTACTCGAACCAGTGAGAATATATCATCCACATAAACCACACGAACTATAGTATGGGAAGTATCCTTATGAATGAAGACATATTGATCATTCACACTCAGAGAGAAACCAAGATGTATGAGTTTATTTCTAAGTTTCTCAAACCAAGCTCGAGGAGATTGTTTGAGACCATAGATAGTTTTCTTTAATTTGCACACATAGGCAGATCCAGGGGAGAAAAAATCAGGAGAAGCCATGCAAATCACTTCTTGAAGATCCTCGTGCAAGAAGTCATTTTTGACATTCAGTTGATGAAGAAACCATGATTGTTGAGCACTGATGGATAGAAGAATATGAATAGAGTTCAATTTCGCAACTGGGGCAAAAGTTTTATTATAATCAATTTCATCAACCCGAGTGAACCTTTGACCACTAATCTGACTTTATATCATTTAATGATTCCATCTTGACAATGTTTAGTTGTAAACACCCAACGACAACCAACATGTTTACCGAGTTTCACATGTTCCCATGTGTTTTGTTGCTTGAGTTCCATCATCTCGCAATCCATAGCTTCTTTCCATTTAGGATCAAGAATAGCTTTAGAAAAATTGTTAGGAATAGATACAAAGGAGAGAAGGGTGAGATAAGCACTAAAAGATGAAGAAAGAGAATTATAACTCACAAACTTCTCTATAGGGTAGCGTGAGCGACTACTGTGATGTAAAGTTGTGGAAGCAACAAGAGTGGGGACTTGGAGAGCAGTATCTGAAGCAGTGATGTGAGTGATGGGGGTTCTGAAACTTGTCTCTTTCTTCTTAAATGATAGACCTATAGCTTCTTCTGAGGTTTAACATTAACATCATGAATATTTCTATCCAGGGTAACTTTGTCCTTAGAAGGTTCGATGACCGTAGTCGTACATTCATCATCAGGAATTGAGGGGAGAGGCAGCACATTCTCAGAATCTCTATTCGACTGAGACTTAAAAAGTAATATTATGACCTTGGTCAAAAAATAAGGACATCTCTTCAAAGAAGGTAACATCTGTAAGACGCCCCCTCAGAAATTAGGCACGACGATGGGATCTTATCACGCACCACCGCCAATACACAACAAAGAAGGGAATAACGGAAGAGTAGAATTATGAACGTCTCATACCTCTCCCGTCATTCTCTCCTAATGCTACGAACCAACGATGGTGCTAAGCGAATCAATATCACACCACAAATAGAGTACACTCTAAGCAGTAGCAAAAGAAGTACTAGCGGAAGATTAATTGTCACGTAGTAGATCACAAAAACATATAAATAATAAGAGAAGACAGAAAGCAACAACAACAACGACATGAAGCCCCACAGTCCAGGTACAATAGTTTATGGAAAGTCCGGGGGCTCACAAGTAAACATGTCAAACCGGATAAACACTAACATACAAAATACTGTAGATCTATAAACCTAATGAGCTAACTATAAGACTGATGATGTTGCTAAGGGTAGCAACTATCCTCTGTAAACCTTCTATCTCCACGTCAAGTCTACGTCATAGTTCTGGGAACACCTAGGGGGAGTCAACCGATGGTGAGGGTTGGCAAATACTATCTGTATAAGCTAAGCAAGTTCCCGACTCTCCCCCCTGAGCCACTAATATGCTCAAGGGAGACGGTAAACTGTCATGCAGTAAGTGTCAGCACTGTTCAATATATTTATGCCATATATACAAAGAAATAGTTTTAAGGTTATAATGGTGTAACCGCGTGTACCATCAGAGTCGTATGAACTGTCTGATCTCACTGAAATCAAATCTAACCGTCCGATTATGTACGTCTTTTTTACTAGAGCTTCTACACCTACTATGATAGGGTTTATGATTATATTAAGGTGTAGGGTACCTTACCACATGAAATTACGATTTTTCCCCTAAATTTATTGAAAAGGGAGGGTCATATGACCCGATTTTTAATCTCACAAAAATTGCCAATGAGGGGATTTGAACCCAGGTTCCCACTATGACAAGCGAAGATAACAACCATCACACCATATGGTTTTTGTTGAACAACATTAAACTAAGTTTTATATATAAGTATATAAATATGGGCCACCCCTGCCTAATGTCGCCGCCCCCGCCTAATGTTCACAACACGCACTCTCGTATGCAAATTAACTAATATAAGTAAAGAGTGTCTATGTAAATATCCAATCATATAAAGACGCCCATACGAGTTTATATGATTGAGATCTTCCATAATATAACCTACACTATCAAGTACAAACACAACTATGATCTATCATCTCAGCCAATACAAGCCAAACAAGTCTATCCTCTTCAGAGGTGTGTCACAACCCATAACCAACATGACTCATTGGAGTTACACTATGCAAATACACCTATCACTATCATTACATCCAAGCATGCACATACACAAACATTATGTCATCATAGATTCATTATGCACGACGCTCACACTCGACATAATCGAGTATGATGGAGAATCAGAACCGTTCATCTTATGCAGATCGACAATCGTAGCATTGTTTGTTCTTTTCATTTTTCGTTTTGAGTTGTATTTTTATTTATTTTTGAGTCGGGACGATCGGCTAACCATAGTCGTTCGTTGTTCCCCCTAGAGTCTATATATTGAGGGTGAGTGCTCTCATTTTGGGTATTGAGGGATTGGAGCATAGAAACTATCTTTTGTTCATTTCGGTGCTGAAGCTGATTCCCGGGTGTGAAGCCTTGGATCCCCACCACCCCCTTGCCCCCTCCCATCCCTCCACCAAGTTACCGGCCACCACCTTCAACCCCCACAAACAGTCGGCCCCTCCCACATATCACACCATCCAGTCCACTCCCAAACAACGACCCCTCTTCATACTACTGCCGGCCAACCTCCCCCCTCCATCTCACCTTCCAGCCCACCCCTAGCAACACCCTCTCCATCTCCACTCCTCAAATTCCCCCCAAAACAACCCCCCTATTCCCCCAGTTCCATCTCCGGCGATAACCGGAGAACGTTTCCGGCCACCTCCAGCGATCCACCACCACTTGCCCTTCAATTTCCCATCATTTTGCATTTTTCGACGATCGCCGGAAAATTTATCCGGCAACCACCACCACCACCAGCCACCACCGGCCACCACCTGCCACCACCGGCCACCACCAGCCACCACCACGTTGGCAACCTTCTCCACCACCCATAACCACCTCCATAACTTCCCCACTACCCCACTTCCACCTCTTCCCTTTATTTTAGGAGCACTCCTAAAATAAAGGAAACCCACCCCACTACTCCCACCCATGGCCGGCCCCTCTCCTCCCCCCAGCCACTCGTGGAGCCACTTATTATTCCTTAACTGAAATCCCACTTCCCCACTCAACCCATCCGACCCCCTCCCTTAATTTAGGAATCTGTCCTAAATTCCTGCCCCCGCTACTCCCTTATTCCCCCTACCAGCCGGCCCCTATTTTCCCCCCTAAAATCACTTCTCACTTCCTTAATTTCCCTCTCCCTATTAAACCTAACCCCCTCCCACAACTGGCCCCCTTCCTTGTTTCCCTCCCCATCTTTCGTGAAGCCACCAGCAGCCCCCCCAAGTCCCAACTCTCTGTTAACCACCCTTCCCATTGACCTATTATCCGATTCAGCAATTCCCCCTCCTCTCCCACTATTCCAGCCCCTTTCTCCCACGTGGAACCACCTCCCAATAGGCCATCCCTGCTGGAGATAATTTTTGGCGTCTGCCTTCAGTTCTCTGCCCCTTCCCGCAGCTGTCCCAACCTCGACAACTGCTGCCCGCCGCCAAAAACTGCCTTCCTGCACAGTCCATAGTTGCTGTCCCTGTTTCCGGGCAGCCATATACAGCAGCCGAGTGCTGAAATCAGTCACGTACAGCCCTCCAAAGGCACCTCCAGCCCTCCCCTTCCAGTATATTGCAAGTTCAAGGTGTGTTGTTATTATTTTAAGTGTTGGGTCTTGTGTTTGTTCTCTACTTGCAGAGATAGTCGTTTATTAGTTTTGTTTTTCAATTGTTTTGGTCTTTGTAATCTCTCATTTAAATAACTATTTGATTTCCTGGCACTCTTGCACTTATACGACTTCCTGTGTCTCCTTATTTGGGAGCTTTAACTATTGTGACATAAGTCTATTTTAATTTATAAAAGTAATTATTATTGCAAGCTAAATTTGTCGGATATGTATGGTTGTATGTTGGAGTTTCTCCTTTATTTATCCCGTCATATAGGACCGTCCTGCGTCAGAGTACCAACTAAACAACCAAGATCTCTTATTCGTGGGGAAGCTAGTTGCACAGGCACCACTGTCGTGGCTAAAGAGTGGCAGTGACCCGTCCTTGCCACTTCTAGTGTATTTAAGCACAATCATCCTTAGGCCTTACGTACGGCTGTCCGAGCCCGCACTCATTCTTCGCCAACCTGGCAGTGTAAACAAAACAACTGAGGTATAGCTCATGTCGAACTCCATGTGGCTAACATCTAACAAACAACAACTAGGCTAGGGCACAGACTGTCGTTCGACCATGATGCTATCCATGAGTCACTGTCCTAATCCTCCAGAGTGTGCCACCAGCAGGGTCAGTCGACCCGCCACATAAACGCACATGCATTATCATTTCATACATGCAGAGTACACTATAATTCATTATAGCTAGGGGAGGCGATCAACCAGCTACTCGACCCTCTCAAGAGAACTATTCATCTCAACATCTGCCAATCCATAATCATATTATTCGTTACACATGCACAACTAGATCTAAGTATGGTAAAAACACATTATTTCAACCTAGATTCAGTCTTATAAAAATATTGAACTAAACTAATGAATTGATTTAGTGATTTAGAAAGAGACCGACTTGTTAGACGTATAAACATTTCTATATTTCTAAATTAGATCCACTCAAGTCCTCAATCCGACTAATCGGTAATCACATTAATCGTACTCTATTATATTCTCGTCGGAGTCATCTTATAGATTCATAACCTTGAGTCTGCAATCATCATTTTTTACTCGATCCTAGTTTCATCATAATCGTCTAACCTATTAATTACTCCAAGACGATTCTTCACAGACTCACGCAATATCAGACACTTAAAATCTGAAATATGTACGATGAAACACATTGCTCTAGGTATCCTAACAACATTCCAAATCTAAATAAGGATATGAGATTGTTCGCCTCAACTGCACCAATTGTTGGTGGAATTGGCAATGTCCTTGAAGACATCCTCTCATTGTTTATATATCATTGTAAACGGCAATGCTACTGGAGCTTGGTTCAACGATTCTATCCTAAGTCCGAACTATGTAAACAACAAACTTGATTACGTCTCCACTACAAGCTTCACCATTAATTTTCATCGCACGATCCTCCGTTGATTTCCGTCGCACTATTCTCCGTTATTTCGATCATACAATCGCCGGAAACCACCTCCACCTACGCCTACCTACGGAAACCACCTCCACCACCGGCCACCTCCGACCAGCCACCACCACCTCCGGTGATCCCCTCCGGACACCTCCGGCCGGCTACCACTCTCCCTCCACCATCTCCACATCCTAGTCAACTCCCCACCGCCACTTCCCCACTACCCCACTTCCTCAATTTTAGGACACAATTCCTAAAATTCCTCACCTTTCCATTTCCCCCACCTTCCCTACTAACTCCACCTCTCCTTAAATTTAGGCCCCTCTCCTAAATTTCCTCCACCACTTCCATTTCTCCACCTCTCCACAAATTTCCCATTACCTCTCATATTCCATCACTCCACAATTCCCTCCTCACCATAATTCCCTCACGTATTACAATTTACAACGAGCCGCCTCCCAACAAAGCTTCCCCACGTGGACTCCACATCTCCTATCACTTCGAGCCTTGGTGCTGCACCCCCTACTCAGTTTCGTCCAGACGCCCATTTTCCCCTTCCTAAACAGCAAACTCCCTCGCACCCTACTCCCTAATTATCTGGACAACCTCCCAGGCCCTCAATAGCACCTCCCCCATACAACTGGGAATCCCATGTAATCTGATTTCAGTCCAGAAATAATAACTGGATTGAAATCCTCCCCCACTATATCCGCCCAGCATTTCATCTTTTATGTATGCTGCCTACCCCTCTAAAGAGCTCTCCTACTCTCGGCCCTGTCCAAGAAACCCAAAACCAGCAAGCCGCTGAAATTCCTCACCGGGCTTCCCAAAATTACTGGCAGTTGTTGGAAACTCCTCCCAAACAGCCCAGTTAACTCCTAAACCGAAATCTGGGCTGGAATTCCACCCTTCCACCTCACCTGCCAGCCCCCTTGCCACCCTTGATTGCTTCCAGTCCCCCCCCCCCCCCCCCCCCCCCCCCCCCCCCTCCAATCCCCCCACAGCCCTCAGCCTCCAGCCGCCCAAACAGCCACCTCCAAGTCCTGCTGTTGTTTACTACTCATCCAGTCCCGCAGTAGTACGAAGTCAGAAAACTGAGCCTTCTCAGAGGATCTAATCCAGTCCCCAGTCATAAACCCAGCCCCTGGGTTTGTTGGAGGCTCTCCAAGCTCTCTGTTATCTTTATTGTGTGAGTTTCTAGTTTGTAGTCACTTATTTTATGTTGCATTGTGCACTAATTTCCTTCTCGAGGAATACTTGCTTGTAATCGTTGTTTCCATGTTTTGAGAAGTTGTACGATCCTATTTATTTAGCTATTTGATTTCGAGCTCTCTTACGTTTGTACAAATTTCACATGTTTTCTTGTTTGTAAGCTTTAACTCTTGTGACATATCTTATATTTTGATTTATAAAATAAATTATTATTGCAAGTTACAAATCGTCGGATCTCATATTGTTGCATGTAGAGTTCACCAATTATCCCTCCATTATAGGACCTTCCTACATCACATACGCTCCAGTCCTTTCTTAGCTTTGATGTTTACACGACTACCACTATCAATGGCTAACTTACAGGGACCGCCTGCACTAGGAAACTAAGTGTAAAGGATAATGGTGCGACGCCAGTCCTCTTCTGCACGAGGGGTGTGCAAAAGGCGGTGAATCACTCCTAACTCTAGCGACCTCTCTGCGTTGCTTTCTCACCTCCACAGTCGTTATAATCTCCTCAACAGGGACATCCCAGCCTCAGTGTTGGGCTCACCATCCTCTTCAATCAACAAATTTCTAGTGGGGCATTGCGCGGCCATGTGTCCTCTGCCAGACCATCTGTAGCATTGAATATCTCCGGCTTGGGAGCTCCAGGTCCGCGGTGCGCAGGTACTGCTCATACTCAAGGGCATGCTGCAACACTTGCTCGACCTTCCCAACTCTATGCGAAATTTGTTCCCTTCCGATATCGAATCAAAGTCCGGTCCGAAAGCGGGATGCGGTCGCAATGGGCTCCTCTAAAATGTCGCTCCTCACCACTAACTCATCGAATCGTGACATGTACTCGACAACGAATAGGGTGTCCGGCGATGGGCAAAGCTGATCCAGGAGATGATCTCTGCGTGAGGTCGGAAGGTATTTGTACTTCAACCATCGTTTCATTTCAGCTCATCGGGTGATGGGGTAATATCCATCTCGATCAAGAAATAGTTGAGATTATTAATATTGGTCTATTAGTATGTGAGTGGATTTAGTCCCACATTGTGAGTCAAGTTTTATGTATCATTGTATTTTCTATATATTCCCCCCTTTGTGGATGAATAAGACAATTTAAGCATTTCTATTTCTTTCTACTTGGTATCAGAGCAGTTAGGTTTCGCTTGATCCCGGTCCCGTCTCCCGGCTGCTTCCGCTTCCTTTTTTCGGTCCCGTCCCCGTCCTGCGCCGCTGCTAGGGCTTCCGATGAGAGGAATCCCGCCCACTCCCGTCGACGGAATGGACGATTGACTCCATCGATGGGAGTGGCCGCCTCTTCCCCTACGTCGACGAGAGCTTCGTCCCCTACTTCTGCCATTGACGACTGCTGCCAAGCTCCCTCTTCTCCCGTCGGCAGCAGCTAGTGCTGCTCGGTGCAGATCTTGTTTCCGTCGGCTATTGTTGCCGCTGGAGCTTCTATCGTCGCTACTTCTCCCGACGCCAGATCCCGTCTGCTTCAGCCCGTTGACCTCTCTCATCGTCGACCCCTGCTGATGCGCTCGATTCCGTTGACGTCGTCGGCAGCTACTCTCATCGATGTTGACGACCGCTGCTTCCATCGATGAAACGGCTCTTCCTCCCGCAGATCTCGCTGCTCGCGTCTGCCTCCTGCGCTCCTGTTGTCGACTGCGCTCGTCCCCTTCTTCTCCGCCTGGGCTCGCCTCCGTCTTCCCTTCTTCTCGTCTGCCTGCCGCTGTGGGTTGCTTTACTAATCCTGCCGGTGATTTGGATGTGATGTTTGCCTTTCATGATGTTGTTGATTGTCCCCACTACAATTCTTGTCAGAGAGATTGTTCCCTGCTTCTCTCCACCGCCGTTCCCTGCTGTCGTCTCCAGAGTTATTGATGTCTTGCCATTGCTGAAGTTTTTGTGTGTTGTTTTTCTTGTGTGGCTTATGATTATTTGTCTTGTCTTAGTGTTATGCCTATATGCACGTGCTTTTCACGTGAGGGGGAGTGTTTGGGACAAAGGCGACTCCGATGAGCTTTCCCGACTTCGCCTTCGTTCCACATGGCCTCTAGGCTTATGTCGTGTGTTGTTTGTCTCCCCAAGTTTTTCTTTGATGATTGGTAGGTGGTATGGCCTTTGGTGGTTTTTCCCCTTTCTCTCTTCTCCCCGTAGTCTCGTAGATTCATGTGTGTGGTGTTATTCCCGCGGTCCCGTAGATCCGTGTGCGTGTGGTGTTATCCCCGCGGTCTCGTGGATTCGTGTGTGTGGTTTCTTTCCTGTGGGTGTACCGTGTGTGGGAGTATCCCCGGTCACCCGTCTTTCCCACCTTTGCCTACCACATTTATCCTTTCCATTGATGTTGTCATGCTTGAGGTTTTCCCTCCAGCTTGAGGGGGGGGGGGGGGGGGGGGGGGGGGGGGGGGGGGGGGGGGGGGGGGGGGGTTGAGATTATTAATATTGGTCTATTAGTATGTGAGTGGATTTAGTCCCACATTGTGAGTCAAGTTGTATGCATCATTGTATTTTCTGTATATTCCCCCCTTTGTGGATGAATAAGACAATTTTAGCATTTCTTTCTACTGAAATCTCTCAAGGCTCATCCAGTAAATCTTGGCATGCCCATGTAACTTTATCTTGGCAAACCACAGTCGCCTATCGTTACTCATCTCGTACCACTAAAAGTAGTGGTTTATGTCCAAGAGCCAATCACTAAATTACTTCGGGCCAGGTGACCGTTGAAGGATGGCACGTCAATGCGGATGCCCCAGGTAATGTCATCTTTGTCTGGGGACGTTCCACGACGTGGCTCCTAGTAGTCATCATAATAATCGTCATGGTCATAATCATATCGTGTTGGTGGAGCACGACCTACTAGCTTTAGCAAGTCAGCGTGGTGTCTCAGTGTAGATGGGCCCTGTCGATTCCTGTAGGCATTCTCGGGATTCCTTCTCGTAGGAGCGGGATCTCGACGAGGCGTGTCTCTAGCACGTCTCTCAGGGAGCGATGAGGCATCACGAGGATCATCTGGAAGATCATCATAACGTGGGGGTGTCTTTCTTGCTCGGGGTGTAGCCTAACCTCCAGGTGTTTCTAACGGATCGACTCTAGTGTTAACCCTAGCTATGTTAATGATGTCAAGCTGGGATCCTATCAACTCGAAGCGATCAAGTAGTAGCCTTTGGAACCCGCGGGGTCATGTCCGAATTCAAACTCGCAGCCCCGTCGTCGGTGAGGATCGGTTTAAGCATAGATGATCAGAAGAACCTACCACTACGTAGCATATAATGTGACCCAACCTTGCGCTCTGATACCAATTTGATGCATGGTAGGCTGTGAGTGTGGGTGCAGCTGCAGATGCAATTGAAACAATCCGATTAAAATTAACAATAATTAATTAATTAAAATATAGTCTATTTAGGAGCACATTCAATTGCAGAAATTGAGTAGAATAACAAACATTAATTCCCACACATTGGAGCACAAATATTTTAATGACGCAACAAATAAGTCCTACAAATCAAACAATTTCACGAAAACAAAAGCATCTAGGCATTCAATAAGATATAGTTCAAGCACACAATAATAGAAAACACGAACACCAAACCACGACTTACGTGTGCATGCGTCGGCAAAATCTGACGTTGTAAGAGGAAGGATGAAGGGCAAGCAGGCCTTGGAGAAGCCTCGTAAGTGTGTGGTTGGAAGCGGGGAGCATGGGGAAGCGGCGGTTTGCAGTGAGGAGGGCTTGGAAGGTGGAAGTTTGTAGGGAGGAGAGTTGGGGAGGTGGTGGTTTGTGGCAGAGGGATTGGTGAAGGGGATACGGGATTGGGCTGGGTGGTATCCGGACTGGGAGGCTAGGGCGGTAGGATTCTGGAGGGGAAACAGGATGCATGCTCGATCTGTGGGAGCTAGACGGTGAAAGCAGCCGGCGGAGGACCTGGTCAAAGGCAGCCGGCGGCGGGAGTCTATGTTTTTTCGGAATCGGGTTGTAGAAGTCGGCGTGTGGGCTTGAGGACTGGAGAGGGATCGGGTGTAGGCGTGTAACAGATAGGGCTCCGGTAGAGGAAAAACGGAAGGTATATACCCAAGGCGTCGCACGAAGGGGCCTATCGGAGTCACACCAGAGGGAGACCGACGGTTTCAAAAAAGAAACTCCAAAATTTCGATCCCCAAAACTGCTGCCTGCACGTCTATAAAAAGAGGATAATTACTAGGGAACCTAAATCGGACGACTCATATTATCCGAACCGATTCGATGTCAAATACAACTCGAAAATAATAGTAAATATACGAAACATACTCGAAACGAACATCCGGATACATCTGTGGAATTGGATCATCTATACAGGCAACGAATTACCGCCTCTTGCGGGAATAAACGTGCGTGGGTTATCGATCCCCATTACATAGTCGGCACTCTCATCTCTACCACCCCCAACGCCCAGCTCCTGCAATTCAGTTCTCTACTATTCAACCCCATCTTCCCCACCCTCAGCACCCATCTCCAACAGCAAGAACCTACAGCCCCATAGCCGCCCGTCCAGCTCTAAACCACTCCTCCGCTGCCTTCCCAACCACAGCCCCTCCTTCTGCAGCACAAACAGTGTAGAATTCTGTTCCTGGATGTCAAAAACAGTGCAGAAAGTCATTCCGGGACATTGAAAACAGTACAATTTTTTTGGAAAGTTGCTGTCCAGGTATTAAAACCAGCCCTTTATCATTCCTTAGGGCTTTGATTGCTTTTGTAAGTTCTCATTTGGAAGCTCCTTGCAGGTCAAGTTCTCTTTTCTTCCTTCCTCCGACTTAGAATCAGCTTGTTAGCCGCAACGAGTGTTGAATATCTGTTGAAAAACATATTATTTGAGACAAATTCATACAATTGTTTACTTAATTTTCTTGTCCTACTTGAAAGACATATTTGCCGAATGTTTAATTGATTCGCTCCTGCTTCATTTTTAACTGGATCTTGCTTGCATTTCTAATGTCTAATCTCCATTGTGCTTGTCTGTGAATCCTTCTATTAATTTCAGAATTTATTGTAATTATTTTTCGGATAATTGCGTGAACATTACATCATTTAGACCTATCCACTCGTCCTGCGTCAAAATGTAGATGCACAATAATAAGAGTGAAGCCTAACAAAACAAAAACTTACTTATAGAATATGTATAATATTGCCGTTCTATATTGTAATCAGCTTTTATCTACTTCAATTAGCATTTGGACGGTATAAGAGAAAAATCGATATGCTCACCCTTGAATGAGGTTACTAAGCAATTTTAAAATTTTATTACTTATGTCATATCCTGATCTGAAGGGGAGCCTTGGCGCACCGTTTGAGGTGTTGCCGTGTGACCTTGAGGTCACGGGTTCGAGTCCTGGAAGCAGCCTCTTGCAAAAATGCATGGTAAGGTTTGCCTACATTTTCACCCTTGTGGTGGGACCCTTCCCCGGACCCTCAGTTGCGCGGGGATGCCTTTGTGCACTGGGCTGCCCTTTTATGTCATATCCTGATCTTTAGAACTATTTCCTCCCATGATATTAACAAGTTTTTTTCCTTTTGTCAGATGACTTCGTTTACTTTTAACATTTATCAGAATCATGTTGTAACACTGTCCAGGTTTACAAATAATATACTGAGCACAGCTCAGCAAATATGGCTTCAAAGGCTAGGAGGTGCCAAAAATCCCCTTAAACAATTTGGTGATGAAACGAAGGATGGAACTTCCAACATCCTGAAGTCTTTATCTAATATGCAGATACCCACACTTGTTGAAAATGAAAAATCAAAGTCCAATATTGGTTCAGAGACAGATTCTGGTGCACCACGCTGTGGTGAAAGGTTAGCCAATCCACCTGAAAGAACGTTCTATTTAGCAGTAAATGTGTTTGTTTCTACTAATTTTAATTTTATGCATCTGCAAGATATTCAATGCAGGTTTAAACAAATAAAGGATGCGGAAGCAATGAGGAGAAAACAACGAGAAGAAGCAGATATTAGAGCAGAAGAAAAGATTAAAATGATAGAGCAAGAATCCGAGGCTAAAGTTGAAGGGAAGAAGGATGATGTGGTAATTCTACTTTTTCTTTGGAATTATAATTTATCCTTGTTGCTGTAACCATCATTTTGAATACTATAAGTCAGGTATTGTGATTTTTTTAACAGAACTCGGGAAACCATGAGAGAAATGGACATTTATCCAATAAAAGAAATGGGCGTCTGTATCATAATTCTACGATGGTGGAACAAGATGAGAGACCTGAAGCGGAAGAAGAAATGGTATAGTTCTTTGACTGTCAACAGTTGTTAAATATCATGTGCAATTAATGGTTTCTCATTTTCTTGCATGGGGAAGAGTTCATTGACTATTCCAGTGTTCTTGTTGTCATTGTTGCACTATCGATGGTTGCCCCTTCTATTAACCATCTCTTCACATGTAGGATAGCTTTGTATTCATGTGAAAAGAAAATGAACACAGTTAGTTTTTTTGGTGATGGAGCTTGTATTTGGTGATTGTAATGAACTAGTTGAGTAGAGCTTAAGATCTCTTCATTGACACTAGTTTTAACTCCGCATTTGTTCTGGTAGCCACTCCTTAATTTGCCTGCCTATTTGAGCTGTCTAAAAGTGGATTTGAACCGAATCCCTTCTTGGACAATTGATGCATATCTCAAAAAGCATATTGATCAAAAATGGAAGATGTTGTAACGACCCATAATATTTGAAGTATTGTTTGCTTTGATTCATCCTTGCTCATACTGAGTAGAACCGCACATATTTATCTGTTCCTACGAGTACTTCTTAGGACCTTACCCATCCCAAAATTACTCCTACACAAAACTCACTTAACTGCAGATTTTTAACTGAACCTCATCATTTGCTCTGAAAAGATGTCTCCGATATCTAGGGTTTAAGTCCAGTAAATTTTCCTTCATTTTCGATGTGAGATTCATTTTATTCATGCACCTCTTTTCACCTAGAAATTTGACATCTTAGAAGACAGTCAAGAGAAACTAGTTGTCCAGGCTTCACTGCTTAAAGACACTATTCGCCCTCATTGGACCGCCCTCGTCATATTCAAGATGTTACAGACCCACCAACTTTTGCTTTGTTTGTCCCCGAACCACATCGTATTACTGGAGGTCTGACTATAATATTATTTGTAATGATCTAATCTACAATATCTGAGGTATTGTTCGTTTTGGTTCATCTAACCCATACTAAGTTGAATCACACAATTTTATTTTTTTCCTGTGGTGGCTTACGAGTACTTCCCAGCAAGGCCACACATCTAGAACACCACATGCTCTGAAAAGTCATATATGATATTTTGGGGACCAAATTATTTCTTAAATCCTGTCATTTTTCATTTATTTTCAATGTGAGATTAAGTTCATTTTACACATCATTTCACCTAGAAGTTTGTCAGATGCAACTCTTTGGGTTTCACTGCAACAAAAAGAATTTCCTCCCTAATCAAAATCGAAATGTTATAGATGTTCCACTGAGATGAATTTTATTAAATCAGCTTAATAATTATTTAAAGTTGTAAGAGTTCATAATAATTTCAGAAAATGTGTCTATAAGAGTGAATTTTTGTTCTCCTTAGTTACGCATTTAGTTCACTTTTTTCAGTTCATTAGCTAGTACTAATTAAAAGTTCAAATTCAAGCCACAGCTTAAGATCCTTCATCCGCAATTTAGCCTCTCGGGTTCGGAGGTAAAATTCTTCACCCATACGTGAATCCACCACCCATAGAAGACCAATCTCACCTTTATCAAAATTATGATTAAGCAAACCCTCCAACTCTCCTTGGCCTTCATGGTATCTGTCACCAACTCAAACTCTAATCCCATAATCCCGTGTATTCTTGACTCCTCAGTTGCATGGGAACGACGAGTTCTCCATTCCCGGGCCAACCAAAAGCTTATATACCTTTCCCAACCATCATTTTTGCCTTGGCGTTTTGCTCAACTTTTTCCTTACTATAAATGTCGACATCCATGTTCTTATCTATATTTTCTTAGATCTGTGATTTTATAAATAATGGGAATGTGGTTTGAAAACCATTGAATGTTTGGTGGCGGCCCGATCAATGGAGGTCCCGGTGGAGGCGGGGGATCTAGTTGATGGAGTTATGGATGTGGTTTGAACGGTGGCAGTAGTTGGTGGGTTGACTGGGTAGAGGAGGGAGGCTTGGTCGCGTAGAGTCCGTCATCAAGGCAACGAGCTTGCTTCATAACGCGCAATAGAGTAGATGAGTTGTGGTCACGAAACCGCACACGAAGGTGGGATTGCAGACCTACTAGGAAGTACCTCGGGTAATGGACTGAGGAGAGCCCGATGTCGTATGTGGCTACGCGATGAACTCACTGTCGAGAATAATGGAAAAGCATGATCTCCCCAAAGGAGACCTAGAATATATATATATATATACAACATTCCAGAATTACAAAATTGCTCATACACCATTATACAATAATTATAACTCCAATACTCCTCCTCAAGCTGGTGCAAAGATGTCAATCATGCCCAGCTTGGAAATGGTCAAATCAGACTGAGTAGGACCAAGAGCTTTAGTGAAGGCGTCAGCAACCTGGTCAGCCGAGGGGACAAAAACAGGAAGAATCATCCTAGTACGAACATGGTCACGCAGAAAATGAACATCCATCTCGATGTGCTTGGTGCGCTCATGAAGCACCGAATCCTGGGTAAGTAGGAGAGCTGACTTATTATCACAGTAGAGAGTCGAGCCAGCAACAAGAGGTACGCCAAGTTCAGTCAGCAACGATCGGAGCCAAACCAATTCAGTGACGTCGTGTACCATGACACGGTACTCTGACTCAGCTGACGAGCGAGATACGATTGGTTGTTTCTTACTCCGCCATGAAACAAGATGATCACCATGGAAAACACAGAGACCGGACGTGAAGCGTCGATCGGTCAAAGCCAGCAAAATCTGCATCAGTGATACGGGAGAGAGTGGAGGCACTATCCGCCCGATAGAACAGTCCAAGACCAGGAGCGCGCTTTAGATAGCGAAGAACAAATCAAGCAGCCTCAAGGTGAGATGTCCTGGGAGAATGCATAAACTGACTCAAAACACCCACTGAGAAGCTGATGTTGGGCCTAGTATTAGTCAAGTATATCAAGCGGCCAACTAGAAGCTGGTACTGAGAGGGATCTGGTAGAGGATCACCAGATTCGGCATGAAGGCGATGGTTGATATCCATAGGAGTACTCGCAGGACGACACCCAAGTAGACCCGTGTCCCGAAGAAGATCTAAAATGTACTTGCGCTGCGATATGGAGATTCCCTGCCGTGAGCGAGCACTTCAATCCCAAGGAAATAACGGAGGGGTCCAAGGTCTTTCACATCAAAGGCTGAGCGAAGTCTAGCTTTCACCTTAAAGATTCCAGAAGGGTCATCCCCGGTGAGAATAATGTCGTCTATGTATACCAGGACAACGACATGACAACCCTCTGGAGTGGCACGAATGAAGCAAGTGTGGTCTGCACGACACCGAGTGAAGCCGGACTAAAGGATAACAAAGCTGAACCGTTCAAACCAGGCACGCGGAGACTGCTTTAAGCCGTACAGAGATTTGCGCAGCCGACATACTCTCCCCGAATACTCCCCCTTAAGGGCAAACCCTGGAGGAGGAGCCATGTAGACCTCCTACAAATCTCCGTGCAGGACAGCATTTTTGACATCGAGCTGGTAGAGCGGCCACGCCCGAGAGGCCGCAAGCGAGAGCAGAAGACGGACACTGGTCAGCTTAGCTACAGGAGCAAACGTGGCACCAAACTCGTCTGGAGCTTGAGTAAAGCCCTTGGCCACCAAACGGGCCTTATAGCGGTGAATGGTACCATCATCAGAGTACTTCACAGTATAGACCCATTTGCACCCAACTGTCCGTTTCCCGGGAGGAAGAGGAACCGGAGACCATGTCCCAGTGCGATGGAGAGCAGACATCTCCTCCTCCATGGCCTGAACCCACCGCGGGTCAAGGAGAGCCTCAGCGGCCGAAGCAGGTAGGCGAACAGAATCAGCAGTAGCCACAAAAGCCTGGTAAGAGGGTGAGAAACGCTGGTAGGAAACAACACTAGCAAACGGGTGCTCAGTAACAGATGAACGAACACAAGTACGCTTGCCCTTGCGCAGGGAAATAGGTAAGTCAACAGAAGAAGTAGGGGAGAGAGGCTCAAGGGAGGTACCTGCGACCGGAAGAAGCTGTTGATCCGGGACTGGAGGAGACGTGGGTGTACGCTGGCGGCGAGAGTAAGTCAGCAGGACAGGCGGAGCAGTAGGTGGGACAGTGCCGGGAGATGGTGGAACAACCGGGAGAGGTTGCACAACGGTAGGGAGCACATGTGAGGGCAAATGGGTAGGAAAGAAGGGAACCTCCTCATGAAATGTCACATCCATAGAGTAAAGAACACGACGCAACTGAGGCTCATAGCAACGGTAACCCTTAGTAGTAGTAGAGTAGCCAAGGAAGAGACTGTGGATGACCTTGTCGTCGAGTTTAGTCCGAGAAGGTCGACGATCTTGGACAAAACACACACAACCAAAGACCCGGAGAGGAATGGGAAAGGCAGAGACAGATGGGTGGATGAGGTTGTAGGGGGTAACGCCTCCAAGAGGACGAGAGGGAGTCCTATTAATAAGGAAAGTTGTTGTAAGAAGAGCGGTGCTCCAATAGGACTTAAGGACATTCATTCCCCGAAGAAGACAATGAACAAAGTTTAAAAGGTGGCCGTTTTTGCGTTCAGCCACCCCATTCTGCTCGGGAGTACCAGGACAAGCAAATTGGTATAGAGTGCCCTCATTCCAGAGAAAGAGATCAAAAGAGCGAGAAGTATATTCCCCTCCATTGTCAGAGCGGAGGACGGAGGATATGAACTGACGTGCCATGCTGGGCCTGTATCATGCGAGAAAACTGAGAATACACAGATAGGACCTCAGATTTATGTTTTAGGAGATAAACTCATAAGCAACGAGAATAGTCATCAATAAAAGTCACAAAATAAGAGAAACCATCAAATGATATAATATGGGCAGGAGCCCACACATCAGAATGCGCCAACTCAAAACAAGAAGTAACACGACTAACAGAAGGAACATACGTGCTCTGGGTATGTTTCGACAGCTCACATACATCACAACGAAAAGGAAAAACAAAAGACACATCAGGACAAACAGACAACATCCGCTGAGGGCTAGCATGGTCGAGACGTGAGTGCCAAAGTGAACTGGACGACAAAACCTGGGAAGCAGCAGAAGAGGAAGGTGGGCAGGTGTCGGTGGTGGTGGTAGCAGCAGTGGGAGGAGGTAGCTACAGGCAGTACATCCCACTCTTCTCATATCCCGTACGGCCGTACCATAGTCCTCCCGGATCTTAGGTCCTGAAAAACACAACGATCAGAAAAGAAAGTTACTGAGCAGTTTAAAGAACGAGTAATACTACTAACCGATATTAGGTTGAGAGCCAACTGAGGTACAAGAAGAACAGAGTCAAGAGAGAAAGAAGAAGAGAGAGGGACGGTGCCCCTGCTGAGGACATGGGTAACCGATCCATCAGCAAGGCGCACATCCCGGTGAGAACATGGGACAACCTGAAGTAGACGGGAAGACGTACCAGTCATATGATCGGTTGCACCAAAATCAATCATTCAGGGTGACGAATCCTGGTCAACAGCGGTCACGGAGCAAGCAAACGGAGTACCTGAGGAAGAAGAAACAATGGAAGCAGAGGCAGTAGTGGAAGGCTGAGTCTGTTGGAACTGCTGAAACTGGGCCAGCATGTGACTGAAGTCAGAGGAGTTGGCACCCAAAGTGTGCTCGACGGGCTCGGAAGACTCGACAGAGGCAACAGTGTGCCTGGGGACACCACCAGGAGTGGTACGCTCAGAGCCCCTCAGGTGGGGGTATAGCTGATAGCAGCGACTGCGGTCATGATACAGATGCCCACAGTGAGAGCATGGGTCAGGAGGACCCGCAGAGCCACGACCACCAGAAGAACCATGACCGCCAGATCGACCACCTCGGTTCCGAGAGCTAGAGGTGGGAGGGCGGTAAGAAGCGGCAAGGGCCATCTGCTCAGTAGGAAGAGAGGAGGTAGTACGAGCGCCAGAAAGGCTAGATTGTCGCTCCATGCTTATCATGCTCTGCAATAATGGAGTAGGCCTCAAGAAGATCAGGCAATGGTGACATCCCCACAATCTGAGCACGTGTATACTCATATTCGGGGCGAAGCCCCATCAAGAACTGATATGTCTCCCATCGCTGTCTCTGTTTTCAAATAAGAGTGATATGATTAGGAGACTCCAGATCACTGAGAGGCTCAAGATCGTTGAGCTCAAGAAAGCGGTCTTGAAGGTAAGTGAAGTACTCCTGAACAGAACGCTCCCCCTTAGTGGCGGAAGCGATGTCCTGAAAGATGCCGAAGATCTGAGCATCAACACGCGTGTGCCCAAAGGTGCGCTGGAGCGCAGACCAAAGCTTAGAGATATCCTCAAAACGCATGAACTGACTGAAGATGCGGGCCTCCATCGAGCACTGGATCCATCCAAGAACCATGTACTTTTCGATCGACCACTTGACTAACTCCTCTCTCTTGTCATCCTTCTCGGTCGGTTTGGGCATAGGAGGGCCGCCGGTCAGCCATGAAAGCTTATTCCGGCCGGCGAGAGCCACTATCATCGAAGTTGCCCACGAAGGATAATTTTTCTCATTAAGGAGAATGCTCGTAATCCGTCCCGTAGAAGATCCATAGGTGTCCTTGGAATCCATGATGCAAGGAAGCAACGAGCAACAAGATCCCTCCCGCAAAGGAGATCGGTGTTGGGTTTTCTATATATCATTCGAAATGATAATAGCACATCAAATATGCGCAGCGGAAGAAACAAAACAAGAACAACTCAAAAGAGTTTCGGATCTTGCGATTTCATGAATCAAGAAATAAGAAAAGCAACACATTGCAATACCTGAAAGGGGATTGAGTCAATACTCAACCGAGGTGCTCCACAACTGAAATCCGGAAGAACAGTCGTTGAGTCCCAAGCGCCGAAATGGATCGGCGCCTCTACGGGAGTCTACACGAGCGAAAGGAGAACCATAGCTTCTTGTCGCACAAGGAATTAGGTCGGAGAAGAAGAGTCCTCTACGTCTCCCACGAACTGCTAGGTCCGACGTTAGGGAGAGGCGGCAGCAGCGTCGAGGTGCGGGGACGGCCGATTGGAACTCTTCCGTCGCACTCTCAGATTCGCAAAAGGGAGATCGCTGACTAGGGTATAGAATCGTGTTCTATTTATACCCAGGCGAAAGAGAGGCTATCCGCACACCCACGAATTATATTAGAGTAACACAGAATTCGTCGAGTGAACCTTTCACTGAAGAAATTCGTCGAGTAACAAACTGAATTCGTCGAGTAACACTGAATTCGTCGAGTGAACCTTTCACTGAAAAAATTCGTCGATTATAACTCAATTCGTCGAGTGAACCTTTCACTTCTTGTCGAGTACAACTCAATTCGTCGAGTGAATGAGTTTGTCGGATTTGTCGAGTAATCATGGATTCGTCGAATCAACTTTTAATTCGTCGAGTCAACATGAATTCGTCGAGTCAACATGGATTCATACATTCGATGAACTGAGGTAAGAGTCGTCGAGACATTCTCGACGACTCGTCTCGAAGACTTGTCCAGCACGCTTCCATACAATATTCACAATACCTGTGGAGCATTCAGTTGACTTCTACCCAACTCCAATAAGTCGTAGGAATTGGTCATTCACTCATATCCAATATGAGTAAGATCAACACAATTCTTCCTTCAACTTCTCCAAGCAGCTCTTGTGTGTGACCTCATAGGCTCATATCGCGTTGGCAGTGAGACTAGGATGCTTGATCACTTCAGATCACCTTGGAAACACCAACAAGTCTCCCACTTGATCTTGAACGTATCAAACAAAAGTACTCACAAACAATGAGCGACATCTAGCAATACTATCATTGCTACCCAAGCGATAAGAGTTCATAACTCAGCAAGTCTGTCTTGACCAATGTACCAGTGCTGTCAGGTCCCTTTGTCCCTTACATCCGGATAGAACTAGAGGCATGGACCGTGTCACCCTCATAATTGTTCAATCCTAGTTTCCTGATCTAGAATAGAACTTAAGAGAGTGGTATGCTCAATATTACATATTGGCTTAACCCAGCATGACCATGCATTTCTCGGTCTCATTCCATCAAGGGGCCCATGGATGTAACTCCTGTCATAAAGGAGGACAAATCTCATATCTGTCCACACACAAATAACCGAAATGAATTGCAACATACCCAATAACCACCTTTATCATCAACCTTTCTCATGGAAGACTTTAGATGACATCAAAGTACGCTCTTCCTCACTTGATGAATGTTGTGACTTCAGGTCAAAGAACTACAAACACCATTGTCAGTTGAGACCTACTTGTGACACGTTCATATAACAATCCACAAAGTAGTCTCAAGGTGTATATGTCCAGTACAACTTGTTCACTAACAAGTACCCATGTGATGACTTGATATCACAATATCATGACCTGCGAGAACCGGTAATCAGTCAACGCACATGCTAGTCTTAACTTACCATCATTGCCCTTCAACTTTTAAGATGATACTTCGACTAGGGACCATTTAAGAATGAAGCTTCTAGTAAACGTAGACCCTCACATTCAAGTCACGTACTTGAATTCATATGGAAGCAAACATTCTAAGGGCATTTATTATGCTAATTAATCTATCAAATAGAAACTATTGACATAACAATAAGAACTTGTCATAAATGTAAAATGAAAAACACAGTATATATCACAATTCATCAAATGAATAAACAACCAACAAACATACAATCCACAAGGCTCCCACTAAAGACGATCATTCAGGTATCTAATACTCATTGATCTAACATGATCATCATGCTTCTTTTGCGCAAGAGGCTTTGTCAGTGGATCTGCTATGTTTTCTTCAGTCGGTACTCTGCAAATGTTCACATCTCCTTGGTCGACAATCTCTCGAACAAGATGGAACCGCCGAAGTATGTTCTTGGAGCGTTGATGAGATTTAGGTTCCTTAGCTTGGGCTATTGCACCATTGTTGTCACAGTAGAGAACTACGGGACCAACAATGCTAGGAACTACACCAAGCTCGCTGGTGAATTTCCTAATCCACACAGCCTCCTTCGCCGCATTTGCAGCAGCGATATACTCGGCCTCAGTCGTAGAATCGACAACTGTCTCTTGCTTGGAACTCTTCCAGCTTACAGCTCCTTCATTAAGGCAAAACACAAAACATGATTGGGACTTTGAATCATCCCTATCAGCCTGGAAGCTAGCATCCGTGTAACCATTTACAATGAGCTCTTCCTCTCCGCCATACACCAAGAACATATCCTTAGTCCTTCTCAAGTACTTTAGGATATTCTTGACAGCAATCCAGTGACCATCACCAAGATCAGACCGATACCTGCTCGTTATGCTCAAAGCATATGAGACATCGGGTCGAGTACACAACATTGCATACATGATTGATCTAATTGCTGAAGCATATGGAATCAACTTCATGCGGTTCTTATCTTCCAGAGATTTAGGACACTGGTCCTTAGAAAGACTCACACCATGTGACATGGGTAAGAATCCCTTCTTGGACTCAATCATGCTGAACCGCTTCAGCACCTTCTCAATGTATGTACTTTGGGTCAAACCCAGCAACTTCTTCGATCTATCTCTATAGATCTTAATACCAAGTATGTAAGTCATTTTGCCCAAGTCTTTCATAGAAAAGCATTTCCTCAGGTTATTCTTAACAACTCGTAGGGTCAGAATGTCATTCCCGATCAACAGTATGTCATCTACATATAATATCAGGAAGACAATAATGCTCCCATTAATCCTCTTGTAAACACAAGGCTCATCCTCGTTCTTGATGAAACCAAACTCATTTTCTCATCAAAACGAAGATTCCAACTTCGAGAAGCTTGTTTCAATCCATAAATGGATCGATTCAACTTGCATATTTTAGTAGTTTCACTTGGAGATACAAAACCCTCGGGTTGTGTCATATACACTTCCTCAAGGAGGTTTCCATTAAGGAAAGCCGTTTTGACATCCATTTGCCAGATCTCGTAGTCATAATACGCAGTAATAGCAAGTAGAATTCTGATGGACTTGACCATGACAACAGGGGAAAAGGTTTCATCATAGTCAACACCATGAATTTGCCTGAAACCTTTAGCCACCAGCCGGCCTTTGAATGTCTGTACATTCCCATCCATGTCGGTCTTCTTCTTGAAGACCCACTTGCACCCTATGGGTCGTACCTCTTCAGGTGGTTCCACCAAGGTCCAAACTTGGTTTGCATACATGGAGTCCATTTCAGATTTCATGGCCTCAAGCCACTTCTCCGAGTCTGGTCCATTCATAGCATCTTGGTAGGCTGCAGGCTCATCATCATGATCCATAAGCAACACATTACCCATCTGAGACATGAGAAATCCATATCTCTCAGGCTCAAATCTTGGTCTACCAGATCTACGTAGGACTTGTGTTTCTTGAGCAGGTTCTCTAGCTACAACTTCTTGTAGTCCTTGCTCAGGTTCCAATTCTGGTTCATTCATTGTTTGTGGCTCTTGAACTTCTTCAAGTTCTACCCTGATGTTTTCTTTTGACTGAAACCCTTTCTCCAAAAAAACACTACTCCTCGCGATAAACATTTTGCCCTCGGATCGCAGGTAGAAATAATACCCTTTGGTTTCCTTCGGATATCCCACAAGATAACACTTATCTGATTTGGGTTCCAGCTTGTCAGGCATTTGACGTCGTACGTATGTCTCACAGCCCCAAATCTTAATGAACGACATACTAGGACGCTTCCTAGTCCATATCTCATATGGTGTCTTTTGAACCGTCTTCGTCGGAACTCGATTTAGTGTGAAAGCAGCAGTCTCTAGACCAAAATCCCAAAAAGAAACGGGCAGATCTGCATGACTCATCATCGATCGCACAATGTCTAACAAGGTACGATTCCTCCTCTTAGAAACACCATTATGTTGTGGTGTTCCGGGCGGAGTGAGCTGTGATACAATACCACACTCTTTCAGATGATCACGAAACTCATGACTCAGATATTCGTCACCTCGATCAGATCGGAGTGCTTTTATCCTTTTTCCCAGTTAGTTCTCTACTTCATTCTTAAACTCTTTGAACTTTTCAAAGGTTTCGGATTTACACTTCATAAGATATACATATCCGTATCTACTGAAGTTATCAGTAAATGTAACGAAGTAGTATAACCAACCTCTAGCCATAGAACTCATGGGTCCGCATACATCACTATGTATTATACCAAAGAGATCATCAGCCCTCTCACTACAACTAGTGAAAGGAGCTTTCGTCATCTTGCCTAATAAACTTGACTCGCATCTCTCAAATGATTCATAATCAAATGAGTCCAATAGTCCATCTTTATGGAGCTTGGATATGCGTTTCTCATTTATATGGCATAAACGACAATGTCAGAGATATGTAGGATTCGAGTCATTTGTTTTTAGTATTTTTTACATTATAGATTGGATGGTATAAGTTCAAAACATATAAACCATTAAACAATTGGGTTACACAATAACAAACATCATTCATAAAGATCGAATAGCAATTGTTCTTAATTATAAACGAAAAACCTTTCATGTCAAGACATGAAATGGATATAATGTTTCTAGTTATGGCTGGAACAAAATAACAATTATCTAGTTCTATTACAAGCCCAGTGGGCAAAGAAAGACGATAGGCACCAACGGCAACGACAGCAACTCTTGCTCCATTTCCCACGCGCAGGTCTACCTCCCCTTTACCCAACATTCTTCTCCTTCTCTGTTCCTGCACATTTGTTCAAATGTGAGAACCACATCCGGTATCCAATACCCAAGATGAAGGAGGAGGAAAGTTTATCTCTATAACGTAAATACCTGAAGTGGAAGTCACACTTCCCTTCTTCTTTTGCATATCCTCAATATAGAGGGGACAGTTCCGCCTCCAATGCCCTGCCTTACCGCAGTGGTGACACTTTCCTTCTTTCGCCAGACCTTTCCTTTTCAGCGCAGAAGATTTGGGATCAAGATGAGACTTAGAACTTATCTTCGTCTTCTTGGATCCCTTAGCCTTGCCCTTGCCTTTATGCACCATCAGTATGGGGCTAGCAGACTTGACCTTCTTCATATTATTTTCGACAGTTCTCAACATGCCTAGGAGCTCGGGCAGTGTCTTGTCTATTTCATTCATGTTATAGTTCAAGACGAACTGCTCATAACTGTCCTGCCACGATTGCAGGATCAGATCTGTGGCCAACTCTTGGCCCAAGGAAAAACCCAGTCTTTCAAGGTTCTCTATATACCCAATCATCTTGAGTACGTGAGTCCCTACTGAGTCTCGAGCTCCTATCTTGCACTGAAATAATGCCTTGGATATGTCAAACATCTCTTGCCGGGCTTGCCCCTCGAACATTTTCTTGAGGTGCTCGATTATCTCATAACCACACATGCTCTCGTGTTGCTTCTGAAGCTCAGAGGACATGGTAGCAAGCATGAGACATTCCACATCCAGGGTATCGTCTTGATTCTTCTTGTAAGCATCTTTATCTGCTCGAGGAGCATTTCCAGTCGGCTCTGTAGGGGCTTCCCCTTCCAAGACATAGAGCTTGCGCTCTTGCCTGAGAACAATTCTCAGGTTTCTATACCAATCAAGGAAGTTCGTCTCATTGAGCTTATCCTTCTCAAGGATGGCTCTTAGGGACAAGGTGGAGTGAGATCCACTTGCCATGGATATTCTACAAGGAATTTTGTAAAATAGATTTTAGTACTATATTTCAAAATACATTTTATTTAATAAGGACTTTTATTAAAAGAGCTCTCACTATTTTAATCAAATTGATAACCCTTAATATCAATTCGGAGAGTTTATGCGAGTTACTTTCTTAGTGGACAAGATCCGTATTTCACCAACACAACGGTCCGCTTCGGCGTTCCTCTCATAATGCGGTTATTTAGGTAGACAACACTTGTTAATTGCATCATTATGCATCTCTTGTATGGTTGGTGAATAACTTTTTATTCGCATCCATCATATGGTGCATGTCAACCCTATGTCTCTAGGCACTCAACCTTTAAGGTCACCCAGTTAAGTTGGACCCGATGTCGACAGTGGGATATCACAATTATCCGCTCGCACCCTTACCAAGATAGATTAATGCACCTTGCTTTAGCAAGCCCACACTTCATCGATCATGGCAGGAAGAGTGTCATCCATCGGAAGACATCCGAATACTTAATATTGGATAAAGAGGTTTTAAGATTCAATCGATGAACATTTCATCGTGATTAACACTTAATCACAGTGCACATTCACAAAATAGAAATAAAGCAACATTCATAATCCAAATACATCCCAGTGCACAAAATAAAACCATCAACACTTTGATGAAAAGGCTAAATCTGAACATTCAGAACTCTTCTAAATATCCAGATTTACATGCATTGGACCAATGAATAACAACTCCACTTATGCAGTAGACAAGCTCGTCTCTCAATGTAAGATTCAAAATCTAAGACATTTGGTTTCACAAACTATTTTGAGGGACAATTACTGCAAGGGAGAAACAATTTCTAAAACAATGAAATCGCAACGCAATCACATGCGTATCTGGCGGGGTTCCAATTTAGAACACTTCATCGGAATCCAAACACCCAGGAAGAAATCCAGACATTTAGAACACTTCTAAATTTCTGATTTACACGCATTAGATCGCGAACCTATCTCTGATACCACTGTTGGGTTTTCTATATATCATTCGAAATGATAATAGCACATCAAATATGCGCAATGGAAGAAACAAAACAAGAACAACCCAAAAGAGTTTCGGATCTTGCGATTTCATGAATCAATAAATAAGAAAAGCAACACATTGCAATACCTGAAGAGGATTGAGTCAATACTCAACCGAGGTGCTCCATAACTGAAATCCGGAGAATAGTCGTTGAGTCCCAAGCGCCGAAATGGATCGGCGCCTCTACGGGAGTCCACACGAGCGAAAGGAGAACCCTGGCTTCTTGTCGCACAAGGATTAGGTCGGAGAAGAAAAGTCCTCTACGTCTCCCACGAACTGCTAGGTCCGACGTCAGGGAGAGGCGGCAGCGACGGCGGGGCGCTGGGACGGCCGATCAGAACTCTTCCGTCGCACTTCGGAACTCTTCCGTTGCACTCTCAGATTCGCAAAAAGGGAGATCGCTTACTAGGGTATAGAATCGTGTTCTATTTATACTCAGGCGAAAGAGAGGCTATCCGCACACCCACGACTTATATTGGAGTAATACAGAATTCGTCGAGTGAACCTTTCACTGAAGAAATTCGTCGAGTAACAAACTGAATTCGTCGAGTAACACAGAATTCGTCGAGTGAACCTTTCACTGAAGAAATTCGTCGAGTATAACTCAATTCGTTGAGTGAACCTTTCACTTCTCGTCGAGTACAACTCAATTCGTCGAGTGAATGAATTTGTCGGATTCGTCGAGTCAATCATGGATTCGTCGAATCAACTTTTAATTCGTCGAGTCAACATGGATTCGTCGAGTCAACATGGATTTATACATTCGATGAACTGAGGTAAGAGTCGTCGAGACATTCTCAACGAGTCGTCTCGAAGACTTGCCAACACGCTCCATACAATATTCACAATACTTGTGGAGCATTCAGTTGACTCGACCCAACTCCAATAAGTCGTAGGATTGGTCCTTCACTCATATCCAATATGAGTAAGGCCAACACAATTCTTCCTCCAACTTCTCCAAGCACTCTTGTGTGTGACCTCATAGGCTCATATCGCGTTGGCAGTGAGACTAGATGTTTGATCACTTCCATATCACCTTGGAAACACCAACAATCGGGGACCGAAGAAAGAGGGAGGACAAAAACTTCACATACAAAACATCAAGAGCGGCTCCATGGAGAAGACGAGGGCATCCGTTCTCCATGGAGAAGACAAGGACGCTGCGGGAACGGGGAGAGAATTCCCTGGAGACGGCGACTGAGGAAGGCGCTGCTCCGGGAGACGCGCGGGAAGCGCAGATGCGATGCGATGCGGGAGCGCCGCGGGAGACGAAGGACAGGAAGCGTTGCGGGATGCGCTGCGGGAGTGCATGAGAACGGCGAGCCCTAATCAGAACCTATCGCTCTGATACCATGTCGAGAATAATGGAAAAGCATGATCTCCCCAAAGGAGACCTAGAAAATATATATATACAACATTCCAGAATTACAAAATTGCCCATACACCATTATACAATAATTATAACTCCAATACTCACGATGTCACAATGTCACAATGTCGAACTGGCGAACAGAGTTAGGGGCGCGCGTAAGCATTGCCCGCTAGACACGTGTCGTAGTGGCAAACGAGTTTCTCCTAAAGTGTGGGTCAGGAGAGATCGGGGATGTTTTGACACATTTGATGCACCCAATGAAGCGTCGGGTCTTTCATGTATATGACACAATTAGAACCTTTTGGTTGGCAGGCGTGGACTGAAGATCGTAGAATTGTTCGACGCATGATATCCAACCGAGGGGTTTTGTTGAACACCGAGATCTCGATTCTTAGGAGGTGGGTGGGGTGAATGTCCCCGACGGGATGTAAGAACCCCATGTAGTCAGTGACGGGACGGTTAGGGGTGGTGGAGAATGGATGCAAGTGTCAGATGATTGTTGACATTGGGGAGCCGCGAGCTCGCAGAGGAGGAGAGTGAGATCTAATAACCGAGCTTCGCGCCTATCCAAGCGAGTTGAATCGATGGAGGCCAAAGTTGAGGCGTCCTCATTGGCACGTTGGGGCCATTGAATGACTCATGGGCATGAATCAGAGGAGTGGAAGACGAGAATGGAACGACGACAACGGGCGGTGAAAGACAAGGCATGGTGGGCTGGAAGCCTTTAAAGTTGTGTCAAACTTGCCTCGAGCGTGGAATAATCGCACACGAAGCTGGCCAGGGCTGGGTTCATGGGCAGACCTACATAGGGTCTAGTGTGGGCGACCGCACTAACTGGATTTTAAAAAATTATTTTTTTCAATAACAGGAAATAGGTTATTTGTCATGATAAGTGAATATATAATATTAAAAATATTACACACAAAGACAGTTTCTTTTGTAGTTCAGTTGGTGGAGTGCTTGTCTTTTATCTATGTGGTCTTGGGTTCTAATCCTAGAGATGACTATATTTAAAGTTTTATTTCTTTTGTAAACAAACTCATTATTATGACATTGTTTAAAAATTATTTTTTATAAACAAATTTGTTGCTATGTTTAAAGTTTTATTTTTTTATAATCAAACTCATTATTACGTCATTGTTTAAAAAATTATTTTTTATAAACAAAGTCATTGTTATGTTTTTATTTAAAGTTTACTTTTTATAAACAAGTCAATTAGTATGTTGCTTATTAAAATTTTTTTTAATAAACAAGTTTATTTTTACGTTGTTGTATAAAAATTTTTTATAAATAAGTTGTGTAGATTTTGAATAATCTTGTGCTTCGCCCACACTGACTAAACCTCATGCGTCCGCCACTGCCTTGGTTGGAGAAGAAGTAACAGACGACCGGAGGGACCCGCCGACTGAGCGCAGGAATATTATAGACACTTTGACGTAAAAAATTTTATTCATGTTTATTATCTATTTGATGACTAAATGTTTTAAATTGATTGTGTTTTGTGTTGTTCCGTATGAAATTGTTTGTTGCCTTGCATTTTATCTCTTTTAACTTGATTGGATCGGCGATCCGACTCTACGGATGCGTCCGGCTCGTCGTTTACTTATTTTTCATATATTGTATCGCTATGTTTTAGTTTTATTTCATGTAATCGGGCCCGACGCATCTCTGACCAATCATAGTCATTGATGTCCTGGTGCCCAAATATTGTTTTATCATAAATAGAGAGTATGTGGGTTGCTATGGGTTGTTGCAAATTTTGGAGAAAGCTATTCCCGAAATCCGGCGATCCCCTCACAGTGACAACTCCGCGAGGCCCTTTGTGACGAGTCCTAGTTGGTTTCCTACATCCCTAAGGTATTCTCTATCCATAACCTTCATTTCCCCCTCCCAAAACCCTAGCCGCAATGCCCAAACACCCCCAAAGCCTCAGTTGTAACCCTCCCTCCCTGCTGCCAGCCTTGCGAAACCATTTTCCCTCCCAGTTTCCGTTTCACTGCTCCCCTCCCTTCATCCTAACGCTTGCAGCCTCCATCTGGACCAGCCACCTAGCCAACCTCCCCTGTTGCAGCCGTCGACAAGCTATCCACCCTTCTAGCCGCCCAGATCCAGCTGCCAGCCGCTGCTTCCCCCATCACACCCTCCCTGCTGTTACCGTGAGCTTCCAGCCCTGAAATCCTACAGCCAGATCCACCCTACAGCCGCCGACTCCCTCCCTGGCCCCCTCCTCTCTGATCTAGCCCACATGATGGAGATTAGTTACGCGTCTGTTCATAAATTTGTGGATTTGACATTTTTGGATCGTCAGATAAACGATCGGAAGCCGTGATCGTGACCGCCTGGATTTTTCATGTTTCTATATATTTTTTATTTTTTTACTTGTATTTTGAGAGTTAGGTTAAATTATTCATCGGGCGATCGTGGCAATCAGATATATTTAACCTAATCCCTCACTTATTTATGACTACTTGACTAGCAGCTGAATGAAAGAAGCATCGAGGGATTGGAACCGCTCGGTCTTGGGGCAGATGCCCGATTACTGTTGGTGCCGACTCCAGGAGGACCACATGCCCGCGCCACCGCCAAACTCGATGTCTCTAACCTCCGGCGACCATGTTGGTGTCCCGTCCAGACACCGACGCCCCTCTTCGAGCCCGTTGCCGCTGTTTCCGCCCTCCCCGATCCTTCCAGTCGACGTATCCCGCCTCATTTCCTCCTCTTCAAGCTTATGTCGTCCTCCACTATCCCCATGTCGTCGGAATCCAGTCCCCCACAGCATCTCCGCACTCTCCCCGTCGCATATACCAGTCTCTCCGCCTCTTCTCCCTGCAAACATCGCCACAACACCTCCCCGCAGCAGCTCCGACGTTTTTTGTCGTCACAAATTCCAGCATTCCAGCCCCTCCTCACTCCAAAATCCTAACAACCAGCTCCTCCCCGCTGTCAAACTATGCTGCCCAGGCCCTTCCCGCTGCTAAATCCCACTTTTCAGCTTCTCCCCTCCCTAAATCGCGACCCTCCAGCCCCTCTCCATCACTAACCCTACTTCCCCGTTCCATACCCATCACATTTAGCACCTCCACAAGCAATTACCAGCCCCCACCAGCCCTATTCCATTTCCACGGCAACACCCCTCCGTATATCCACTCCAACACTTTCCTAACACCATACCTACCCTTTTCCTTCTTCCAACAGCCCTCCCAGCCCATTCCAGCCCACCAAACAACCGCCATCCCTCTTCGACAGCCCCTACACAGCAACATTTCCACCCCCGGACAACCACCATCACAATCGGGTCTTCCCACCACCACCGTCATCAATTACTTGGTGAGCTTTTATATTTCAGTTTTTCATTCCCCTATGTTGTACGAATAATTACTCATTGCTAGCAATATTTTGCTTTGATTGATTTGACTATTGTATCGATGTGCAATATTTATTCGCTTCGCATTTCAATTTCAGTGCACTCTCAATTTATTTTGCAATAGTCGCCTAATAACTAAACTTAATTGTTTGTGCTTAATTGAGATCAAAAGCGCGAGAAATTTAAAATTAATATTGTTTAATTAATTGCACGCCAGAACTCATTGTATGATTTATTCATTCACATTTGCATTAGGTTTAAGGTTTGTCTTAGGATTGTTGTTGGGTCTATTGCATTTAGTTACGATTGTTTGCATGACATCTAGGGTTAGGGATTCACACGATCGCGTCCACATATAGATTCGTCCTGTGTCAGATTTGTATCAGAGGTAGGTTCGGGCTTTATTTTAATACGCAGTAGTAGAGTCTATAGGTTCCTTGATGACTAGTTATCGTCGTCATTCTTCTCCTCTATGTGGGGATCCCGAGTCTATCTACACCCGATGCCATAGAGCCCCTTCTGAGAGATCCTCACTTTACTACGATGATTATTCTCGATTTTAACACCACTTTCAGAGATCGTGTTGACTCATCGACGCTATCCCTCTATGCTAGAGACGATCACTATGATGATTATCATCGTCCTTACCCATGCGCTCGAGCGGATCGTGTTGATCCTTCGACACGACTTGATTATCTTAAGGATGATTATTACGATGAACATCATTTTGAGAAAAATCTAGAGTGTATGTTTCGTGTTATGCCCTATCTTTTGACGGTTCATCAAGTCCCGAGTCTTTCCGTTATTGGCTCGTGGATATGGAATATTAACTCGATCATTTTAAGTTATTCAGTGAGCGGCGCATTAAATTTGCGAAACTTAGACTTATTGATCAGGCGAGATCATATTGGTCTAGCATTGGGAGGACCCGTGAGCAGGATCGCCTTCACCGTATCACTAGTTTGGTGGAGATAAAGCATAGATTGTGTCATAGGTATTTGTCTGTATCCTATTGGAGTCGCGTACTCGAGCAATTATTCTTCCTTTAACAAGGATCCATGTCCATCGCTGAGTATATGAATCATTTTGATGAGTTGGTAGTGAGGAGCGACATCCGAGAGGAGCCAGCTATGACTGCTTCCCGATTTCGGTATGGACTTCGATCTGAGATACGTGCTGAGTTGACCTGTCACCACTCTGAGTCCCTCAAGCAGACATTCTTGCTCGCCCTTCATTATGAGCAGTGCTTGAGATCCACTAGAGGTAGTCGAGTGGATGCGCATCTTGACCTCACTAGTATGAGTCCCTCCCATTCTGAGGCCACCACTTTGATTACTTTTGCCCCGTCGGGCATGATAAAAATGATACCTGAGCCTGATTTCTCTCACCCCGGTGAGGTACTGAGTCCGATTAGTGGTTATCCTTTGATTCTGATTCATTTCATGTGATTCCGACTGAGAGCGGGCCTGAGAGACCTAGTGATCCTATGGTGATGTGCTCTTACACTATCCCCCAGAGTGACTTCGTTATTGCTCTGATTATAGACTCTCCCTTGCGAACATGTTCACATGAGCTTCCACATATTGTCACGACGAGTCATATCCCGAATGAAGGTCGAGAGCATAATATTGATTTTGTAGTGACTGTCTCTCCTCTCGATTATACTACTATTATCGATGACACACATCTCAAGGATCATCCTGCTGCGACTAAATTCTTTGATGAGCCACTCGTTGAGACTTTTGGAGAGCCACTTGACGAGTTCTTCCTTTAAGGAGACATTCAACCCACCCTGATGTTACATCCTTGTATCCTTGTCTCATATGTCCTTTTAGACCATCACGTTCATGATGAATTTACATACATACCACCAGGTAAACCACTTGATTTCCATCTTTATGTCACTATCTTTGACATTCCTTCGGGAGATTGCCTACATGACGAATTTTTCTATCGATCGCTCCGTGATCCTCTAGATGATTTTCATCTCTTAGGAGACAATGGACATATCATGATTCTGCAGCTCACTGCCGATGTCTCAGTCAGTCAGTTGGGTGGTCTCCGTACACTTGATATATTTTTCTACACCCCGCCCAAAGAACCTTAAGATAAACCACTCATCCTTAGGGACTTACACCGCTATATATCGTATGCATTTGGCCATTCTGTCGTTTCGGTCATCATTTATTTGCATCTGTTACGTGATTTGCATGTCATATTCCGACTTAACATTATATTAAATAATTAATATTTTAAAACTTACATCGGTAATCAAATGAGGAAACAAATATTCAAATAATGTGGTTGGATGATGAATTGCATATTATTTGTTAGGTTCCCTTTGGGGACAGGTATGAATTTTCGTGTTAGGGAATAGGTCCATACGCTGTTATGAGAGAATCAGAGTTAAATTTCTATGAGCTTGATATTCTTAGGAATATGGGTAGTTATCTTGTATTCAATGTAGAGGATTTAACTCTAGATGTGGATTCACCTAGTTTTGGAGCTTTAGTCTTCCCTTTAAGCTTCTGTTTTCACCATCACTATAGCGTCTCCTATACCCCAGCCTCCCTACCCTTCATCCTTATGACGACTTACTTGTTCGGTGGGACCCTTGGCTAATTCAGCGACATGATGGCCTTATGCGGAGACAGTCAATACCTTGGAGTGACAGAGAGTCTTGTCTGGCTTGCTTCAAGAACATGTAGTCTCCATTCACCGGAGATGAATGCTTTTTAGTCGGGGAGATTGATGGAGATCAGTTATGCGTCTGTTCAGATATTTGTGTGTTTCACATTTTTGGATTGTCAGATGGACAATCGGAGACAGTTATCGTGACCGACTCGATTTTTTATATTTCTATATATTTGTTTTTTTTTTTTACTTATATTTTGAGAGTTAGGTTAAATTATCCATCAGGTGACCATCAGATATACTTAACCTAATTCCCCCTATATATGACTAGCAGTCAAATGAAAGAAGCATAGAGGGATTGGTTTTCTAACGAGGAACCGCTCGGTCTTGGGGCGGAAGCCTAATTCCTGCTAGTGCCGACTCCAGGAGGACCGCACGCCTGTGTCACCGCCAAACCCGACGTCTCCAACCTCCGGCGACCTCGTCGGTCGCTCGTCCAGCCACTGACGCTCCTCTTCGAGCTCGTTGCCGTTGTTTCCTCCCTCCCTGATCCTTCCAGTCGACGGATCCTGCCCCATTACCTTCTCTTCAAGCTTATGCCGGCCTCCACCAGCCCCTGCCAGCGGATTCCAGGCTTCCAGCCCACCACAACATCCCCGCACCGTCCCCGCCGCATATGCCAGCCTCTCCACCTCTTCCCACTGCAAACACTGCCACAACACCCCCCCCCCCCCACGCAGTCCCGACTTTCCTCGCCACAAATTCCGGCATTCCAGCTCCTCCCCACTCCAAAATCCTACCACTCAGCCCCTTCCCACTGTCAAACCCCATTGTCCAGCCCCTCTCCGCCGTCAAACCCCGCTGTTAAACCTCGTTGTCTAACCCCTCCCCGCTGTCAAACTCCGTTGTCTAGCCCCTTCCCGCAGCTAAATCCCTCTCTTCAGTTTCCCCCCTCCCCAAATCGCGACCCTCCAGCCCCTCCCCATCACTAACCATACTTCCCTGCTCCATACCTAGGGGTGTGCAAAATTAACCGAAGAACCGAGAACCGGACCGAAATCGAACCAAGCAGTTCGGGTCGGTTCTCTCGGGTCTCGGTTCGGTTCCAGATCCACAAAAATTAGAACCAGGTAGTTTGGTTCGGTTCTTTGTTCTTATGTTCGGGTACCTGAGAACCGACCAGAAACCGATTATTGAAATTAGGCCTATGAAATTTTAGTCGTCGGATTAAAATTTGATTTAATTAAATTATTATTAGTTTGTGAGTACTGCTGTAATGATTGAATCTATGTGTAACTATATAACATTTGAATAATTTCATTAAGATAGTATTTGTTTCTACAATTTTTTTGTTAATTAGCTAAGAATGCTTACATTTTTTGAACATAGAGGTGCTAACATTTCAATCGACCGGAGTCGTGGGAGGCTGGATCCACATCTAGAGTCAAATCTTATGGGTATGGACTATCCATACCCATAGAGGTGCTAACCGTTGATTCCAACTCGAGCCAAATCCTAGGCCTATGGGTATGGATAGGCGATCTATCTAAATGTGTAGGGTTCTAAAAATTTGAACCGCCCACCCGAGTTGCACCCCTATCCATAACCATCACATTTAGCACCTCCACAAGCAATTCCCAACCCACACCAACCTTCCTCCATTTCCACGGCAACACCCCTCTGCATATCCACTCCAACACTTTCCCAACACCATACCTACCCTTTTCCTTCTTCCAACTCTTCTCCCAGCCCACCAAACAGACACCATCCCTCTTCGACATCCCTTACACAACATCTCCACCCCAGGACAGACACCATCACCATTGGGTCTTCCCACCACCACCGGGTCTTCCCACCACCACCGACATCAATTACTTGGTGAGCTTTTATATTTCAGTATTTCATTCCCTTATGTTGTACGGATAATTACTCATTGCTAGCAATATTTGACTTAGATTGATTTGACTGTTGATCTCTTTATAGATGTGCAATATTTATTCGCTTCACATTTCAATTTTAGTGCACTCTCAATTTATTTTGCAATAGTTGCCTAATTACTAAACTTGATTGTTTGTGCTTAATTAAGATCAAAAGCGCGGGAATTTTAAAATTAATATTGTTTAATTAATTGCACGTCGGAACTCATTGTATGATTGATTCATTCACATTTGCATTAGGTTTAAGGTTTATGTCATAGGATTTGTGTTGGGTCTATTACATTTAGTTGTGATTGCTTGCATGACATCTAGGGTTAGAGAATCGCACGATCGTGTCCACCTATAGATTTGTCCTGCGTCACCCCCCTTCGCTCAGATCTCGTCCACCGACTAGGCGGCCACTATATTTACAGATTTTCGCCACCGTCACGGCGTATGTCGCCGGATCTACTCTCCCACGGCAGCCCCCGTATTTTGTGAGTTGTTATTCGTTGTATGGATCTTGTTTTTCTAAATTTAAAGATGTTGTGAATCCTCATTTGCTTGGATATTAATATTGTGCAATTTTGTCTAAATGTGCTAGTGATTTGCAGGAAGGAATCATTCGCCGCGCGCTTTGCCTTAGCCCTCCCCACGTAGGAAAGCCTTTGCTTGCTAACCCAAAAGAATATTACTTTCCCTTGTTTATTTATAATTGTGCGGGTTAATGTTTATTGCTCGGTTTTGACTATTGATGTCGTTCCTTGCATGGTCGTGTCACATGTAGTGTTAAGGTCATAAGGTAAACATCCCACCACCGACTAGGATTGCATTATAGTCTCGCATCACACCCTTGCCCTACATCAAACTTCCTCATCTTCCTTTTATTCTTCTTCTTTCCCAAGGTCTATTGATTTTTTCAGGGATAGTATAATCTTCTTGTCTTGAGACAAATCATATACTGGGACAACGATATTAGCATTTTGCTTGAAAAGTGTGGAGAATATAGCCGAGATTCTGTGAGCCACTGCTGATTCCAACAGCTCGTACTCGGATCATGAGGGTCGCCAGAATATTTCTTATCAATAGATAAGATACTCGGTATATCAATGTTGATGAGATCCTAAATATGATCCCTTGTAGGGATTTTCTGGTGGTATAATAGATTAACTTGCATTATACTGTCCATCTGAAAGGACAAATATCTGTTATTTTTCTAAAGAAGAGAGCATCCATGTCCCACAAATATTAACTCCTCAATATTACTTGGCATACATCCAATGAAACTACCTCACATATACAACCTCTCATCTATAAACTTATCAGAGGATGCAAAGTTCATGGTACATTGCCTAGACACTAAGCATAAACTTCTCTTGAATTGATTCAGAGGGTGGTCTGTTGGATGTGGGATATTGGTCAGCCAAGTTTCTCATCCAGGATTCAAACAACAACAACAACAAAACCCATATAGTCCCCAATCATTGGGGGTATGGGTGGGGGGAGATTGGAAACAGACCTAACCTTTGGCACTATGCACAAAGTGGCTTCTCTCAGAGGAGGAAGACCTAACCTTTGACAATAAATGCACAAAGTGGCTGCTCACAGAGTACCACTGAAATAGTGGCCCCCTATACCGTCGCTTTTGCTGCGGAATCATGCCCTCAAATCAAAGCCAAAGACATCAGAGAGGGCAGACCCAAGAATTCATTTTGATTTATGTGCACATAACCATGATTCCTTCATTCAGCATCCAGAGCATTGGTGAAGCACAATGTCATCCAGGATTCAAAATTCAAAAAAGAATCCCCGTTGAAATCTATAGTGAAGTGACATCAATGAAACTATTTTCTTCTTACCTATCAAACTTCATGGAATCCGATGCAGTTATTAAGGTTAATGTAGGATTTGTAATGACTCAACCATCAATATTTGAGGTATTGTCTTCTTTGGTTCAACAGAACCCATGTTTAGGTGAACCACACGGTTTTATGCATTTCCATTGGTAATTTGCCGGTACTTCCCAGGAGGTCATTCATTCCGATCAGAGCACGTTTAACCATAGAGTTTCTAACAGAACAAGTGCCTCTAATATTTGGGGATTCTAATTATTACTTATGTAATTTTTCCTCTAATTTCGATATAAAATTTAGTTCATTCATGCACCTCCTTTCACCTAGAAGCCTACCATGAGCTATCTTTCTCTTGGCTTCTCTTCCTCAAAAACATTCCCCGCTCTAATCGGTCCACCCTCATCGAATTCAGGATTTACTATCACAGTTTCACACTGACAACACTCAAACACGCAACTATCACCAATAGATCCTGTTTTTTAAAAGTGATTTGTGAAGAATAGTTTAAACACCTCACTGTCACGGACTAGTCCCCTTGACTATGTTCTGCACGGCCTTAGCTCCTCTTGCCACCCCTCGCGGCTAGCTAAGTCAGCCTCACTCTAAGAAAACTGTGGTGGAAATGAGAACGAAAACAAGAACACAAGAGCACAAGAAAAGAAGTAAGCAAGAGAACTCAAAAGCTTATTCCAAACTTGGATTGTTACAAATGAGGGGGCCTTCCCCTTTTATAGGCCCTAAAGAGGTTTCCCTCCAAACCAAAGAATATTCTAGATCCCTACTATTCTAGAGTATTCTATACAATTCCGGTATGTACAAGAGTCATGGACTCTCTAGATTGTTCTACTGCCTTCCTATGTACAAGACTCCAGATTTCTCTAGAATCTTCTCATGTATTAACCCCAAAAGTGAGGAGATCGTAACATTCTCCCCCACCTATCCTGGCGTCGTCCTCGTCGCCTCGTACTGCTGAATAAAGTCCTTGAACTGCCACAAGTCTTCTAATGTCTCCCAAGTAGCATCGGACTCTGGCAATCCCTTCCATCTGACTAGGTACTGCGTACTTGGCGGGACTCCGCGTCGCCGTACCACCCTCTGAGATAGCACCCGATCAATCTTCTTCTCGAATGATTTGGTCATGATCGGAGGCGCTCTATATGATTCTCCTCGCCTCGGGTCTTCCTGATCTTCATGATAAGGCTTCAACATGCTTACATGGAAGACCGGATGAATCTTCAACGAGTTGGGTAGATCAAGGCGATATGACACCTTTCCTACCTTGCTGATCACCTCGAACGGCCCTTCATACCTCCTTATCAAACCCTTATGCATGCTTCGCATTACTTTGAACTGTTGGGGTAGGAGTTTTACCATCACTTTATCTCCTAGGCCAAACTCCTGTGGCCTTCTCTTCACGTCCGCCCATTTCTTCATCCGCTTCCTTGCTTTCTCTAGGCAGACTTTGGCCAAGTCATTTTGTTCCTCCCAAGACTTTGCCAACTGAAGTGCTCCTGGGCTCTTTCCTTCTCCAGGGTTGATGGCTAGTGCATGCGGTGTGAGCGGTTGACGCCCGGTCGCCAGCTCGAAGGGACTCCTTCCCGTAGACTCGCTCCTCTGCAAGTTGTAGGAAAACTGAGCAACATCCAAGATCTTTGCCCAGTCCCGCTGGTTAGCACTCACAAAGTGCCGCAAGTAGCACTCCAATAAGCCATTTACCCTCTCAGTCTGCCCATCGGACTGCGGGTGGAAACTTGTGGAGAAGTTTAGCTGTGATCCCATCATCCTGAACAACTCCGTCCAAAGTTTCCCCGTGAAGCGAGGATCCCGATCGCTCACAATATTTTGTGGAAGCCCCCAATGCTTTACCACTTGCTTGAAGAATGCTTGGTCCGCTTCCTCCGCTGTGCAGTCCTTTGTGCATGGGATGAATGTCCCATACTTGGAGAATCTGTCTACGACCACCATGATCGATCCAAATCCCTCTGATTTGGGAAGAGCGCTGATGAAGTCCAACATCACGGTGTGCCATGGATGATCTGCCCATCGAGTGTCATGACACTCCTTGATCAATTCCCTCCGTAGGTTGTCCCACTTTGGGATGTATAGTCTCTTCCCCTTGGTGTAAAGGAGTTCATCCTCTACCCAAAAGTGTTTGGCTCTTCCTTCCCTTGCCGCCTTCATAAGCTCAATTGCCAACGGATCCTGTTGCAGCCCTTCCTTGATCCTGGTTAGCAACTCCCCTTTCACCGTGGATATAGCTGCAAGTTCAGCCTTGCGGCTCAAGGCATCCGCAACAACGTTTGCCTTCCCGGGCTTGTACTCCATCGAATAGTTGAACTCTGCAAGAAAATCTTGCCACCTTGCTTGTTTTGAAGACAACTTCTTTTGCGTCTGGAAGTAACTTGTGGCCACATTGTTCGTCTTGACCACGAACTTCGCCCCGAGCAAGTAATGTCTCCATACCCGTAAGCAATGTATGATAGCAGTCATTTCCTTCTCCTGGACGGTGTACCACCGCTCCATCTCGTTCAGCTTTCGACTTTCATATGCAATAGGATGTCCATCCTGCATCAAGACTCCACCAATGGCAAAGTCGGAAGCATCCGTCTGGACCTCGAACTCCTTTCCAAAGTCCGGCAATGATAACACCGGCTCAGTGCTCACTGCTTGCTTTAGATCTTCAAAGGCTTGTTTGCATCCATCATCCCAAGCCCACGATCTATCCTTCTTTAGCATGTCCGTCAATGAGGCTGTTCTCCTTGAATAGCCCTGGATAAACCGCCGATAGTAATTTGCAAGTCCAAGAAAAGACCTTAGCTCGGTTACCTTAGTAGGTGGCTCCCAATCTATGATCGCTTGGATCTTGGCTTCATCCATCTTCAACTGGCCATGTCCAATGACATGTCCAAGGAATGAGACCTCCTCCGTGCCAAACGTACACTTTGACTTCTTCACATATAACTCGTTCTCCCGCAAGACTCGAAAGATAGTGCGGAGATATTCCGCATGCTCCTCCATTGAGTTGCTGTAGATCACGATGTCATCCAGATAAACCACCACGAACTGATCTAGGTAGGGATGGAATATCCTGTTCATCAAAGTGCAGAATGTGGCCGGTGCATTAGTCAAGCCAAATGGCATGACCAACCACTCGTAAGACCTGTAACGAGTGATGCACGTCGTCTTCGGCTCATCTCCTTCAGCAATTCGGACTTGATAATAGCCCTTCTGCAAGTCCATCTTGGTGTAGACCTTGGCTTTCCCCATCCTATCGAACAAGTCAGCGATCAAAGGAATAGGATACTTATTCTTGATCGTTACCTTGTCGAGTGCCCGATAGTCCACACACATCCGCAAAGATCCATCTTTCTTCTTCTGGAAGAGCACCGGTGCGCCATATGGTGCTTTCGATGGACGAATCTTCCCCGTATCAAGTAGCTCCTTCAGCTGCTTGCGGAGTTCCTCCAATTCGGGCGGAGCCATGCGATATGCCGCCATCGCAGGTGGTTTCGCCCCTTGTTTCAGCTCAATCTCATGGTCCACCTCCCTCCGAGGTGGTAGCCTGTTCGGAAGCTCGGTTGGCATGACGTCTTGATTCTCCTCCAAGACTTGCCTAATGAAAGGATGTACCTCCTCATCCTTCAAGGTGGCTAAGTAAGTCACCTCTCCTTTCTTGACGCCTTTGGCTATTTGCATAGCCGATAGTTGTTTACCCTTTGTTGGTGGCCCTTCCACCGCTGGGATCATGCATGGAGACCCTTTCTCCATAATGCACATGGATCTACAAAAAGACATAGTGATAGCTCGTACATTCTCGAAGAAATTCATCCCAAGTACAACTTGAAAATCATCCATTGGTGCAATGGAGAAGTCCACTTGGCCCTTCCAAGTTCCCAACTGCAACTCCACTCCGCGTGAAACTCCTTGCAGCGGTCTCGCCTTCCCATTCACCGTCTTCAACCAACCTTCACCCTTAGAGACATGCAGACCAAGTCTCTTGGCTTCCTCCTCAGTCATGAAGTTATGTGTTGCTCCTGTGTCAAGCAAGGCCTTGGTGGCCTTCCCATTTGCATACGCCTCCACGAACATCAATCCTTTTGGTGATGCGGCTGGAGCAGGTCTAACATTCAAAGCATTAAGTAATTGTAAGGATTCCATTTGAGCAGAGGTATCTTCTCCAGAATTTCCCGCATCATTGCCTTCCATGATCGCCGAAAGCGAACCCATCTTTGGACAGCTGCTCATTGCATGCGGTCCCTTGCATAAGAAACATCCCCCTTTCGGAATGAAGGCCTTCTTCTTCTCTTCATATTCCTTCTGAGTGTCATGCCGCTGGAAGTTGGGCTTCTTGCGATCACGCTTCTCTCCCCCACCTTTCCCGTAATCCTTATCCTTCTTTGGCTTTGCTGCATCTGGGTTCCGTTGGTACTCAATAAGGGATTCAGCTGTGGCAATAGCTTCATCCAACGTCTTGACATCTCGCCTTTGTAGTTCTTGCTTTGCCCAGTGTTGAAGACCATCCACGAAGAAGAATCGCAAATCTTCATTCGACATGCTAGGAATTTGCAGCATCAAGGTGGTAAATTCTTTAACATACTCCGCAATGCTCCCCTTGTGCTTCAACTCCCTAAGCTTCTTCTTAGCTTCATAAACGACATTTTCTGGATAGAAATGCCTTTTGAGTTCACGCCGGAACTCCTCCCATGTATCAATACGATACAAGTCTTTCTCGATGTCTGTCTGCTTTCTTCGCCACCTAAGAGAAGCTACATCCGATAAGTAATAAGAGGCTTGCCGTACCGTAGCAGCTTCGTCGACGAGGTTACACCCCTCGAAGAATTGCTCCATTTGCCAAATAAAGTTCTCTATCTCCTTTGCATCTCGCTTGCCCACAAATGGCTTGGGCTTAGGAACCTCCATCCTTGGATTGCCCATTGCTATGTTGCCTCCACCATTAGCCACGACTCGGCGACATAAGGTGAGTTCCTCCTTCATATCCTCGAAGCCAATCCGCATTGCTTGAATGACATCTTCCATCCTAGCGAGGCGTTCCTCCAACGCCGGGTGAGCATCAAGACAAGTCTGGGTAGACTCCTTGATGGACTCAAATTCTCCAAGAACATGGGCCTCAAGAGCTTCGAAGTTACCTTCCACCTTCTCAACTCGATCGACTAACGTCATGACGGCCTGATCCAAATGAGTTCCTTCACGCGTCTTGCTATGATCCCTCTTCTTCCTGCCTTGTTGATCCACGACCTCCCTGCCGCGCTCGTCAACAACGCTTGAGTTGTTTGCCTCATTCGCCATAGCAACACCACAAATTGAACTTGAGTGAACCTGGGTCAACCTCGGTCAACCTGGCTTTGATACCAACTGTCACGGACTAGTCCCCTTGACTATGTCGCGCACGGCCTTAGCTCCTCTTGCCACCCCTCGCGGCTAGCTAAGTCAGCCTCACTCTAAGAAAACTGTGGTGGAAATGGGAACGAGAACAAGAACACAAGAGAAGAAGTAAACAAGAGAACTCAAAAGCTTATTCCAAACTTGGATTGTTACAAATGAGGGGGTCTTCCCCTTTTATAGGCCCCAAAGTGGTTTCCCTCCAAACCAAAGAATATTCTAGATCCATACTATTCTAGAGTATTCTATACAATTCCGGTATGTACAAGAGTCATGGACTCTCTAGATTGTTCTACTGCCTTCCTATGTACAAGACTCCAGATTTCTCTAGAATCTTCTCATGTATTAACCCCAAAAGTGAGGAGATCGTAACATCACGCTTCAGTTGATATTCGACAATAGCAAATGGAAAAAAATCTATAGAACCGACCCCAAATCGTTATGACAAGGCTAATGTTGATGATATTTTGTTTCAGCAACATTTTTGAATCCGTTGAATCCGTCAGAAGATGGACCATGTTCACAGGAAATTTCTTGATCATCACATCTGATTAATTTTTTTTGTGCTGCATTTATCTGCAGGAATCAGTAGAAATGCGTGTACCACCGGCCTTTGCGAACTCGGAATCTGTTGACAAGAGGGATCAAACCATAGAAAAAGATGAACCTTGATCACTTCAGGTTTGATCCATAACATCCTGCAAATAATATTTATATGATGGGTGGATGGATGAGAGAGAAACTATAGTTTTTTAATCAACATTGTATATTGTCATACTTAGTTTGTGGTTTTTCCTACGTTGTTTAGAGAGAGAGAGGGACAGAGATGACCTATCCTCATTCTAATTTGACACATAAAATGAATCATACTTCAAAACAAACATGTTTTCTATTATAAGCAGCCTAATGAGCCTTAATTGCATTCCTGCTACTATTCCAGTTTAGGAAAACTTTTCTATATTATATGCTTTGATGATAATTCTACACAATATATAAAATTTTAAAAAATGTTTCACCTAATTCTTAATGCAGTTTCTTATTTAGAGTGAAAATTTTCTATTATAAGCAATCAAATGAGCCTACTGAATGTTTTTGTCCTTCTAATGTTGCAGTTTAGGAATTTTTTTTCTATATTATATATTTTGATGCTAATTCTTACCCAGGACATACAATATTTTCTCTGTTTCACGTAATTCTTAATGCAGCTTCTTTATTTATAGTAACTTTTTTTTGTTAGAAGGGTTGGGACCTAAATATCCAATTTAAAGCCAATTGGTTATAGATAGAGGCTGCATGATCTCTATCAAGTGCACAAGAGTGCAGGAGTTTTGCGTTGTGGGACTAAATTCTCAGCACGACCCTTTGGATGTAGGGTCTTTGACCTGTAACTACATCTAGTCTTCTTTTTTTCCCTGTTTCACGTAATTCTTAATGCAGCTTCTTTATTTGTAGTAACTTTTTTTGTTAGAAGGGTTGGGACCTAAATATCCAATTTAAAGCCAATTGGTTATAGATAGAGGCTGCATGATCTCTATTAAGTGCACAAGAGTGCCGGAGTTTTGCGTTGTGGGACTAAATTCTCAACACGACCCTTTGGATGTAGGGTCTTTGACCTGTAACTACACCTAGTCGTTTTTTTTTATAAAGTGGATGACTTGAGAGTGGGCCAGAGACATCTAACGAAACGTCAATTGGTTATAGATGAAGAGGTCCAGAATCTCTATTTATGTGCATGATGTTACACGAGTTTTTTTTTATCGCGGGACTAAATTTTCAACAATAAGCAACCAAATGAGCCTAATTTTGAATGCATTTCCTGCTAATATTTTAGGTGTGGAATGTTTTTTTTTCTAAATTAGATTCTTTGGTGCTCTATTCTTACTATAGAGTTTTTTCTGTAGGTTTCACCAAATTTTTTTATGCTGGTTTTTATTTAGAGCGAAATTCTTGGGCCTAAAGTAAATTGGTTATAAGGGCAAACTAATTTTAGCTATGTGCAAGCCACGGTTATGTGCAAACCAATAAAATTTAAATGCATACCAACTTCTTAGTTGCTGGCCATTAAAAAATACCTTGAGAGTTGTGGTAGTTCTATGTAAACATCAGCTTCCTCACGACATCGAGAAACTGATATTAGTAGATCCCGTGTCTCTGCTACATAACTCCCTTCCCACTTTCCTAAACCCGCCATATTACTCCCCTCTGTGCAAACATTCAGAAGAAAACACAACTTGCCTGAATACGTATTCTCAAGCATGGACTGCCCGAGATTCTTGAGGGTTTCCATCATTTTCGTGTCCTCGACTTCTATCATTATTCGAGTTCTGGTCAGAAGGCAAACCTCCTAAGGATTCTCTGAAAACATTTCCATTTCCAAAGGTAGAAGATCTCTGTGACTTTGTTTTTGCTCCTCCCTCTGAGCCCCCTTCAAGTGATTTCCTTTACCAAACTTCCAAACCCACTGAAACTTGCTAGAAAATGTTCTCTCCTTGATTTCTGGTACACCTGCTACTTCAGCATCCTCACTTGGTTCTGATTTGAGACCAGAAGCATTCGCTTCTACTTGGCCAGGCACGACTTTTTCAAACTCGCTGTTGCATTCGTCCACTACGAGATGATTTTCGTCTTCATTTTCTCCGATCACTGAATTGTAAGTAAGACTACTCCTCTCTGACTGAATAAAAACATCATTAGCGAAGGTGTGACGTGATTCCATGAAGCGGGTGGGAGAGCGGAGCTCTCAAGATTCAACTTTGGATTAAGGCAATATTGGGTCTGCACGACTGCACCTAAAGTTTTTTAGGATACAAGAAATTAAATTTTTTATTTTTTGTTTCAAGTTTGTACATAAATTAAATTTTTTATTTTTTGTTAGAAGTTAGGCTGTTGAGTCTAACTTCCTCATTTACCATGTCAGAACCTAAAAACACTCAACCTAAACCAATTAGTTATTGATGGAGGGGCTCGAGATTTATATTTAAATGTATAGGGCTACATAGATTTCACGATGTGGGACTAAATTCTCAACATAAGTAGCCAAATAAGCCTAATTTGAATGTATTTTCTGCCAATATTTCAGCAAGGAAAGTTTTTCCCCAAATATTATTATATGCCTTGATGTTAATTCTTACCCAGGACATGAATTTTGTCTTTCACCAAATCCTTATGCAGTATTATTGCCTTTCACAACTTGAAATATGCCTGCACAAGGTTGGGATCAATGGGTCACAAGGTTTGTTTGATGTCACAAGGTATTTTTTTAAAAAATATATATAAATATAAAAAAAAGGCTCATGAGCAGAAACTCGCGAGCAGCTCGAGCTCGAGCTCAATATACTGGTCTCGAGCTCGAGCCAAGCAGGATGAGCTCGACGAGCTCGAGCTCGAAATATTTAGCTCGAGCTCGAGTTTGGGATTTTTGCCAAGCTCGACTCGAGCTCGACTCGTTTACACCCCTACCTCGTACTATTGAAATTACAAAAAACTCCCCTCAATGTTACAAAACATAACATTTACCTCCCCTGAAGTTCACATTTCATAACATCCATGCACAAAATCCCCCCCCCCCCCCCCCCCCCCCCCCCCCCCTCCCCCCCCCGAAAATGTATTCCGAAGGTAAATGTTGTATTTTGTAACATTGAGGGGAGGTTTTTGTAATTTCAATAATAAGAGGGGTGCAATCTGTAATTTTTGAAACTTAGAGGGGAGGTCCCACTAAATGGCCCTATGTTCTCTCTCCATTATTAGGCCATGTTTGGGAACACTATTCCTGCTGGAGGCGTGACGGAGGTCTGCCGCAACGCTCCAGAGGCTCTAGCCCGAGCGGCGCGGCGGCAGACCACGTCAAATACCGTAGTGCCGCGGAGTGGTTTGGGTCGCCTTCGTCCCGGGACAAACAAATGGGCCCTAAGGTGATGCCTACCGTCCTTTGCAATCGTGTTGACACGACATGCGGCTTGTAGTAGTAGGTCATCTGATAGCTAATAGGGGGTTCAGGTAACCTGATATGTTTGATATGGGTTAGATTGATATGTTTGAGGCATCGTGTCCGAGAGGGATTTTTGTGTCCCGGCATCGTACCCTAAGATACGTCCATCACGCCTTTTGTGCTAAATAATAAGGCCCTGGGCCGTAGCGCGGTGGTTATGAATCGTCTTTCGTGAATGCCCGACCTCGCCTAAGGAACTTCATCCACTTTTATCTTCAAAATTAGTTTTCTTTTCTTGGTGGTGGCTGTGATGGTGGTGTTTTTGTCCAAACTCAAGGGAGCAAAAATGACGCGCCAAACGGAGCCTAAAACTATCGCCAGTCGCGCCGACCGCTGATCGCAGACCTGCTTCCGCGAATAGTTGTGCAGGAACTTGGGGCTTTACAATCGGTGATCGCCGACTGAGAAGCATTTGGCTGTCACCGATAATTTTGAGTAGTAGCCTCATAACTCATTTTATTCAATACAATCAATAGTGTGGATAATGATATTTGATAGTATTTTTATACCAAATATCATTATAGTATATTCAAAATAGATTTATTAAAATTAAAAAAAGATCAAAATATCTTTTTTTTAGGACAATTGTGATTGAATGGCCATGAAAAACAATACGGCGGACGCATGTTTGCGTACCGGATTTCCTATTTTACTCCTATATCGTACAACAAAATATATATTAAAATATATTTTTTTTATAAAATTATTTCTTTGTAGCAAGAAAAACATTTTATAGATTTAATATATGTGATATCTTGCACAGAGCACCAATATTGTTTGTTTATTGAAGGGCAAAAATTGATGAAGACTTGGTGAAGTTTTTGGAAGATCAACCCTCGCTAATACTTCGTGGTGAAAATCCTGGGTTTTCATTGGCTCCGGAGAGACAATTTTCACCCGTTTGAACATAAAAGCGGATGGAGTTTCAGAGGGGAGGTTGGGCGTTCACAAACGGCACTTCATAACCATTGGATTCACAACCCCACCATCATGCCAAACGGACCCAAACAGATTCGTGTGTTACTCTGTTTGGGGCAGCTCTCTCTATTCTAACAATTCTATTCGAACTGTCAAAGCTCATTTTAGGTTGTTTGAATGAGACTTTTTCAAAAGAGTTTCTTCAAGAAAGGTGTTTTGGATGTTTTTTGAGCAGTCGTTCCAACCTAGTTTTCTAAAAACTAGGAAGGGTGCGCGTGTTTTTTGTTGAGCACGCATTTTTGGTTGGGCGCGCTTTTTCGTTCGGGAAACTGTTTTCCAACAATAATATTTCTGTTATAAAATCTGTATGAATGTTTCTGTCACAAAATAAACAGCTTTTTGACAACTATTCTATCAAAAGTTTAAATCAGAAAGTTATATTCAATCAGCATACAAACAGTTCACAGCTTTCTCATCAGCGCTTTTCTGATAGCTCTATTATCACAACTATATTCTCACAGCAGCTTTCTTATCAGCATCAACTGCCCCAAAGAGACCCTTAGGCTATGTTTGTTTTGACTGATGCCCTCCGTTTCATTTGGAAGAACATAGTATTTTCATTTATTTATTTGGGCGTTTGCGGGCACGTTTGGTCAATAAGTTGTTTTTAAAATAAGTTGATATGGGGCATTTATCAATCGCAGCTCGGACCTCCTTTTCGTGTTGTCCAGACGCGCAACGTTTGCGGAAAGCGGAAGGCAGTTCTGTATTGCATTAATAAATTGTTGTATGCATTTGTTTTGTTAGATGTGAAAACAAAAAAAAGGCGCATGTGCTATTTGAAAATCAAAATTTGTTATTCTACAAAAAATTAACAAAATTATGTTTTTAACGAATAGTTTTTTTGCGCTGCTTTTCGAATGCAAACTTCATTTTACACAGATATTTTAAGAGAAAACTCTATTTTTTGAAAATAATACTTTTCTCAAACTCTATTTCAATTAGCACTTTTTCGATCAGTAACAGCCGAAACAAACGAAGTTTTAGCCAAACATGGGATACCTAATATATAAATCATGGATCACTCCACCTAGCACCAAACTCAACATGATGTGTCTTGCTATGATTGGTCACCACGAGACATAATTACCAAAATTCAAATAATAGAAAATTAAGCAACAAAATCGCTACAAAAAGCTCGTGGATTCAAAGCGCCACCTTCATCTTCTCTCCTCATCAACATTTCACACTCCAAATTTAAAGCAGAGAGAAGCCATGGCTCCCTTCTTCCTCTTCATACAACTAACCCTCTATCTCTCCACCACAATATCCCTCCCTTCTTCCTCCACCGCCGCAGCCGCCGCCGCCAAATTCGATTACCTCCACGTGCACGACATACTCCTCTCTTCTGCGCGCCGCCAGCACTACCATCGTCTCCCACCGCAACGCCGGGCGCCGGACGCCGGCGGTGGAAGAAATCTAACCATTGAGCTTCTCCACCGTGAGTTCATCGCCGGCAATCCCTACCCCACCTTCTACCACCAAACCAACGATCTTGTCCGCCGCGACGGCCGGCGAGTCGCCGCCCTCCACCACCGCATCCTCGACTTCGGCACCGACGTATTTTCCGGCCTTGACCAAGGCAGCGGGGAGTACTTCGTCCGCGCCGGCGTGGGAACCCCGCCGTTGGAGCAGTACCTTGTGGTGGACTCCGGCAGCGACGTCGTGTGGGTCCAGTGCGAGCCTTGCTCCCAGTGTTACGCCCAGTCCGAACCGGTCTTCGACCCGTCCCGGTCCGGTTCGTTTTCCTCGGTCGCCTGCGGTTCACCGCTCTGCAGTCTTCTCACCTCATCCAGCAAATACGCCGGCGGCTGCGCCGCCGGCCGCTGCCACTACCAGGTATCCTACGGCGACGGGTCCTCCACCCACGGCACCCTCGCTCTCGAAACCCTCACCTTCGGTGACCTCTCCATCGGCGAAGTCGCCATCGGCTGCGGCCACCGGAACCGCGGCCTCTTCGTCGGCGCCGGCGGCCTGCTCGGCCTCGGCTGGGGGCCGCTATCGTTCGTCAGCCAGCTAGGCGGCATAGCGGGCGGTGCATTCTCCTACTGCCTACCGAGCCGAGAGTCTCCCGTCGGCGAGCTGGTGTTTGGACGGAGCAAGGCGGTGGCGTCCGGAGCAGTGTGGATTCCTCTTCTGCGCAATCCGCGAGCGCCTAGCTTCTACTACGTGGGGCTCGTCGGCGTGGGGATCGGCGGGGCGAGGTTGGAAAGAGTGAGGGAGGAGGAGTTCCAGTTGACTTCGGAGGGCCGCGGCGGGACGGTGATGGACACCGGGACGGCGGTGACGCGACTGCCGGAGGCGGCGTACGCGGCGCTTCGGGACGGGTTTGTGGCGGAGGCGGCCGGGCTGCCGAGGGCGGCCGGGGTGTCGATATTCGACACGTGCTACTCGCTCGGGGGTTACGGGAGCGTTCGTGTGCCGACTTTGGCGCTCTACTTCGCCGGCGGGGCGGAGTTGACCCTGCCGGCGAGAAACTTTTTGATTCCGGTGGACGACGGCGGCACATTCTGCTTCGCATTCGCGCCGTCGTCTTCGGGGCTGGCGATTCTAGGGAATATACAGCAGGAGGGTATTCAGATTACCGTGGATGCGTCTAACGGATTCCTCGGCTTCGGACCAAACACGTGCTAGAATCTTCTTTTTGAATCTCCCTCATTTTACCTCCAATTATATTATAATATATAATACGATAGAAAAATAAAAAGGCAGGGGTAACTTAGGTAAATTCCTCAAAATGGATACCCGCACTTGTGTTTGGCGTGCCGCGTGCATACACTTCATTGATGACGAAGAGGGGAAGAATTGGGAGGTAATAAATTTGCTAGAGGAACTTAGTTATTCACTTACATTGAGAAAAAACGTGCATTTGTTGAGGTCTCATCGGCATATATCTTATTAAGAATATGACGGAAGTCGGGTTAGAATTATCGACGAATACAACTTCTTAGCTAACGAAGTTTGCGGTTTTGAAAATGCTGGGTTTTGTAAAAGTGATGTCTACTGTTGTGGGTCGCTCGGGTGCTTTGGTAGACCGATCGAATTGAACCACCTTAGCTCGGAAGCGAACCGAGCGCGCAAACAGTCAATTAGTGGTTCGTTGAGTACACTGAGACTTTTTAACGTGGAAAACCCAGAAAGGGTAAAAAACCACGCGGCCGGAGCTGTGCCGACCAAACTTCACTATCTTTTGAGAGTTTATAGTTAGGTACTTTGAATTCGAGCGCGACAGGTCGCTGCTCGTTACAATAATAGAGAGAGAGAGAGAGAGAGAGAGTTCCGAAGGTGACAGACCACCTCTGGAAAACTAAGTTTTTTTTCCTTCTGAGAACTGTGGGGAACAAAAGTGAGTACGCTCTGGAGAACGAAAGTGAGAATGCTGAGTCGTCTTTCGGGATGAAGGAAATCTTCAAGTCCACGAAGGAGATCTTCAAGCGCCGAAGGAGAATTCCGTGAAAATCTTCAAGGAGCTCTCCCGGGTGCAGAAGGCAAGGTCCCCCTAAATGAAGGTTCTGGGCTCCTTTTATAGTTTTGGTTGGGGGTAGCCCGGTAATTTCGCCGTTGTAACCACCGTAACCACCTGGCGAACGAATTACGTTTTCCGGTTCGGAGCACACGGATCGCCATTTTTCATAAATGACTGTCTCGCCCCTGGGCAGTTCGGGCAGTTTGGGCAGCTTTGTTGAAGGCGAAAAAGGCGACAAGCTGTTCCTGCAATCTGAGAAGCTGGAAAGACAAAATGTGAGCATGCTAGAAAGACAAAATGTGAGCGCGCCTGGAATGTGGAAGTGTTATGAGCGCGCTCAGAAGTGTTCTGAGCGCGTAACGAATGGGGAAGCGCTCCGAACGGAATCCGGAGCCCGAAAAGCGGGCGGCGAGCCAAAAGCAGGGGGACTCACCCAAATCTTGCTACGGGGGAGAGCGGTTCGACCGCACCTAAAGGGGGGCGCGGCGCGGCCGCACCCGGGGGGGTGCGGCTTTGCTTGGCCGCACCCCAAGGGGGTGTGGCTTGGCCCCACCCCACATGGGGTGCAGCATGGCTCGGGCGCACCCCAAGGGGGTGCGGCTTGGCTCGGCCGCACCCCAAGGGGGTGCGGCCTGGCCACACCCCAAGGGAGTGCGGCCTGGTCGCACCCCACATGGGGTGCGATTTGGCCGCACCCCCCACTATGGGGGGTGCGGTTATTCGCACCCCACTAGTGGGGTGCGGGCTAATCGCACCCCAGAAGTGTGGTTCGGTCATGGCGGCGCGCGACGCGCATTTCGTGCGTGTTCTCGTGTTGGCGGTTGGCGGCGGAAATGGCCAGTTCGGTTTCTCCAACTTGAGCGATCATGCGTTGACCGTTGACCGTTGACCCCACCTCTCTTTAGTGGAGTTTTCTCTAAACGCACCCCAAGACCTTTATGGATGTATAACATCTACGATTTTGTTCAACGAGAAAGACTCAATCAATTTGTTAGAAATATTTAAGAGAAGGCAATTGGAGGACATCGTGTCTTCATATGTTGTGTCATCTGAACTTATTCAAGCTTGAAAGTGCATCAGATATTTAGAGATTTTTAGTCCATTAAACGGAAATAAAAACTTAAACAATACATATTTTATCACTCCTCATTTATGACAAAGCTCATTGATAATGTTAATATTAAATGTATTTTAATATTTCTTTGTACATTCAGTTTAGTCTCACACCGCCTGTGGTGTTTTCGGACTTCCCTCCTTCTCTATATGTATGACCCCAAGGGTCCTCCTTTATACACTCAATACAATTACTTGATTTTTCTCAAGTTAACATGGTATCAGAGCTAGGTTACTCCTGAGCACAATCAGAGCGAAAAATCTTAATTCGACACCCGAAATGAGTGTGAAGCATTGCGGTGAATGTGCTATAAATAGTTGGTATTTCAGATCGTTGTCGAAGAAGATAAACCCAAGTGCAACGGGAGAAATCATCAATAAAGCTCACATAATACAAATAGCCAGAATGAGAAGCAATCGGGGCCGGACCCCAAACATCAGAGTGAACTAAGTCAAAGGGGGCTGTGGTTTGGGAAACACTGCTAGAAAATGGTAGAGCAAGATATTTTGTCAAACGACATCCCGTACACACAGAGAGGGGGGAAGAGGAGACTTGACCCAAAGCTCCAGAACGGATAACACTTTGAAGTCGGTCGTTAGACAGATGACCTAAACGTCTGTGCCACAAGTCGACATCAGAGTTAACAGAGAGAGCTGAAGCGGACGAAGATGAGGAGGGTGGAACGTGAAGATACTTCATCTGATACAGGCCACCAGTCCTACGGCCCTGTCCAATCCTCTGAGCCGTCCGTGAATCCTGCACAACACAAGCAGAGGAAGAAAATAAAATAGTTAGGCCAAGATCACAAAGGGAGCTGACGGAGATAAGATTCATGTGTAGGCGAGGGGCATGATGAATGTCTGAGAAGGTAAGGTGACTGGGAGGGCCAGATGTCTGGGTAATCGATCCGGACTGCAAAATAGGGACAGAACTCCCATCAGCAGTGGTGACTTGAAGGTGAGTTAGGGTAGAGATACAGTTGGTGAGGGTGCTGGAGTCAGAGGTAAGATGACAGGAGGCCACAGAGTCAAAATACCAAGGTGTAGTTGGTAAAACCCGAACAACAGTAGTACCATAAGCGGTTGACGTGCTGGTGGCATCAGGAGAGCTGGTGGCGGTGGGGGGCTGAAACAGAGGAGATCGGAGGAGTAACTCCTCGAGATGTTGAAGTCGATCTGCAGCAATAGCAGCTGTAGGAGGAGGAGGCTGGGCATGTGATCCGGGGCCTCGAGCACGTCCCCGACCACGATCGTCACGACGGTGGTCACGCTGTCTGTGCTCATCAGGACGTGGGGGACTAGTAGGACATTCAAACTTCGTGTGCCTCGCCTTCTTACAGTAGTTGCAGGTAACATGGCTGTCGCGTGTGTTGGGGAAATGATTTATCTTAACCCCTAGAATTAAGAAGAATATAAATTCTAAGTATGAAAAATTAGGCTAAGTAAATATGCGTCGAATAGTATTCGACGCAACGTCGAAATATAGTCGACGTTTCCCTCAGAATGAGTCGAAGTAACTCTTAGAAGAATTCGACGTAATCATAGTCGACGTGCCTCTGACTTCTAGTCGACGCATTTGATAAAGTCGACGCATCTTTGTCGACGCACCTTCCTTATTCTCCTCTCGACGTCCAGCCAGGATGAAATCGACGTTTACGTCGAATAGTAATCGACGCACGTCGATATCTATAAGTAATTCAAAAAACACGTCAGATCTCTTTCCTTCTTTCTGTAGATCTGATTTTTATGGAATGATATTATTCTTTTATAGCCGTTCTGAATCAGCCTTCTATTTGATTCTTGGCTAATTTGATTAAGATTGTTATGGATATTATTTGAAATCAGAATGAATTCCTTTCCTTCTACAGAAATATTGATTATGGAAACTCTAAATCTCTTTCTAATTCTCTGTCTGCTAATTGATTATTCTTCTTTAGCAATATCTTTTAAGCAGAGCTATAAATAAGAAGGAGGTCGACAGAGAATGACAAGAAGTGATCCACCATATACATTTGAAAAAGAGGAAGTGCTCCCAAGTGAAGAGTGAGAAAGCTGAGAAAAGAAATAGTGTGCTACAGCAAAGAAAAAGCCTTCTTCTTCTCCTTCTTCTGAAGTCATTCTGCTGCAAACTCTGAAAGCTCTCGCAAAAGAGAGAAAAGCTTACAATCTCCTTCTCACTATAGAAGAGAGATCATATTCACTATACTTGTGCTTCCAATCTTCTTGCTAGGAAGAAGATTCTTTCTTACATATATCATTTTCTGTTCTTCTACTTGTTCTACTTCTTCTTCTCATTCTATTTTCAAATTGTGTAAAAGAGTTTTTAGAATCTCTCTTCAAAAAATTCAGTTGTAGTGGTTCTAAGAGTCTCCTTACCAAAAGACTCAGTTTGGTTTTAAGAGTCTCCTTATCAAAAGACTCAGTCTGGTTCTAAGAGTCTCCTTATCAAAAGACTCAGTGCAAGTTAGTGAATTCCTACCAAGGGGGTAGAAGAGTGGACTACCTAAAGTTTGAGGAACCACTATATTTCTTTGTGTTGTGCTGTGATTTTCTTCTTGCTATTTTTCTTCTTTACTTGTGTTGACGCCAGGAAAATCCTGACCTCAAGATTCGGACCGATGCAGCCGGAGGCTACTCGCCCTGCAGCCCGACGAGATGGCTTGGCTGGAAACGACGAAGAAGCTAGAAGAGCAACAAACAGGACCCCAGATGCTGCGGCAGGGAGGTCCCACCACGTACCCAGAAGCTCCGAAGAGACTTCCCCTCCAAGACCAAAGAATGGTCGAGCAAGGTACGAGGAAGGCACCGACTTGGCTAGTACCGGGAGTAGCGACCAAGTGCGACAGATTCTAGAATGCAAGAGCAGGGTTTCGAAAGCTCAAGTCCAGGTGCCAATCCAAGTACCCCTGGGGTCCTATTTATAGGAAAACCAAGGGGTAGGGGGGTTTATAGTCCAGCCCCCAACCCGGCGACTATGGGTTACTCGGCGAGTATCCTGCCATAGTCGCCCATCTGGCGAGTATTGGGTGCTGCTCGCACACGCCGGGCTAATAGTCGTCAGGTCTTCTGTTCCATACTCGCCACCCTGGCGAGTATTGCCTGCATACTCGCCGAGGTCTTCTCTGCTCTGCCTTGATCTGCCGGGCTCTGTGTTGACCTCTTTGACTTTGACTTCTGCCTACGTGGCCTTGGGGGGGGGGGGGGTCCACCCCTGGAGAATGAGGGTTGTACACAATCCTCGCTCTTTGCGAGTAACGTAGTTGCTCGGAAAGAATCATCCAACCTTCATTCGACGAGCTTGCCTACTGGCGAGTATTGGCCTATACTCGCCATCTCGCTGGCTGACGCTCGAGCTCTATAAATAGAGGGGCAGGGGTCTCTGATGGCACGTCTTTTCTGAACTCGCTCAAGATGGTGCGCGACTATGTTGCCGAGGCTAAGGCGGCCATGGCTGGTCTTGTCGGCCTTTTTGAGGGTTCTTCGCTCCCTCCTCACCTGGATCCCGCATCTGGCGACCTTCCATCTTCCAGGAAGAGGAAGAGGCTCGCCCAGAAGAAGAAGAAGAAGGAGAAGAAGAAAGCCGCCGAGGAAGAGGTCGCTGCTCCTTTGGGCGACCAACACCAGCAGCTGCTGGACGACCTGGGGCTCTCCAATGAGGGCGACTCGCCGGCCGCTGATCTTCCTGCTCCTAACGTCGCCGAGGGGGCGAGCGTTCCTGAGATCTTGGCCCAGAATCCGTTGGAGAATCTCGCTTCTGTGCGAGGTGCGATTAATCTACTCGCTACCTTTTTTATCTGACCTCGACTCGGTCCGGGTTGCTGAACATTTCTTCTATGCTCGCAGATTCTTCCACCATCGGTGCTCAGGAGGAGCCTTTAGCCGCACCTCCTCTGAGATCTTCGCCCATGATCTCGCCTAGGGGTGGAGGTCGCTCAGGGCGAGTTCTTCACAGCTCCTCGCTGGAGAAGAGGCCGATGAGCGAGCAACGTGCTCCTTTGGCGGGCATCGTACTTCCGCCTCCACCGCCACCGCCTCTTCAGTCTGTGGGGACAGTGAGTAGCTCGCAGCTGCCCGTAGGCGGGCTTCCGCCACCGCCTCCGTTCCCTCCTTCCGAAATTCTTCAGGGCGACCAGCGCCCTTCGACTTCTACTGCGCCTTCTACTCATCAGGACGAGTCCTCGCACCGTGGCGGGACTGGGGGCTCCTCGGGCTTCTTTCCTCCAAGGGGAGGAGGACGACCAGGCGATGGTCGCGGTCGTGGGAACGCGCCTCCTAGACGGGATCAGACGGCTGGATCCCATCCTGCTCGGCGGGGCGATCATCATCATAGCACGTCTCCTCAGCGAGGCAGGGGCTCTCCTCGCCATCGCTCTCGTAGTCCTCGGCCAGGTATTAGGTCGCCATTCATGATAGTCGCCACTATCTTCACTTGGTTCCTTCAGTTGTCAAAGCTCTGATATTTTTGCCCTCTTTGCAGCTCACGCTCATACTTCCATAGGAGCCTTGATCGACGCGGTCGGGCTTCCTTCTCGCGAGTACCAGGAGAGGGCTACTCGCGCAATCCTAGAGCTGGAATCCAAGCTGGAGCGCTTAGCGATCTGCGAGCCTCATCGCCGCCTGACTGATGTCGAATCGCGGGTTGAGCGCTTGGCGAGCATTGATGCTCATCGTCGTTTGACTGAAGTGGAGTCGCGCATAGAGCGTCTGGCGAGCAGCGATGCTCATCGTCGCCTGGCTGAGTTGGAGGCGCGGGTTTCTCGACTGGAAGAGTTCGATACTCGGCTGGTCGCTACGGAATCTCGCCTTCAGTCGGTCAACGAGCTTGAGCGCAGACTTGGGAGGCTCGAACATCGCCAACAACTGCACCACGACGAGCTGGTGGGGATGCGCGTGAGCATGGGCTCGGTTGGTCGGCTGGCGAGGATCGAAGACCAGCTACGTCAGGGCGAGGACGCGATGTCTGTGGCCTCCGAGCACTTCAGGATAGCTCGCGGCTTGGGATGGGTCGGGCGACAACCTCAACAGCCAGACACTCAGCCGAACCTTCAAGCTCCTCCGTAGATGTTGCTTTTTCTTTATTTTTCTTCTTCCTAGGTCATGTCGCCTTTTGGCGAGTATCCCTGTACTGCTGAACTATTTATTAATATTTATTCGGCGAGTCTTAGAAACTCGCCTTTTATTACTTGCTTCTGCTTTACTCTTCTGCGATGGTTTTCTTGATTTTTTCTATCTTCTTTTACCTTGGCGAGTATTGTCTGCGCGTCGCCTTAGGCATGGCGAGTTTGTTGATCTTGGCGATTATAACTTGATACTCGCCACCCCCTTATTCCTGATCGCGTCGTCGTGCTCGATACGCCAAGCTACCCGACCACTATAAATAGGGGGGGTGGGTGAGTCTTAATTACGCTTTGGCGAGTTCCGAACTCTTGCGCGAGTATCCTCCGTCTCACTTTTCCCTTCTCTTCTTTGATACTCGCCTTTCTTTCCGTCCTTTCAAAAGATGACTGACGAGGCGACCATCCGGCGTGCCAATCATGCCAAGAATTTTGCGGCGACCATCTTCAAGAAGGCAGTCACGACTGAGAAAGAGTTGGAGGTCATCAGGGCGAAGTACCTCCCGCCAGGGTATGTCGCGAGGCTTCCTCGCCAGAGCGAGCGACTAAACACCGTTTTGACTAATGAGCGGGTGATCCATATTCGCCACTTCGAGGTGGGCTTGCGACTACCATTGTGGACAGAGTTCTCCCAGATACTCCGTTACTTTGGGATAGTCCCTGCCCAGATCAACCCCAATGGGGTGGCGATGATCGTGGGCTTCCTCTGCTACCTGCGCGACCAGGGAATAGCCTTCGACCTGCCGGTCTTTAGGCGAGTATTCCATTTTATGGCGACTGGCGAGGGCGTCGTCTTCCTCTGCAGCCACGTCTGTACGTTGGTCGGCACCGCCAACAAGAATCATCGCTGGGGAGAGCGAATAGTCGTCATCGCTGGCGACTTTCAAGCCGTCCCTGACAAGTCCTTCCAGCCACCGGAGAGCGTCTTCGAGGTTTCCTTCCTAAGCGAGGGTGGCGAGAAGCTGCTCGAGACTTTCAAAAGTCGCCGCCTTGATGTGGTGCACTGGAGAAGGCGAGTAGATGAACTCGCTGAGGTTTTCGCAGGCGAAGGTAATCCACCGCGCGAGTATTCGCAATACTCGCTCTTCGTCTTCATCTTGGCGACTAACTGGACTTATTACTCTTCTTGCTGCAGCAGTCCATGTCCTGCCGCGCGAGCTCCTTCCTGCGGTGGTGAAGGCGACGGCTTCCACACAAGGAGGTGCGGGGACTTTTGTTCGCGGGGAAGGGGTCTACTCGCCCATAGACTTGTCGCCAGGAGGCGATGAGCCCTTGATCATCGGCGAAGGATCTGGGCCTTCAAAGAAGCGGAAGGAGAGGGGCGAGCCCTCCGATCCCTCGAGGAAGAAGAAGGAGGTCGCTCATCGGGACCTTGGCAAGAAGGCGGACCCTTCTGAGGCCGGCGAGCCCTATACCCACCCGAATTTCAACTTGGGTGTTCGTGGTGAGGACGCCTATGGTCGCCGCCTAGTCGCCTGGTCGGAGGACGATCATGTGGTATCTCTAAGCTCCAACCTTCCCCTCTGGTCAGAGGACTGGGAGGATCAGGGCGAGGCCTTTGACGTGCTTCATGCCGTCTATGGTCGCGAGGATGCTGAGAGGCTGCGGGAGGAGCCTGCCGAGTACTTGGCACACCAGACCTCGCGATCTCTGCTGCGCTCCGCCGAGCTGGCGCACATGACGGCGAGGAGGTTGCTGGAGTACGAGGAGGTGATCCGGATCAGTACTAAGAAAATGATCGTCATGGGGCTCAAGGCTAAGGAGCATGAGGTACTCGCTTCTCTATGCTACTCGCCTTCGGGATAGTCGCCACTTTGCCGAATAACTTGCTGACTTTGTGTCTTCTCTTGCTTTCGTAGGTCGCTGAGGTGGAGATGGCGACAAAGGTGTCCCAGCTGGAGAAGGAGCTGGATGACACTCGGCTGGCCTTGGAGGCCGCCCAAGTTCGCATCGCTGAGCTGGAAACTCGGCCCGCCGAGCAACAGCCAGCGGTGGCGGGCCCCTCTAGGGTCGGCAAGCAGATCCGGATGCATGGCGATAATATGCCACGCGTTCGCCGAGAGATCGCGCAAGCTACTGGGACCGTCATCCTGAGCCAGCTGAAGGCGGACGATCTTCTGAAGCCGGCGGCGATGGAGCTGACCGTGGAGGACATTATCCCGGCGCTGCTCGCCGAGGAGTCCACCTCTCCCTTGCGGGCATCCTCGCCGCCGTCCAGTGGTGCTGCGGATGACGATTCCGAGGACGAGGATGACGATGATGATGACAATGATGTTGATGACGATGGTGGCGACGAGCCAGATGCAGATATTGATGGCGAGAATGTCGCTTAGTCGCCTGGGCACCCTTTTTTGCTCGCCCGGCGACCTTTTGTAAACACCTTGAAGATTCTTTTGTTTATAGACATCAAATATTTACATATGGAAAAGTCAAAGCTTTTGCTCGCCTGTTTTCTTGGTGATTGCTTTATTGTCTGAATGCCGCTTAAGCTCCTAGGCTCGAGGCGAGATTGTGTGCTCGCTAGGCTCTTAGGATTATGGCGAGATGGAGCATTTCTTCATTCTCGCTCCTGTATACTCGCATATCATGCTCGCTCCTGTATACTCGCCTAGGTACTCGCGCATGTATGCTCGCCTAGGTACTCGCACATGTATGCTCGCCTAGGTACTCGCGCATGTATACTCGCACTCTTCAATATCTCCCTTGGTGGAGTCGAGCTGTGGAGGCGACTTGGAGGGTTCCGAATGATACATGCTCTCAAGGCCTTGCTCTGTACCTGGTGAAGAGCCTATAAAAAATCATTTAATGATATTTAAGGGAGTTTTTTATGAGAGAAGGGATAGGGAATGGCAGTCGGGGAGGTCCGGAGGGACACATCATCCCGAGGCCTCCATCCTACTTGGATACCAGATGCCGACGAAGAATGACGTCAAGTAGGGAACGACAGTCGGGGGGGCCCAAGGGGACACACCCTCCCGAGGTCTCCATCCTACTGGGATGCCGGAATGTTTCCATTCCTTGGCCGATCGAATCGATCGCTCCCACTCTCAAGGTGGAGTATCGGCTTCCAGACTTTACCCTAGTAATCTCTACAGCCGGACGAGAAATGCAGTCGGTGGGAACCGCGGCCAACATGCAAGGGGGGAGTTGATCTCGGCCGTCATTGCAGAGGCTTGGTCTTAAGGGAACGCACATCCGAGGCACTGTCCCATCATCCGTTCTGAGTTTTTACGAGGGTCAAGTCGGAGGCTCGTCTTCCAACCTGCGGCGGTGAATGTTGATGTAGGACGACGTCAAGCACGGAGTGGCAGTCGGGGAGGTCCAAGGGGACATACCATCCCGAGGCCTCCATCCTACTTGGCTGCTGGATGTGGATCGGACCTGCTTCCTGTTGCTCGATGAGTTTAGCAGGGAGTTAAGCACACTTTAGGCATAATAACTCATATGATCTGACACAATAATTTCGAAAATGAAATGCTTTGCTGCGAGCTTTTTAGCTCTAGAGGGTACATGACGCCTTTTTTCAAGGGTCCCCTGAGCTAATGAAATCGATCATCCCTTCGCCGAATCGGAAGGTCGGCGTCCAGACTTCTTCCTGGTAATCTCTACAGTCGGACGAGAAATGCAGTCGGTGGGAACCGCGGCCAACATGCAAGGGGGGAGCTGATCTCGGCCGTCATTGCAGAGGCTTGGTCTTAAGGGAACGCACACCCGAGGCACTGTCCCATCATCCGTTCTGAGTTTTTACGAGGGTTAAGTCGGAGGCTCATTTTCCAACCTAGCGTGGAGATTGACTTCACCTGACTTCTTTATTTTGAAAACTTTGTTGATGCGAAAGAAGTTGCCTCGTCCCATGTTTCAGGGAGATGCAGATTTTATTCAAAGAAATGAATTTACAAGGATGGGATATACACATTCCCCCTTAGGGATAAAACCTTTTCAGGTCATCGCCGCTCCAGGTGCTCCCTAGCAGCTCGCCTTCCTGGTTCTACAAGCGGTATCCTCCCGTCAGGAGTGCTTCCTGGATGATGAAAGGTCCTTCCCAGTTCGGGTTGAGCTTCCCGACGGCCGCAGACCTTCCTGCTGCGTCTACCTTTTTCAGGACCAGATCACCTGCTTGGAAGTGTTTGAGGCGGACATTTTTGTCAAAATGTTTTGCCATCCGGCGCTTGATCTCCTCTTGCCTGGCCGAAGCTAAATCTCGGAGTTCTTCGATGTAGTCGAGAGATAGCTTTTGAACCTCTTCATTCTCTAGTCGCCATTCTTCGCTTCCGTCCTCCGCAGCTACCACCCTTGGGCTTCTGACTTCGAACTCTACTGGAATGAGAGCTTCCGACCCGTGAGAGAGTTTGAACGGTGTTTCCCCTGTGGCTGAGCTAGGAGTGGTTCTCAGAGCCCACAGGACCGAGGGGAGCTGGTCCGCCCAGTTACCTCTTAGGTTCTCCACCTTCTTCTTCAGTAGGTTGATGATCAGTTTGTTGGCAACCTCCACCTGGCCATTGCTCCTTGGGTGATGTACGGAGGCGAACCGAAGGTCGGTTCCTAGCTGCCTGCAAAAGTCCTCCAGTTCCAGGCTGGCGAACTGGGGACCATTGTCGGTGATGATGGCGAGAAGGATCCCGAATCTGCAGACGATCTCTCCCCAGATGAAGTTCTTCACGACTTGAGAGGTGGTCTTGGTCAGGGCTTTGGCCTCGATCCACTTGGAGAAGTAGTCGATCATGACGAGAACGAACTTTCGTTGTCCACTGGCTTGAGGGAAAGGGCCGATCAAGTCCATCCCCCAGATGGCGAATGGCCATGGGGAGATGATCGATCGGAGCTGCTGGGCCGGCTGCAACTGAAGGGGGGCGAAGAGCTGGCACTTCTGGCACTTCTTCGAGAAGATCTCAGCATCCTTCCGGATAGTAGGCCAGAAGTAACCATGCCTCAATACCCTCTGCTCCAAAGTGCGAGTCCCAGAATGACTTCCACACTCTCCCGAGTGGACCTCCTCCAACACTCGGGGTACTTGGTCTTCGGAAACACATCTGGCCAGGGGGCCCGAGATGGTCTTGCGGTACAGCTCCCCATCTTGCAGGAGGTAGTATGCCGCCTTATACCGAAATCTTCTTTTATCCCCTTCGTCTGCCGGGAGCTGGCCGCTGGCCAGGAATGCCACGAAGGGATCCATCCACGAGGGGCGTTGCTCGATCTCCATCATCTCTCCCTCTTCAATGGACGGGCGGAACAGCTCGGTGATAGTTCCTCCGGCCCTTGTCCCGTACTTGGCGAGGCGATCTGCTGTCGAGTTCTCCTCCCTTGGCACATGCTCGACGAAGAAGGATTGGAAGCCTCCCATCAGCCCTTTCACTTCTACCAGGTACTTCTGCAAGATGGTGTCGCGCACCTCAAACTCGCCTCGAATCTGCGATGCGACCACCATCGAGTCCGTGAAAGCCCGGACATCACGGATCCCCAGCTCCTTGGCAAGGCGCAAGCCTGCCACTATTGCCTCGTATTCTGGCTGGTTTTTTGTGACGGGGAAGAGGATCTCGACGGCTTGCTCGATTCTTGTTCCCTGTGGGCTGACGAGCACGATGCCCACCCCTACAGAGCTTTTGCCCGAAGCTCCATCAACAAACATCTTCCAAGGAATTGGATTAAGCCCCTCTTCTCCTGGCTCCGCTTCCACCGAGAAGTCAGCCAAGAAGTCTGCTACTGCCTGGGCCTTGATCGCTACTCGGGGAGAGAAGGAAATGTCGAACTCGCTGAGTTCTACCGACCATTTCGCCAACCTCCCTGAATGTGTAACACCCCAAGTCTGGTAGTTCCGCGAAGTAGGCGGAGTGGTAGTGCGGCACGTGAAGCAGGCTAGAATTTTCCCTGTCTGCTCTTAGCGCACGATCAGTGGCCTCATCGCGCACGACCAGTGATCGTGTGCCAGCGATCGTGCGTTAATTCAGAAGAGAATCGAGTTCTGTCTCGGACAGTGCGCACGACCATTTCCCTCTTTGCGCACGACCAGTGATCGTGCGCCAGCGATCGTGCGCTTATTCGCAAGAATTCAGAGTTCTGTCCCGGATAGTGCGCACGACCATTGCCCTCGTCGCGCACGACCACTGACCGTGCGCCTGTGATCGTGCGCCCTGTTTATTCTGTTCCGCGATTTTGAGCGGAGAAGAGGATCCGACCGATCAAATTTCTTGGAATTCGATCCAACGGCTGGGATTTGATGCTGGGGGGTCTTAGGGCTTTGGAGAGGGATTAAACCCTCATTATTTCATAGTGTTTCTCTCTCCTAGGCTAGAGGAAGAAGAAGGGGGCAAGGAAGAAGAAGAGGAGATTTCGCCATTGACGGAGCTCCGGAGCTCCGTTTCGCGAGTCGTTTCCAGATCCGGAGAGTGCAGCCCGGTGCGGTTCTTTCCCTCCGCGTAGAATCTCGGATCCATGGCGAAGAGGAACACGTCTAGGGTAACGATTCTTCCTCCCGAACTTTGGACTTGTATTTGTCCATTTATTCCTCTTTCTTTGCTTGCATGAGGTATCTCTTTCACCAAATGGGTGAAGTGTAGGATTTCCTCAAGTCCTTCGGGACTCCGGGTAGATTGTGTCCGTCCCCGGCATATTGCATGTAGAAAATCCGGTAGTCGTGCGGATTTAGGCATTTTGTGTGAAGCCTATTCGTGGCCGTGAGCCCGAATCGGTGATGCTTGATTTGCGACGTTGCATTTAGGTTAGACCTAGAATGCGTGCCGGAGAATGACTCCGTGAACTCACCTATAGTATTGCGGGAGTTAAGTGTAGGCGTCTTGTGAAGATCCCTACGAAAGCCCCATGCTTTGAGTTTTGGATGAAGGCAAACCTTCACCACGTTATTGATGCGGAGCGTATGTACCTCCCTTGTTGAGAATTCGCGAAGCCTAGATCCTTGTGAAGGGGTTAGGTGCGTAGCGTATATTTTTGTGTAGCACTTGAAAGTGCTAAACCCTTACGGGCCGAGGTGAAGCCGTACCCGCGTCGTGCGATAGATCGCGACGATTAGAGCACGGGCAAAGCTGAACCGAACCCGTTTCCATGCAGATCGGCGAGAGGTCCCTTCCTCATGAAGGCCGTGTGATCATGGGAGAGGTCGTGGAAGGTGTCATACCTAGACCGACCAAAAGCTCTTGTTTCCCACCTAAGGCGGTGACCCTTAGGGTGGAGTGTTGTGAATTTGATGTTATGTTTAGCCTCATGCGATTTGCTTAGGCGGTTGTGGGAAACCTTCGGGTGAACCCAACCAACATCATGTGCATACCTAGGTTCCCTTCTTTTTGATGCTCAACCTAGAAGATTGATTGTGCTTGAAACCTCACCTTGTGTAGTTGCACTCTCTTTAGATTAGTACTTGTGCTAGTATGGCTTACTTGCAGGGTAGAATCTCCGCCACCCCGGGAAAGGGGCGGGGTCGTTATAATTTGGTCAGCTGTGCTGACCGTTGCTTTGTTTACCACCGCTTGGTGGAATGTTCTTATGCAGGTGCAGGTGAGCCTAGCGGGAAATAGCGGGCGTTGGTCCTTTTGCTGTCCTTTTGCTGAGTTGGCCCTCGAAGGCCAGCCTTTTTCCTGTTTTCTCATGTATTGCCGGCCTGCGTGCCGATGTATGCTTTTTGGAGTTTTGTACATTGATTTGATGTAAGGCCCTAAGGCCGTAACTCTTATTTCTGGATTCATTCCTATGATAGTGGACATGTCTATTTGAATGGTTTAATTAATGCTTCCGCTTACGTTTTGTACTCTCGTTAGTTGTTACTTTTCTGGTTATCACCTTTTAACTCCTAGCTAGTGTGGTTTGTATGGCGTGGGGTCCCGGCCGGACCTGCTGTTATACTTTTTGTACTGGCAGGGTGTTACAATTTGGTATCGGACTTAAGGCGTCGATCCGTAGTTTAGCGAATTCGGGACGAATTCCTTTTAAGGGGTGGTGCGCACGGGCTGTGCATTCACCTAGAACGTCAAAAACTAATAAGAATGTCCACTTAGGAATGAAAAAACATACTTGTTTGCGGAACCTGAGCGTTCCATGTTTGATGTTTGATACGTTTAGGGTCACTAAATTGTGCCTTGCATGATTATAGGTAACTAGAAGTGCTGCGGGGCGGTCTCAACCCCGTAACACCGCTGAAAGTAGTGGGTCGGCTGAGGTGCCAGCGACCACTCCTTCAGCTGAGATGATCAGAATGGTTGCAGAAGCAGTCTTCGCGATGATCAATGCTCAACCGCAAAGGCTTGCACAGCCTGCTACGCCTACTACTGATGCGGCCCCGGTAATTGAACCTGCAGTGGAACCTGCGGTAGCACCAAGGGTTGATGCCCCTGTGCCAGTAGCTGCAGTGGAACCGGCGTTAGCACCGAGGGTGGAGCGTCAAGTTGCGCAAGTAGTTGCGGGGCGAGCGCGTGACCAACAATTAAAGCACTTCTTGAGCTTTAATCCTCCTACCTTCTCGGGATCTGAGTCCCCAACGGAGGCAGAAGACTGGTTGTCAAGAGTTAGAAGAACTCTGAGGGCGACGGCGACGGACGAAGCCATGATGGTCACCTTAGCCACTTTCCTTCTTGACGGAGAGGCTGTGCTGTGGTGGGAAGAGCAGGAACTGCACAAGTTCGGCGATAGAGACATTACTGAAATAACAATGGCTGAGTTTTCAAAGTCGTTCCTCCAGCGGTTTATCCCCTCTGCCCAACGCATTGCGTTACAAAACCAGTTCCTGAGGTTAACTCAAGGTGATCGCTCCGTTGACGATTACTTACATGAGTTTACCAGACTGAGTCGCTATGCGGGGGCATTGGTGGAGGATGAGGAGACGAAGACGATTAAATTCTATGAAGGGCTTCGGGACGAGTTGAGGCTGCTCCTTGCAGGCCCTATGACGTTTGGCTTCCAAGTGATGGTGCAAACCGCCAGATCTTTGGAGTTGGACATGAAGAGGGTACAAGCAAAGAGTGTTGTAAAGAAACCCGAGTTTCATGCGCCGGCCTCTCAGTCCAAGCCGGACTTCAGAAGGAACAAGCGGAAGTTCAAGCAGGCGGAACCAGCTTCTTCGAACGTTTCGGGAGCCACGACCGCGCGGACTCCTATTACGTGTTTCACCTGCGGGAAGGTGGGACACAAAGCTGCGGTGTGTCGAAGTGGTCCCCCAAAGGCGGCAAATCGAGCGGTGGATTATGCTCGGGCTGCGGAAAAGGGCAAAGCGGCAGAGTCTTCGGCCTCCCAACTCATTCCGACTCAGCCGAGAGTCTATTCGCTTGGCCAACAAGAAGCCATACGACAAACCGATGTCGTCACAGGTACGAATTAGAAGTTAGCTTTTACAGCTATGTATATGATTCTTTCGGTTGTACGACTGTATGTGTTATTTGGTACAATTAGGTTTCGTCCTAATTTTCAACTATCCGGCGAGAGCTCTATTCGATACCGGTGCATCGCACTCTTTTCTGTCCGAGGACTTCGTGGTGCGAATCGGAGTGCCGTCTACCTTTGTAGAGGATAGACTGGAAGTAGTGCTACCCAATGGATCTCGAATGAGTGCGGATAGAAAGAGCCGTGTGAAGGTGCAGATCGGAAGTCAAGATTTCGACTTGGAAGCGTCGTTACTACCGTTAGCTGAATTCGATGTGATCTTCGGCATGGACTGGCTCTCGGAGCAGCGAGCATGCATAGATTGCAACGCAAAGGAGATCACTCTGGGAACGAACACCGACGATGAAACCACCTTCGCCGGTATGCGAGGGGCGAGCAAGACGCTGATGTCTGCTCTCCAAGTGGTTAAGGCGGTGAGAAAAGGCGCCGAGTTGTTCTTCACCTTGTTGGAGGCTTCGGAGCCAAAGCCCAGGTTGTGTGATGTCCCAGTTGTAGCGGAATACGCCGACGTGTTTCCTAACGAACTCCCTGGGGCTCCGCCTCATCGGGAGATTGATTTCTGTATCGAGTTGGTGCCAGGTGCCAAACCTGTGGCCCGCTCACCATACCGAATAGCGCCAAAGGAATTGGCAGAGTTGAAGGTCCAATTGCAAGAGCTGCTAGAGCAAGGCTACGTACGTCCAAGTTCTTCGCCTTGGAGTGCACCGGTCCTCTTTGTGAAAAAGAAGGATGGGAGCTTGCGTCTATGTATCGATTATAGAGAGCTAAACAAGTTGACCGAGAAAAACCGATATCCGATTCCTAGAATCGATGATCTATTCGACCAACTGATGGGGTCGACGGTTTACTCCAAGCTAGACCTAAGGTCCGGCTACTATCAACTGCGACTAAGGGAATGCGACATCCCAAAGACAGCGTTCAGTACCCGCTTTGGGCACTTTGAGTTCACGGTAATGCCGTTCGGTCTATCCAACGCACCGTCGGTATTCATGGACTTGATGAATAGGACATTCCGAGAGTATTTAGATCAATTTGTGATCGTCTTCATCGACGACATTTTGGTATACTCTCAGTCGGAAGAGGAGCATGTAGGGCATCTGCACGCAGTCCTGAGCACCTTGAGGAGGAGTCAGCTATATGCCAAGTTCTCCAAGTGCGAGTTTTGGCTACCGTCAGTGGCATTCCTTGGTCATGTTGTTAGTGGAGAAGGAATTGCAGTTGATCCGTCGAAGATAGAAGCGATCCAAGCGTGGCCTTTGTTGAAAAACGTAGCGGAAGTCCGAAGTTTCTTAGGACTTGCCGGCTATTATAGGCGCTTTGTGGAAAACTTCTCGAGGATCGCACTTCCTCTCACAAAACTGACTAGGAAGGATCATAAGTTCGTTTGGTCGCCCGAGTGCGCACGAGCTTTTGAAGAGCTAAAGAGCCGTCTGACCACGACGCCCATTCTATGCTCGCCACAAGGTACGGAAGGCTACGAAATATATAGCGACGCCTCAGGAAGTGGTTTGGGTTGTGTCCTAGTGCAGTTCGGGAAGGTAATTGCCTACGGCTCCCGGCAACTGAAGGTTCACGAGAGGAATTACCCGGTCCATGATTTGGAGCTAGCGGCCGTGGTTTTTGCCCTCAAACTTTGGAGACACTATCTATATGGCGTGAAGATCGATATCTTTACCGACCATAAGAGCCTCAAGTACTTACTAGACCAAAGGGAGTTGAACATGCGCCAAAGGAGGTGGATGGAGTTCCTTGGGGACTACACCTTCGATATCAAGTATACTCCCGGTAAAGGAAACGTAGTTGCAGACGCGTTGAGTCGTCGGGCTCCCGCACAAGCAAATTGGATTTTGATGCACGATGAGCGTCTAATCCGTGAGCTAGAAGAAATGGAGATCTTATGCATTGATAGGAGAACGTCTACTTCAGCATGCTTGAACTGGACGGAAGTTCACTACGACCTTGCCGACCGAGTTCGACAAGCATTGGAGTTGGACGAGAGCTTGAAACGATACAAAGCGGAAACCGTTGAAGGGTTAAACGCTGATTTCTCCTTCGAAGACGACCTTATGTGGAAGCAGGAAAGGTTATGCATCCCAAACGTTGGTACTCTACGGGCGGAATTGATGTACGAGGCTCATCATACCAAGTACTCGATCCACCCGGGGAGCACTAAAATGTTTATGGATATGAAGAAACTGTTCTGGTGGCCGGGCATGAAGAAAGACATTGCCCTTTACGTAGCCAAGTGTCATACTTGCGCGTTGGTGAAAGCGGAATGTCAACGTCCCGGTGGGTTTCTGAAGTCCTTGCCGATTCCGGAATGGAAGTTTGATGATATTTCGATGGATTTCGTGCACGGATTGCCGAGATCGCAACATGGAAACGACGCCATATGGGTGATCGTGGACCGTTTGACAAAGGTATCACACTTCATTCCGAACCGGAAGGATGATTCCGTAGAGAAGCTAGCAAAGCTCTATGTGGATAGTATCGTGAGACTGCACGGTGTCCCTCGTAGCATCGTCAGCGATCGTGACGGGCGTTTCACATCGAAAGATTGGAGGCTTATCCATGAACTGTTGGGCACAAAATTGAAGTTCAGCACGGCCTTCCACCCGCAAACGGATGGACAGACCGAGAGAACCAACAGGACTATGGAGGATATGCTCCGAATGTGCGCTCTAGACTTTGGAAAGAGGTGGGAGGATCACCTCTATATGATCGAATTCGCCTACAATAATAGCTACCAAGCCAGCATAAAGATGGCTCCTTTCGAGGCCCTCTATGGTAAGAAGTGTCGTACGCCGTTGTCTTGGGCGGAAACGGGCGATACTAAGCTATTGAAGCGAAAGGATGTTGAAGAAGCAACTTCGACGATCCGGGCTTTACGCGAAAGGCTATTGGTTGCCCAGGATAGGCAAGCAAAGTATTTCAACGCCAAGCATAGGAACTTAGAGTTTGCCGTCGGTGACCGGGTTTACTTGAAGATCAAACCGTTCAAAGGGGTATCAAGGATTCGACGCTTGAAAAAGCTCAGTCCGAGGTACTTAGGACCGTTCGAGATCGTGGAGCGTGTTGGTGATGCGGCTTATCGGCTTGCACTATCTGCAGAGCTGAGCGGTCTGCACGACGTGTTCCACATTTCAGTGTTGAGGAAGGCAGTGCAAGAGCCTACTCATATCGTTGCGGTCGGCAAAGTTCCGGTCGATAGTGGGTTGTCGACGAAAGTCAAGCCTTTACGCATCGAAGATACCGAAGTAAAGCAGCTGCGGAACAAGTCCATTCGGATGGTAAAAGTCCGGTGGGATAACTGCGGCCGAGAGGAGCTCTCTTGGGAGAGAGAGCAAACGATGCTTGCGGAGTATCCCGAGCTATTTCCCTCAGGTAAAGTATAACTGTAATTTATGCTATTACTGTTTCCTGGATTTCGGGACGAAATTCTTTTAAGGAGGGTGGAGTTGTAACACCCCAAGTCTGGTAGTTCCGCGAAGTAGGCGGAGTGGTAGTGCGGCACGTGAAGCAGGCTAGAATTTTCCCTGTCTGCTCTTAGCGCACGATCAGTGGCCTCATCGCGCACAACCAGTGATCGTGTGCCAGCGATCGTGCGTTAATTCAGAAGAGAATCGAGTTCTGTCTCGGACAGTGCGCACGACCATTTCCCTCTTTGCGCACGACCAGTGATCGTGCGCCAGCGATCGTGCGCTTATTCGCAAGAATTCAGAGTTCTGTCCCGGATAGTGCGCACGACCATTGCCCTCGTCGCGCACGACCACTGACCGTGCGCCTGTGATCGTGCGCCCTGTTTATTCTGTTCCGCGATTTTGAGCGGAGAAGAGGATCCGACCGATCAAATTTCTTGGAATTCGATCCAACGGCTGGGATTTGATGCTGGGGGGTCTTAGGGCTTTGGAGAGGGATTAAACCCTCATTATTTCATAGTGTTTCTCTCTCCTAGGCTAGAGGAAGAAGAAGGGGGCAAGGAAGAAGAAGAGGAGATTTCGCCATTGACGGAGCTCCGGAGCTCCGTTTCGCGAGCCGTTTCCAGATCCGGAGAGTGCAGCCCGGTGCGGTTCTTTCCCTCCGCGTAGAATCTCGGATCCATGGCGAAGAGGAACACGTCTAGGGTAACGATTCTTCCTCCCGAACTTTGGACTTGTATTTGTCCATTTATTCCTCTTTCTTTGCTTGCATGAGGTATCTCTTTCACCAAATGGGTGAAGTGTAGGATTTCCTCAAGTCCTTCGGGACTCCGGGTAGATTGTGTCCGTCCCCGGCATATTGCATGTAGAAAATCCGGTAGTCGTGCGGATTTAGGCATTTTGTGTGAAGCCTATTCGTGGCCGTGAGCCCGAATCGGTGATGCTTGATTTGCGACGTTGCATTTAGGTTAGACCTAGAATGCGTGCCGGAGAATGACTCCGTGAACTCACCTATAGTATTGCGGGAGTTAAGTGTAGGCGTCTTGTGAAGATCCCTACGAAAGCCCCATGCTTTGAGTTTTGGATGAAGGCAAACCTTCACCACGTTATTGATGCGGAGCGTATGTACCTCCCTTGTTGAGAATTCGCGAAGCCTAGATCCTTGTGAAGGGGTTAGGTGCGTAGCGTATATTTTTGTGTAGCACTTGAAAGTGCTAAACCCTTACGGGCCGAGGTGAAGCCGTACCCGCGTCGTGCGATAGATCGCGACGATTAGAGCACGGGCAAAGCTGAACCGAACCCGTTTCCATGCAGATCGGCGAGAGGTCCCTTCCTCATGAAGGCCGTGTGATCATGGGAGAGGTCGTGGAAGGTGTCATACCTAGACCGACCAAAAGCTCTTGTTTCCCACCTAAGGTGGTGACCCTTAGGGTGGAGTGTTGTGAATTTGATGTTATGTTTAGCCTCATGCGATTTGCTTAGGCGGTTGTGGGAAACCTTCGGGTGAACCCAACCAACATCATGTGCATACCTAGGTTCCCTTCTTTTTGATGCTCAACCTAGAAGATTGATTGTGCTTGAAACCTCACCTTGTGTAGTTGCACTCTCTTTAGATTAGTACTTGTGCTAGTATGGCTTACTTGCAGGGTAGAATCTCCGCCACCCCGGGAAAGGGGCGGGGTCGTTATAATTTGGTCAGCTGTGCTGACCGTTGCTTTGTTTACCACCGCTTGGTGGAATGTTCTTATGCAGGTGCAGGTGAGCCTAGCGGGAAATAGCGGGCGTTGGTCCTTTTGCTGTCCTTTTGCTGAGTTGGCCCTCGAAGGCCAGCCTTTTTCCTGTTTTCTCATGTATTGCCGGCCTGCGTGCCGATGTATGCTTTTTGGAGTTTTGTACATTGATTTGATGTAAGGCCCTAAGGCCGTAACTCTTATTTCTGGATTCATTCCTATGATAGTGGACATGTCTATTTGAATGGTTTAATTAATGCTTCCGCTTACGTTTTGTACTCTCGTTAGTTGTTACTTTTCTGGTTATCACCTTTTAACTCCTAGCTAGTGTGGTTTGTATGGCGTGGGGTCCCGGCCGGACCTGCTGTTATACTTTTTGTACTGGCAGGGTGTTACAGAATGCTCCACTCCCTCCAGGACATTGCGGAGAGGATGATCAGTTACCACTCGGATGGAGTGAGCCTGAAAATAAGGTCGGAGCTTCCGTGCCGACACCACCAAGGCGAAGGCAAGCTTTTCCAGGATTGGATACTTCAGCTCCGCCTTCTTCAGCACCCGACTGACATAGTAGATAGGTAGCTGCCTCTTCCCTTCTTCACGGACCAAGATGGAGCTAACTTCCTCCGCTCCTACTCCGAGGTAGATGAGCAGGTCTTCGCCTTCCTTCGGGCTCTGAAGGAGAGGTGTCTGAGTCAACTGCTCCTTCAGCCTTCCGAATGCTATCTCACATTCTTCGGTCCACTTGAAGCTTTCTGTTTTGCGGAGCGTTTTGAAGAATGGAGAGCACTTCTCTCCGGCCTTTGAGAGGAAGCGGCTAAGACCCGCCAGCCTGCCTGTCAACCTTTGGACTTCCTTCATCATTTTTGGGGATGGCATCTCCAGGATCGCCTTAACCTTGTCGGGGTTAGGCTCTACTCCCCTCAGAGTAAAGAGATGTCCCAGGAACTTCCCCCTGCCCGCTCCGAAGACGCACTTCGTCGGATTGAGCCTCATCTTGAATCTTCTTAGCGTCGCGAAGGTCTCTACCAGATCGGCTATGTGTTCCTGGACACTCTTGCTTTTGATCAAGAGGTCGTCCACATACACTTCCAGGTTCCTCCCCTTTTGCTCCTTAAAAATATGGTCCATCATCCGTTGATAGGTGGCTCCCGCATTCTTCAAACCGAAGGGCATCATTTTGTAGCTGTAGCAGCCATCGTCGGTGATGAAGGAGACATCGCGGCAATCGGGGGGATGCATCCGGATCTGGTGATATCCTGAAAACGCATCAAGGAAACTCATCACAGAAAAACCGACGGTCGAATCAACCAGCTCGTCGATTCGAGGCAAGGGATAACAATCCTTCGGGCAGCTTTTATTCATTAAGCAAAAATCCACACACATTCTCCAGCTTCCCCCCGCCTTTGTCACCATTACAACATTGGAGACCCAGCCTGGGTACTGGATCTCTGACACAAAACCTGCATCAAGCAGCTTTTTAACCTCCTCCCTAATTGGCTTGGCGAGGTTGGTGGCGGTTCTCCTTTTCTTCTGGCGGACGGGCTGGACAGTGGGATCTAGGTTGAGGCGATGACACGCAACCTCAGGGTCGACTCCTGGCATCTCGGCTGCGCTCCAAGCAAAGATGTCGACGTTCTTCTGCAGACACGCCGCCATCTCGATCTTCTCTTCGGTCTTCAGCGACCCGCCAATCTTCAGCAGCCCCGGCACTCCCGCTGCAGAGAATACCTCAATCTCCTCGACCTCTTCAGCCACTTCCAGCCTGGCCGGGCTCTCCAGCACTCTTCCGAACTCTTCCACGTCAGCCATCCAGCTGATGGTACTGACGGCGCTAAGATAGCACTCCCTAGCGGCTCTTGGATCGCTCCTGATCCTCACCTGGACGTCTCCCTTACAGTACTTCAAGCACTGATGGTAGGAGGATGGGACGGCTTTGAAGGCGTTGAGAAGCGGCCTCCCAAAGATGGCCCTGTAACAGCTCGGGGCATCGACGATGATGAATCGACAGCTGATGGAGGTGCCACCGAGCGTTACAAGGAGGTCAGCTCCTCCTTCCACTTCCTTCTTCTCTCCGGAGAAGCCGAAGAGGGGACCATCAGGTGCCCGAACCCTGGCAGCTTCGACTCCCAGTCCGTCAAACATCCCCTTGAAGATGACGTTTACAGAGCTACCGTTGTCGATCAGAATCCGATCAACGGTGAAGTCCTCCACCGCGGCTTGAATCACGAGGGCATCATGGAAGGGATTCGCGTTCCCTAGCATGTCCTCCTCGGAAAAGGTAATCTCCTCCATCGGGGGCGGTGTTTGTGAGGTCGAGGCGACACTCCTGCGGTAGATCTGATGGAGGCTTCCCTTGCGGGAAGCTTCCAGCCCTGCTCCCCCGTGGATTACTCCAACTCGGCCTCCCTGGCCCAGGTCTCCCCGACCTCCCTGGTCGACCCGATCCTCGTTCCTCCTGCGAACGACTGCGGCCTGTCCCGCCTGTGGCTCGGCAGGGGCCTCCATCCTCCTCTGCTCTCCTCCAGCCTCTCCTGCTGCCAGCCTCCTCCGGGCTTCCCAAAAGTCTGGGCAGGCAGCCATGGCATGTCCTCCCACCTGGTGGAAGTCGCAGTAGAGAGGAACCTCTTCTGCTTGACGCCTCCTAAGCTTCGGCTTCTTCCTTCCTTGACGGCGGCCTCGCCCGGCTACCGCCATTGCTTCATCTCTCCTCCTCTCTTGACGCCTCTCCGGTTGGCGAAAGGGCCTTCTTTCTGGGGATCTCCCCCTTTGGTCTTGACGCTGGTGCCGTCCAGCCGGCCTCCAAGGTGGCCGGTTGACGGGGACCTGGTAGCGTCTTCCCTCCTCCTGACGCTCAGGGGACTCGACGGGCCTTCTCTCCACGATCCTCCCGGTTTCCTTCCTCCTGAGCTCCTCCTTCTTTTTCTCTTCTTGCCGCTCCGGCCACTTCCTTTCCTCCCTTCGGGGCTCCTCTCTCTTCCTTTTCTCAGGGATCCCATCCCTCTCTCCACGGTCGCCTCTGGTCACCCGTGCCAACCTTGCCAAGAAGTCAGGGTTGGAGGCCTCTCCCCGGACAAACTTATTGGCCCTCTGAATGAGGTTGTCGTAGGAGTAGGGTGGGTTCTCACTGAGCTCCAACTTGAAGAGGCCTTGACTGATGCCGAATGTCAGGGCCAGCAACAGGATGTTGCTATCCACCTCCTGGATTTGCAGAACCTCCTCCTGGAAGCGCTCGATGTAAGGTCTCAGTGCCTCATCTGGCCCTTGCACGAGGTAGAACAGGGTCGTTGCCTCCTTCTTCAGCTTCCTGGCCGTGTCGAACCGGGTCGTCAGCCCACGACACAGGTCTTCGAAGCAGTAGATTGAGCCTGCGGGCAACTGGTGGAACCAGTCTCAGGCCTTTGCTCGGAAGGTAATGGCAAACAACCTGCACTTGAAGGCGTCCGACATGGTTCGGATAGAGACTATATCCTCGAACCATTGGATGTGCCTGACGGGGTCCTCCTTTCCCGAATAGTAATTCAAGGCTGGGTCCCTGAATCCTTCTGGCACGGGCGCGGCGAGAATCTCCTCGCAGAAGGGGCTCCTCCCTCCTGCCCGGCGACGATCCTCCACTTGGCGAGTATCACCACCATACTCGCCATATGGGCGAGTATCCGGGTATCTCCCCTGCTCGCACGGCTCGCGGAAGCGAATACCTTGCGAGGTTGGCTGGTAGAATTGCGACCTCCTTGGTCGCTCGGTTTCATCTTCCATGTGCTCCTTTCCTGCTCGCCGAGGGGGACTCCCTCCCTCGGACGGAACTGGGCGATGCGGCGAGGTCGCAGTGACCTCGGCGCGCGGCTGAAGCGCTGCTCGCATGGCTCCCTCCATGCGCTGTGCGAAGGCTTCGAAAACCTCCAGCGTCACGAACCTGCCAGTTCCCGTCGAGTTGCCGACCTCCTCCTCATGGTCGCCACCTACGACCATCTCGCCTTCTTGCCGAACTTTCTTCCAACGACTACGGTCCACGCTCACCGCACCAAAGTGTTGACGCCAGGAAAATCCTGACCTCAAGATTCGGACCGATGCAGCCGGAGGCTACTCGCCCTACAGCCCGACGAGATGGCTTGGCTGGCAACGACGAAGAAGCTAGAAGAGCAACAAACAGGACCCCAGGTGCTGCGGTAGGGAGGTCCCACCACGTACCCAGAAGCTCCGAAGAGACTTCCCCTCCAAGACCAAAGAATGGCCGAGCAAGGTACGAGGAAGGCACCGACTTGGCTAGTACCGGGAGTAGCGACCAAGTGCGACAGATTCTAGAATGCAAGAGCAGGGTTTCGAAAGCTCAAGTCCAGGTGCCAATCCAAGTACCCCTGGGGTCCTATTTATAGGAAAACCAAGGGGTAGGGGGGTTTTATAGTCCAGCCCCCAACCCGGCGACTATGGGTTACTCGGCGAGTATCCTGCCATAGTCGCCCATCTGGCGAGTATTGGGTGCTGCTCGCACACGCCGGGCTAATAGTCGCCAGGTCTTCTGTTCCATACTCGCCACCCTGGCGAGTATTGCCTGCATACTCGCCGAGGTCTTCTCTGCTCTGCCTTGATCTGCCGGGCTCTGTGTTGACCTCTTTGACTTTGACTTCTGCCTACGTGGCCTTGGGGGGGGGGGGGGGTCCACCCCCGGAGAATGAGGGTTGTACAACTTGCTTAATTCTTGTTGGTGTGTAGGAAGCCTAAATTTGTGATTATCACACATATATATATATATAATGGCACAAAGTATTTTTAAATCTCTATTCACCCCCCCCCCTCCCCTAGAGAATTCTAGTGAGGTTAACTGTGCACTTTCAATTGGTATCAAAGCGAGGTTGATCTAAAAAGGTTAACTGCTTGATCAAAAAGATCCTACCTCTTTTTATATATACAGATTTATAAAAATTATTTTTCACATGGCACAAATCAAAGATTATGCTTCCACCAGACCACCAATGTGCAATCTTGAAAAGTTTGCAATTTGGAAAACAAGAATTAGGATTTATATGAATTCTATTGATGAATAATTATTTAATGTTATCTTAACAGGTCCTCCCAAGCCTTATAAAAGAGACTGAAGTGGTGAAGTGACTCAAACACTTGTCCCAAAGGCTGAGTGGACAGTTGAAGAGAAGAAGGCAGGAACATGTGATGCAAAAGCTGTGAACATTCTTGTCTCAACCCTCTCAGATGAAATCTTTCAAAAGGTTGTTGACTGTGAATCAGCCAAAGAAATCTGGGAGGCTCTTACAAAGATGGTAGAAGGAAGTGCTGATGAAAGGAAAGATAGAAAGACTCTACTGATCTCCCAATATGAGAACTTTCAAAAGAAGCATGAAGAAAGCATATCTGAAATGTATGACAGATTCAGTCTGGTCATCAATCAATTAAGGAGCCTGGATAGAGAGATCTCTCTCACAGAGATCAATGTCAAACTGTTAATGAGTCTCCCAAGTTCATGGGACTCAAGAATATGGGCAATAAGAGATACAAGAGGACAAAAGGAGATCTCAACAGATGCCCTCTTAGGAAAACTCAAATCCTATGAGCAACTGCTGAAAACCAGAGAAGAGAAGGAAAGGAGAGGAAGCACTCCAACCTCCTCAAAAGATAGAAACATTGCTTTGAAAGCAACAGAAGAAGAGACCCCTGTCACTGAAGAAGAATTGTTCAGCCTCCTGGCCAGAAGATTCAAGAAATGGGTCAGGACAGATGGGTCTAGAAGGAGAGAATCAAAACCAAGGTATGATAAAACTCCTACTAAAAAAATCATTTGCTACTCCTGCAGGAAAACTGGACACATTGCACCAGAATGTCCAGAAAATACTGAGAAGAAGAAAGATCTGAAAAAGAAAGATCTCAAGAAAAAGGGAAAGAAGAAAGAAAGAGGCTTCATTGCAGAAGCTTAGAGTGAAACAGATTCTGAGGACAGCACCTCATCCAAAAGTAACAATGAAGAGTCTAAGCAAGAAGACCTATGTTTAATGGCTGTTGAAAGCTCAAAGGAAGAACATGGTGTTAAATCATGGAGTGAGACAGAATCAGAAGGAAGCATCTCTTTTGAAGATGATAAAGAAAATAGTCTTATTCTCATAGAGGAATCTGAGGATAAGGATGAGGTAAGTATCTTTGATGACATAGATTTTCTGTGTGATGATTTCAAAAATGATTTTAAAGGATTATGTTTAGATCAACTAAGAGCTAAACAAGAAATTAAGAATCTAAAAGAATAAATTAATGTCATTAAAAACCAGAGAAATATAGAGGATACTTGTTCTAAAAATCATGAGTTAAGGGTTAACATCAGAGAAAAAGAAATAGAGAGGGCTAAAATAGAAAACCAGCTTCTTAAGAATAAGGTATCCCAAGCAAAAGCTTTTGAAGAATCAATAAAAATGAGAAGCCAAACACTTAAAGAAACCACAGAAAAACAAACAAGAAGACATAAAAATCTTGGGCTAGGAGCTGATCCCTCAGCTAGTCTTAATCCATCCAACAAACATGCTTGGATGAGCCCTGTTAAATTCACTAAACCCACTAACTCAATAAACCAAGAAGAAGACTCACAAAATAAGGGAGAAGACTTCAAGGAAATAAACCAATTTGATGAAACATCATACTATTCAGCTGATGACTCTCAAACTTCTTCTGAGAAGGCAACTAGGCCAAGAGAAACAACTCATAAAGAAATAAAATCAGAAAAAGGGAAAAATAAAATTTGTGAAAACACAATTGCATCGACGTCATATCGATGCATAAATGATAGTGCGTCGAATTCTACTCGACGCAATCTCTCAGATGCTTCGACCTCAATTCGACGCTTGAATAAAAGTACGTCGACTTCAAATCGACGCAACTTCTTCCATGCATCGATTCCAGATCAACGCAATCTGGAGAAAGCACCGAGTATAAATCGACGCAACTATCAACATACGTCGAATAGATATCGACGCATACAAACTCAGAGCAACATAAAGACAGAACACTTCCATCCTCCAAAAACCTTCCATCTTAACCCCCATTCATGACCCATTCATCCTGATCATAATTTCTATCCTAGTCAAAACTTTTATCCTAATCAAAATTTTTATCCTAATCAAAAGGTTTATCCTAATCAACACCACTATCTCTCTCTAAACTCAAAATCCCATAATCTAAAGATAGTCAGATGTTATATATATAATAAAACTGGTCACATTGCCAAATAATGTTGGTACAATTAATCTAATTATAAAAATTAGTCCAAGACTGTCTTAGAAAACATTAGGAGCAGGAAGAAATAATTTCACAAGGGAAAACCCAAAATTTTTCAGGAAAATAAAAGTCACGTCGATTTTAAAATCAACGCACCGTCGATAACTATCAATAACAACTTAAATCGACGCATGCGTCGACTCCAATCGACGTATACGTCGATATGAAACCCTAACATCTTACCTCAGACTGTATCGACGCTTACGTCGAATTCCACTCGACGTAACGTCGACTTCATGAAAAAGAGCGGCAATACTAAAATATTTTCGGTCACATCCACTGTAGTACCGAATATGCCTCGAATTGTGTCTCATTTCGACGTTTCACCTGACTCAAATAGACTCTTCAGTTAGAAATCCTCTCGTACTTTGCATCTTTCATCCCTCTTACCTCTCAGTCCAGCCATTTCTCCCTCTTTCTCACTGACCTACAATGGCTCCCAAGATAAACTCTGGGTTCGACATTGACCTCAAATCCTTCCAAGCCGCCGCAGAAAATTATAAGAGCATCATAGCTCTCTTCACTGAAGCTGGTCTGGATAAGCTCATCTCCACAAGATGCAAGCTCCTGGAGACAGAACTCACAGAGCTGATGACTCATGTTCAGATATCTGAACAAGGAGAAATCACAGGAACAATCCATGAGACACCTGTCTCAATTTCTGCAGAACACATTAGGACCACCATTGATCTACCATCAGGTACAGTCCAATATTATCTTTGTTCAAATAGGGAAAGCAAATCATTTTCTAAAGAATAACTAAAATAATTCCCCTATCAGGTGATGAACCTGTGGAACTTACCCCTGATGAAATAAAGAATTGTTAATCACCATGAAGTTCTCCAAAGATAGATCAATCCACCTGAAGAAAATAGACTTCTCTGATGAGTATAGACTGTTGGCAGACATAGTAGGGAAAATATTACTATGTAAGATCTCTGCCCATGATGCAGTGCACAAGCAGCAACTGAACATCATGGGGGCCCTTGTGCCGAAGAAGAAGGTACTGGGCAAGCTGCCTGCTCAAAATGATAGGCTATAAATATTCTCACAAAGAGAATGCCTACATGAGAATTATGAGCCAAGTTCTCTTCCACTCCTTCCCTGACCTATGCAAGTCAAAAGGAATTCCCATCCCCCCAGGCAAAAGGATGTCCATTGCTCTCTTCTCAAAATGGACCAGGCAAATTCCCAAGCCTGGTGCCATTTCTGAAAGGACTCCATCTCCTCTCAACTCTCTTGTTCATCCATCATCACCTCCTCCTCCTCCTCCTCATACAGACATCTCTTCTGTACCACTATCATCCACACCTTCACAAATACCACCTCAATCACCTTCTTCACATACAACACCTCCTCCTCCTCCAACACAACATGAACCATCTCCATCCACTGACAACCTCATCACCCAATGTATCCAATCAGCAGCCCAAAGATTTCAGGACATGCTGGATGGACACTGCTCTCAAATTCACTCCTCCATCATACACATGCAGACCCAAATAGATGGGGTCAATGCCTCTGTGCAAAGCCTGAAATCCTCTATCTCTTCATCTAGGGTCACCAAGTCTTTCTTAACCTCCTTGGCTAAGAAGGTCAAGAAGGGGGAGAAGTTAGATGAAGAGCAGCTCTCCAGTCACAAAACTCCCTCTCACAAAACCCCTCATTCAGATGTATTGATTATCGCAAGAGAAGCTGCACAACAAATATTGCAAGGGGAGGCAAGTAGAGCGGAGAATGAAGCTGAAAAGGGAGCTGAAGCTCAGGGGGAGACAAATGTTGTTATACCTGAAACTGGAAATGAAAAGGAAACTGAAGAAGAAGTAGAAGGCTCAAAAGAAGTTCCATCCCAGGGGGAGAAAATTGTTGAGACTCATGGGGAGCTGAGGGAATCACCTGCTACTGAGAAGGAGCAACCCACAAAAGTATTCACTAGGAAAAGAAAAACTCATCCTACCCCTGAACAATGATGATATACTCTGTTTGAACAATTGTTTATGCTTAAATGCTGATTAGTCAAACTGAACATGAAACTTGTTTATATAATTTCTTATTCTATCTTCTTCTGATTATTTAACATATTTCTTCTCTATATAAATGTCTTGCTGAGTTGATTAAATACTGATACAATTTCTCTCTAAATAGGGTTAAGACAAATAGGGGGAGATTGTTGGGGAAATGATTTATCTTAACCCCTAGAATTAAGAAGAATATAAATTCTAAGTATGAAAAATTAGGCTAAGTAAATATGCGTCGAATAGTATTCGACGCAACGTCGAAATATAGTCGACGTTTCCCTCAGAAAGAGTCGAAGTAACTCTTAGAAGAATTCGACGTAATCATAGTCGACGTACCTCTGACTTCTAGTCGACGCACCTTTGTCGACGCACCTTCCTTATTCTCCTCTCGACGTCCAGCCAGGATGAAATCGACGTTTACGTCGAATAGTAATCGACGCACATCGATATCTATAAGTAATTCAAAAAACACGCCAGATCTCTTTCCTTCTTTCTGTAGATCTGATTTTTATGGAATGATATTATTCTTTTATAGCCGTTCTGAATCAGCCTTTCCTTCTATTTGATTCTTGGCTAATTGATTAAGATTGTTATGGATATTATTTGAAATCAGAATGAATTCCTTTCCTTCTACAGAAATATTGATTATGGAAACTCTAAATCTCTTTCTAATTCTCTGTCTGCTAATTGATTATTCTTCTTTAGCAATATCTTTTAAGCAGAGCTATAAATAAGGAGGTCAACAGAGAATGACAAGAAGTGATCCACCATATACATTTGAAAAAGAGGAAGTGCTCCCAAGTGAAGAGTGAGAAAGCTGAGAAAAGAGATAGTGTGCTACAGCAAAGAAAAAGCCTTCTTCTTCTCCTTCTTCTGAAGTCATTCTGCTGCAAACTCTGAAAGCTCTCACAAAAGAGAGAAAAGCTTACAATCTCCTTCTCACTATAGAAGAGAGATCATATTCACTATACTTGTGCTTCCAATCTTCTTGCTAGGAAGAAGATTTTTTCTTACATATATCATTTTCTGTTCTTCTACTTGTTCTACTTCTTCTTCTCATTCTATTTTCAAATTGTGTAAAAGAATTTTTAGAATCTCTCTTCAAAAAATTCAGTTGTAGTGGTTCTAAGAGTCTCCTTACCAAAAGACTCAGTTTGGTTCTAAGAGTCTCCTTATCAAAAGACTCAGTCTGGTTCTAAGAGTCTCCTTATCAAAAGACTCAGTGCAAGTTAGTGAATTCCTACCAAGGGGGTAGGAGAGTGGACTACCCAAAGTTTGGGGAACCACTATATTTCTTTGTGTTGTGCTGTGATTTTCTTCTTGCTATTTTTCTTCTTTACTTACTTAATTCTTGTTGGTGTGTGGGAAGCCTAAATTTCTGATTATCACACATATATATATAATAGCACAAAGTATTTTTAAATCTCTATTCACCCCCCCCCCCTCTCTAGATAATTCTAGTGAGGTTAACTGTGCACTTTCAGCGTGGTCGGATGGCGAGAGCAGTGTCGATCCCAGAAGCAGGTGGGAGAACCACGGAAGGACTGAGACGGGTCTCTTCATCGAGCAGAGTAATCAGGGCATCATCCAGGCTAGGAAGAGGAACCCGATGGAGGAGCTGGGCTGCAAGAGGAGCAAACTCGGGACGCAGAGCAGCGAGAAACTGATGGAGATGACCCTCAGAGAGATGGATCTGAAATTCTAAGGACCGAGGACAGTCGCATTGGAGGGGGACCATGGAGTCCAAGTCATGCCAGAGGGTGCTCATCATGGTGAAAAATCCTGAATGGATCGGCCTTCCTATCGAGCAGACTGAGAGTCACAGATGAGCCGATGACGTCGAACTCCACCGCAGGGGACAAACCAGTCCCGAAGATATTCCCACATGGCGCGGGTTGAGGGCAGACGACCGATGGAGGTGAGGAGCAGATGAGCAACAGACTCCAAGAGGTGGGCACGGATGGCTTGATCGCGACGCCACCAAAGGGTACCGACATCCAGAGTGGTAGTAGGTACGGTGGTTTTGTCAGAGCTGGCGGGTACGGTAGTTTTGTCAGAGCTGGTAGTGGCGGTAGAGGGCGCAGCGGGGGTGGGAGGAGCACCATGATGTGATCCCAGAGATCACGGGAGGAGAGGGCAGCTTCAACAGTGAGAGCCCAGTCCGACCAGTCGCTGGCAGTGGCGAGTTGGAAGGACGTGGCCTTCAGAGGTAGCGTGATCAACGGAGTCGTCATAGAGCCCGGGCGGTCTTGCGTCTAGAGGACTGGGCGGACTGGAGGCGCGTGCAGGCAGCTCGCGCGGTCAGGGAGCTTGCAGGGCGGACGCAAGGTCGAAGAGGTCGCGCGGGCAGATTGGGCAGACTGGCCGGAGACGCGGCAGGTGCGCGAGCAGGTCGCGCGGGCAGATTGGCGGATAGGCGCGGGAGAAGCTCGTGCGGGCAGGAAGCAGATCGGGTAGGTCGCGCGGTCAGGTGCGCGAGCAGTTCGCATGGGCAGACTGGCCGGAGGCTGGCGGATGGCAGATCGGGCAGGAGGCACGGTCAGGTGCGCGAGCAGCTCGCCGTCGGAGTGGCAGAGGTCGCTCGGGCAGGTGTGCGGTCTGGCAAGGGGTCTCAGCGGACGAGAAGAAGCGAACGAGCAGGGATCTCAGCGGACGAGCAGTGGTCTCAGCGGTCTCGGGAGATTGCGGACACGGCAGATCGCAGCAGATCGCGGCAGATCGCAGCAGATCGCGGCAGATCGCAGCAGGCGGTCTCGACAGAGCACGTGATCGGGAGATTGCGGACAGGAGCACGCGGCAGGGTGCATCGAGCAGAGGGTCACGACGGACAGGAGCTGGCTCGTGGCTGTGCGGTCTGGGCAGATCACATGGGCAGGTTAATTGCGGAGAACGGGCAGTTGATACTCCCATCGAGCTCAATCTCAAACTTCTCCCAACTGACGGTGAACCTCTCCCAGATGTCTCCCGCTATCGGCGACTTGTCGGGATGCTGGTATATCTCACTATGACTAGGCCGGGCATTTCCTATGTCGTCAGCTTTGTCAGTTAGTTTGTCCAAGCTCCGCGCTCGGCTCATTACGCTGCTGTTCTCCAGATTCTCTGCTATCTCCGAACATCCGTCAACTGCTCATTGTTTCTCTCTGCCACTTCTCCACTCACCCTCCAAGCATTCTCTGATGCTGATTTGGCGGGGATGCTGCAACTCGTCGCTCTACCACTGGCTTCTGTATATTCCTGGGTGACTCTCTGATTTCCTGGCGTAGCAAGAAACATGACTCCATTGCGCGCTCCAGTACTAAAGCCGAGTATCGTGTCATGGCTTCCACCACTGCTGAGATCGTTCGGCTCCATCGACTCCTCGGAGATCTTGGTGTGGCGATATTCGGACCCTCTCCCTTATTCTGTGACAATCGAAGTGCTATACAAATTGTATCTAATCTTGTATTTCATGAACGGACGAAACACATCGAGATTGATTGCCACTTCACTCGACAGGAGTTCCTTGCCAACACTATTTCTCTACCATTCATTGCTTCAGAAGAACAAGTGGTTGACTTCCTCACCAAATCTCTCACATCTGCAAGATTTTGATATCTCATTAGCAAAACTCTCGGTTCATGATCCACCGTGAGTTTGAGGGAAGGTGTTAATATTAAATGTATTTTAATATTCTTTTGTACATTCAGTTTAGTCTCACACCGCCTGTGGTGTTTTCGGACTCCCCTCATTCTCTATATGTATGACCCTAAGGGTCCTCCTTTATACACTCGATACAATTACTTGATTTCTGTCAAGTTAACAGATAAGATCTTGTAGGTCGAACTGAGAATACGACTTTCTATCAAATTTAAAATCCACTCCTTTGTCGGGAAGGCCGAGGATGAATATCACTTCATTGGCTGGAACAAAAAATGCGACTTCAACAAAAAATCCGATCGGAACTACACAAATCTGAGTGTAAAAATTTTTTTTACTACTGGAGAGCGTTATAGAAACTGAAACTTGATATTTACAGCTTCAATATAACTACTGGAAAGTAATATCTGCAACTTCAGTGCACTTGCTTTCTTGTGTGGGTGATGGAATTCTATGCACGACGCCAACTGTTGTGAAAAAATCCTAGAACATTCACTCTTCTTCTTCATCGTTGGTCCAATCAGTGGCAGATCCAAAAAATTATAAATGGGGAATGCACATAAAAATTCTAAACACAATAGTACATAAAATGTTACATTGAGTGAGGGTGAGTAGGCGGGTCGTGGGTTGAAAATTAATTTTGTGTGTGCATATAGCTGAAATTGGTATGCAAATAGCCAAATTTTGGTCTTGCTTATAACAAATCGCAAAAAAATGGGGTGTCAATGTCCCTTTAGCCCCCCTATGGATCCGCCCCTGGGTCGAACTACACCTTGAAGGACGCCAAGGGAGGAGAAAAATCCTTCTCAAAATAGATCTTCCTCCTCGTCGTTCCAACCCAGAAGCTAGGGCATCAATTTTGCTCTACGAAACTAGAAATTTTGAAAACTAAAAGTCGTTGCCTTTCGAAAGTGATGCATTAAAAAAAGGAGGTGGTCCCATGAAAGGAGTTTATTTTGTGTCGAGCAAGAAAATTTTGTATTAATTAAGGCGATAGTTATCTGCACTAGTTTTGGCTATCCGCATTCTTTTTGTATGAGTTATTACGCGTATTTTGGAAATACGTCATGTGCGTGCATTTTTAGAAAAAGTGATCAACATGAAAGTTGTGGATCGAGATGAGATCTACAACTTTTGTGTTGAACACTTTTCCTAAAAATGCACGCACAAGATGTATTGCCGCCCTGATTGAAACATGTGCGTAACTTTAGCAAATTTTTGAAAATACGTCTTGTACTTTTGTGTTGAACACTTTTCCTAAAAATGCAGGTACAAGACGTATTTTCAAAAGGCGCGTAATAACTCATACAAAAAGAGTGCGGATAGCCAAAACTGTAGTGCAGATAACCAAAACTGTAGTGCGGATTACACTTCATTCTTTTTCCACAATAATGCAGTCTTAGGCATGGCTTCGTTTGGCATAGCTTTTTTGCTCCGATGAGTTTGGACAAAAACGTTGCCATCATAACATATATGTTTGGCATGACAACAGTTATGAACGTCATCAAAAAAAGAAAACTAGTTTTTTAATATAAAATTGGATGAAGTTCATTAGTAATTAGGTTAGTCGTTCACGAACGACGGTTCATAACCACCGCGTTCACGACATCCACCGCTGTGCCAAACAGAGCCTAATCATAGCTTAGTATGCACCTAGTCCGGCCACCTCATGATCCAACTTATAATCTAATAGTCGCTCGGGCGTGCAACCAAATTCGCATTCAAATGCATCATTTTAGTCGCCTCATCAAACCCGACCGCACCAAATCGCACCGCTTACGCTACTTTATTAAACTCCATTCCAACTAATCAGTGTGGAATCATTGCTTTTCCAACATTGTCACATGAACCTTCTAGAAAAGCATTAATGATGGAGATGTATACCTAAAAGTTTTCACTGTTTTGCTTGTTAATGCAATCTATACTCTTTGCTGATATGATCAAGGCGAAATCTTCGGGTCTGAGCGTAGCCCGGGCACATTTCTGCGTGCAGGCTGCGTGTAATTTTGACGAAATTAGTGAATAACACGCTCGTCTTCTTCATCCCTTTGAGAGAATGATCAAAATTTGACATCTTAGAGATCAAATTTGATATTTGAGAGAGGATTTCTACACACAAAAAAGCGCACGCAACGAAATCAAATGCAGCTCAAACACGAATCTGGATTTGGGCCGCGGGCCGAAAAATTTCGGGTGATCAAGACCCTAGAATGCCAATCTCATTTCTCTCTTATGAAATTAGTAGGTGATAAATACTTACAAGATTGTATTAATAAATTTGCACCTATAGTTAAATTTGCCGAGTTCTCGGTCATCTTCGCAAATCTCAAGAAAGAATACGGCCTCGACGCCTCACCAAGCGCCACCAGGTTCTCATCTCCTCTATACTGTAGTTAGTTAGATGCTAACCCTAGGTTTAAGATTTTTTATATGGTTAATATAAATAAATATTTTTTTATTTATTTCTTTCATCAGCCCTACACCCTAAAAAGAAGCTTCTTTATTGACAAAACTGTGACCTGTTAACCATTACATAGATGATTAAAATACCTTTGATTTAATTGAAGGTACCATATTTCTATTTGTTTAATGTTGGGCAGCGCAAATGCCGGCGCTGCCCAGCATTAAATGTTGGGTTATGCCCAACTTTACAGCTGGGTAGCGCCCAGCTGATTGTGCCCAACGGGCACACCAGACAAAGTCTGGTGCTCAGGCTCTAGGGCTCCTGGACAGCTGGGCCGGGCACCAGGCCGGGCTATGGTCAAATAAGGGGGACTGGTGAGCCCCCTTAGGCTTGGTTTGAGCCTAACTGGGCCCAGGCTTTACCGAGCGGAGACCCAAGCAGACCCGGGCTAGGCAACCGGGCCCGGGCACCAATATATAGTAATCCAATAAAAAAATTTTATTTTAATTACATCATCATTCTTACAACTAGCAAATATATATTATATATAATAAGAATAAAATAAAAATATAAACAATGAAGTGAAATAAATAAGACAAATTAATTAATATAAATAAGAGAAAAATAAGCATCTTATTTAAGAAAATTATATTGCACTTGAATATAATTTAGGGTTTAGCGTGGATTCGAACTGAAATAACACTACCTTTAACGTTATTTTACTTATTTTGTGAGACGGAGGCGGGGCCTGGCTCCTCTTTTTGGCTTTTAAGACTTGCCCCGGGGGGTCGATCCAGGCGGAAGACATTATCAGGTGGGGAGTTTGGCTGGCGCGGCACATCTGTTAAAAGATAACGCAAATGTTCTAAGATGAGCTCATTGAGAACAAAATTATTCTCGTGTAGAATATAAGGGTAAAAACTTGTTTGATTCTGATTTCAAATACGAATACGAATCGGGAAAGTGTGACCTATCGATCCTTTAGGCCTTCATAATTTGAAGCTAGAGGTGTCAGAAAAGTTACCACAGTGATAACTCGCTTGTGGCTACCAAACGTTCATAGCGACGTTGCTTTTTAATCCTTCGATGTCGGCTCTTCCTATTATTGTGAAGCAGAATTCACCAAGTGTTGGCCAATGTTCACCCAGACACCCACCAATAGGGAACGTGAGTTGGGTTTAGACCGTCATGAGACAGGTTAGCTTAACCCTACTGATGATTGTGTCGCGATAGTAAGTCAACTTAGTACGAGAGGAACCGTTGATTCATACAATTGGTCATCGCGCATGGTTGAAAAGCCAGTGACGCAAAGTTACGGTGTGCGAGATTATAAGTAAACATCTCTAAGTCAGAATCCACGCTAAACCCTAAACCCTATTAATATAAATGAGAGAAAAATAAGCGTCAAGAAAATTATATTGCACTTGATCAATATAATGCGCATGACCGAAATACTGGAGATTGGCCAGGAGCCAGGGGGTACCCGTGCCGATTAATATAACAATAAAAAAACCTTTGCATGCAAATAATTCAACCTTTTTAGCCTAATGAGTGGATCACCTTGCTCACAAAGGGAGGATCATGAAGCTTGATTAAAGTAATAATAGTTAGGAAACATACTAGTATGTAATCACACTTTGATTTTATTAATATATACTATGTAATACTTTTATTCATTAAATTATTTGAAATAATATTAATTATGAGATTAAATAAGATTATGGGTGTATTTAAATTAATAATGATAAAAAAATGCAAGAAGGGACAAGATATACTGAGACTTAATGAAATTGATTAAAGTGTAAGTGGAGAAGTGGAGTTGGCACAAAGTGGAAGACTGCTAATTAATTAATTAATTAATTAATTATTGAAGCACCATATAATATAAATTATATATATATATATATATATATATATCTATAATATTAAGAAATTGATGCAGCTTTATGCAAACCAATAATTAAGGTCTCTCAGAGAACTTTAATGAGGTCACGTGAGCTTGGCATGCAGCCATTTTCTAATGCATTATAGAGATTCATATATTATTAGTTGTATGAAATAAATAAGTTATAAGTTTTGGCTATTCGCACACCAATTTATATGAGTGATTACGCGCCTTTTGAAAATATGCCTTGTACATGCATTTTTAGGAAAAGTGTTCAACCCAAAAATTGTAGATCTCGCCGAGATCTACAACTTTCGTGTTGAACATTTTTCCTAAAAATGCACGCACAAGACTATTGGAGAATGTGGGGTTGGAAATCCCGTGCCATCGAAAATGATTTTTCCTATTCGTGTCAGAGAGATACAAAGTTTACGTGCGTGTGATTGCAACCCCTGTTATTTGTTGTAGCGTCCTGAAGAGCTGAGGCGGGCATTGTAACTAAACTCAATCATAGTGGAATATTTAGTTGGGCAAAGCTAGCTTTATATATTTTCGTCACTAAACATTGAATTTTGGTCACTAAAGATAATTAGTGACCAAATTCAGTCTGTCACGAGGTGGCCACGATAGCCCCGCCACTAAACGTATTTAGTGACCAAAATGATTTTCGTCACAAAAATTTTGTCACTAAAGACCAATTTTCTTGCAGTGTGCACAACGATATATGAGTTCTTCTACAAAGTCGTCCCCTCACACTTAGGGTACTCTTTAACCTCTGATCACACGTGGACTTCTTCTTTAATTAGTGACCTGAGAGTGGGTCGGAGCACCTTACAACCCTCTCTGACAACATATTACAACACATGCATTCAATTCAAAATCAATTATTCGTAGGTGCAGGAGGAGCTAGCCCATAATCTATGTTCAGGGCACGAAATTAGTCGTCACAGATGCACGAGTCAATATAATCCTATGTACTAAGATGCACTACACGAGCTTCTCGATGTGAGACGACTATAATTTTGATCGGAATCTACAAACAAACTTACTTATATCTCTAAGATAGACTGATAATTACAAATATCACAAACTAATTACATATTATTATTATTATATAATTTAATATGGCGATTGTTATTCGCACTGCAGTTTTGGCTATCCGCATTCTTTTTATATGAGTTATTACGCGTCTTTTGGAAATACATCTTGTACACAGATTTTTAGGAAAAGTGATCAAAACGAAAGTTGTAGATCTCTTTGAGATCTACAACTTTTCTATTGAACACTTTTACTAAAAATGTATGTACAAGACGTATTTCCAAAAATTCGCTATAGTTACGCCAATGTTTCAATAAGGGCAGCAATATGTCTTGTGCGTGCATTTTTAGGAAAAGTAATCAACACGAAAGTTGTAGATCTCGATACATGTACAAGATGTATTTCTAAAAGGCACGTAATAACTCATACAAATAGAGTGCGGATAGCCAAAACTGCAGTGCGGATAACTATCTTTAATATTCATTTGCAAGAAATAGGCTGCTTCCTTGATTAAGACTGTAATATGGAAAGCAGTGCAGGCCAATAAAGAAACACTTGCATGCAAATGATTCAATCTTTTAAGCTAATGAGTGGGTCAGTGGCTCAAAAAGTCAGGATCATGAATTTATTATTCATTTTCTTTTTCTGATATTTTTTTTCTTTTTAGTATTTTATTTTTTTATTTTTGGCACCAAGTTTCTTGTTTGATGTTACGGGCGGAGGCGGTTCGGTTATGTTCGATTTACCAAAAATTGGAACCCGGAATGATGATCGTAAGCGATTATGAGCATCTCAGACAAAGCGGTTAAAGCACTGTTTGGGATGACGGTGGCCGCAAGAAAAGAACAGTGATAGGAAAAGCAGCAGAAGGAGAAGAGAGATTGATTTACAAGAAGAATGACATGAAAATGCAGAAAACTAGTTTTAGTTATTATTTCCCGAAAGTCCGAAAATGTCTTTTTAACACGAGTTTTTCCACCGCCGAGAAATCAAAAGTCTTCAAAACAGCGGTGGTTATGAGATTTTGAACTTTTTTTGACCGCAATCACCGCCCCAAACAGAAATCCAATCAACTCAAAAAATTTAACGCGGCAAATAAATCATACTTAATGATTCCAAACAACTCAAATTATATAAATTACATTAGTATGAAAATCATATTTCATTTTGACCGTTTAATTGATTGAAGTTTTCATTCCTAATCCAATTTAAAAATGCATTATATTTTAAATAAAGTGATCCGCGTCCGGAATAATGCGGAAATAATTCCCGTGTACCAATTCTTCGATGAAATAGGTCTTTTATTTAGAGCGATGTTAAACGCAGGCCAGTTTTGGCTATATGCAGGCCACAATTTTTTAAAAAAAGTGATGTTAAACGCGGATCGATTTTAGCTATATGCAGGCCGCAATTTTTTAAAAAAAGATATCATTTTTCCTTTTAAAACTTTGGGAAAAATGATTCTAGTAGTTTAATATTTCATGTATTATGTGTTTTTTCCTTCCATGCTCCCCAAGGAGCTTACTCGTTTGTCCGAGTCCGATGTGTTTTTAAATTACAACTGGCCTAAAGCTATTCATGAGTATTTGCTACGGCGATGATGACGGCGGCGACGGCGGCGATGGAGACGATCGCGACGTCGTCGGCGATGACGGCGATGACGGCGATGGCGGCGATGACGACGTCGTCGGCGATTGTGGCGATGGCGGCGTCGTCGGCGATGGCGGTGATGGCGGCGATGGTGGCGATGGCGACGTTGTCGGTGTCGTCGGCGATGGCGGCCATGGCGACGTCGTCGGTGTCGTCGGCGATGGCGGCGATGATTATACTTCGGGTAGTTACGTCGCTTGTGGGGGTTCTTTGGATAACCGCACCCCCATGGATGGGGTGTTGTCGGCGCCTTTAGGGATACTCCATCAATAGCTCTCGCAGATTTACTGACGAAACAATGACATTCAACGTAACCTCGCACGCATGATATTTTACTTACTTATTTTATGAATGCTATTTTGCTTGATAATTTATTTAGAAAAATATTAATTTTATTTTTGAATATGATATGTAAATATGAAATTTGGTCTGCATGAATATTTTTTGGCCTGCATATATCCGCGGCCTGGATATAACCAAAACCGGCATGCATTTAACATTGCTCTTTATTTATCACAAATAAATGAATACAAAACCTAAGGTCCGTTCATTTGGAGTTTGGATGGAATTGGAATTCGATGTTGGAATTTAATATTGATAAATATTGTGGAATTAAATATTGATAACTAATTTCAATTCCAACGTTCGCCTAATAAAAAATATTGTTGAATATTGTGAAATTAATCAATAATTTTGTTCGTTTGTTAAATAAAATTCAATTTAAGAATTAAAAAATATTACGAAAAGCTAATATTTATCACATATATCATAAACAAATGTATGTCATGGCGACGATTTTTTCGCCCGGGGGCGATTTTTTCGCCCGAGAACGATTTTTTCGCCCGGGCGCAATTTTTTCGCACAACGCGATTTTTTCGCCCAAGTGCACATTTTTTGCCCGGGCTTATTTTTTTGCCCGGGCATGATTTTTTTGCCCGGGTGCGATTTTTCCACCCGCCCGGCCGAAAAAAGATCGCATAGACGATAAAAGCGCGTCCCAGCAAAAAACCGCTCCCTGGTGAAAAAATCGCGCCCAAAAAATATCTCTCAAGCAAAAAAAATCTCGTAGGACAAAAAAACTCGCTCGGGCAAAAAAATCGCTCCCGGCCAAAAAATCTTGCCAGGGCGAAAAATTTGTGCGCGAGCAAAAAAATCGCTTCCTGACGAAAAATCGCGTTTGAGCAAAAAATTCGCGCCGGGGCGAAAAACTCTCCCCTGGGAGAAAAATTCACGCCCGGGCCAAAAAATCGCGTCCGGGCGAAAAATTCGCGCCCGGGCGAAAAATTCGCGTCCGGGCGAAAAAACACTCTCGGCGGAAAAAATCGCGCCCGGGTGAAAAAATCGCGCCCGGGTGAAAAAATCGCGCCCGGGCGAAAAAACGCGCGCCCGGGCGAAAAACGCGCGCCGGGCGAAAAACGCGCGTCTGGGCGAAAAATACGCGCCCGAACAAAAAACTTGCACCCGGGCAAGAAATTGCGCGCCCGGGTGACAAAACATGCGCCCGGGCGAAAAATGGGCGCCCGGGCGAAAAAACGCGCGCCAGGGCAAAAAAACGCGCGTCAGGGCGAAAAAACGCGCGCTAGGGCGGAAAATTTCCGCCCGGGCAAAATTTGGCGTCCGGGCGAAAAACGCGCGTTCGGGCGAAAAACTCGCGTCCGTGCGAAAAACTCGCTCCCGGGCGAAAAATTGTGCGCCCGGGCGCATAAACGCCCGCCCAGGCAAAAAAACGCGATAAATCGAGCGTGCCAGACTCGCCCAATTCCGATATGTTTAGCTAGATTTTGTGCTTAGGCTAAAATCAATTCCATGATATTCAACTCAAATTTCAATTATTAAAAGCTACCTAACAAGCGAACGGCATAATTGAAATTCGGCGTCGAATATCAATTTCAAGTCTTCAATTCCGTCCAAACGAACGGGACCTAAGAGATTACACATGTAAAAAACTCTGGAGAACAATTGAAGAGAGTAGAATAATAAGATTTGACATAGTATCCATTGCTATCCGATTCAGACAATCAGACGCATAACAATCGCTCGCATAAGTGATTCGCCGTTGACACACGGCGGGCCACTACCACCTACAAGAACAATAAAACTCGGCATTTATTCAATTTTTTACAAAGACAGAAGAAGATTATATTGAGAAAGTTTAATGTTGAGAAACTCATATAGTTTTATGCATTTACTCCAAGGGAGTACTTTTTTGCGTGGATGTTATGAAATGTAAATATTGAGGGGAGGTTTTTGTAATTTCAAAAATTAGAAGGGTGCAAACTGTAATTACGCAAACTTCGAAAAGAGGTCCAGGTGAATAACCCTTATTATTTATAACATTATGTGATTGGTTACCGCCAAAAGTGTATACATGTTGTAAAATAACAAAACATTCAATTATTTTTATATTAAAATAACAATAAACCATATCCACATTAGCGCGGGTCCTCTCCAAAAAAACCCGGCCCGGAGGGCCGGCCTGGGCCCGGCTCGGAAAAAGCCCGCCTAGGCTCGGTACCGGGCTAGCCCGCCCTAGGCCCAGGCCGGGCTCGGGGGCCTTACAGGGCCCCCATATAGTTTAAATGCCCGGCCCGGTGCCTGACCCGGGCTGGGCCGGGCAAACCTGATTTTTCAAGCCAGCCCGGCCCGGGGCCAGGCAAAGCCCGGCCCAGACATATTATTATTTGTCGTTGGGATCAACGGCTCAAAGAGCCGTTGATCCCAACGGCTCGCTGGTATGGCAGCATAGTACTAGTAGGCTACCATTGGCAGCCTACTAATACTAAGCCTAGGGCCTAGGCTAAAAAAATAAAGAAAGATTCTTTTTTTATAAAATCCCCCCTCATAACCGATCCCCCCTCTCTCTATTCTCGCCACTCTCTCTCTCTCCAACCCATTCTCTCTCACTCTCTCTCTCTTCTCATCACTCTCTCTCACGCGTCGAACATAGCATCGTCATCCTCGGCGCCAGCATCGTCTACTCAAATTGTGCATGAAGTGATGGAGCACAAGCGTACGACGCCAATTTGGGAGCATTTTGATAAAGTTAAAGTCGACGACGAATTTAAGGCGAGGTGCAAATTATGCTCGAAGTTGCTGACCCTTACTGGCAACTCGACACTAGCAAGACACTTCAAGTCTTGCGTTTCGAAACAAGCTCCCGAGTCCAGTCAGGCACAAATATCAGGAGCAGAGCAAATTTGGACGTACGATCAACTTCGGCAATGGGAGTTGCAGATGAAGAACGTCATCAGACGCGGGTTGTCGTTCAGCCACTATGACAACGAGGAGGAGACCAAATACATACATCAAAGGCTTCAACCAAAATATCAACAGGTAAGTAGATCCTCTCTTAGGCGTGACGCTCTCAAATTTTATTTAGAAGCAAAACAATCTATAATAAATTATTTTGAAAATTTTGAATGACGTGTGAGTTTAACGAGTGACGTTTGGACTAGTAGCATAAAATTAGGACTATAGTATATTTGTATCACTTGTCATTTGGTCGATCCTGTTTCATGGGATCTAAATAAACATATAATTTGTTTTGAAAGTTTTGAAGTCCCGCACACAGGTCAAGCTATATATCAAATAATTATTAAATGTGTGCGAGAATTTAAAATTAAAGATAAAATTATGAGTATTTCTTTTGATAATACTACTAATAATAACATTGCAATTGAGTGGTTAAAACACGATTTAAAACCAATGTTAAACGGTACGTTTTTTCATACTCGATGCGTTTGTCACGTTTTAAATTTAGTAGTACAAGATAATTTATCTTATATGGAACCATATATTAATAAAATTCGTCTTATATTACAATTTATTTATAATTCTAGACAACGAAGACAAGATTATAAAAAATTTGTAAACGCTTAAGGTCAAAAATATTTAAAACCTCAATTTGATATGTCCATTAGATGGAACTCAACATACAAAATGTTAAAAAGAGCGTTCCAACAAAAACCACTTCTTATGGAATATTATACCATGCTAAATATTCATAATTTGAACGATACCGATTGAGACGTATTGAAAATTTATATGGATTTATTAAAATGTTTTTATAGGGCGACAACTTTTTTATCTGAAGTATATTATCCGACTAGCTCTCTAGTAATTGAAAATTTTGTAAATATTGCACAAAAAATTAACTATTATAAGCAAAACGAAGGGTGACGTCCTTTAATTGAAATAATGGAAGCAAAAATTTTAAAATATTATAGAGAAATATCTGTCATATTTTCATGCGCCGCCGCTTTAAATCCTCTATTCGGCGTAGACGGCGTAGAAAATTTGATAGAAGAAATAAATAATAATTTAAACTTAAATATAACTTTCGCGGATAATTTTGATGACGTTAGTATTTTAAAATTTAATTCAATTTTTACCGAATGTTATAACTATTATGATGACTTATATGGCTCGCGGCCCCGAGAAGAAATTTCACAACCCAGAAAAAAGTTACTTTTAAAAATAAAATTTCAGAATTAGCTTCTAGGAAAAAAGCGCGCACATTTAGTTCTAGTAGTTTAAATGAATTAGGATTGTATACTAAAACACAATTTCGTGATTTTATGAGTACGGAGGAGATTGAAAACTTCGATCTCTTAAAATGGTGGAAAGGTAACGTTAATACATAACCTATTTTGGCCTATATGGCCCGTGATTTACTAACAATCCGAAAGCTAATACGGTAGCTTCGGAGTCTGTTTTTTCTCTTAGTGGCAAGGATTTGAACGAGCGGAGGAGTCACCTCAACGAAGAATCACTGGAAATTTGCATCTGCTACAAGGATCACTTGGATGCTGCGAAGAGGAAACAACACATTTCATCGATAGAGGATAGCTCGTCGGACGTAGAAGATGAGATGAACGCAATTAATTTACGAGATGATTAAGCGCGTCGCACAATCGTCAGTCACACCCGATAAAATATGTATTTTGTTAAATTAGTGAGTTTTTTAATTTTCTTTATTTAAAATTAATAATAATAAATTTGATTTCAGTAAATTATTTTTTCAAATTTGATGTAAATGTGTAATTTATCTTTTTTCAATATTAATAAAAAAAAATGATTTTTTTGTCCATTTCAAATTCTCAATTCATTTTTATTGTAAATTTTTGTAAAATAAAGATATTATTTAAAAAAATAAAAATAAAAGTAAAGTAAAAGGTCGGGCCCGGCCTGGGCCTGGCCTTGGGGGCCTTAACAGGCCCCCTACCGGGGCTGGTGCCCAAGCCCGGCCCGAGCCCGGCTAAAGCAAGGCCCGGGCCCGGTTGGCAAAAGCCCGGGCCCTTCAGGCCCGATACCGGCCCAGCCCGATCGGGCTTTTTGGACTGGGCAATAGCGCCGCACCACCACTGCCTTAGGACCGTCCCATTACCGCCTTAGGATCGTCACATCATCTAAAATTGTTAAAAACTTAATGAACGTTAAACTAGAGATCTATTTCAAACTTTATCTAAAATTTTAGGACCAATATAAGAAAAATAAAAGCTAAGAGAGCTATTTCAATCTTAGGCTTCGATCGTTTGGCTCTCCGGCGGCAGGGCAGGGAGCAAACTCCACCGGCGATCGGAACCGGAGGGAGGGGGCTGGGTTTCGAAACAGAGCAGTTTCTCCATTTTGCTCGCAGAATCGGGTGCAAACGCCGTCGCCTGTGCACACTGAGGCATTTGTTTTTCCGCCTTTCGGCGGCGTTTGCTCCCGCACCGGTGGCCCGCAGCCCGCCCAAACGAACCCTTGGGCTAAAGTTGAGGTTTGATTTCTGTATTTTGACTATAGATTAAATGAAACTTTCTCAGGGAAGATATTAATGCTGCAAATCCATTAAGTGAGGGATTAAATAATTTGGATTAATATAATGAGATGTGTATTAATTTTATGGCTATACTAAATTAGGCTCGGTTTGGCGCGGCGGTGACGGTCACGTACACGGTGGTTACTTATGAATTATCGTTCGTGAATATCCGACCTCACCTAAGTAATTTCATTTATTTTTATGTTCAAAACTAGTTTTATTTTTTTATGGCGGTCATAACCGTTGTCATGCCAAACATACATTCTATGGTGGTGGTGTTTTTGTTCAAACTCATCGGAGCAAATAAAACCGTGCCAAACGGAACCTTCACTACAACATTTCCGTTCTATAGCAATGCTTTTTTTGCGTCGTTTTAAAAAGCGTGGCTATTAAAATTATTATCTGCGACATTGTTCTTAAAAACGTTTCTAATAAGTTATGCAGCGAAATATTTGGTTTCGGCGGCAAAGACTAATCGGTTGGGGGGGGATTTTTAGGAGGCACGAGTAGCAACATTTACTTGAAAAGCGTGGCGAATACCCTACTTTTCCTCCGCGTTTTCATAAAAACCCCGCAATAGCCAATTTAAGTAGGGTTTGCTTTTGGATCAATTGCTCATTTGCGCGACATCTTCTAATCTTCTAACCTAAGAGTTGATGTTCGCCGCCACAGATAGACATCTGCTCCCGTTAGATTCGACGACGACATGCTCCAATTTTAACCGTCGACGACCTACTCCTCTTCGCTTCCGCCGATAGATTTCTACTATGTTGGATTCAACGACGACGATCACCGACTACCAACTCCAGCTCGTTTAGCCGAGACCAGTTCCAGATCGGTTTTACCGCGACGTCTTTACGACGACATTTATAAAAACGTCGCCAAAACATTGAAGGCGTTTAAAAAACGTCGTCATATCCTCGTAAATGCGTCGCCGGTCGCCGTAGACGACTTATCTTGCAGTGCTTAGTCATGAAAATTCCAAGAAAGGATAAAATTAAATATTTCATGAAATATATAAATTAAAGTATGCAGAAGTGGATATGACTGAGAGGCATGGGATAGCATATGCTCTCCCACCAGTTATTTAAAATTTTAAATTCAAAAGAAATAAAGAAAATGGTGCTGCTTTAATGAAAATATTATTCTAATTAATGGCCTAGCTAATCACCCACTAAAATATAACACTCTCTGGCTACAACAACAAAGTCATTATAGAGCGATCTTAAATCGGTTTTGGCTATATGCAGGCCGCGGATATATGCAGGCCAACAAATTATTCATGCAGGCCAAATTTCTTATTTACATACCATATTCAAAAATCAAATTAATATTTTCCTAAATAAATCACCAAGCAAATTAGCATTCATAAAATAAGTAAGTAAAATATCATGCGTGCGAGGTTACGTTGAATGTCACTGTTTCGTCAGCAAATCTGTGAGGGCTATTGATGGATTATCCCTAAAGGCGCTAACCGCACCCCATCCATAGGGGTGCGGTTATCCAAAGAACCCCCACTAGAGACGTAACTACCCGAAGTATATTCATCGCCGCCATGGCCGCCATCGCCGCCATCGACGCCATCGCCGCCATCGACGACGACGCCGCCATCGCCGACGACGCGGTCATCGCCGGCGACGTCGTGATCGTCGCCATCGCCGCCATCGCCGTCATCACCGACGACGTCGGCGTCGCCGCCATCCCCGCCATCGCCGTCATCGCCGACGACGTCGCGATCATCGTCATCGCCGTAGCAAATACCCATGAATAGCTTTAGGCCAGTTGTAATTTAAAAACACATCGGACTCGGACAAACGAATAAACTCCTTGAGGACACGATTGCATGGAAGGAAAAAACACATAATACATGAAGTATTAAATTACTCGAATCATTTTTCCTGAAGTTTTAAAAGGAAAAATGATATCTTTTTTTTAAAAATTGTGTCCTGCATATAGCTAAAATCGGTCCGCGTTTAACCTCTCATTATATGGTCATGTTTTTTACAATATAGTTTTTGTGACGTTTATAAAAATGTCACGATTTTTTCACAATTGTAACCGTAGCGATAGCTCTTTGCAACGCCTGGGTAGTTACTCGCCCTATCATGCTTTTTTTGTAAACGTGGCAATTACCGTTTACCCTACCACAAAGTCTCTTGAACAACGTCAATATACCCAAAAACTCTGTAAGAAAGTTTTTTTTAAAGTCGCACAAATGTATTTTAGAAAAAAAATGAAAACAAATTGTGGCTATGCTTGATTATCAAATCATCTAAATACTAATCAAAACTCAAATGAACATCTAAAATTTCAAAATCTTAAATACTTACATAAATAAGATTTATTATAAATATATTTTTGACAAATATTTCAAATGTTATAAGAGTGATATTAAGAGGCTTCATCAACAATCATAATGGACAACAAATACAAAAAAAAGTGAAGATAAAGTTGTGTATTCATCATTTTTTTCTAATAATTAACAACATCATACTACATTAACAAATCAGTTATTATCACATTTGTAAATCATATTGTAATATTACATAAACCCAAAATAAATAAATAAATTCTCAAAATTTAGCAAAATATCTAACTTTAATTTCACTTTATCCATCTACATTGTGCAATGAAAAACAAATATTATTAAAGCTTGCATACAAATCTGATTGTTTACAAAGTTAGTACAAAGTAATAGATTTCTACAAACTTCCAAGTTGTTTGGTCAACAAAGTCAAAGATAGTGTCTTTGAAATATATGAAGGCTTCGTTTGGTTCGGCTTATTTGCTCCGGTGAGTTTGGACAAAAACGTCATTGTCATACCAAATATTTTATGCTTATAACTAGTTTCTTTTCTTGGTAATGATAGTAACATTTGTCATACCAAACATACATTCTATGCCAATGACAATTTTGTCCAAACTCACCGGAGCAAATAAGCCGAGCCAAACGAACCCGAAATATATATAAAGAATTTAGAGACAATAGGAAGAGAGGTATTCTTTGGAGAAAGATGCATAATTACAATAGGATTTTGACAATCTTTGCTGTAAAAAACACAGAAAATAGAAACTGTAAAATTTATCATGAATTGATGCATAAATGATGAGCAATGTTGAAAGTACACCCATTTTCACTATTGACAGTTAAACTATATTAACACATCAAAGTATTTTATTTTCACACCAACGCGTTATTACCACATCAGATTTTAAAATCGTTATTGACACACCAAAATGACTATGATTTTTCTCTCCTTTTCTATATGATATTTTCAGATCAAAATGGCTATGACACAGCAAAATGGTTATTACAAAAAAGGGTAAACAAATGTCATTTTCACCACTAAATGCAAACATGTCCTCGGCTCCAAAAGAGAGACAGAAAAATTGGGTAGCTATGTTAAGGATGCTGCAACAAGAACTAACTCTCATTGAAACTACATTGGGATATCTCAGTGGGAAAAAACTCACTATATCTATTTGTATTTTACTTTGGCGGTGATAATTTGTCATAAAAAAAATTAAGGCTTACATGGTATTTGAACTATTGAGGTAAGATAATGACTCAAACAAGATTGTTAAAAAACACAAGATATTGAGGTTCGGTTGGCGCGGTGGTGGTTGTTGGAATCAAAACTTGGCCCCAACGAGGAGATCGGACCTCTTAGAGGGGGCAGGTAGCACCTACTGATCCCTCGGAAGCAACAGACCGGAGACTAAAATTTAAACACAAGTCATTGGCTCCAGCACGGAGGTCCCACCACACACCCGGAAGATCTTAGAGCGCTTCCTCTCCCAAGCCAAAGCTGAAGTTGGGCACCTTGGAGAGCCGGAGGAGCTAACCAAAGAGCTCTTGAGGAGAAGCAAAGATCTAGAATGCTCTCTCAAGGTGCCCTAAAGGGTCTATTTGTAGCCTTTTTTTGAACTGGTCTGCTAATAGTGAGATTCCGCCTTTTGGTTTTATTATACGCACCCCAAACCGGTCTGCTAACATCCAAACTCCGCTGTTCTTGAGGGCTATTGGCAGCCCACCATGGGTACCAGGGTAAATTCACCTGCACCCCCTGGTGGGCGAGTGGCTCACGAAGACGCCACTCGACAGTCACTCTGCGAGCTGGTCTCGCGAGATCCCTGTGAAATTTTTCGAATCTTTATGGAGTGAGCAGGAGTTAGTCAACTTAGAGTACACAAGCCAAACAACCAGAAGCAAATGGAGGCAAACAAGTAATCTTTATTGATAGCAATACTTCAATTACAAGGCAAGACATGTTTGGCGAGACATGATTTCGCCAGCACAAACACCAAAGAGAAAATTACAAAGTTGAAGATAACTTGAGACCGCTCAGACCGCGCGACCTCCCTGTGACTTGAGCAAGCTGCCAAACCGCAGCGACCTGCCGATCACAGAACACCACCAAACCGCACTCCTTCTTCCGAACTCCTGATTCTCTCGAACTCCAGCACCACAACTCCAAGCCGCAGACCGCCCGAACACTTTCAGAGGAAGAGGTGATCGCTGCTGCCCACACTATCCGCAGAAGCTGCACAAGAAAAGTTCAATCAGCAGACCGCCTGGTCAGACAAATAGAGACCGCAGGAAAGAAGAGAACTCGGCTTACACTTGGTGTGTTTTATTTATTGTTGTCGATGGGTCCTATTTATAGGCGTGAGACCTGATCCAGTCACCACCCTATGAGATAGGATCACCACCCTCCAGACCGCGCGACCTGACCGGTCACACCGCGCGATCAGCAACAGTACTCCTGCTTCATTTTGGTGAACTCGTCAGCTTCAACATCAACGATGAGAGACCGCCACTATCACAGCAGATCGCGACTCCAAAGGAGATCGCCAGACCGCCCGAAGCTGTTCACCCCCTGTGTTTGCCCGAGACCGCGAACACAGCCAGTTCGCCATCAACCTGCGAACTCCTGTCCGCATGCCGGTTTCCACCTGAGATTGCGAACAGCGTCCAGCTTGCATTCCAGTCTCCTCCTGAGACCGCAACCTGAGACCGTGCGACTAAGACCCTTAGTCCGCGAATACCACCAGAAAGCCCGGTCAGCTACCAGACCGCATTCTGGAAAACCTGGATCAAACTGTGCGGTCACACCAGACCGCCACAGCCTTGAAGAAGACAGCTCGCCACGCGGTCACGCACAGACCGCGCACACCTGAAGACGAATAGCCCGCCACGCGGTCACAGACAGACCGCGCGGCCTACACCTTCAATCGCCTTGGACCCATACCAGCGATCGAGCCAGGAGACCGCAGCTAGGCTAAGACAAGCCAGACCGCAGAGGCAGACCGCCAAGTCGTGCGATCACACCAGACCGCCCGACCTCCTCCCAGACCGCCCAGGTCCAAAAGGCTTCTAACTTCCACTTCAACAATTTCAACACTCCCCCTTGAAGTGGGAAGTTGAAACTAGCCCCAGTAGGCTCCTTAGCCGTGTGAACAACCCCTTTGCCAGCGCCTTTGTGAAGATGTCCGCCACGTTGTCCGCACTCCGCACATGCCCGACCAAAAGAGATCCCTCCAGCAGCTTCTCCCGTATGAAGTGATGCTCGATCTCGATATGCTTAGTCCTCGCGTGACAAACTGGATTGGTAACCAGTTTGAGAGCACTCTCGTTGTCACCGCGTAGCAGAGTCGGCTCCCGAACCTCCTTGTGGACGTCTCCCACCAACCTCCTAAGCCAGATGGCTTCCTGAGCTGCCAAGGCCGAAGCCTTGTATTCCGCTTCCGTGGTGGAGACCGATACGGAATCCTGCTTCTTGCTGCACCATGATATAGCTGTAGGGCCCGCCATGAAGATGAATCCAGACGTCGACTTCCGATCATCCGAATCTCCCCCGTAATCAACATCCATGAACCCGTACACCTCGAAGCCCGCATCCCTTATGTACAGGAGACCCATGTCCGAGGTCGCCTTGACATACTTCAGAATGTTCTTGGCTGCTAGCAGATGAGGTATCCGTGGCTCCGCCATATATCGACTCACTCTGCCAACTGCATATGCAATATCTGGCCTCGTGATCGTCAGGTAGATCAGGCTCCCAACCAGAGCTCGGAACACCAACGGATTTTGCATAATCCTCCCCTCATCCTTGCGAAGTTTTGTGGCCTTCTCCAGAGGTGTGGAAGTGCACTTCCCTTCATTCATGCCGAATCGCTCCACGATCCGCTCCGCATATCCGGCCTGAGTCACCAGCACTCCACCTTCCTTCCTCTGCACCTCGAGTCCAAGGAAATGGTGAAGCTCACCTAAGTCCTTCATCTCGAACCTGATAGACAGTTAGGCCCGAAGCTGTGCTACTTCCTTCTTCGAGTTCCCCGTCACGATCATATCATCGACGTATAACAACACGATGACCTGAAGCTCCCCGCTCTTCTTGACGAACAATCTTGAGTCTGAGTCTGAAGCATCAAATCCACAGAATAAGAGATATTCTGTGATCTTCCCGTACCACGCCCTCGGCGCTTGCTTCAACCCATACAGGGCCTTCTTCAGCTTGCAGACATGCTCCGGAAAATCTTCAGACACAAAGCCTGGTGGCTGGACCATGACGATGTCCTTGTCAATCTCGCCGTACAAGAAAGCGTTCTTGACGTCGAGCTGCCAAATCTCCCATCCACTGAACGCCGCCAAGGCAATGATGAACCGAACTGAAGTCATTTTTGCCACCAGACTGAACGTCTCCTCGTAGTCTTCACTGTACTGCTGCGAGAACCCCCGAGCTACAAGGCGAGCCTTGTACCGCTCGATGCTACCGTCAGCCTTCTTCTTAAGCTTGTAGACCCACTTGCATGTAACAGGAGTGGTGCCCTTGGGCTTGGGCACAAGAGACCAGGTCTCATTCTTCTCAAGAGCTGCCATCTCTTCTTGCATTGCAATGTCCCACTCCTTCACACCTCTGGCCTTCTCAAAGCTCGACGGCTCCCTCTCATCCAAGGGACCAGCGAAGAAACATGAGACGAAGCTCACTGCGTTTCCTCCTGTATAGCGATCAGGGGCGACGATCGCTCGCTTCGACCTCCTCAGCTCCTTCCCCTGAACCGCATTATCTCCAGCTGCTTCTTCCCTAGCTCCTCTTCCAGACGTGCTAGGAGCATCGCTCCCCCTGCTCCCTGAACCAGAATCCCCCGTCTCGGAACTAGAAGGAGATGGACCATCTGGTGACATAGGTAGCTCCACCTGAAGATCCTTCACAGCTTTTTCTGGCACCTCCACCCTGCTCTCTGGTAGCTCCACATCAGAAGACCCCTTGTAAGATGTCACCTCATCGAACATGGCGTCGCGAGATACCACAAATCTCCGCGTCTCCGGGTCCATGCCCTTCCATCCTTTCTTCCGCTCATCGTATCCCACGAAGACTAGCTTCCTTGCTTTCGCATCTAGCTTCGTCCGAAGAGCATCTGGAACATGCACGTAGCAGGTGGATCCAAACACCCTAAGATGTGCCACACTTGGCTTCTCCTTGAACATCATCTCATGTGGAGTCAACATGTTGATGGGACTTAAAGGCATCTTGTTGATGACGTAGGCAGCACAAGACATTCCCTCCGCCCAGAAGGACTTTGAGATACTCTTGGCATGCAGCCAACACTTGCAGGTCTCCGTCAGATGACGGATCTTCCGTTCTGCAACTCCGTTCTGCTGTGGAGTATGTGCACAAGTGAGCTCCCTCCGGATGTCTGCCTTCCTGCAAAAAGTAGAGAACTCACTGGAGGTGAACTCCCCTCCGTTGTCAGTCCTCAGCTTCTTCACCCGCAGTCTTAGCAGACCCTCCACGAGCTCCTTGAACTCCACAAACTTGGCAAACGCCTCCGCCTTCTCCTTCAGGAAAAATACCCAGACATATCTGGTGTAATCATCGATCAACACCAGCATATACCTGCTGCCTCCGAGGCTTGGGGTAGCAGTTAGTCCCATCAAGTCACCGTGGATGCACTCCAACGACACACTACTCCTTGTCTGCGACTTGTCAAACGGTAGTCGATGAGACTTGCCGAACTGACATCCCGCGCAAACATGACCTTCACCGTAGGAAGATAGACTTGGCAGGCCCTTGACCAGACCTCTCACCGCCATAGCTTTCAGCTTGTCCATCCCTACGTGCCCCAACCTCTCATGCCATATAACGGCACCATCATTCGTCTTCATCTTGTCAACGTAGGAACTTGTCGATAAAACGAACAAGTCCTTTGCCCGTCTCCCGACATGGACGACCTCGGCCTTTACAGCCTCAAAGTTGCGTAGAAACTTTACTTCTGTTGGGCCGAACAGAACGTGATACCCAGCGTCTACAGCGTTGGTCACGGAGAAGAGCTTTTTCCTCATACCAGGCACGTGATAGACGCTCTTCAAAGTAAGTGGCCCTCTATCACTGCCCAAGGAAACAACCCCCACCTTCTCTACTGGATGCACAGTATTATCAGCAGTAATGATTGCATTGTTACCTGTATAGGGCTGTGCAGAAGAAAGCTTGGTCTCATCTCCGGTGAGGTGATGACCACACCCTGAGTCCACGATCCAGTCCTCCAGATAGTTGATAGAAGCAGAAGCTCCAACAGAAGTCGAGAAGGCTCCTCCCCAACCTCCTTCAAAGTGCCTGGCCTCAGCTTCCTCCTTCTCCGCAGTATGCCCAGCTTGGGTGACCACCTTGCAATCCTTCCTGATGTGGCCATACTTGCCACACTTGAAGCACTTCGGACCTTCCCCCTTCTTCTTCCCGTCAGCCTTGGGAGCATACCCCATTTCCTGCTGCCCAGAAGTTGAAGGCCCATAGCCTCCTCCAGCGGTCTTTTTCTTCTTATCCCACTTCTTCTTCTTGCCTGAGAAGAGCACTTCGCCATCTCCCCCAGCCACTGACATCCCCGCCATCTGTCTTGCCAAACTTTCTTGCGATGCAAGCAAGTTCTCCAACTCCAACAGAGACGGCTGATTTGCCCATCCCTGCACCGACGTCACAAAGGCAACATATTCCTTCCGCAAGCCGCGGATGATGTGCCTCTTCAGCTTCGCCTCAGAGATAGGCTCATCGGGATCCAATGCTGAGATTTCAGCGCACAAGTTCTTCATCTTCAGAAAGAAAGTGGATATAGAAAGATCACCCTGAGCCGACCTTGCCAGCTCATTCTCCAAGAACTGTAGCCTTGCTACATTCTTCTTGTTAAACAGCCCATCCAGGGCTCTCCAGATCTCCGCAGCTGATCCACACCCCAAAATGTGATCAAACAGATCAGGTGAAATTGCTCTCTTCAGAGTGAACTCCACCTTCGCATTCGTCCTCCTCCAAGTTCTCACCTCTGCCCCATTATCCCCTTCCGGGACAACTTCCTGCGTCTGATCTCCTCCAACTACCTCCCAGAGGTCCTCACCTAGAAGATAGCTTTGCATACACGACTTCCACTTCTTGAAGTTAGTCGATGTAAGCATCTCAATTCCAAGACCTCTCGCTTCCATTGCTCTACCACTGGTTCCTTCTTCACAAAGGCGATGGCTACTCTAAGTCACTCACTGCTGAACCACTCCAACCTCCCTCTGATACCATGTGAAATTTTTCGAATCTTTATGGAGTGAGCAGGAGTTAGTCAACTTAGAGTACACAAGCCAAACAACCAGAAGCAAATGGAGGCAAACAAGTAATCTTTATTGATGGCAATACTTCAATTACAAGGCAAGTCATGCTTGGCGAGACATGATTTCGCCAGCACAAACACCAAAGAGAAAATTACAAAGTTGAAGATAACTTGAGACCGCTCAGACCGCGCGACCTCCCTGTGACTTGAGCAAGCTGCCAAACCGCAGCAACCTGCCGATCACAGAACACCACCAAACCGCACTCCTTCTTCCGAACTCCTGATTCTCCCGAACTCCAGCACCACAACTCCAATCCGCAGACCGCCCGAACACTTTCAGAGGAAGAGGTGATCGCTGCTGCCCACACTATCCGCAGAAGCTGCACAAGAAGAGTTCAATCAGCAGACCGCCCGGACAGACAAATAGAGACCGCAGGAAAGAAGAGAACTCTGCTTACACTTGGTGTGTCTTATTTATTGCTGCCGATGGGTCCTATTTATAGGCGTGAGACCTGATCCAGTCACCACCCTATGAGATAGGATCACCACCCTCCAGACCGCGCGACCTGACCGGTCACACCGCGCGATCAGCAACAGTACTCCTGCTTCATTTTGGTGAACTCGCCAGCTTCAACATCAACCATGAGAGACCACCACTCTCACAGCAGATCGCGACTCCAAAGGAGATCGCCAGACCGCCCGAAGCTGTTCACCCCCTGTGTTTGCCCGAGACCGCGAACACAGCCAGTTCGCCATCAACCCGCGAACTCCTGTCTGCATGCCGGTCTCCACCTGAGACCGCGAACAGCGTCCATCTTGCATACCAGTCTCCTCCTGAGACCGCAACCTGAGACCGCGCGACTAAGACCCTTAGTCCGCGAATACCACCAGAAAGCTCGGTCAGCTACCAGACCGCATTCTGGAAAACCTGGATCAAACTGTGCGGTCACACCAGACGCCACAGCCTTGAAGAAGACAGTGTTGGAGTTGCCATTGTGATCTAGAAGTGGTCAAACATGTAATCTCACTGCCAACGCGATATGAGCCTGCAGGGTCGCACATAAGAGCATGTGGAGAAGTTGGAAGATTGACTGTGTTGGTAAAGGTTACCAATCACCATATAGAATGGGGAAGTCCAGCAAATGTTGCTGTCTGAATTCGTCGGATATGATTCGTCGGAATTCGTCGGGTTTACACGGACTGGATTCGTCGGATTCGTCGGGATTCGTCGGGTCATTCCGTGGAAACTCGACGAACTGTGACAGAGATCCTTCACTCGACAAAGTGTTGTCGTCTGTCTGGATTCGTCGGATTCGTCGGGATTCGTCGGGTCATTCCGTGGAAACTCGACGAACTGTGACAGAGATCCTTCACTCGACAAAGTGTTGTCGTCTGTCTGGATTCGTCGGATTCGTCGGGATTCGTCGGGTCATTCCGTGGAAACTCGACGAACTGTGACAGAGATCCTTGACTAGGCAATTGTTGCCGTCTGTTGTGATTCGTCGGATTTCATCGGGTTGTCCCGTGAAATCTCGACGAATGATCTTCCGTGAAATTCCGACGAATTGTAACAGAAGCCCTTATTCTGATGTGTGGTCTGCGGATAGCGATTCTTCTAGAAGCTGTTTATCCTTTGGGTATAAATAGGACTTCGTTTTAGGGTTCATAATAACTTAAAAAGAGAAAGGCCGACGGAAGTGTTCCGCTCTCGCCCGAACCCTAGACGGAAGGAGTTTCGTCGCTCGTTCGCCTCCGCCGACCTCCTCTCCGTCGATTGTCGCCGGCATTGTTCTTCCTGAAGCGGATCTAGCAATTCGTGGAAGTGCAAGGTGCAGCCTTTCTTCCTTCCGAGTTGCGTGCGACGTGACTTGGCGTTCTCCCGGCTCGTGTGGACTTCTGTAGAGACGTAGACATAATTCTACGTGAGAACTCTTCTTGCCACCGACAGGGATCAACTCTTGGAGCATCTTGGTTGGATTTGATCCAACCCCATTGAGGTAATTTTTACCTAGTATATTATTAACTTCTTGATTCAACATTCATGGCCGATCCAAACCTTTTTGGGTTGTTTCTGTTTATTTCCGCTGCGCCTACATCTGATGTATGGTTCTAGAAAAACCCAACAGTGGTATCAGAGCCAGGTTCTGGTCTTGGATGTTGTTTCAGAAGTTTGGTTATTCCAGTACGTGCAAATCTAGGTATTTAAAAGCGTTCTAAATGTCAAGATTTCTTCCTGGAATATCAAATGTTGATGATTTTAAAAGGGGGTCTTGGAACCCCGCCAGGAACGTCTGGGATTTCGTGGTCATTTCTAATTGTTAGAAATTATTGTCTCCTTAGCAGTAACCGTCCCTCAAGTGGTTAATGAACCCTTGTATTGTTTTGGATTTTGAATCCAACAATGAGAGACGAGCTTGTCTACTGCTTTAAGTCGAGTTGTCTTTGCCTTTGTCCAATGCATGTAAATCTGAAGATTTGGAAGAGTTCTAAATGTCCAGATTTAGCCCTTTAGTCTATCAAAGGTTGATAGTCTTATGTAGTGCACATAAGGGATGCATGAGGATTTTAGAAAGCTTGTTTTTCTGTGGATGTGCACATTGATCAAATGTTGATCATGGTTAAGTGTTAACCTATTATTAAAATTAAAATCCCTTCATCAAATATTAAGTGTTCGGATGCCTTCCGATGGATGACACTCTTCCTGCCTCGATCGATGAAGTGTGGGATTGCCAAAGCAAGGTGCATTAATCTATCTTGGTAAGGGTGCGAGCGGATAATTGTGATATCCCACTGTCGACATCGGGTCTAACTTAACTAGGTGACCTCAAAGGTTGAGTGCCTAGAGGCATAGGGTTGGCATGCACCATATGATGGATGCGAATAAGGAGTTATTCACCAGCCATACAAGAATTGCATGAGGATGCAATTGGCAAGCGTTGCCTACCTAAATAACCGCATTATGAGAGGAACGCCAAAGCGGACTCGTGGTGTTGGTGAAATACGGATCTTGTCCACTAAGAGAGTAGCTCGCATGGACTCTCCGAATTGATAGTGAGGGCTATCATTTTGAATAAAATAGTGGGAGTATTTAATTGAAGTCCAAATTAAAAATAAATTGTATTTTGAAATTAAGGTACTAATTAGGTTCTGCATGAATTCTTGGCAAGTGGTTCACACTCCACCTTGTCCCTAAGAGCTATCCTTGAGAAGGACAAGCTTAGTGGGACGAACTATATGGACTGGTATAGGAACCTGAGAATTGTTCTCAGGCAAGAGCGAAAGCTCTACGTCTTGGAAGAAGAAGCCCCCGAGGTGCCGACCGGGAACTCGTCCCGTGTTGATAAGGATGCTTATAAGAAGTATACCGATGACGCCTTAGACGTCGAGTGCCTTATGCTTGCCACCATGAACTCTGAGCTTCAGAAGCAACACGAGAACATGGGGTGCAAGGAGATTGACGAGCACCTAAAGAAAATGTTTCAAGGGCAAGCTCGTTAAGAGAGGTTCGATGTCACGAAGGCCTTATTTCAGTGCAAAATGGGAGCTCGAGACTCGGTTGGTACTCACGTACTCAAGATGATTGGGTATATAGAGAACCTGGAGAGACTGGGTTTTCCTCTGGGTCAAGAGTTGGCCACAGATCTTATCCTGCAATCGTTGCCGGATAGTTATGAGCAGTTCGTCTTGAACTATAACATGAATGAAATAGACAAGACACTGCCCGAGCTCCTAGGCATGTTGCGAACTGCCGAAATAAACATGAAGAAGGCCAAGCCTGCTAGTCCCATATTGATGGTACATAAAGGCAAGGGTAAGGCCAAGGGCTTCAAGAAGACGAAGGTGGGACCTAAGTCACATCTTGAGCCCAAATCTTCTGCGCTGAAAAAGAAGAGCACCGTGAAGGAAGGAAAATGCCACCACTGTGGCAAGGCTGGTCATTGGAGGAGGAATTGTCCTTCGTACATTGAGGGTCTGCAGAAAATGAAGGGAGGTATGACTTCCGCTTCGGATATTTATGTTATAGAGATAAACCTTTCTGCTCCTTCATCTTGGGTATTGGATACCGGATGTGGTTCTCACATTTGTACAAATGTGCAGGAACTAGGAAGGAGGAGATTGCTGAGTAAAGGAGAGGTGGACCTACGTGTCGGCAATGGAGCAAGAGTTGCTGCTGTAGCCGTAGGGGTTTACCGTCTTTCTTTGCCCAGTGGGCTTGTAATAGAACTTGATAATTGTTATTATGTTCCGGCCATAACTAGAAACATTATATCCATTTCATGCTTAGACATGATTGGATTTTCTTTTATAATTAAGAACAATTGTTGTTCTATATTTAAGAATGATGTTTGTTATGCTGTAGCTCAATTGTTTAATGGTCTTTATGTTTTGAACTTGGACCATCCGATCTATAATGTAGATAATAATAAAAGACTAAGAACAAATGACTCAAATCCTACATATCTCTGGCATTGTCGTTTGGGCCATATAAATGAGAAGCGCATATCCAAGCTCCATAAAGATGGACTATTGGACTCATTTGATTATGAATCATTTGAGCGATGTGAGTCTTGTTTATTAGGCAAGATGACTAAAGCCCCTTTCACTGGTTATACTGAGAGGGCCGAGGATCTCTTGGGTGTTGTACATAGTGATGTATGCGGACCCATGAGTTCTATGGCTAGAGGTGGGTATTTCTACTTCGTTACATTTACTGATGATTTCAGTAGATACGGATACGTGTATCTTATGAAGTGCAAATCCGAAACCTTTGAAAAGTTCAAAGAGTTTAAGAATGAAGTGGAGAACCAATTGGGTAAAAAGGTTAAAGCACTCCGATCTGATCGAGGTGGCAAATACCTGAGTCATGAGTTCCGTGATCATCTGAAAGAGTGTGGTATTGTATCACAGCTCACTCCACCTAGGACACCGCAGCATAATGGTGTGTCTGAGAGGAGAAATCGTACTCTGTTAGACATGGTACGGTCGATGATGAGTCATGCAGACTTGCCTGTTTCCTTTTGGGGTTTTGCTTTAGAGACTGCTGCAATGACACTGAATCGCGCTCCGACGAAAACGGTTCTAAAGACACCATATGAGATATGGACTGGGAAGCGTCCTAGTATGTTGTTCATTAAAATTTGGGGCTGTGAGGCATACGTACGACGTCAAATGCCTGACAAGCTGGAACCCAAATCAGATAAGTGTTATCTGGTGGGATATCCTAAGGAAACGAAGGGATATTACTTTTACCTACCGTCTGAGGGCAAAGTGTTTGTCGCAAGGACGGGTGTCTTCTTGGAGAAAGAGTTCTTATCAAGAAAGACGCAAAAGGTAGAACTTGAAGAAGTTCAAGAACCACAAATAGTGAATGAACCAGAGTTGGATTCTGAGCCAGGACTACAAGATGTTGTAGCTAGAGAACCTGCTCACGAAACACAAGTCCTACGTAGATCTGGTAGACCAAGATTTGAGCCTGAGAGATATGGATTTCTCGTGTCTCAAATAGGTAATGTGTTGCTTATGGATCATGATGATGAACCAGCAACCTACCAAGAGGCTATGAATGGACCGGACTCCGACAAATGGCTTGAGGCTATGAAATCTGAAATGGACTCCATGTATACAAACCAAGTTTGGAACTTGGTGGAACCACCTGAAGGGGTACGACCCATAGGGTGCAAGTGGGTCTTCAAGAAGAAGACCGACATGGATGGGAATGTACAGACATTCAAAGGGCGACTGGTGGCTAAGGGTTTCAAGCAAATTCATGGTGTTGACTATGATGAGACCTTTTCCCCTGTTGCCATGGTAAAGTCCATTAGGATATTGCTTGCTATTGCTGCGTATTATGACTACGAGATCTGGCAGATGGATGTCAAAACGGCTTTCCTAAATGGAAACCTCCTTGAGGAAGTGTACATGACACAACCCGAGGGTTTTGTATCCCCAAATGAAGCCACTAAAATATGCAAGCTGAATAAGTCCATCTATGGATTGAAACAAGCCTCTAGAAGTTGGAATCTTCGTTTTGATGAGAAGATCAAAGAGTTTGGTTTTGTCAAGAACAAGGATGAACCGTGTGTTTACAAGCGAATCAGTGGGAGCATTGTTGTCTTCCTGATATTGTATGTAGATGACATACTGCTGATCGGGAATGACATACCTACCCTGAAAGTTGTTAAGAACAACCTAGGGAACTGCTTTTCTATGAAGGACTTGGGTGAAGCGACTTACATACTCGGTATTAAGATCTATAGAGATAGATCGAAGAAGTTGCTGGGTTTGACCCAGAGTACGTACATTGACAAGGTGTTGAAGCGGTTCAACATGCTTGAGTCCAAGAAAGGATTTTTGCCCATGTCTCATGGTGTGAATCTCTCTAAGGACCAGTGTCCAAAATCTTGTGAAGATAAGGACCGCATGAAGTTGATTCCATATGCTTCGGCAATTGGGTCAATCATGTATGCAATGTTATGTACTCGACCCGATGTCTCTTTTGCTTTGAGCATGACTAGCAGGTATCAGTCTGATCCCGGTGAATGTCACTGGATAGCCGTAAAGAATATCCTGAAGTACTTGAGAAGGACTAAGGATGTATTCTTGGTGTATGGTGGAAAGGAAGAGCTCGTTGTAAGTGGTTACACGGATGCTAGCTTCCAAACTGATAGGGATGATTCAAAGTCTCAGTCAGGGTTTGTGTTTTGCCTGAATGGAGGAGCTGTGAGCTGGAAGAGTTCCAAGCAAGAGACAGTTGCTGATTCTACAACTGAGGCCGAGTACATCGCTGCAGCTAATGCAGCGAAGGAGGCTGTATGGATTAGGAAATTCATCGGCGAGCTAGATGTAGTTCCTAGCATTGTTGGTCCCGTAGTTCTCTACTGTGATAACAATGGTGCAATTGCACAATCTAAGGAACCTAGATCCCATCAGCGCTCCAAGCACATACTTCGGCGGTTCCATCTTATTCGTGAGATTGTCGAACGAGGAGATGTGAACATTTGCAGAGTGCCGACTGAGGAGAATATTGCAGATCCACTGACAAAGCCTCTCGCGCAGAGAAAGCATGATGGTCATACTAGATCAATGGGTATACGATACCTGAATGATCAACTCTAGTGGGAGTCTTGTGGGTTGCATGTAAAATAAATATTCTGTTGGCTGTTTAAAATTTATTCATATGATGAATTGTGTACCAATTATTTCTTTTTACGATTAATGACAAGTTCTTTTATTACGATATACTGTTTCTATATGATAGAATAAAATTCGTGATAAATACCCTTAGAATGTTCGCTTCCATAGGACATCAAGTACGTGACTTGAATGTGAGAGCCTATGATTTCGAAGCTTCATTCTTAAAAGGTCCCTGGTCGAGGTATCATCGTAGAAGCTAAGGGTGATGATGATACGTTAAGACTAGCATGTGTGTTGACTGATGACCGGTTCTCACAGGTCATGATATTGTGATATCAAGTCATCACGTGGGTACTTGTTAGTGAACAAGTTGTGCTGGACAGACCCAACCTGAGACTACTTTGTGGATTGTTACTTAAAAGTGTCACAAGTAGGTCTCATTTGACAATGGTGTTGTGGTCCTTTGACCTGAAGCCACAGCATTCACCGAGTGAGGAAGAGCGTGCTTTGATGTCATCTAAAGTCTTCCTTGAAGAAGGTTGATGATAAGGGTGGTCGTTGGGTACGTTACGAATCATTTGGGTGTTTGGGTGTGAGCAGATATGGGATTTGTCCTCCTATATAACAGGAGTTGCATCCATGGGCCCCTTGATGGAATTGGACTGAGAAATGCATGGCCATGCTTGGTAGAGTCAATATGTGATATTGAGCTCACCATTCTCTGGAAGTCCGTTCTAGATCAAGAAACTTGGATTGAGCTATTATGAGGGTGACACGGTCCATACCTCTAGTTCTTTCCGGATGTAAGGGACAAAGGGACAAAGACAACGCTGGAACATTGGTCATAAAGGCTTATGAGTTATGAACTCTTATTGCTTGGGGAGCAATGATGCATTGCTAGATGCCGCTCATTGTTTGTGAGGTTTTTGGTTTGATACTTTCAAGATCAAGTGGGAGACTGTTGGAGTTGCCATTGTGATCTAGAAGTGGTCAAACATGTAATCTCACTGCCAACGCGATATGAGCCTGCAGGGTCGCACATAAGAGCATGTGGAGAAGTTGGAAGATTGACTGTGTTGGTAAAGGTTACCAATCACCATATAGAATGGGGAAGTCCAGCAAATGTTGCTGTCTGAATTCGTCGGATATGATTCGTCGGAATTCGTCGGGTTTACACGGACTGGATTCGTCGGATTCGTCGGGATTCGTCGGGTCATTCCGTGGAAACTCGACGAACTGTGACAGAGATCCTTCACTCGACAAAGTGTTGTCGTCTGTCTGGATTCGGATTCGTCGGGATTCGTCGGGTCATTCCGTGGAAACTCGACGAACTGTGACAGAGATCCTTCACTCGACAAAGTGTTGTCGTCTGTCTGGATTCGTCGGATTCGTCGGGATTCGTCGGGTCATTCCGTGGAAACTCGACGAACTGTGACAGAGATCCTTGACTAGGCAATTGTTGTCGTCTGTTGTGATTCGTCGGATTTCGTCGGGTTGTCCCGTGAAATCTCGACGAATGATCTTCCGTGAAATTCCGACGAATTGTAACAGAAGCCCTTATTCTGATGTGTGGTCTGCGGATAGCGATTCTTCTAGAAGCTGTTTATCCTTTGGGTATAAATAGGACTTCGTTTTAGGGTTCATAATAACTTAAAAAGAGAAAGGCCGACGGAAGTGTTCCGCTCTCGCCCGAACCCTAGACGGAAGGAGTTCCGTCGCTCGTTCGCCTCCGCCGACCTCCTCTCCGTCGATTGTCGCCGGCATTGTTCTTCCTGAAGCGGATCTAGCAATTCGTGGAAGTGCAAGGTGCAGCCTTTCTTCCTTCCGAGTTGCGTGCGACGTGACTTGGCGTTCTCCCGGCTCGTGTGGACTTCTGTAGAGACGTAGACATAATTCTACGTGAGAACTCTTCTTGCCACCGACAGGGATCAACTCTTGGAGCATCTTGGTTGGATTTGATCCAACCCCATTGAGGTAATTTTTACCTAGTATATTATTAACTTCTTGATTCAACATTCATGGCCGATCCAAACCTTTTTGGGTTGTTTCTGTTTATTTCCGCTGCGCCTACATCTGATGTATGGTTCTAAAAAAACCCAACAGACAGCTCGCCACGCGGTCACGCACAGACCGCGCACACTTAAAGACGAATAGCCCGCCACGTGGTCACAGACAGACCGCGCGGCCTACACCTTCAACCGCCTTGGAACCATACCAGCGATCGAGCCAGGAGACCGCAGCTAGGCTAAGACAAGCCAGACCGCAGAGGCAGACTGCCAAGTCGTGCGATCACACCAGACCGCCCGACCTCCTCCCACACCACCCAGGTCCAAAAGGCTTCTAACTTCCACTTCAACAATTTCAACAATCCCTTCCTGCGAGCGGAGGGGAGCCCCCACTCGCCTCGCCAGACTACTGTTGTGTGACCTTATCTGACTCGCCCTGGCTAAGTTCACCCAGAGCGGTCTTCAGAACACTCGTGCTATCGCCTCCCGCTATTCGTGAGCGGGATCCCTGGCTCGCTTCTCTGGCTTGCCTCACCCTGCCCTGGCAAGATACTCGACGCGAGTCTGCGAGCACTCCCTGAATTGCCTGTGATTGATTCCTCCGCGAGTCCGTGAACACTGGGTTGTACATAATCCCCGCTCTTCGCGAGATTATGCTATGCTCGTGAAGAAACATCCAACTCTTTGTGTTCGTCAGACGAGGATGAGCTGGCACGAATCTTTGGTGGGTCCCACCCCAGGTGCTATAAATACCAACACTCCAGGGGAATGAGGGACCCTTTCCTTCCTTCCTTCACTTCGCTACTCGCAACCGCCTTTACTAAAAATACCTCGCTCGGAAGAAGCTCAAGCTCGTTTGGCAACGTCCTGCGCGAGGGGACAGTCGGTCGCCAAATGGTGCGCGCCTTGGGGCACCCGACAGACTCCGCCTCCCCCCGTTCTGAAGAAAGCACAAGCGGTGCGACGACGCTTCGGGACGACGCAGTCTTCCCTTTGGGACATGCTGGACGATCCCGCACTCGTCGGACAGGTACTCAGATCCACATGCCTTTTCTCTCCTATTTTTGTGCTAACCTTTTGATCTGTAGAGCGCGTGTCTAGCGGGAATCCAAGCGAGCGAGAGCCTGGAAGGTACTCGCCTTCCCTCCCCCGCGGAAACAACTCCTCGGCTGCCCACGTGGAGGTTCTCGGCCTGTCGCCTTCTGATGAGTCCCGATTATATACACATATATGGACTCATCTGGGTCGTTTATCTAGTCATTCCACTGCACTTTAGCCTCGTTTTAGCTTATATTTATTATCACTTGCTATGTGCACCTCTAGGCCCATTTTGGTGTGATTTCATGCTTTTCTTCTTTAGTAGTTTTCATGCTCCGTTAGGTGCCACTTTCAGTGGCTAGATTCGTGGTTGTGCTGGAATAGGAGTCGTGCAGGTGTTTCCGGTGCAATTCTGCACAGGAACATTGCGCACGATCACCGGTTCTATTACGCACGACCACTGGTCGTGCGCCACTGATCGTGTGCACTTAACCCTTTTTTATGAGTTCTGTTTGGTGCAGTGCGCACGACCATCTACGATAGTGCGCACGACCACCGGTCGTGCGCCACTGTTCGTGCGCACTTATCATCAATTTCATGAGTTCTGTTTCAACCAGTGCGCACGACCACCTACGATAGTGCGCACGACCACCGGTCGTGCGCCACTGGTCGTGCGAACATGTTATTTTATAATTTCTGTCTTTGCAGGTTCCGTCCAGGCTGAGCGCACGATCACCGAATTCTAGTGCGCACGACCATTGGTCGTGCGCCAATGACCGTGCGCACTGTTTATTCCAGCGCTTATAAATTTCCCTGCTCGCGATTTTAGGTCAGATCCCGAATTTCAGCCGCCGTTTTCCGCCCGGTTCCGCCCAGATTCGCCCCTCCACCATCGCCCACCATATGGAGGTGCTCCGGGCTTGCTCTTCACGCCAATCTTGAGCCGGAGTTTCCTCTCGGCCTCCTCCTTCATCCAAGAGCTCCAAAGGAAGACCTAGCCGCCATTACCATCAAGCAAGAGGAAGTTTGCAACCTCTACCGGATCGTGACACGAAGAAGACGGGTCCATTGGAGAGTCGTGACAGCTCTCTCTACCCCGGACGTAGTTGCGGACCGAGCTTGGACGCGGATTGACAACCCGGCGATTCCAACCTTGAATCTCCAACGAGCCTTCAGATTCGGTCGATTTCTTGCCTTGTTCTCTTCTTATTGATTGTTGTAATAGTTAGATCTTTTGTATTTTGATGAAGAACACTATAAACCTTGCTATTTAAAGTTATTTCATGTCTATGTGAAATACCCTTTTTGTTTATTTGTGTGCTTGAGGTGCGCCTCATTCCATCCTCCATCCCACCGTCACGTTCGTATGTCGTACTACCAATTGCTAGTGGCGTGCTTGTCGAAGAGGTGCTTGCGACCCTCACTCCGCTAGCCTACTCGTCCATCCGCCTACCGAAGCATGGCATTGCGGCCCGTATTTCATCCCGCCTAACGAAGCAGTGCGCTCAAGGCCTGCACTGTTCGATTCCGCTTGCCTACTCGTCCATCCGCCCTTTCGACGCAGCGCGCTCAAGGCCTGCCTAGTCTCCATCCCGCCAAGCGAAGCATTGCATAGCGGCATTGCATAGGAGTAGTTGATAGCTTTTATTTTATTTTCCAAAAGCCAACCCAACTCCCCCGCATTCCATCCGATTTAAGGACTTCAATCTCAAGTCCTTCCTCGAAACCTAACTCCACCTTACTGTGTTCCTCAAGAGACCGACACTCGGGGATTTTCCCCATTATTATTACTTGCGCGACCGGTGCACTTGCCGAATCATCGCATCAAGTTTTTGGCGCCGTTGCCGGGGATTACAGTCGTGTGAGTTTTCTGGAGAGGGAGAACCTGAGGGAGAAGCCCTTCCATTTGTAAATTGCATTTCTTTGTTTTATTTCCTCATTTTCTATTTTCTTGTTTTTTTTATTAGGTTGCTTTAGTAATTTTTGTTAGGTGTAGTATTTTGCACAATAGCATTTTGATTTTGAATCGTTTTATCTTCACACTATGTGGGCACATCTCAATTTCCGTTGCCGTTGGTGTGGAGCTACCTCCCACTCTAGTGATGAATGCCCTACGGAGAATAGTAGGCATAATTCTTATAGCCCAGCATATGGAGCACCGACGTCGTCTGGTACTCCATATGGTGCGCGAAAGTCTTATGGCTACTCTGCTGAGCCTTTACCATCATACTTCTTTTCGGCTCCAGCCCCCGCTGTGCCAAAGAAGCCCGCAAGGCAGTGCCAGTTTTGTCGGAGCACTGATCACGCCCTGAAGGATTGTGCTGCTTTTCGTCGCCAATTGGATGAGGATGACGAGCCGGATATCAGGATCGTCCCGAATCCTAACTCTGGCGGCACACCTTCAACATCCGGTTATGTGTCTTTGTCACCTTCACATCTTGAAGGGTATGGCATGGACACGGTCACCGGATGTGCGGCTGATCTATGCACCGACATTGTTGAGCCTATTCTCCATGTGCATCCACCACTTCTAGTGGATTCGATTCTTTCCCCTGTTGTGCATACTACTCTCGTCTCCGACGACATTGTTGATGATGTGTCGCAGGATGAGGTGGGTGATCTGAGTGTTGTGCCTATTCCTATGGAGGAGGACAACCTTCTAGGTGAAGAGGAGTTTTCCTCAACACCGGTGGAGGAAGTCCAAATCCTAAGCTTGGCCACCGTTGATCCCGCCGAATCTTGTAGCATTGATGACAATGCAAACATTATTTTACTTCCCCAACCTAATGGGAGTGAGACCGGGACCACTCCCCCGATTTTTGTTTATTTATGTTCTTCATCTTGTTTATTTCTCGATCCCCCCTCTTCACCCGAGCCTGTGCAGGTTGAATCTTCACAGGTACTTCAGGAGGACTTGGAGCTTTGTGCTCAAGTCAATGATGAGTGTGTCCTTTTATACGGGGAGGTTGATCCCTCCTCCATTAAGGAAGCCTCATTCGTTGCCTTCTCCTCCTGCGGACCTGCTGTGGACGATACCTTGCTGGGCAAGGATAGTTTTGGTGAGATGAGTGAGGACCAGGCCTCCTCCTCTTCTTACTTTCTTTTCCCTCTACCTGTGAGGAGCAGGTATTTATATTCGGGTAGAGGCGTGACTGTTCTTTCTCCGTATAGGTACCCGCTACCGACACGGATATTAGGCCAGTTACCTGTCCACTTCTCCTTCCATAGGCCCATTAGCTAGAACTCTTAAAGTTTGAATAAGTCGTGCTGGGAGGACAATAACCCCAGTAGTTATCTTTCTTTTCTGCATTTTTATTTCATCTAATCATGTTTAGTAGTAGTATTTTCTTTTCAGTTTTCTATTTTCCTTTTGTTTTTTTTTTGCGGAGCTGACCCCTGCAGGTATCTTCTCTGGATGGCGGATGTTGCAGCTCATTTTAGCTTACACGCCAATCTTCTTGTATGCTCACTTGCTGAGCATTGAGTACTCTCTTCCCCTAGCCTTTGCTGATTTTCATGTCATATATTATGCGGATTGTTTAGTTTAAGTCTGGGGGAGAGTAGTTTTGTTTACCGCTCACGTGCATTATTGCACTGCATACTAGAAGATTTCATTTAAAATGTTTTGTTTATTTTCATTGCACACCACAGCACCCAACTTGAGCGCGTACTCGTCTGTATGCGTGCTCTGTAGTGAATTCAATTCTTCTGCTTATTTGGGAAAGTCTAGGTGATGGCTTAGGACTATGCAGCAGAGTAAAATGTTGACTCTAGTAGTGCTCCTAGTCGAGTGCTCGGTTGCATAGAAATTCGTGTAGATTAGACTTCTCTTTATACTTATGGTTTTATATATTTTTTTTACTAGTGTAAATGTTGTTTACTCTACTCAAATGGTGAATTCGGTGGAATCAAACGGTAGCATAGGGATGTGTGTATACGATCGCTAGATTCGTATTGCTTGAGTCGGGAGAAAGGAGAATCTTTCTCGGTGGCTAGAACTTGCCCCAAGCGATTCTTGAAGCATGGGTATACGGTTAGTCAATTGTGTGAATGTGATATAGGCCATCATTTTGGCCCGGTTGAGCCTTTGTGCCTATCCCTACCGCTATATCCTCGCTAGCCCAGTTGTGCCTACCCGTTCTTTGATTCAGCCCCACTTTTATTTCACCAAAGCCCAAAAGCCAATCCTAGTCGCACACCCAAAAATTTGAGCTTTAGCTGTTTATTATTTTCATGAGTTGGGTTGTTGATGTGGTAATATGTTTGTGAAGATGTGGATGTGTCCTTTTGTTTATTTGCTGAAAATGATAAGAAAAGAAAAAAAAATGAGAAAAAGAAAAGAAGTTAAAAAGAAAGGAAAGAGAAGGAATGTTTACTTGAAAATCTTTATGTATAGATTTATGTTTGGGAGTAGGCGGTGCACGCACCCATGCTGTTAAGTCCAAGTCTGGGGGTGTTGTGTACCCGCATGTTTGTGTGGTGAATGAGGATAGTTTCCTGCATTAGCTCATTTGGGTTTAGTGCTTTAGCCGTCGTTTTTATCTTTGTTTTTCCTCACCTAAACCCAAGCCTCATTTAAAACCTAAAGTCCTATTGATTCACGCATTTGAGTCAAACCAGTGTCGTGGAGAGAATGTGACCGGGCAAGCCTATGGTCACCGACACCGATGGATTTCGGTGGAGTTTGTCCGGCATCCCAATCTTGAGCAATGCTCATCTCAGCGTTTAGTTTACTTTCTCCGTATGCATGACCGAACGATTCACCGCTTTTCACCATTTTGAGTAGTTGTAATATGCTTTTACTCTTTTAGAAATATATAGACTGTTTATATAATCAGAAATCTTCTCTACTATTCTTCTTATGCACGTGAGCATGCGACTTCGCATGGTACTCTATATTGTAGTTTTAAGCCATCTACTTTTCTTTCCCCGTTCGCTTAGAATTTGTTTGCTCGGGACGCGCAAACAGGTAAGTCTGGGGGTGTGATGAGTCCCGATTATATACACATATATGGACTCATCTGGGCCGTTTATCTAGTCATTCCACTGCACTTTAGCCTCGTTTTAGCTTATATTTATTATCACTTGCTATGTGCACCTCTAGGCCCATTTTGGTGTGATTTCATGCTTTTCTTCTTTAGTAGTTTTCATGCTCCGTTAGGTGCCACTTTCAGTGGCTAGATTCGTGGTTGTGCTGGAATAGGAGTCGTGCAGGTGTTTCCGGTGCAATTCTGCACAGGAACATTGCGCACGATCACCGGTTCTATTGCGCACGACCACTGGTCGTGCGCCACTGATCGTGTGCACTTAACCCTTTTTTATGAGTTCTGTTTGGTGCAGTGCGCACGACCATCTACGATAGTGCGCACGACCACCGGTCGTGCGCCACTGTTCGTGCGCACTTATCATCAATTTCATGAGTTCTGTTTCAACCAGTGCGCACGACCACCTACGATAGTGCGCACGACCACCGGTCGTGCGCCACTGGTCGTGCGAACATGTTATTTTATAATTTCTGTCTTTGCAGGTTCCGTCCAGGCTGAGCGCACGATCACCGAATTCTAGTGCGCACGACCATTGGTCGTGCGCCAATGAACGTGCGCATTGTTTATTCCAGCGCTTATAAATTTCCCTGCTCGCGATTTTAGGTCAGATCCCGAATTTCAGCCGCCGTTTTCCGCCCGGTTCCGCCCAGATTCGCCCCTCCACCATCGCCCACCATATGGAGGTGCTCCGGGCTTGCTCTTCACGCCAATCTTGAGCCGGAGTTTCCTCTCGGCCTCCTCCTTCATCCAAGAGCTCCAAAGGAAGACCTAGCCGCCATTACCATCAAGCAAGAGGAAGTTTGCAACCTCTACCGGATCGTGACACGAAGAAGACGGGTCCATTGGAGAGTCGTGACAGCTCTCTCTACCCCGGACGTAGTTGCGGACCGAGCTTGGACGCGGATTGACAACCCGGCGATTCCAACCGTGAATCTCCAACGAGCCTTCGGATTCGGTTGATTTCTTGCCTTGTTCTCTTCTTATTGATTGTTGTAATAGTTAGATCTTTTGTATTTTGATGAAGAACACTATAAACCTTGCTATTTAAAGTTATTTCATGTCTATGTGAAATACCCTTTTTGTTTATTTGTGTGCTTGAGGTGCGCCCCATTCCATCCTCCATCCCGCCGTCACGTTCGTATGCCGCACTAGCAATTGCTAGTGGCGTGCTTGTCGAAGAGGTGCTTGCGACCCTCACTCCGCTAGCCTACTCGTCCATCCGCCTACCGAAGCGTGGCATCGCGGCCCGTATTCCATCCCGCCTAACGAAGCAGTGCGCTCAAGGCCTGCACTGTTCGATTCCGCTTGCCTACTCGTCCATCCGCCCTTTCGACGCAGCGCGCTCAAGGCCTGCCTAGTCTCCATCCCGCCAAGCGAAGCATTGCATAGCGGCATTGCATAGGAGTAGTTGATAGCTTTTATTTTATTTTCCAAAAGCCAACCCAACTCCCCCGCATTCCATCCGATTTAAGGACTTCAATCTCAAGTCCTTCCTCGAAACCTAACTCCACCTTACTGTGTTCCTCAAGAGACCGACACTCGGGGATTTTCCCCATTATTATTACTTGCGCGACCGGTGCACTTGCCGAATCATCGCATCACCTTCGCCGCGATCGGGTAAGATTCTGACATCATCTTTTCTTGCGAGTTCACCCACTGAGCCTTTTCGCCTTTCACAGAGAACATCCTCGCAACTCCTGGGAGGCGCACCACCCCGCTGGGCTCGCCGCCCCCACCAGATTCTCCCCCCCCCCCCCCCCCCCCCCCCCGCCGGATTCGCCGCTTCCTCCGGGCTCGCAGCCTCCTCCGGGCTCGTTGCCTCCTCCGGGATCGCAGCCCCCACCGGACGAGACAGTCCTCGTCCCTGGGTTCAACATGCTGGGCCATCAATAACCCGGTAGCTCGCCTCCCACCGACATCCGGGATGCGAGCAACCTCTCCCACGTTCCTGGCATGGGGAAATCCTTCACGATAAAGTACTCAGAGGCCTTTCAGAGGCGACCGAGCTCCTCCCACCAGCGACCCGGTAAAGCGATCGCGGCCCTGTCAGGATGGTAAGCTATAAATTGACAAAATACCTCTCGCATTGCTTACTGAATCTTTTCTCGCAGGTGTCCCGGAGTCCTCCACCGAGCTGGAGGTTGGGGAGGAGGAGATGTCGCCCGTGCCTTCACCGGATAAGATCCCTGATTTCCTTGGCGATCCTTGGGACCCTGAAGAGATGAAGCGATGAGTCGATGATGTGTTCGAGAAGCAATCATACATGCTGCAAGATCTGCGCAACTGGGAGCGCGAGGACAGAGCGGCCTGCGAGGAGCGCTTCGTAGCGATTGAAGACGAGTTGGCCCGAGTTCTCGCCAAGCTGCAGACAGACGCCAGCCACGAGGCCACTTATCCTGGGGTGCACCTCACGCGGGCAGAGGATCAAATCCGGCTGCTGAAGGGCGAGCTCCGTGCGGTCCGCGCGTATCACTATCCGCGCCTACCGCCGAGCTCGGGGGTGCGAGGACGAGGTCGATGGCGGTGGATCCGCTATTGATCCCCCTCGCACTCGCCTAGCGAACTCGCGGAAACCTGCTCATTACTGCTTTCTTTTTTTGTGGTGACCTGTAAACAATAATATTACTTTGAATGCCTCCCGAGAAATAGCGGAATTTTTCTTTAATTATTGCTCGTTGTTTATTGCTGCTTTTATCGCATTCGCTAGCCCATTTTGTCCAACAACCTTTTCTCACGGCTTACCTGGGACTCGCTTCACCTGACAGCGATCCGCCCCTGCTGCATCGCGGCGAGCTCTTCGGGGGTAGGCGGGTTTGAGTATCGAGACGCGTAACATCGGGATTCGGCTATCCGCACCCCTTGACGCCTCGATTCCTCCCCCGAACCTTGAGTTTCTTATAAATAAGCCTGCCATCAACAGTCAACCACCCCATTTAACCTTCTCGACCTCTCTCTTTCTCGCGAGCTCTCGCCTTATCGCGAGCTCTCGCTTTCTTAATCTTTTCTATTTTAGCAGATATGGGTGGTGATGGTGAAGCCGAGGGTCGAGCCAAGTGCGTCTTTACCTTCTGCGACCACACATTCTTTACTTGCTCGCTGACCGAGAGCGAGTACCACTCGGTGGTGGCAAACTACATCATGCCATCATTCACTGCTCGCCATCTGGCGAAGACCGAGTCCATCAATGACCTCCACTCGGACGAGCTCGCCATCTCCGCGGCCCATTTCGACGTGGGCCTGCGACTTCCCCTATGGCCGAAGATCAGCCAGGTAACTCGCTCGCTACCCTTCTCCTTACATTCCTTTCTCGCATTAGCTTAGGATTTCATTCTAACTACTTCTCGCGAATTTTCAGCTGCTGATGTACTATGGCGTCATCCCGGGCCAGATGACCCCGAACTCCATCGTAGTCATGGTGGGGTTCGCGTGCTACCTGTGCGAGGAGCGCATCGAGTTCAGCTTGCCGGTCTTCCGCAACCTATTCTCCTTTCGCGCGAACAAGAACGAGACGACGTTTTTTACGAGCCAACACGCCAAAGTTCACGAGACGGTGAACAAAAGCCACTACTGGGCGCAAAAGTTCATGTTCGTCAAGGGGCCCTTCGGCAACGTCCCCTTCTCGCCCGTTCAGTGGGGTGAGTCCACCTATCGCCCCCTCCCCCCAGCTCGGTGGCCATGAGGCCAACCTCTTCAAGTACATGTCAACCGCCTTCGAGGTCAGCTACCTCCGGAGGAACGTGGACTCGCTGCCCCCCCCCCCCCCCCCCCCCCCCGTGTCGCCCAGAGCAGGTTTGAACCGTGATCCCTTTCCGTCTCGCTTGAACCTCTTTCATTCTTTTCCCGACTTACCTTCTTTTATCATTCACAGGGGAGCGAGACCTTCCGTTCCACCCCTCTTATGCGCTGACGACGCCCATCACCCAGGGCCTAAGGCTCGCTTCCGCCGCCGACGACTCTTGCCGTGAGGCCCCCAGCACCTCCTCCGCCTCCAAGAAGCGGCCCGCACTCGCCAGCCGCGAGTCATCCCTCAAGCCTCCGCCGCTGAAGAAGAAAAAGCAGCCCTCAGCCCCCGTCAAGGGGAAGGGGCTCGTTGAAGGCTCGTCAAGAGCCAATCCCCCAGCGGACCCTCTCATCGACCAGGGCATCGGGGAGGCCCCTGGGGAGACTATCCGTGTGTCGACCGCTCCCGCACCGACGGGCCATCGTAATTTCTGCCTTGGCACCAAGCACCGGGATGCAGTCGGCGAGCCTGTGTTGGAATGGGACTCAGACTCCAACCGGGTCTCGATATCCACCCTCAATCCCTCCTGGGTGGAGCGGGAGACCATTGGATGAGAGGCCTTCGCCGTGTACTTCGGCCTCTATGGGCGGGAGGAAGCCGCGGAATTCCATACCCTCTCCTCCCGAGCGCTCGCCTATGAGTGCGCGCGAGCTCAGCTTCGCGGGCTGGAGCTCGCCCACATGGCAGGTCGCCGCTGCCTTACGACGGAGAGCAACTCCGAAGACTTGAAGCGCGAGTTGCAAGAGATGCATAAGGAGCTCGCCGAACTGTAGGAAAAGCAGGTTGTCTACGAGGGCCTCCTTGAGAGCTTCAAAAGGCGGGATGGTAAGTCTGTCGAGAACTCGCTTGTTTCCTTTCGTCATTTTCCTTGTTAACTCATTTGCCTCTTGCAGGACCCTGAGACCGCCGACCAGCTCCTCGCTCGCAAGACGGAGCTGGAGAAGGAGGTTGCTATGTTGAAAGCTCATAACCAGGAGCTCGTCTGGGTCGCCCTTCCCCTTGCTCCCCGCTCTCCTCGAATCTCAAGGAATCTGAAGCGCGTGGAGGAGGAGTCGTTGCGCGACACCGCGATCCTGGCGGCGAGGCACATTTTCGATACCCTGAACGGGGTCAGACTTCTCTCAGCTGACGCGGAGGAGCTCACCGTCGAGGAGGTCGTTCCGGAAGTGTTCGAGCCAATCCCGCCCGACGTAGATGGCGAGGGAGAGAAGACAGGGGGCGAGCCTTAAGATGTAAATTTTTTTTCTTTTCTTTTTGAATTTTCTTTGTAGGGCGAGACTCGCTTCCCACCCTCGCGATGTAAACATTTTTTTGAAATGAAATGGAAAATTACTTCTCAAGTCTTTCTTATGCTTTTTTGCTTTTCTCGCTTCCAATTATTTATGTGCTCGCGCCTCGACGACTCGCACCACACGCGCACTCGCGCTTTGCTCAAGCACCCATTGACTCGCGCGCGCCTACTCGCACACGCACGCATTCACATTCTGTCACGCACCCCACACGCACATGTGAATCGATCGAATGCCCTCTTACTCGCCCCTCTCTTCGTGGGGCTTAACTAAATTTTCTTCCTTTGCATTTGCTCCAAGCCAGGCTCTTGCCTGCGAGCCCTTCGCTGAGGCGAATGCCCAGTCGGGTAGACTTATTTCTTGCTTTCACGTTCGTGCGCTTCCATTTTCGCCAATCGATATACATTTGATAACTGCATGTCCTTACTCGCACCACCACTGGCGCTTCCGCGAGCGATGTGCTTGCATCAACTGCCGGCTTACACTCGCACCCCTCACTCGCCCTTTCGCGAGTAGTGTGCTTTTGCTGACTTCTTAGGACGTAGGTGGCTACGACCATTCCACCGAGATTGCAACCTTGCCGAGAACCTCCTTTGTTGGGGCCATATACATCGCTGCCGAGCGAGTGCCTTTCCGAGCGAGTGCCCCCCCTGCTGGGGCCACTCACATACTTGACCCTTAAGATTTTTCTCCTTCTTATTTTTTCCTTACCTTCCTGCCACCGGGTGAGTCTGTTGTCCTGTCAGTTGGGTGGGAGCCTGGTCAACGGGTCAGCATCAGGGCTAAATACTTTTTGAAACCTTCCTGCCACCGAGCGATCCTACGGCCCTGCCAGCTTGGTGGGAGCCTGGTCAGCAGGTCAGCATCAGGGCTAAGTACTTTTTGAAACCTTCTTGCCACCGAGCGATCCTACGGCCCTGACAGCTTGGTGGGAGCCTGGTCAGCGGGTCAGCATCGGGTCTAAGTACTTTTTGAAACCTTCCTGCCACCGAGCGATCCTACGGCCCTGCCAGCTTGGTGGGAGCCTAGTCAGCGGGTCAGCATCGGGGCTATGTACTTTTTGAAACCTTCCTTCCACCAAGTGATCCTACGACCTTGAAAGCTTGGTGGGAGCCTGGTCAGCGGGTCAACATCAGGTCTAAATACATTTTGAAACCTTCCTTCCACCGAGCGATCATACGGCCCTACCAGCTTGGTGGGAGCCTGGTCAGCGGGTCAGCATCAGGGCTAAGTACTTTTTGAAACCTTCCTGCCACCAAGCGATCCTACAGCCCTACCAGCTTGGTGGGAATCTGGTCAGCGGGTCAGCATCGAGGCTAAGTATTTTTTGAAACCTTCCTGCCACTGAGCGATCCTACGGCCCTGCCAGTTTGGTGGGAGCCTGGTCAGCGGGTCAGCATCGGGGCTAAATACTTTTTGAAACCTTCCTGCCATCGAGCGATCCTACACCCCTGCCAGCTTGGTGGGAGCCTGGTCAGCGGGTCAGCATCGGGGCTAAGTACTTTTTGAAACCTTCCTGCCACCGAGCAATCCTATGGCCTGCCAGCTTGGTGGGAGCCTGGTCAGTGAGTCAGCATCGGGTCTAAGTACTTTTTGAAACCTTCTTGCCACCGAGCGATCCTACAACCCTGTCAGCTTGGTGGGAGCCTGGTCAGCGGGTCAGCATCGGGGCTAAGTACTTTTTGAAACCTTCCTGCCACCGAGCTATCCTACGACCCTGCCAACTTGGTGGGAGCCTGGTCAGCGGGTCAGCATCGGGGCTAAGTACTTTTTGAAATCTTCCTGCCACCGAGTGATCCTATGACCTTGTTAGCTTGGTGGGAGCCTGGCAAGCGGGTCAGCATCGGGGCTAAGTACTTTTTGAAACCTTCCTGCCACCGAGAGATCCTACGGCCCGGTTAGCTTGGTGGGAGTCTGGTCAGCGGGTCAGCATCGGGGCTAAGTACATATCAAGCGTCGTCATCTTATAAATTGTCACTACCCATTCCTAAAAGAAAACAAAGTTCAAAATCACATATTTTTACTGTTGAAACTCAAGGATAGAGATATCACAAGTCCTCATCGCTTAGCTCGGAATATCCCTTCTGCCTCTCATTCGTCTCCTCCTCCCAGGCATGGACCTCCTCAATCCTTTCCGGTGGTTGTTGTTGTTTCGGATCCCTTGTCCCCCTAATTTCCAAAAACTATGGGCAGGTGGCCGTCGCATGACCTTCCTCATGGTGGAAGTCACAGTAAGGTGACGCCACCCTGCCCCCTCCTCTTCCTCTTCTTTCTGCTTTTCTTGCTCTCCTCCCTCCTCCCCGGCCAATCGCCATGCCGTGCTGTGGTGAGGGGAGGAGTGGCCTCGGGCCCTGCCTCCACCCTAGCTGATGGGGTCTTCCTTGTCCTCCTTGAAAGTTGCCCCCTCCCTGGTGGAAGCCCATTCCTGGGCCCTGCGCCCCTCCTCCTTGCTGCCTCCACCCCAACTCCGGGGCCCTTGCCTCTTCTCTTCTCCTTGCCTCCGGCTGCTTAACCTCCGGCTCGCTCAGCCTCGCCAGCCTTTTCGTGAACTCGGGGTTAGCCGCCTCCCCTTCTATTTCTTCCGCCGCCCGCTCCATCAGCTCCTCGAAGGATAGGGGGGCCCTCCTCTTCAGGCTCATCTTCAAGAAGCCCTCCCACAAACCTACTATAAAGGCAAGTTGGAGGGTGAACCCGGGCACCTCCTGGATGAGGAGGAACTCCTCCTGAAACCGATCCACATAGTGGGAAAAGACTCCCCCGGCCTCTGCTTGATATTGAAAAGTGCATCGGGGTCCTTCTTCCTCTTCTTCGAGGTAGAGAAACGCAGCTGGAAGTCGCGACGCAGGTCTTCGAAAGCATAGATTGACCCCACGGGAAGCTGGTGAAACCAGTCCCGGGCCTTCTCCTTCAGGGTAGTGGCGAAGAGTCGACACTTGAAAGCGTTCGACATGGGCCTGATGGAGACCATATCTTCGAACCATTGCAGGTGCTGAACCGAGTCATCCTTGTCGGTGTACAACATCATGGCTGGTTCCCTGAACCCCTCAGGGAGTGGTGCTGAGAGCACCAATTCGCAAAATGGGCTTCCCCCATTCGCCCTTCTCGCATGCTCCACTCGCCCCACAACCTCCATGGGCGACCCTGCTCCTGACAGTCTCGCACTCACGAGGGGGCCATTCGTCGGGACCCCACTGGTCGGGGTCCCGCCTGCCGGGTGGACGCTCGCCGGGACCTCACTCGCACTCACGAGGCTGGGAAAGAGTTCCCGGCCCACGAGATCTCGCCCTGGTGCCTGATCCGCCACCTCCTTTCCCATCCTCTGCCCCGGGTCATTCTCGCCAGTTCCTGACGGCGGGACCATCGGGGGGCACATGGGTTGCGAGATCCCCTAGCGTTGTTGCGAGAGCGCACTGCATTGCCCCAAGCAGGTCCCTTCTGAGATCTGCCAGCATTTCTGTTGTTACTGGCGCGCGAGGTGGTGGTGTTTCGCCAAGGTCGGCATCTCACTCATCTTCTCTCGCCATATCACTTCCTTGGAACTTTCTCGTGCTAACTGCTCTCCACGCTCACCGCACCAAAAATGTTTGAACCAAGACTTGGCCCCAATGAGGAGATCGGACCCCTTAGAGGGGGCTTGTAACACCTACTGATCCCTCGGAAGCAACAGACCGGAGACTAAAAGCTAAACACAGACCCTTGACTCCAGCACGGATGTCCCACCACACACCCGAAAAATCGTAGAACGCTTCCCCTCCCAAGCCAAAGCTGAAGCTGAGCACCTTGGAGAGCTGGAGGAGCTAACCAAAGAGCTCTTGAGGAGAAGCAAAGATCTAGAATGCTCTCTCAAGGTGCCCTAAAGGGTCTATTTGTAGCCTATTTTGAACTGGTCTGCTAATAGTGGGATTCTGCCTTTTAGTTTTACTATACGCACCTCAAACTGGTCTGCTAACAACCAAACTCCGCTGTTCTGGAGGGCTATTGACAGCCCACCAGGGGTACCAGGGTAAATTCACCCGCACCACCCTGGTGGGCGAGTGGCTCACGAAGACGCCACTCGCCAGTCACTCTGCGAGCTGGTCTCGTGAGATCCCTTCCAGCGAGCAGAGGGGAGCCCCCACTCGCCTCACCAGACTACTGTTGTGCGACCTTATCCGACTCGCCCTGGCTAAGCGCACCACAGAGCAGTCTTCAGAACACGCATGCTATCGCCTCCCGCTATTCGCGAGCGGGATCCCTGGTTCGCTTCTATGGCTCGCCTCGCCCTGCCCTGGCAAGATACTCCCGCGAGTCTGCGAGCACTCCCTGAATTGCCTGCGATTGATTCCTCCGCGAGTCCGTGAACACTGGGTTGTATAGTGACGGTCGTGAAAGTGGTGGTCATGAACCGTCGTTCTTGAACGCCCGACCTCACCTAAAAAAATTCATGCATTTATGCTCAAAACTAGTTTATTTTCTTGGTAGCGGTCATAACCTTTGTCATGTCAAACATACATTCTATGATAATTACGTTTTTGACCAAACTAACCGGAGCAAATAAGTCGTGCCAAACGAGACCTAAGCGTTCCCCTGTCACTAAAAATTTCACACACAGAACTCATCGAAGATTCAGAATCACTAAGGTCAACTTCCTGCAAGTTGTTACATTGCAGTGATATATTGGCCAGACCTTCTTGCTTTTGTAGTACTAGTTTCTGCAGTCAAGGTTCATGATTTTAGAATTAGCAACATCTACATAGAACAAAGTCAAATCCTGGAATTTAACTAAGGCTGGCCTTAAGTTTATTTGACACGATGCTAATGTAGCGACATAACTACAAAATATATGTTTTTAGAAGAGGAAATGTTCAAAAGATTCTACTTGGGGCAATGAAGAGGGTTGATCCTCTCCAGATGTGGTAGACCAATATTCCTCCGGGACGGATTGCCTATAAATATGACCCCAAGACACAAGTAGAAGACACCGTGTGACACCCCCCTCCTCTAAGGTCTGGGCGAGCTCAATGCCCACCTCTCTTGTGCCGAGCTCAACATTGACTTTAGGAGGGAAGTTCTTATAGACTTCGGTGTGTGTGATGGAATCTCCTCGTTGTAGCGTGCGAGTCTTGTTTGTTGGCATTTCAGAGTTGTTTCTTGTGTTCTCTAGCTTCTTCTTGTCGTGTCTCGTCAGAATCGACCATTAGACTAGTAGCCTATGAATACGTGAACATAAAGCCCGATCGGGCCGGCCTGGACCGGGCCCGGTCGGGCTTTTTCCTGTATCGGGCCGGGCCGGCCCGATCCTCCCCAGGAATCGGGCCGGCCCGGGCAGGCAGCACTTATGTGCTGCCTGCTCCGGCCCTTCAGGCCGGGCCGGGCAGGACCGGGCCGGTCTCGGGCCCGATCCGGGCCGGCCCGGTTTTTTACTTTTTTTTTATTTAAAGTTTTATTTTTTTTTATTTTTATTTTTATAAATAATTAAATATTGAACAAATGAAAAATTTGGAACAAAAAATTTTATTAATATTGAAAATTTGGAACAAAATATAAAATTGAAAATACAAAGTTTCAAACGCGTCCATTTCGTACAAAATTGAAAATACAAAATTTAAGTAGTACAAAATACAAAATTGAAAATACAATTGCTCGATTTAATCATCTTGTAGATTCAACGCGTCCATTTCGTCTTCTATCTCCTCCGAGCTATCTTCCAATGCTGTTATGTGTTGCTTCCTCTTTAAACTGTCCAAGTAGTCCTTGTAGCATACGCAAATCTCCAGCGAATCTTCGTTAAGCCGGCTCCTCCGCTCGTTCAAAACCCCGCCACTAAGAGAAAAAACGGACTCCGAAGCTACTGTACTAGCGTGGACAGTTAATAAATCACGGGTCATACAGGTCAAAACAGGATAGGTATTAGCTTTACCTTTCCACCAATTTAAGAGATCGAAGTTTTCGATCTCGTCCGAACTCATAAAATCGCTAAATTGAGTTTTTGTGTATAATCATAATTCATCTAAACTACCAGATGTGCGCGCTTTTTTCCTAGAAGCTAAATCTAAAATTTTATTTTTAAGACTATCCTTCGTTTTGGGTTGCGTTATTTCTTCGCGGGGTCGTGACCCGTATAAGTTATTGTAATAATTATAACTTTGCGTAAAAAAATTAGTAAAACTTGTAGTACTAACGGGGTCATCCTCATCATAATTTATATTTAAGGTTAGATTAGTATTGATTTCGTCGATCAAATTTTCTACGCCTTCTACGTTAAGTAGCGGATTTAAAGCGGCGGCGCACGAAAATATAGGCGGTATTTCTCTATAATATTTTAAAAAAATTTCTTCCATTATTTTAATTAAAGAAGCCCAACCTTGGTGTTGCCTATAATAACTAAATCTTTCTGTGATATGTACGAAATGTTCAATTACTAATGCGCTCGTTGGATAATACACTCCAGATAAAGAAACGGTGGCCCTATAAAAACACTTTAGTAAATCTATATAATATTCTATTATGGTCCAATCAGTTTCACCTAAAACGTGTTCAATATTAAGTAAACTATAATATTCCATTAGAAGATCTTTTTGTAGAACGGCTCTTTTTAACATTTTATAGGTTGAGTTCCATCTAATAGGCATATCTAATTGTGGTTTCAAATATTTCTGATTTTGTGCTTTACAAAACTTTCTAAAATCTTGAGCTCGTTGTTTAGTACAATAAATTGCTTTTAACATATCGCAAATTTTATTAATATATTGTGACATTGCTTTTAAACTATCATGTACCACTAAATTTAGGATGTGACAAACACATATAGTATGAAAAAACGCGCCGTTGAGAAATGATTTTAAATCTCGTTTTAACAATTCAATTGCGGCGCTATTATTGAAGGCGCTATCAAGAGAAAAACTAAGTATTTTATCGTTAATTTTAAATTCTCGCGCACATTTCATAATAACTTTATATAAAGCTACAGCCGTGTGCGGGAATTCAAAACCTGTAAAACATATTACGCGTTTATTTTGCTCCCACGAAATGGGATCAATCCAATGACAAGTGATGCAAAGATAAGCTAATCCTAAATTTAAATTACTCGTCCAAACGTCGCTCGTTAGACTCACACGTCCTTCGAAATTTTCAAAATACCTAATTAATTCTTGTTTTGCTTCTAAATATAACCTAATCGTGTCGCGCCTTAAAGTAATTCTACTAACCTTTTGGTATTTGGGCTGAAGCCCCCCATGTATGTACTCTGTGCCGTCGTCATTGTCGAAGACGCTGAATGGCAGCCCACGTTTGATGACGAACTTCGCCTGCAGCTCTCGCTGTCGCATTTGATCGTACGTCCAAATCTGTCCGGCTCCAGAAATTTGGGCTTGACTTGACTCGGGAGGAGCTTGTTTCGACTCGCAAGACTTCTGGTGTCTAACGAGCGTCGAGTTGCCGCTGATGGATAGCAACTTCGAGCACATCTTGCAGCGCGCTTTTCTTTCGGTCCCGACTTGTACCATCTCGAAATGCTCCCAAATAGTCGCTCTACGGTTGTGCTCCACCACCAAAGCCGTACTTTGGGAAGACGACGCTGGAGTTGTGGAGGACGACGCCATTGGGAGAGCTAAGAGAGAGAGAGAGAGAGAGGGATGAGGTGTGAGAAAAGAGAGAGGGGAGGGGGGGTATTTATAGTTTTTTTTTGTTTTTTTAATTAAAAAATTAATTAAAAAATAATAAAAAAAATTAAAAAATAAAAAGAAAAAGAGCAGCCAACGGCTCTCTTGAGAGAGAGCCGTTGACTGCTCTCTCATGGCAGCATGACTGCCACGTGGCAGCCATGCTGCCATGAGCCTAACGACTCTAATAAGAGCCGTTAGGCTCAATCGGGTCTAGCCCGATTTTCGGGCTTTACCCGGCCCGGACCGGGCCGGGTAGCTAGGCCAAACCGGGGCCCTTTCAGGGCCCCGGGTAAGGGCTCGGCCCGGTTCGGGCCTGAACCGGGCCGGGCTTGACCGGGCCGGGCTCGGGCCGACCTGTCAGGCCCGGTTTTTTTGTTCACCATTGGCTATGATCACCCTCAAATCCGAACATTAAAAACCTATTTTGGTAATTCCAACAGCCGTCTTAGAAAAATTAATTTTGAACATAAAATTGATAAATTTTCTTAAGGTCGGGCTTTCAGCTATTACTGAGTTGCTCTGATTTATCTTTAAAAGATTTGGAAGCTGAAAACTCCACTGTTGGCACGGGTAAGAAATAAGATTACGAGCTGAATCTGCTGTTCGAAATCTAGGGTTTTGGCGGCAAGCTTCGCAACCGCTGGAAATCTCGGGTCCTTCTCCCCCGTTTAATGGAGGCAGTGGTTGTCGACGCTGGATCTAAACTCCTCAAAGCTGGCTTCGCTGCGCCCGATCAAGATCCAGCTATGGTGATCAGTCTATCTTTTACTTTGCAAATTCCACTGAAAAAAACTAGCCCCGCACTTCTTTGTACTTTCAAATGACGTGTTTAGTATGCTATGCAATTTGCGTTGTGGCGTGAATCAGATCATTCCGACGAAGATGAAGCGCGTGGTGGAAGACGGCGACATTGACGATTCGTCGGCTTTCGAGGAAGTGACAGTTGATCCCGTCGTACGAGGTTTTATTAAAGACTGGGATGCGATGGAGGACTTGCTGCGCCATGTTCTCTACACCGGACTTGGATGGGAAATGGGAGAGGAGGGACAGATTTTGTTCACTGATCCTCTCTCCACCCCGAAGGTCAGTCTGTTATGATCAAACTGTTTACGTAGTTTCACCATTTCTTTTAACCAATTGCAGACATGTTGTGTAAGATCTTGCAAGCTTCTCAATACGATGATGATTATGTCTTTGATGGAGATTTGTTTGTATTCTGATGCATATTGTTGAACTTTAACTATGCACAACTAACCTCGTACAAAAACATCTATTAATGGAGACAGAGAGTGAAGTTCATTTTTTTTTTCAAGGGTGCTTTTGATTGCTTAATTAAAATAACCGGTCAGTGAAAAAGAGGAACTTCTGAAATGAGAACAAGGGGATGTTTTTGCCTTCCAGTTCATACAAAACTTAGTAATAGAAAGTTTATTAAAAGTTAACCCTATAAAATATAGAACAATGCTATTTATACTGGGATTAGAAATCCAGCTGGCCAGCTAGCAAAAAGTATTTATCGGCCTGTGGGGCACTGGTCGACGGAAGATTACTCATTTGTCGACCAATTGGTCAACGAACAATTATGCATTTGTCGAGCGGTTGGTCGACAAATTCAGGGTTTGGTCTACTTACATGATCGTTGGTCGACCAAATTGACGAATTTAGCTTAGCGTCTTCGACTTCGCCTTCTCTCCTTACTTGAATTGGGTCATCTTTTGCTGTGTCACCTCCTTCATCATTAAGTCTCACATGTTTTTCATGGTTATCGATCCATGTTTCACCATTATTCATTCATGCGCTTATGAACAATAAAAATGTGGAGCTAAAACTAATTTTACTTTTAAATGTCAATGCTATAGCATAGGATGCATCAATAAGCTTCTATTGCTTAATGTAATGTATATGAAAGAGAGAGCAAACGCCTTTCCCGTTGTACTAAATTCATGAGGGTGTTTTCTAGTTGATTTTGTTGTAATAATTGAAGTCAGCATTTATCTAGTATCCCTATTTATCGAGCAATTAATTCATGTGGATGAACATAACTCCAAATACTGGGTTGTTTGCAAGCTTCTATCTTCCTATGGTTGTAGCAATAATTTTTGGAATAATTTTTGTTGCATAAATACTTATTTGGACAGTATCTTGATATATATATTTAGTTATATGTTTATAATTGAAATATTGTGATTTCATTTTTATGCTCTAAAGTCTGTGCTTATTGTTTACCTTGAAAGGTAACATTTGTCCGTTACTCTGCATAATTTTAAATTTTCTATAATATAACTAAAAAAATACATTTCAATCTTGAAGATGGTTATCATTTTCAAGTTTGGATCTTTGAGTCTAGAGAAAACATATGTTATAGAAAAAAAATAAGAATAGATGGTCAAACAGTTTTCTATGTTCTAGTTGTAACAAGGGTTGACAAATTTGAGGCTTTCACACATTTCATACATGTACATCTGCAAGTATGACAAATTGTTATGCAACTGTTACCCTAAAGTTCTGTAGTAGTTGCATAGAAACTGTATATGTTTGTGTCTGCATGCATTTCTTTGTCAATATCCATTGTTATTGATCACACACATATATATCTAATAAATATGGATAGTAAGTGCATGAAAATAATATGGAGAAGCATAAAACCCTGATTATTAGAGTAACATTTTGATGCACCTCCTTCACCTGTGTCTATGTACGTACTAATTAAATGTATTATATCTAGCTTAAATTTTATACATGTTATGCCAAAATGGTAGTTAAAAAATGTGTTAAAGCGAAATAAGAGTAATATAGTGTTAGGGGTAAGGCCTAACCCGTACCGGTGGGCAATACCAGCGGCTCAGTTGGTGATGAGAGCCGTGTTGAAGGCTCCTTATCAAGGAGGTCTGGGGATCGAATCCCAGCCTCAACAACCCGCCTCAATTAAACTGGTTGAGGAGACGGGTTGGGGTGTGGGGGTCGCGGCCCTGTTAGGGGCTCCGGATTGGGGGCCACTATGGATCATTGCCGTGGACCGCTTCGCGTGGTGCGGTATTTGAGCAGCTGGTATTGCCCACCGGTACGGGTTAGGCCTTACCCCTAACACTATATTACTCTTATTTCGCTTTAACACATTTTTTAACTACCATTTTGGCATAACATGTATAAAATTTAAGCTAGATATAATACATTTAATTAGTACATGTTATGCCAAAATGGTAGTTAAAAAATGTGTTAAAGCGAAATAAGAGTAATATAGTGTTAGGGGTAAGGCCTAACCCGTACCGGTGGGCAATACCAGCTGCTCAAATACCGCACCACGCGAAGCGGTCCACGACAATGATCCATAGTGGCCCCCAATCCGGAGCCCCTAACAGGGCCGCGGCCCCCACACCCCAACCCGTCTCCTCAACCAGTTTAATTGAGGCGGGTTGTTGAGGCTGGGATTCGATCCCCAGACCTCCTTGATAAGGAGCCTTCAACACGGCTCTCATCACCAACTGAGCCGCGGCTCAGTTGGTGATGAGAGCCGTGTTGAAGGCTCCTTATCAAGGAGGTCTGGGGATCGAATCCCAGCCTCAACAACCCGCCTCAATTAAACTGGTTGAGGAGACGGGTTGGGGTGTGGGGGCCGCGGCCCTGTTAGGGGCTCCGGATTGGGGGCCACTATGGATCATTGCCGTGGACCGCTTCGCGTGGTGCGGTATTTGAGCAGCTGGTATTGCCCACCGGTACGGGTTAGGCCTTACCCCTAACATTAAAGTTACTTTAATGTTAGGGGTAAGGCCTAACCCGTACCGGTGGGCAATACCAGCTGCTCAAATACCGCACCACGCGAAGCGGTCCACGGCAATGATCCATAGTGGCCCCCAATCCGGAGCCCCTAACAGGGCCGCGGCCCCCACACCCCAACCCGTCTCCTCAACCAGTTTAATTGAGGCGGGTTGTTGAGGCTGGGATTCGATCCCCAGACCTCCTTGATAAGGAGCCTTCAACACGGCTCTCATCACCAACTGAGCCGCGGCTCAGTTGGTGATGAGAGCCGTGTTGAAGGCTCCTTATCAAGGAGGTCTGGGGATCGAATCCCAGCCTCAACAACCCGCCTCAATTAAACTGGTTGAGGAGACGGGTTGGGGTGTGGGGGCCGCGGCCCTGTTAGGGGCTCCGGATTGGGGGCCACTATGGATCATTGCCGTGGACCGCTTCGCGTGGTGCGGTATTTGAGCAGCTGGTATTGCCCACCGGTACGGGTTAGGCCTTACCCCTAACATATAGTTGAAATAATATTGATTTGCATAAACCCAGTTGATGTGGTAATTGGTATAAAAGATGTCTAATTCATGTTACAAGCATGCTTGGTCCATGTTTATGATGCTTTCAAGAAATTTTGGTTAATATTTGTAAAACTAGAAGCATGACATGACATTCCCCAACATATAAACATACACCATGATGTTGGGGAGTCGATTTCCTTGGTGGCGTGACTTGAAAGTATATAAGAGAAATAAATAGATTGTAAGAATATTTAAAGTTATTTGTTTTTTTAAATTTAGTTTAGTCATTAAATCTAAAATAAAATATAGTATAAGAGTATTTAAGATGGAACTATTATTTACATAAAACAAATATATTTTGACAAATTTGATAAAATTAACTCTAGGTACGTGGAGGGGCCTTTTGCAAGGGATCATTAAATTTCTCGCATTTTGAAGTCCGTGGTGACGCGGGGTAAGGACCTAAGGGAACTATGGCGAGATGCATATGCAATTTCAGACGAAGCAAAACTTGCAAAACGATATTTATAAAACAAGATGATTTGAATTTCCATAAAATAAAAGCTTTAAATGAAGATAACAAGAGAGGAGTACAAACGCGAGAGTGTGCGAAATCAAATAACTAGTTAAATAAGGAATTACAAAGACTTAAATAACTGAAATCATGACTTACGGACCAATATCTCCTAAAGTAGAGATTAAACACAAGACTCAATATAAAGAAATAACAAACACACCTTGGACTCGCACAATATTGAGAGGGGAGGGCTGTAGATGTCTTCGGAGGGCTGTCGGAAAGCCAAAATTGCAACCCGAGACTGGTTTTAGACTACTAAGTGAAGGCCCACTGCTGGACAGAGGCAGCGGCTGCTGGGAATGGACTTGGATTGCCTGGAAACTGGACAGGGGGACTGAATTCAGCAATGAGTTGCTGTAGTTGGCTGTCCTGGAACCTGGACAGCAACCTGGAGTGTTGCGGGGCTGCTGAATGGTGACCGGGCAGCAGTTTTCGAGAGTGTAGATGGTTGCAGGATCAGTTCCTGATGGTGGAATATAGGTTGGGGCCAGGTCCAGTGATTGTAGAGAGATTGGGGCCGGCTGGGTAGGTGTGGGAGGGGGTCGGTTCTGAGAGGGAGAGTGAGTTGAGGTTCCACGTGTCAGGGATGAGTGGGGTAAGGGAGGGGGCCGGCTATTGGGGGATGAGGTGGAGTAGTGGGTTTTGTTTTGGTAGGGTGGTTCCACGTGGGGAGTGGGAGGGAATAAGGGGAATGAGGGCCGGATGTTACGATGGAGGTGGGGAGTGGGGTTTGTGGGTAGTGGAGAATGATGGGTTGGGAGTAATTTTAGGAATTAAGGCTTAAACAGGTCCAGTGATTGTAGAGAGATTGGGGCCGGCTGGGTAGGTGTGGGAGGGGGTCGGTTCTGAGAGGGAGAGTGAGTTGAGGTTCCACGTGTCAGGGATGAGTGGGGTAAGGGAGGGGGTCGGCTATTGGGGGATGAGGTGGAGTAGTGGGTTTTGTTTTGGTAGGGTGGTTCCACGTGGGGAGTGGGAGGGAATAAGGGGAATGGGGGCCGGATGTTATGATGGAGGTGGGGAGTGGGGTTTGTGGGTAGTGGAGAATGATGGGTTGGGAGTAATTTTAGGAATTGAGGCTTAAAATTTAGGAGAGGTGGGATAATGGGGTAGTGGAGGAAGTTGGGAGGTAGTTATGGAGTGGTGGGAAGGTGTCCGACTGTTGGTGGCCGGAGTTGGCCGCCGGTGGTGGTGGTCGCCGGAGATGTTTTCCGGCGATCGTTGGAAAACTGGAAACGAAGGTAATTGAGAGGGGGAATGGATGGGGATCACCGGAAGTGATTTTATGGTGATCGCCGGAGGGAAATTATGGGATTTAGGAGAGGAAAATGGAATGTTTTGATGGGAGGTGTGAGGGGAAATGAGGGTGTGGTGGCCGGCGGCTAGGGGATGTGTAGTAATTGGGTATGTGGAGGTCGGCAGTGAGGTGGGAGGAGAAGAATGGGGCTCGGCTGCTGTGAGGAGGGAATCTGGAAGGGGGGAAGGGGCTCAACATTGGAATGGAGGGGGAAATATTGGAGGCCGGTTGTTTATGGAGGGGTAATGTGGGATGTGGTGGTCGATAGTGGGTTGGGGAGGGGGAAATGGAGGCTCACGGTAAAGGGGGAGGAGGAATCCTAGGCTTCATACCCGGGGGTCGGCTTCGGCACCGAATTGACCAAAAGATTGGCTTCAACGCTCAATTCTTCAATGCCCCAAATGAGAGCCCTCACCCTCAATATATAGACACTGGAGGGGACAATGAACGACCATGATTTGCCGATAGTTGCGATCCTAAAATAAATAAAAATATAACTCGAAATAAAAAAACGAAAAGAACAACTATGCTACGATCTGCGACCCGCTCAAGGTGAGCGGTCCCAATCGTCACTATACCCGAGGTCATTGTGAGTAGACCCGAACGGGTCGGGCGGGCTGCTCCCCATCTCGTGGTCCAACCTGGAATGACTAGAATGTGAAGATGCCTATTATTTTGATACCGTGTAAACAAAAAAGGGCTTCTGTATAGCATAGATAAAGAAGACATTCACAAAGTGCCAGACATTACACTTTTTCTTAGCATTTTAATGTAAGCAGCAAACATGACATAGTAGTCCTTCAGGATTTTTGTGTGTCATATACTTTCACTCTTCAAATGACTTAAGGCATCAAGTATGGATATTGTAAACAGCAAAGTCTACCTCGAGTACAAGAGCAACAAATGTAAATAGTGGATTAAAGTGTAAATAAGTTCTTGGCCCGATTAAGGTAGCGTTTGGTTGGGCGGTTCGGCTCCGGTGCGGCTGGGCCGAAACTCCGTTTGGAGAAAAAGTGGTGTTTGGCGCAGCTGATGGACCCAAACTCTGTATTTACGAACCGCCGTTTCTATTAAAAATCCTGCCGCGGTCTCGAGCCCCAGTCCAGACGTGATCATCCCGCGTCTAGGGTTTTTTCCTCACGCTCGCGCTCGTCTCGACGGCCCCGTCTAGACGCGATCTGATAGGACCCCCCGGGCTACGCTGGATTTTACTACTAGGTGGGTCGCACCTAGCCAGCCCTCCGGGGAAGGAACCTATCAGGGCCGCAACCCGCACACCCCAACCCTTCTCGGCACCCAGTCTAAGTGCCGCGGGGTGTTGAGGTCGGGGCTTGAACCCCCGACCTCCTAGATAAGAAGCCTTTAACGCGGCCCTCATCACCAACTGACTGGGTGCCGAGAAGGGTTGGGGTGTGCGGGTCGCGACCCTGATAGGTTCCTTCCCCGGAGGGCTGGCTAGGTGCGCCCCACCTAGTAGTAAAATCCAGCGTAGCCCGGGGGGTCCTATCACGATCCTTCCCAATCCTCCTGCTGCAGGCGGATAGCATCCTCTCCGGCGACGACGGACGCATAATTTTTTCCTCCAGCACTCCGCTGCTTCGTTTGGCCGCACGCCGCCGCTTCGTTTCGCCGCATTCCTCTCCAGCTCGTCGTTTGGCCGCACTCCGCCGCTTCGTGTTCCAGGTTTCAACCTCTGCCATCTTCTTTGATCTGTTTTGCAGTCCTCCCACGCCCTAATTTCCATTCATCCACCTCCAAACTGATTACTCCATTTTACCATTGCAAAACCGCCCCCTATTCAGGCGATTTTCGAGTCGAAAATTTCAGATTTGGGTGCATTGCAATCTCCAGTCCAATATCAACCACCTTCCAACTTCAGATTGGTATATTGCTGCTCCTACAAATTTTTTTTTTTTGGATTGGAATTTTTATGTAGAATTTTTTTTGTGTTTTTCCATTCAACGTAGGTTGTTTTTTGTGTGGTTGTGTTGTATGTGTGTGTGATGTGTTTATGTAGAATTTTTTGTGTGTTTATATGAGTATGTGTTGTGTGTGTGTGTGTTGTATGTTTATATGTGTGTGTGTGTTTATATGAGTGTGTGTATGTGTGTGTTTATGTTTATATGTGTGTATGTTGATGTTTATATGAGTGTGTGTATGTGTGTGTTGTGTGTTTATATGTTGTATGTTTATATGAGTATGTGTTGTGTGTTTATATGAGTGCGTGTTGTGTGTTTATATGCTGTGTTATGTGTGTGTGTGTGTTTGTGTTGTATGTTTATATATGTATGTATGTGTGTGTTTGTGTTGTATGTTTATATATGTATGTATGTGTGTTTATATATGTATGCGTGTGTGTATGTGTTGTGTGTGTGTATATATGTGTGTGTGTTTATGTATGTACATATATGTGTGTGTGTGTGTTTATGTTTATGTTTATGTGTGTGCTTATGTATGTGTATATATGTGTGTGAGAGTTTGTGTTGTATGTTTATGTGTGTGTGTGTGTATGTTTATATGTGTGTGTGTGTATATGTGGTGAGTGTTTGTGTTATATGTTTATATATGTATGTATGTGTGTTTATATATATATATGTTTGTGTTGTATGTGTTGCGTGTGTGTGTTTGTGTTATGTGTGTGTGTATGTGTGTGTTGATGTTTATATGTGTGTGTGAGTGTTTAGTGTGGTGTGTTTGTGTTTTATGTTTATATGTGTTTATGTTGATGTTTATTTGAGTATGTGTTGTGTGTGTGTGTGTTGTATGTTTATATGTTAATAGGTTTACATATGTTTACATTTTTAAGATGGGTAAGCCGAAAAACGGTGGTGTCTCCGCTATATGGGATTCAAATGATGTCCTGGTTTTTTGCGACATATGCATTCATGAAATAGAGCTTGGTAACCGACCGACAACCCATTTTAGCAAAGAGGGCTGGGTAAATGTGACTACCAAATTCCACCTACAAACTGGAAAAAAGTATGACAAGGTTCAAATGAAGAACAAATGGGATCATTTGAAGAAGGAGTGGAAAATTTGGACTGAGCTAAAACGTGAGTCCACTGGTTTGGGTTGGAATCCGACTACAAAGACTATAGATGCTTCGGACGAGTGGTGGACCGAGAGATTGAAGGTATTCATTTATTAAAGAATGATGATTTAACTTTATGTTCAACTATTTGCCCTTCCTAATTTGTGTTATAATATTGTAGGTTGTCCCAGCGGCCAAAAAGTTCAGATATGCTGGCATCCCCCCCAAGTTAGAGGAACGATTGAGGAGGATGTTCGATTCAGTTGTTGCCTGTGGAAGTCATGCTACCATTCTTAGCTTAAGGAGTAATCCACCTGAGTCTACCGACGAGAGAGAGTTGTCCGGTGGGGAGAATGACATCCAGGAGGATAATGTTGCACCACCTCCCCCCGAGGTCACATCGGCGAGGAAGAGGAAGAAAGGAAAGAAAAGTGCCATCAGCTCCGTCTTAGAAGATCTGGCAGAATCATCAAAGACCATCAGTCGATGCATTCAGGGACATCCGAAGAGCAATCCTTATACAATTACTCAGACATTAAAGCGGTTAAGTGGATACCCCGACGTTGTAGTGGACGAGAAATTCTATGACTTTGCCATCACATTTTTGTTGGACAAAGGTCATAGAGAGGCATTTATGTTCCTACCCGAGGGTATGAACATAAAGTGGATTTATAGCCGCTACAATGGTGGGGTGTAGGCAGACTTGTCATATTTATGGTCATGTACTGATAGACTTTATATTGTTATTTCTGTTAGACTGATATTTTTATGGTCATGTACTGATAGACTGATATTGTTATTTCTGTTAGACTGATATTTTTATGGTCATGTACTGATAGACTGATATTGTTATTTCTGGTAGACTGATATTTTTATTTCTGATACTGTTACATTATCATTTCTGTTGTGGTTAGACATTATTCTTATTGATGTTCTGTCTTTTGTGTATCAGAAAATGTCTACCACTGACTCTGATGATTCAAATGATAGCTTTGAGGCTATTCAAAATTATTCGATCGCACATCATCAAAATGTGGTAGCAGCAGTTAGTATTTTGGCTGAAAGTAGTTCTCTTTTCAACCAACCTGTACCATTCTTGACATCGAAGCAGACAGGTGATAAATGAGTTGGAGAAATGCTTCAATCTTCGACAGTCAGATTTCATAATTCTTTTCGAATGTCCCAAGAAATTTTTATGGATCTATTGCATGTCTTGGAGGAGAAGTACGGATTTCACGGGACGAGACGGACTGCATCTAGAGAGATTTTGGCACTGACCTTGGACATACTGTCTCATAACGAGGCCATGAGAAAGACATGTGAGCGGTTTCAGCATTCGACGGAGACTGCTAGCAGGTTTTTTGGAGAAGGCATTCGCGTGTTGATACTACTGGCGGATGAAGTGATTCAGCCATTAGATAGATCTTTCAGTAGCACACCGCTAGAGATTCTGTACGACACACGTTACATGCCATTCTTTAAAGATTGTGTCGGTGCAATTGATGGAACACATGTTCATGCATGCGTACCTGTTCGTGATCAAGTGCCGTACATTGGGAGACATGGCATGCCAACACAAAATGTGATGGCTGCTTGTGATTTCAACATGTGTTTCACGTTCGTTATGCCAGGTTGGGAAGACTCTGCGCATGATAGCCGCATTTTCAATTATGCGCTTCGGGATCCCCGTTACAAATTTCCGCATCCACCACCAGGTAATAAGATTTATATTCCATTTTTTATACTTCTCACCTTTGAAGCATAACAACTTTGCTCCTGGTTTTCAGGAAAATATTACTTGGTGGACTCTGGGTATCCGCTACAAAGGGGATACTTGAAACCATATCCAGAGACACGTTATCATCTCCCGGACTTTGCTCGTGGCGGTCGTGCACCGGAAGGGCGCCGAGAGATATTCAATCACGCGCACTCATCCCTTAGAAGTGTCATTGAAAGATCGTTTGACATTTGGAAGAAAAAGTGGGTCATATTGCGTGATATGTCGAGCTACAGCTTCGCCAAACAAACAGATATTGTGATGGCGACTATGACACTGTATAATTTTATTCGGCGACACCCGTCGCGGAGGGATATTGATTTCAATGACTTCGAGCAGGGAGGTGGTGATGAGGGGGTGAGCACACAAGAGCATCAAGTAGTTTGTCCTGATACAGCAGGCGGGGTAGATGAGATGATCACGTTGCGTGAAAATATAGCGCAACAGTTGTACACTTCTAGATCTTAGATGGTCAGAAGAATTGGTGGTATTTTTATCTATTATAGTAACTATTATCAAGATTGTGTATTTGATGTGTATCAAATTTTTTTTCTTCAAAAACTCCATTTGACCCAAACAAAATTTATAAAACTCCATTTCAATAAGCACTGAAAACTCCATTTAACCCAAACAGTTTTCTAACAAAACTCCATTTCTCATAAACAACTCTTTTTCAAAACTCCATTTCTGATCAACAGCTTTTCATCAGCAACAACCCAACCAAACGGACCCTAAGTTGAGTATCCAAAATCCAAATACATCGCGAAACATTATACTTGCAATAAATTAGTTACAAACGTAGAAGAGAATACAAATTCTAAAGAAAAATATCACACAAAAGGAAACATGCCCTCAAACTCAATGAGTCATAAATCTCATGTAAAATTATGTAGAAAACGCAAATATTTGAGTAAAATTGGGTCTCATGAAATACTACAACTAGAAAAAGTGAATGATCCAAAGATCCAAACAACAAAAATGATAACCCTTAAGCAAAGATCACATCACTCACAATGGGTGACTAATCAATAGTGGCAATAAACCTCTCCTAAGGTAGTTGAATTCAACCGCAAACATAGTTGATATCAAGCCAAGATAACAAATATCAAGCCTAAGATAACAAATATCAAGCCTAAGATAACATTTGACGCAACCACCAATATAACAGCAAAGAGCAGAAGTTCAAATACCCAAAGGATATAAATGTAGATGGAGATCGTGGAAGGGAAAGAGGGATTTGAAGCACAAGCGAGGAGACGGAGGAATTGCACTCGCAGGTCAATACAATTGACTGTCCCCTATATAAAGGCTAAACCTAAGCCAATTCTCGATCACATCCCATTCCCTTCTAAGAAGGAAAACAACCAGCAAAAGAACCGAGTCAAACATAGAATCGTTAGCCTTACTAACTTGGTAACCATAAGAATCAGTCAAGAATAAAACCATAGAATCAATTAATTGGTGCTAGGAGTAACTCAAACTATAAATCGCTAGCTGCCATACTAAATGATTGAATTGATGACGATAGTTCAAAATATCCAAAACAAGGAAAGGCCTTCCTACATAAAGGTAAGGCATTACAATAGAGCTTCTCATCCGTGCAGCCAAAGTCATAAAGCAATAACACACAACATAAAATTAATGAAGGAAAAAATAAAGCTTAAACAAATGAAAGTAGCTTGAAAACACTCAATTAATATTCTGTTAAATCATTAATTAGTTTGATTCAGCTCCTTGCTTAGGCTGTTCTGATTGATCTTCAAGTAGTAAATTTATTCTAGAACGAGTAACTTGCCAGACACATTGGATATGCATCAATTCAAGTTACTTCTATAATTTAGAAGGATAAAAGCCTTGATCTTACTAGAGAGCTCAGTACCCGTCTCAAGCTTATATCCTAGTGATCTTGTATTGCACTATGGAAAAGGCATATGCTCTTGTACAAAAAACTCAATTTCTACCCTCACATCCTACTTCCCTACTTTACCTCACACGAAGCATTTAAGGATGCTAAGTTCTGTTTGCATACCTAATTATTGATGGAAAGTCGAAAGCCCTGGAATATTTAAATTGGACAAGAGCAATGATTGATGAATGAATGCCACTGAGAAGAATCATACATGAAAGATAGTAAATTTTTTTCCAAAAGGGAAGGAAATTGTGGGTTGTAAGTGACTCTTTTTAGTTAAACAGAGTCTAGATGTGGATGATTAAGCCGTTTAAAGGTTGAGTATTTTATCAAGAGAGCTTTGCTTATGTAGCAAGGATGAACACCATTTGTCTCTTACTTTCTTGTGCAGATAGCCGAGGTTGAGATCTTCAGTATTTTTTATGAAAAATGTTTTTTCTATATGTTGACCTTGATAAAAGGGGGCTTCGTTAATGTTCCTCTTGCATTTACTCCCAAGATTTCATAAGGAATAGTTTACAAGTTGAAAAAGTGTCTCTAAGGGTTGAAATAATTTCTTAGAGCATGATTTGGGCACTTCCTCTAAAATATGTAGTTTTTTGGGTGTTTCCAAATATGTTGTCTATATGTGGATGATTAAGCCGTTTAAAACTAGATTGGCTATAAAGAGGCACACTCAAACTTGAGTATGTTATCGAGAGACCTTTGCTTATGTAAGTAAGAATGAACATCATTCATGTCTTACTTTCTTGTGCAGATAGTCGAGGTTGAGATCTTCAGTAATTTTTATGAAAAATATATTTCTATATGTTGACCTTGATAAAGGGGGGGGGGGGGGGGGGGGTGGCTTCATGAATGTTCCTCTTGCATTTTATCTTAAGATTTCATAAGGAATAGCTTACATGTTGATAAAGTCTCTCTAAGGGTTGAAATGATTTCTTAGAGCATGATTTGGGCACTTCCCCTAAAATATGTAGTCCTTTTGGGTGCTTCCAAAGCAGATCATACTATCTTCATTAAGTACAAAGAAAAGAATTTGACTGCCCTGATTATTTATGTTGATGATTCTCTTAAAGTTTGTTTGGAAAAAAGAATCTGAGGTAAATGACCTTGGGCCCTTACCTTTAGAATACTTTTTTGGATATTGAGGCAATGAGAAGACAATGAGATTTATCAGAGGAAGTATATCATGAAATTCGATACAAGCCCATGGATTCACCGAGAAGATGATCAGTCTATCGGGGGTGTTTCAAGCTATGAACGCCTCATTGGGAAAGTCATCTATCCATCTCTCCCGTACTAAACCTGTTGTAGCTTATGTTGTTGGAGTTCTCAGCCAGTTTATGCATGTTTAGTAAACTCGTCACCAAGAAGTTGCTTGTAGGATCTTTCTACACTTGTAGTCTTAGTTGGAGGAGGGAGTTTTGTTCTCCTTCCATAGCAGAATAGGAATTGAGATTCACACAAGCTCAATTTCTTACACCAAGTTGGATGTTGAGTTTATACATATGTGGTTGGACCGTTGAAGTAGTTCTGTCTCAGATAGATGATCAATCCTGGTGCTGCTCATTTTTTGTGACACGCTTGTAACCTGACAAAGCAATAAGCAAATTGTTGTTGCTCTTTCTAGTGCAGAAGTTGTTTTATATCCATGGCTCAATACATTTGCAAGGGTTTATGGTTGAGGATTCTTTTGAGAGATTTGGAACTCCATGTGAAGCAGTTCGTCCAATTATATTGTGACTGTTGGAAAAGCCCATGTAAATGGCCCGTATTTGGGCCCATTTATTCTTCTCTTCTTTAGTCCCACATCTTGTATAGGAATTCTTCTCTCTTTCTCCCTCCTATATATATGTACTCTCTCTTTGTATTTAGACAAGTAAGATATACATACAAGCTTTGGTATTTATCTACATGGTATCAGAGCGAAACGGTCTCGCCTGTCTTTGACTGCAGACCTCCCCGCCTTCCGTGCGATCTCCTCTTTATTTTAGACCGCAGCTCCTGCGGTCTATCCTTTTTCAGACCGCAGCCCGCCCTCCTGCGTGCTCTCTCCAGCTTCTGCTCCTCATCGCTTTTATAGGCTTCTCAAACCTGTCAAGTGGGCCCCTCCGCTGATCTCGCAGACCGCCCTTCTGATCTCACAGGCCGCCCGAGCTCTCCTCTGTCGAGCTTTCCCTCTGCCGATTTCCCTCTACATCTGCCGAGCTCTCCTCTAGACCGCCCGAGCTTTCCTCTGCCGAACTCGAAGACCGCCGAACTTTCCTCTGCCGATCTCGCAGATCGCTCGGCTCTCCTCTGCCGATCTCGCAGACCGCCCGACTCTCCTCTGCCGATCTCGCAGACCGCCGAGCTTTCCTCTGCCGATCTCGCAGCTGCCCGAGCTCTCCTCTGCCGATCTCGCAGATCGCCCGAGCCCTCCTCTGCCAATCTCGCAGACCGTCGCGCCCTTCTGCTCTCCCAGACCGCCTTTCTGCCGAGCTCTCCGATCTCTCAGCCCGCCAGCAGCGGTCTCTCAGCAGCAGTCTCCCACTCGCTGCTCTCCCAGCGGTCTCCCTTCAGCAGCGGTCTCTCCGCAGCGGCCTCTCTAGCCGCAGTCTCTCAGATGCGGTCCCCTCCTGCTCACAGCTCTCCTTGCCGTTTTTTTCTTTCCCTGCGGCCTCTCTCTGCAGACCGTGCGGTCTCCCGTGGTCAGCCCGCCTTTCCTTCCTTAATTCGATGGGATCATCTGTGGACTCCACTCCGGTGCCCGTCCCTCCTCATCCAGACCGCCTGGTTCAGCCTCCAGAACTTCGTGATGAGTTGCAGATCACCACAATCTCCCTCTCAGGCAAAGTGAACTTCATCCAATGGGTACACTCGGTCCGGCGAGTCCTTCAGTCTAAGGGACTTCTGCATCATCTCACCCAAGCACCCCCATCCCCTACTACGGAGGACTGGCTCAGGAATGACGGCCGAGTTCAGACTTGGCTTCTCAACTCTATGGATGGGGAGTCATACCAATTGGTGATGTATCACGAGACAACTAGGAATATGTGGGATGAGCTTCATTCTCTATACTCGGGCAAGGACAACCTTCAACATCTCTACGACATCATCACAGATCTCCAGGAGTTAGATACGGTCGGGGCTGCTAACATGATCTCCTTCGTTGCTCGCACCAAGACTCTGGCCGAAGCATGGATCCAACATCAACCTTCCACCAATGATCATGCTGCCCAACGAGCTCAGAAGGAAGCTGTCATCATTGCTATGATCATGGCTCGTGTTCCACCACACCTACAAAGCATCCGAAATCAGGTTCTGGCCTCGGCCATTACCCCTTCCCTCTCAGATGTGTGTTCCATGCTCCTCAAAACCTCAGCACCTCTGGCAGCTCCTGCTCCTTCCTCACCGGCCCTGCTTCAGAACACTCCCGCTCCTCTACTTCCTTTTCCTCCACCGGGTCGTGGTGGACGTTCGGCCTCTCGGGGAAGGGGGCGGGGTGGTTGTTCTCGACCAAAATGTTCATTCTGCGGGCGCGATGGCCACTTTGAGGCGACCTGCTATCGGAAGCCTGGTAATCCTCCTCGTCCGACTGCTGCTGTTGCTGATGACATCCCCTCGGCCTCCCGTGCCGATCTCGACGCACTCCGCCTACAGTTCCAACAGCTTCAAGGGATGATATCCCCACTTGCCTCCGTCGCCTCCGTCTCCAATCCAGGTATAACCTGTCTCTCAACAAGTCCACGCTGGATAGTGGACTCTGGTGCTACTCATCATATCACCTCGCTACAGCAACCAAAGTATTTGAATGCTCCTCACCCGAAGTGTATCATCGTGGCCAATGGAGAGACTGTTCCGGTCTCCGCTCGGCTGACCTCTCTCTTAGCCCCTCCATCTCTCTCCGCTCGGCTCTTCATGTTCCGGGATCCCCGTTCAATTTGCTTTCTGTTAGCCGTCTTACTACTGGCCTGGATTGCTCCCTAACATTTACATCCTCTTCTTTTCTGATACAGGATCGGCGGACGCGGACTACCATTGGTAAGGGGCAACTTTGTAACGGGCTTTACCTTCTCGACGACTCTCCCACTATCCTCGCATCTGTCTCCTCTGCTGAGTGGCATCAGCGTCTTGGACATGCTCTCCTTCCAGTCCTCCAGAAGGCACTTCCCGATGTATCTTTTTCAGCTTTCAAGTGTGATTCCTGTATTTTGGGCAAACAGCCGCGTTCTTCTTTTTCTGCACATTGTACTCGGAGCTCTGCTCCTTTTGATCTATTACATTCTGATATATGGGGGCCTTATAAAATTCCTAGTATTTCTGGATTTCGATATTTTATCACATTTATTAATAACTATTCTCGGGTCACTTGGTTATACTTACTTCGCGATCGCTCTGAGCTCTCTCGCATCTTTCAGGCGTTTATCCTTGAAACACGCACACAATTCTCCACTACCATCAAAACCCTGCGAACCGATAATGCTCGCGAATACACACGCAACGAGTTTGCCAATTTATGTTCTGAGTTCGGGATTATCCACCAGACTTCATGTCCCTACACCCCACAACAAAATAGTGTTGCTGAACGGAAGAACCGACACTTACTTGATGTCGCCCGCTCTCTCATGTTTCACATGAACGTTCCCAAAGTATATTGGAACTTTGCGGTCTTCACGGCCTGCTTTCTTATTAACCGTCTTCCATCCTTCGTCCTCAACAATGCCACTCCATTCAGCCTCCTCTTTCCTTCTCATCCGGCCTTTCCCCTCACACCTCGAATCTTCGGGTGTACGTGATACGTTCATATCCTGGGACCATCTACGGACAAGCTGGATCCCAGGGCGGCTAAGCAAATGTTCGTTGGCTATTCACGTACACAAAAGGGCTACGTTTGCTATTCCCCTACCACTCGCAAGGTCTCTGTATCACCTGATGTTACCTTCTGGGAGGATCAACCTTTCTTCTCTGCTCCAGTACTCACACTTACACCAATACCTCTCCCACAGCCTGTCCTACGACCTATCGTTCCCGTTCCAACACCGGTTCTTCCCTCCCCAACTCCTGCTCCTGCTCCTGCTCCTGCCCCCCACAGGCCACCTATTATCCATGTCTACTCTCGCCGCACTCCTACTCCCATTGCCCCTACGCAGTTGGCCTCGACCTCGGGTACTCAGCATCTGACTGATCCGGTAACAGAATCAACCGCTCATCCTATGACGAACTATGTTTCCTTACATCGCCTCTCTCCCCCAACTTCAGACACTTGCTACCTCTTTGTCCACGATTGCTATTCCTAACTCTGCGCAGGAGGCTCTGCAACATCCTGGTTGGCGCGCTGCCATGGAGGAAGAAATGACTGCTCTTTGGGCTAACAGGACATGGACTCTGGTACCCCGTCCTGCAGGATAGAAACCAGTTGGGTGTAAATGGGTTTTTGTTATCAAGCATGCTCCTGATGGAACAATTGACCGGCTGAAAGCTCGTTTGGTTGCTCATGACTACACTCAACAACAAGGTATCGACTATGAAGAGACCTTCTCTCCGGTGGCTAAACTCAACACTGTTCGTGTGCTTATCTCCGTAGCTGTACATCGTAGGTGGCCCTTATTTCAGCTGGATATTAAGAATGCGTTTCTTAACGGCAATCTCCATGAAACTGTTTACATGGAGCAACCTCCCGGGTTTGAGACCACGGGGGAGTCTTTGGTCTGTCATCTATTGCAGTCTCTTTATGGTCTCAAATAATCACCTCGGAACTGGTTTGACAAGTTCAGTAAGGCTCTTCGGGCAATTTGCTTTACTCGGAGCTCGGCAGATTTCTCCTTGTTCACTCGCCAACAGGCAATAGGAACAGTTTCTTTTGGTTTATGTGGTTGACATCATAATTACTGTAGATGATGAAAAAGGAATACAAGCGGTCAAACAACATCTGAGCTCTGTCTTTCAGACAAAAGATCTAGGTCACCTTCACTACTTCCTGGGTCTGGAGGTTGCCAGAAGACCAGACGGCCTTGTCCTCTCTCAGCGAAAGTACTGTCTCGATCTCCTTCATGATGCGGGATACTCAGGCTGCAAACCAACTAACACTCCAATGGATGTCAATCACAAACTGCGTGCTTAGGCCTCCGACTCAGATCTGCAACTACAGAACCCAGAATACTATCGTCGTCTTGTTGGAAAATTAATCTACCTAACGGTAACAAAACCTGATATATCCTTCGCCGTGGGTATGGTCAGCAGGCCGTCGAAAGGATTCTTAGATATCTCAAAACAGCTCCTGGTCAGGGACTGGTTTATAAAACATCATCTTCAACTCCAAAATTGGTGGCATACTCTGATGCTGATTATGCTGGGCCCCTGGACGATCGAAGGTCAACTAGTGGTTTTTGCACATATTTTGGAGGACACCTGATTACCTGGCGGAGTAAGAAACAAGCGGTTGTTGCGCGATCCTCAGCTGAAGCAGAATACCGGGCAATGACATATGTGGTCTCTGAACTCACATGGCTTGAGAGCCTCCTAACTGACCTTGGTGTAAAACTTCCGTCACCAGCTCTCCTCGTGTGATAGTCAAGCTGCTATACACATTGCCAAGAACCCGGTCTTCCACGAAAGAACAAAGCACATTGAAGTAGATTATCATTTCGTCCGGGAGAAAGTTCAAATGAAGAAGCTAGAGTTAAAACATGTTCCGGGTACCGAACAAGTGGCGGATGTCCTCACAAAGGCCCTATCCAGTACTCTCTTCTATCGATGCCTGTCCAAGCTTGGCTCCTACGACTTGTACGCTCCAGCTTGCGGGGGAGTGTTGGAAAAGCCCATGTAAAGGGCCCGTATTTGGGCCCATTTATTCTTCTCTTCTTTAGTCCCACATCTTGTATAGGAATTCTTCTCTCTTTCTCCCTCCTATATATATGTACCCTCTCTTTGTATTTAGACAAGTAAGATATACATACAAGCTTTGGTATTTATCTACAGTGACAATAAGATTTCTATTAGCATTATGCATAATCATCCTTTCCAACATGATCATACAAAACTGTAGAAAGCCAAAGCTTGTATGTATGTATTTCTTGTGTTACGGTATACAAGGAGAGAGTACATATTTATAGGAGAGAGAAGAGAGAGAGAAATCCTATATACCATGTGGGACTAAAGAGAGAAGAGAAGAAACTGGGCCCCTAAATGGGCCAAACATATGGGCTATTTCAACACTCCCCCGCAAGCTGGAGCGTACAAATCGTATGCGCCAAGCTTGGATAAGCATTGATAGAAGAGGGTACTGGATAGTGCCTTTGTGAGGACATCCGCGACTTGTTCAGTACCAGGAACATGTTTTAGCTCGATCTTTTTCATTTGTACTTTCTCCCGAATAAAATGGCAGTCGACCTCGATATGCTTGGTTCTTTCGTGGAAGACTGGGTTCTTGGCAATATGTATAGCAGCCTGACTGTCGCAAAGTAGAAGAGCAGGAGCAGGAAGTTTTACCCCAAGATCTGTGAGAAGACTTTCAAGCCATGTAAGTTCAGAGACCACAGATGCCATTGCCCTGTATTCTGCTTCTGCTGAGGAGCGCGCGACTACTGCTTGTTTCTTGCTACGCCAAGTAATCAAATGTCCTCCGAAGTACGTACAGAAGCCACTGGTTGACCGACGATCATCCAGAGAGCCGGCATAGTCAGCATCAGAGTATGCTACCAGTGTTGGAGTTGAGGATGAGGTCTTGTATACCAAGCCTTGACCAGGAGCTGCTTTTAGATATCGTAGAATCCGTTCCACAACCTGAAGATGAGAGGAACGAGGGGCGTGCATGTAACGGCTGACAATACCGACAGCGAAGGAGATATCTGGTCTTGTAACAGTCAGATAGATCAGTTTTCCTACCAGACGGCGATAGTACTCCGGGTTCTGAAGCAAGAGATCAGAGTCAGAGGACTGAGCACAAATCTTGTGATTTGCGTCCATCGGAGTATTGATGGGTTTGCAGCCGGAGTAGCCTGCATCATGAAGAAGGTCGAGGCAATACTTTCTCTGAGATAGAACAAGGCCATCAGGTCGTCTGGCTACCTCCAGGCCCAGGAAGTAATGAAGGTTCCCCAGATCTTTAGTTTGGAACACGGAGCTGAGTTGTTGTTTGATCGCCTGAATTCCTTTTGAGTCGTTGCCTGTGATAATGATATCATCCACATAGACAAGAAGGAGAACGGTGCCTGTTGCCTGGTGGCGAGTAAACAGGGAGAAGTCAGCCGAGCTCCGAGTAAACCTTGCTTCACGAAGGACCTTGCTGAGCTTGTCGAACCATGCTCGAGGAGACTGTTTGAGACCATATAGAGACCGCAGAAGATGACAGACTTTTGGGGTCCTAGACTCCCCCGTGGTCTCAAACCCGGGCGGCTGCTGCATGTACACCGTTTCAGTGAGATCACCGTTTAAGAAGGCGTTCTTAATATCCAGTTGATGTAAGGGCCATTGGCGGTGCACAGCAACGGAGAGAAGAACCCGTACTGTGTTCAGTTTGGCGACGGGAGAGAAGGTTTCGTCGTAGTCCAAACCTTGTTGCTGGGTGTAGCCGCGAGCCACTAGTCGGGCTTTTAAGCGGTCAATGGTCCCATCTGCAGCATGCTTGATGACAAAGACCCATTTGCAACCAACAGTTTTCTGGCCAGAGGGAAGATCCACCAGCTGCCAGGTCTGGTTTGCCCACAACGCAGCCATTTCTTCTTCCATGGCGGCACGCCAGCCAGGATGTTGTAGAGCCTCCTGCACAGAGTTAGGAACTGCAACCGACGATAAAGAAGTGGCCAGAGTATGAAGGTGGGGTGAGAGGCGATGTAAGGACATATAGTTCGCCAAAGGATGGGCAGTCGATTCTGGTACCTGATCAGCAGAACACGGAGCACCGGAGGTTGAGTCGGACTGCGGAGTCGGATCAGAACGAGGATGCTGACGAGTGTAGACACGGATTATCGGTGGTTTAGAGATAATGGAGGTTGGAGTGGGAGCAATAGCAGGAGCCGGAGATGGAGGAACGAGAACGGAAGTTTCGTTGACCGGGATGACAGGTCGCGGAGCGGGTGGTGGTGCAAGGGTGGATACAGGATCAGAAAAGAACTGCTGATCCTCCCAGAAGGTAACATCGGCAGAGACCGTTATTTTACGGGTTGTAGGGAAGTAGCAGACGTAACCTTTCTGAGTTCGAGAGTAGCCGACGAAGATGGACTTGGTAGCACGAGGATCCAACTTATCCGTGGAGGGTCCCAAGATGTGGACGTAGCAGGTGCACCCAAAGGTGCGGGGTGTGAGAGAGAAGGGTGGAGTAGAAGGAAAAAGAAGGCTGAACGGAGTATTATTATGGAGAACGGATGAAGGGAGACGGTTGATAAGGAAGCAGGCAGTGGAGATCGCGAAGTTCCAATATGATTTGGGAACGTTCATGTGAAGCATAAGTGAGCGGGCAACCTCGAGAAGGTGACGGTTCTTTCGCTCGGCCACGCCGTTTTGTTGAGGGGTGTAAGCGCAGGATGTTTGATGGATGATTCCGAAGTCTGAGCATAGAGTGGTGATATCGTGGCTTGTGTATTCGCGAGCATTGTCGGAGCGTAAGGTTTTGATGGTAGTGGAGAATTGCGTACGGGTCTCGAGGACAAATGCTCGAAAGACACGAGGGAGTTCAGAACGATCATGAAGCAGGTAAAGCCACGTTAACCGAGAGTAATCATCAACAAACGTGAGAAAATACCGATATCCAGAAATACTAGTAGTTTTATATGACCCCCAAATATCGGAGTGCACTAAATCAAAAGGAGCCGGGCTCCGAGTACAATGTGCGGGAAAAGACGAACGTGGCTGTTTGCCGAAAATACAAGTTTCACATTTAAACGGAGAAAGAGGAACATCAGGGAGAGCCTTCTGGAGGACGGGTAGAGGAGGGTGCCCGAGGCGTCGATGCCATTCTATGGCGGAGACAGAGGAGAGGATGGTGGGAGAGTCGTCAAGGAGGTAGAGTCCGTTCCGCAATCGTCCTTTACCAATGGTAGTCCGCGTCCGTCGATCCTGTATCAAAAAAGACGATGGGTTAAATGTGACAGAACAATCCAAGTCATTTGTAAGACGACCAATGGAAAGTAAATTGAAGGAGGAGCCCGGAACATGAAGAACCGAGCGAAGAGAAAGAGAGGAGGTAAGCGAGATGTCAGCAGAACCGGAGACGGGAACAGTATCCCCATTGGCCACAGTGATGCACTTTGGATGAGGAGTATCCAAATATTGAGTTGGTTGCCGCGCGGTAATATGATGAGTAGCACCGGAGTCCATTATCCAACCTGGGCTAGTGGAGAGACAAGCCATACCTTCATTGGAGACGGAGGCGACAGAAGCAGAAGTAGGGCTGAGAAGTCCATGAAGTTGCTGGAGTTGGAGGCGGACTGCGTCAAGGTCCACCGGATTGCTTGAGGTGGACGGACTTTCCGTGGCAAGGGATGCTGTAGGACGAGGAGGATGTCCGTTTTTACGAAAGCATGTGACCTCATAATGACCATCACGGCCGCAGAACGAGCATTTAGGTCTTCCCCGGCCCCCCCGACCTCTTCCCCGAGCGCCAGACCGGCCTCCCCGGGTAGGTGGAGGAGGAAGAGAGGGAGAAGTAGGAGCGTGCTGGAGGAGGGCCGGTGAGGTAGGTGCCGTTATATCAAGAGGTGGTGTGACTCGGAGGAGCATGGAGCACACACTTGATAAAGACGGAGTGGTAGCTGAGGCCAAGATCTGAGCCCGAAGGCCCAGAAGATGCGGTGGGACCCGGGCCATGAGCATAGCAATGCAGACGGCCTCCTTCTGAGCCCGCTGAGTTGCATGATCATTTGTTGATGGCTGATGTTGGGGCTATTTCAACAAAAACATATCAAAGTTGGCAAAAACTTCATCAAAACGAGATTGAATATGCGATCTTTTGTTCCCACTTCCCCCACAGTTCAAGAATTAACCTATAGATTTCTTTATAAAATGATTAAATGAAGCATCCTTTGCAGAAGCTGTATACAAGTATGATTGACTCTCATGCTCAACTTGAGGAGTATTGTTTCACCTGATATAACACTTTCGGTTCACAATTGATTTAAGATTTTTAGAAGAAAGTAGGAAAATGCAACATAGCTACATACAAACTTCCTTCATAAGACTAGGCTGCTTCTAGTAATAGCAAAACTTCTTCCCCCATCTACTCTGGCGACTTCCCCCAGGTACCTGCTTTTAACATTTGTGTTACTTTACAAAGCTTTTTGTGTTGTACTTTAGCTTAGATCTTTACCATTTTCCTACTAGTTTACTTCAAAAGCCTCATACTTATTTTAGGGTGATGTTATACACAAACCCGCTTTGGCTATTCGTAGCCCTTTGATATACGCAAACCCTAGAATTATATTTGTAGACCAATGCGATATTCGTAGACGAGCATTCATGACTTCATAATACGGATACCACATATTGACCTCTATAGTACCCTCAATGAAGGGTTTAGTAACACGCTATAATTTTGAATCGTAGAAACTCAGTATCAAAGACATGCATTCTTAGTTCCATGTGCTTCCTCCACTCAGTATCAAAGACATGCATTCTTAGTTCCATGTGCTTCCTCCATTCTCACAGACATTTGTGCCATGATTTCATCTTTATGGTTTCCGTTCGTGCCACATCATCGACATATGTATACATGACTCCATTTCATTGTCCATCAATCCACATTGTACGCAATACCACTTTCTCCCGACATGTGGATAAACCATAGTGACAAACATTATATATATTATAAGAAATGCATGCTTTTAAGGAGAGTATAAATGAATATTTTAAAAAAGCTGAAATCATCACAGAGACCCAATTTATGACCAAATCGGAAAGGCGAATAACATAGGCGTGCGCAGTGCTTCTCGCAAAGGAGGTGGAAGTTTTCCTCTCGGTAGGGTGGGAGAAGAGAACGGGCTGATAAGTCTGCGTTTATGGATTTTCGCGTGGTTTAGAATGTTAAAAAGTAGTCCTTTTAGGTGGTATGAATAGCCATTGTGGGTCTGCGGTTAAACATCACACTTATTTTATAACTAGGTTCTTATAAAATGGATGGTACACTCAAACAATCAGAAAGTGTTTGTCTAGAGATATTTTGCATCTCATATTTCTTCCAATTTGTAGGTTGTTCGGGAACAATTGGTCCAAATGATGTTTGAAACGTTTAATGTCTCGGGCTTTTATGCATCTGAGCAAGCGGTATTATCACTTTATGCTGTAGGACGCATTTCAGGGTGCACAATTGACATTGGACATGGTAAAATTGGTATGTATTTTGGACCGAGTCTTGTTCCTGAATTTTAAGTAGAATCAAATATATTTTGTTAATTTTTGGTCCACTGAAATTTCACAGCTTTATGGAAATTGGTCATTTATTCTGTTTTACATTTTTTAACTGGAAAATGGCGCACACATAGCACAAGGGTCTCCTAGAGCAATAGCTTACAGTCGGCATCCTATCCTAAAAAGGTGCAGATTTAAAGTTTATGAAGAATATGCTAAAGCTACCACCATGCAAGTGGGAAAAATTTCACAAAGGACCAATAAAAGAAAAAGAAACAATGTATTGTAAGATTACTTTAACTTGCATGTGACTTGAATTTCTTATGATAAAAAGTATAAATACAAATTAACTAACTAGTAATAAGTTTCAAAAGTGTTATTCTTAATCAGCGCAATAACCAAAATTAATTATTCAAACTGACAATCAGTTTTGTTTCAGTTGATCGATATTGAGAAAAATATTTTCCAAATTCGAAGTTTTTGACCAACATGCTGTGATGCAACCACTATGACTAAATAATGTAATTTTCTTACCTATTGTGGAATAAAAATGAAACAGACTAAATGCATGTTATCATGTATTGTGCTCTCTCCTTATGCGATTAACAAGTATGCTATGCTTTAAGAGAATGCTGCACTAGGTAAAATGAGAACTGATTTAGTGGATTTTTCTTGCTCTCTATCTTTTTATCATCCTCATGTGTTAATGTTTCCCTTAAATATATATCTGGCATTGAGGATTTTACTAGTTATACTTTTAAATTTTGTCAGATATAGCGCCAGTTTGTGAAGGTGCTGTTCAGCATATAGCCTCAAAAAGGTTTGAGATTGGTGGAATTGATTTGACGAACTTACTCGCTCAGGAACTCTGGAAGACTAATCCACAAGTATATATTGACATTAATGAGGTTGAGAAATTAAAAGAACAGTATGTATGTTGTGCAGAAGATCAATCTTCATTTGATGGTACTCTAAATTCTTGCCCGAAAGAGAAGCACATACTTCCAGATGGACAGGTTGCAGTTTCTAATCCGATAATTCTTAACAAGTTTTTTCTCTCTTTATTATCAAAGATGAAAATCACTTGTAAAAGGATTTGTTCCCGTAGCTTAGCTTATAGTCAGCTAGTGTTTATTTTCTTGAATTGTTGTTACTGATCTTTCTCCTTTGAATTCTGAAATTCTGTAGGGCTCATTTTACAGGTTAAAATGTATTTTAGAAGATTTTTTTTGCTGTATGTGTTTATGGAATGTGAAATGAATGGTGATCTCTTATTATATCTAACAAAATGATGAATCTAAGGAATTCATTATTTTTTATAATCTTCTTATAACCATTTTAGACTTTGCCATGACACATGAGCTAATTGTGACAAATACGCTTTTCATGAAGAGGGAAGAACATTTAATAGTAGACAGGAAAAATACTTTGATAATGATCAAATTGAACCCTTACTCATACATATACATGAGTGGGGGAGAAACCTAAAACAGAAAAAGACCAAAATATCCTCAACCGGGATTAATACAAATAACAACGGGACGACTTGAAATAATATGAATTACAACTCTTCCCCTCAAGTCGGACGGAAGATGACAGTCATCCCAAGCTTCTGAATACCATCAGTAAACATATCACATCCCAAGCTTTTGGTGAACACATCGGTCAGTTGATCTTTGGAATCAACGAAATGAGTTACCACAGTCTTTTTATCCAAGTAATCTTTAATAAAATGTCGATCAACCTCAACATACTTTGTCCTGTCATGTTGTACTAGGTTATGTGCTATGCTAATAGCGGTCTTATTGTCGCAAAATAAGGAGAAGGGAGCTGTCTCAGTGAAACCTAGATCTTGTAACACAGTACGCAGCTACAAACCCTCACATAGGCCCTGAGACATAGCACGGAATTCAGCCTCAGCACTTGATCTGACCACCACATTCTGCTTCTTGCTACGCCATGTAACAATGTTTCCACCAATGAAAGAATAATAACCAGTTGTGGACTTTCTGTCATCTTGACATCCAGCCCAATCAGCATCGGTAAAGACCTCAATCTTCAAGTTATTGTTTTTGGAGAACAATAAACCGCGGCCAGGTGCTTTCTTCAAGTGTCTTAGCACACGATACACAACATCTTGATGTCTGATCCCGGGAGAATGCATATACCTGCTCAGAATCCCTACCGCAAATGTAATGTCAGGCCTAGTATGGGATAAGTATATAAGTTTCCCAACTAGTTTTGATAACGTGATACATCAGCATGGTCACCATCACTATCACCATCAATCTTATGGTTCTCCTCCAAGGGAGTGTTAGCAGGAGCACACCCAAGCATACCTGTCTCCTTTAGGAGATCCAATACATACTTTCGTTGGGATATGAATATACCCTGGTCAGATCTAGCCACCTCGATACCCAGAAAGTATCGTAACTAGAGTTGTCACGGTTCCGGTTCGGTTCCGGTTCTACTAAAACCGTGAACCAAACCGCTAAGGTAACGGTTCTTCAAATTAGAACCAAAACCGTATTTAGTTTGACCGGTTCTGGTTCTGGTTTCGGCTCCAGTATAATTTTTAGAACCGTCATGTTAACGGTTCCGGTTCCGGTTCAACAAAAACCAAAACCAAACCGGCCACTAATGGTTAGATCCGGTTCTATGCGGTTCGGTCCGGTTCCAATCGGTTCCAACTAGATCCAAAACCAAATATGGCAGAATGAATGGGGGAGGTCAAAAATAAAAAATCGGAGGGGAAAAGTATACCCGTTCAGTTTTTTTGCAAGATGGACTTCGAAGTCTGAGGCCCGGGCGCAGGAATTTCGTGTTACACCAAGGAGGAGTAGTTTTTGTATAATATATAGTAAGTCGAGCTGAAAATTAAAAACTGAAATCGCAAAATCACAAAATTGCACCAGACCGCGTCGATTTTAAAAATTCAAAAATCACAATCGTGTAATGCTGATGCAATGTTCATGTTGTTGAAGATCACGACTCAACATAGGGTAAAGAACTTTGAATTGTTGCTCTTGAAATCTTATTTTAAAATTAAAATTTTATTTGAAGAATATATTACTTAATTCAATTTGACTAATTTATCAGCTACAATTAGATTGTCTTTCATGATCACTATTAAATAGTAGTTGTATATCCTCTATATTTTAAAATAAAATATTTCAGAAAAATATGTGAGTAAAATTAAGAATACGTTATATGACTGTATAAAAACTGAAAGCACATCGCAAAAACCGACTCCAAATCGCACCAATGTCAAACCACACAACACGATTTTGGTGCGGTGCGATTTTGTTCAGTCTAAAACCGACTCCCTTTCTGCGATTGCGGTTTGGGTTCAAACCGCACCAGTTTCACCTATAATAGTAAGTATAAATATTATAGATATATTATAAAAAAATAACAATATAATAATAATAATAATAAACGAGTTGCGGTTCGGTTCCGCTTCGGTTCGGTTCAGATCGGTTCTAAAATTCTTGAAATAGCTTAAGACTTGTATATTGCGGTTCCGGTTCCGGTCCGGATAATAAAATGAAAGAACCACACCCGGACCAATGTTGTTCACGGTTCCAAAATTCAAATTGGAACCCAAATAATTCGCGAACGGTTCGGTCCGGTTCTTTGCGGTTCCGGTTCGGTTCCGATTTGGTTTTCGGTTTTAAGTGACAGCTTTAATCGTAACCTTCCTAAGTCCTTCATCTCAAATTCAGCAGCTAAGAGGGTTTTAAGACTAGCAATCTCCTCTGTGTCATTTTCTGTAATCACAATGTCATCCACGTAGACAATGAGAACTACTACCTTCTGTTCACGTCTCCGGATAAACATGGTATGATCAGAGTGAGCTTGCTTGTACCCAAACATGTGCATGACTGTGAGAAACCTTCCGAACCAGGCCCTAGGGGATTGCTTCAGGCCATATAAAGATTTCTTTAAGCGGCAGACAAGCCCTTCAGCCTCTTTCTTCACAAAATTAGGAGGAAACTTCATGTACACCTCTTCATCGAGCTCACCGCGAAGGAACGCGTCTTCACATCCAGTTGATGAAGGTCCCAGTCCAGGCAAGTCGCACAGGATAATAACACCCGAATAGAGTCCATCTTTGCAACAGGAGCAAATGTCTCTTGGTAATCAACTCCTTGCGTCTGAGTGTATCCTTGTGCAACCAGACGTGCTTTGTATCGTTCCACTTTACCGTCTTGGTTTTGCTTAACAGAGAAGACCCATCGTGAGCCTATAGCTTTCTTCCCAGGAGGAAGAGAGGAGACTTCCCAAGTATGATTCTTGTCCAGGGAAGACATCTCATCGTGCATAGCCTGTGTCCATACAGGCATCTGCAAGGCTTCCTGCAACGATTTAGGAATAACAACCAAGGAAAGAGATGAAACAAAGGCCTGATGAACCGGGGTGAGATGCTGGATAAGCCGCATGGTTAGAAATAGGGTGTTGCGTACTCGTGGCTTTACCTTTCAGCAATGCAAGAGGAATATGCATATCCGCATCATCAGAATCTGAGGCCGAAGTAGACACAAATAGAGGAGAAACTATAGTAGCCTGTGTGCCTGAACGACGGTGATATATGTGGGGAAGCGGAGAGATCAGGGTGGAGATCAAAGGTACCTGGATAGGAGCAGTAGCTACCGGAGTAGGTGGCTGAGAGAAAGTGGAGGTCATGGAAGGAAGGAGAGGAAGAGGAATAAGAGTAGTAGTTGTATCACCATCACTCTCCCCCTGACGAAGAGAATGAGTCGAAGGCAAAAAATAAGATTCCTGCTCCCGGAAAGTAACGTCCATGGTACAGAACATACACCGGGACGGAGGGTGATAACAACGATACCCTTTGGTGGTAGAAGAGTAGCCAAGAAAGACACAACGGAGAGCCTGAGGGTCAAGTTTATCACGACTGGGTTGGTGGATATGCACAAAACAAACACACCCAAAGATACGGGGTGTCAAATGGGAAGTATGAACCACACAGGTAATGGAAAGATGAGCTAGAGGAGTAGTGTAGGAAATGACATGAGAAGGAAGACAATTGATAAGATGAGCGGCGGTGAGAACTGCATCCCCCCAATAGGTTTTGGGAAGGTGCATGGTGGATAGAAGGCATCGAGCAACCTCAAGGAGGTGCCGATTTTTACGTTCGGCCACACCATTTTGAGTAGATGTGCGAACACATTTTCTGGTGGATAATACCATGAGTGGTGAGATAAGAACCGAAGGCACCACAATCATGATACTCCTCGCTATTATCACTTCTAAGAACACGAATAGAAGCATCGAATTGAGTTTGCACCATTTTGTGAAATATTTGAAAACCAGAAAAAACTTCACTTTTTTTCTTCAAAAGATAAACTCATGTAGTATGAGAGAATCAATCAATAAAGGTGACAAACCATCGAAAACCAGTTAAAGATAAAATAGGGGACGACCCCCACACATCAGAATGTATCACATCAAAATGGACAGTACTGGGAAAAAAAGATGCGAAGTATATCACACATGTTTAGACTCATCACATACATCACAAGTAAAATTCTGAAGAAAAGGTAAAAAAACAGGAAATAATTTTTGCAGATAAGTGGAGGGAGGATGTCCTAGGCGTAGATGCCAACGACGAACATCATCAGCTGTGGCAATGGAACAGGAAAGAGCTCGAGAGGGTATCTGGGGGTTCAGGTAGTACAAGCCACCACGATTCCTACTACTGCCAATGTTCCGCTTCGTACCCAGTTCCTGAAAAACACAAGAATAAGGAAAAAAGGTTACAGAGCAGTTCAGAGATCTAGTAATGTTGCTGATGCAAAGTAAATTGCGAGGAAAAGAGGGGACATGAAGAACAGAAGGAAGAGAAATAGACGGGGAACATGAGATGTTGCCTTTGCCCACAATAGAGGATAAAGATCCATTTGCAGAAATGACATTGTCCTTACCAAACAAGGGGGTATAAGAGAGGAAACCTGAGGAAGACCCAGTCATATGGTGTGTTGTGCCAGAGTCAAGCACCCATTCAGAGGAAGAGGCAGTGGCAGTGGCAACATGAGCACTGGGCATCGCAATTGTATCCAGGGAAGTAGAGCCTCCCGTAACAGGTTCAGACTGAGAGGAGAGCAGACGACGGAAGGCATCCACTTCCTGAGCTGTAAGAGATCCAAGAGGGGAGCAGTGGGACTCATCATAGACATCTGTAGTGTAAGCAGCATGATGAGAGCGATGGACACTGTCTCTGGCCACCACGACCAGGTCCACGACCACGGCCACGACCAGGTCCACGACCACGGCCACGACCAGGTCCACGACCACGGCCACGACCAGGTCCACGACCACGGCCATGACCACGACCATGAGGAGCAAGATGTCGATGAAGCTTGAAACACACCTCTCGATAATGTCCCCTTCGACCACAGTAGTCACAGGTGGGCACAGAAGAGCCAGGAGTGGGAATAAGACCACGACCAACACTCGTCAAGGCTGAATGATCAGGCGGCGGCATAACACTGAGGGACTTGCGTCGGTCTTCATCACCCAGAACCATACTGAAGGCTTCACGAAGGGAGGGAAGCGGAGAGCGGCGAAGAATATGCGTCCGCACCATATCGGATTCCATGTTCAAGCCCATCAAGAAAATATGGAGATGAAAATGATCCTCATTTTGCTTTATCTGAACAGCATCAGCAGTACACGCAAGAGTAAAGTAAGCAAAGTAGTCCAACTTTTGGTAAAGACGCTCAAACTCAGAGAAGAAAGATGAAACGGCCATCGGGCCTTGCCGCAATTCCAAAATACGGCGAGTGAGCTCATACACCTGAGTGGAACTACCGATCTGCGAGTATGTTTGCCGAGCACGTGTCCAAATCTTAGATGCAGAATCCATCAACATATAGCTCCGGTAGACCTTGGGAGATATCGAATGTAGGAGCCTTGAGACCACAAGTGAGTTGTCAGAATCCCAACGCTTCCAGGAGGGATCGGTCTTCGGAGGCTCCTTGATCGTGCCATCGATATACCCAAACATCTGTTGGATGCGAATGACATGTTGGGCTGCGCGAGACCATTCCAGGTAATTCGTGTCATCCAAGGGAACCGTGGTAATCTTCAAAGAACCGGAGTGGCCATGAGCTCGCTGAGAGTCACTCATTTGAGGCTGGATCACACCCAGAGAAGATGCAGAGGAATCAGGGTCACCCATATCGACAAGAGGGATGACGAGAGATCAAACAACACGAGGAAACTGCATCAGCACATCAGCGACAGTAGAGAAGGCGGCATCACGAAACCTCGCAGACGGGATTTGGACAAGGGCTGCTCGATCAATGGAGGCAGCAGGGATGAAGGACAGCAGCCTGACAGACGGGATTTGGCGCAGAGATCGGTCGAGGCCTGACAGACAGGATCTGGCGTAGAGAGCAGCCTGGCAAACGGGATGCTCGATTTCATCTACGACGGGAAGACAGTCAAGCCCTATCGATGACAGAGATCAGACGAGGACTGGCGCAGAGATCGGCGACGGCTGCATCACAAGAGAACATCAACTTCATCAATCGGCGGCAGTGTCTTCACAGGAGAACATCAGCGTCATCAGAAGGCGGCGGCGACGTCTTCTTCGAAGCTGTCCAACGGGAAACACCCGTCTAGGAGCCGCTCGGCGTCATACGGGATCGGTAACGAAGAACCCGCAAGAGGCGTCGAGCGTCGGAAGCAGGCGAGCGGAGGATGCAGACGATCAAACGGAAGCAGCGGAAGGATTGAGGGGGATTAGGTCTTCTTTCTCTGATACCAAGTAGAAAGGAAAAATACTTTGATAATGATCAAATTGAACCCTTACTCATACATATATATGAGTGAGGGAGAAACCTAAAACAGAAAAAGACCAAAATACCCTCAACCGGGATTAATACAAATAACAGCGGGACGACTTGAAATAATTTTGAATTACAACTTTAATTACGTTTAAAAGCGGACCAAATTAGTCACAAATTGATTATTTTATGACTCGCAAAATAGATAAAATGATTTGTAAGGATTGCAAGGTCATACCAGGAGAAAGTTTGACAACATAACATAGGTTAGTAGTGTTGGACGTGCAAATTAAATATAATAAATTTAAGACAAGGACAAAAGTGTTGCCAAAATTTCGGTGGTGGAACTTGAAGATGGAAAACAGGTTGCTTTCATGACAACAGTTATGGAACAACTAGTTGATGACCCTTATATTGATCTTAGTGTCTCGTGGGAAGTTGTCTTCACTTTTAAGGATAAGTGGAAAGAATGTATTTGGAGAATCAAACGATCGTGCGCCGCCAAATAAAGAATCTTGGTGGTGGAAAGAGGAAGTGTAAGACAAAGTGAGGGCCAAAAGGGCCAGCTATGAAATATTATACGCTTGTAGGAATAATGAAAACTTGGCAAGATATAAAGTCGTCAAGAAAGAAGCTAAACATGCAGTAAGTAAAGTAAGAAGTCAAGCTTATGAAGAATTTTATAAGCGACTAGATACCAAAGATGCAGAGTGTGACATAAATAAAATTGCTCGAGCTAGAGAGAGGAAGACAAGAGATTTAAGCCAAGTTAAATGCCTAAAGGATGAAACAAATATAGTTTTGACGGATGATGTGACTATTAAAAAGCGATGAAAATGATACTTTTATCAACTCTATAATGAAACAAAAGACAATGAACTGAACTTGGAAGAGTTAAGTAAATTAGAGTAGTATAGGAACATAACATTTTATCGTAAAATTCGAGTATCTGAGGTAAATGATGCTCTAAAGAATATGAAAAATGGAAAGGCGGTTGGGTCAGATGATATACCCATCGAAGTATGGAAATGTCTAGGGAAAGAAGAAATTTTGTGGCTTACATATTTCTTCAATAAGATATTGAAGTCAAAGTGGATGTCGGACCAACGGAGAGAAAGTAAGTATCTTGGTACATTTGTATAAGAACAAAGGAGATATACAAAATTGTGTTAATTACAGAGTAATTAAATTAATAAGTCATACCATGAAACTATGAGAACACGTAATAGAAAGAAGAGTAAGACGAGAGACTAGCATCTCAGAGAATCAATTTGGATTCATGTCAGGGCGGTCGAGCATGAAAGCTATACACCTCTTGAGGAGACTCATTGACAACTATCGAGAAAGAAAACAAGATTTGCATATGTTGTTTATCGATCTTGAGAAGACTTATGATAGGGTTCCAGGAGAGATCTTATGGAGAGTCTTAGAAAAGAAAGGTGTAAATGTATCATACATTGACATAATCAAATATATGTATACAAATTCAATGACGAGGGTGAGGACCACTGGAGGATTAACACAAGAATTCCCTATCACTGTTGGCTTACATCAAGGTTCAGCTTTAAGCCAAGCAGGTTGGTTGAAGTGAGTGCTTTAAATATCTTGGATCGATAGTTCAAAAAGATGGAGGTGTTGATAAAGATGTGATACATAGAATCCAAGCAGGTTGGTTGAAGTGGAGAGGCGCGTCAGGGATCTTATGTGATCGTAAAGTACCATTAAAACTTAAAAGCAAATTTTACTGTACTGCAATTAGACCAGCGATGCTTTGTGGTTCTGAGTGTTGGGCAGTGAATTGTGTACATGAGCAAAAAATAGGAGCTGCAGAGATGAGAATGCTTAGGTGGATGTGTGGACACACAAGACTAGATAAAATTAGGAATGAATGTATCAGGGATAAGAGAGGAGTGACACCAATTGCAGAGAAGATGCGAGAATCTCGACTAAGATGGTTTGGACACGTACAAAGGAGACCATTAGAGGCATCTGTTAGGCGTTGTGAGAGTTTAGTCACTAGGCATGTTAAACGGGGGAGGGGTAGTCCAATAAAGACTTGGAATGAAACTATAAGGAAAGACATGATGTGCTTAGACATTAGTGAGATTATGGCTAAAGATAGGGCACAATGGCGACAAAGGATCCATATAGCCGACCCCACTATAATGGGATAAAGGCTTGAGTGTTGTTGTTTGTTCTTATAACTTCAACCAATTAGCCTTTAAGGTGCTCGCAGGTTCTTGGGTCATTGATCAACAATCCATAAACATTTGAGATGGGGGTTAAATTTTGGATGTTAAAAAGAGATTATAATTGATATTATTATTATTATTATTCTTTTATCACCACAGTATTTCTATATATCTGTGTAATGATTTTTTTTAATTTTCTTAAAATAACAACTAATATATTGCTGTCTGATTAAAACTTACTCCCGCGGCCGAATAAAACTAAAATCTAATTGATTATCATCATCACATAGAACCCATATATATATATCTATATTTATCTCTCTCTCTCTCTATATATATATATATATATACTATAATATAAGGAAGAAAGGGCCTTTGGTGCAACATATGCATGTCCCAAAGTACCCCCGCCCACTTCCGAAATTCATCATTATGCCATCTTCAAGGCGGCTGGGCCGGGCGGGCTCCGAGCGGGCTCCGGGCGGGCTCCGGGCGGGCTCCGGGGGCCGCTGCTACTGCTTGGCGTAGCCTGTGCGGAGGCGGCCGCAGGCCGCCGTCGGGGAGCAGCGAGCACGGGCGAAGCCCATGCGGAGCTGCTAGTATATATATATACTACCTTATAAAGAAATACTATGACATCAAATTTAAAAGCCATTGGGAAGATCAGATCCGTCAATAATGACATGATTAATACGGACCGTCTGATTACTTACAATTTTTTTACTAGAGCCCCTACACCTACTATGATATGGTGTCCTAGGCTTATGTTAAGATAATAAGGTGTAGGATACCATACAACATGAAATTACGATTTTACCCCTAAATTTATTGAAAAATGAGTCATATGACTCGATTTTTATCTCACAAAAAATGTCAATGGTGAGAATTGAACCCAGGTCCCCACTATATCAAGCAAAGATGACAACCATCACACCATAAGATTTTTGTTGAACAACATTAAACTATATTTTATATATACATATATAAATATGGAATAACTAATAATTCTAATTGTTATTAAAAATATATGCAAGTCTGCCGGTGCGGGCGAAGCCCGCCGTTGCACTAACATAGGGCCGGAGACCCGTGCCGTTCGACTTGTATATATATATATATATTAGGATTGCATAGGTAGCGATGGAGGTGTGCATATAATTTTATGTCATAAAGATGTAAATAAATTAAAGGAAAAAGACTTATCAAGTTGAGAACATTCATAATTATTAAATAAGGTTGATTTCCTGGCTACCATTTCTTTCTTACTGCTCAAATTTTATAATCACTAAATAAAGCTTTTTGCAGATTATATGGATTGATCGACAAAGGTATATTGTTGGAGAGGCTTTATTTCAACCATCGATCTTAGGTTTGGAGGAATATGGGATTGTTGAACAATTGTTTCGAAGTATCATGACCGTTTCGCCCGAGCTTCACCGACAGCTTCTTGACAATATTGTTTTGTGCGGCGGCACTGCATCTATGGCTGGTGCGTTTTATTTTCTTATACTCATTCCTATTTATTTTACTAAAGGTTACATAAATATCCAAAAAAATTTAGTCATATTTCTTACATCTTGTTCTTAAATGTAGGTTAATAGTTTATATACCTTAACTCCCCGCTTGTATTCCGGAATTAGCTGCTGATGTTACTCTCAGTCTTTATGCTAAAAACAATTTCGTACATTTCCTTCTAATTCCTCTCTTTCATATAGATTTAGGTTCTTTCTAATCTTTTTCATTATGTTATGAAAGTTTAGAGTAAGGATTTTCATCTTCTTTTGTTTTGTTATAATCTGAGATTTTAGGTTTAATATAAAACTTTTTATGCAAGGATTGGAAAAGTTCAACATACAAAAGACTTTCTAATACTGGAGGTGGCTAAAGTTTATCCAAGGCCAAGAGGTTAGTATCTTGGAGCACCACTAGTGGAGCTAAGGGTTAGGAATCAGGACTTTTATATTGAAGTTTGTGAGATGTATAGAGTTGGCAATGAGACGTGCTCTTATCTAGATTAGGGTTAGTACTTGTACGCATGGTTAGCTTCCACCAAGGTTGCTACCTTCTTGGGGCCTGCCAATGGAGGATGGCTATGATGAATGACTCTGCTAGTGTTGATTGGTACTTAAAGCCGTGGGAAATGAGACATCATGTTAATTAGATGTTAGGACTTATGAAGGTATACGAGTAAACTGAGGGAAATTTAGAATTTACTTGATTGAAGATGTTTCCTCTCTTTATCTTCCTTTCTTATTTGAGAGTGTACTTTTTTTTCTTTCTCCTAGATTTATTTTTCATCTAGGTGTTCTTTGTTATAGAGAAGAAGAGTTGTGAGAGAGAAATGTAAGAGGTATTTTGGGGGTTAGTGGGGGTGGGAGGGGTTGCGTGGGCTAGATCTAGAAGGGGGAAGGCTGGATCTCACGGTGGGAAGCTGGATCGGGCCGAGGGGAGGTAGATCCGGCTGTATGGAAGTGGATCCGGGTTGTGGGAAGGTGGATCATGCTGTTTGGAGGTGGATTTGGCTGTGGAAGGGTGATCTGGATGGAGGGCGGCTGATTTGGGCTGTAGGAAATGAGATCTGGATGTATGGGGGCTTGAAGGAGGGGCGGTGAATGGTTGGGGTGGCTGAAGGGGGGCTGGCGGCTGGCTGTGAGGGGCTGGAATGGGCGGCGGCCAGCAGGGAGGTGGCTGAAAGGGGGCGGCGGCAGCAAGGAGGTTGCTGGAAGGGGGTGGATGTTGCTGGACAGCAACCTGGATGGGCGGCAGCTAGGGTTTGGAGGGTTGTGAAGGTGGCGGTGGAGGCTTTAGATGGAGGAAGAGGGCTAGGGGTAGGGGTTACCTTTGGGGAGCGGGAGAAGGCCTAGGAGTCGGCACCTAGGGTTCCACGGAGTCGGCACCGCGGAGGGATCGCTGGAATCCTAGAATAGCTTTCTCCAAATTATGCAATAGCTCATGGCATCTCCCATACACTCTTAATTATAATAAAGAGATATTAGGGCATCCCGCCATCGACGGCTATGATTGGCCGGAGATGGGGTAGCCCGATTACATCAAAATTAAAGCAAAATGACAATGTAATATATGAAATCGTGTCGGAACGACGGACCGGACGCATCCGTGGAGTCGGATCATCGATCCGAGCACACCATATATGGTAAGTAGCCAATCGGCCCCGAACGGGCCCAAAACTCGTCCTCCGCTGCGGGTCCGTGTCTCCGATCCGCATCGTTCTCCCCGGCTTGAAAGAATTCATCTCCTGATGAATTGAGATCGAAATTCTCTCGGTGTATGCCAGGTAAATCTCGATGAGGTCCACCAGAGGTCGTCCAAGTATCGTCGATGGTAAAGTATCCTCACCAATGGTACTCCTGTGTCTTACTGACTGGCGCAGCTATGCATGCATGAGCCAAGATATCACTAATGCTCTATATAATCCACTGATGTGCTGGAAGTCCCGGTGCGATCACTGGTGCAGACGGTGAAGCCATAGCCCATAGGCGACAGACCCAAAGGCAGGTGGGGCTCAGAAGTGGACTGGGTGCAGGACTGAGGATGTGGAGGTGTAGGCTCTAAAGGATGTAGGGGTGTAGGCTCAAGAGGATCTCCACGAAATGAGTCCACATGCTCGTGAGGCTTGTAGTACGGCGTTAAGTCCTCAACATTAAATAAGGGACGGATACTCATGCTCGTCGGGATATCAAGATCATAGATATTTGCTCCGATCCATCTCATGATTGTGTAGGGATCCATTCGCCTAGCGCTCAAGCTTTTAGCAGGCCTCCCACGGAGCCTCACAGCGCGGATTCTCACCATCACCTGCTCGCTTTCATGAAATACCTGCTCTTGCCAACGAACATCCGCATGCGATTTATAAGATTTATTACCATTATTGATTCTCCGCCGGACCAACTCATGACACACATGCAAACGATGAACAAACAACTTAACAGACACATGCACATGATGAAGAAACGACTCAACAGACTCATGTCAATGATGCAAATGAAACACGGCAGACACAACATGCTCTCTATGGGGTAGTCTTTCAATGACCTGGAAATCTATAAAATGAGGTGTCCTATTAGGAGGCTCTCTCGGTGGAGTGTGGAAAAACTCATCCAGTGTGCGGCGAGTGTCCAGGTGACCGTGTGAGACATCAACACTCAAAGAGGAGCTCATAAGTTGCCAAATGTTTCTTGGGGATTGTGACGCATCTGGGAGCTCATCGGGAGGTATGTATGAAAATTCATCGCGGATGTGACGATCACCTGAGTGGATACCAGAAACACCGACGGGCGACGATAGGATGTGACTCAAGAGTGTGGTGAGTGCCCCTGGAAAGAAAGAACTCAACGGGTGGGTCAGCAGACGGTGTGCCTCAAAATTCACCAAGAGTGTGATGTGTCATAAGGTAGGTCCTCAAAATATAAGGAGTATGCTCAAGTGTATTTAAGGAAAGCCCTACATACATAATACTCCACTCAAGATCCATTCTCTGGGGCAAGACCAGAGACGATAACGAAAGAAACGCCAATAACTCGAAACTCATAAACGAGTGGCTCACCTGAATCTCATCCTCACCAGGATGTGACGTCTCATCAGGAGACTCAACAGGGGGCTCATCATAGAACTCGTCAATAGGGTCATGATCCTCCAGATGAGTACCATCGTAAGGGGTAGTGTCCCCATAAATGGGTGAAATAGCCACTACGAGATCAACACCAGGCTCTTGGCCCTTGGTCGTGATGTGGCTCGGGACAATGACAAGGGGAAAGTGACATAGACCTACTCTCAAGAATGAGTCTATCGGCGCGGTGCCAGTAAGTGAGTCCATGTTAGGGGTGCTAACTAACCCAGGGCATGGCAGAAGAAGGGGTATATGTGAGGGACACATTACTATTGAATCAATAGGTCGCTCAGACTCACTCTCAGTCGGGTCACAAGAGACGAGCTAGAAACAAATGACAGACCACTCACCGGACTAAGTACCTCACTGGGTTGAGAGAAATCCATATCAGGTGTCATTTCTATCGTGTCTGACGGAACAATGGTAGGCAAAGTGGTGACCTCGGTATGGGAGGGACTCGTACAGTCGTACTGCGGAGATCAAGGTGTGAATCCAATCGACCAGCTCTTGCGGATCTCAAGGACTGTTCATGATGAAGGGCGAGCTGATATGTCTGCTCAAGGGACTTCGAGTTGTGATAAGCCAACTCAGTACGTATGTCAGATTGAAGTTCAGACCGAAATCTGGAGGTGGTTATAGTTGGCTCCTCTCAGATATCACTCCTCACAACTAACTCATCAAAACGATCCCTGTACTCAGCGACAGACATGGATCCTTGCTAAAGGGAAAATAATTGCTCGAGCAAGCGACTCCGATACGATGAAGGCAAATACCTCTGACACAACATACACTTCATATCCACCCAACTAGTGATGCGATGAAGACGATCTCGCTCGCGGGTTCTCTCAATGCTAGACCAATACGCTCTCGCCTGATCTAGAAGTTGAAGTTTCGCAAACTTGATGCGCCGCTCACCGAATAACTCAAAATGATCGAGATAATACTCCATATTCATGAGCCAATAACTGAAAGACTCGGGACTCGATGAACCGTCAAAAGATGGGGCAACAACACGAAACCTACGCTCTAGATCTCTCTCAAAATGATGATCCTTGTAATAGTCATCCCTAAAATAATAGAGTCGTGTCGGATGGTCGATACGATCTGCTCGTGCATGAGGATGGGGACGGTGATAATCATCATAGTAATCATCTCTAGCACAGTGGAATCGCGTCGAGGGGTCGACACGGTCTCTGGAGGTGGTGTGCGGTGAGCGATAATTATCATCATAATAACATGAGGATTTCTCTAAAGGGGCTATATAGGATCGGGTATAGGTGGACTTGGGATCCCCAAATAGAGGAGAGGAATGACGATGATAATTAGCCATAGATGAACCTAAAGACTCTATATGACCTACCACTACGTATGTTAATGTGGTCCAAACCTTGGGCTCTGATACCAACTGATGTAGGGTAGGCTACGTGGGTGCGCGACTAACATGCGACCCTAGATGAAATATCGGGGAAACAACTTAACAACCCTAAACTACTATATGTAAGATGCAAGATCTGACGTTGAGATCAAATTAAGCAATGAATAATTAAATCACGCTTAAATAATTGAAGCAATGCAAAATTATTTCATTAAGCGAACACACTTAGGTTTTCCTTCGCGTGGAGGGCCAAATCAAGAGCGCACGACGGATAGTTCCTGCGAATCACAAAATAATCTAGAACCAAAGTACTACGATGCTATTTATCCAAACGAGTATAAGCTCACAACGCAATATTTAAATGATGAAAACAAAAGTTCGTACAACAAAAGAAAACTCACAAAAGTATGAGGGATGCCGTAGGAGAGTAGATCTGGCAAGGTGTGACAAGACGACGTCTGAAATTTGAAGTTATTTGGCTAGATCTAGAAGGGGGAAGGCTGAATCTGACAGTGGGGTGCGGGATCGGGCCGAGGGGAGGTAGATCCGGTTGTATGGAAGTGGATCCGGGCTGTGGGTAGGTGGATCTTGCTGTTTGGAAGTGTATTTGTCTGTGGAAGGGCGATCTGGATGGAGGGCGCCTGATTTGGGTTGTAGGAAACGAGATCTGGATGTATGGGGGCTTGAAGGAGGGGCGGTGGATGGTTGGGGTGGCTGAAGGTGGGCCGACAGGCTGTTAGGGGCGGCGGCCAGCAGGGAGGTGGCTGAAAGGGGGCGGCGGCAGCAAGGAGGTGGCTAGAAGGGGCCGGATGTTGCTGGACAGCAACCTTGGGTGGCGACTAGGGTTTGGAGGGTTATGAAGGTGGCGGTGGTGGATTTCGATGGTGGAGGAAGAGGGCTAGGGGTAGGGGTTACCTTTGGGGAGTGGGAGAAGGCCTAGGAGTCGTCACCTAGGGTTCCACGGAGTCAGCACCGTGGAGGGATCGTTGGAATCTGGGAATAGCTTTCTCCAAATTCTGCAATAGCTCATGGCAGCCCCCATACACTCTTATTTATAATAAAGAGATATTAGGGCATCCCACCATCGACGACTATGATTGACCGGAGATGTGGTAGCCCGATTACATCATAATTAAAGCAAAAATGACAATGTAATATATGAAATCGTGTCGGAACGACGGGCCGGACGCATCCGTGGAGTCGGATCATCGATCCGAGTATGCCATATATGGTAAGTAGCCAATCGGCCCTAAACGGACCCAAAACTCATCCTCCGCTGCGGGTCCCCGTCTTCGATCCGCATCAGTAGGCAAGATCATCAAATCTTAAAATGGGCTCCTATCGCCATGTTTTCAACTACTTTTGTCCTGTTACGATAGTCATATTTACTAAGCAGTGATTGGGCAGGGGCCTCCACTGTCCAGAGGTCACCCCCCGGTATGGTGCTAAAATTGCTTCCTTGCGAAGTTTTTGCCGGTCTTCATGGATCTTGTGCGTGGTGCCTGCGAGATCTCGTAGGACCTGGGCGAGGTCCTCCTACCTTGCTATCTTGATGCTCTCCACATGTCTTCTTTATGATCTCGTTGAATATGTTACGGCCAACCCCATTTACCCCCGACCTCCCTTGACAAGGCCCTCTTAACACAGGGCTCATCACCAACTGAGCCGGCTCAGTTGGTGATGAGCCCTGTGTTAAGAGGGCCTTGTCAAGGGAGGTCGGGGGTTCAAACCCCGGTGCCGTATGAGCAGCCTTCAATAACCCGCCCTGGAGAAGCTAAAGGGGAGACGGGTTAGGGTGTACGGGCCGCGGCCCTGGTGCGGCCCTCCTGGGCCCCGGTGTCGCCACTGGGTAAAGGCTATTATGTTACGGCCAACCCCATTTAGGCTTTACCCAGTGGCGACACCGGGGCCCAGGGGGGCCGCACCAGGGCCGCGGCCCGTACACCCTAACCCGTCTCCCCTTTAGCTTCTCCAGGGCGGGTTATTGAAGGCTGCTCATACGGCACCGGGGTTTGAACCCCCGACCTCCCTTGAGAAGGCCCTCTTAACACATGAATTCTAGGTGCCAAAGCCGTGGATCCCTTGGCTCCACCGCCATTCGTCCGTCCACCATCAGCCGACAAACACCTCTTTTCCCTACCTCAAAACCCTCAGCTACATATCTCCTCCCTTTGAACCTCATTTGCACCACTGCCTAATGTTCCTTGCCTCAAAACCCCAGTCACCTACTCCTTCCTACCAACTCCACTTGCAACCCCATAGTGCAGCCACCCACAGTTCCTTATTACCTACAACATCGGCCTTACATCATCTCTACACTACTAACCGCCCCTCCCAGTCCCGACGAGCCATCCTATCCTACCGCCGGCCACCATCAAGCTCTTCTCTTTCTTAAATCTACCTTATCGCCCTTCGCTGGTGGAATCTAGCCGTCCACTCCAATTATCACCGGTTCCAGCCATCCTCTAAACCCTTCCCCCTGCATAATCTCCATGGCCGTACTTCTCCGTCATTGCCACCATCCCTCCTAGGTTCTCCTATTGCCCATGCAAGTCTTTTATTTAGAGTATTTTTTTCTTCATTGTACAATTAGATCTTATATTATTAGTGACACTTTCTCCAAATCATTTTGCTCTATTGAATTCAGAGACTTGCAAGACTTGATTCACCACACATTAAACTATATCACTCTCAATATGCACAAATTTAAGCTTGCTAATTTTCTTTAAACTATTGCTATCGATTGTGATTATATTGTGTTTGTTGAATAACTTTATTACTATTTGCAATTTAGTGACATATATTTGTATTATTCGTCTCATATCGTATTGTATTAGTTTAGATTTGTTAATCTTGCCCCATCTGTCACTTCAACCATTATGTCTCAGGTAGGTCTTCATTGTACTCCCAATCTTCATCAATGTGTTTCAATTCAAATCGTAATCTCGCCATATTGCATTTCCTGGTTCAAGACTCTTGTCTTAGCTTCGTTTGCACTTGCGTATTAGAATTTGAGACCAGGAAAATTCCTCATTATTGTCTCCTTGCATACCCCTTACCTGTTTGATGTTTTTGCAGTTCTTTTCAACCTTGGAGGATTCCTTTAATCCCCTTGTAGTAGTTTTTCTATCCACAATGTTGTGTTCTTGTAGAGGTCATATACTACAATAAGATCTATTAAAACCAAGAACTACCTTTCTTTGCTCTTTAGCATCATCTAGCAAATAAGGTTCAAATGACTTAAGGTTCTCAACATTATTTGTAATGTATATTTGCATGTAAGATGTGATCTACTTGAAAGGCATTCTCTACCATCTTCTTATGATTTTGAGTGGTCCTTCGATTCTCTCCTTCCTCAAACGTAAGGATCATTCTTTGTTATTTAAAAGAGTCATGTGTTTATGATATGGAAACTTGTTAGAAGTCCCTTCAAGTTTTTTTTTTTCAGTTTCTGATGTATCTTACTTATGCAAGTAGGGTTCTATTGTATCTTCTATGTCTTATTCTTCATCACAACTCCCATTGTCATTTTTACTGCCATCTTCATGGATAATAATAGAGAATTCGAGATTGGAAGGACAGAATAAGAAGCAAAGACAAACCTAAATGGAGAGATGCTAGGATAATTTCTCCAACAAACCATAGAAACGCTAATTAAGGTATTGAAGTACTATCATCATCTCTAATATCAGAGCCGAAAGTTCTTCATCTGCAAGGGATAGGTAGGCAAAGAATGTAAAACAACCCAAAACTCTTTTTCTTATCCTTTAGATTTTGAGTGCCTAGTATGAACTCGTATGGTGACGCAGGACTGCTCTAGGTGTGTGATGGAATCATGTCCCAAGGAATTCTAATGCATAAGTGTTAGTGTGGTGATGTCGGGAATTCAAAATAATGTGATGCACAAGCAATAGTTTAATGGATAATCACAATAGTTTCTGAAATTGTTAATAGAGTCCACAAGTATTCACGTTTGAGATTAGACGTTAGTGAAACACAAACAAGAACCAATTAAAATTAAAGAGAGCGCTTAAATTCGACAAGTAAACATTTCAAGTAGGATCAAAATTGAACATGCTTTTACGAATTTAGATCCCAAACAATATGGTTCTTCATCGAATAAAAAACAAAGGGTAATACTAAACAAAGGGTAATACTAACTTCAATTTAGAGCTTACCCAAGTAATCGAAGTCCATGAGAGTCGCTACGGGCTGATTCAGGGGCTAGACAGTGTTGTAACTGCAGGACTATTCTGATTCCAGACTCCTGGGAATGTTTTCCTGCAATAGGGGAAATCTTGTGTCGGTTGTGGGCTGTTGTAAGGAAGGTGGAGGGATGTGGAGTGGGGGTTCACGTTTGGAATGTAGTGGGGGACTAGGTGTGTAAGGCTGTGAGTGGAAATGGCTGAAATTGAAGTCTGGACGGCAATTTTGTCTCGGGCGTGAGCGGAAATGGCTAAAGTGAAATTCTGAACATCAATTATGCCTTGAACGTGAGTGGAAATGGCTGAGGTGAAATTCTGGACATCAATTCTGCCTTGGACGTGAGTGGGGGAGAGGGAAAATGATTGGCTAGGCTTGAAATGGTGGGATAGAGTTCCAATAAGTCAGGGCACCCTGGGAGTGGGTGGTTAACCGTAAAGGTGAGTGGAAAACTAGGCAGTTATATGATATTACGCTGGAAATGGGAACAGTTACAAGGAGGAATTGGGCTGGTTGGCGGTTTCGGAGCTGTTGGCTGGTTGTTTGGAGGTGGAAAAAGGGTGGTTATTGGGTAGTTATATGGAAGGGAAGACAGTTACCTTGGCTTCGACATCAAGGGTCCACTTCCTTAGAGGAACGCGCAGAATGAAAAAACAAAAACTAATAAATTTCAAGATGGAATCAATGAATGAGGAATTTCCCTTGAGTTTCCATTTGAAGACCTAAAAATTTGAGAAGAAAATGAGCTGAAAACCCAAGCAGAATTGTATTTTCGTGAATATCTGTCAATAGAAAAGAGAATCATCGAGTCCAGGTTTGACATTTCTAATGACAATGAACTTCCATCTTAACACATACAAAGCAAACAATAAAAGAACCAAAGCGAATCATCTGACGCTAGGTTTGACATTTGTAATGACAATTTAACTTCCATCTTAACGCATACAAACCAGACAACAAAAGAAGCAAAGTCCCTATTTTTAGAAGATACGGGCTGCTTGGGGAAAATGAAACCGACCTTGATACGCAGGAGTTCGGCACAGGGAGCGGCACACCAACCTTCAGAGCACAAAAGGAACAGAAAACCCTTTGTTAGATATGTATTTTCCTGATTACATGTGCTGCTTGGGGAAATCAAAGCCGATATTCACAAACAGGAGGTCGACGGAGGTGAAAGGCGCATCGGTATCGGATGTTCCTGATTACCTGTTGAGGGTTGCTTGGGGAAATCGAGAGAGAACCTCCGACGGCCATTAGTTTGAGCCATGTGGAGAGTGTAGGCGTTCATCCCTCGGAACGGGAAGGAGGAAGGCGATCCTAGGTGAGCTCGTTTCGAGGTTGGATCGGATCGTAGGATCGGATCGAGGATCGCAAGATCCTATAATATTCATAAATTAATACTAAAAATATAAAATTAAATTGTGTATCATCCAATTACATGCTCAATTAACAAAAAATCAATAAATTGAGCAGTATGCTAAGTTATCAAAGGTGCAAGGCGCACTCAAGGTTGTCAGGATCGAGATCCTAGGTGAGATCGTTTCGAGGTTGGATCGGATCGTAGGATCGGATCGAGGTTCGCAAGATCCTACAACATTCATAAATTAAGACTAAAAATATAAAATTGATTTTTGTATCATCCAATTACATGTTTAATTAATAAAAAATCAATAAATTGAGCTGTATGTGAATTTTTTTGAATAACTAAATCAAAAAGATAATATTATACTAAGTTCACTTTCAGGTAGGACACCCAATATCTACTAACAATAAAAACAAATCCGGACTGATGGATTGGTGGAAGCCTAGAAGCAGGAAGATGAACCCAGACTATTGGATTGCTCGTACGCTGGAAGCTTGAATTGCTCGTATATTGAATTTCTAACTGCTAGATTGCTCGTACGCTAGAAAGGAAGATAAGATGTCGGTCTGAAAGTAGGATGCAGGAAGCCACTGGATTACCAACCACTGGATTGCTCATATGCAGAAATATAAGATAAGACATTGACACCACTTGACATGGAACCTGTCAAGGAAGGAAGACATTGTATGGACTGGAAGCGACCGAAGACGTCGCTCTTGGCCTCCGTTTGCAGTCAACAATCGACACTTTGGATACGTTAAAACAACATTGTATGATTCTGTGATGGGGTATGAGGGCGGGATTGGGATAAGGTTAAACAATGAGTTATGTGTGTTAGACCGGTTGAATGGGGTCGGGATATGGTTGGACATGTTTCTAGTTCCCTTTGGCCGAACCGGTAGAATCGGGTCGGGATCGCGATACTAAAGATCCTAAAATTCGGATTGCGATCTCAGCCGTAGATGTGCCGATTTAGATCCTAGGTAAGATCCGGATCGATTTACAAAATCTGGATCGTAAGATCCTACGATCCGGATCGCGATCCTGATAACCATGGGCGCACTGAGGCGCAAAGGGGCCCTGGAGCCTAGGCGCAGGCGCGCGCCTGAGGCACGTGAGACGCAAAAATGAATTGGGTGCCCAATTCACTGAAAATCAGCGAATTGGGTGCCCAATTCACTGAAAATCAGCGAATTGGACACCCAATTCACTGAAAAACTGCGAATTTGGCATTCATTGAATTTCAGTGAATTGGGTGCCCAATTCCCTGAAAATCAGCATGAATTGGGTGCCCAATTCGCTGATATTCAGTGAATTGGGTGCCCAATTCCCTGAAAAGCAGCGAATTGGATGCCGAATTCGCTGATTTTCAGTGAATTGGGCACTCAATTCACTGAAAATCAGTGAATTGGATGCCCAAGTGCGCCTAGGTGTGCCTAGGGTGCATCTGAGATCATGTTTTTGCCCCCCCCAAAAAAACAGGTTAAAGAAAACAGCTTGAAAAGCCCAGGCGCGCCTTTGGTGCGCTTGGGAGTTGGTAAGACGCGCCTGAGGCAACTCGCTTGCCTCTGCCTTGCAGAGGCGCTGGCCAGTGCGCCTGGTGCGCCCGGCGCCTCAGGCGCGCCGCGCGCGCCTTGATAACGTAGGCAGTACGTGAATAATTATATTAATTTTTTTTTAATAACTAAATCAAAAAGATAATATCATACTAAGTTCACTTTCAATTTCAGATAAGACACCCAATGTCTACTAACAATAAAAACATATCTGGACTGATGGATTGGTGGAAGGCTAGAAGCAGGAAGACGAATCCAGACTGCTGGATTGCTCGTACGCTGGAAAAAGGAAGCTTGAATTGCTCGTATACTGGATTTCTAACCGCTAGATTGCTCGCACGCTAGAAAGGAAGAGAAGACGTCGTCTTGAAAGTAGGAAGCAGGAAGCCACTGGATTACCAACCACTGGATTGTTCATACGCAGAAATATAAGATAAGACACTGACACCACTTGAAATGGAACCTGGTAAGGAAGGAAAATGAACACATTTTCTGGACTGGAAGTGACCGAAGACGTCGCTCTTGGCCTCCGTTTGCAGTCGGCAATCGACACTTGGGATACGGTAAAGCAACATGATATGATTCTGTGATGGGGTATGGGGGAGGGATTGGGATAAGGTTAAGCAATGGGTTATGGGCGTTGGACCGGTTGAACGGGGTCGGGATAGGGTTGAACATGTTTCTAGTTCCCTTCGGCCGGACCGGTAGAATCGGGTCGGGATCGCGATCCTAAAGATTCTAAGATCCGGATCGCGATCCCAGCCGTAGATGTGCCGATTTAGATCCTATGTAAGATTCGGATCGATTTACAAAATCTGGATCCTACGATCCGGATCGCGATCCCGATAACCTTGATGTATGTATGTACATGTATGTATGTATATGTATATGTTGTTTATAGACACTAGGGGCTGTGCATAGGGTCCTCCCTTGCATACTGTACGACGAAAATAGTACTCGGTCGTCGCTCGAGTGAATGACTGAATGTCGGATACCATCGTCATCGCTGCCGTGCATCGGAGGGCTCTGCGCTTGTCTGCCAGTATATTTCTTATTTTTATTACTTTTTGTCCTCCCCCCCACCCACACGCACGCACACACACGCGCGCGCACACACACACACACTTGTGTGAAAACCAACTACTGAGGGAAAGAATACCTTTTTCTTTATTCAATCTTCGCAGGAACAATTAACGTGATGGAAGAATGATAAGCTTAGGATATTGTTGCATCGTGAAAGACAGTTCAGATTCTATTTGGCAGAAAAAACAAAGTTGTTGTATTGCATAATATTCCCTTTAGTATCGCTTTTTACCAAAAATGATTATAATTTTTAGGATTTGTAAAAAGTTCCTCAACACTTTGAAATCTTCTAAAGGATAATAAATGCTTCAACCTTAACTTCCATTAGAGAAATATTAGGAGAAAATTAATATCTAGCCACACAGAAATTGTAGGAGAAATTCTTGAGTCAATTAAACAAAATAAAAAGGGAAATTAGAAGCCAAGGATATCAGTTGGAAAAGAAGGGTGGAACAATTTGATATAAAGGGAAGGGTAGATGCTGAAGTTGTCGGCAAGGGAAGTGTTGGTTGTAAAAACATTTAGGGAGAGAGATAAAGTAAGTACAATAAGGAACAAACTCCATGGAAAGAGACTGGACAAGAGGTAAGTATCTAAATATGATTAAGATTTATAGTGATCTGGTTTCAAGTCAAAACCTCAATTTCCTGGTTAAAAACTATTTGAAAATAGCATCCCAGTACACTTGCAGAAACTTATGGCCTATACTTCAAAGAAACTTTAGTCTGGTTTGTAATTTAGTTTGGTAGGGGCTAGAATAGGCTCAAGTACCAACGATGCAAACAAATTTATTTCTTGAATGGTTGATTTGATATGAAGTTGATGGATAAACATGATTACTTCAAAATTTTGATGCAAAGCAAATTTGGCCGAATTGGCTGTATTTAGGGTTTAGATTAACTTGCACATTATTTATGTGGGACCAACTAACCAGACTCTGTGATGATTTTGGTGAAAAATGGAGCTCCGAAAAAAATGGAGCTCCTGCCCTTTAGTGTAAAATGAAGCTCAAAATGAAAATTGTCCTTTCTCATCGTACTCGAGCTCAAAATTTGAGGTTACCTAAACACTTTTTTCCTCCAATGTGATGAATAAATAATGCTACTATAGCAAAAAGGAGTGCCAAATAGAGCCTTCCTGAAGTTTGTATGGATTTATGTGCGAGAGCTTGTTTGGGTGCTTGAAATTAGAAAACATTTTCCTTATACTATTTGGTAAAATTTCACCATATGGTTGATACTGGTTAGAAAAGTACATGTGGTTTATATAGATGGCATGGATCCCTTATAATTCTAAAAAAGAAATTGAAATCTCAAAATTTCAACTTTTTAACCAAATAAGAGTATAAGACAAATTTTTTCTATAAATTTTAAGTGACATTTCTTCAACTTACTGTTAAAATTTGTATCATTTGGTTGAAAAGTAGTAAAGTAAGGACTTCAACTAACTGTTTTAGAACTACAATACCACATATACTTTACCTTTGATATTAATGTATTTTCATTTTCACAAGAAATGAGTGCTAACAAAATCATCATTCTTGTAACGCGATTTCTATCTATCATGAAGCTCATATATATTCATCCTCTTCTACCTTATTTGCCATGCCTTTTATCTCACATGCCTTATTTAATTCTTCAGGTTTTGAAGAGCGATTCCAAAAAGAAGCAAATTTATGCTCCTCTTCAATACGGCCTTCTCTTGTTAAGGTAACTCTCAAGAGTTATTTACAAATTTGTTCGAATGTTGGACAGTAAAAATATCTTAGACATCTAAGTTGAGTGCAACATAAATGAGAATGTTGTGATAAATGCGTAGTAAAATTTGAAAAGATAAATTAATAATGATTATATTTAGAGGAATAGTGTGAGTGACATATTTTGTAGATAAGCTAATAGAAAGTAGATTTAAGTGATTTGGGCATTTACAACAAATGTTAGAAAATTCGCAAAGTAGAGGAGTGGGCAAATATATGTTCTACTTGGGAATTGTGGCATTTGAGCAATAGCTTTGTGATTTGGTGGCAGTGACGAGGGAGCTCCATTCAAGAAACTTCTGAGACAGTGTTTACTTACTTTTGAAACTTCTGAGGCAGTGTTTATGTCCCAAGTTTTCTTTTGTAGGGTTAGGGCGCTTGCGCATGACCGCACCTGGATGACTATGGTCGTGTAACGGCCCGTCTATACCGTCAACCGCCACAATTTACATTATACTTTTACTACCTATTATGAATTTACAAAGTCATTTATCGGAACTTACATAGCGGAATTCTATCATCTCTTCTACAAGGGACTGAGCATTTCATAATGTAAAAAGGAATAAACCATACATCATAACATAACATTTCTATAAAGTTCGCACCTCGATATAAGCTCTTCCTTTTAATAGGTAAATCTTTCTGAGTTATCATCCTCACTCTCTTTTTATCCTAAAATATTAAAACATAAAACGTTAGTCATAATTGACTAATTTAACATTTGATAATGCATAGTTTATTTCTTGTTAAACTTGTCGGCGTCACAGGTCTTGTTTTGGCCAAAAATATTATTTTTTATGAAAGGGTATTCGCGACCACAGCTACGCAAACACAACCGGCATTTTTACCCCCGCGTTCACAATGACCATCGCTCTCCCAAACCAGGCCTTAATATTGAAGAATTAGATAGAAGAAAAGGGTAGACACAAGATAACAAAGATGAAAGTTGCTCAAAATGATTTGCGTAGTTTATGTTTTAGCACCCAGACAACACTCGATAAGACAACAACAACAGAACCCATATAGTCCCCAATCATTGGGTTATGGGTGGGGGAAGATTGGAACCAGACCTAACCTTTGGCACTATGCGCAAAGTGGCTTCTCTCAGAGGAGAAAGACCTAACCTTTGACAATAAATGCACAAAGTGGCTACTCACAGAGTACCACTGAAATAGTGGCCCCCTATACCGTCGCGTTTGCTGCGGAATCATGCCCTCAAATCAAAGCCAAAGACATCAGAGAGGGCAGACCCAAGAATCCATTTTGATTTATGTGCACATCACCATGCTTCCTTCATTCAGCACCCAGAGCATTGGCGAAGCATGATAAGAATGAATGAAAAATGATGATTCATAAAGCCAATCTCAAATAAGTTGGACAAAACTACTGATGATGTTTATTTCAAATACTTATGATGATTATTATGTTAAGGTTTTCAAATAGAGCCTTGGCGCACCGGTTAAGGTGTCGCCGTGTGACCTTGAGGTCACGGGTTCGAGTCCTGGAAGCAGTCTCTTCCAAAAGTGCATGATAAGGTTTGCCTATATTTCACCCTTGTGGTGGGACCCTTCCCCGGACCCTTGCTGCGCGGGGATGCTTTATGCACGGGGCTGCCCTTTTTTTAGTTTATTTTTAAAATTATTTTTCAAGCTGTTGAGTTGAAATGCCATTAATATCTCCTCTCCATTCATTCAGCCTCCAGAATACATGCCTGAAAATTTAGCAAACAACTCAGCCTGGATGGGTGGTGCTATATTGGCTAAAGTTGTATTTCCACAAAATCAGCACATCACAAAGGCAGAATATGATGAGACTGGGCCATCAATTGTTCACAGAAAATGCTTCTGATTCAATTCTTGTATATTATTATTATTATTATTTTATTGCAGAATTTGTTTAAATGTGGTTAGGCATTTTTCTTAATTATGCAATTAATAATTTTAATGATCATTTATGACCTTAAATTGGTATTGCCCTAGAGAAGCTAAGTGATCCCACTAAGGACCACTTAATGGTCCGGATCGGTTTTTATTTTATCCAATGGTGTGAAATATTTTGGTTTTATGAAAAATAAACAAAAAGGTTGAAATTACTTAATCCTTCGGATGAGTTAAAAATAAATCTGGACCGTGAAATGGATATTATCCAGTTGAGTTCACATGGAGAGGATTTTGAATTCTAAGGGTATGTATGTAATATTTAATGTCGGTTATACGAATATACTTGCTTAATGATTATGATGGATTGAAAAAAAATTGTCATTCCACTGGTGAAGGATTCATAGAAAAAACAAATCAAAGATTAATATTGTTATTAGAAATTGAATGAATTTGGTTTTAAGCATATGGAAAGGAGATCAAAATATTGATTAGAATTTGGGATTTAAGATATGATACTTGTGAATAGGGGGAGCAACTCAGATTGGTTCGGTTCGGTTCTACTCAAAATCAAGAATCGACTCATATAGGCTCGGTTTCAAATTTTTGGAAGCGAAATTGACCCACGGTCATGAAGTATAGAATCGGATTTGAACCGGTCGTTTCGATTCAGTTCTCGGTTGAGCACATGTCTCAAAATAAATAAATAAATGAATCCCAACACATAATTTTTTTTGTCATATAACTATGAATGCCTCAAAATAATTGAATCAAGACTCTATAACGTTAAAGTCATACAGTTACACGAGTTCAAAAATTATTTTCTTTAGTCATGATTATATTCTCAATTATTGTCACGTATTAAGTCATGATTATAATCGTTGTTTCAAATTTTTTAGCATTGATTTTCGGTTCTCGGGTCGGTTATGAGTACCCGACTCGTGAAATCGGGAACCAAATTGAATTGTCGGTTTTGATATTATGGGTACCAGACTCGAATTAAATCTATTTGAAATTCTGTCTGATTCGATTTCGATTCGATTCTCGATTCTTCGGTTATTATTGCGCGCTCCTACTTGTGAAATAGAGCAAAAAAGCTTATCTTAGATATCTTTTGAAAGGAAACTAACAAAAGAGACCTTGTATAGAAAATTAAAAGAAAAATTATTAAAAAATGCTTTTGAGTTCAATATTTTTGAGATTAAGATCTGTTTGGCACGACGGTGGCGGTCGTGAATGTGTTGTTTATGAATCGTCGTTCATGAACACCCGACCTCACCTAAGGAACTTCATCTACTTTTATGTTCAAAACTAATTTTCTTTTCTTGGTGGCGGTCATAACCACTGTCTTGCCAAACATGCATTCTATGATGGTGATGTTTTTGTTCAAACACACCGGAGCAAAAAGCCGCGTCAAACAGAGCGAAACTCTCACCTTTACTGAACATGGTTGATTCTATTTTGGATCCTGGTGTAGACGAGGATATAAATGTTGATTCTGACATGCAGGATTTTAGCGCTTTCATTTTGGTCGCGTCGCCATCATCTCTTTAGCCAATGAAAATTCTTGAATTCATTTGACTCGTGGGTGAAGCTCATACAACCAGAAGATTATGGATGGTGTTGAACCTTCACCACCTGTTAGGGTCCTATTCGAATGCCTTCGATATTTACTCGATGGGTGCGTGAATTCTTCGAATCCGGGGAGACTCTCCCGATGTAGGCAATATCACCAATGTTGATGTAATGCGAGGAGCAAAGCTTCTAATATTGAATTTGGGTAATGTTGAAGCTAGAATTCTATTGACCTTGTTAGAGAAATGTTGAATGCATCTCATTAGTGTTCTTCCATACAAATTACTCAAAACTTCCACCTTAATCTTATGGCCCACACAAACTCAATGACTTTGTCACCTCATTAACTATGATCTTTGTCGCTGTCTTCACTCCAACCCATAGTCGTCGGTCACACTAAGGCTCTGTTTGTTTGAAAGTTTTTTTTTTCGTTGTGTTTTAAAAAAAACGTAGAAGCTATTTTGCCTGTTTGAATAGGCTCTATTTGGAACCATCAATTCCCGAAAATATCATTTTATGCCTGATTCCGACCATGAGGAGGGAGCTCCATGTAACGCCCTTTTCCACCAGCTCGGCGAGTCTGGCCAGGATTATGTTACCGGGCTGCAACCCAAGGCCCCAAAGCCTCTCCACGCTTATTTCTCAGCAACGGCGCATTGTTGAGGCTGGGTCTCGAACCCGCAACCCCCTTGATAAGGAGTTTTGACTAGAAGAATGTCCACTTAAGGATTTTACACTGTTTTGTTTGCTTGGTATGCTAGTCTATGGACGTTTTGATCATTTTTGAGTGACTAGTGAGGGTAATGGATCTTCATTTCTTCATGAAGATGTCATCATTAGTGTTGTAATGAACCATGTTTCTGCCAAAGTGTCACTTATAGAGCTTAGTCCTAAGACCGTTGAGTGTCCTTTGATATGCTACTTGTGTGTAGTTGATTGCCATAATTGATAGCTAGCTTTGGGATCTGTTAGTCTCTTTTGAGAGGTTATTCTCATTTCTTTTATTTCTGGACTTTTATTTATTACAATGTAAATTTATTAATGAACTATATATTGTATTGAACACTCATTTCTAGGGTTTTGTTTAGTTTAACTTCCGTTTATTTTAATGCGCACTCTGAGATGGATGTTTGTTGATTATCATTTATTAACACTTCTGTTTGTATAAGTTGTAGCGTGTGGGGCCCGGACGGACCCATAACATACGACGAATTACAAGTAGAATGTTACACTCCATTCAAGAACATTACTTTATCTTCATCTCCAATCACTCAATCTCCAACCTCAACCACTCACCCAAACATTCCCCCAACTCCCATAGTCAACCACATCATTTTTCCTACAATTAACACTCTCTACTTTCCTCTTGAAACTTCTACACTCCCTCTGCACTATTACATATCAATTTTTTAACCAAAAAATATTCTATGATTTTATGCATTTATTTATGGCCCATTCAAGAATTTAAAGAACAATTTACTTGTGGGTGTTTCAAAAATTCATTAAAATGATAATGAAAATAAATTTGGGCATTGTTTAATTATGTTAGCAAAGATTAGGTTTTGCCTCGAGTCTAGTTTGTTTAGTGAAACCCCCGAATGTACCTTTTGGTAAGATACAATATTAAATGTGGACCGCCCGTCCCATTCAAAAATATAAAAAGTCAACATAACGAAGAGATTTTAATGAGACTTAGGCCTCGTTTGGGGGACTTATTTTCACTGGTTAAGCGGTTACGACCGCATGAACCGGATCTTAACTCCGTTTGGCCCAATAGTTGCGGGCGTGAACACGGTGGTTATGAACTGTCGTTCGTGAACGCCCGACCTCATCTAAGGAACTTTGCCCACTTTTATGTTCACAACTAGTTTTCTTTTCTTGGTGACGGTCATAACTATTCTCTTGCCAAACATGCATTCTATGATGGTGGCGTTTTTGTCCAAACTCACTGGAGCAAAAAAGCCATGCCAAATGGAGCCTTGCTTGGATAGTGGTTAGGGAGAGTTATTCATGATGATTTTGAGTTTACTTATTTTTCGGAAATTTTAGACCAAGCTTCCGATAAACTTAGATTTTCGGCTAGACTGCCGCCAAATCTTTGATATATTTCTTGCGAGAAGTATTTCTGGTCCCACTGATAATGGGTGTGGTCAAATAATTTAATCGGGGGTAGTTGCTGAACCATACACATTATTCCAGCAACAATGAAAGCTGCAAAAAAACAACAACAATACTACTGGAAAGCACAATTTTAATATTACACATGTGTAATCCTTTATATAGACCTTGAGGTGGACATACACTAAGATGGAATAGACTTGCTAATATGCCCAATGTACCTACTGCAATATGATGAGAAGCTATCCCCCCTCCCCGCGGATCAAAAGGATCAAAGCCTTCCGCATCCTACACTGGATTTACAAGTTATACATTTCTAGTTAGTCCATAAAGATCAGACATTCATATTCTAGGACCATATAATCTTGTTACATGAAATGCGTCAAAGCCAAAGCAAGCCACTCCTAAGTGAAATAAATGAATTTCAAAGATCTTGGGCAAATTCAAAGAAGGTTTTCCCGTACGTTTATGAGAGAATATTTTTAGGTCCCGGTAAACCCAATGCCAACAAAATATGCCCCTACCACACCTTCATAACTCCAATTGCCCGAATTTATTATAGTTCCTCCTGAAATACTCCCCCCTACACACACGAATTGGTTATTCCTAAACGAGTTATGAAGTGTATAACAAGCATGCCATGTCTCCACATTGGATCAGGAACAGGGTTAGAGGGATCAAAAATCGCTAATTCATATAAAGCCATCGAGCCAGCCCAACCAATAACTACAGTTGTATGCATTATATGGACAAAAAGCAATCGATCGGGATCATTCAATACATGCAACACTATGAACACGATACCAAAGCAAACGCATGTAACTACACCCCTTTCTGAAAAAGTAAGACATTATGTGTAAGTCCCCTTTTTTTTTTCTTTTGGTACCCGGGTCTTATGCCCAGAACCGCCACTTTGCGGTGACACCCTCACTCGGGGAAGATCGCCACTACAAAACGCCGATCCTACTGGTCTTATCGATCACAAAGAAGTAAAGCTTAAGTAGACTTATATAAGCCAAGTCCATATCACATAAAAGTAAAATCATCATAAAGAGATGTCCACATCAAATGTCTGAATAGAAAGGTATGATAAAAGTGAAGGGCTCATGCCCTGTACATCAACTCCTCACTATATTTTCTCTCGCGGAAGCATAAAATACTAAAGCTAAACGATGCCCACGGATCCTGCCAATGGTGCTCCCGTGCTAGACTGCCCCGTCTCCATCTGCACCGGCCTCTGGTGCTGCAGCATCTCCTCGGTCTCCTAAAATGATAAGGTCCACCGACCGTTAGTCAAAAGACTAAGCCAATCCCCCACCCCTCCCCCGGTGACTCCTAGGCACCGAGTGGGAGGAATAAAGCGGAGGACAACAAGGGGTGTAAATAATAGCAGGTGACGAGGATAGAATCTACAGGGAATGTCTACCACTACGCAATATATATCATAACTGAAGCAGTAAGTAAAGTGGAGTAAGAACAAGTAAAGTAAACAAGTAGAGCAAATATATAAAGGTAAGTAAAGAAAAGTAATCGTTGATTTATAGGAATGCCCACACAAACCTATAGACTAAGAGGTCGTTTAGCAAAGTCTATCGTATAAGAAGTCTCATAACCAACTTATACGATATGGGTAGGGGTTGAAATGCAATGTTGATGCTATGACATGCAAGGTATGCAGTTAAATGTTATGTTCACACAAGTGCAACTCACACACTACGACTCTATGAGCACAGACCTTTAGTTCTCCCTTTTTGGAGCTAGCAAAATTCCCAGGATACTTCCGTAGTGACAAACAGAAGCGGTGGGTTGGGCCTCGCCCACCTCTAGGTTGGTATTTGCGCTACCTAACCTAGACCTAACATACGCCTCAACGCTAAGAACACAATAACGGAGCTCCTGCGTACTCTTGCTGGTTAGACCACCAGACTTATCTTGGTAAAAGGGTTATCCACACATACCGAGCTCAAGTATTAATGTCGGTGCAACGACCATCAACACTAAGGACCGACCACCTTATGCACATGCAAACATGTTTACATCTATCTCCGAGCCATAAGCTCCCCGGGCTAACCCGTCCGGCACAACAAACATGGTTGAGTCACAACTCACCAGACTAATAAGTCTATTGCTACAACCACTGAGCCTACCGCTCGTAAGACCAAACCGACTAAAGCACCCGTACCAATGGAGTGTGAATGAGTATATTACTTAGTTAATCTTGTATAACAACTTAGCCCTACAATTTATTGTTAACCTTGGACTTCCCGAGGATTACCCTGTAAGGGGCTCGCTACGGTACTATAAACTATACTCAGATGACACCCCAAGGCTCCCTTTCTCAAGGCATTTAATGTTATGAGTATCTACCCATATGCCTAAGCCTCTTACCATTTCACTTGTATTAACTCTAAGTGGCTTATAACACGTTAGGGGAAAGACGATCTTTCGTCAATCCCAAGCACTCTTATCTCCTAAACTCCTTTTTATGACCTCAACCTCTTCATCCTGGCCATGTACACCAACTACATGTCACTTCCACTTGGTAGGCCCCTAAATACCCAAGTTTCATATTTTTACTATATGCAGACCAAACTAACTATATGAAGCTAATAAGTAGAAGTACTCCAAATATTCATCCACATGACACAAGATTTTTACTGAAGGACTATCATGACATTATAAGACTAAATCTAAAGATTCATATTTTTCCTTAACATTTTAGCATTTACTTTAATTTCTCCAATATTTGTCAAGCCTGAATATGAACATGAAGTGTAAGGTATTCTTATGATATGACTCCCATAAAATTAAGGTAAATCTATCATGCCAAAATAACAATAAGTACAGAATGTCATAATTTTACTATCTGGAATTGTCCTCTAATTATAATATTTAGCATCTATCCAAAGTTGGAGGTTAATGAAGGAATCATCAAAATTACTTATCCAAAAATTATGGAAAAATTACTAGACCTTCATATTAGTCAGAAAAGTCTACTGGCCAAGTTTCAGAATTTATAAAGGCAAATTAATCACATAAATGAATATTCCAAAGAACTCCTGTCTAGGGAAAATTGTGAAGGAACCTATTGTTAAATAATTCCAAAAATTATGAAAGAAATACTAGATGTTCATAAAGGCTTGCTGACTGAGTTTCACAATTTATGGAAATCATTTTCTCACATAAATAAATATTCCAAATAAATCCTAATATGAACATGTTGTGAAGTAGCCTACTGATAACAATCTCAAAAAATTATATAAAAATTTATAGAGCTTCCTAGTGCCTCGAAATGTTCTATCACCAAGTTGCACATTTTTTCCAGAGAGTATTGGACCCTCAATTATATTTCTTAAGGTTAAGGTAAAATAAGTGCCTTGTGAATGAAGTGCTGGTTAAATCATTTAATTAATTACACAAAAATTACCAGAGGTCCTTCATGTGATATTAAAGGCACTACCAAGGTTTCACCATCATCCAAGGCCATTTGAGCATGTAAATTTCCTTTACAAGAAAAAGCCCTGAAGGGGTTATAATCTAATTTAGGGGGAATAAATACTCCTAAAATTATCTCAAAATTCCCTAGGGCATTATTACACCCCATGAACATATCTACTAAGTCCCATGACCATTCTAGGACTTTTGATCACATGACCTTCACAAGGTTCTATATGCACCCCTAGGGATAAAGCTAGAGTCCTAGGGCATATCCACCTCCACACCACCCCAAATCACTCATGGGGGTGTTTTAGGTGATCCTAAACTAGTGGCCAAAGTTTCACGTCATGGTGATGAGTTTTGACCACAATACCCCAAGATAAACACCATACCCTAATTTTGACCTAGTTTGACCCAACTTGGGTTAACAAAATACCCAACTAAATCAGTCCCAATTGGGCTGAAATTTTTAGCAAGGTCAGATAATAATCCTAAGGAGCACCCACCGAAATTTGGAGGGGATTGTGGGTCATTAGACCCATTAATTAATTAACATTTGAATTATGAAATTATTACAAAAACCTTAGAAAAATGTTCTCCTAAAATTCCCATCTTTTGATATGATGGGGGGGTTGTTATAAGTAGCCTGAGTTTCAATTTTCAAGTCAATCCCATGACCCAATCAAAAGTTATACAAGGAATGATGGCTGCCCAATCCTAGGGACCAGCCCTACCAAAAAGGCTCTACAGGGAGCTATAGTGCCCCTATTGGGCTGAAACAAATTTTCACTTAAAGTTAACCTCAATACCTACAACTATCATGTAGAACATTTTCTATGAAACTGAGCCTAAGTATTTTTAATATTTATAACAAGGTACTGCATTATATATGACAGAATAATACAAATCATTTCATTAAATCATTTAGGCCTGCACTTATCAGATCGCGGCAGATCCAACAGCTCACAATCATCGTCCCCAATCAGTGGACGGCGCACGACAGCCCGTCCTGGGCTCACTTCCTCCTCACTTTCCCGACCACCTGAGCGCCGCCCCGGCCGACCAATGCCACCACCACCTTCGTGGAGGTGGCGGCCGGCGATTAGAGGTGGTTGGCCGGCCGGAGGTGGCCGGAGTGAGGGGATTCTGCGGGGGAAAGAGGGCTCGAAACGAGCCCTCTCGGAAGCGCGATCCGAGCCCAATTGAGCTCGGATCAAGCCCCGATTCATCATAGGATCTAGCACTAGAGGAGAGGAAGCAGATCAGACCTGTGTGGGGGCTTGGTGGCACGTATTCCGGCGAGTCGCCATTGCCGGTGGTGGAGCTTTTGGTGCCATGCAGATTTGCACTTGGAGAGCTCGATTTCTTAGGGGAAGAGGGGGGTTTCACTCCTTCCCGACCTCTGAAGGTGTTAAAGAGGTCAATTGGGGGAGAGGAAGAGCCATGACATCAATTGTCATTAATGGCCATAAGTGGAGATTTTGGTTACACTTGGGGGAAATGAGTTGGTCATCAATTAGGCCGGGAAGAAGCTGAAAACTTCTCCTCTCCCCAAGGGGAGATGAATGAAGCCATCAATTGCTCAGATTGGGTCTCTCTCTCTCTCTCTCTCTCTCTCCTGGATGAATGGAGCCATCTATTGTCGCCCTGACCGTAACTATAGCGAATTTTTGAAAATACGCCTTGTACTTGCATTTTTAGGAAAAGTGTTCAACACGAAAGTTGTAGATCTCGACGAGATCTACAATTATCGTGTTGAACACTTTTCCTAAAAATGCATGTACAAGACTTATTTTCAAAAGGCGTGTAATAACTCATAAAAACTGGTGTGCGGATAGCCAAAATTGGTGTGCTTATAACATTGCCCTAAAAAAAAGGAAAACAATTGACATATGTACATGATGATACTGTTTATTCACGAATAAAACTTCTGCTGCTCATCGTCTTCGCCAATTCGGCGACCAGACTTGACCTCCTCTTTCTCGTTCATTGATCACAAGCCGTCAGGAACCCTAGATGGTAAACCCTGAATAACTTCTCCGAGCTGGGTGCATAGGGGCAGCGAAGTAAACTGTCTATGGGTTCAATTCTCCGCCTACCCCTCGCCGTACTCTTGCTTTGCCTATCCATCTCCACCAATGAAGCGGCTCCTCAGCCCTTCCGGCGAGATCCCGGTCATCCGCAATGGCACCACGGCGCTTTCCACGACGTTCAGCAGAGCGTCCGCTCTGATATCCGACGAATGCTCCACAGTCGGGCGGAGGTGTATTTACTTAATCTGAATCTGAATTCCTTTCTTGATCCATTTTAAATTGAATTAGAAGCCTCGGCGGTAAAATTGATACTCCCTGATGAAATTTTTATCCGATACTTTGCGGTCAACCATTATTCTCGACCTCGTCTTGCGTATCTCTAGGTCCCTGTCTCCTCAAAGGTATTCTACTTTGGTGTTTCTGCAAGGAGGGGCTACGATGAAAATGAATAAATTTTTAGGGTTAGATTGTCGGGTAAATTCCTCAATGCTGCTAATTGTGTTGAAAGAAAAGAAATTCCCGAGTTCATAAACACGTACTATACTTTTTTTTATTCTTCTGTTTGAATAAGAACTATAGTTTCACACCACAATAACACTATAGCTGGACACCACAATAATACATTTTTTTAAATCTTTGATCTACTCCTTTTTGTTTCTACTTTTTTTTATATTAATTCTGTCTTTCCACCTTACTGGATCATTGTGCTACATTATTGAACCTCATATGTTTACATTCATAGTTGGACTTTTTTGCTCTGGTGAGTTTGGACAAAAACGCCACCATCACAGAATGTATGTTTGGCATGACAACGGTTATGACCACAATTAAGAAAATAAAATTACTTTTGAACATAAAAGTTGATGAAGTTCCTTAGGTGAGGTCGGGTGTTCACGAACGACGGTTCATAACCACCGCGTTCAAGACCGCCACCGCCATGCAAAACGGAGCCATCGTCTTATCTTTAAGTTACAAGCATATTTTAATGCGTGCTACACTGCTACCACACACGTATGCACATATATATTTCATAGTTTATTCTTCCAAGTTTTAGAATGCATCTATCTGTCTTTTAAGGAAAAATATAAGTTATGTGAATGGAAACTGAAGCCCTCTCCTGAAAAAAATGAATTCTAGCGCAACATATAATAACGCCAATGACCATCTTATCTAACTGCCAAATAAGTAAAACAATGTTTGATTGCAGTTTGAGAGGGGGGGGGGGGGGGGGGGGGGCTACTAGTGCATGTGATGGGAAGTGATGGTAGTGGCTTGGTATTTTTTCCCAGGGGTTGGGGATATGCCAAGTTTTTCTCATTACATCAATGGGTATCCATCATGTTGTTGAGTCAAGATGTTTGTCGTATGTTGCTGATGATGATTTGCTTGATGAAGGTGCACTAATAGTGGTGTCTGTGAGGGAAGCAAGCAAAGGGCAGTAAGTCTGAACAAAGTTACCATGATGAAAATACTGGGATTAGTAAAGGAGAAGAGTGAACGCTCTAGGGCAAGATTTCACTAATAAAAATAAATCACAGGAATAAATCAGTGTCAAATACTCATCAACTCTCTGGGGTTGGTTTCCCCAAAGTGCTTCTTCTCTAAGAGATACAAAACTCTAATAATTGAAAGATACCAAACTCTATTCCAAGGATTCCTTATATAGGATGAAAGCCCCTTGACATAGGATGGATGTGAAAGGGTGTGTATGTGCCATAATAGAACTCTAACAGGTTAATGCAAGTGTAGGATGTAGGGAATTTTAAAATGATGCAATGCACATGCAATTATCCGACAAGTAATTGCAACAAAATTATGAAATTAATATAGGCAATGTAAACATGCATGATTGAGATTAGGCTTTAAAGACAATGAACAAGTTCTAAAAAAATTAAAGTGAGGTTGCTTTAATTAAATACTCAGCAAATGATTCCTTCAATTAATTGAGCAAACTTTTACGAACTAGTATTCCCAAATTATATGATTTCCAACAAACATTTAGCAAATGTGACGCAGTTATGTTATTGATTCTAGACTCGGACAACAGACTGTGTGCGATTCTTGCAAAGATTTCAGGTTCCGTCACTGTTTCCCGCAGCAGAGATGAGGCGTAAGAGAAGCATTGGCCTGTTGTTTAGTTAGAACACCATTGAGGAACAGGGCAGCAAGTCAGCAACTTCCTCGGCTCTGGACATGGCCTAGGTGGTTGAAAGAATGCTGCATGCTTCCTTGATTAGGTAAGCACAGGGGATGGTCGATGCAAGCCACGCTAATCGATCACTTCCGTGGATGGAATTGAATTTCTGCAAGCCTTGAAATGCAAGAGGAGGTCGATGACTGTTCTGGACGACTGGAGATGAAGGAAGGCTGACGGATTTGCTTGGAAACAACTCAGATCCTCCTCAGGAGGAGTCGACGCAAGCAACAAGAGAGAAGGAGCCTATCGAATGGACCAAGGGGACGGTTGGATGGAGAATCTTCACGATTGAGTGCTGACGTGACTGGATTGTAGCACAAGGCTCTTCGTTCTAGCCTAGGAAATGTCCGACAGTCCTTGGCGTGCCTCCCAAATGATCGGAGAGCTTTGTTTCCGTCTAAGGAGGGCCAACCGTCTAGAATATGCTAGGAGTTATGGTTCCCTAGCAGTTCTAGGCGGCTTGCAGGTTAGTTAAGGATGGTTATCAAAGGAGTCATGGGTTTAAATGGGGAATATAGGCGGGCGAGCGACTGGGATGAATGGGGTGGTAGGTCAAGTAACGAGAAAATAATGAAACTACACTTTGACATCTAGATTTTACTGATTCAGCACTGTGAAATGCCCACAAACTTTGAAATCACTCCAAATTCTGCAGTATCCCACAACTGAGCTCCACACACCTATTTATATGATAGAGTCACACATTGGACGACTATGATTGGCCGCCGCAAAGACATACAAAAAATAATACCAACATGTAGAAATCCCGTGGACGCTCTGAACACGACAACGGGCTCAGATCGTTCATATAACGATCCTAATCTCTCCTCCTACGAGTGTAAACCCGAACGAACTCCGCCGTCCGTGGACCATGATCCCCATCACCCCCTCTTAATAAAATGAAAGGGCTAAAAGGCAAAAAAATTCAATTATTAATTTAAAATACAATATTGATAATCTCAAAGAAGTGTCTACTTATGGAAAAGAATTACTCCTCTGTTTAGAACAAAAACAATGATGATCAACTATGTAAGAATTGAATTGTGGCTCTGCTCGAGCGTAGAACATCAAAAATCAACTATCGAATGTGTTCAATAGAAAGAGAATAAAACGATCTACGATGCTATCATATCATAATTGAACATTTTAAATGAAATAAAACATCGATCCTTACTCCATGTTAATCTACTGGAATTCGACTAAACAAAAGGAGTCAACGTGGTTACTTGCTCATGGTGATACCTCAATTCGACGACAAAAGGTATCGTTGATGCCCTGCTCACTGAATTGGAGAAGGAAGGAGCGGGCACGCCTAATGATCGCGTCGATCTTCTACTTGTAATGAGGCATCAACGATCGAAGGGATGTCGATCCTCTGCTTACTAGTGATGAATGCTGGGAGGGGGTTGCACAAAAAAAAACTCGACAACGACATTCTTCTTGAAATGTGAGGTGGATCTTCCAAACGTGTGTATAATACAATTCCGTGGTCTGAGGGACGTACATGTGTATCATAGTATTGACGTACATGTGTATCATAGTACATGTGATCAATATATTAGGACCAGGTGCACCATCGAGAAGTGCAATCATTAACTTGCCACGATTGCTGAGAATATTGAATACGTGAAATGTATGATCAAAGATGAGTAGACCGCTAAAGATATGTAGACTTGAGCGTCATGTTGTATGGAAAAATACTGTGTGGGCTCGTAGAGTATCACATATCAATCTACCAAGAAGTAATCAACTGACTTTAAACATCAACTACAACAACAACAACAACAACAGAACCCATATAGTCCCCAATCATTGGGGGTATGGGCGGGGGAAGATTGGAAACAGACCTAACCTTTGGCACTATGCACAAAGTGGCTTCTCTCAGAGGAGAAAGACCTAACCTTTGACAATAAATGCACAAAGTGGCTGCTCACAGAGTACCACTGAAATAGTGGCCCCCTATACCATCGCGTTTGCTGCGGAATCATGCCCTCAAATCAAAGCCAAAGACATCAGAGAGGGCAGACCCAAGAATCCATTTTGATTTATGTGCACATAACCATGCTTCCTTCATTCAGCATCCAGAGCATTGGTGAAGCACAATACTTTAAACATCAACTAAAAGAAAAAATTCAGCAAAATGTCCACTAGTTGCTAACACATTGATAAACATGGATTATTTAAAGCTAACGGATAAAGGGATGTGTTGACTGGTAAACAAAGCTAGCTTTGTAATAATCTACATGAGTTAATGCCAAGTCAACTGTTAAAGAAATCATGTAAAAAGGCCCATTAACAAAGGCCCAACTAGGCTCTCTCTTTGTAGTTATTTGTCCCACATATTAGAATGCGTTTTCCTCTCCCCTCTCTCTTCTATATAAGTGTACAAATACTTGTTGTAATACATATGAAGAAATAAAGAGTATTGATAATTTTTATCATTTTTATTTCTCTCTCGTTGTTTTCCACATGGTATCAGAGGACAAAAATCGGTCCTAAAAATTTCCACGAGTAGCCTGCCTTCCCGTCTCTCCCGGGTTGTCCATTCCCGCGGTCTCAATTTCTTGTGACCGCAGCTTGTGCTTCTTCCTTCCGCGGTCTCAATTTCTTGTGACCGCAGCCCATGCTCCCTCCTTCTGAAGTTGGTTTTCTCCTCCTCCTTCTCCTTTTATACACTCTTTTCTGTTAGTTGGGTCCCTCAGCTGGTCATTTATTCGCACCTTTCCCACGGTCTGATATTCTTACCGCGGCTCCGTCTTCCGTTCTGCGTTCGAGACCGCTCTGTCTTGCTTGCCAAGATCGCGAGCTCTCCTGAGATCTCGCCTGTTCGCTTGCCAAGATCGATCTGTCTCGTGTGCCAAGACCGCGAGCTCTCCTGCGATCTCGCTTGTTCGCTCGTCAAGATCGCCCTGTCTCGCTTGCCGAGACCACGAGCTCTCCTGTTCTCCTGCGAGCTTTTCAGTTCTGCGAGCTCTCCTGTCCGCTGTCACCTGACCGCTGCTAGCTCTCCAGACTGCAGCCTCTCTTGTGAGCTCTCCTGTCCGCTGACTCCAGACCGCAACCTGTCCTGACCGTGCACTGCGTCTGCTCGCCGGTCTCCCTCTTACCACAAGTTTCTTGGCCGCTTGCCTTCCTCGCTTTCTTCTATGACTGAGAATAATGCTCTGTCTCTTCCTGCTCGTGCTGCGACTCCTCTTCCTGAAGTTCGTGATGAGCTTAGGATCACCACGATCTCTCATAGTGGGAAGAAGAATTTTGTTGAATGAGTGCACTCTGTTCGTAGTGTTCTCCAGACAAAAGGCCTCCTTCAACATCTGACAAATGCCACTCCATCTGAGCTCATCGAGGAATGACAACGTGATGACGGTCGTGTCCAATCGTGGATTTTAAATTCGATGGACAGTGAACCATATCGTATGGCGATGTATCATGAGACGACCAAAGCTATGTGGGAGGAACTTCACTCCCTTTATTCTGGCAAGGACAACTTGCAACATCTCTTTGACATCATCACGGACCTTTAGTCTCTTGACCCAGGGGTGACTGACGACCTCACCTCGTTTGTGGCGCGGTCCAAAACTTTAGTAGAAGCCTGTCTTCAACATCAACCACCTACTACTGATCTCGCTGCACAACGTACTCAGAAAGAAGCAGTTGGCATTGCCATGATGATGACACGTGTTCCGCCTTACCTCCACAACATCTGGGCTCAAATCCTCTCCTCCTCCACCATTCCTTCTTTTTTAGATGTGTGTTCTATGTTGTTGAAGGTCACACCCCCATGATGCTCTCGAAAATCTCTCTCCGGCTCTGCCCCCATGATGATGATACGTGTTCCGCCTTTCCTCCACAACATCCGGGCTCAAATCCTCTCCTCCTCCACCATTCCTTCTTTTTTAGATGTGTGTTCTATGTTGTTGAAGGTCACACCACCCCCTGATGCTCTCGAAAATCTCTCTCCGGCTCTGCTCCAACTGTCTTCTCCACCTCACTCTTCTCCTCCATCCTCTCGCGGAGGTCGCACCTCTTCTCGGGGTAAGGGTCGAAACAGTCGCGCTTCCTTTAAGTGTACTTACTGTGGTCGGGATGGTCATCTCGAGGCCACGTGTTACCGTAAGCACGGTAGGCCACAACCACCGCATGCCTCTATTGCCACCAATGCTCCCACCATCAATCACACTGACATTGATGCCTTGCGCACCCAACTCCAGCAAATTCAAGGGATGCTCAGTCGTTCCTCCAGCTCTGTCGCATCTGTCTCCGAAGAAGATATCTCCTCTCTCTCCCATAGTTCAACCTGGATTACGGACTCCGGAGCAACACACCATATTACCCCGAAACAACCTTCTCACTACTCAAACGCTGAACATCCTAAGTACATTACTGTGGCCAATGGGGACAACACTCCGGTTTCTGGATCAGCCGACGTATCTCTTACTCCCTCCATCTCACTTCGCTCGGTTCTGCATGTTCCGAGCTCTCCGTTTACTCTTCTCTCTATTAGTCGTCTCACTCAAGACCTTGATTGCTATGTAACTTTTTTTTCCACCTCTTTTGTTGTGCAGGATCGAAGGACGCATACTATCATTGGTAAAGGGCAACTGTCGATTGGGCTCCACACTCTGGATCTACCCCCCACGATTCTCTCAGCCGTTAGTACTGTTGATTGGCATAGGCGACTTGAATATGCCCCTCTTCCAATTTTTAAGAAATCCCTTCCAGATATCACCCTCAACGACTTCACCTGCGAGTCCTGTATCTTCGGCAAACAACATCGTTCTTCTTACTCTCCTCATTGTACTCGGAGCGATGCTCCTTTTATGTTAGTTCATTCTGATATTTGGGGACCTTATAAAGTAACAAGTAGCTCTGGGTGTCGTTATTTCATTACGTTTATTGATGATTACTCGCGCATGACATGATTATATTTACTTCATGATCGTTCTGAAATAACTCGTGTATTTCGTGCCTTTATTACTGAAACCCGCAACTAATTCTCCACCACCGTTAAAACTATAAGAATCGACAATGCGCGAGAATACACCGGTAACATGTTTACCAATCTATGTGCTGAGTTTGAGAATATCCACCAAACCTCATGTGCATATACCCCACACACAATGAGATAGCTGAATGGAAAAATCGTCACCTCCTTGAGGTCGCTCGCTCCATGATGTTTCAAATGCAGGTTCCCAAAGTTTATTGGCATTTCGCGGTGTCCACAACTTGTTACCTCATCAACCGCATGCCCTCCTCGCTTCTCAACATTGCAACGCCCTTTAGCCTTCTGTTTCCCTCCACCCCTCCCTTTGCTATCACACCTCGTTTCTTCGTCTGCACTTGTTATGTTCGCAATCTTGGTCCATCCACAGACAAGTTTGCTCCTCGCGCTACCAAATATATGTTTGTCGGTTACTCTCGCACTCAGAAAGGTTATGTTTGCTATTCTCCTATTGATCGGAAGGTTGTTACATCTGCCGATGTCACTTTCCTCGAAGAGCAACCCTATCACTCTACACCTACTACTCCTCCAACACCTCCTACCATTCCTCGTCCTACTGTTCCAGTTACTTCTCAACTACCACCACTACTTTCAACACCGTCTCCCATCACCACCAAACCACCTCTTCTTCGTGTCTACACTCGTCGCTCTCCTACGTCGGATGCTCTGAAACAGGTTCCCTCTACCAATGATACCTTGCGGCCCGAAGATCCGACACCTGCTTCTACGTCTCACCCCCTGTAAACTATGTATCCTTACATCGCCTCTCTCTGGAACTCCGAGAATTTGCAACTTCTCTCTCCTCTATTTCCACCCCTAACTCTTTGCAGGAGGCTCTTCAACATTCAAGATGACGTGCAGCCATGGATGAGGAAATGTCGGCTCTTTGGGCAAATCACACTTGGGATCTTGTCCCTCTTCCTCCTAGCCAGACTTGTGTGGGATGTAAGTGGGTCTTTGCCATCAAGCATGGTCTTGACGGGACAATTCAACGTCTCAAGGATCGTCTTGTTGCTCGTGGCTTTACTCAGCAAGAAAGCCTGGATTATGATGCAACTTTCTCCCCTGTCGCCAAGCTGAACACTGTCGTGTTATGATCTCTCTTGTTGTTCATCAACACTGGTCGTTGCATCAACTGGACGTCAAGAATGCTTTCCTCAATGTCGATTTGCAGGAAACTGTCTACATGCAACAACCTCCCGGGTTTGAGACCACGGGGGAGTCTCTTGTATGTCGTCTAAAGAAATTTCTTTATGGTCTCAAACAGTCTCCCCGGGCATGGTTTGACAAGTTCAGTCAGGTTGTTCATGATGTTGGGTTCACTCGAAGCTCGGCTGACTTCTCTCTATTCACTCATCATAGACCGTCTTGCACTGTGATTCTCTTGGTATATGTTGATGATATTTTGATAACGGGAGATGATCTCCACGGAATACATATGATCAAGCAACATTTGGCCTCTGTCTTTCAAACTAAAGACCTGGAGAACTTTCGGTACTTTCTTGGTCTCGAAGTCGCTCGGCGATCTGATGGTCTTGTTCTGTCTCAACGAAAATACTGTCTTGATTTGCTCAGTGACGCTGGCTACTCTGGATGCAAGCCTGTTGTCACTCCTATGGATGTCAATCACAAGCTTTGTGCTCATGCCTCAGACTCCGATCTACTCCTTCCAAACCCGGAGTATTATCGTCGCCTTGTGGGGAAGTTGATATATCTCACTGTTACAAGGCCTGATATATCCTTTGCTGTTGGAGTTGTCAGTCGATTTATGCATGCGCCACGTATCTCTCATCTTCAGGCAGTTGAGCGCATTCTTCAATACTTGAAGACTGCTCCTGGACAAGGACTTGTATACAAGCCCTCTTTATCTCCCTTATCTCTTACTGCATACTATGATGCTGATTATGCTGGCTCACTGGATGATCGTAGTTCCACAAGTGGATATTGTAAATACTTTGGTGGACACCTTATCACCTGGCGTAGCAAGAAGCATTCGGTGGTTGCTCGCTCGTTCGCCGAAGCAGAGTATCGGTCAAGGGCTCTTGTTGTGTCTGAGCTCACCTGGTTAGAAAGCTTTCTCAGTGACTTTGGTGTAAAACTTCCCTCACCAGCCACTCTCTATTGTGACAGTCAAGTTGCTATACATATTGCCAAGAATCCTGTTTTTTATGAACGCACCAAACACATCGAAGTTGATTGTCACTTCATTCGGGAGAAGGTACAACTCAGGAAACTGGAGTTAATACATGTTCCTGCTGCCGGACAAGTAGCGGACATTCTCACAAAGGCTTTACCACGTCCACTATATTATCAGTTCTTGTCCAAGCTTGGTGCCTACGATCTGTATGCTCCAGCTTGCGGGGGAGTGTTAAAGAAATCATGTAAAAAAGCCCATTAACAAAGGCCCAACTAGGCTCTCTCTTTGTAGTTATTAGTCCCACATCTTAGAATGAGATTTCCTCTTCCCTCTCTCTTCTATATAAGTGTACAAATACTTGTTGTAATACATATGAAGAAATAAAGAGTATTGATAATTTTTATCATTTTTATTTCTCTCTCTTTGTTTTCCACATCAACAACAATCAAACCCTTAAAAGTCCGAATAACTTGAAAGACGTCCTCAATATGATGTTGAGAACTCTACAAATAATTAAGTAATCAAGGAGACAAGTTCAATTCTGCACAAAAATTTAAAGAACACATACGAAGATGACGGGCCTGAGCATGAAGTCGTCCCAACATAGTAGGGATTCCGAAGATGACATGTTTGACCTAATCAACCGAGAATTTTAGTATCTACAACCCCCTAGCTTCCAAATTTGTTGTTAACCGAGTTTGTAGAACTTTTTTTTTTTGAAATTTGTAAACTAGCTTAAAATCTGAAGATATTTTTTGTTAGCTACTTAGATTCCTTCCATCCATAAATTGTTGAGGCTTTCATGGTCTAAGATAGAGTTAGTTTTTGTCAAAATTAGTGCACCGAACCCTAATTGGGGATTAATATACTCGCTATAGTTCTGAATTTTTTTTGCTTGAAATACTCTCTTGTCGACATTCAAATCCTTCCTTTCCTTGTATCCTTTGTGCCATAAATTGTGAGAAAGAGAGCAAGAGAGATCTGCCAGAACCCCCATTATCCTACTAAAGGCTTCATTTGGCGCGGCGGTGGCGGGCGGCGTTTGCGGCAAACGCCGCCGCAAGGCGGGTAAACAAACGCCCGGCGGTGGCGTTTGCACCCGCCGCGCCATGAGAAACGGAGCAAAAAGCTCTGTTTCGATCCCCCGCCTCCGCCCTCCGGTTCGAAATCCAGGTTTGCACCCGCCGGGAGAAACGCCACCGCCACGCCAAATAAAGCCAAAGTCTTACCTAGCTACTCTGTGTTTCCTTCGTTGGTGCATGCACCCTAAGTGTTAGGTAGCTTTGGATTAGCTGGCTTATTCAAAGTCGAGTTTACCTGAACTTTGCCTGCACAATTCAGTGTTTGTTCCAATATTGCTGCAATTATTGGTGTGTGTTAATATTGTAGTTAAATGTGTACACATGCAACAACAATTATGTCAATTTTATTTTCCTTAAACTTATGTTTTATATGATGTGTATGTGCACATTTTGTTCCTTTAGAACTTGTAAAATCTGAGCGTGTTGAAATATCACGCTGGTTCCATTTCAGTCAACACAGTCTTTGTTGATTATATATGAATTTGTATGCACAAAAGTTTCCTTGATATTGCTAGACCTCATTGTGTTTGGATATTGTATAGGTCCCATTTCAGGTACCCCTTGAGGTTAATGTTGTGCTTGTTGGTTTCAATGGTGATGGAGGTTATAGGTACTTACTGAATGCACACAAGCTGGAGGATTTCTTGAAATCCAGTTTCCCAACACATAGGCCCTCATGCTTTGAAACTGGCGAACCTATTGATATTGAACATCACATCGTATACAATACAATTCCTGTAAGATCTCTCTTACTAAGAAAATGTTAAGAAATGCATTCTCATGGTGATCCTATATCAAAATGATATTATTGTAAATTGCTCCATGTAGACCCTTAGCTTTCAAATTTTTTTTTTGAAGGTCAAGCACTTGAACTGTCTTTCTACAATTTTGGTTCTTACAGGTTTTTCTATATCATAGGTATTTTTTGTGCCATTACAACTTTAAATTGTAACAAAATAATGCCCTTGGTTAATATGTTACCCGTTATCTTGTTGGGCACCTCAAAGATGCATCTTCTGTGATTTCGTGTGATAAAAACCATACTGAGCAGTATGTCTTCAAGCAACACGACTTACCATTTGCTTGTTATTATTATTTTTCATGATAAACAAAAAAGGAGATAAATTTGAATGCTGGTTTAGTAGCTATCATGATATGGGCTGGTCCATGAGATGGTTTGAAATATCCAGAATGATATGGATTTTCATAATTCAAATTTTTTTAGAGTGATAAGCAACTAATGTAAGATGACTATGAAAGAACTAAGATAAAGAAGATGAAGATGTTACAAAAAAGGGAACATCGGACTGTAGGCAAGCGGACTTGGCTTGTATGCTTGCATGGACATCATAGGAGATCCCTACGACCATGGAAGTTGATGAAAAATAATCCCTGACCCGAACTTTATGATTTTTTCCGGTCTTTAGTGCTTAATGCTTGCTTTTGTTATTTTACTGTATTTCAGTATTTCTGTTATCCCCTAGATGTTGAGCTTAAGTAGGGATGCTTTGTATTAAACTCTTATGCTCGGGAATTTGATTCTAAGAGCATAGGACTGGTCCTGAGGGTTTCTCCTTGGTATTTCTATCCTCCTTTCCTCCTACTTCTAAACGGCCAACCAATCTCCAAGAGGGCAACAAAAGATGAAAAGCCACATTAGAACTAACAGTTTAACTAAAAAAATAAGTAAGCCTTACGGTTGAACAAGAAGATTGCCTCCTTTCTGATTATGTGTTTTATGCTTGATCAAATTCAACCTAGAGTGGATGAAATGAAGGATCTTGAAAATAGGTAAATTATTCTTGCTAAAATTGTCTGACCTACCTCAAAATTTTCTTGTTTATGCGTGAACGAAATAGTGTTAATTGATATCTCCTTATTCACCAGCTGAGCGGAGGCTCTTCACAATCTAATAAAGAAGACTGTACTTTCCAAGAGAGATTTTTTTGTTAAAATGCAAGCTGACTTAGGCTCGCCAAGGGGTGACCATTTCGTAAAGGATGATTAGGGTTTCTCTAATATAATCTGCGGGATGCTATGCGAGCAGAGAGTGATGAGAATATCAAGCCTAAATGTGTGTTCTCTCGTACATGGTATCAGAGCCGTGAATTTGTGGCTATCGATCGACGTTGTTCCTCATTGTTTTGTTGAAACAATGATAGGTCGACTTGGTTTTGACTGAATCGGCCATCTTCCTTGATTGATCATCCTGTTCCCGTGCGGCCATCTTTGACGACTCCATCGACCTTCGACGACTCCATCGACCTTCGACGACTTTACAACGACTCGTCACGACCATCTTCGTTTACTTGATTGATCCTCCTGAACATGTGTCATCTACAACACTATTGTCGTGACATCAAAATTTTCCAGTCGAGTTTCTCCTTCTTTCTCTGCAGTTAGTGTTCGCTCTCTGCAAGCAGAGTTTCCAGTAGGATGTCCGTTTCTGTGTATCCATCCAAATCTTTAAGGTATATCAAACCTTCTACAACCTGCTGAAGGAGGTGTTTCTTCATGTGTGCTTCTTCTCTCCATATGGGATAAATTTAAGAATGTTGTCATCCCTGAAGGGTCGGGTGATCAAACTTGATTTTATGGATTAAATTTGAATATGGATTTCTCGCATGGCTTAACACACATCAAATTGAATAGGAGAAACTACCTTCAATGGGTCAATCTATGAGGATATTTAATGGGAATCGTAGAAGGATTGGATTTATCATTGGATCCAAACCTTCTCCCATCAAGACAGACCCCTTTTATGAGGAATGAGAAGGAGAGAATCTCATCGTGATCAATTGACTTATCAAATCTTTGGAACCCAAAATTGTTAGCCAATTCTTGTTCTGCCAAATCGTTAAAGAAATGTGAGTTAGTGGAAAGAAACTATTCAGAAAAGAAAGACTTGACAATGATCTATTAGCTTCAGACCGAGCAGACACATGACAAATATGAATGACTTTGAGAAATATTATAGTAAGCTGACCCATAAATGCTGAAATTGATCAATACTTAGCTATTCAAAATATTGAGTATTACATAACTGAGCTTATGCAAAAAAGAGTCTTTGAATTGCTTTCTGGACTGACACTAGAGCTTGAATTTCAGTGAGTTCATGTGTTGGTAAGAGATTTTGTTACTGTTTTGGAGACAACTACTTATTATATTCGGGGAGAAGCTAGCTACCTAAACTCCCTTTGTACTGAAGTAAATGTGGGATTGATAAATCCGCCCTTATTACCAAAGAAAGTGGAATACTAGAAACTTTGAGCCAAAAAGACAGAAAGTTAAGAGTAGGATGAAGTACCCTTACTTCGGGAAGAAGGGATATGAGAAGGGAAAGTACTTGGACTTGCACCTCAACTTGATTCCAACAGGATGGATACGTGGTTCAGATGGGAGATATGTTAGATCCCAAACAGCTTCGCATGTCACCTTGGATAGTAAAGGACATCTTATGGCTGTAAATGAGAGTTTACTTAAAGAGTTAACTGCCTTGAAGTCCAATATTAGGAAATCCTCTGTTAAGGATACGTTTGGTTCCGTTGCTCATGCTTAAACTACCTCTCTATCAACTATGAAGTCGCACTCACCCTAGATCATTAACTTTGGGGCCTCTGAATCTATAATAAAATCTACCAGTGGGATTACTTCTGTCTCTCCTTCATCTGACAGTGTTTGACTTGCTGATGGGTCTTCTGCAATTGTGATGTGTAAAGAGATTATTCAAATATCTCCTAACGTCTCTCTCAATTTTGTTATAATTGTTGTATCATTCCCCACAAATTTACTTTCTGTGAGCAATTTAACTAAACAACTTAACTACTCTATTACATTATGTACTTCTCACAACATGTTTCAACCTTTCAGGATCTCGTAAGTGGGAGGATGATTGGTAGTGGACATGAGTTAGGTGGAGTATATGTCAGGGATACTGGACATGCATTTGGTTCTCTAATCTTCAAGTACTTATCAATTAATGTTGTGAAAAAAAGATTTGGGCATGCTAGTTTGAAGACACTGAAATATGTTTTTCTTACTTATTTTTGATGAGTTTACTGGGAATGAATGTTAATTGCGTGAGCTTAGAAAGTATTGTGGAACCAAATATTCCCCTATCTGTAGTAGAAGTGTTAAATGCTTTGAGTTGATACATTCTGATGTTTTGACATCTCAAGTTTGTTCTGTGAATTGATTTTATTATTTTGCTTACTATCGCTTCAGAACCTTCAAAGGTTCTTGGGAAAACATGACATTGCCTTTAAATCTTAATATTCTAGAATTCCTCAACATAATGAAGTTGTAGAAAGAAAAATCCTTCATATTATTGAACTTACTAGGTGCTTGTTACATGAGATGCATGCCACTAAGAGACTATTAGATGAAGGTGTTCTCACTGTTGTTTACCTGATTATCAGATGACGTCTAGCACCTTGGGGGATAAGAAGCACCGGTTCGGACATGAGGACCAGGTACGATATGTATCTGGTACGTCGGTATGACAAAATTTTAAAACCAAGGATACGAGTACGGTGAGATAAGTTGTATTAAATATAATATATATATATATGTATGTATATCTCACAAACATAATTAAAAGTTCTCAAAAGAATAAAAGATCAAACATAATTGCATAAATCATCGATTGAAATAGAAATTCATAGTTAATGCAATATAATATGAAGTTCTCAAATAAAAAAATATTCATATTCATTTAAAATTTAAGGATATTCATCAGTCATTTTCTTTCTCTTCTTCCCCATTATTGGAGATCAACACATCTTCAATTTTCTGTTTGTCTAGAGACAAGTTAGCAATAGTTAGTATGCCAACTGCATCAAAAGAATGTGCCTATGCATCTCCTCTAATATCCCACATTCTATTCCTTCCTTCATTGTAGATTTCATTTCTCCTCGATAATAGACGTAGATTACTATGCACATACACCAAATCATCAGCTCATTGTGGTTGAATTTTGTTCCTTCTCAAAGAGTGAATGAACAAGTATGCGTTCCATTTTCTATCACAACATGAGGATGAAGAAGGTTGGCTTAGAAGCTTCAAAGCAATGTTTTGCAACCTCAGCACTGACGTTCCATAGTAACTCCATCAATCTTTGGGCAACAATGAAGCTCTACTTTTCAAGCTATCAGGCTCATTAAAAGCTTGACCAAGACCTGTGAAACTAGAGAACTCATTGATAACTAGATTCCTCTCCATCAAATCAGGAAAATATCTCCTTAAGCATTTATTCCTCTCCGAAGAAATCTCCTCATTTGTATTTGGAGCAACTCTATTTGGCCCTCCATCAAGTCATTCTCTGCTATAATACCTACAAAGCATAAGCATATATTAAAACAAATATATCATAGTAAATACTAAATATGAAATATCAAATATATGAAAAGATTATCTTGGATTTAGGGAATGAGTCATGCAATGAAGTGACGTGCAACTTTTGGTCCATCGATCAAAAAGAACATAAATTTCCTCATACATAGGGCAATGAATTTCCATGTCCGCCAACTTCTCATGCCTATATATTTCAACTTTCACATTTTCTATCATTGAATCTCACATGTCATACACCAAGTGAAGGTTAAGTTTGTCTGTATCTCAAACCCTAAGCATATCATATATAGGTCTTGTTATATCAAGGATCTTTTTGACATCATTCCACCATTTGTCACTATAAATGATGCTTTTAACTTGTGCCTTCTCAACATCATCTGCTTTATATAAAGTCCATTCAAGGCATCCGACCATATTAAGCAGACCCATCTTCATAACTTTAAAGCTCTTCAACATCACTATAGTAGAAGCAAACCGAGTTTCAGCAACAAGTAATTTTAGTGAAACAAGAGTTATATACGTTCAACCTGTATTGATGATTCATAATGAAATTCTTGATGGATTGAGCTTCATTAGACACTTGAGTAATCCATCCGCATTGTTCTCTAACAGTTGCACAACGATCAGTATTATTAGCAACACAAATATTTTTTAATGCAGCAATACATGAAACTTCACGTTCTTCTAAACAACAATACACAATTCCTAAACAACAATACACAAAAAAAATCAGCAATACATACAGGAAATCAGCAATACCTACAGGAAATCAACAATACATACGGGAAATCAACAATACATCTGAAACAGGATTTCTGTGTATGAAATCTTAAGATTTCTGTGTATGAAATCTTATGATTTCTGTGTATAAAATCTTAATATTTCTGTGTATCAAAACTTAAGATTTCTGTATGAAAAATCTTAATATTTTTGTGTATACATCCACATTGTTCTCTAACAGTTGCACAACGATCAATATTATTAGCAGCACAAATATTTTTTAATGCAGCAATACATGAAACTTCACGTTCTTCTAAACAACAATACACAATTCCTAAACAACAATACACAAAAAAAATCAGCAATACATACACGAAATCAACAATACATCTGAAACAGGATTTCTGTATATGGAATCTTAAGATTTCTGTGTATGAAATCTTAAGATTTCTGTCTATAAAATCTTAATATTTCTGTGTAACAAAACTTTAAGATTTCTGTGTATGAAAAATCTTACAGATTTCTGTGTATGAAATCTGTACAGATTTCTGTGTATGAAATATGTACAGTTTCTGTGTATGAAACATGTACAGATTTCTGTGTATGAAACATCAAACATGTACAGATTTCTGTGTATGAAATCTGTACAGATTTATGTGTATGAAATCTGTATATGAAAAAGTTTTGAGATTAGGAAGAAGAAGAAGATTTCTCTATATGAAATCTGTAGAGATTTCTCTATATGAAATATGTATATGAATTTTTTTCTGAAATTAGGAAGAAGAGGAAGATTTCTCTATATGAAATATGTACAGATTTCTCTATATGAAATTAGGAAGAAGAATAAGAAGAGGAAGAAGAAGATTTCTCTACATGAAATCTATACATATTTCTCTATATGAAATTAGGAAGAAGAAGAAGATTTCTCTATATGCAATATGTACAGATTTCTCTATATGAAATTAGGAAGAAGAAGAAGAAGGAAAAAAAGAAGACCTTACGAGCAGGGCACAACAGGGCTTCGATCGATCGACGTATGACGTTGCTGTCAGGGCTTCGATCGATCGACAGACGGCGTCGACAACAACAATGGAAGAAAGGGATTGGGAGCTGGCGAGCGACGAACATCGGCGTCGACAACAACAACGGAAGAAAGGGATCGGGAGCAGAATGAGGAATGAGCCGACGAATTAACCTAGAAGGATTATATCTAAAGATGTTGTTTTCTTTTAACATACTTCATTTTATTCTGCGGAAAAATGCAACATTTCAAGTTAATAACGAAAATGAGAGTTATATAATATCTCTCCTACCTGCCTTTGCTGAATGAGCCGACGAATTAATTTATTTGACGATTACTAGGCCATACATCTCTTTTGTTGTTGTGTTGGTCAGCCATTCTATGTACAATCCTAAAATTCATCATTATGAAAATGTTTTTTGAATTATCTTAAATATCTAAAAAGGATCTTGGAAAAGGTATTATATATCAAAATCATGGTCATCTTAATATCCATGGCTATTGTGATGCTGATTGGACTGATTTGTCCCTGATTGAAGATATACGAGTGGATATACTATATTCGTGGGTGCAAAATCTTATTTCTTAGAAGAGTAAGAAACAGAATGTTGTCGTTCGATCTTCTGCTGAAGTTGTATATAAAATTATGCCATTACTACATGTGAGATATGTAACACCCCAACTTAGTTTTACCACAAATCAGCAGTCCGACCGGGCCCCGTGATAAGGAGCAAACCAAGTAACGGTAATAAAATTGGTACATAGCAGAAATAAAAGAAAAGTGCTAAAAGAGTACTTACAACGGAAGTAAAAAGATAAGCTAAGGGTAATTGTGTACCTCAAAAGTCTGAATTCACAGAGCAACTAAAATTGAAATAGTCAAAATGCTTAAAATACTGAATTCTTAAACATAGTCTTATACAAAGAAACATTAGACAATTTTGATACCTGCCCAAAATCACAATACAGTACTGAGAGAATAAACTACTAAGTGAAAACAAACCATAAGAGCAACGTCTACACACACGCTCATCCTAGGCGCAACACCCCACCTGTGACCCCTGTAATAATAAACCCAAAAATGGGTCAGCCCAACTGAAGAGTAAGAAAAACCATTTCTCCTAGTGACACTAAAATATTAATAATTGAAGAAACATGTGGGCATGCTCAATAAGGAATTACATATACCATACTGAAGAATGATTATATTTAGTTTGTAAGCATGCTCTTCTATCAAAAGGCTGTGAACATATATGTCTATTCTATTGTAATTGAATTATGTATATCAATTTAAATGCTTCAAATAATAATTTTAAGGGATTTTTAAATTGTGCCGTATGCTTGAATTTTGGGCATTTTAGAATTATTCTTTTTCACGTTCTAGGATAAGTTATTTCTTATGCGTATTCTAACAATCCGAGTCTTTACTAACGAACGCATCACGTTCTATGTCCCACGGACTTGGACCCACATCTACTAATCTATAAGAGGAGGTATTCTCTCCCCAAAAGTTGAGGCTTATAGGGACTACTACGCCCTATGAGTAAGATAGTGCGCCTCTAGCTATCACGAGCGTAATCATCATTCGTGCCTCCTAATTGGTTCCCGTTAATATTTGGATTTTAATAAAATATTATACTAGATGTCTGAGATCGAAACATTTATTGGTTGCCGCCTTAAGCACACATTCATGCAACTTTCAATATTTTCTGAAATTACCTGTTCTGCGTAGGTCTACCATTTTCCCAGGGATCTAACTAAAAAGAGAACATAAAAATTCATGCTTTATCTGAAATATTTGAATGTCTGATATATCTATCAGTTCTTACTATCACTTATTAATTACAAAACACAAGTGCATATTTCTAATTAATTTCTCATCTACAAAAAAAATATTTATGCCCTGCTATGTGATGTCTAACCTAAAGAAATAGAGTTTCTTACAGTAGCATTGCGACGCTCGTACACCAGGCGCGGTGGCATGATTCCTTTTAAATTACTTGACAATTAGATACCTCCTCCTATAAATACCAATGTGAACCCTAAAACTGAAAACAACATAATTTCTTAACTAAATAAATATAAATCGGTTAGGGTTTTCTCAAATACACAACAACAACGTTTGTGCTAAAATGAACGGAATGACGGTTCAAATGAGGAAGGGTAACAAGGCTTTCACCTCTTTCCAACCGTGGACCCGACTACGAGACCTGCGATTCAACAAGGAAAATTAGGATCTACAATTTCTGCAATGAACGAATTCATACACTAAATCTCATAGTTATTTGAAGGGGTGAAAACAACTGAGGCAAAAGGGTAACTTACTGGAAAGAGGAGGGGGAATCCAAAGAAGTAACGGAAACAGAAATCTCTGCGGTTACTGGCGCGGTCAGGAAGGTAAGAAACGCAAGGTGAGGGCTTCGCCACCTAGAAAAGGATCGACTAGGCTCTAGGCTTAACCAGGAGATGACGTCGAGCGTTTCTGGAGAGGGAGGCGTAAGCGGCGCTGGCTTTCGTCGTTGAACAGGGAGATGCAGGCGTCGACTTGCTGGAACAAAACATAAGCTAGGAGCGTCTGCGAGAAGAGGGACTGGTGACTTCCTCGATCGATTAAGGAGGGGGGGGGGGGAGAAGTAGGGCTCGACAGTTTCCGCTTCCGTCGAGTGGAAGAAAAGTTACGTGCGGTTTAAAGCCGTGAGATGAGGTCGTGAGGCACGGTTATGCAATGAACCGATCAATCTCCCCTTAATTACGAAGATGCCCTTCCTCCTCAAGACATTACTAAATCAAACATACGCACACCAGAAGACTTGTAAATTGCCCCGTAAAAATTCCAAATTTTTGATTATTTTACTTATTAACGCGTAACAATTTACTATACTCAATTGTTCCTCGATGACGCTTGCTCGATCAAAATTGCTCTCGATCGGACCCTAAATTTAGATATTCTTCGCATTAAAATACGGGTGTTACAAATCTCCCCTCCTAATAAAATTTTCGTCCTCGAAAATTACAAGCATACCTGGGTCAAACAAGAAGGCATAACTTTCATTGCTCCGGAGCTCATCTTCTCTTTCCCAAGAGTACTCTGGTCGACCACAATTCATCCAAAGAACCTTTACAAAATGGGTCTCTCTATTTCTGAGCTTTTGAATCTTTGAGTCCACTATCTTGACTGGTTTAATGCTAATATTATGATTTGATTTGATGGGCGCAACCTAGGTACTGATCACCTGACTAGGATCTCTGACTACTCTCCTCAGATAGGAGACGTGGAAAACATCATGTAATTCACCCATTTCCTCAGGTAAGGCTAATCTATAAGCAACCTCACCTATGCGCTCAAGTACCTCGAAAGGACCAACGAACCTTGGACCCAATTTCTTCATCCTCTTGATTCGAGAAACACCCTTGACAAGTTTGACCTTCAGATAAACATAATCTCCCACGCTGAATTCCACTGATCTGTGTCTCTGATCATAATACATGGCCTGACGATTCTGAGTTGTTTTCATGCGCTCCTGGATAAGCTTGACTCGAGCTGTGGTCTTGTCAACCCTTGATTCTTTGTTGGTAGACCTCTCTTCAATTTCAGCCCAACATAACGGCGTATGACAACGTCTTCCATAGAGAGCTTCAAAAGGCGTCATCCCTATGCTTGCCTGAAAACTGTTATTGTAGGAGAACTCAACTAAAGTGACATACTTCTCCCACTTACCACCAAAGTCTAGAATGCACATACGGAGTATATCTTCCATCGTTCTATTTTTGCGATCTGTCTGCCCATCTGTCTGGGGGTGGAAAGCTGTACTGAAATGCAGCTTAGTGCCCAAACGCTCCTGAACGTACCTCCATTCCTTGGAGGTAAACATGTCATCTCTGTCAGGAATTATAGTCTTTGGAACACCATGTTGTCGGACTATCTCATCTACATACAACTGGGCCAATCTCGGACCCTGATCTGTTCTCTTATTAGGAATGAAATGGGCAACCTTGGAGAGGCGATCAACTATAAACCATAAAGAATCATTCCCATTCTGCGATCGGGGAAGTCTGTGAACAAAATTCATCGATATATCCTCGAAGTTTCACTCTGAAATGGGTCGTGACTGCAACTTGCCCCCCTGGACTCTGACACTCAGCTTTAACTAATTTGCAAGTTTCACACTTACCAACATACTCTGCCACATCATTCTTCAAACCTGGCCACCAAACTAACTTTCTAAGATCTGCATACATCTTTGCACAAGCTCCTCCTGCTGAGTAATGAGGGAATATCTCGAACCTCTTCTAATAAGCGCATCAGCTTCCATGTTTGCTTTCCCCTGGTGGTACTGAATACCAATATCATAGTCTGAAAGGAATTCCACCCACCTACGCTGCCTCATATTAAACTCTTGCTGATCAAATATATACTTAAGACTTTTGTGGTCCGTAAAGATTTCACAACGAACTCCATAGAGGTAGTGTTTCCAAATCTTCAATGCGTGGATGACAGCTGCAAGCTCCAAATCGTGCACAGGATAATTTTTCTCATGAACCTTTAGCTGTCTAGAGGCGAAAGCTATGACCTTACCATGCTGCATAAGTACACAACCCAACCCTTGACCCGAGGCATCGCTAGACTCAAAATCGTGGCGGTTATCAACCTATATTTCAACTCCTTAAAAGCAAGTTCACACTCAACAGTCCAAGTGAAGGCTTTCCCTTTCCTGGTAAGCGTAGTCATCGGTAAAGCTATTTTGGAGAAGTCCTTAATGAATCTCCTGTAGTATCCTGCTAAATCGAGAAAACTGCGAACTTTAGTAACTGCCTTCGGTCTTGACCAATCCTTTTTTGCTTCTATCTTTTTCGGATCCACGGCGAGACCCTTCTGACTGATAGCATGTCCCAAGAATGCAACCTCTGAAAGCCAGAACTCGCACTTAGAAAATTTGGCATACAACTGATTCTTCCCGAGAGTGCTCAAAACTGTTCTGAGGTGCTTGACATGATCTTGACTCTATGAATACACCAAAATGTTGTCTATGAAGACGATAACGAATCGATCTAAGAATTCCCGAAACACTCTATTCATCAGATCCATAAAGACGGACAGAGCATCAGTCAGACCGAACAGTATGACCACGAACTCATAGTGTCCGTATCTAGTGCTGATCGCCGTCTTCTGAATGTCCACATCTCGAATTTTCAGCTGGTGGTATCCCGACCTCAAATCTAACTTGGAGAACGTGCATGATCCCTCAAACTGATCAAACAAATCGTCTATCCTGGGAATAAGATACTTATTCTTAATTGTGATCTTGTTCAGCTCGCGGTAGTCTATGCACAACCTTATGCTACCATCCTTCTTCTTAACAAACAGTACTGGGGCACTCCAAGGTGAAGTGCTGGGGCGTATGAAACCCAAGTCGATCAATTCCTGCAATTGGATTTTCAACTCGGCAAGTTCTCTGGGAGCCATTCGGTAAGGACTCTTGGCCACTGGCGCAGCTCCAGGTACAAGATCGATTTGGAAGTCAATCTCTCTAGTAGGAGGGGCACCAGGTAATTCCTCTGGAAAGACATCTGGAAACTCCTTAACTATAGATACTTCTAGTAGATTAACCTTGGCGTTAACATTCATCAGTACTAGAAAGGTTGCACAACCCTTATTGATGCATCTAACCACCTTGATTGAGGAAATAATTAATTTGGAGACTCTTATCATGCCCTGGAAGGTAAAAGCATCTTGGTTGGGTCCTTCGAACTGTATAATCTTGTTCCTGCAGTCAATTTCTGCGTTCACATCTGATAGCAAGTCCATACCCACTATCAGGTTAAATCCTGCTATAGGGAGGAGTGAAGCTTCTACAATGATTTCAGTTTCTCCAAACCGCACTGGAACTCTACACTTATTTCTGGTCTGCAAAAGGGATCCATTAGGCATCATAACCTTTAATGATGGTGACTCTGGAAGGCCTCCTAAATCCAGCCTATGCACAAGAGATTCTGCTATGAACGAGTGTGAGGCACCCGTGTCAAAAAGAATCTTGTAGGGTACGTTTCGTATCATAAGTATTCCTACATGCATGAATGCAACATGGGTATAATTTTAGTGTCACTAAGGAGAGAAGTGCTAAATCGTCTAGGATATACACATACCTGTCACCACATCCTCCTGCTCCTTAGCCTCCTGCTGGCCTAGTCCATAAGCTCTGGGTTGCACAGGACCTCGTCCTGGAGTTGGTTTCACCTCGGATCCAACACGTGCCTTTCCCTTGTCGGTTCTGCTTGGACCACCGACCTCAAATTTCGACTACAAAAAGAATCACAATTATAAGAGTAATGTGGAGAGGGTATAAAATAAGATGCTTATACGAACGAACTTTCGTTACCTGAACCAAGGGAGTTCCCTGACAGTAATAGGCTATATGTCCCAGTTGCTGACACTTGTAGCAAACTCCTGTAGTAGCTAAACACGCACCCAGATGGTGGCGGTAGCATTTAGGACAAAGGGGGTTATCCTTGACCTTGGCCCCGGTTTGACCACCTCTCCTCTCATCAGTTCTCTGCTTCTTGTTCCAGTTCTTTCCTTGACTATTCTTGTTCTGTTGATGCTGTGGTGCATCCTGAGGCCGCTTCGAACGGAAGTTATTACGCTTTTGCACCTTCTACTGATCAGCTTCCAGCTTCCTCGCAGTGTCCACCAAGCTCCTGTAATCGGCATTGACCATCGTCATCAGTGGCTGCCTCAGAGAGTCACGCAGTCCGTCCACGAACCGACTACATTTCTCGTTCTCATCCTCTTGCATAGTGCCCGCATAACGAGACAAGTGAGCCAATTCCCGCTCATAGGCTATTACAGTTCTGTCTCCCTGAATGAGTCTGAGGTACTTCTCCTGGAGACTGCGGCGTTCAGACGGGGGTACGAACCAGCTTGCTAGCGCTGCCGAGAAATCGATCCACGTGAACATATCTGCTGTACGACCTGATACAAAAGAAGCTCTCACTATCATTACCCAAAGAAAAAGCTAATGTAACTTAGGGAAAGGCTATTTGGTCTAAACTACTTACCAGCGGGGTTGTCCGCCAAATGCCTGGTCCACCACAGATTTGCCCCGCCTTTCAGGAGGAAGGCAGCTAGAGGAACTTTCTTGTTCTCTGAGCACTGCATTACTTCGAGCAAGTCGCGGGTCTTTATCAACCAATCATCGGTCTCCATCGACGTTTCTTCCCCATTAAAATTGGAGGGGTGGAGATCGCGGAAGTTCCTCAGATAACGCTCCATTCCTAAGTCTCCGACAGCTGGAACATGAACTGCTGCTAGATCTATTGCGGGCAATCCATTTCTGAACTCCAACAGGGCTAAGGCCAATGCCCTGGCAATGATGACTGCCATGTCGGTAGGTTCTTCCACCGCTGGTACTGCTGGTGCTGCAGGTGCTGCTGGTGCTGCGGGTGCACTACCACCATCCATGGCAATTTCAGGAGTGGTATTCTGACGTGATGGCTTGCCCACATCGTTTGTACGTGGTGTCTGTATGATGGAAGGAAAAGGGTTATTGATGTACGTGACAAAAAGAAGGATTTATTAGAAAGATATTTCCACACAAACGCATAACTAAGCTAGATGAAATTTGATGACTTTATAGTCAAAGGAATGATTCAGTTGAAATCCTAAGGCTCTGTGAATTTTCTGGGTCGTGGGATCCTAAACCTGACTCTGATATCAATTGTAACACCCCAACTTAGTTTTACCACAAATCAGCAGTCCGACCGGGCCCCGTGATAAAGAGCAAACCAAGTAACGGTCATAAAATTGGTATATAGCAGGAATACAAAAAGTGCTAAAGGAGTACTTACAGCGGAAGTAAAAAGATAAGCTAAGGGTAAATGTGTACCTCAAAAGTCTGAATTCACAGAGCCACTAAAATTGAAAGAGTCAAAATGCTTGAAATACTGAATTCTTAAACATAGTCTGATACAAAGAAATATTAGACAATTTTGATACATGCCCAAAATCACAATACAGTACTGAGCGAATAAACTAAATGAAAACAAACTATAGGAGCAACATCTGCAAACACGCTCATCCTGAGCGCAACACCCCACCCGTGCCCCCTGTAATAATAAGCCCAAAAATGGGTCAGCCCAACTGCAGAGTAAGAAAAACCATTTCTCCTAGTGACACTAAAATATTAATAATTGAAGAAACATGTGTGCATGCTAAATAAGGAATTACATATACCATACTGAAGAATGATTATATTTAGTTTGTAAGCATGCTCTTCTATCAAAAGGCTGTGAACATAAATGTCTATTCTATTGTAATTGAATCATGTATATCAATTTAAATGCTTCAAATAATAATTTCAAGGGATTTTTAAATTGCAGCGTATGCTTGAATTTTGGGCATTTTAGAATTATTCTTTTTCACGTTCTAGGATAAGTTATTTCTTATGCGCATTCTAATGATTCGAGTCTTTAGTAACGAACGCATCACGTTCTATGTCCCACGGACTTGGACCCGCTTCTACTAATCTATTAGAGGAGGTATTCTCTCCCCAAAAGTTGAGGCTTATAGGGACTATTACGCCTTATGAGTAAGATAGTGCGCCTCTATCTATCACGAGCGAAATCATCATTCGTGCCTCCTAATTGGTTCCCGTTAATATTTGGATTTTAATAAAATATTATACTAGATGTCTGAGATTGAAACATTTATTGGTTGCCGCCTTAAGCATACATTCATACAACTTTCAATATTTTCTGAAATTACATGTTCTGCGTAGGTCTACCATTTTCCCAGGGATCTAACTAAAAAGAGAACATAAAAATTCATGCTCTATCTGAAATACTTGAATGTCTGATATATCTAGCAGTTCGTACTATCACTTAATTACAAAACATAAGTGCATATTTCTAATTAATTTCTCATCTACAAAAGAAATGTTTGTGCGCTGCTATGTGATATGTCTAACCAAAAGAAATAGAGTTTCTTACAGTAGCATTGCGGCGCTCGTACACCAGGTGCGGTGGGTTCCTTTAGATTACTTGACAATTAGAGACCTCCTCCGATCTATACCAATGTGAACCCTAAAATTGAAAATCAACATAATTTCTTAACTAAATAAATATAAATCGGTTAGGGTTTTCTCAAATACACAACAACAACATTTGTGCTAAAATGAACGGAAAGACGGTTCATAGGAGGAATGGTAACAAGGCTTTCACCTCTTTCCAACCGTGGACCCAACTACGAGACCGGCGATTCAACAAGAAAAATTAGGATCTACAATTTCTGTAATGAACGAATTCATACACTAAATCTCATTGTTATTTGAAGGGGTGAAAACAACTAAGGAAAAATGGTAACTTACTGGAAAGAGGAGGGGGAATCCAAAGAAGTAACAGAAACAGAAATCTCTGCGGTTAGTGGCGCGGTCAGGAAGTTAAGAAACGCCAGGTGAGGGCTACGCCACCTAGAAAAGGATCGACTGGGATCTAAGCTTAACCGGGAGATGGCGTCGAGCGTTTTTGGAGACGGAGGCGTAAGCGGCGTTGGCTTCCGTTGTTGAACAGGGAGATGGAGGCGTCGGCTTGCTGGAACGAAACATAAACTAGGAGCGTCTGCGAGAAGAGGGACTGGTGACTTCCTCGATCGATTAAGGAGGGGTGGGGGAAGAAGTAGGGCTCGACAGTTTCCGCTTCCGCTTCCGTCGAGTGGAAGAAAAGTTACGTGCGGTTTAAAGCCGTGAGAAGAGGCCGTGGGGCACGGTTATGCAATGAACCGATCAATCTCCCCTTAATTACGAAGATGCCCTTCCTCCTCAAGCCATTACTAAATCGAACATACGCACACCAGAAGACCTATAAATTGCGCCGTAAAAATTCCAAATTTTTTATTTTTTTACTTATTAACACGCAACAATTTACTATACTCAATTGTACATCAATGACGCTTGCTCGAGCAAAATTGCTCGCGATCGGACCCTGCAATTTAGATATTGTTCGTATTAAAATACGGGTGTTACAGGATAATACAAGTTAAATCTATCCTGGATGACATGGGATTTCTTATTTATGAGGCTATTAAATTGCACTGCGATAATTAAACAACTATCCACATCGACACTATCCCAAATTTTCACGAATGGACTAAACATACAAAGATTGACTGTCACTTTGTGTGGGAGAAAATTTAGAACAAAATCATCTCTACTATGTTTGTCCCTATTGGGGATCAACCAGCTGATATGTTTACCAAAACTGTTTTCGGAAAAAAAATCTTCACATGAGCTCTCTTAGGTTAGGTATGCAGGATGCTTATGGTGTTTGCTTGAGGGGAGGGGGTGGTGGTGGTTAAAACGGCAAGCTACCTTAGAAACACCATGGTGTGACCATATAAATGGTGTTTAGGTCTTTTCTATTATAGTTTGAGGGATACTATGCGAGTAGAGAGTGACAAGAATATCAAACCTAACTGTCCGTTCTCTCATACACTTTTCTCTATCGGTGAAAAAGAAGATCAACAACAAAAGGCATATGTGACACCGCCACATCACACACAGCAAACTATTGAAGGAATAATACTTAGCAAATAATTTTGTTAAGCCTTAGACATGAACTCCGATGTAGTGAAGAATGTATAAAGAGAAATTGGTTTACATTGGAGCTTCTTCATTATTTCACGGCGAGTCCACCTTTTTCAATTATATTATAATATTTGTCTTGTCACTTATGCAACAACTTCAGTTGCGAATTTATTCTTCTTCCACAATGAGTTTCTTTCCTCGATATCAACTTCATTTTTGATTGCAACCGTTTTCGGCGACAACAACAAAGCCTTTGTCATCCTTCTCAACTTCTACAATAGTCTCATCTTTGCTGGTCGACAATTGGAGCCATTTTTTCAACAAATATCTAGTCTTCGAAAGTCGACACAATCAAATGGTCATTTTCTATCCTTCTTCCTTAGCACTTTTACCACAATCATCTTCGATCTTCATAGTTTCCTCTTTGATCGTTCTTCACAGTCGACGACAACAAACTATCCTTCTTCCGTCAATGAGTTAACAATATGGCTCCTCCGTCTACTTGATATTGTAAGATGTCTCCATTTTTCAGAAACGATTTCAGTATAATATGATACCTTCTTCCTCCCGATACGTCTCTCTTCTGCAAAAACAATACTTTCTCTTCTTCCCATCAATGAGTTTTATCTTGGACCAAGACCGGAGGACACAATGTCTCCTGTGAGGAGCATGAAGTCCTTACTGGTAAAGCTGACATCCTCAGTGAAAAATGACATTGAAGTGCAAATTGTGATGATGGCGCTAATTGAACATATAGCTAGCGATTGATGCAATACAATGCTCATCGATAAATTTTCCAAATCCATGACAAAGTTTGTTGAATCTACGACCTGCTGAATCCACAAAAGGAGTCCTAGGGCACAAAATCTTGAGATCACACTCAAGGAGGGCCAATGGGCCTATTTAAAGAAATGGGAAAACATACTCTTTGCAAATAAACCCCTAAAGAAAGCTTCCTAAGCAACAAGCCAAAAAAGGATAAATATGCAAAATAACCAAAAAAGTTACAAGCAATTGCGGAAGCATCTCTCTGATGAGATGCCATCTACTTGATCAGATGGAGAGTTGTGCACGAACAAGTTGAACACATCGAGATGCATTGTATCGGATTCCCTTGCTTCAAAAAGAACCACAATGTAACGAGGAACCCCACTTGTTAGAACCTTAGACTCATATTTTGGTTCATGCTGAAAATTTATCACATTTGTTGTTGAACCCATGTCATGCAGTCCAGAAACAACACCGTAAGGACAAAGTGCGGGAGAGCAGAGGTATCTTGCTCTATTGAGTATCGAGCAGGTCTTCAACAGATGATTGTGCAAGAGCATTAAGCTTCCTAACCATTGTATTATAAAGTGATGAGATGACTTGCAACTCGAATATAGTCATAATGTTGATCCATATTTCAATTATCTAGGCATGGCCATATGTCAAGTGGATTATGACCCAGTGTGGCCTGCATATGCTCATTTGTTTGTCATGGTGTGTATGATGTAAATTAGCCACACATCTAGTATCCGAAGTTGGATTTGATGCTTTATAAGCTCTTGCGCCCTCCACTTATCACTAATTTATTTTATTTCGGATGCATGTGTTTTAATATGGTATTAGGAGCATGGTTATAGCCCACGACTCTTGTGCTCGCGTGGTTACCCACGCGAGGTGCGTGTTGGAGTTTTGGAACTGCTTGGATCTACTGGAGAGGTGTTAGTTGATCAGGAGGTGAGGTCATGGTTTGATAGCCCTAGAATCGCGAGGGCTAGCTTCTTGGACCAGAGGCTACCTTCCCATGCTCTTTCATCGACCACCAGTTGTAGTTCCATTGTTGAGGATGTTCAACGTTGACACCAACATCTTGGTCATCCGCCCTATGTTTATCTTTAAAAAATGTTTCCAACTTTTACTTATGCAATTAAACATTTGTCCGATGGTGTCTATGAACTTTCTAAGCCTGTTCAACAGTTTTTGATGTAACCAAGATTCAAAGGTTTTATAGTAAATAATGATGCAACCTTCATTAAATTTCGGGAGGCTCGTGTCGACTCGTTAAGTAATAAACGAAGATAATTAAGACTCACATATGGACCTAACATTCAAACGATGAATAAACACGAACTAAATTTCCACATTCACGATGATAAGAAGATGAACACCAAAAATTGAAAGTTAACGACAAAGTGGTCCAACAATAATTTAGCGCAAGCTTATTTATAAAGATCAAATAAATAAAAGCATTATATTTGTCTAACAAGAAAAGAGCGAGAGATCGACAAGAAGTAAATCTCCGGATCGGTTTAGTATCGAACCAATCTTTGTCAAGTCAGTTTGGGGCTCAGAGGGCTGTGGAATTTCAATACAAGTCTTTAGAGGGCGTATGAGGGAGGTTAAGGAGGGATAATTTCCTATTTGAGACCCAGGAAGGGGGCGAATGAAGAGGCTCTCGGTTGGCGATTAGGGCTCGGGAGTAGTAGTAGTAATAATATGACTCAGGGGTTGGACAAAAATGGGCCCGAGGAGGTGGATTTTAATGTTTAGAAGGCAGTCGGCTGCCCATCGGCTGTTTGCGTCGGAGAAGGTAAGGGACGGGGCTGGAGGTGCCGCCGGTGGGAGGAACTGCTGGAGAATGACTCGACGGAGGTTGGTAGACAGATGGACAACAATTGCGAGCTCATTTATGCAGGCGTCAGGGACCATCGTGGTTGGAGTGAGCTTTGGGTTGTGGATGAATCACTCTCATGTACGATCGACAAACCTGAGGAGTTCTCTGTTCCGTCTTTTTCCTGGCTGTTGTTTAAGGACCGAGAGTTTTTTGTTTTAATAAGGTTATTGTTACGCCAGGCGTCATTACCAGATTCTCCGAAGATTCCAGTGCACGTCGACCAAAGGAGAAGGCGGAGGAAGACCGGGCTGAACCATCCGGTTCAGCCCGCCAATATTAAATAAGGAGCAATGGGGCTGAACTGCGCCGGTTCAGCCCCTATGGGGTCTGGCCGGCCCTAGGGGTTGGGTGTGAGCATAAATACCCAACCCCTCCTCCTTGGTTCATTATGAAATCTATTATCAAGGTATTCCCTCTCTTCCCCCTCAAATCCTAACCCTAATCTCTAGTTCCTCTCTAGTTTTCTCTAGTTCTTCCCTTTGTCTAGCTAGTTCATAACATTTGGTATAAGAGGATTTTTCCTCCAACCATGGTGACACGCACCGAAGCCGAGAATGCGCGCTTGACCACCATCGAAGAGAACTACGTAGGGTTGTCGGACACGATGGCGATGCTCGAAGAACAAGTGAAATCCTCCCAAAAAAATCTAGAGGATCGCTTGGACGCGCGCATGGAGGAGATCAAGACCCTACTCGTGCAAAATCTGAAGGGAAAAACCCACGCGGCGGAGGGATCCGAAACCGAAGCATCCTACCATCCTCCGACGCAGAACGGCACGGGAATCGGAAGTGGAACACAGCAGGGGGCCGGATCCGGGTCTACAGGAGGCGGAATCCTCGTATCGGGATCAGCGGAAGCCGATCTTACGCGGATCGGCACCTACGCCGTCCGCACGAGCGGATCGGCGCAGGAGGGGTACGGGGCCCCTGGAGCGGCCACCGGCGGCTCGATGGAGGCCGGCTACCGCCGGCCAGGTGGCTGGAGGCTGCCGGAAGGCCCGGCGGCACCGAATGGGCCGTTCGGCGCCCAGCCCGCCTGGAACGGACCGGGAATGCAGCCGGGTCCCTCGTGGCGGGGTCCTGGGCAGGGAGCAGCCCCTTTTCGACCTACTGGAGCGAAGGCGGTCCCAATCGGGGGTGTGGCGGGCATCCTACCGCGACCACCGCCATATGGAGGACCGGCGGACTATGGAAATGGCAACCCATGGGGTGGAGGGCAACGAGGAGGCTACGGTCTGGACCGGGGACGGCCCGAGCCCGCAGTGGCTCCAGCGCAACCTTACCAACCAGCACATGCAGAACCACGGCCGTACATGCAGCCCAAACTGACACGTATGAACTTCCCTAAGTTCAAAGGCGGCGACGCCTTAGAGTGGGTCCAGAAGGCTGGACTTTTCTTCAAGTACCAGGAGATTCCGGAGGGGCAGTGGGTCCAGTTGGCGTCTTTTCACCTGGAAGATGACGCTTTCCAGTGGACAAAGTGGTTCCTGAGGGGACGCAATTACGCACCCTGGGAGGAGTTTGTGGAGTCCTTCTCGGCTCGCTTCGGGCCTCTGGAGTACGAAGACGCAGAGGCTATGTTACAGAAGCTGCGACAAAAAGGATCAGTCACAGAGTACCGGACAGAGTTCGAACGGCTGGCCAACCGGGTCAATTGGGAGGAGAGGACGATGCTGAGCTGTTTCGTATCCGGATTGAAGGACCATTTGAGAGACGAGGTCCACGCCTACATGCCACGCAGTTTGAGTCATGTCATCAGCCTGGCCAGGATACAGGAGGAGCGGTACAATCGACAGAGGACTCGGACGACAGGTCGGGCACCTACGGTTGCAGATGTACCCAAGAAGGAACCACCGACCGGGGGCCGTGCTACTGTGACGAGGTTGACGTGGCAGGAGCTTCAGGCCAGGAAGGAGAAGGGGTTATGTTTCAACTGTGATGAGAAGTACACCCGAGGGCACGCATGCCAGAAGGTCCAGGTATTCATACTGCAGGAGGAAGCGGAAGATGTTCCTCACACTGAAGAGGAGGGAGAGTTGGCTATTGAAGACTTTGGAGTATCCATCCAGGCCCTGGAGGGGGGTACCCCATCCCCGACCTTACACCTAGCCGGGAGGATCGGCAGGGAGACGGTGACGATCTTGATGGACAGCGGGAGCACTCACAACTTCATCCAACCCGGTGTGGCCTAGAAGACGGGGTGTGACATAGATCGCAACGCAGCTTTCCACGTCAGGGTAGCGGATGGACGTACACTGCAGTGCGAGGGAGTGATGAAGGGGGTGGAGCTCCAGATACAGGGTTACACTAGACATATTGATGTTTACTTACTGCGAATCCGGGGTTCTGACATGGTGTTGGGCGTACCGTGGCTGCGGCAACTTCGGCGGGTGACTTTTGATTGGGACCAGATGGCTATGGAGTTCAGCCAGCACGGGAAGGGGTATTGCTTGGAAGGCCTCAAGTCGTCCCAGGTAAAGGAGATCTCACTCCGCAGCGTGGAACGACTAGGGGCACCAGATAGTACGATGACCATCGTTACGGCGAGTAGAGCAGAGCCTACGACTCCAACAGAGGTCTCGTCTCAGATGCAAGCCAGAGCCGACTTGCTCCAGGAGCCACACGCTCTCCGCCTCCAGCTTGAGGACAAGCTGGTCCTTGATGGGGGAGAGAATGTTACGCCAGGCGTCATTACCAGATTCTCCGAAGATTACTGTGCACGTCGACCAAAGGAGAAGGCGGAGGAAGACCGGGCTGAACCATCTGGTAATATTAAATAAGGAGCAATGGGGCTGAACCGCGCCGGTTCAGCCCCTATGGGGGCCGGCCGGCCCTAGGGGTTGGGTGGGAGCATAAATACCCAACCCCTTCTCCTTGGTTCATTATGAAATCTATTATCAGGGTATTCCCTCTCTTCCCCCTCAAACCCTAACCCTAATCTCTAGTTCCTCTCTAGTATCCTCTAGTTCTTCCCTTTCTCTAGCTAGTTCATAACAGTTATGAATAGGAATAGAAAATTACTTTTAATTAGGCTTTAATAAGTATTAAACTGTAGAAATTCCGAGAGTTTACAAATCAATGCAGATTTGATATTCTCTTAATAATGTAATTCCGAAAATGTAAAAGTAGATGCTTCTTTTTTAACATTTTATGCTTGCCCTAATTATCTTGTTACCTAATTTGTCAGATCTTGTATTCGGGGTCTTATTGGACGATCACATTAATAAGTCGTAATAACGAATGCGATACAAAGTAAATGAGCACAAGCTTGATCATAGACAACAAGAAGCACGATAAATAAATAAACGCGCCCTAAAACATGCGTGATACATATGCAAGCTAATAAATAAAGTAACACAAGATGCATCAATTTTTCTCATATCTCATCTCCCCGTTTGCTTCTGTTTGATGTGATACAATCAGATGTTTGGGCCCTCCTCGTTTGCTTCATCTCTTACTGGATTTCACTGGTTTGTTATCTATATTGATTGTTTTTCTCGCATCATATGAATTTCTCTTCTGAAGAAAAAAGTGGTCTTTGATTGTTTTCATGTGTTTTATAAAATGGCGGTAAACAATTCAAGGGTATTGTTAGTATATTTCATAGTGGTTATGACGGTAAACCAATTCACCTGGACAAGCTTGACTCCCGTTCTTCGAGGCGTGTTTTCTTGGTTATTCCTCTACTACGAAGGGATATCAATGTTACCATCCTCAGAGGCATCCTGTTTTTTGTACCTTGAATGTCACCTTTCGTGATTGGGGGTCCTATTTTCCAAGTTCGACTCATTCCATTCGTTAAGGGGAGACACATGATGTAGTTATTCCGCGAGAAAAAATTTCATGTAGGTGCTATTCTACTTCATATTATCCATAAAAGAGATACCTTGTGGAGAATTAGAGGAAGAAGTGTGTATGAAGTTTCCTCTTGGGTTCATAAGGAAGGGACACGAAGGAGTGGTCTACCGCCTAAGGAAAGCATTATATGTGCTAAAACAGTCTCCCAGGGTCTGATTTGAAAGACTCTGCAAGGTCATGATTCAGTTTGGCTATACACAGGAACAATCTAATCACACTATGTTTGTAAAAAGCTAGGGTCAGAAAATCTTTGTTCTCATTGTATACATGAATGACATTGTCATCACAGGAGATGCCATGAGGAGATTGTTGCTCTCAAAAGTTATTTGGCCAAAGAATTTGAGGTTAAAGATCTAGGAAGACTGAGATACTTTCTTGGGATTGAAGTGGCGAGATCCAATAAAGGCATCTTCATTTCCCAATAGAAATATCTCCTTAATTATCTGGAGGAAACACGATACTTGGTTGTGCTCTAGTGGATACTCTCACTCTCATTCAAGGCTGCAGATGTCAGATGCCAGACTCATGTCAGTTTGGGTTTTTTATGTCGGATGTCGGATTGCGAGGAACATATCAGGGACATTTCAAAATGTTATATATACATATATATTTCATAATATCAACATTTTTTTTTCATTTATTAATTAGATGGTAATTATTTTATCTAATTAAGCGTAAACTAAAATTCATATGAAAAATTAAACTACTAACAAATGTCTACTAAATTTATAATAAATAAGAAATGTTACATACTTTCAATCATGTAATACAACATTGCAAAATCATATTAAAATAAAAAATATAGTTGTACCTCAGCTCATTACCAAAATATGAGTGCTTCACAAAATCTGCTACTCTAATATAAATCTATAATATTGTTTTCCTGAAATCAATGAACGAACATTTAAGTAAGAACTATATTCGGCACAATCATATATTCAGGCCTCGACACAATCATATATTCGACAAAGACAAAAGTAGAGGAAGAGAGAAAGAGAGGTTTTGGAAGAGAGAAATAGAGGAAGAGGGAGGAGAGAAATAGACTAAGGGAGAAATAGAGGAAGGAAGAGAGTAATAACAACCACAATGCCACAACAACCACAATGCCACAGGCCCACACCACAATCATATATTTAGCAAAGACAAGTAGAGAGAGGATTATGAAGAGAGAAATAGAGGAAGTGGGAAGAGAGAAATAGAGGAATAGAGAAAAAGAGGAAGGAAGAGAGGAAGAAAGTAACAACAACCACAACACTACATCAGCCACAGAAAGACCCCAAAAAATAATGTGTCCATACTCGATCCATAGCAACCAGCTAGCTATAGATACTGCGAAAGACCGCCTAAACCAAGTTAATAACTTAAAAAAAAACTCACAGTGCCGAAGGGATGAGCCACAGAGGATGAGAAAAGTAGGAGAACAAGAACTGTGTCGACTGTCGAGAACCAGTGCCGAGACGAAGATGCGGCAGACGACAGTGTAGAACCACCAGAAAACCAAAGAAGTAAGAACTAAATCCTAAATGCGAGAAACACCAGAGAACTAGAGCCGAGACAGGAAGAAGATCGCGAGAGAGTCGAAGGAGCGTCGAAATTGTAGCTAGGGCAGGCCGCAAACGTGAGATGAAGAGTCGAAGAGAGGTAATGAAATAATTAAAGAGTTAACTTATAAGTTATAATTATTATATAAACTATAAACTATAAACTTATAAAGTATAAGTATTATTAATTTTGAATTCAGTCGCTAATACCTCCATTTCCCGCAATATTGGGCCGTCATTTGCGGTTTCGCCCGACATACTAGAAAACGCCAGCAACGTTAATTGTGGCTAAAACGTGTCGATTCCTTCTAAAAACTGACATGTCGGCCGACATGTCAGTCTGACATGTCAGTCGGACATGTAAGGCCGACATGTAAGGACGACATGTCAGACATGTCAGGCCGACATGTCAGACATGTCAGGCCGATATGTCGGACATAGGCTGACAGACATGTCGGACATGTCAGGCCGACATGTCGGATATGTCGGATATGTCAGACATGTCAGGCCGACATTTACATGCTTGCTCCCATTGAGGCAAATCACTAGATTAGTGATGATAGAGATGTTGATAGGGTTAATGTGTCCAATTATCAAGGATTGGTGAGAAGACTTATCTACCTATCACACACCCTACCGATACTACATATATTGTGGGCATGTTGTGTAGAAATATGCATGCTCCAATAGTTCACCATCAAGTGACGTCTCATCGAGTTCCGAGATACCTTATGAAGGTCCCTGTCTGTGGATTATTGTTCTCTAGGAACAATACTTACAGATTTAAGTTTTTAAAATTTTTCGAAAGCTAGCACGAGAAAAAGTCTACCACTGGCTACTGTATTTTTATGGAAGGTAACTTGGTGACATGGATGAAGAAAAAACAAATGTAGTGACAAGATCTAGTGCAGAGACATAATATTGGGCTATGCCCCAACAGTCTCAGTGAAGGTTTTTGATTGATATCTTTTCTACAGGACCTGAGAATCCTTTAATCCAAGCCTCTCTTATTGTTCTGTGAAAATAAGACTACCATTAGCACAACTCACAACCCCTTCCAACATAATAGAACCAAACATGTAGAGGTGGATAAACATTTTGTGAATTTTTTTAAAACAATTAACATCGTCACTTTTCCTTTTTAATAAGTAAACCAAAGCAGAACGAGAAAATACAATCAATAATTGTCACAAACCAATAATGATCAGATAAAGAGATTATAGGGGAAGATCTCCAAATATTTGTATAAATAACATCAAAAGAAAGCATCTTAGGAGATAAAATATTACTTCGACTATGCTGCACATGTTTTGAAAGTTCACAAACAAATTTGCTTATAGAGCTAGATAATATAAGAACTATTTTGAGAAGATGTCTGAGAAGTTGATGCCATCATTGCAAATACTCAAAGGAGGTAGTAACATCACTAGATAGAGTTTGATGAACTTGCTGGTCTAAGATATACAAGTCTTCGTAGTTCTTATCACTGCCAATAGGCTACTTCATTACTAGATTCTGAAAAACGCAACAATCATGGAGGAATGTTATAGAGCAATTTAATGATATAGTCAAGCGACTAATTGATAGCAAATTTTGAGAAAATGATGGAACATGTAAATTTGATGTGCGAGGCATGACTTAGGAATATAAGACGGTTCTTTTGCCAACTATGGAAGAAAATGACCCATTGGCGACAAAACTTTATCACGACCTGAAAAGGGAGGTTGTTGAGGTAAAACCTGCTGAAGCCCCAACAATGTGATCAATTGCAGCAGAACCAATAATCCATTCATATTGGATTGCATATGCAGTTTGATCGCTGGGAGTACCAAAGGTTGTGAAGATAATGGTGAAACTGTTGCCCTAAATGCGCAGAATACGACTTAGGACATCGAACTCTTCAATGGAAAACCGCTCGAGGGGATATCACAAGTATTGTCTTCATGATCGTTAACAGAATGGGCAATAGAAGTAGTAAATGTTTTGCTAGTTCTACCTCATCCACAACCAACCTTTCCTTTTCGCTAAGGAGCGAGATAAGGTTGTAGAGGAAAAGAAGAGTTCTGGACATGACCCTATTTTTCACAATTATCGCACAACCTAGCAGGTGGGGCCAAGGTAGGAAGCCCTCGGCCAATGCCAACAAGAGTGGAACGATCAATCACCTTGTTGGAATTAAGGGAGCGACCTCGTCACCTTAGACGGTAAGACCGTGATGAATGCTTCTCGAAGAGTGGTAAGTGGCTGACGATTCATGACATGAGTGTGAACCATGTCATAATCCATATTGAGCGCCATAAGGAAGATATGAAGGCGGTAGCAGTCCTCTTTTGTTTTCCACACACGTGTATCAATAGTGCATGTGAGAGTGAAATTCTAAAAGTAGTCAAGTTCTTGGTAGAGGCGTTCGAACTCAGATAAATAGGATGCACCACTAGAAGGGCCTTGTTTACACAAAGTAAGCTCATACACCTGTGTAGAGTTATCAATTTGAGATTATGTTTCTCGTGCTCGAGTCCAAGTCTTGAAAACAGAATCCATAAGCATGCAACTACAATAAACTAAGGGAGACATTGCGTGGAGGAGCCATGAGACCACTATGGAGTTGTCAGCATGCCACTTCTGCCATGAAGGATCAGTACCTGGTGGTTGAACAATAATCTCATCAATGTATCCAAAGGGTTGATGAATTTGAATGACATGTTCTGCCGCTCGGGACCATTCAAAATAATTTGTCATCTAAACACGCAGTGGTAATCCAAAAGAAGCCGGAGGGACCATGAGTCCAGCGATGGTCATTTTCGGGGTGGGGGGTGGGGAGTTCGTACAAGTAGATGGAGTCTGAACACTTGAATCTGAGAAGCCTGCTATGAAACACTCACATGGTATAGGAGAAACGAGAACAAAGGTTTATATGAAGTCGAGTGGAACTCGAACAACATGACCTAATAGAGGCCAGCGAGGGAAGGCTGTTGGATCTATGATAGAGGGATGGTGAGAGCTCCATTGGGAAGGCCGACAAGAGCCCAGGGCGATTGCAAGCCCCCTGGAGCGATATCAAAGACTATTGTGAGTCAGAGAAGGCCGGTGAGTGTGTAGGCATGAACATCACGAACAGGAGCCCGCAGGAAGGTGCGAAATTCAAAGGAGGTCTGCGGGTACATACGACAAGAGAGGGATCGCCGAGCTTATGTAAGCAAGGGCTTGACAAGGTCACTAAATGAGGGCTCGACGAGCTTTTGTGAGTGTCCACGAGCTTGAGCTTCGATGTCCAGTGGAGCTTCGATCGTGCGCGAGAGAGATTCAATGAGTGCCGACTAGTGGCAGCGGCGAGTGCTCAGTGGAATGAGGAGGCTGATTGCAGTGAATACGCGGGTGCACGCATGAATGGAGTGGAAGCTGGGTCTTCTGGGTGTACAGAGATTGGAAGGGGTTTCTACAAGTACACCCCTCTAATCTTTCAGACGCAAGAGCTCGCAGGCATGGAGTGCAAGCTGGGGCTTTTGTGAGTACATAGATAATGCTAGCTGGAAAAGGGACCATGAGTTGGACACCGCATGATGGGTGTTGTTGAGTGTTAAATCCAAGCACACAGCTAGCACAAGATGCTTTTTTCTTCCCACAGGTCGCAATTTACTGGATGAAAAAAGAACAACACGAAGATAGAGCACCCAAAAAATGTCTTGCTCTGATTCCAAGTTGAGAACTTGAAAATATATTATATCCAATATAAAAATTAAACATTACATTACACCTCTGTCTATATGCAAAGAAGAGGGGTCACCAATATTGGAGGTGTGAGACAAAAAAGAAGGGTTATAATTGCTGTGGTCTTTTATATAATTCAACTTTAATTCTTGACATTTCTTCTCCTTTTTTTTCACTTGTTTCATATCTGGATGCAAATTTTGTCTATAATATTCATAAACTTTCAATATGTAGTTGACTTTACTATGGAACATATTCCCCCATTCAAGCTGCATTGTGACACGTACTATTATTAAAGCTGCTGCTGTTGTTGTTATATTATTGAAAGTGCTATTTAGCATATATGAACTTAAAAATGAATCATGTTTATATATTTCTCTTGAGCATTGAAATATACTCACTTCATTTTTATTTTAGAGTATATCATGTCATCTCTTGTTTTATTCTTATGGTTCATGCATCATAGGTTGGTCAACCAGAACTAATATCCCTTGAGAATGCACTGAAGGTTGCAATGGTCCCTGCAGGAACTGCTAGAGAGGTTACTGCTTTCCTGTATTTATTAGGCTACAATACATTTTTAAATAATTGGTAAAGGGAAGTGATGCTATTATTTTCTGATGTATTTAACGTTCTACTTTCTATTTTCAGAGTGAATACGGAAGGGAGGTTTCCCTTTTTGAAATAGAAGCCACTACAGTGGAGCCAATGTTCCAAAAGTTGTACTCTTTTTTATTTGATGAGGAAAGTGGTAGATATTCTACAGAGGAAATGGACAGGCCCGTGCCTTCTGCAGTTTTTATCACCAATTTTGACAAGGTACTGAATAATGATATTTTCATCTTTGAACTGCATAATTGATGTTCTTTTACCAGGTAAGCAATTTCGTGTATCATTATTCTGTAGTTTATTAAGGACTATTTGTTCAGTTAATGTTTGTTGCCCCCCTTTAAGTCTCACTGTACTATCTGGCGTCTTCATTTTCCAGGTTAGAATGGATCCTAGGAACAACAAAACTGATCTTGAAAGATTAATGTATAGTAGAATAGACACACTCACCAATGAACAGTTGAAGAATCAAGAAGGAGATTACATTTACCGTTACAGGTACAATGGAGGAGGGGCTTCTCAAGTTTGGTTGAGCTCTGGAAGGTATCCGTGACTTCTTCCTTATATCCTTGCTCTTACGTTTGTGCATAATAAAAAGCAAGATTAAAGGAAAATTCCTGTAAGCTTGTATCCAGAGTATCAGAGGAATCTGGAATATCCCTAATTTTACTTTATTTAAAACTAGATTTCCTGGCTTGATGATTTCCTTCCTATATGTAGTAAAATGATGGAATAAATATCAGAATTTTACAAGCTTAATGTGTTAAGACGAAGAAGAGAAACCGAGAAACGAACCTTAGGGTTTTGTCCGTCTCGCACGCGATCTGTTTCCTCCAGCTCTCGACCGTCCTCTATATCTCCCAGGGAAAAAAACCGGGCTTAGGCTTAGCCACTCTTATCCTCACCACCCGGTGAGGGGGTTACTTGGCATTTAACACCCCCCCTCAAGCTAACCCCATAAGCATCCAGCATTCCGAGCTTAAGGGAGTAAGAATGAAGGGATTTGCCAGAGACCGCTTTAGTGAGCATGTCAGCCAGTTGATCTTCAGAGGGCACAAACACCATAGTAACAGTTTGATCCTGAATTTTGTCCCGCACAAAATGGCAATCAATTTCAATATGCTTTGTTCTCTCGTGAAAGACAGGATTGTTAGATATATGAATTGCAGCTTGATTATCACAATGGAGTTGCATAGCCTCAATGACAGGAAATCTCATTTCCCCCAAGATAGATTTAACCCAAACCACTTCACACGCAGTAACAGCAATGACACGGTACTTTGCTTCAGTGGAGGAACGAGCCACAACATTTTATTTTTTACTTCTCCAGGAAATAAGGTTGCCACCAACAAAGATGGTATATCCACTAGTAGATCTTCTGTCCACGGAAGAGCCTGCCCAATCAGCATCACAGTACCCGTGGACCTTAAGATGGCCATGATTTTGATAGATAATGCCTTTTCCAGGGTCCTTTTTTAAATACTTTAGAATCCGCAGAACAACTTGATAGTGATGAACTTTAGGGTTGTGCATGAATTGACTAACCAACCCAACAGCGAAGGAGATATCAGGTCTGGTGATTGTCAAATAAATCAATTTTCCCACAATTCGTTGAAAATCAGACTTCCTCTCAAGATCTGGAGAGGTCTTCTTATGAATGTCATAACTAGGGTCCACAGGACTATCCACAGGTTTGACTCCCAAATATCCAACATCATTGAGAAGGTCCAAGACATATTTCCGCTGGGAGATCATAATCTTCCCGGCAGAACGCGCAATCTCAATTCCAAGAAAGTACCGAAGGAGACCCAAATCCTTTATTTCAAAAGCGGACGCTAATTCCTCCTTAACCCGAGTAATGTGGAGGTCATCCGTTCCTGTAATAATGATATCATCCACATAGACTACGAGAATAGTAGTGCATTCCTCCCCTTTGTAGACAAAGACAGAATGATCTGAAGTACAGCGATTGAAATTCCGATGAACAAGTTTATCACTTAGCTTGGCAAACCAGGCACGTGGAGACTGTTTGAGGCCATATAGGGCTTTCTTGAGGCGACACACATGTCCTTTAGGAACATCCATACCAGGAGGTGGAGTCATATAGATTTCTTCATCCAATTCACCATGAAGGAAAGCATTTTTAACATCGAGTTGATGTAGAGTCCAAGACTTATGAGCAGCAATAGATAGGAGAATTCTGACTGAGTTCAATTTAGCAACTGGAGCAAAGGTCTCTTGGAAGTCTACACCATCAACCTGAGTAAAACCTTTAGCTACCAATCTCGCTTTGTACCTATCAAGAGTTCCATCTTGTAGAAATTTAGTAGTATAAATCCATTTGCATCCGACTAGATGGCGCCCATGAGGAATAGGAACAATTTCCCAAGTCTTTTGACGTTGGAAAGCGTTCATCTCCTCCTCCATAGCCTTTACCCAGTGGAAATTTGAGCTAGCTTCTAAAAAACTGTTAGGAATAGGAATAGAGGAAACAGAAGCAAGATATACTTGTAATGAGTGAGAGATAGAGTGATACCCAACATACTTATCCATAGGATATCTAGTACGACCACTCTGAATTTGAAGAGCAGAAGGGATCTCTGAAGTGGTGTCGTAGCTTGGATCTGGCGGAGTGGTGGTAGGTGGTGGAGCATGAGTGTGACATTCTTGTCTAGTCTTGATGTTTTTCCTTCTTTGATATACTTGAAGATCCCCTTTTCTTCTGTAAACTCGAAGATCACTCGTTGGGGTTTCCTTTATAACAGGAATATCAACACTTTCTGGAGCAGTCACATCAACAAGAACAGGAAGAGGTGGCAACATGTCACTTTCTTCTTTGCTTTCCTTCTGAAACGTGATGAGTTTGCCCTCATTGGAATAAAAAGAAGTGTTCTCGAAAAAGGTAACATCTTTTGATATAAACCTTCTCCGGAGAGTAGGAGAATAATACTTATATCCCTTTTGGTTGGCAGCATATCCCACAAAAACACATTTTACTGATTGTGACCCTAATTTGTCCTTATGGGGCCCCACGATGTGAACAAATGCGACACACCCAAACACCTTAGGAGGAAGGTTGAAAAGAGGCATATTTGGGCAGAGAATCTGTAGGGGGTACTTTCCTCCCAAAGTACCGATAGTCATCCTATTAATAAGATAGACGGAAGTGAGAACTCCTTCATCCCATAGTCCCTTAGGGACAAACATCTCTTGCAACAAGCATCGAGTGGTCTCCAAGATATGACGATTCTTTCTTTCGGCAACCCCATTCTGTTGAGGAGTCCCCGTACAGGAAGATTGAAAAATAATCCCATGATCTCTCAGAAAAAGCTGAAGGTCACTGCACGAAGAGGAGAAACCGAGAAACGAACCTTAGGGTTTTGTCCGTCTCGCACGCGATCTGTTTCCTCCAGCTCTCGACCGTCCTATATATCTCCCAGGGAAAAAAACCAGGCTTAGGCTTAGCCACTCTTATCCTCACCACCCGGTGAGGGGGTTACTTGACATTTAACATAATGACCCCTAACTCCCCAAGAGAATCACTTGAAGGGTATTCAGGTTTTTATTTCTAGTTGAGTTGGCATGGAAGGACTACATCACTTTGCCAATATCTGCCTCATTGTTTTTTTTACCACTGAGAGTCAATATTGTCGACCTCCTTGACGTCGGCCCCCCTGTCTGTGACTACTGAGAACCTCCTCACGCCTCATCAGCACCCACCCTCTTGTCATTGCTTCTTGTGGACCACCTCGAGAGTTCCTCTTCTCGTTGCACCTAGACTGTAAGTTTCACACTAAAAGATCGAGCTTCACTCCGACATTTGCTCGTGCTCCTTCCTAGATTAGAGAGGTTTTGTCATTGTTGACCTCACCGATTATCTACTCGACAAAATACTTGCTGTCTTCTTTTCTTTGAGTTGAACTCGAAGGTCTCAGATCACGTGAGTTGAAATAACCGGGAGGGGATTGGATCAACAGAAGGGAAGTTAGGCATTTTGTTGGTAGAAATGCGCTGGCTTACATGACCCTAAAGATCCACAAAAACAAATTTAAGAGATAATGTTCTGGTCTCTTCTTTCTGTATAGTCATGAGACGATTTGAAGAAGAAGAATAATTGGTGAGGAAATCTGTGGATTTCTTCCGAATCATCCTATGCTTACCAATGGTGAAGGGAGGAGCGTTGAGCTTGGTTGCCTCAAGATGTAGGGTGGAATGGAGGGATGTTGAAGAGGATGGCGTTGGATGGGCTGGGAGTCAACACTAGGAAAGTTAAAATCTCTGTTTGAATCACCGTGAGAGTAAGATAGTGGCAGTGAGGACAACTTCACCCAATAGCGATTTGGAAGATGCATGGTAAAAGAAGGGATTTCACAAACTCAAGTAGATACTTGTTCTTCATCTCAGCCTACCCTTTTTGAGCAGGGTTGACCACAAAACTAGTTTGATGAATGATATCATGGTACGCCAATTAAGAATCTAAAACACACTCAATATATTCACTATCATTATCACTTCGTTAAATCTTACCTTTAGCTTTTAACTGGGCAACAATCATAAGATGAACATTTTTAAAGCAAAAGAAATTTTAGTTTTAGCATGCATGAGATTAAGGTTGTTATGATGGCTCCAAGATCGAAAATTACTAGAAAATCAGCTCGAGCTTTGATTCAGATTGATCCTAAATAATTTGATCCATGAGCCAAAACTCGATTCAGTCTAATTTCAAGCAGGAGGTAAAACTATGAGAGTAATCTGTCATGTGCTCAGTACCTCTTAAGTCAAAGACCCATTTCGTAGGTGACTGGGTTAACATATAACTATCTTAACTAACCCTAACTAAGACATTTAAGAAAGATTAGTGGATCAATTCATTCTTCATGAAATAGAGTGAAAAGAGAAGGCCTTTTTTCGTTCTAAGTATTACGTATCAAAAGATTTTCTGAGTCATTCTACGTAATTGAAATAATTGAATTGGACCTTGTTTGGTCAAAGTAACTGAGACTCAATGCTTATGCCTCTTCAATTGAAGTGCGGTCTAAAGAAGCAAGGTGACTTAGATTTGCCATATGCTATCTTGTTAAAGCTTAAAAAAGTAAGGTCTAGATTTATTTGGAAAAATCTAATGGAAGGGTAAAGAAAGGTTTTAGATTTGTCTTGCATCATATTTCAAAACGGTGTGAAGGCCTATATATTCAATAAAAACAAAACCTCATTGGGGTGCTTTCTTTTCTCTCCCCTAATTCAGATATGGATTAATCTCTGTTTTTGCCACAAAAGAAGTGGTAAGAGGATCGGGGGAGTTTCAGACTCAAAAGGGTTGGGGCTAGGTTGGAAGATCATTCTTTACGTACATTTATTTACGTTCTCAAAGCTTAAATGTGTTATGCGGCCTCCTTCAACTTATTGGATCAAGTTTATTTTTGTAATCACAATGTTTTCTTTATTTACTTTATTTAATTATTAATTTCTTCAGGGGCCTGTCATAGTCTTTTTATTTTCATGTTTCTCAGTTCATTTTCTCCTTTTATGTTAAGGAACATTTTCTAGGAAACTTATTTTTTTATCAACTCATTGCAGATTTGCTGTTATTGATTTGTCAGCTGGCCCTTGTACATATGGGAAAATAGAAACTGAAGAAGGAAGTGTGAGCTACAGAACGTTGCCGCGGTTGAAGAATATAATCTTTCCCAGAGGTTCAAATGCTGTTAATGTTGGTTCTACTAATGACCTATTGATGGGACACCTTGGTGCTCTGGTTTCAACTACTATTGAGCATGTTATAGCACCAGACATCAGGTTTTCATTTTTGCTTACAACTACTATTGGTGCTCTGGTTTCAACTACTATTGGTGCTCTGGTCTTTGAATTGCTTACACTGATCATTCTCCAAATATCATGACTAAACTTTATTCCTCTTAATCAAGTTGAATTATTTCTTTAAAAGTGTTTAAAAAAATCCCGTGACATTTACATTACACAGGATTTATTCTGCTTGTCATATTGATCAGTTTCTTGAATGTTTCTTTAATGCACTGATTAGTTTTCTCCGTAAACATCAGATTTGAGACTGTGGCATTAACCACGAGGCTGCTGATACCTGTAATAATCTTGCAAAATCATAATAGATACAACCTTCTTCAAGCTGGCCACAATTACAGCATAGATATTCGAGCAATTGAGCAAGAGGTTTGCCATTTATCTTTTCATGGTGATGATTATGATCAATTTTGCTCATGCACATGGTTATAAATGTCCCCCTTTTGTAACTGTCTTTATCTTTTAGTGCAAGTTTCTGTGGATGAAATATACGTAAATACATAAATAAATTGTGAAAATAAAAAGAACACGCATATTTGATTCATTAGTGCAGGAAAATACCAGTGTTAAGCGTATCGGTGCCTTTACTAGCCTGCTAATATTTGTATCCCAATGACCAGATTATCTTAAGATTCCAATCCAAAAGCTATCTTTGATTTCTCATACGGTCATTTAATATTAGCCTCTTACAACTATTCAGGATCGCCCTAGCAAATCCTCCTTTATTCACTCTGTTTGATTGCAATATGGCCTGCAGATTATTTTGCACAAGCATTTTCTACAACTTGATTCAAGCTATCTTCGGCGTTCTCCTTCCATATTCTTTTACTTATGAAATCCATTTAGTTATTGATGCGGAACGGAGACGCGGACCCGCAACGGAGGACGAGTTTTGTGCCCGTTCGGGGCCGATTGTCTACTTACCATATATGACGTATCCGGATTGATGATCCGACTTCACAGATGCGTCCGGCCCGTCATTTGCACACGATGTCATATATTATATCATTATTTTGGCTTTTATTTTGATATAATCGGGATACCCCATCTCCGACCAATCATAGCCGTTGATGGTGGGATGCCCTGATATCTCTTTATTATAAATAGAGGTGTAGGGGGCTGTTTGAAGGTATTGCATAATTTGGAGACAAAGAATTACGGATTCCTGCGATCATACCACGGTGCAGACTTCGTGGAACTCTAGGTGACGACTCCTAGGTGCTCTTCTTCCTTCCCAAGGTAATATCTAATCCTAGCCTTCATTCCCTACCTTCCTTAGCCCTAACCGCCCTCACATCTCCTCCCAAACACCAGTCGCCGCTCCTCCCTTGCTGCAGTACAGCAGCCACCGCCCATCCCCCTCCCAATAGCAGCCGTCACCCCTCCCGTTGCTGCAGTCGTGCAGCCGCCGCCCCTCCCAATCCAAATAGCACCCCGATCTAGTTTTTCCTGGATGTTTTCCTGCTATTCCAGTAAACCCCAACCCCGATCTTACCCCTCCAAATCTGCTGCCACCTGTGAGCCTCCTGGAGGACCTACCAACCTTCTATTTTTGCTGCTACAGCCCAGATCCCATACCAAACCTCCAGATCCACCCGCAGTCCCGTTGTTTCAGCCACCGTCTCCTCTCCGGATCGTCCCAATTGTGTTGCACATCTTCAGATCTTCTCTCCTACGGCAGCCCCCATGCGTTGTGAGTTGTTATTTTGTTGTATGGAACTTTAATTCTCAATATTAATATATGGTATTGTGATTTCATCCTCACTTGGATCTATAGTGTCATTGTTGTTTGTTCTAGATTATTCTGTGATTTACAAGAACTATTCGTCGTGTGCTCTTGTTTTAGCCCTCAACGTGAGGGAAAGTCATTGCTTGTTTGCCTAAGAGAATTATTTTGCGTTTGCTAAAATCACCAAGTGTGATTTAATTATTTATTGCTTAATTTTATCTTGCCGTCGGATCTTGCATCTTACATATAACTATTTAGGGTGTCGAATTGTTTCCCCGACATTTCACCTAGGGTTGCATGTTAGTCGCGCACCCACGTAGCCTACCATACATCAGTTGGTATCAGAGCTAGGTTGCGAGCACTATTTTGATATGCAGTTGTAGAGTCTATAGGTTTCTTCATGGCTAGATATCACCAATATTCCTCTCCTCTATTTGGGCGAGCCCGAGTCCACTTACATCCGCTCCCATAGAGCCCCGCCAGGGAGATCCTCACGTTACTACGATGATTATTCTCGATCGCAGCACACCACTTCCAGAGATCTTGTTGATTCGCCGACACGATCCCACTATGCTAGAGCCGTTCGGTAGGATGATTGTCGTTATTCATATTCCTGCACGCAAGCGGATCGTGCTGATCCTTCAATGCGACTCGATTACCTGAGGGATGATTACGAGAGAGATCTCGAGTGACAATTTCGTACTGATGCCCCTTCTTTTGACGGCTCATCGAGTCCCGAGTCTTTCAGTTATTGGTTTGTGAATATGAAGTATTATCTCGATCATTTTGAGTTATTCGGTGAGCGGTGCATCAGGTTTGCGAAACTTTGACTTCTAGATCAGGCAAAAGCATATTGGTCTAACATTGAGAGGACCCGCGAGCGAGATCATCTTCATCGCATCACTAGTTTGGTGGATATGAAGCATATGTTGTGTCAGAGGTATATGCCTCCGTCGTATCGGAGTCGCTTGCTCGAGCAATTATTTTCCCTTCAGCAAGGATCTATGTCTGTCGCTGAATACAAGGATCGTTTTGATGAGTTAGTTGCGATGAGTGATATCCGAGAGGAGCCAACTATGACCACTTCCCGATTTCGGTCTGGACTTTGATCTGACATACGTACTGAGCTGGCTTACCACAACTTGAAGTACCTTGAGCAGACATATCAGCTCGCCCTTCATCATGAACAGTCCTTGAGATCCGCAAGAGCTGGTCGAGTGGATTCACACCTTGACCTCTGCAGTACAAGTCTCTTCCATACCGAGGTCATTACGATGCCTATCATTGTTCTGTCAGACACGACAATAATGATACCTGATACGGATTTCTCTCACCCCAGTGAGGTACTTAGTCTGGTGAGTGGTTTGTCTTTTGTTTCTGACTCTTCTCTTGTGACCCCGACTGAGAATGAGTCTGAGCGACCTATTGATTTTATAGTGTTGTGTCCCTCACCTGCACCCCTTCTTCTGTCATGCCTTGGGTTAGTTATCACCCCTACCATACACCAACTTATTGACACCGCACCTGTAGACCCATTCTTGAAAGTAGGTTTATGTCACTCTCCCCTTGTCATTGTCCCGAGCCACATCACGACCAAGAGCCAAGAGCGTGGTGTTGATCTCGTAGTGGCTATCTCACCCATTTATGGGGACACTACCCCTTACGATGGTACTCATCTGGAGGATCATGACCCTGTTGACGGGTTCTATGACGAGCCCTCCATTGAGCCTCTTGATGAGCCACCGCATCCTTGTAAGGATGTGGTTCAGGTGAGCGACCCACTTACGAGTATTGAGTTATTGACGTCTCTTCAATTATCGCCCCAGATCGTGCTCCAGAGAGTGGATCCTAAGTGTAACATCGAGTACATAGGACTTTTCCTAGATACATTTGAGCATACTCCCGATGTCCCGAGAGTCGACCATATGATCCACTGCAATCTTGATGAGTTCTTGGACACACCGCCTGCTGACCCACTAAATGAGTTCTTTCTTTTCAGGGACACTCACCACACTCTTGAGTCACATCCTATCGTCGGTGTTTCTGGTATCCACTCAGGTGATCGTCGCATCCGCGATGGATTTTCATACATACCTCCCGCTGAGCCCCCTGATGCGTCACAATCCCCAAGTGACATTTGGCATTTATGAGCTTCTCTTTGAGTGTTGATGCCTCACACAATCACCTGGATACTCGTCGCACACTGGATGAATTTTTGTACTCTCCACCGAGAGAGCCTCCTGATAGGACACCTTATTCTATTGATTTCCATGCCATTGTTAGACTGCCCCATAGAGAGCGTGTTGTGTCTGTCGTGTTTCATTTGCATCATTGGCATGAGTCTGTTGAGTCGTTTCTTCATCATTTGCATGTGCCCGTTGAGTTGTTTGTTCATCGTTTGCATGTGTGTCATGAGTCGGTCAGGTGGAGGATCAATATGAGTGGTAAATCTTATAATTCGCATGTAGATGTTCGCTGGCAAGAGCAGGCATTTCATGAGGTCGAGCAGGTGATGATGGAATCCGCATTGTGAGGCTCCGTAGGAGGCCTGCTAAAAGTTTGAGCGTTAGGCGAATGAATCCCTACACAATCATGAGACATATCAGGGCAAACATCTGATGATCCTGATATCCCGACGAGCATGAATATCCGTCCCATATTTAATGCTGAGGATTTGACGCCATACTACAAGACTCACGAGCATGTGGACCCACTTCGTGAAGATCCTCTTGAGTCTGCACCTCCACAACCTTTTGAGTCTACTCCTCCACATCCTCAGTCCTGCACCCAATCCACTTTCGAGCCCCACCTGCCTTTGGGTCAGTCGCCTATGGCTTTACCGTCTGCACCAGTGATCGCACCAGGACTTCCATCCCATCAGTGGATTATTGAGAGCATTATTGATATCGTGGCTCATGCATGCATAGCCGCGCCAGACAGTCAGACACAGGAGTACCATTGGCGAGGATACTTTACTATCGACGATACATGGATGACCTCTGGTAGACCTCATCGAGTCTTACCTAGCATACACCGAGAGAATTCCGATCTCTATTCATCTGAAGATGAATTCTTTCAAACCGGGGAGAATGATGCGGAACAGAGACGTGGACCCGCAACGGAGGACGAGTTTTGGGCCCGTTCGGGTCTGATTGGCTACTTACCAATGTGGCGTATCCGGATCAATGATCCGACTTCACAGATGCGTCCGGCCCGTCGTTTGCACACGATTTCATATATTATATTGTTATTTTGGCTTTTATTTTGATATAATCGGGCTACCCCATCTCCGGTCAATCATAGTCGTTGATGGTGGGATGCCCTAGTATCTCTTTATTATACATAGAGGTGTAGGGGGCTGCTTGAAGGTATTGCAGAATTTGGAGACAAAGAATCCCGGATTCCTGCGATCACCCCACGACGCCGACTCCGTGGAACCCTAGGTGACAACTTCTAGGTGCTCTTCTTCCTTCCTAAGGTAATATCTAACCCTAGCCTTCATTCCCCACCTTCCTTAGCCCTAACCGCCCTCATATCTCCTCCCAAACACCAGCCACCGCCCCTCCCTTGCTACATTACAGCAACCACCGCCCCTCCCCTTGCTGCAGTCCTGCAGCCGCCTCCCCTCCCAGTCCAAACAGCACAGCCGCCCCACCTTTTCCCTTCCGCCAGCCCACCAAGAACCCCAACAGCCATCACCACCTTCCCCTTTCCTCTCCTCTACATCCAAATCTGTCCAGATCTGCCCCGATCCAGTTTTTCTTGGCTGTTTTCCTGCTATTCCAGCAAACCCCAACCCCGATCTCACCCCTCCAAATCTGCTGCCACCTGTGAGCCTTCTGGAGGACCCACCAGCCTTCTATTTTCGCTGCTACAGCCCAGATCTCATTCCAAACCTCCAGATCCAGCCGCTGTTCCGTCGTCTCAGCCACCGGCTCCTCTCCGGATCATCCCAATTGTGCCGCACATCTCCGGATCTTCTCTCCTATGGAAGCCCCCATGCGTTGTGAGTTCTTATTTTGTATGAAACTTTAATTCTCAATATTAATATATGGTATCGTGATTTAATCCTCACTTGGATCTATAGTATCATTGTTGTTTGTTCTAGATTATTCTGTGATTTGCAGGAATTATTCGCTGTGCGCTCTTGCTTTGACCCTCCACGCGGGTGAAAGTCATTGCTTGTTTGCCTAAGAGAATTATTTTGTGTTTGCTAAAATCATCTAAGCGTAATTTAATTATTTATTGCTTAATTTTATCTCGTCGTCGGATCTTGCATCTTACATATTACTATTTAGGGCGTCAAATTGTTTCTTCAACATTTCACCTAGGGTTGCATGTTTGTCGCGCACCCATGTTTGTCGTAAAAACAAGCTATTTTAAGTCTGTTTTTGCTGCATAATCTTTAAGGCATGTTACTGCATTGATCTTTTATATGCTCATTTTCTTAGCATTCTAATTTTTTTCACACTTCTGTATTAGTTATTTTTGTCTAACACTTGCATTCATATAGCAGGTCTAATCATAAAAAAACAAGCTATTTTAAGTCTGTTTTTGCTGCATAATCTTTAAGGCATGTTACTGCATTGATCTTTTATATGCTCATTTTCTTAGCATTCTAATTTTTTTCACACTTCTGTATTAGTTATTTTTGTCTAACACTTGCATTCATATAGCAGGTCTAATCATAAGTTCTTAAAACTTGTTAGGTCTCCGTGGTGACGCCGGATGAATATAGTGAGAGTAATCATGCTCTAAGGGAACTCTACTGAGTGAATATTGGTGGAGTGTCATAGGAATCTAGAATGATCGATGCAGAGACAATTATCCAACAGTTCATTTACAATAAATGCTGAAATTATAAAGATGTCCACAAATAATCATATTTAATATTGAAGTATTAAATAAGCGAGCAATTGCTAGCGAATTAAAGTTAAGTGTGCTTCAATTAAATTCTAGGCGAAGAAACCATATATTTAGGATAATTCATGAGTAAATACATATAAAACTACTTCCATAATTTAATGTTCTTTCACCAAATACACAACAACGGACAATATAAACTTTGATTGTGAACTTATATAAGAAATAGGAACCGGGGATGTGAGTTGCGGCTGACTTCAGTACTGGACGGGAATTATAGCAGTTTTGCGCTGATTTCAGGCTGCTGAATGGGATTTTGTTGAAGTGGGGTTGGGTCGACTATATGGGCTGCTGGTATGTTGGGAGAGAGAATGTCGGATGTTGGGAGAAGAGGTGGGGGTCGATAGGGTCTGTTTGGGGGTGGGTTAGCGACTACTGATCTTGGCGGAATCAGTGAAATCCCGGCCTGATCAGAGAACCTGGGTGTATATGTGGATTTGGCAGGGGTAGATTTGGCTGTTGGTTGTGGAATTTAGAGAGAAGAGTGGATAATTTACTGGGGAAGTGGTGCAGGAAGGCTGAGAGGGAGTTTCCAGGCGGCTATTCTGGACTTCAGAGCTTGGAGGGTCCCCTTGCCTTCAAGGGGCACTGGAAGGCTTCTGAATTGCATGGGGATTCTTGGCTGAGCAAGTGCGTGGGGAGGAATGGTGGAGTGGGTGCTGGAAGAGGTGGTTAGTAGCTTAGGGGCGGGCGGTTACTGGAATTGGGCAGGGAAATGGATAGTTACAGCAGTAAATATGGGGAAAACAGCAGTTAACAGTGCTTTTGGGGCAGTTAAGTGATGGTTATTAAGTGACGGATAATTATGGTGAGTGAAGTGGTTAGAAAAAGCAGTTAACTTGGCTTTGACACTAAGGGTCCACGAAATTGGCACCTCCATGCCCAGAAACTAGCCTTTTGACCTCTATTTATAGAGGCGACTATGGATGCTTTTAAGTCGAGCAAAACTTCAGCCCCTAATACATTAAATAAAAATACAATAAATAAATAATACATAGAAATATCTAGTCATCGCTCTGAACACGACATCGGGCTCAGATCGTTCATACGACGATCCTAACTCTGCCTCCTGCATATGTAGACTCGTGCGGGTTCCAATAAGGGTAGACCCGCTCACGATCTGTGATTCCCATCACATGGTGTGTTATACAATGTAGTATTCTTGAAACACTTATGATATGGTATCAGGAATCGTCTTGAGCGCAAGTCATAGACAGCATATCAGATATCATTGCCTGCTAATTCATATAAGCGCAATGCAGTATTTTGGTCAAATATTTATTTAATACATCTATTGCCTGTCCTTCTGCTTGATCATATTTATCCCCTTATAGATTTATCCTGTCTCAGATTTGGTTTCAGAGTGTGTTGTAGTGGTCAGCCTATAGGAGATCCAGGTACTTACTAATATACTTTATGCTCAAGGGACTTGCTCTAATGTTGAAATGATCACTGCAGATCATTAGAGGATCATATTGGAATGAATCACTCACATAGGTACATGCATAGATGGTATGAGTATCCAATTAAGAGTTTTGACCACTAGTGAGTTAGAGGCACCTAAGAGTTTATATCCAATCAACCTACCCCAACGTGATCGTATCTATCCCTTAGCAATTATGCGAAACTCGTGGTTTTGATGATCGTTATGGCCATCTGTTTAGGAATCCTCCGACTAGGGGGTCATCCTTATCCATTTAGAGCATCCAGATTTAATAGTCCACATATGATTCCTCAAGGTAGACCGGTAGACCCTAGTACCATCGGATGGTTCAACATCATCCCCAACCGACCTTATTCCAGGATCATGCTAACCGTCACGATTCAATTATAATAGGGATGACTATTACGAGCATTATAGAGGAGGTAACATTACTTGTAGAGCCATAATAGATGCACCATATTTGACAGTCAGTTGGACCTGAAGACATCTAATGATTGCTTATCGATGCTAACTACTAGTTTGACTTATTCAAGATGAATAACGAGCATTGAATTAGAGTCAACAAGATTAAACTTCATGCTTGAAGTTTTATTGGACTAGTCGAGAGTGAAAGATTGAAAGTGAGGGACTTCAACCCATTTCTCGATCGGCAGATATGAAGACAAAAAAAGTATCTTTCGGTGATGTACTGTATTACAAGACCCTTCCATCACCAGTTGTATTCCTTACGACATGGGATACTATTGTTTCAGATTTTATGACTTGATTTGATTAACTAGTATTGATGCGTGACATCCAGGAAGAACTTATTGGCACTGCTTCCAGATTTTTGTTGGATTACATTTTGAGATACGTTGGGACTTGATACCTTAGCAGATATTTTAGCTCGTCTTTGAGTATGAACATTATTTTAGATTTACTGGACCGATGCAAGTTAGTTCTTACTCTAAAGGATCTATTAGTAGGAATTCTTGACAACATGGGGCCACTACAGTGCCTACTCGTGTTCTGACAAACACGGAAGACAAGGCCCCAATCAACAAATCAACTAGTTATGGTAGGAATTAATGTTGTAAATTCCTAAATAAATGATATGTAGTGACCAAATGTCCTATGACTCATGAGGAATCTACTTCTCGATAGTGAGGATGAGCCGGACCATGATTATGAAGAGTTAATTGAAGAGGATGTAACATCCCGAATCCCAAATCTAATGAGGGCGTTGAGTGTCTTTGGGGCAATGGAGTCTAGAGAAAGACAACTGATAGACTTCTAGGGTGACATACTTCTAGGTGAAAGGAGATACAATAGTAAGTTGAATCACACATCAGAATTGGAGGAAAGTTATTGGACTTGAGTAATAATTTGGATCCTCAAATATCAGATGCTCCTTTTTGTTGAAACTCTTTAGTTAAGCTTGCTCTACGGAGTATTCCTGTGATGAGTAACATCTTGGGAAGTACTCGTAGATCACTTTTGGACAAAGATAAAATCGTGTCATTCAGCTCAATATAGGTTAGGCTGAATCAAAGTAGACAATACCTATGATATTATGGGTCGAGTCATTACAAATCAGAGTCAGGCCTCCTGTTATATGTTGTGAACCTGTCGGTTCTATTAAAACTCAAAATCAAAAGTCTCTCAAAACCTATCTCGGATTCCCGATAGTCACGCCCTCTACAAGTTTCAGACTACGGAGAGCTCTTTCGGTCCTTCCTCTTCCTCAACTCCAAATTGACTCCTCCGCGACAAAGGATCCGTATAGCCGACCCCACTAAGGTGGGATAAAGGCTTGAGTGTTGTTGTATTGATGTTGATTGTTATTTTAAGAGGCAGTTATTGTTATATCCCTATATGCATAATGATATCCTGATGAAAATTATATACAACAAAAACAACACTCAAGCCTTTATCCCACCATAGTGGGGTCGGCTATATGGATCCTTTGTCTCCATTGCGCCCTATCTTTAATCATAGCCTCATTAATACCTAAGTACATCATATCTTTCCTTATAGTTTCATTCCAAGTCTTTTTTGGTCTACCCCTCCCCCGTTTAACATGTCTAATGACTAAACTCTCACAACGCCTAACAAGTGCCTCTAATGGTCTCCTATGTCATGTCCGAACCATCTTAAACGAGTTTTTCACATCTTCTCTACAATTGGCGCCACTCCTGTCTTATCCCTGATACATTCATTCCTAATTTTATCCAGTCTCGTGTGGCCCCACATCCACCTAAACATTCTCATCTCCGCAACTCCCATTTTTTGCTCATGTACACCAATCACTGCACAACACTTAGAACTGTAGAGCATTGCTGGCCTAATTGCAGCACGTCAAAACATGCCTTTTGAGTTTTAATGGTACTTTACGTTCACATAAGATCCCAGACGCGCCTCTCCACTTCAACCAACCTGCTTGGATTATATGTCTACACCTCCATCTTTTTGAATTATTGATCCCAGATATTTAAATCACTCACTGCGGGAAATATCTTGGTCACCCAATTTAATGACGGAGTCATCCGATCTTCTTGCACTAGTAAATTTAAGCTCTATATACTCCGTCTTTGGCCTGCTCAACCTAAAACGCTTCTTTTCTAAAGTGTCTCGCCAAGATTCAAGTTTCGCGTTTACACTCTCGCGCGTCTCATCGACCAAAACAGTATCATCTGCAAATAATAAACACCAAGGTAGTGCTTGTTGGATATGTCAGGTGAGCTCATCTAAGATAAGGGTAAAGAGATAAGGGCTTAAAGCTGACCCTTGATGTAAGCCAACGACAATAGGGAATTCCTTTGTTAATCCTCCAGATGTCCTCACCCTGGTCACTGAATTTGTATACATATCTTTGATTACGTCAATGTATGATACATTTACACCTTTCTTTTCTAAGACTCTCCACAAGACCTCTCTTGGAACCCTATCATAAGCCTTCTCCAGATCAATAAACAACATATGCAAACTTTTTGTCTTTCCTGATAAATGTCAACGAGTCTCCTCAAGAGATGTATAGCTTCCATGGTTGACCTCCATGACTTGAATCCAATTTGATTTTCTGAGATGCTAGTCTCTCGTCTAACTCTCATCTCTATTACGCGTTCCCATAGTTTCATAGTATGACCCATTAATTTAATTCCCCTGTAATTGACACAATTTTGTATATCTCCTTCTTATACAAAGGTACCAAAATACTTTCTCTCCATTGGTCTGACATCTTCTTTATTTTCAGTATCTTATTGAAGAAACTTGTAAGCCATAAAATTCCTTCCCTCCCTAAGCATTTCCATACTTCAATGGGTATATCGTTAATCGTCTGACCCAACCGCCTTTTCATTTTTCATCTTCTTCAGAGCGTCTTCTATCTCTGATGTTTGAATTTTACGAAAAAAAGTTATGTTTCTATACTCCTCCGATTTACTTAACTCTTCCAAGTTCAGTTCATTTCTTTTCCTCCATTGTATAGTTGATAAAAGTATCTTTTTCATCGCTCTTTAATTGCCACATCATCCGTCAAAACCGTATCTGATTCATCTTTTATGCATTTAACTTGACTTAAATCTCTTATCTTTCTCTCTCTAGCTCGAGCAATTTTATATATATCACGCTCTCTCCATCTTTGGTATCTAGTCGTTTGTAAAATTCTTTATAAACTTGACTTCTTGCTTTACTTACTGCATTTTTAGCCTCTTTTTTGGTGACTTTATACTTTGTCAAGTTTTCATCATTCCTACAAACATATAATGTTTTGTAGCTGACCCTCTTTGCCCTCACTTTATCTTGCACTTTCTTTTTCCACCACCAAGATTCTTTTTGTGGGGGCGCACGATCTTTTGACTCTCCAAGTACGTTCTTTCCACTTAACCTTAAGTGAGAAGACATAACTTCTCATGTGACACTAGGATTAACATAAGGATCATCAATTAGTTGTTCTAAAACCGCTGCCTTGAAAGCAACCTGTTTTTCCTTCTTCAAGTTTCACCACTAAATTTTTGGTAACACTTTTGTCATTCTCTTAAAGTTACTATATTTAATTTGCACATCCAACACCACTAGCCTATGTTGCGTTGTCAAACTTTCTCCTGGTATGACTTTGCAATTCTTACAAATCTTTTTTATCCATTTTGCGAGTCATAAAATAGTCAATTTGTGACTTATTTTGTTCGCTCTTGAACGTTATTAAGTGTTCTTCCCTCTTCATGTAGAACTTATTTGTCACAATTAGCTCATGTGCTATGACAAAGTCTAGAATGGTTCTTCCTTCATTTCTTTCTTCATACCCAAATCCTCCATGAACATCTGTATATTCCATATTTTTCTTCCCTACATGTTCATTTAAGTCTCCTCCAATGGAAATTTTCTCGCTTTGTGGGATTGCTCTTACCAGATCATCTAAGTCTTCCCAAAATTGTACTTTAATAGCTTCACTTAATCCTACTTGTAGCGCATAAACACTAATTACATTAATAGTTTCCTTTCCTACGATTAATTCAAGTGCTAAAATTCTATCACCTTTTTTGCTTACCACAACAACTTCATCCCTCCAAGTAGTATCTACAATAATACCTACTTCATTGCTTGTTTTATTTTTTCCTGTCTACGATAATTTAAAACTTGAATTATCTAGAAATTTAGCTTTCTCACCCACCCATTTAGTCTCTTGCAGACATAAAATATTTATCCTTCTCCTAATCATTGTATCCACTACTTCCATCGATTTTCCCGTTAGCGTACCTATATTTCAACTTCCAAACCTAAGTCGATCACAAATCCTATGATTTATTTTTCTAGGACGCCTAATATGTGGATTCCTAATATCTGAGGGCTCTTGCATATTTAACACTATACCCAAGTCCTCTTGGAGGTGCAGCGGTCTTTGCCAAGACGCCGCATTCGGACCATGAAAATTATATAGTAGATTATTTTTTAGTAGTCGGAACTTAAGAAACTCGTAACCATTTAAGGTTGAGAAATGTTGAGGGTTGATATTAGATCAAAACATACATTTTTAAAATGTGTTAAAAATTCATGAAATAAATGTAAAACGTGTGTAAATGAGATTCCATATGATGTGTAATTTGATGGACTGCCAATGATGTTTAACATGTTATGAGAGTTTAAATGTTCTTAAGCGACATTTAATGCGACCGAACCGGAACCGCATAGAACCAGACCGAACTTCCAGCGAATAATTTGGTTTTGGTTCTTGTTGAACCGGAACCGTAGGCACGACTGTTCCAAAAATTATGTTGGAACCGGAACCGGTCAAACCAAATAAGGTTTTGGTTCTAATTTGAAGAACCGTTACCTTAACGGTTGGGTTCACGGTTTTAATAGAACCGAAACTGCATAGTCTTAAAATTTTCCTTTTGTTTTTTTTATTACCTGTTGGATATCATTGCCTGTTTCATTCATATAATGTCGTTTCATTCATATAAAGCTCAATGGTTTCATGTTTTAATTATTTATTAATAGAGTAGTTTATGGAACCGCTCATGTAAGCTCGCAAAATTACAGGTTGCACCTCTCTATCTCTTGAAATTACAAAAACCTATCCTATAAGTTTATATTTCATAACATGCATGCATAAAAATACCCCCTTAAGGAAAGGCCAGGGGGTATTTTTGTGCATGCAGTCTATGAAATGTAAACTTATAGGGTTGTTTTTGTAATTTCAAAAGATAGAGGGGTGCAACCTGTAATTATGCTAACTCCTAGGGGTGGTTTGGGTAATTAATAGTTTATTAATATTCATTTTTGTGCGCCCGGTCTTTATCATATAGTGCTAAGTCATATCCCGCGGCATCTGTTTGAACTAACTCTGTATAACTCTATAAATTATGTCATTGTATATGTGTGTTTGGACAATTGTTACATAGTGTAAATTTTTAGTTCCTTGTCGTACTTGTCTTTGACAACAACTTTTTTACTGCTTTCAATAAATTTTACATTGAATTGTTTTTGTTGGGGGTATTGTTGCTATTAATAAACAAACTTTTGCCTTTTGTGAAGGGCACATGGTATGAAATCTCCACATTATGTATAAGAACTACAACATCTTAATTCTTTAGAAAAAATATATTATTTTTTTATAATTTTCTGTTTTTTAATTTAAAAAATAGAAAGGAACTCATTACCTTGAAATAAAAAGATAATTTAAATACAAACTATTGTTTATTAATATTAGTAGTAATTTATGATCATCGTTTTTATTATGTAATTTTTTTATAGTATTTTGGGCTAGGCTAGAAGTGTTGCCTTGGCGCACCGGTTGAGGTGTTGCCGTGTGACCTTGAGGTACCTTGAGGTCACGGGTTCGAGTTTCGGAAGCAGCCTCTTGAAAAAATGCAGGGTAAGGTTTGCCTACATTTCACCCTTATGGTGGGACCCTTCCCCGGACCCTCGCTGCGCGGGGATGCTTTGTGCACCGGACTGCCCTTTTTTTTTGGGCTAGGCTACACCTTGACGGTTGTATTTTACAAATTATAAACTAGTTTCTTCAAGAGTAGCTTCGAACAGTAGTTTTTCAACTAAGTATACAGACGGCTTCAACAACCCCAAATAGACTTTACATCTTTATTTATCCAAGCGGATTTTGAGATCTTGAAAATCTATCACATCTCAGTTACTGAAAATATATAATATCCTTATATTATTTTTTTCATTGTGTTGAAATAGCCCATAGGCTTGGCCCATTTAGTGGCCCATTTACTTCTCTTATATTTAGTCCCACATTGTGTATAGGTTTTCTCTCTCTCTTCTCTCTCCTATAAATATGTACTCTCCTTTTGTATACAATACAAGAAATACAATATACGCATTTTGCGTTTCTACATGGTATCAGAGACAGGTTACGTTTTTTTTCCGGTCTCCCATTTTTTGACCGCCCACCCTCAAGGAAACAGCTTCTGGCGGTCTCCTTTCCTGAGACCGCTCCTCTTGACCTTTTTTTTTTCCACTGCTTCCCCGCCTCCCTCACTTCCCCATCTGTTGGCCTTTTATAGTTTCTCCATATCTGCCGCGTGGGTCCCGCCCTTCCTCTCCAGTCCAGCGAGCTCGCCGACAGATCGCCTCTCCTGCGGTCTCTCTCAGACCGATCGCGCGCGATCTCCCAACGCCGATCTCGTCTCGTCTCTGCTAAATCTCTCGCCGCAGCTCTCGATCGACATCTTCTGATCGCTGGCCGCTGATCGCAGCTCTCCTAGCCGCAGTTCTAAAGCCGCCTCTGCCGATCGCAACTCAGTTCGCTGCTCAGTTCCTCTCAGTTCGCAGACCGCTGCTCTCGCACGCCACTGATCGTACGGTCTCTCAGCCCCGATCTCCAGCGGTCTCTCAGCCCCGATCTCTAGCGGTCTCTCAGCTCCGATCTCCAGCGGTCTCTCAGCCCCGATCTCCAGCGGTCTCCAGCGCTCTTCAGCAGCGGTCTCCAGCGAGCTCATCCTGCACGCTCTCCTATCCAGCGTCCCCCCTCTGCGAGCTCCAGTCCAGCGTGCTCACCGTGGCCGTGCGGTCTCGGTATCCTTCCTACCGGCTTGTTCTCTTCCCGACAGTCCGCTGCTTTCTCTGGTATAATGGGCTCCTCTGAGAACTCCTCGACTTTGCCTACTGCGACCGTCCAACAACACCCCACTAGTGAGCTCCGTGATGAGCTGCGCATTACTACTCTCTCCCTCTCCGGGAAGAAAAACTTCATTCCTTGGGGTCACTCAATCCGCAGGGTCCTCCAGGCCAAGGGACTTCTGGCTCATCTTACCGATGACCCCCCGGCTCCTACTCCTCCTGAGTGGCTCAAGACTGATGGTCGGGTCCAGACCTGGATCCTTAACTCTCTGGAGGGTGAACCATATGAAATGGTCATGTACCTGCAAACGGCCAAAGGGATGTGGGACGAGCTCCACTCCTTATACTCCGGCAAGGACAGCCTTCAAAGTCTCTTCGACATTATCTCTGATCTTCAGGCTCTGGACACCAGTGGACCAAACATTACCTCTGTTGTCGCTCGGGTCAAGTCTCTCTCCGAAGCATGGCTTCAACACCAGCCACCTACCTCTGATCTTGCCACTCAGCGAGCGCAAAGGGAGTCCGTCTGCATTGCTCTGCTCATGGCCCGGGTTCCTCCACATCTTCTGAGTATTCGGGCACAGGTTTTGGCCTCGACTCCCACTCCCTCCTTATCGGCTGTCTGCTCCATGCTGCTCAAAGTATCACAACCTCCAGAAGCCCCTGCTCCTCCCTCACCAGCTCTTCTACAAAATATCCCTGCTCCTTCATTTCCTCCTCCCTCTAGCCGAGGAGGTCGGTCGGCCTACCGTGGAAGGGGCCGTGGTGGACGAGGACGGCCGAAGTGCTCATTCTGTGGTCGCGATGGACATTATGAGTCCACCTGCTTTCGGAAGACTGGCAACCCTCCTCCTCCTCCACGACCGACTGCTGCAGTCATTGAAGATAGCTCCTCGGCCTCTCGTGCCGACCTTGAGGCTCTCCGCCTACAGTTCCAGCAACTCCAAGGGATGATGACTCCACCTGCCTCGGTCGCCTCCGTCTCCAGCCCAGGTATCGTTTGTCTCTCCGCTAGTCCTCGATGGATAGTGGATTCGGGCGCCACTCATCATATCACCTCTCTTCAACCGCCAATGTATTCGGGTGCTCCTCATCCGAAGTTTATCACTGTGGCCAATGGAGCGACTGTCTCTGTGTCCGGCTCAGCTCCTATCTCTCAGCCCATCCATTTCCCTCCGCTCGGCACTCCATGTTCCGGGCTCCCCATTTAACTTACTCTCTGTTAGCCGCCTCACTACTGATTTGGATTGCTCTGTCACTTTTTCACGCTCTTCTTTTCTGATACAGGATCGACGGACGGGGACTACCATTGGTAAAGGACAGCTGCGCAACGGGCTCTACCTTCTCGACGACTCTCCCACCATCCTCGCCTCTGTCTCTTCTGCTGACTGGCATCAGCGTCTCGGCCATGCTCCTCTCCCCATCCTCCAGAAGGCACTACCCGATGTATCTTTTCCTGCATTTCAATGTGAATCATGTATTTTCGGCAAACAGCCGCGTTCATCTTTTCCTGCAAATTGTACTCGGAGCTCCGCTCCTTTTGATCTTATCCATTCAGATATCTGGGGACCCTATAAAATTTGTAGTATCTCTGGATTCCGTTATTTCGTTACCTTTATTGATGATTACTCCCGCACAACATGGCTATACTTACTTCGCGAACGCTCGGAATTACCTCGTGTGTTTAACGCATTTATCCGTGAAACCCGCACTCACTTCTCCACCACCGTCAAAACGCTACGCACCGATAATGCTCGCGAATACACCGGCAATGAGTTTTCAAGCCTATGCTCTGAATTCGGGATTATTCATCAAACCTCATGTGCCTACACCCCTCAACAAAACGGTGTGGCCGAACGGAAGAACCGACATCTCCTTGATATGGCCCGTTCGATCATGATTCACATGAACGTTCCGAAGATCTATTGGAACTTTGCGATCTCTACCGCCTGCTTCATTATCAACCGCCTTCCCTCCTCCGTACTCAACAATGCCAGTCCGTTCAGTCTTCTCTTTCCCTCTACTCCTGCCTTCCCGCTCACACCTAGAATCTTCGGGTGTACATGTTACGTTCACTCCATGGGACCATCTACGGACAAACTCGATCCCAGAGCGACTAAGCAAATGTTTGTTGGCTACTCCCATACTCAGAAAGGCTACGTCTGTTATTCCCCTCTCACTCGGAAAATTTCGGTGTCCGCTGACGTCACCTTCCGGGAAGACCTGCCATTCTTTCCCGCTCCAACAACACCTACTACGTCACCTAATCTCCCACAACCTGTCATGCGACCCATCCTCCCGGTTAACACACCTCCTCCAACACCTCTCCCTGAACCACTCCCTACTCCGCCTCCCGGCCGGCCACCCATTATCCAGGTCTATTCCCGTCGCAACTCCCGCCCCGTTGCCCCTGCGCAGTCGTCCTCATCCTCTGGTGCTCCAAGTCCTGCTGATCCGGTAACAGAGTCCACTGCTCATCCAATGGCGAGCTACGTATCACTGCATCGTCTCTCCCCTCCACTTCATACTCTGGCTACTTCTTTATCGTCGGTTGCAGTTCCTAACTCTGTGCAGGAGGCTCTTCAACACCCTGGCTGGCGTGCCGCTATGGAGGAAGAAATGGCCGCGTTGTGGGCAAACCAGACCTGGCAACTGGTGGATCTTCCCCCTGGCCAGAAACCTGTTAGTTGCAAATGGGTCTTTGTCATCAAGCATGCTGCGGATGGGACCATTGACCGCTTAAAAGCTCGCCTGGTGGCTCGCGGCTACACCCAGCAACAAGGTTTGGACTACGACGAAACCTTCTCTCCCGTCGCCAAACTGAACACCGTACGGGTTCTTCTCTCCGTTGCTGTGCACCGCCAATGGACCTTACATCAACTGGATATTAAGAACGCCTTCTTAAACGGTGACCTCACTGAAACAGTGTACATGCAGCAGCCGCCCGGGTTTGAGACCACGGGGGAGTCTAGGACCCCGAAAGTCTGTCACCTTTTGCGGTCTCTCTATGGTCTCAAACAGTCTCCTCGAGCATGGTTCGACAAGCTCAGCAAGGTCCTTCGTGAAGCAGGATTTACTCGGAGCTCGGCTGACTTCTCCCTGTTTACTCGCCACCAGGCAACAGGCACTGTTCTCCTTCTAGTCTATGTTGATGATATCATTATTACAGGCAACGACTCAAAAGGAATTCAGACGATCAAGCAACAACTCAGCTCCGTGTTCCAAACAAAAGATCTGGGGAATCTTCATTACTTCCTGGGTCTGGAGGTAGCCAGGCGACCAGATGGCCTTGTTCTATCTCAGAGAAAGTATTGCCTCGATCTTCTTCATGATGCTGGCTACTCCGGCTGCAAACCTATCAACACTCCAATGGACGCAAATCACAAGATTTGTGCTCAGTCCTCTGACTCTGATCTCTTGCTCCAGAACCCGGAGTACTATCGCCGTCTGGTAGGAAAATTGATCTATCTGACTGTTACAAGACCAGATATCTCCTTCGCTGTCGGTATTGTCAGCCGTTACATGCACGCCCCTCGTTCTTCTCATCTTCAGGCTGTGGAACGGATTCTCCGATATCTAAAAGCTGCTCCTGGTCAAGGCTTGGTATACAAGACCTCATCCTCAACTCCAACACTGGTGGCATACTCTGATGCTGACTATGCTGGCTCTCTGGATGATCGTCGGTCAACCAGTGGCTTCTGTACGTACTTCGGAGGACATTTGATCACCTGGCGTAGCAAGAAACAAGCAGTGGTTGCGCGCTCCTCTGCAGAAGCAGAATACAGGGCAATGACATCTGTGGTCTCTGAACTTACATGGCTTGAAAGCCTTCTCACGGATCTTGGGGTGAAACTTCCTACTCCTGCTCTTCTACTCTGCGACAGTCAGGCGGCTATACATATTGCCAAGAACCCGGTCTTCCACGAAAGAACCAAGCATATCGAGGTCGATTGCCACTTTATCCGGGAGAAAGTACAAATGAAGAAGATCGAGCTAAAACATGTCCCTGGTACTGAACAAGTTGCGGATGTCCTCACAAAGGCACTGTCCAGTACCCTCTTCTATCAATGCTTATCCAAGCTTGGTGCATACGATTTGTACGCTCCAGCTTGCGGGGGAGTGTTGAAATAGCCCATAGGCTTGGCCCATTTAGTGGCCCATTTACTTCTCTTATATTTAGTCCCACATTGTGTATAGGTTTTCTCTCTCTCTTCTCTCTCCTATAAATATGTACTCTCCTTTTGTATACAATACAAGAAATACAATATACGCATTTTGCGTTTCTACACATTGAAATGAAGAGAAATTTATAAAATTCTTAACCCCCAAATTGCTAAATTACCAATCAATGTGCTTCAATGATAATGTAACTTCATCACATCCAATAAGAATCCTATTATCTGTTGAGCTTGAAGCTATTTTAGAAAGTATGAAGGCTCAGTGTCTGAAACAATTGACTATAACATTTGTTTGGGAAAGCTCGACTAATAAATTTGTAGAATTTAGCTCCTAAATGACCTAGTCTTCCTTGAATAAAGTATAGTTGCATTTTGCAATTGTGTTTTAAGTGCGGGTTTATATGTTTTAATTTTTTTATTGTGTTGTTATAATTTAGTCCACTGTAATGATCTTTTTTTTTTTCAAATTTTCTAGAATTTTGTCGCTCCCACCAAGAGCTCCCTTCTCTGTCTGTCGTGGTTAAGATTCCACTATATTCTTACAATTTCGAATTGTAACAACTAGATATTATAGCCACCCAGTCCAGCCTTCTCTCGCCTGCAACCAATCTGTCTCTTCTCACGCTGCAACCTTCGTTTGTGTCTGTTGACCCTTTTCGGGTCTCACAATCGAAGCTCAATCAATGGATCCCTGGATCCCAACCACATAAGCAAACTAGTTGACAATTGGAATGAAGCCTTCCATCAATACTACTACATCCTCATCGGGCCCTCAACTTTTATCGCAGGGTTCAACAAAAGTAGCACAGTCATTTTTCTTCCCTGCGTGATCAAAGCCCACACATCACATGCTCGTCAATCGTAATCTCACCTATGACTTATTTTCCATGCGTGATCCTCCAAATACAAGTTTCCCAGCAACCAACGCATCATGATCCCTTCAATACAGGACTAGTGATCATCCGCAGGTCCCATCTCTTCAGTCGATGTCAATTCCCTTCAGCGGCTCTTTTTCTATTTGTCTTGGTCCCTTATCCAACTGACCAAGCCTTCGATATTCGTAGTCCCCATTGAGGCCTCTTTACATGGTTGTATCAAATTCCTGATTCTGCCAATTGTGACCCTGATGTTCCCAACAATAGGTTATAGGAGACTCGTCGATCAGTTAGGGCTTGTTATGTTGTACAGAGTTAATTTGACAACCATCCAGGATAGTTCAGAGTTAATTTGATAACCATCCAGGAAGCTGCTAACCCACGAAAATTGATGAGCCTCAACTCCCTCTTCACCAAAATTGACCGTCTCTTTTCACTACCGCAAGGCATCAGTTCAATGACACATGTGCAGATCGACATCAACTAAAGGATTTAAGCTGACCTTATGTGCATCCAATCCTCGTGAGACGGGCAGTGTGTTTGGCACACCAACACTGTCGAGGACTACATGGAGAAATTATCGCCCCAGTAGTCTTTAAGACTTTAGTCCTCCCGTCCATTCCCATGTATTCACTGATTTCTACTGTGTCCAACCAAAGAGCCCCTCCACATCCCTTGATTCTAGTAGTTCTCCTAAAGCGGGCCTTTTTTCAGACATTTACCCTTGCTGTTCTCATCGGGTTGGCCCCTTTTCGGATGTTGATTTACATTTTCAGCTACCAAGCTCCCGCTGCAATTTTCTCACAACATCGACCCTTCTGCACAAGAGACACGCAGTTCGTCTCCATTACCTCTCCTTCCACACAGGTCGCCAAGATTATGTTTACTTTATGACTACACATTTGTTTCAGGGCATTGTTACAAGAGGCTTTTTTTGGCAGGAGAGAGGAACCAGATGCTAGCTCATCAGTCAAATTTCGGGTGAGTTGAAAACTCAAATTGAAGTTAGGAAGTGTTATGTATAGTGTTATCTTTGTTACGTGTCTTTTAATTAGAAAGTTAAGTGTCTGGTTATTTGGTGTTTACAATTGGGTTTTAATTTTGCATTTAGATGTTTTACTTTATGATGCGTTTTTATAGTTTTATATATTGTTCAGATCTTTTTTGCAATTGTCGGGTGAGTTGTATTAATATACTCCTATAGCTAGTAGGAATAGTATGCTGGAAGAAAATTTCCTCCTCTTTAGTTTTTTAGTTATCTCAAATTTTCACTTGTTAGCATGAGCCTAAACTCAAATATTTTTTTCCTCTGGTTGCGTTATGTGACAAATTATTGTCATTTCAGTATATTAATCCTTAAATCGATTGAGATTATGCTAGAAACATGCATTACTTTTAGCGTATATGTTTGTCAGCAATCTACTTTCCCTGGTTATTATAAAAAAATTATATGAGATCCCTTGTGACAAAGAGAAACATTATGATATGTATATATATATATTACTGAATATTTCCACTGGAGCTTTCATTTTTGATAAGGTTTATGTTTTAACAGCTTTCTTCCCTTTTCCAGCTGAATACTTTATCATTTCTCAGGTAAAGAAAATGGTACATGCCGGACAGGAGGTTATACTTTTCAGTGGATCCTATGCATTGCATCGGCATGAGAACTTAGCAATTGCAGTTTCAAAGGCCATGCGAGGCCATTCTCTTCAAGAGACAAAGAAAGATGGGCGATTTCATGTTCATACCAGAACATATTTAGATGGAGCCATCCTTAAAGAGGTTAGCTGTTATCTTGAACTATTTCAATCATCTGGACCATCTGGTTTGCTTACTAAGTTATTATGCGGGCGAAAATCACTAGCCTTTATTCTTTTTTGCACTTGGCAAGAGTGCTTCTTGACGCATAGGAGATAACTATCTTATAGCTCTTTGCAGAACATGCATTTCATTTAGAAGGTGAAATAAGTCATTCTTTCTATTCTTCATGCTGCATGCTTGTAAGATACCTGGAAGTCTTTGTTTTTCCTGCAGATCAATATATGTTCGAGATATTTTAAGAAACAAAAATTTTTTGGAGCTCATTCAATATTAATTTGGAAGTTTCTGTCATGGTGCCTGTTATATTGTTGGAGAATACATAAGGAGCTTCTCTCATTTATTGTATTTAGCTCATGTATTATGGCCCGTTGCGCCCATTCTTCTCTTAGGCTCCTTTAGTCCCACATATTGTACTCTCTCTTAACTCCTTTTCTCTCTATATATTGTACATGTATTGAGTGAGATAGTAATAACAATTCATTTGGAAATCCTCTTTCACTCTCTTCTCACATGGTATCAGAGAGAGGTTCTCTCCTCCGCCAGCTCTGTTGATTGACACCGACGTCTTGTCCATGCTCCTCTCCCGATCCTCCAGAAGGCTCTTCCCGATTTCTATTTTTCTTCTTTTAAATGTGAATCATGTATCTATGAGAAACAACATCGCTCTGTTTTCCCTTCTCATTGCACTCGGAGCGCTTCTCCTTTTGATTTAGTGTATTCCGATATCTGGGGTCCCTACAAAACAACTAGTATATCTGGATATCACTACTTTCTTACGTTTATTGATGACTACTCATGCATGACTTGGTTATACATGATGCACGATCGCTCTGAGCTTCTATCCCTTTTCAACTCCTTTGTTGCAGAAACACAAATACAATTTTACCGTATTATCACAATTCTTCGCACTGATAATGTGTGTGAATACACCGGGCATACCTTTCAGGAGACTTGCACCTCGTTGGGCATCATCCACCAAACCTCATGTGCGTATACGCGACAACAGAATGGCGTTGCTGTGTGGAATAACCACCATCTTCTCGAAGTGGCTCGTTCTCTTCTATTCCAGATCCAGGTCCTCACTACCTATTGGAATTTCGTTGTCTCTACTGCTTGTTATTTCATCAACCCCATGCCCTTGTCTGTTCTCAACTTTGCAATGCCCTTCTCTCTCTTGTTTCCCGACCGACATCCCTTCCCTTTAACCCCACGGGTCTTCGGTCTTTGGCCGCGTCTGCTTTGTCCACCACCTGGGTTCTCTCGTCGACAAGCTGGCACCTCGTACTACTCGCTACATATTCGTTGGGTATTTGCGCACCCAAAAGGGGTATGTTTGTTACACTCCCTCCACTCAGAATCTCATCACGTTTGCTAATGTGACATTCATGGAAAACTGGCATTTTCATCCATCCTCCACTACTACGCCTACACCACCTCCTGTTCTACCACGTCCTCTTGTTCTTACTCACTCTTCTTTACCACCTTTACTACTGACACCACCGTCTTCCTCATCCCATCCTCTTCGTGTCTACTCGATGTTTCCCTCGATCCGGTGCCTTGCGACAGTCCCCATCTACTATTGATGCTCCGCAGATTGCTGATTCGTCCACGGCCTCCACATCCCATCCTCTCTCTAATTATGTTTCCTTGCACCGTCTCTCCTCCAATCTGCGCAGGTTTGTGACCTCGTACTCTATTCCCATTCCCTCTTCTGCGCAAGAAGCTCTTTAACATCTAGGGTGGTGTGCGACAATGGATGAGGAAATGGCTGCACTTTAGGTCAACCACACTTGGGACCTTGTTCCCCTTCCTCCTACTCATTCAGCGATTAGCTATAAGTGAGTCGTCACCGTGAAGCATCATCCTGATGGGACGATTGGCCGCCTTAAAGCACGGCTCGTTGCATGGGTATTTACTCAACAACACGGCCTTGATTATGAGGAGATCTCTCATGTTTCCAAGCTCAATACCGTGCGTGTCTTGATCTCTCTTGTTATCCATTTTCATTGGCAGCTGCATCAGCTCGACATCAAAAATGTCTTTCTTAACGACGATCTTGTGAAGACTACGTATATGCAACAACCTCCTGGTTATATAACCACGGGGGAGTCCCTAGTCTGTCATTTGAAGAAATCGCTATACAGACTCAAACAGTCTCTACATGCATGGTTTGATAAGTTTAGTGGTGTGGCTCGTGATTTTGTCTTCACTCGCAACTCGATAGACTTCTCCTTGTTTATTCACCGACGTCCGACATGCACAGTGATTCTTCTGGTTTATGTTGATGATATCCTTGTCACGGGTGATGATCTTCCCGACATTACTCAAATTAAGATACATCTAGCATCCCATTTTCATACTAAAGACTTGGGCCGGCTCCGCTACTTCTTGGGGATTGAGGTAGCCCGACGGCCTGATGGTATTGTTCTGTCTCAGCGAAAATAATGTCTCGATCTACTTCACGTTGTAGGCTACTTTGGGTGTAAGCTTGTGGATACACCTATGGATGCAAATCACTTGCTCTATGCTCATGGCTCGGACTTTGATCAACTCCCCCTAATCCGGAGTATTATCGACGTCTTGTTGGCAAATTAATCAATCTTACTGTCACACGATCTGATATATCTTTTGCGGTCGGTGTGGTCAGTCACTTTATGCACGCTCCCATGGTCTCCCAACTTCAGGTGGTCGAGCATATTCTTACTTGAAGAATGCTCTGGGACAAGGAATGTTGTGCAATCCTTCTACTTCTCTGTCTCTCATTGCATACTGCGATGCTGATTATACTGGGTCCCTCGATGATCGTCGGTCCACTAGTGGTTACTGCACATATTTTGGTGGGAACTTGGTTACCTGGCGAAGTAAGAAGCAAACTGTGGTTGTTTGCTCCTCAGCAGAAGTGGAGTATTGTTCCATGGCCCATGCTGTTTCAGAACTTACATGTCTAGAGAGTCTTCTTACTGACTTAGGGGTTAAACTTACATCACCGACTATTCTATTTTTGTGCTAGCCAAGCTGCTATTCACATCGTTGAGAATCATGTGTTTCATGAACGCACATACACATTGAAGTTGATTGTCACTTTGTTCGGGAAAAGGTACTACTTCAAAAATTGATTCTGCGACATGTGTCGGCGGCCGATCAAGTTTATGATATATTCACTAAGGCCTTGCCTCGCCCACTATATCGGCAGTTTCTCTCCAAGCTTGGTGCCTACGACTTGTATGCTCCAGCTTGCGGTGTAGTATTGGAGAATACGTAAGGAGCTTCTCTCATATATTGTATTTAACTCATGTATTATGGCCCATTGAGCCCATTCTTCTCTTAGGCTCCTTTAATCACACATCGTGTACTCTCTCTTAACTCCTCTTTCCCTCTATATATATTGTACATGTATTGAGTGAGATAGTAATAACAATTCATTTAGAAATCCTTTTTCTCTCTCTTATCTCTCTCTCACACACACACATATATATATATATGATTAATGGCATCTATGGATAATATCTTATAAAGTAACCAATTAATAAAATGTGTTCAAGAAAAATATAATGACAAGAATAATCTTACTGAATGAATTCAGAACAAAATGCAATACCAATATTGACGTAGAACCTGCGGAGACCTTCCGGTCTGGATCTCAACCTTACGGAAGAGGGGACGACGATGGGCGGGAACCTTCCGGTTCGGGACTTCTCGCGCGGAAAAGGGGGGCGGCGGAATAGGGTTTTCACCCAGCATTCATTAATTCCAAAACAAAAAGTCCTTACAACATAACACTGCTCCCTCTTATATACTATGAGGGGCGGACAGAGCTGTTTTAAATGTCCTCCGACATGTCCGACATGTCGCCCGACATGTCATTTTTTAGGGCAAAACGATATGTTTTTCTAAAATGTATAGATTATGTCATTTTGTAAAATATAGGTCGACATGTCCGATTTTTTCCGATATATCGGCCGACACGACTTTTAAATATATCGCCCGCTATTTTATTTTATGTTATATTAGCAGATTAGCAGCATATGCTTAAATCTAATAGACTTATTGTTTCAATTTTTTAACGTTTTATTCTTACAACCAATTTTGTATAATTGTTTCACAATTTTTTAATTTCATATTACAACAAATATGAAAATATTTAATATATTTATTACAAAAATATGAAAATATTTAAATCTTCTTTATTTGCAATAAACTTATTGTTATCAAAATAAAATTATTGTATACTATTAAATATATTTACAATGTATAATTTTATATTTGTTAATAATATTTTAACGTAGATACTATTCGATTTTATTTCGTAATATAAATGGCTCATTTTTTATTTATTTGTTATATTATTTTTTTATTTTTATAAGATATAATTATAGTTAGTATACATAAAAATAAAAATTTTATTTATAAGACATGGAAATCCGATATTTTAAAATATCCCCGACATGTCTCCGACTTCCGACATCCGACATTTAAAAACTCAATCCGATATGTCGCCAACATCCGATATTTAAAACATTGAATAGCACACCAACATTAAACAGTTCGAAGAAAAACAACAAAACATAAAAAGGCGCGAAAATTAAACGACCCGCGGAATCCAAAGTCGGTCGTTCCGCTCCGACCAAGCGATCCCGGCCTCGCCGTGGTCACTACCCGCGGGGTGTCCTTCATCATCCGCCTCGCCTTGGAAAGCACTCGACTGCGAGTGCTCGGGATAAAGAGGCACATCCAGGTAGAAGGCGGATATGTCACTCACATTGAATGTCTTGGAAATTTTGAGGTCCGGCGGGAGGTCGACCACATAAGCATTGTTAATTTTACTCACCACCGGGAACGGACCATAATTCTTCGGCATTAATTTGTGATGGTTTCCCGCGGGAAGCCGCTCTTTGCTGAGAAAGACCATCACCAAGTCGCCAACTTCGAATACCTTCTCGCGGCGATGTTTGTCGGCCAAGGCCTTATACCTGGCGTTGGACCGGAGGATGTTTTGCCGAGTTTCAGCCTGGATATCACGGACGTCTTCCGCAAGCTGAGCCGCGGAGGGAGGAGCGGTGGGAATGCGAGCCAAATCTAGCATACTTGGGGGCCTTGGAATACACAATAGAGAAGGGAGAGCGACCGGTCGAACCATGAACATCATTATTGTAGGCAAATTCGGCCTGAGCGAGAGCATGATCCCATTGTTTCGGACGATTCTGGCAAATGCATCGAATAAGGTTGCCCAAGGTCTTGTTCATGACCTCCGTTTGACCGTCCGTTTGGGGATGGGCTGTGCTACTGAATTTGAGGGACGTGTCAAACATTCTCCACAACATTTGCCAGAAGTGGCTGAGGAACTTGGGGTCTCGGTCAGACATGATGGAGGTAGGGACACCGTGTAAACGCATCACTTCACGGAAGAAAAGGCGAGCAATATGAGAAGCATCAAACGTCTTGCGGCAAGGCAAGAAGTGAGCCATTTTGGAGAAGCGATCCACTACGACGAACACCGAATCCACACCGCGTTGGGTGCGCGGGAGCCCCAGGACAAAATCCATGGACAACTCTTCCCAAATGCCTGCATGAACCAGGAGCGGTGTGTAGAGACCCGTGTTTTGTGCTTGCCCCTTTAATTGTTGGCACACGAAACATTTCCCGACGAAGTTGCCAACATCTTTCGTCAACTGTGGCCAAAAATACCGCTCCTGTAAGCTAGAGAGGGTCTTGTCTCGACCCAAGTGGCCACTCAACCCGCCTCCATGCATATCGCGGATGAGCTTCTCTCGCAAAGAGATGCGGGGGATACACAAACGGTTGTCCTTTAGCAAGAATCCCTCAAGAATGAGGAACCCATCATGGGAATCGCCCAACGAACAAGCGTGCCTGGCATTCTTGAATTCGACGTCGCCCGCGTAGAGGTCTGCGAGGGTGTCAAATCCAATAATTTCATGGCTCAACATGGTTAGTAAGCAGCTTCGTCGACTGAGGGCGTCGGCGACCACATTGCTAGTTTCGGGTTTGTGGTGAATAATGTACTGAAACCGCTGTAAGTAGGTGGTCCACCGGATATCCATGTCGTCCATTCGCTTTTGGCTATTAATATACTTGAGGGCTTGATGATCTGCGTACAGAATGAACTCCTTATGTAAGAGGTAGTTCTCCCAATGCTTGAGGGCCCGAACGACCGCATAAAATTCTTGATTATAGGCCGACCATTTCCGCCAAGCATCACTCAATTTCTCGCTGAAAAAGGCCACCGGTCGTTTTTCATGCGAGAGGACAGCACCAATACCAATCCCGCTGGCATCACATTGGACCTCTAACAGTTTGTCAAAACTCGGTAAAGCCAGGACCAGAGCTGAGCTGAGGCGCCGCTTGATCATCTCGAATAAGCGCGTGGCTTCCTCGCCCCAAGAAAAACGCCCCTTCTTAAGGCAATCAGTCATCGGCGCCGTGATGCTGCTAAAGTCGCGGATGACACGACGGTAGAAGGTGGCCAAGCCGTGGAACGATCGCAACTCCGTGAGAGTCTTAGGAGTTGGCCATTCCCGAATTGCCTGGATCTTCTCATCATCAACACAGGTTTCGTCTTTACCCACAATGAACCCCAAGAAGTTCAGCCGAGGTGCGAGGAACGTACACTTCTTGAGGTGCACAAAAAGTTGATTGCCTTCTAGCACCTTCAACACTGCCCGCAAATGAGACAAGTGATCCGCTCTAGTTTTGCTGAACACCAAGATGTCATCGAAGTATACCACAACAAAGTGCCCCAAGAATGGTCGTAATACCCGTGTCATTAGGCGCATAAAAGTACTAGGCACATTAGATAATCCAAAAAGCATTACCTTCCACTCGAAGAGACTGTCCGACGTTTTGAAAGCGGTCTTCCATTCGTCACCCGACCTGATGTGAATTTGATGGTACCCGCTTCGGAGATCAATCTTGGAAAAAAGTTGAGCCCCATCCAGCATGTCCAGCATATCATCGAGCCGGGGTATGGGGAAACAATACTTGATAGTGATCCGGTTGATTGCGCGGCTGTCCACGCACATCCTCCAAGAGCCGTCCTTCTTCGGAACCAGAAGTGTCGGGACTCCACAAGGCTAAGGCTCTCGCTAATGAAACCCTTCCTCAACAGCCCCTCAACCTTCTCGCGCAGTATTTGGTGCTCCTTTGGACTCATGCGGAAGTGAGGAAGATTAGGGAGGCCCGCTCCAGGAATCAAATCAATTTGGTGTTGGATGTCCCGCAACGGAGGGGGGTGGTCGGGTAGGTCCTCCGTGGTGATGGCCTTGAACTCTTGCAATAAATTGCGCACGTCCGCCGTTGTCTCACTCGCGGTTTGCTCGCCGGTGGCATAGAGTCAGTATGGGACGAGGGACACGACCTCATTCGCTTTCGCCATGTCTCGCGCGAACAAGGTTGTGTCCGAGTGAGTCACCAAAAGGCTATGCCCCTTGTCGGGGGCCGGGTTAGCCTCAGGTTTGCCTCCTATCCGGGCTACGATTTGTATCTTCTTGACAGCCGAAGTGAAGGAATTGTTGTTCTCGCGGCCCTTGTACGTCACATCAGTGTCATACTGCACGGTCGCCCCAAAAGGAGGTGGCTCGCGTCCATCTCCACAACATCGCACCAAACGTTGGCCTTGTAATGTTTCCCAATGGCAACAGGACGTGCGAGCGATGTGTCATGCGAACCGAGGGCCCTCGCTGAATCCACCCGATAGAGTAAGGGTGAGGGTGGGGTTCCGTAAGCAGTTGCAGGTAAGAGACCAACCGGGAGGCCACGAAGTTTTCGCAACTTTTGTTGTCTATCAACGGATCTTTCCCCCGATGGTGCAGTAAGTAACTCTTGAAGACATTGCAGCGTTGGACATGTTCCTCCAAGCGCGGTGTGAGTAGTAGTCGGTGAACCACGCATGCGGCAAAGTCACCGCCCTCATCGTAGCCGTCTACTACTTCATCCGCTCCCCCACGGTCCTCCGCTCCCCCACGGTCCTCCGCTCCCCCACGGTCCTCCGCTTCCTCGTCGTCCTGGTCGACGGTATGGACGGGTTGACATAGTTGCGAGCAGCGAGCGGCGATGTGACCCGGTTGTTGACATTTGAAACAGTTGAACGGTGGGATCGTATCGAGCGGCTGTCCTCTAGACGCCGTGGTATGGGCGGGGGTCCGGGCAGCGGAGTCCTTGCTAGTATCAGTCCGGGGGCCGGATGTCGAGGCGTCCACCCATGGCCGGCGCCCTCCCGAACAGTTAGGAGTATTTTCCAACTGTTCGGCATTCGGCCTTAAGAGCCATGTTGTAAGCTTCCTCAACGGTGCGCAACACGTGAAGGCCAATTTTCTCTCGGAGGGACGGACACAACCCATGTAAGAATCGGGTGACGCGCTGTCCATCCGTCTCGGTTAACCCGTTGCGGTCCGCGAGGCGGCTTATCTCCGCTAGATATCCGGTTACTGTCTGATTGCCCTGGGAGCAATTCTTGTAGTATTGGAACAAATGTTGCTCGTAGTTGGGCGGGAGGAACCGATGCCGCAATGGTTTCTTCATCTTGGGCCAAGTTCGCACCGGGGCCTTGCCTTGGCGGTTTCGGTTAAGTTGCAGTTGGTCCCACCAAACAGCCGCGCCAGATTTGAGACGGTAAACGACCATTTTCACTTGTCGGTGGTCGTCCACTTCAGCCATTTCGAAAAATCGCTCCACTTCCGAGAGCCAATCCACGAAATCTTCAATGCCCAAGTTGCCATGAAAGTGCAGAATATCAGCCCGCAGGCGATACCACTGTGGTGGATAGGGTTGTGGTTCGCCCCACCGCGGAGGGTTGGCGGCGTTAAGAGGCTCCTCCTCCGAGCTAGAATCTGAGTAGAGGGTCCCACGGTCGGGCCAGTCGGACGCGGGGGAGGGTATTGCGGGTATCGCCTGCGGTGGAACTGTTGACCGAAAAATGGTCGGCTGGAGCAGCAACGTCGGGGGTGTGTGGCGGCGGACCGCGCGGATGCTGGGCGCGGGTAGGGTGCAGCTCGCCGAGGGCGGCGGTGAGGATAGCCAACTGCGCGGTGATGCCGGTTATGGCCGCCCAGAGGTCGGCGTTGTCCTGAGGGTTGTCTGCCAGAGGCGCGAATGGAGGTAGCGCGGGGAGACGGAGGATGTGCGGATGAGCGTAGAAGTCGAGCGCGCTCCCTCTGATACCAACTGCCGTAGAACCTGCGGAGATCTTCCGGTCTGGGTCTAAACCTCGTGGAAGTGGGGACGACGACGGGTGGGAACCTTCCGGTTCGGGACTTCTCGCGTGGAAAAGGGGGGCGGCGGAATAGGGTTTTCACCCGGCATTCATTAATTCCAAAAAAAAAAGTCCTTACAACATAACACTGCTCCCTCTTGTATACTATGAGGGGCGGACACAGCTAATAGCACACCAACATTAAACAGTCTAAAGAAAAACAACAAAACATAAAAAGGCGCGAAAATTAAACGACCCGCGGAATCCAAAGCGGCTCGTTCCGCTCCAACCAAGCGATCCCGGCATCGCCGTGGTCACTACCCGCGGGGTGTCCATCAAATATCATAAAAGAAGAGACAGTTGCCACCCTTAGTATATTCGATAACTAGGATGTACAGATAATCTTTTATTCCGTGGAATGGTGAATCAATTAAATGTGAAAAGATAATGTCTACAATAGTCTTGCACCATTTACGCATGTAATTAAATGAGAAATTTAAGAAGACAGCAATTATATAGCATAAATAATACATAATAAATATACTGTATTAGACATGCTATAAATCATACAGAGCTGAATTTCAGTACATGCGTTTTCAACATAAATCTTACTCCTGAAAATGCTTAGTATTTACTTGCAGAACCATTACATTACCCCCAAAACTATTTCCTTATTCCTGCTTTAATTGACCAAGCTAAAGCTATTATATCCTTTAGACCTTCAGAAATATGATACATAATAATTTTTTCTAGGAATTTCATTTGACCGTAGATATTTTCCTAGATTTTTTTACTTCCCCGTTCTTTAATACCTAATACCTTTAATGTTCAACCTTGGATGTTAACTTTGCAAATAAGACTCACTGTTCAAGTATTAAATGGGCCTAAATTGATAAGCAAGGAACTTGTGTGCAAGTAACCATCAAAACTAAGTGGATTTGTTTATGAAGAAGGAAAATATTTACTTTTCTTTTGTGGTAATCTAGTTGGAGCCATACAACCAAGCAAAAATAGGTAATTACAATTAATAATATTCTTAACCCCAAAAAGTATAAGATATTCTGCATAAGGTAGTATTAATGAACGTGCATCATATATCTATGATGCGACTGAGAAGAAAGATGCACCAAAACAGAAGAACCTTAACATTAATGTTTGATAGACATGCTCTTTTCAAGATTCAATCGAGGTCATTCTCAAAGCATGCTCCAAAGACTAGAATATGATATACTATAACTCTTACGCTTCACTCCTTATATATAATTCTAGGCACGCTAAATAAGAAAACAAACTATGGGATGTCACGACTAATGTAGAACTGCTCTGATGACTAAGGTGTTACAATCCACCTGAAATTCCTTGGTGAAATCCGGTAGCTACAATACCGGTGCGGCTGATAATGTCGCTTGCAACTCTCTAAAGATTGTATGTGCTCCGTCCGACCACTGAAATGATTGTCTTTTGAGTAAGAAAGTTAGTGGTGTAGCAAGCTCGCCATAGTACTGGATGAGCCGGCAATGGTACCCCATAGGCCCGAGGAAGCTGTGATCACGTTGATCTTTCCTGGATGAATTGATACCCTTTTCCATGAACAATATGATCGAGATAGTGCACTCAATCGTTGCCAAAGACATATTTCGCTTATTTCAATGTTAATCGGTGTTGGTGTATCAAAGTTAGGATGCCCATGACATGTTGAAGGTGCTCCACCAATAACACCCCTATCTAGTTCGGCTACATTTCATAAGTCCGGTCGACACTTGTGATTTGAAGCGAACCAAGCAACGATAATAAAATTAATATCATTGCAGGAAAGTGACAAGAGTACACTACAGAAGTAAATGACTGGAGTTGAGGTTAAAGAAATACCTCAAATTCTGATCCACAGAGTCAACTAGAAATGTAAAGTACAATAAGTTTGAATAATTGAAAAACTTAAACAATGTCTAATACATTTAAATTCATATATAAATGATACATTAATGGAAAGGAAAGACGAATTAAATGCGATGAAACCCTCGAAAGCTTATCCTAAGCGAATCTTACGACCTGAATTCCCTGAAAAAAAAGGTTCGTAGATGACGTTAGCCCAACTGGTGAGTAAGAAAAACTCTTCATCTCAGTAACACTAAAATGACATAATTAAAATATGCATAAGCAGTTGTAAATATGCAACAATTGAATCTAGGAACCATGATTTCTAACGGGGTAATTATGCATGCATTTGGATAAAATAATTGTAATTACATAAATTTCTTTTTTTTGTAATTGTCGCATTATGAGTCACATTCATGGTTTTAGTTTCTTGAAATATAGAGGTTTCTGCATTTTGAATTCCTTCCTGAAATTGAGGTAAATCGATTTCATGTTCCTCTTATTTATTTATGTTCTAGGGCTTACTGAGCATATTCTGATTATTGAGTCCCTGATCGCAATCGGAGGCGCCTTGACCTAAAGTGTCCCTTGAGCGGAACACGGTCTCATCTGACTATTTCCAAGTGTGGAAATGTGGGTCATTGACCCCATGCCTGAGACTCATACGGTCTGCTGGCCTTATGAGTATGATGACGTGCATCCATCAATCATGATGGAAGAACCTCTCATGCCCCGGAACTAATCACCTAGTGATTGATACGATCATTATATTATGTCGTTCACATGATGCCACTAGTCTGAGACTTATTATGTGTTTTAATATTTTACTTTTAGCCTAGTTGCATTCAACATCTTTAATCATTTATGTTCTTATGTTAAGATGTTATTCTTCATGCACTGATCTGTATGTTGAATTATATTATTCTAATTAACATTTAATATGCAACAATAGGCTACGTGTAATGCGATTTCATATGCATTCTGTAATAATTTAATTGGTTTTTAACATGGGATAAAAGGGCTAAGTGTATTTCAATTTCACATGCATTCTTATGCGACCTAGACAGTGCATCTATATTAGTTGATATGTCTAGTCAAGAGAAACCAAATTTCTTACATTAATGTTGCGGCATTCATAAACACGACGCGACGACATGACTCTTTTAGGTTACTTTGAAAACACCAAGAATTCTTCTCCGATTAAAAACGGGGCTCTCCTCCGCTTCTCTTCAAGGACCCTAAGGGGAAAAATTAAACATACCTTTAAAACTTCTAAAATTTCAGGAACAATATTCCACGAAGAACATAATCATTAAGAGGAAAGAATTCAAGAAAGAGGGGAGAATCTCACCTTGCCCTTGGTTCAAAAGAAGGGACAATTATTGTTTCTCGATGGTGGATTTGCCAACAAATCTTAGATCTGCACTAAGAAGGTCAGAACTTGCAAGAATCGGTAAAGAGAACTCCTGTTTACTGGAAGGGTAGGGAAAACAAAGAAGGAAGTCACCTTGCCCCTAGATTTCCGGAAAACAGAAACCACGACTGCCGACGTTGGAGAAATCGCCGGCTTTAGATTTCTCAACCAAACAAAACCAAAACCCTTGAGGATCGCTTAAATCGACCAAGACAAACGATAGAAGAAAAAAAAACACGATCCCTGCAACTGTCGGAGTGGTCGCGCGGCTCTAGAAAGTCGTAGATCACTGCGCCGATTAGGGATGGAGAAAGATTCTACTCCTTGCGGCAACCTGGAGGGGTCGATGATGTCGTTGTTAGAAGAAAGCCTCGTCGATTTGCTGTAATGATGCAGGTATCATCGTGGGCGCCGTTTGCGAGAGAATGAGGGAGCGGCGGTTTTGTTTTTGTGCGCACGACTGGGAGACGAAACCTAAAGGAGTGCGTGGAGGGAAGAAAAACGGCTTTTACTTATGAAAAATACAATTTAGGTTTTTTTTATTACGAATATGCCTCTACGCACAAACACCTTATACTAACAATGAGCATTCCTAAATTGCGTCTAATTAAAATTACAATTTTCCTTATTAAATGATCATAATCAATTCATCGATTACGCGTAAAATTAACCATAACGAGAATGAATACCTCGATTCGCGTTGACGCCGATCACAATCATTTACGAACGGACCCTGAAATTAAAATGAGGCGATGAGTAAATTTGGATGCGATAAATCTCCCCTCCTAATAAAATTTTCGTCCACGAAAATGACAATCCTACTTGTATAAAAAAGGAAGACATAATCTTCATTGCTTCGAAGCTCATCTTCTCTTTCCCATGTATACTCTTGTCGACCACAATTCATGCAAAGGACATTCACAAAACAGATATCTCTGTTTCTTAGCTTCTAAGTCCTTGACTCAACAATCCTGGTTGGCTCAACACCAATACTAAGATTTGATTCGACTGGTGTATCCTCAGTACTGATCACCTGGCTAGGGTCTCTGACTGCTTTCCTCAAATAGGAGATGCGGAACACATCATGTAGATTACTCATCTCTCTAGGTCAGGGTAACCTGTATGCAACCACACTGATGCGTTCGAGTACTTCGAATGGACCAACAAACCTTGAGCTCAACTTCTTCATCCGCTTAAGTCCAGAGACACCCTTAACTGGTCTGTCATTGAGATAAACAAAATCTCCCACGTTGAATTCCAGTGTTCCGCGCCACTGATCGTAATACTTGGTTTGGCTATCTTGGGTTATATTCATACGTTCTTGTATGAGCTTGACTCGAGCTGTGGTCTTGTCAATTCATGATTCTTTATTTGCAATTCTCTCTTTACTTTCAGCCCAACATAAAGGTGTCCGACAACGTCTGCCATAAAGGGTCTCGAAAGATGTCATAGTAATACTTGAAAACTATTGTTGTAGGAAAACTCCACTAAAGTGATATATTTCTCTCATTTATCTCCAAAATTTAGAATACACATTCATAACATATCTTCTATAGTCCTATTGGTACACTCTGTTTGTCCATCTGTCTCGGGTGAAAAGTTGTGCTAAACTTCAATATAATACCCAAACGCTCTTGAATATATTTTCAATCTTTAGAGGTAAATTTACTCTCTATTTGAAATTATTGACTTCAGAACACAGTGCAGTCGAACTATCTCATCCACATACAAATCAGTCAATCTTGGACCATGATCAGTCCTCTTATTATGAATTAAATGAGCAACCTTAGTAAGACAATCAACAATAATCCATAGGGAATCATTCCCACTTCGAGACCTTGGAAGACCATGTACAAAGTCCAGCAAGATGTCTTCAAAATTCCATTCTGGGATAGGACGTGGCTGTAAATTGCCCCATGATTTCTGGCATTCAACTTTGACTAATTTGCAGGTCTCACACTTCCCCATGTACTCAAGAGTATGTCCTCGCGAAGGTGATTGATGTCTGGAACGCAAACCCTTGTTTTATATAGCAGTAAGCCCTTCTGAATTGCAAAGTCGTCTTTCTGACCTGTCCGAGTCAACTCCCAATTTTTTGTCATCTTCGTATCTAATGGTAATACCTGCCTGATCCTATCCTTTATACCTCACTTGAATTTTATCCAACATTAGGTTGCATAACTTTTATTGGTATGCGCTATCACACTAATCTCAAGTCTCTCCAGGGCTCGCACAAAATCCTCCTGATGAGTAACGAGGGAATAACTCTAACCTCTTCTAGTAAGAGCGTCAACTACCACATTTACTTTTTCAGGAGGGGGGAGGGGGTACTGAATATCCACATCGTAATCTGACAGAAACTTTAACTATCTACGCTGCCTCATATTGATTTCCTGTTGATCAAAGATATACTTGAGGCTTTTATGTTTTGGGAAAGACTTCACATTGCACCCCATAAAGGTAGTGTCTCCAGATCTTCAATGCATGTATGACTGTCGATAACTCTAAGTCATGAACAAGATAATTCTTTTCGTGATCTTTCAATTGTCTGAATGCGAAGGCTATGATTTCCCATACTGCATAAACACACAATCCAAACCTTAACCTGAAACATCACTGTAGATCCGGAAGCCTGATAATACCTGAAGGTAGACACACTATTGGTGTAGTTATCAGCCTGATTTTCAACTCCTCAAATGCATACTCACATTCCACTATCCAGTTGAAGACTCTCTTTTTCCTGGTAAGCGACGTCAAGGGTAGACTATCCTCGAGAAATCTTTAATAAACCTCACGTCTTAACCCGCAAAGACAAGAAAACTATGAACATCAGTAACTTCTTTCGGCCTTGTCCAATCTCTGATTGCTTCTATTTTCTTCGGGTCAACTGAAAGTCCTCCCTGACTAACCACGTGCCCCAAAAAGGAAACCTCTGAAAGCCAGAGCTCACACTTAGAAAACTTTGTTTGTAGCTAGTTCTCCCTGAGTGTACCCAAAACTGTCCTGAGATGCGCGACATGTTCTTCTTCACTCTTTGAATATACCATAATGTCGTTTATGAAGACGATAACAAAGCGATCCAGAAACTCTCGAAATACTCTACTCATTAGGTCCATTAAGGTAGATGGGGCATTATTCAACCCGAACGACATGACAATAAACTCATAGTGCTCGTACCTCTTGTTGAAAGTATCTTCTGAATATCCTCGGCCTAGATTCTTAATTAATGATATCCCAATCTCAAATATAAGTTGGAGAACGTGCAAGACCCCTCAAGCTGTTCAAATAAATTATCTATCCTCCGGAGATGATACTTATTCTTAATGGTGAGTTTGTTCAACTCGTTATCATCTATGTATAGTCTCAAACTGCCGTCCTTAACAATGAGAACAGGTGCACCCCAAGGCGTCGTGTTGGATCTGATGAATCCCAAATCAAGTAACTCCTACAACTATATCTTCAATTCAACCAATTCTCTTAGAGCCATGCGGCAAGAGGCCTTGACCACTGGGGTGGATCCAAGAATAACGTCGATTTGAAAGTCAACCTCTCTAGCAGGTGGGGCACCAGGTAGTTCATCTGGAAAGACATCAGAGAGTTCTCGCACTATCGTTACTTACTGCAAACTACTCTTAGCTTCGGAATCATCAGCACTAGAAAGGCAAGTCAACCTTTATAGATGTTCTTGACCGCCTTGACCAACACAATACTTAATTTGGAGACTCCCTCCTTTCATGCCTCGGAAAATGATGATGGACTGGTCGGGCCCTTAACTGAATCTCCCTACTTCTGCAGTCTATTTTATCATTTACATCTGACATTCTGTCCATACACAAAATTAATTCTAACTTAGTAATATGTTGAAGTGTTGCTTTTACAATAATATCAAATTCTCCGAACAACACATGAACTTTACACTTGCGGCTAGTTGTGTCTATGAGGAACCCTAAGCCTAGGCTATGTGCAAAAGGTTCTACTATGAACGAGAGCGAAGCACCTGCGTCAAAGAGAATCTTGGCGAGTATATTTTGAATCATAATAATACCTACATGCATGAATGCAATATGGGTAATGAAGCATCACTAGGGAAAAAAGGTAAAATTAAATATAACAAATCCTTACCTGTAACCACATCCTCCTGCTCCATGGCCTCCTGCTGGCCAAGTTCATGAGCTTTGGGTTGCACCAGACCTCAAACAACGTCCATCACAGCTTTTCCTTTATCAATCTTGCTCGGACCACCAACCTCAAACTTCGACTGATTGCTTGTAGGTCTTGGATAAAAACGAACACTGTGTCCAGCCTGCTGACACTTGTAGCAAACACCAGAAGTAGCCAAACATTCTCGGCTGTTAGCAGTTGCATTTAGGACAAAGCGGATAGTCTCTAGTCTCCCCCAAGACTAATTACCTTGCTTATCCCCACCTTCTTACTTTTTATTCTAGTGCTTCCCCTAGTGATCGTTGTTGCGAGGATTCTGTGACGTGCCATGTAACTGTTTGTTCTTATAATTGTCACGCCTTTGCTCTTTTTCCTGGTCAGTCTAACTTTCTAGCAGTATCCACTAGCCTCCTGTAGCTGGCGGTGTCCGTCATCAGTAATGGTTGCCTAAGTGAATCATGTAGGCCTTCTCTGAAACAGTAGTACATGTCCTCATTTTCCAGTAGTGTACCCACATAACGAGACATGTGAGTGAACTCCAACTTGTATGCAGTAACAGTCTTATCACCTTGTACCAACCTGATGTACTTCTTTTGTAGGATATGTCACTTCGTAAGTGGGCACACACCAGTTTGAGAGTGAGGTAGCGAACTCATCCCAAGTAATCAGATCTACTGTACGACATGAAATAGGAAAGACCTAATTAACTTATGTCAGGACTAATGGAAGGAAAAAGAAAATTGGATCCAAATAAAAATCTTATCCTCTGGTTCGTCAGACAAACTTCTGATCCACCATTGGTTAGCCTCGCGCTCAAGCAGGAAGGCCGCTAAAGTTACCTTTCGATTTTTAGGATACTGCATCACGTTCAGCAGATCTTCGGTCTTAAATAGTAAATCTTCAGTCTCCATGGGATTTTCTTCTCCATTGAAATTGCAAGGGTGGAGTTCCCTAAGGGCCACAGTTCGGATCCCTAGAATTTGAATTGGGGCAGTTGAATTCCAATTCTAGTGTTCGGATATAAGGAATTTCCGCGGAGTTGTAATTGGTCTAATTCCATGGAATTCCGTTTTATACTATGACAAATTCTTAGGGGTAAAGACAATTGTTGCCCATTTTCGGTCGAAAGCCCTACCCCAATATTTCCTCGCGCTATGCAAGCTCCTGATCTCGTTGTCGCCCGATCTCATCTTCGTCGCCCAATCTCGCCGCCGGTAACTCGCTATTCTTCCTCCTCTTCGTCCTCTTCCTCCTGGTGTTCATATCGACTTTTGAATGAACAGGAGAGGGGGAGGCAATAATATTGTCGATATCAGAGCTGCTATCGTTGAACTCATCTTCCATGAATGAAAACGTGTGGGAGCCACGCTTAGCCGCCCGTGATGGAGTCGTTAAGCTTAGCGACCGAAGCATGATGGAGTCTCCATGTTCTCGGCAAAGGGACTCAACGCCCGAGAAATGACGATGCTCTCCGACGTGCACACAATCAGCTAGTCACAGTGTTAGTTCTTCTGTTCCCTCATCTACAACGACAACAATTTGGCGGCGCTCGACGTACAGACACCCAATCCTGCAGCTATGGGAAAAAAGAGCAATTCCAGACTAATTCCAATTCCAATTTTAGAAAATCATCTTGCAGTCGAACAACAACATTGGAATTCAGAACAGTTCCAATTCCTGAATTCTAATTCTGTAATTTCAATTCCTGTGATCTAAATGGACCCTAAAATTCTTCCGGTAGCGGTCCATTCCGATCTTTATGACGGCAGGTGCATGAGCTGGGACTGGAACCACTGTAGGTAAGCTATTTCGAAATTCCACCAGAGCTGGAGTTATCGCCCTAGCAATTTCAGTTGCAATTCATATAGGCGTTGGTTCTGTCGGTGCATCAACGACTTCCATAACAATCTCAGGTGTTATTTTGCTGTGAAGGTTCGTCTGTATCACTACTACGAGGTAACTATAAGATGTAAAGAGAAATTGTTATCATTGAAAATTTCATGGTGGAAGAAATAACTACGAAAGATATCTAATGTGCACATGCAAATCCTATGGAGAAGATTAAACTTAACGACTATAACCATCTAAGGAATGATTTAGATGAAATCCTAAGGCTCTGTGAATTTCTGGGGTTCAAAGGAACCTAAACCTCACTCTAGTACCAATTGAAATACCCCTACCTAGTTCGGTTACATTTCATAAACCCGGTCGGCACTTGTGATATGAAGCAAACTAAGTAATAGTAATAAAATTGATATCATGCAGGAAAGTAACTAGAGCACACAATGAAAGTAAATGACTAGAGCTAAGGTTAAAGAAACACCTCAAATTTGATTCACAGAGCCAGCTAGAAATATAAATTACAATGAGTTTGAATAGCTGAGAAACTTAAACAATGTCTGATACATTTAAGTCCATATATAAATGATACATTAATGGAAGGAAAAACAAACTAATGTAGAGAAACCCTCAGAAGCTTATCCTAAGCGAATCTCCGGACCTGAATTCCCAGAAAAGAAATGGCCGAAGACGTTGTTAGCCCAACTAGTGAGTAAGAAAAGCTCTTTCTCTCAGTAACACTAAAATGACAATTAAAATATGCACGAGCAGTTGTAAATATGCAATAATTTAATCTCGAAACCATGATTTCTAATAGAGCATTATGCATGCATTTGGATAAAATTGTTGTAATAACATAAGTTTTCTTTTTTGTAATTGTCACATTATGAGTTTGTCGCATTATTAATTACATTCATGGTTTTAATTTCTTGAAATATAAAGGTTTCTACGTTCTGAATTCCTTTCTCGAGTTAAGGTAATTCGATTACATGTTCCTCTTGTTAATTTATGTCATGGTTTACTGAGCACATTCTGATTATTGAGTCCCTTATGGCAACTAGAGGTGCCCTGACCTGAAGTGTCCCTTGAGCGTAACACGACCGTCAACCCCATGCCTAAGGTTCATACCAGTCTGTTGGCCTTATGTGCATCCATCAATCACGAGGGAAGAACCTCTCATGCCCCCCTGAACTGATCACAAATGATTGATACGATTATTATATTATGTCGTCCGCATGGTGCCACTAGTCAGAGACTTATTGTGTTTTTTAATCTTTTACTTTTAGCCTAGTTGCATTCAACATCTTTAGTCATTTATGTTCTTACGTTAAGATGTTATTCTTCATGCACTGATCCGCAAGGTTTCTACGTTCTGAATTCCTTTCTCTAGTTGAGGTAAATCGATTTCATGTTCCTCTTGTTAATTTATGTTTCATGGTTTACTGAACACATTCTGATTATTGAGTCCCTTATGGTAACTAGAGGTGCCCTGACTAAAGTGTCCCTTGAGCGGAACACGACTGTCAACCCCATGCCTAAGGTTCATACTGGTCTGTTGGCCCTATGTGTATGATGGTGTGCATCCATCAATCACGAGGGAAGAACCTCTCATGCCCCCCTGAACTGATCAGCAAGTGATTGATACAATCATTATATTATGTCGTCCGCATGGTGCCACTAGTCAGAGGCTTATTATGTTTTTTAATCTTTTACTTGTAGCCTAGTTGCATTCAACATCTTTAGTCATTTATGTTCTTACATTAAGATGTTATTCTTCATGCACTATTCTGCATGTCAAATTATATTAATTTAATTAACATTTAATATGTTGTAATAGGCTGCGTGTAATGCGATTTCATATGCATTATGTAATAATTTAATTTGTTTTTAACATGCGATATAAGGGCTAAGAGTATTTCAATTTCACATGCATTCTTACACGACCTAGATAATGCATCTATATTAGGTGATATGTCTAACAAAGAGGAATCAAATTTCTTACATTGGTGTTGCGGCGCTCATAAACGTGACACGGCAGCATGTGATGCGCCGTAGACGTATCAAGAACAAGAATCAATGACACGAACTAATAATTACATGAATATTTAAAGATACAATCAGGAGATGACTCTTGTCAAGCATCCGGAGGCTGGATCCTCCTCGACACTCCACTCTTCAAGAGAGCCAAACATCCAAGAGTCAAAAGATAATCATAAAGTGATACTCTCACTAATATATATAGAGTGGGAAGGATACAAAGTACGAACATGCCCCTAGGGCCCCATAAAATAATAAAGATATTAGTGGCGGTTTGCGTCGTATCAACATAACTCATCTAGGTTACTCTGAAAACACCAAGAATTCTTCTCCTATTAACAACGGGGCTTTCCTTCTCCGCTTCTCCTCAAGGACCCTAAGGGGAAAATTTAAACATACCCTTAAAACTCCTAAAATTTCAGGAAAAGTATTCCACAGAGAAGAACATAATCATTAAAAGGAAAAAGATTCGGGAAAGAGGGGAGAATCTCGCCTTGCCTTTGGTTCAAAAGAAGGGACAGTTGCTGTTTGCCGATAGTGGAGGAGTTGTCAGCAAATCTTAGATCCGCACTATAAAGGGTTGGAACTTGCAAGAATCGGTAAGGAAGAACTCATGTTTGCTGGAAGGGAAGGGAAAACAAGGAAGGACCTCATCTTGCCCTAAGATTTTTGGATAACAGAAACCACGGTTGCCGATGTTGGAGAAATCGTCGGCTTTAGATTCCTCTACGAAACGAAACCAAAACCCTTAAGGATCGCTTAAATCGGCCAAGACAAACGATAGCAGGAATAAACCATGATGTCCTCAACTGTCGGAGGGGTCACGGGGCACCAGGAAGCCGTTGATCACTGTGTTGGAGGGGTCGATGATGTCGCTGTTAGGAGAAGGCCTTGCCGATTTGCTGGAATGAGGATGGAATCGTCGTGGGTGTTGTCTGCAAGAGAAAGGGAGCATTGGTTTTGTTTTCGTGTGCACGGTTGGGAGACGAAATTGAAAGCAGCGCATTTAGTAAGGAACCGACTTTTACTTATGAAAAATAAAAATTAGGTTTTCTTTTAATTATGAATACGCCATTTCACAAACACCTTGTGCTAACAATGGGCGCTCCCGCAAAACCCTATATCGCGTCTAATTAAAATTACAATTTTTCTGATTAAATGATGCTAATCAATTCACCGATTACACATAAAATTATCCATTACGGGAACAAATACCTCGATTCGTTGCTGACGCCGATCATAATCATTAACGATCGGGCCCTGAAATTAAAAATGATGCGATGCGTAAACTCGGATGTTATACCAGCATGGCTTGTTGTGGATAAGTCTATCTTTGAAGAAACCAAAACATGCTTACAGGGATATGGGTCAAATACCTCATTCATGACAACTTGAAATGTGGAAGGGGTATTGGTCATCCCGAAGGACATGACTAAGAACTTGAAATGCCCCTGATGCATTTTGAAAGTTGTCTTTGCTACATCCTCAGGCGCCATTTGAAATTGACGGTAGCCCGCTCTAAGATCCAACTTGGAGAATACCTTGGCCCCATGCATCTCATCCAACAACTCCTCTATCATAGGGATATGAAATTTATCCTTCACTATGTAGCACTTCAATTTCGGAAGTCTAACACAATCTCGGTGTCCCAACTTTTTTTGCTACGAAATATAGTTGATGAGCACTATGACTGACTATGACGAATGATTTTTTACTGCAACATCACGTCACATTGTCGTTCAATCTCATACTTTTGCAGGAAGGGGTCGCACTAATACCGGTGTCATTATGAGCAGCAGACAAATGCGATAATCCTATGTTCAAGTTGGTGGTCCATGCAACTCTTCAAACGCCTCAAATTCTTGTAGTTAGGACTCTGATACGATGGAGGGATTCAAATCTCCCAGCAAATATTGTGCCCTGGACCCCTTGTCTCGGATCCATCCATTTCACTAGTTTTTTTCACAGTTGGAAAGTCATGAGCAGCTCCGTGAAGTTCCATTTCAACCCCAGCACCACATCAAACCCTTCCATTGGAATCACATATAAGTTAGTAGTGAAGAAATTTGTGTCCAATTAGAGTTGAATCTCATACGAATACTGAGCTCTGCATCATTTTGCGTTAGCCACTGCCACTTGCATCCCTGTGTGGTGCTGATATGCAATCCCAAGAGTATGGCAGTGTCCTTTATGAAACTGTGGTTCTAAATGTATCCACCGATATTGTAATCGATTGACCACCCACCATGACCAAGAGCTACATAGCGTGAGGGGTATGCACCTCTATGATATCATTAAGAGAGATTATTAGGATCTTCACCTTCTATGTCCCCTAGAGTTTCTTCTTCCCCTTAGTCATCCAGTTTCAGCCAGAAATATTTCTTACAGGTGAAGCATAATTCTCTGGCACGGTGATCGACATGTCTTCTCGAGACAGACACTTGATGAAGTTGGGCTTGGCTTCCTCTCGCTCCTTAGGATTTAGAGGTGCTCGTGATGGTGGTCTTGCAGCCATCCTACGCTCAATCTATCTGAATTCGACGATCACAGATGCGGGCCAAGCTCATGTCCATAATCAGATCCCGGGGGTTATCATACTCTATTTCCTGCCAATGTCTCTCCTGAGTCCTGTTGTGAGTATCAAAACAGGTTGTCTGGTCACGTCAAGGTTGCACATGCAATGAGCCCTTCAAACTTTTCCAAATAGTCTTCAATGGATCTTGTTTGTCGTAAGGAAATCAAACCCCCTAATGAATTTTCGTGGAGAGGGTGACGTAGGGTAAGGTCCTAAAGAGCCTAAAGGTGATTTTTTATATGTAGACACAATTCCGACGAAGTTTAGACTTGCAATAAAAAAATGATAAATCAAAATTTAATATATACTACAGTAAGCTCCGCAAACAAGGAAACAAGTGGTTCTTGGAGGTGGCCGAAGGTCGTTTCCGGCGATCGCCGAAAAACTAGAAGTAAGAGGGGCTTGAAGGGTGGTGGTGGAGGCTTGTCGGAGTTGGCCGGTGGAGGTTTTTCGGCAATCATCGAAAAACTGAAAATTGGTGGAATTGGAGGGGAATATGATTTTGATTTTGGAGTTGATATGAGGAGGGGTTGGAAGGGGGCCGGCGGGTAGATAATGGGGATGATTGGGGGCTGCCGGCTGAAGGAGGTGGGAGCGGAAAGGTGGTTTCCAGCTGTTGGAGGTGGGGGCTTCGATGAGGAGGCCAGCTGGGGGTTTTTGAGGTGGGAGGAAAATGGTAGTACCGGTTGGTAGTTTGGAAGGAACTCGGTTGAAGGAAAGGGAAGGGGTTGTATTGGCATTTGCTAGGGGATGAAGGGACGTGTACAAGCTTCACGCTTGGATATCCGGCTTCGGTATCAGGTGATCAAAAGGAATGCTTCTACGCTCAATCTTTCAATACATATCTATGGAGCCCTCTACGCTTATTTATAGACTAGAAAGGTACAACGAACGGTTATGATTCTTCGTTCGTTGTAACCCCCAAAACAAACAAAAATACAATGAAAAAACTACAAAGAACAAAAAATATTTATATCGGCGATCCACTCGTGATGAGCGGTCCTGATGCAAGATATCACCGTGCGAACCCTTAAATTTCAAAAAAATGTTAACTTGGCACAAATTTTAAATTCTCTTAGCGGGATACCACCGGTCAAACGAACGATACTCGCTTTCGCCGTACCGAATTTGGACAACGCCGATTTGATGGTGACACGACGCAAACTAAGAGATGAAATAGAAATGCAACGGTATGCAGCGGATGGAACATGGAGTGCGACACATGGATTTAAATTTAAGCTTGCTGAAATATAGTAACAATAAACTGAAGTAAACTAGGAAATGAGCGAAGGGGAAGGAAAGATCATACCCACAGGGCCGAAGGCGCCGTTTGCCCTTTCTCGATGCGGTTACGAAGGCGGTTGGTGCAGCGAGGCGGCGCCAGTGCGAGTAGATCTGGGATAGTGGTGGCTCCACGTAGAACTCCAGCAGCTAAGGGAGAATGAAGTGGCTTCACGGGAATAGGAGAAGAAGGGGGGCGGAGACCCTGTCCGGCGGCGGCGCAGGGGAAGACAGCTCGGGGGGGGGGGGGGGGGGGGGGCTCCACAGGAGAACAGGCGGAGGAGGGAGAGCAAGTCGGCGTGGAAATCGCCGACAAGGGAGGCCCGGCGGTTGCGGCAGCTAATTCGCGTCGGGCGAGCGGGTCGACGAGCTCCGCGCGGAAACAACGACAATCGAGAGAGAGGGGAGGGGAAGACGACTGTGACCGAACCAAAAGGAGTGCCCTTTTAGCTCATTCAACCGGTCTAGGGAAAAAGAAAGAATAAGAGGGGAATTTATAAGATTTTTCCTCCAAATTTGATTCTAGAAACTTCAGCAGATTAAAATTAATTTGATACTTCAGCAACCCAAAAATTATTTCAGCAAGCTTTTAAACATATATTAGTGTCGAACACTCTTCGTCCCACACACCACAAGCCGGACCTATTTATTTAAGGTCACATGAGGCGGTCAAGCTCACGCGCCGAACTACGAAAATGCAAACATAATCAAAATGAAAAGACATAAAAATACGGTGCGCGAAAAAGACAAGATAACAACGCGTAAAAATAAAAAGACATGCTATCTGTGGTGCGTCAATTCTCCCGGGGTTGAGAAGACTCGACTCTGGCGAGACTGCACAAAGGCCTGCAACTGAAAGATCGGGTCTTCGTCGTTGAGGCTCCGTGGCACTGATCCAACTGCTATCCAAAATGTCCCTTCCCCGCCAGGTTACTAAGTATCGTTGGTAGTTTCCCGCGCTGGTATGGAACTCGCGAACATCAAGCACTTGATCGATTTCCTCCGTAGTAGGCGTAAAAGCTGGCTGAAATCCCGTCGTTGCGCCAGGCTCCAAAACAGGTGGTGGTATCGGGACGGTAGGTGGGTGTCCATAGAAGGCGCTGATGTCCGCCACATTGAAAACCGGGGCTGTTCCGAATTCCAAGGGAAGATCCAAGAGGTATGCATTGTCGCCCAAACGTTTCCGCACTTGGAAAGGACCAAAACGGTGCTGACGGAGCTTGTGATATGTCCCAAGGGGAAATCTCTCCTTCCTGAAATGAGCCCACCCATTCCCCTTCTGAAAAAAACACTTCGTGCCGATGTATGTCGGCACGAGCCTTATATTTTTCAGATGTTTCCTGCAGCTTTTTGTTAATACTTTCATGCAAAGATCTTAAACTGTCAATCCAAGTAGTAGCATCAAAAGAAATGCGTTCATGAGAGGGGAGGGCATGGCGGTCGAGGAAATGGGGGATAGGAACGCCATAGACAATCTCGAATGGTGATTTTTGGGTGGAGCGGTTGATGGTGCTATTGTATGCAAATTTCGCCTGAGCTAATGTCGAATCCCACTACTTAGGATGCTCGCCCGCCAGACACCTCAACAAATTGCCCAAACTATAGTTAACGACTTCAGTTTGTCAATCCGTTTGGGGATGGTATGCGCTACTAAATTTTAATTTGGTGCCAAGTTGTCCCCATTGAGTTTTCCAAAAATAACCCATAAAACGAGTGTCCCTATCAGATAAGAATACCCAGGGACCCCATGTAGTCGAACTACCTCCCTAAAGAACAGCTCAGCGACACGCGCCCCGTTGGATGTCTTCCTACAAGGTATGAAATGAGTCATCTTAGAGAATCTATCTACCACTACAAAGACAGCGTCAACTCGACGGGCGGTGGTGGGTAGGCCAGTAATGAAATCCATGGACACCTCGTCCCACGGTCGCTCGGGAATGGACAATGGTGTGTATAATCCCGTGTTTTGGGAATGCCCCTTAAATAGCTGGCAGGTCTGACATGATTGAACCAGCCTAACGATATCCTTCCTGATGCACGACCAGTAATAGCGAACCGTGGTGAGGTCCAACATCTTCGACTGTCCAAAGTGTCCGCCTAACCCTGAGGAGTGTAGTTCAGTGAGGAGCACCTTTCGTAGCGGTCCCTGTCAGATACATAAGCGCGTCCCTCGAAATAGGTATCCCTCGCTCAGAATAAACCGACCCATACTATCCGCGCCTCGCGAACGACACTCCTCCCAAATGGTGCTAAAATCTGGGTCAGTGGCATACGACTCCCGCTGTGAATCTAGGGCCATGACTCGCGGCTGAAGAGAGACAAGTAAATGTGCGTGTCTACTAAGGGCATCGGCCACTCGGTTGGCCGCCCCAGGCTTGTGTCTAATGTGGAAGGTGTACTCCTGGAGGAATGCGGCCCACTTTTTGTGGCGTCTGATCTCCTTTTGGGAGTTCAGGTGTCGTAACGCATCATGGTCCGTATTCAATATGAATTCACGCTGAATCAGATAATGACGCCTGTGTCGGAGAGCTTGGACGATGGCAAAGAACTCGATATCATAAGTCGAATATCGTGTCTTTGCGTCGTCTAGCTTCTCACTATGAAATGCTACGGGCCGGCCCTCCTGGCTCAGAACGGCCCCTATACCGACGTGGGACGCATCAATGTCAACCTCAAACACTTTCTCGAAATCAGGAAGAGCAAGTACGGGCGCACAAGACATGTTCTCCTTCATGAGAAGGAATGCTGCCTCCGCCTCGGCGGTCCAAGTGAACTCATCCTTCTTGCGGCAATCCGTGATGGGTGCGATATGCGTGCTAAATTCCGGATGAAACGTCGGTAAAATGATGCTAACCCGTGGAAGCCTCTGGCCTAAGTGAAGCTCCTGAGAGTGGGCCAGGACACAATCGCTCGCACTTTCTCCTGGTCTACTCGGATTCCCTTAGACGAGACTATATATCCCAAAAAGGTGAGACTGTCAGTACATAACGTACACTTCTTCAGATTGATAATCAGTCGGTGCTCACGAAGGATCTGAAGGACCTGCCGCAGGTGGGTGATATGTTGTTCCGACTCACTGCTATAGACCAAAATCTTGTTGAAGTAGACTACTACGCAAATCTCGATCAGGGGTCTAAGGACCTGAGTCATCAAGCGCGTGAAAGTGCTCGGAGCGTTTGACAGGCCGAAGGGCATGACCATCCACTCATACAACCCCTCCTTGGTCTTGAAGGCAGTTTTCCACTCGTCTCCGGGACGCACCCGAATCTGATGGTAGCCGCTCCTCAAGTCGATCTTCGAGAACACCTTCGCGCCACTCAGCATATCGAGCATGTCGTCCAATCGGGGAATCGGAAAACGATACTTGATAGTGATCTTGTTGATGGCGCGGCTGTCAACGCACATCCGCCATGTCCCGTCCTTTTTGGGGACAAGAAGGGCAGGGGTGGCGCATGGACTAAGGCTCTCGCGGATAAGCCCCTTCTGGAGGAGCTCGGACACCTGTCTCCTAAGCTCCTCGTGCTCTCGTGGGCTCATGCGATAGTGGGGAAGGTGCGGAAGGTTGGCCCCAGGGATAAGATCGATGAAGTGCTGTATATCCCGTAGCGGTGGTAGTTGGTCGGGTAACTCGTCAAGTGTGAGATCGCCAAATTCCGTCACTAGTGGCTGCACTCGAACGGGTATCTCAGTGGTGGTGGTGGGCGATTCTCTCCCCATCAGCATGTAAACTACACCTCTGTTCTCCACCTCTCGACAGAACTGACGAGCGGTCATAAGCATTGTGACGGACGGGTGGGAGGCAGAAGGGTAGGTCGTGGTGGTGAGAGCAGGTGTGGGGCAATCGGGTGCTCTGGTAAGCGGAATAGATGGGGGTGGGAGCCTCTGAGGGACCAAACCTCCGGCGACCCTGGTGGTCGAACGTGTAGGCGTTCCTACGCCCATTGTGAGTAACGTGTCGATCATACTGCCACAGGCGGCCCAATTGAATGTGACACACGTCCAGAGGGCGATGTCACACCACACAGAATCAGTATAGGTCATCCCAATGGCGATTGAAACACGGCAGCGGTGGGTGGCAGCTATCGTAGCGCCGCTAGTGACCCAAGATAGCTCGTAAGTACGTTCTAAGCTCTGGGTAGGTAATCTCAGTCTCTCTACCATGCGCTGGGAGACGAAATTCTCCATGCTCCCACTATCGATAATAATGGAGCAAAAATGCTTCGGAATACGGGCGGTGGTGCGAAAAATACTATGACGCAGCCATGCGTCGTCAGTGGGGACGCGTGGGGCAAGAAGGCCGTGCTGTAAGACAGAGACCAAGTGTGTAGGTTGCTCTCCTTCTACCTCATACTCGACCTCGGGTGGTCCTAGCGTGTCCGTGGTGACATCATCATCCCATATCCCATACTCTGGCTCTCGGCCATCATCTGTCTTGACTATCGCGGTGAACCGGCGACGGGGGCACTCAGATGACTTGTGACCAGGCTCCATGCACTTGAAACAACGTAATACTGTGCGTAAGCCTGCTGCCTCCCTTCCTCTGGATGCAGCAGGGGCTATGCCGGTAGGAGTGGGGGCTGATAGTAATGGCCTAGTAGGGACTGGGGGTCGGAGCGGCCGTCGGGCTAGGTCGAACCGTCACCGGGGACAGTGCAGTGTGTGGGGTTCGATCAACGAACCTCGGCCCACCAGTCCTCCTCTGGAGGGCCTCTACCCTCCGTGCACGACTGGAGATCTACTCCAGGTCTTGGAAGTCATGAAGTTCCAACTGGTCTCGAATCACATATCGTAGTCCGTCGAGATAGTGGCCTAACAACCACATGGTTGGCCTCGCTCAGATTTAGTCGGGACTGGAGTACTAGGAATTCGTTGCTTATCCTGCCGTAGGGTGTGATACCTTCGATAAAGGGTCTGCATGAAGTCTACCGGGACATATCTCTTCTTAAGTTGAGCTTTAAACTCAACCCAAGTGGTGATCGGGGGTTGTCCCATCGACAAGCGCACGCGTTCGACCTGTCCCCACCACGTGAGGGTCGGTCCTTTCAATCTCAGGGTGGCATACTCTACCTGCTGGTGAGCAGGAATGCGCCGCCAACTAAGGTATCGTTCTAATCGCTCGCTCCAATCGAGGCACTCTTCTGGTTCAAGTGTACCTTCAAAATCTCCAATGTCCAGTCGGACATCCGAATCCCGCCTGGGAGGGTACCTATGTTCCCGATAGTCGTGTTGCGGTTCTTCGGGTGGTGGGGCTGGATGCTGCGGTGGTTCATGTAGAGCTGTATATTGTGCGGGTGCGGGAGGAGTTGGGTGCAGTGGGGGTGCAGGAGCAGCGGGATGCTGTGCGGGTGGGACTGGGTGCTGCGGAGGTGGGCCTCCCAAATGTAATTGGGCCTCTAGGTTGTTGACAGTGGTGCGCATTCGCAAAACGACTTGGGTCATATCGCCCATGGTAGTAGTGAGTGCTGTGACAACAGTCATTAATTCCTCCATGCGTTTTCCCATGTCGCTCATTCCTCCCTCCAGACGTTCGACTCTCGCTTCCATGAAAATAAATTGCAAAATTCTCAAGCTACCTCTCGGGTTAGAGACACGCTCGGCCTCCCCACAATGGGAGTGAGGTATCCCAGCAGCCACACCAAATTGATGCAAGCTATCACCATGTGAACCCTTAAATAAATAAAAAACGTTAACTTGGCACAAATTTTAAATTCTCTTAGCGGGATACCACCAATCAAACGAACGATACTCGCTTTCGCCGTACCGAATTTGGACAACGCTGATTTGATGGCGACACGACGCAAACTAAGAGATGAAATATAAATGCAACGGTATGCAGCGGATGGAACGTGGAGTGCGACACTTGGATTTAAATTTAAGCTTGCTGAAATATAGTAACAATAAACTGAAGTAAACTAGGAAATGAGCGAAGGGGAAGGAAAGATCTTACCCACAGGGCCGAAGGCGCCGTTTGCCCTTTCTCGATGCGGTTACGGGGGCGGTTGGTGCAGCGAGGCGGCGCCGATGCGAGTAGATCTGGGACAGTGGTGGCTCCACGTAGAACTCCAATAGCTAAGGGAGAATGAAGTGGCTTCGCGGGAATAGGAGAAGTGGGGGGGAGGACCCTGTCCGGCGACGGCGCAGGGGAAGACAGCTCGGGGGGGGGGGGGGGGGGTGGATCCACGGGAGAACAGGCGGAGGAGGGAGAGCAAGCCGGCGTGGAAATCGCCGGCAAGAACCGACAAGGGAGGCCCGACGGTTGCGGCAGCTCGTTCGCGTCGGGCGAGCGGGCCAACGAGCTCCGCGCGGAAACAACGACAATCAGGGGAGAGGGGAGGGGAAGACGGCTGTGACCGAACCAAAAGGAGTGCCCTTTTAGCTCATTCAGATGGTCTAGGGCAAAAGAAAGAATAAGAGGGGAATTTATAAGATTTTTCCTCCAAATTTGATTCTAGAAACTTCAGCAGATTAAAATTAATTTGATACTTCAGCAACCCAAAAATTATTTCAGCAAGCTTGTAAACATATATTAGTGCCGAACACTCTTCTTCCCACACACCACAAGCCGGACCTATTTATTTAAGGTCACATGAGGCGGTCAAGCTCACGCGCCGAACTACGAAAATGCAAACATAATCAAAATGAAAAGACATAAAAATACGGTGCGCGAAAAAGACAAGATAACGGTGCGTAAAAATAAAATGACATGCTATATATGGTGCGTCAGGTCCCGATCATCATTGGGCCCGAGGTCGGCGAAAATAGACCCTAACAGGCCGCGTGGTTCAATCCCTATTAGAGGGGATCCAACCCTCATGTTGTAGAAATGTTTAAATGCCTCCTACATCATATACAAATGTTCAATTTTCAACTGCATGAGCTAAAGTTACGTGGATCCCCTTAGGTGGTGTAACATTACCTAATCCATTCATGCCATTGGGTTCCCTAATTTACGAAAAAATACTCCCACTTTGTGAGCCAACCCAAGGGATCTCCTTGCCATCGAAGAGAGGGAAGTCCATTCACACCCATGCATTGCAAAGGGACGGTTAGCTCTCATAGTATATGTCCCCGGTTCTTTATTCCGAGCTATTGGAGCCTTCGCGCGTTAGCTCTCATAGTATATGTTGTAAGGGTAGTCTCGATTAACCCTGGCTATTCGGGTCGTTAGCCTCCCATACATTGCAAAGGGACAGTTCAATTGGTTTCTTTCCCTCTCATTGAAGCCCATCTAGGGCCTTTCAGCCTTGTGGGCCCTAGGGCAGCCTCCTGGGGATGTGCTGCGTATGTTTGTGGTCGTCACAGGTTGCCAGAGTCCAACAACACCGCGTACGATTCGATCGGCGGCTGTTGGGCTCGTTCTTCTCGCCCAATGGATATCATATTGATAACCGTCTCATGCCACACATCTCGAGGTGGATCAGATTGGACTCTGAAGTACTGTCGGCCTGCTGGGATGAGCTTGACAAGAATTGTATGTCGATGTTTCTTTGTATATTAGTTGGTGCGCTCTTCATGTAGTGTGGTCGTTGAGGTTGTTGCGTGTGCAACCCTGTAGTGCGCCTGCAGCACTAAGAAGAGTTGCAAAATGATTTAAAATCTCAGAGTTAGCATTATGTTCAATATTTTTTCTGCGGTTGATCTAGGTTTGTGGAACATTAGGCTAGTGGTGTTGTCTGGATCCAAGTTTGGAACAAAATCTTTGATACCTAATTTGAGCATGACATAAATTAGAATTCTAAGATGATTGTGTGACAAAATTAGGAAAGATAAATTGAGGAATGATTATATTCGTGGAATAGTGACAATGACTTCTATCGAAGGATTAAGGAGAAGAGGTATTCCTAAGTTACTTGGACAAAAAATATTCAAGTAGATTGCATTGTTTACGTTTAACAACTCCGATAATACTAAACATGAAAGAATGGAATATGTGAAATCATAAAGTCGGCCCTAAATAGTTGTAATAAGGTTATGTTATGTAGGGATGCAAATTTGGCCTGGGCCCGGTTGCCCGACCCAGGTCTGCCCGGGTTTGAGTCCGGTCAGGCCCGTTTGCCCGACCCAGGTCTGCCCGGGTTTGAGTCCGGTTAGGCCCAGGCCAGGCCCAGACCAGGCCTAAGGCTCAACAAGCCCCGTATTTGCCCAGGGCCCGGCCTAGTGCATGGCTCGGGCCCAGGCCCGGCCGGGCGCTAATGCCCGCTTAGCTGGGCGTTGCCCAGCTTTAAAAGTTGGGCAGCGCCCAACATTTAATGTTTGATGCCCAACATTTCTGCCGTCAAACGACAGCAATTAGCAACTTTCTGGGCAACTTATTTTGGGGCCTGCTTGGGCTCAGTTTAGAAGGCTCGGGCAGCCCCCCTTATTTTACTGAGGCCTGGGCCCAGTTTGAGCAGGGCCCGACAGCAAAAAAGCCTGAGACCAGCAGGCCTTTTTTGCACCCCTAATGTTATGATGACGATGGCAATGAGAGTCGTTCGATAGAATGTTGATGAACTATGACTTATTACATTCTTGATATTTGTTATACCATAAATTATCAGCTTTTACATTGTATGAAAACTTTGTAGCTATGACCTTTTATGAATATTTGCATAATATGGAATAGTTTACTCACATAAGTCCTAAGACATATCTACATCTTGTAAATTTGTCATGGTTCGCCTAAATATTTCTATCCATGTATTTTCTTTGTAAGATGCATGATTATGTTAGTTATCATTCTATACTTGAACCAATCTCATTAATACCTTCCAGTTTTATCTACTGTTAGTCATGGACTTCTCCATAGCTTAAACTTGAAAATGTAATATGTGCTTCAAGGCTGGTAGATACACCGACATTCTTGTACCTTTCATTTTCTTAGGGTTTCAGGTCTTGTTAATATCTATTTTGGGTATGATTTACCAGGAGATGGAGCGTTCTGCTGATGTGCTTGCAGCTGGTTTACTAGAGGTTGCTGATCCGTCACTCTCAAGCAGATTTTTCCGGAAGGTTTGTGAGGAGGGAGGGCTACACTGTGTCATGTGATCTTCACATGATGTTCTATACTTAGTATTTATTATGATATCTGTTTTCTTTGTGTATTTACTTTTTATTTCAGTAACCTATTTTTTTCTCCTTCTGTAGCATTGGATAGATGAATCCGTCATACAAGATTCAATTATTAAACACAAGCCATTGTGGGAGTCATACTATCCTGAACGACGCAAAGATAAAAACCAGTCTGGAAAAAAGAAACATGGGAATCTGTACAAGACTTATGGGACAAGAGTAGTCCCCGTGTAAGAATCGATCACATCCCATATTCTCTGACTGGCAGTAAAATCAATAATAAAATCTTCTTTCCAAGGTCAAGGAATAAACTTTCTTTCTAGCTACAAAGTATGTGTTGGTATCACTTTTGCTGACATTTCTTTTGATCACCTCTTCTCAAACTTAATCAGCAAGTCTGTTCTACTCTGCACGCATGATAGTAAAGGTTATAGCTATGATGATGTACATTTAACTTCCATGGTAGATTTTTGATGACATAGATTTAGGTTTTGACCAGTTTTGAAACCGATATGAATTTACAAAATAGGTATTGCTACGTACTAGATGATTGAAGGGGGGAGAAAGATGAAGATGGACACTAAGAACACGAAGATGATTGATACATTAAAAATAACGAGACATATTCTTGCCATATAAAATTCGATGGCTGGTTCCTTCGTGTAGCTTAAGGTTGAAATCGCATGCAAGATAATGCATTCCCTTGAACGTCATGCTCGCTCACACAACGAAAATAACTAAATATTTAATACATTAATTTCATATACTAATTCCAAAGTTCACTAATTAATCCTGCTATTCCCAAAATGATACTTGGGCTGCTCCTTTTCCGAACTAGTTCAGCAACTATAATTGCAAGCTTTATTATTGCGGTGGTCCCAATATTCCATGGTCGCAGATCCATACTCTTCTCTTTCCGTCTGGGGAGTCTGATTGGAGTGAATGCATATCAACTTGAATGCATATCAATGCATAATTCTGTAAGATTGCCTTATCCCCAAGGCAGTAAAAAGAATATGACAATACTTTGTCGTTTAAGTTCTGAATGTGGTCCCGGATGTCATGCTTGTGTGTTCATTCCAATACCATCCTTGGATTTTGGTTGGAACCTCTGTAATAGATGTGCATATCAACATTGTAACATATGCAAGTGCATATGTTTCTTTTATATATGTGCATGCATCTCCATCAATCATACATGTGCGTAAAGAGTACAGACACATTGATACACATTAAATGCTAACAGAGACATTTAAACATTATAGCTAATTAAACTTCATAATTTGCAAGAATATTTTTACATAAATTACCATTCTATTTCTATTTGGTGTTGCCATGTGACCTTGAGGTCACGGGTTCGATTCCTGGAAGCAGCCTCTTGCAAAATGCAGGGTAAGGTTTGCCTACATTTCACCCTCGTGGTGGGACCCTTCCCCGGACCCTCGCTGCGCGGGGATGCTTTGTGCACCGGGCTGCCCTGCCCTTTTTTAACCATTCTATTTCTATTTTGCGATATGTGGAAATTGTGGTAGAGCTATTTGACACATTCAGTATTTTTACCTTTCTACACCCTTGAGATAATTAAAGAGCCAAGTTGAGCATAACAGAATTGAAAAGTCAAGATGGATTTTGTTACGCCCCCGGACGAGGCGAGGCTATTTGGGCAACATTACAAGCGACGGCCAAGGCGTATTAAAGGCGACAACGGGGCTGAACCAATTGGTTCAGCCCCCTCTTCTTAAAAGCTCGACCCAAGGGGGTTGAACCACATTTGGTTCAACCCCATAGGGGCCGGCCTTGGGTCCGGGGTTATATATAACCCGGACCCCTCTCTATTATGGGTTATGCAAGAATTATTCCAATGTATTTTCCCTCTCCCTCTTCTCTTTCAAACCCTAGCCGTCTACCTTCTTCTTCTAGATCTCTCTCGTTCTCTAGTTCGTTCTTAACATTTGGTATCAGAGGATTCCTTCCTCCATCATGGTGACTACACGCTTGCAAGACGAGAATGGCCGTTTGGAAACCCTAGAGGAGAATGTGGTGGGGCTTACCGATTCGGTGGCCGCCATCGAAGAAAATGTCAAAACCTTCGCTCAAAGGTTGGAAGAGCGAATCGATGGCCGCTTGAACGATATCATGGCCCTATTGGCACAAAATTTGAAGGGGAAGGCGGAGGCGGAGGAGGATCCGGGCGGATCTACGGGAATGAGGCCGGAAATGCCCTGGAACGGCGGATCGGGTGCGTGTAACGCCGGATCGGGCGCTGGAGGGGTCGGATCGTCCAGTGACGGCTGCGGCTTGGCCGGATTGGGGGCGGCGAACACCGTGAGAGCTGGATCGGCCACTGGCGGCGGTGGCTGGGCCGGATCAGGGGCGGCGAACAACGGAGGAATCGGATCTGGCGCGGCAGGCTACGGAGCGGGCGGATCCTTCCCAGGCGGCTACGGCGGGGTCGGACTGGGAGCAGCGGACTCCGTGGGGCCCGGACCTGGAGCGGCGAGCCACGGGGTGGCCGGATTTGGCACGGGTGGCTTCGGCATGGTCGGGGATGGCGTCAGAATGGCGGAACCTCTTCCGGCAAGCATGGTGAGGGCTGGATTTGTGCCGGCAAGTATGGGGATGACCGGTAATGGTGGCTTTGCGGGAATTGGTGTAATGGGTGTTGATGGAAGGGGTGGAATTGGTGTTGATGGAAGGGGTGGGGCTTTTACCGAGCACGTTCCTTGGAGGCAAGGTCGGGATGGGTTGTTACCTCCACCGATAGGACGAGGGCAGCCACCGGGCTTGGGGAGAGGGGTGCAGTGGGGAGAAAGGGTACCTCCAAGGCGGTGCACCATCTGAACATACTATATCTACATGTTTTACTTATGTGTTTGCCTGAACAGACGATTTAGGTGGTTGTCAACTATCAGTAAGTGGCGTACAATTTCTAAACATATACATGAATTTAAATTAAATTGTTTGCAAGTCGAGACCGCATCTCACTTGCAAACAATTTAATTTAAATTCATGTATATGTTTAGAAATTGTACGCCACTTACTGATAGTTGACAACCACCTAAATCGTCTGTTCAGGCAAACACATAAGTAAAACATGTAGATTGTAATAATCTAGAATAATAATAATACTAAGAATAATAATAATAATAAGAATATGTTTATCCTTATCAGCCACCGCCTTACAGACATGGGGTTACATTCCCATGTCTGCGGCATCACGACCCGCCCGTAGCGCACGTCTCTTGCTCCGAGACGGGTCGTGACAGTTGGTATCAGAGCTAGGTTTGTTTCTAAAGATAAAAAGATTATTTTAAACCAGTTTTAAAACTATGCATGCATCATTGCATACACACACAGTGTCATCGGTTGATTTTGGCTGAAGCACGCACACGACACTCGTAAAGCATGCCACGAAGTATACGGGACATATTATGTAGTATGGGATGCATAATATGTGTTTGTATATGGACCTCATAGGGCGGCAACATGTTATTGTTAAGTTGTATGGGCGGCTTAACAATGCATGCGTGCTTAGTAGATTTTTTATTTTTACGTCGCATGCGATATTATGTAGTATGGGCTGCATAATATTTCATGTGTACGGCCACTCATAACATGCATTAAGGCGTTTTTAGATTGCATAGCATAACATGCATAACATATCATAACATGTGCATCCGTGTTCAGCTAAAGATCCTCATGATGATACTTGTACACACATGGATTTAAATTGCATGTGATTCACCTGTTGCATTTGCCTGATAATCATAACTGCAGTTGTCCAATGAAAATGCTGTAACTATTATGTGTCCCACAGTATAAGTGTGCAGTCTATTTGTTTGACCTCGAATTTAACTCGATTCGCTTATGTCGATTTTAGATGGCTTCTAAACGCCCTCAGCGTAAGAAGCAGGCCGCTCCTCCTGTTGCAGAAACATCTAGTCAGGCTACTGTTCGGCTTCTGCAGCAGCTTGTAGATCGTTCTACTCGTTTGGATGCGGAGCGTCAGCCTCCAGTTTCAGTCCCCAGGTCCGGTCAGCCAGAGGCACTTGGAGTAGCTACCATTCCTGGAGTTGCTCCTCTCGCACCTGTTCCTAGGCCCGACCTACTTGCCGTGGTCACCCCGCCTGCAGTCCGTTTGATAGCTCCTCCTATGGCGATGACAGATACTCTAGCCTTCATGAGGCTACATCCGCCTACCTTCAGTGGCGAACGTGACTACTTCGTGATCACGGAGTGGATCGCCCAGATGGAGAAGCATTTTGAGTATGCCGGAGTTCCCGAGGTCCAAAAGGTCCTTCTTGCAGCCTATCAGCTGACGAATGCTGCATATACTTGGTGGCTTCAGCGCCGCACCCTCCCTGGTTCTTCCACCTTGACTTGGGGACAGTTCAAGGATGCTCTCATGGAAGACTTCCTTTCTCCTGTGGAGCGGGACAAGCTAGCCGAGAAGTTCCTGTCCCTTCAGCAGCCTGGCAGGACAGTGACCGAATATGCGCTAGAGTTTGCCCGCATTTCCCTCCTTGCTCCGGAGTTCGTGCCAACTGAAGCCAAACGGATCAGCCGTTTCGTGAAGGGACTCCGACCCGACATCCGCCAGCTGGTCTTAGCTCATGGCCCCACCACCTACTCGGAGACCGTAGGAGCTGCCTTACAGGTGGAATCCATTGAGCTGGAACGTTCTACGAAGAAGGTTCAGCATGGTTCGAGCTTTGCCGCCGCATCATATCTCAAGCGGAAGGGTGAAACAGTTCAGGAGGTGTGTACCTTCTGTCATAAGGTGGGTCACGATGCCCAAGTCTGCCGCCTCCGCCAGAAGAAACAGAAGATGATTGTTCCTGCTCAGCAGCCTCAGACGGTTGCCTCTGCATCTGCCGTCTGTTTCCACTGCCAGAAGCCGGGTCATCTGATTGCGGATTGTCGCCGCAAGCAGAATGCCTGCTACCGTTGTGGCCGGGTTGGACATCATATTCGGGACTGCCCGATTCCCGCTCAGCCTCAGCAGTCTGTTCCAGGAGCTCAGGCCAGGGGCAAAGCCGTGCTGAACGTCATCACTCAGGGCGAAGCACGCACTTCGACCGACGTCATCTCAGGTACGTAATGCATTTTATTTCAGGGTAATAGTCTATTTGCAATCAACTTGATTAACACATGTACTGTTTCAATTTTAGGGAAATTTAGAGTCAATAATAAGTGGATGCAAATTCTGTTCGATTCTGGTGCATCTCACTCTTTTATCGCACGTCTAATTATGGACCGCTATCAATGGCCTGGGTCGCCACTGGAGATTCCCTACGAGATCACAGTGCCCGGTCATTTGCATTTTTCAACTTGAGGTTTTCCGAAGTGCTCGATATTGCTTGATGAATTGCGGGTCTCAGCCGACCTTATCGTTCTGGACATGTCAGAGTTCGACGTAATTCTGGGCATGGATTGGCTGGTCACGTACAAAGTAAAACTTAATTGCGTGGCAAAAAGGGTCAATCTCACCATCGATGGCAAGGACTACAGTGTACATGTCCAGACCCGCAGTCAGATGAAGGTAATTTCTGCTATGCGCGCCACTCGCCTTCTTGGGCAAGGTTGTTCAGCTCATTTTGTCTATGCTTCCACTTCGGATTCTGTTTCTCCCCAACTAGAATGTATTCCAATTGCCTCGGAATTTCCCGACGTGTTTCCTGCTCAATTACCTGGGATGCCTCCTGACCGAGATGTGGAGTTCTCCATTGACTTAGAGCCCGAGACGCGCCCTCTATCGAAAGCTCCGTACCGGATGGCCCCGCGCGAACTGGAAGAGCTTCGATCTCAATTAGATGAGTTGCTTGAACATGGGTATATTCGTCCTAGCTCTTCTCCTTGGGGAGCCCCCGTCCTTTTCGTGAAAAAGAAGGATGGATCCATGAGACTCTGTATCGATTACCGAGATTTGAACAAGGTAACGATCAAGAACAAGTATCCACTTCCACGTGCGGATGATCTCTTTGATCAGCTTAAGGGCAGTATCGTCTTTTCCAAGATCGATCTCAGATCAGGGTATCATCAGCTGAAGATCAAGGAATCAGACATTTCCAGGACTGCCTTTCGCACCTGATATGGTCATTTTGAGTTCTTAGTAATGTCCTTTGGTTTGACGAATGCGCCTTCTGCCTTCATGGATATGATGAACCGCGTCTTCCGTGAGTATCTGGATAAGTTCATCATCGTGTTTATTGATGATATTTTGGTCTATTCCAAGACTCGTGAAGATCACACAGTACATCTCAGACTCACTCTTTCCGCACTACGTCAGAACCAACTCTATGCCAAGCTGGCAAAATGCGAGTTCTGGTTGGATCGGATTGCTTTCTTAGGCCACGTCATTTCTGGAGATGGACTTTCTGTTGATCCCGCTAAGATCTCTGTAGTTATGAACTGGAAGCGACCTGCTACCCCCACTGACATCCGCAGTTTTCTTGGTTTGGCTGGCTACTACCGACGTTTCGTCCAAGGATTTTCTTCTCTTGCCACTCCACTGACAATGCTAACTCAAAAGCATGCTAGATTCGATTGGTCAGATCAGTGCGAACAGGCATTCGTAGAATTGAAGCAACGTCTCTGTACAGCGCCAGTGTTAGCTCTTCCGTCTGAGGGGATAGAATTTTCTGTGTACACCGACGCTTCTGGTATTGGTTTGGGCTGTGTCTTGATGCAAGACGATCGTGTTATTGCTTATGGGTCAAGACAGTTGAAGACTCATGAACGCAATTATCCCACGCACGACTTGGAATTTGCTGCGGTCGTGTTTGCATTGAAACTCTGACGTCATTATCTCTATGGCGTGAAGTGCCATTTCTTTACCGACCATCAGAGTTTGAAATATATTTTTGACCAGAAGGATCTCAATCTTCGTCAGAGACGGTGGATTGAATTCGTAGCGGACTATGATTTGACACTCAGTTACGTTCCCGGCAAGGCCAATACGGTAGCTGATGCGTTGAGTCGTCAGGCCTCCGTTATTTCCTGTGCACCTATGTCAGCCACTCTGGCAGCCTTAATTGAAGACCTTGAACGGATGGATATATCTCTCTTACCAGAAGGTCAAGCTGATGCTCTTGGACCCTCATGGGTGGAACAAGCAAAAGACTTGCAGTCATCAGACCCTGAACTCCAGCGTATCCGCCAAGGGGTCGAGCTTGGAACTCTTCCGGATTTCTCTCTCTCCGATGATGTCTTGCGCTTCCGAGGTCGCCTGTGCATTCCCGATGTTCCCGACTTACTTGATCGTATATGTCGAGAAGCGCATGAATCCCGCATTTCTGGCCATCCTGGAAATAATAAGATGTATCACGATTTGAAACAGATCGTGTGGTGGCCTGGTATGAAGAATTCCATAGCCCGTTTCATCTCTCGATGTTTGACTTGTCAGAAGGTGAAGGCTCAGCGTCAGCGTCCTGGTGGTCTTTTGCAGCCTCTGCCTATTCCTGAATGGAAATGGGAAGACGTTTCTATGGATTTCATCACTGGTTTGCCTCGTACTCCGAGAAAACATGATGCGATTTGGGTCATAGTTGATCGGTTAACCAAGGTGGCTCACTTCATCCCTTATCGGGAAGGTCACTCTACCGAGAAAATGGCTCGAATATATGTATCGGAGATCGTCAGACTTCATGGGATTCCTTTGCGCATTGTGTCAAATCGCGACTCCAGATTCGTTTCGCATTTTTGGAAAGGTTTCCAGCAAGCCTTGAGCACCGAACTCAACCCGAGCACTGCTTATCACCCGACGACCGATGGTCAGACCGAAAGGGTTAATCAGATTCTTGAAGACATGCTTCGATGCTATATTCTGGATTTCAAAGGAGCTTGGGATGATCACCTACCTTTGGTGGAGTTTGCCTACAACAACAGCTATCAAGAGAGCCTCCGAATGGCCCCCTTCGAAGCCTTGTATGGCGACGTTGCAGGACTCCTCTTTATTGGACTGAAGTTGGTGAAAAGGTGGTGTTAGGACCTGAGTTGCTTCAGGAAATGGAAGAAGCTACTAGAAAGACTCGACTTCAGCTCAATCGTGCTATCGAGAGACAAAGCAAATATGCAAATCAGCACCGCCGTCCGCTAGTTTTTGCTGAAGGTGATCAAGTATTCTTGAAGGTTTCGCCTTCTCCAGGGGTGAAACGGTTTGGTCGTCATCACAAGCTTAGTCCGAGGTTCGTGGGACCGTATACTATCTTGGAACGTGTCGGATCATCTGCTTACCGTCTTGACCTTCCTGCTACTTTGGCTGGCGTTCACAATGTCTTCCACGTTAGCCAACTTCGGAAGTACATTCATGACCCGAACCGTGTTCTGGAAGAGATTCCTGTTGTCCCTGAAGCTAATCTCTCGTATCCTGTTGAGCCCACAAAGATCGTGGAATATCAAGAACGCAAGCTTCGAAAGAGAACCATTCAGATGGTCCGAGTGCTTTGGATGAACGGCAAGTCTGAAGAGTACACTTGGGAGCTAGAGTCTGACATGCGCAACAAGTATCCTCACTTGTTCTCTTGAGCTTGGTAAGTCTCTGATCTCGTTCTCCTGTCCATTGTTATCTTTTAAGCTGTAACCAAACCTCATCCTGGGGAATCTTGAGAGTTTCGGGACGAAACTTCCTAAGTGGGAGAGATTGTAATAATCTAGAATAATAATAATACTAAGAATAATAATAATAATAATAATAAGAATAAGAATATGTTTATCCTTATCAGCCACCGCCTTACAGACATGGGGTTACATTCCCATGTCTGCGGCATCACGACCCGCCCGTAGCGCACGTCTCTTGCTCCGAGACGGGTCGTGACACTCTCCACCACGGTGCTCCGATGGCGGAACAGTTCCAACAGTTCCCAGGCGTAGCGGGGGAACGCGCTGATCCACGAAGACAAGAGGCCGGGTGGCGTGGACAGGCCGGCTACAGGCCGTACATGCCTCCAAAATTGACTCGGTTGAATTTCCCTCGGTACAATGGGGGCGACGCCTTGGAATGGGTACAAAAAGCTGAGTTGTTTTTCAGTTATCAGGAGGTGCCGGAAGCTCAGTGGGTGCAGCTCGCATCCTTCCATCTGGAGGATGACGCTTTTCAGTGGACACAGTGGTTCCTGCGGGGACGGGATTATGTGCCGTGGGAGGAGTTTGTTGAAGGGTTCACGGCCCGGTTCGGGTCTCTGGAATTTGAGGACTTTGAGGCTCTTTTGCAGAAACTACGTCAAAGAGGTGCGGTGATGGAGTACAGGACGGAATTTGAGAAGTTGGCAAACCTGGTGCAGTGGGATGAGAAGACACACCTCAGCTGTTTTGTATCAGGACTGAAGGAACACTTACGCGATGAGGTTCATGCCTACATGCCCTGTAGTCTGAACCACGCGATCAGTTTGGCGCGCATCCAAGAAGAACAGTTTAACAGGCAACGAGCCCGCAGTACAGCGAAGCACATTACGACACCGGCCGCTCCCAGGAGGGACTCTCCAGTGGCCGGCCGACCGACGGTGACACGGTTGTCTTGGAACGAGTTACAAGCAAGGAAGGAGAAGGGCCTTTGCTTTAATTGTGACGAGAAATTCACGCCAGGTCACAAGTGCCAAAATGTTCAAGTCTTTATGTTGTACCAGGAGGATCAGCTTGAGGGGGACGTGCGTCTGGAGGAGAAGTTGGAGTCTGAGGGGGACTTAGATTTGACGGAATTGGGTGTGTCCATGCATGCCATGGAAGGGTGCAATCCCCCTCCGCTTACTATGCGGCTGGCGGGACGGATTCGGCAGGAGAGGGTGACTATTCTAGTTGACAGCGGGAGTACTCACAATTTTATTCATCCAGATGTGGCACAGAAAGTGGGGCACGTGATTGATACAGGAGCTGCGTTCCAGGTTATGGTCGCGGACGGCAGCAAATTACAGTGCCAGGGCGTGCTGAAGGCGGTGGAGCTTCGGATGCAGGGCTATGTGGGGTGCACAGATGTCTATCTCTTACCGATCCGGGGCTTAGATATGGTGCTGGGAGTGCAGTGGTTGCAGCAGTTGAGGAGGGTGACTTTTGATTGGGACCAGATGACGATGGAGTTCTTGCAGGGGGAGCGACAGTTCTGTTTGAAAGGGCTCCGATCTTCTCCGGTCAAAGAGATTTCCCTTCGCAGCTTACAACAGCTTGAGGAGTCCAGTAGTCTGATGGCAGTTCTGTTGGGAGTGAGGTCTGATGAGGAAGGACCGACTGAGGTCCCTGTCCAGATGCGTGCGTTGGTCGAGGAGTATGATGACATCTTTCAGGAGCCGAGTACACTTCCACCGTCACGATTCCGTGATCATCAGATTGTGCTAAAGACCGGGGTGGAACCGCCCAATATTCGTCCCTACAGATATCCCTACATGCAGAAGGCGGAGATCGAGCGCAGTGTGAAGGAGATGCTTGATGCGGGTATCATACGCCCTAGTACCAGTCCCTTTTCGGCACCGATTATTCTGGTTAAAAAGAAGGACGGATCCATGGCGATTTTGTGTGGATTACCGGGCCTTGAACAACGTTACCGTGAAGGACAAGTTTCTGATTCCTGTGATTGAGGAGCTATTGGACGAGTTGAATGGGGCGACTTGGTTCACGAAGCTGGATTTGCGATCTGGCTATTATCAGATTCTTATGAAGGGGGAGGACGTTCATAAGACAGCTTTCAGGACTCATGACGGCCACTACGAGTTCTTAGTGATGACGAATGGGTTGACGGGTGGACCGTCTACTTTTCAGGCCAACATGAACGAGATCTTTTGTCACGACCCGTCTCGACAAGAGTCAGAGCGCGCTTCGGGCGGGCCGTGATGCCACAGGCATGGGCGGAAGGAAAACCATGCCTGCTAAGGCGCAAGCAGAGATACTAATAAATAGTTTAAAAATAGATACTTTTGAGTAAAAACAGGTTGTTTGTTGCGGAAGCTTTAAATTATGCTAGTTTAAAACAGGTGCACATGTATTTTAGCAGAAAAACTTATGATACAAGTTTTGAAACAGATTTTTATGCAGTGATCATCTCAGATGAATGAACATGCAACCATGTCAAATTCTAGTACATATAATATTTATCCTAGCAGTTGTCCATGAAACAGGAGAAAATGGCTGATCGTAATTATTACATAATAAAAATGTCTAACAGTAAAAGAAATGAAACATAAACATAGAACCTGAGACTTGACACAGGTCGGCTCAGGAAGCAGGCGGCGCAGACACGAACGCTAAGGCAAATTCCAAAACAAGAAGGAAAAGCCTCAGAACATTGAAAACATTAGCAAGGTAAATTACAAACTAGCAAGGGAAACAACAATGTATAAGTACCAGTTTTATCAGAAGCAAGGCTAGCAAGGCAACAGTAAGCAAGACAAGTAGAAATAATTAGAATTATTAGACTACTCCGAAGCATAACATAGATTCAGTCACGAAATGTCAATGGTTGTAATCATTGAAAGGTGCAAGTGTTTTTATCTGATGCACGAGATTCTAGCAGGAGTCTAATAGCAAGGCTTATCAAAGTAATTGTGCTTACTATAACATTATTGGTTCCCGTTACAAGGTAAGCGGAAACTCGATTCAAGGCGTCACATCAATTTGACACTACCTTTCAATGATTGCTTATCGCATTAATGAACTGAAGGATTCATGATTCAAAAGGATTCAAATTCAGATTCAAGACTTGTCAGAGATTCAGGAGTAAGGCATACAAAGATGATCATGTAATAACATAAGTTGTAACAAGTGAAAGTGTAGGTATTTTTGTTTGACGCGCAGGATTCATGATTCAGACAGATTCAAGTACAGATTCAGAAGATTCAGAAGTTAATGCTCGCTATGACCGGTCCTTTGTTCCCATTAGGGATTCAAGAGGGAACCCAAGTCAAGGAGATGCGTCAGTTAAACCCTACCTTTCAAGGTTTACTTGTGTTATTAATGAGATTACAAGATTCATAGATTGGTGATTCTAATTGGAACAGACTCACGCTGAAGAAGAACATCAAATCAAGAAATAGACTTTATCCAAGTCTTTCAACCAAACAGGTATAAGAAACAGGATTCGATGACTCAGAGAACTCGAAAGAGAGTTTGAAACTTGCGGATTCAAGTATTCACGAGTAACAAGATTACTGTACATTATTTTCTAGGATACCAAGCAACTCATTTAGGTTGATCCATTTCAACAAACAATTATCCTCCAAGTAAGCATGTGTTCGAGCCGAATATTTTATATCAAACATAATTCATCTAGTTACCAGCAAGAATATTAACATTTATCATTATAATAATTAATGCTCATAATCAAAACGAACTACTAGACTTCCATTTATTCATCAACTGAGAAGAAATTTATCTAAGTGAATATCCAAGTGACCATCAATCTCAATCACAGCTCGTGTTATTTCAACGCGTAAAACCTCAATTTATTAACAAGTCTAATCAGACATTCAAGAACTGAGCTTATTTAATGAAACACGTATTCAAAGCGAAGTCAAAATCATAAGAACAGACAGGCGAAGTAAATTTAATGCTTGCAAGAGAGAGGGATCTCTACTTGCCTTAAATAAGGCTGAAGCTGACGGCGGCGGCTAAGCGACGCAAGCAAAAGTAGAAACCATAATTCGAACCTGTTTAAGAACGATGAAATTGACATAGCATAATTCACTACGCTAAGACGAGCATTTTACGATGCGGAAAAATTAAACAACGGGGGTTTTGCGGATTTTACCTCCCTCAAAAGTGAGGGGAGAAGAGATTCCACGCGGAGACGGAGACTTGGCGACGCTTAGGTTGCGGAAACCCTAATTCGGAGAGGGCAAAATTCACCAAATCCGAGCCCGAGGAGGAGAGGGAAGAAAACCCTAGACATTCCTCATGCAAAAACTCGGCCCAAGCGGAGAGGAAGGGGTTGCCGGAGGGAGAGGAGGTGGCTGATGGTTCCTTGGAGGAGGAAGAAGCAGAGGGGGAGGACTGCCGGCTGCTGGAGATCGGCCAGAGGAAGAAGAAGAGAGCAAACAGTCGGCCCCTTGAAGGATTAGGGTTCCCTACTGCCGATCTTTGGAGGAGAAGGAGCAGTCGGCTTCAAGAAGGGAGGTTGTCGGCTGGAAGCAGAAACGGAAGCAGGAGGAGGTCCTGGGGGCGGCGGCCTTAGCAGGGGAGGCAGAACCCAGTCGGTTAGGGCGCAGAGGAGGCGGCAGGCTGCGTCGGCCATGGCAGGAGGAGGCGCAGCAGTCGGCGCCGGCAGAAGGAGCAGCAGACGGCGGAGGCGCTGCGCGCGGGAGACAAGGGCGAGTGCGGGATCGGGAGCGTGAGACGGGGTCGGGCTTGCGGCTTGCGGGAGATCTGAACCGGGGGGATTTAAGACGGGGGATGGCTGGGCTGCGGCTAGCAATTAGGTTTAACATCTATTTCATTTAATTTTTTTTTGGGGGGGGGGGGGGGGGGGGGGGGGGGGGGTTGTTACATCTTTCGCCCACTTCTGCGGCACTTCGTCTTGATCTTCTTTGATGACATTCTGATCTACAGCGCCACGTGGGAGGATCATTTACGTCATGTGGCTCAGGTCTTTTCTATTCTTCGCACCACAAGCTATATGCTAAGAGGTCCAAGTGTTCTTTTGGACAACAGGAAGTGGAGTACTTGGGGCATCTGGTTTCAGCTGAAGGGGTGAAGGCCGACCCCCGGAAGATCGAGAGCATGATTTCTTGGCCACGGCCTCAGACCATTCGGGCGCTGCGGGGGTTCTTGGGCCTCACTGGTTACTACCGGCGCTTTGTACGGGATTATGGGAAGATTGCTCGGCCACTTACACAGCTGTTACAGAAGGATGCTTTCTCGTGGCAGGATGAGGCAGAGACCGCTTTTCATGCGCTGAAGCGGGCGATGACGACGACTCCAGTGCTGGCACTTCCGGATTTCTCTAAGGAGTTTGTGGTGGAGACGGATGCCTCAGGAGTGGGATTGGGTGCGGTCTTGATGCAGGACGGACGTCCGATCGCCTTCTACAGTAAGGCTTTGGCCCCACGGACGCTAGGGCTTTCGGTGTATGAAAAGGAAATGCTGGCCGTTGTTCATGCGGTGGCTTTATGGCGCCCATACTGCTGGGACGTCATTTTAAAATACGGACAGATCATCAGAGCTTGCAACATTTTCTGGAGCAGCGGATCTCTTCTCCCCTTCAACAGAAGTGGGTCACAAAGTTGTTGGGATATGATTATGAGATTGTGTATCGTCCTGGGAATGACAATCGGGTGGCTGACGCCCTCTCCCGCTTACCTGAGGGTGCCTTGGCGCATATTTCTATGCCACAGTTGGAGTCGTTGGATGAGATTCAGGACGAGGTGCAGCGAGATCCCGAGTTACAGGCTATTGTGGAGGACCTGCGGCAGGCTCGTGAGGCAGCCCCAGGTTATCACTTACAAAATGACCGGCTATATTATCAAGGACGCGTGGTCATTCCTGCTCAGTCAGCTTGGCGGACAGTGATGATGCATGAGTTCCATTCGTCGCCGACGGGAGGTCACGCCGACATTCTTCGCACTCTCCAGCGGGCCCGGGCAAATGTATTTTGGAAGGGGATGCGCCGCGACATTCAGGACTTTGTGCAGAAATGTGATGTGTGCCAGAGGCAGAAATATGAGACTACTTCTCCAGCCGGGCTACTCACCCCCTTGGAGATTCCGCATCAGATCTGGGATACAGTTTCTATGGACTTCATCGATGGGTTGCCAAAGTCGAAGGGTAAAACAGTTATCATGGTAGTGGTGGACAAGTTGTCCAAGTATGGGCACTTTCTTGCTCTGAGCCATCCTTACACCGGCGAGTCTGTGGCCGCTTTGTTTGTTCGGGAGATTGTTCGATTACATGGGATTCCCCGGGCGATCATTTCCGATCGGGACCCTACATTTGTTGGTAGATTTTGGAAGGAACTCTTTCGATTGCAAGGGACTTCCTTACGTTTCAGCACGACTCACCATCCTCAGACCGATGGACAGACGAAGGTCTTAAATCGAGGCGTGGAAACTTACCTGCGTTGCTTTGTCATGGATGAGCCGAGGACGTGGACCAGCTGGCTACATTGGGCGGAGTACTGCTTCAACACTTCGTATCGCTCAGCTAGCAAGCTCACTCCTTTGAGGTCGTGTATGGTCGGCCACCTCCTTCATTGAGCAATTATGAACCTGGCAGCACCGCGTGGCAGCCGTGGATAGAGCACTCCGTGATCGTGACCGGACCCTCGCCACCTTGTGCGAGAATCTTCGAGCGGCACAGGATCGTATGAAGGCACAGGCAGATCGGCATAGGACTGAGAGAGTGTTTCAGGTGGGGGAGGAGGTTTTCCTCAAACTTCGCCCTTATCGGCAGTTGTCTGTGGCGCAGAGGACCAATCAGAAGCTGGCACCCCGCTACTATGGGCCATTTCGAATCACGCGGCGGGTCGGGCCAGTTGCTTATACTTTGGCGTTACCCGAGGGTTCAAGGATTCATCCTACCTTTCATGTCTCTTTGTTAAAGCGGAAGCTTGGTGATGCTGTTCAAGTCTTTCCCGTTCTGCCTGAGGCTACTAGTGGAGGCGAACTGCGCCCTATTCCGGAAGATATACTGATGATCAAGTGGAAACGTCGGGGCACGGCGTACTGTCCAGAGCTGTTGGTCAAATGGAAGGATCTCTCAGCGGAGCACAATACTTGGGTGGATTTGCTGGAGTTTCGGGAGCTTTACCCCGATTACCACCTTGAGGACAAGCTGGCTTTTGATGGGGAAGGGAATGTTACGCCCCCGGACGAGGCGAGGCTATTTGGGCAACATTACAAGTGACGGCCAAGGCGTATTAAAGGCGACAACGGGGCTGAACCAATTGGTTCAGCCCCCTCTTCTTAAAAGCTCGGCCCAAGGGGGTTGAACCACATTTGGTTCAACCCCATAGGGGCCGGCCGGCCCCCTTGGTTGGCCGGCCTTGGGTCCGGGGTTATATATAACCCGGACCCCTCTCTATTATGGGTTATGCAAGAATTATTCTAAGGTATTTTCCCTCTCCCTCTTCTCTTTCAAACCCTAGCCGTCTACCTTCTTCTTCTAGATCTCTCTCGTTCTCTAGTTCGTTCTTAACAGATTTGGAGTTTAGGAAGGACTGATTATTGAATTGTTACCGCTGCATCTGAACTATACAGGTGCATAGATCAATTTTTTCTTAGGCTGCATGCTGTACTTTTATATATGTTTAATTGTCTTAATATCAACATCCAGCTAGAGATACCTTCTCCTGATACTCTGAACTTTTTCTCTTTGGGATTTGCATGTGCAGAAAGGCTAGGGTGGTGTAATTCCTCCTAACTCTTCATAAATTCATCTTTTCACTTTTTTTTAATAAATTACTTTATTTTTTCTGTCTAAGGTTGAATGGCTAATTGCCACCCCACCTACAACGGATTGATATCGGCTGAAAGCACAGGTTCTTACATAGTATTAGTGTGCTAGGACCAGTGCCTCCCTACTATGTCACACAATTTTTTTTAAGTCAAAGTGTTAGAATCCAAATACCATATACGTTAAGAGGCGTGCTAAGAGTATAGTCTACCATTAGAAAACTCTTGTGGCTTTTGCATTTAATATACATTTTATGCCCCTCCACCTAAACCAGAAGTTGGAACCATAGGTTCTGACAAAAATAATTAATTTATGAGATAATTACTATTTATACCATGAAATAAATATCAATCATCTCAATTTGAAGTATTAAGACTAGGTTGTGAGAGCAAATTTTTAAGGGTTTTTCCATATGCCGGATATTGAAGGCAAACAAGACCTAGTTTGTTTCTTTTGGCTTAGCCATATTGGCTATTCTGCATGATTTTCCTTGGCTGCTCATAACTGCTACTCTAAAATTCTGGCAACTAAGGTTACCTATTTTTTGCTACTCTTGATAGGTTTGTGCTATCCATGGCCGGAGTTGACCCTAATCTTATGATGGAAGATGAAAGTCTTGTGTGGACGAGCAACGATGTTGTTATTGCTCTTCAACATGATAATGAGAAGATACCTTTAAGGTGACTTATAAATATATCTCATCTTTTGTATGCTTTTTAATTCATGAACCTGATAACAACATGTCCTTCCTTAAACATTCTGAAAAACATAATCTTTACTTTATTATGTGCTTTTTTAAATTTTGAGTCCTTATTCTTGCGTTATATATTTAACCAACTAGTACTATTCTTTCGCAAGTTAAAGATACTGGAATCTTAAATAATTCTTTTTAACTTGCAACATTTATCAAAATACTTCATGGGAAACAATTTTAATATTGTCAGTCCTCTTGGTTATTCTATTTGTGGTTATCATGGGATTAGCATGTATTACTAGATCCCTTATTTTTATTTTATTTTTTTGTTTTTCATCTCCTACCAGATTACTAATGGGAATTCCTATAAAATGAAAACGAACTACATTGAAATATATTTACACCCTTGCTACATTCGGCTGATAATGCCTGGATTATTCTAAAGCCAGCTGACCCATCTCAGCGAAGCCTCTTTGACCTTCCTGTCTCAAGCCTGAAATTCAGGCTCCAGGAGGGACTATTGCTATATTTAGCTGTCCGTTGCCATTTTGTCTTGCCTATCTTCTCTATCATTACCACAAAAAAATCAATGGAGCTCCTGAAATATGTAAATGTCATACTATGGAGCACATGTGATACAAATCATGCCACAAGACCCGTAAGGGTTCGCACACATCAGACGAGGAAGTGGAAATTGGGACCGTTTATTTCGAGCTGATTGTCGATCTAGGAGTTTGTATTTTTTGTATTTTTTGTGTATTTTATTCCTTTCATGGCTGCTCCTAAGTTTATAAATAGGGATAGAAGACTCCATTTACGGAGAATGGAAGTTTGAGAGGCAAATTCTTCCTTCTGAACTCTTGGTGTTGAAGCCTAGGTGTGAAGCCTAGAAGAAGGCGCCATATTTCCCTCGGTCAGGTCCCTCCCTCACTCCCACTGCCATCCACCCCTCATGAAGTCGCCGGCCAACCTCCCCTCCACTATCACCTCTCTCACTCTCTTATAGCTACCTATTTACCTCACCATTGCTAAACAACTACCTATAACTACCCACAACAACCCAAATACCCCCACTAACTCCACACACTTCCCAAAACTGCCATCCTCCACTACCATATCCGGCCCACCCTTCCTCAACCACCTAATAACTTCTCCCTACTCAAACCCCCTCCATATTGAGCTCTATTCCCAAATTCCCCTAAATTGTTGTTGTCGAGGCCACCCTTACAACTCAGCATCTTCCCCCTCCATGCAGACCAATTTCAGCATTACAAAACCTTCAGTCGTTATGATGACATCATAGATATCCTAGTCCACGAGATCATACCGACACCAGAGGGAATCAGAGTCAAATATTTAGTCCATTGGAGAGGTCGTCATTTCATAGATGACACATGGGTATCTGCAGAGGAGCTAGAGAGACTCGCCCCCGTCCTTAGACGAGAGTATGATCTTCTCCATTCAACAGTGATGAATACTCTCAAGCCGAGGGGAGTTATGGGGATCATGCCGCAGTACTATCCTTAAGGGTCTACACATGTCAGGTGAGGAAGGTACAATTGAGATCATTCATTTCGAACGGATTGGCGATCTAGGAATTTTAGTGATTTTTATACTTCACTTAGTCAATCGGTCGACGATAACCCAAATAACATCATGATTTTATGGTGTTCTTGAAAGACCCACTACTACATCCATTGAAATATCAGTAGAAATCAAGAGGAGGAAATATTTTTATCGATCTATTCATCCACATAGGGGGAAATATATAGGACTTACAATGACACTTAATACTAGACTCAAGATGTGGGACTAAACCCACTCATACATAAATATATTAAAACTACTAAACTCAACTCTCCCCCTCAAGCTGAAGGGGAAACCTTCAGCTTGGATATCATAAAAGAGATAGTAAAAATGGTAGGCAAAGGTGGGACAAGACAGGTGACCGGGGATACTCCCACACACGGTACACCCACAAGAAAGAAACCACACACACGAATCTACGTGACCGCGGGGATAACACCACACTCACGAATCAACGAGACTGCGGGGATAACACCACACACACGAATCAACGAGACTGCGGGGATAACACCTCTCGCACAGATCTACGTGACCGCGGGGATAAGAGAGAAAAGGGAAAAAACAACCACCAAAGACCATACCACCTACCAATCACAAGGAAAAACTTGGAGAGACACAAACAACGCACGACATAAGCCTAGAGGCCGTGTGGGACTAAGGCGAACAACGGGAAAGATCATCCGAGTCTCCTTCATCCCAACACTCCCCCTCACGTGAAAGGCACGTGCATATAGGCATAACACGACGATATGAAACGACTACTAACAACAGAAAAATAAAAGACCACATAAAATGACCGATAAACAAACACAACTTCAGCAACGGCAAGAGAGTAGCACCAAGGAAATGGTAACAACGGCTGGAAGCATCAGATCTGCAGTGGAGAGAGCAGATCTGAACAGTAACGTCGATGGAAGCAGCAACAACTCCTTCTGGCGACGAGGAAGGCAGAAGATCCAGCGGTCGAGGAAGGCAAAAGCAGATCCAGGCAGATCCAGCCGCGCATGCCGGAGAAGAAGAAGCCGCAGCAGCAGCCGCGCACGCCGGAGAAGAAGAAGCCGCAGCAGCAGGAGGCGGCGGGAGAAGAGGAGGGCCCGACATCTGGAGCAGCAGCAGGAGGCGGCGGGAGAAGCAGTAGCAGTCGTCGACGATGGCAGAAGAGAACGACGGGATCGTCGACGTCGATGGAAGAGGGCAGCATCGTCGATGGAAGACGGGATCGGCATCGTCGATGGAAGATGAAGCAGCCGTGTCGTTGATGAAGATGGCTCGTGCCGTCGATGGAAGATGAAGCAGCTGTCGATGAAGATGAAGCAGGGATCGTCGATCGGCATCGATGTAGAAGCAGCCGTCGGGAAGCAGCAGCGGAGCGATCGACACCATCGTCGAAGGAAGCGGGGAACGGGAAAGGAGCCACTCCCGTCGATGGAATCAGACGGTGATTCCGTCGACGGGAGCGGGAAGGGAGCGACACCTTTGTGAGCCCTAGCAGCGGCGCAGAACTGGGACAGGGCAGAAGCAGAGACCCGCAGAGATAAAACCAAACCTACCTCTGATACCAAGTAGAAATCAAGAGGAGGAAATATTTTTATCGATCTATTCATCCACATAGGGGGAAATATATAGGACTTACAATGACACTTAATACTAGACTCAAGATGTGGGACTAAACCCACTCATACATAAATATATTAAAACTACTAAACTCAACTATATCTTCTCACTTCCATTTTGAAATAGGTAATGGTTGCAGAAGACCCCATGGCCGCCAATACTCTACCTTAATTTGTTGGCAGGCTAAACATTTACTTACGTATTATGCTACATCTTTCTTTAAGCCTGACCACCAAAACATAGATTTGAAGTCATGATACATTTGGGTGGTACCTGGATGGATGGAATATCATGATTGATGTGCTTCCCGTAATAACTTTTGTCGTAGGTCTCTGATATCAGGGATGTCAATCTGACTAGTACATCTTATAAGACTCTTTTCATCTACATATAGCTTAGGGTATTCTCCTTACCCAATCTTTTTCATCATCTTGACCCAATCCAGACATTCTTGTTGTGCAACGCGAACTTCATTCCACCATCCAGGACTAATTATAAGTTGTGATAAGATTGTTTTTTCTCCAGCAGCATAACATCTATTCGCAATTTCTCCATTTCAAGTAGTGAACATAAATTTGGATCTTCCATACGCATCATAGATAAATTTGCCTTCTACTTAAAGCATCTGCAACTACGTTTGTCTTTCTCGGATGATATATGTATTTTCTTATATTTTATTTACGGATTTTCGTAGGCAGCCAACATTGAAGAATTATGGTCGTTCATGACGACTCCTAATTTTAAAATATAGATAGAAGGCTCCATTTGCAAGGATGAGAGTGAAAGTTTGAGAGTGAAATTTCACCTTCTGGTCAACAGTTGCCAAAGTCAGAGCTTAGGTGTGAAGCCTAGATCAATCCCCTCACTTTCCCTTCGCTGACCCATCTCCCTCCCTTATTCTGATACGAATATGAGTTGTTGGGCCCACCTCTACCTCGTTAAGCATCATCACCATAGTCTAGTTTGTGTTATAATATCTATGTAGCCTTAGTGGCATTTTCTTTATTTCATGTATGTCCACTCTCGCCTATATTAGGGAGTAGCGGGGACTCTTATTTCATATTGGATCATTACTCTTGTTAGGCTCTCATAGGAGAGAGACTCTTAGAGGGATCCTTCCCTCAAGAGATTGGTATCGAGTTTACCTTGATATATTGTATCTTGATTCATATCAATCTTGTCGACGACCCATGCCATTGCCAGCGAGTTGACGAGCTTGAAATCTCATCTCGCCCTTCCTCGCGATTTTAATGTCCACGATGACGTCGTGCGTCGAATCTGTGCACGTCCTTTTTATCCTCTTTCGATTTCATCGTTATTCGTCTACGTGATCTCTCAACCCCGCTGCTTCACCGTCGTCCTGAAAGCTCACTTGATACTGTCGAATCGATAGTCGGCCCTACTCAATAACGTCACCGCTCAGCGACTCCAGCCACAATAACCCAATCAGTTGCTTCTCGCAACCTGACATTCCTTCCAACACGATCAACTCCGACAATCACTCCAGTGATGCATTGGTTCACTCGCTGATTTCGGCTGCGACGCTCCTCTTCCCGTCCTCGACCCATACCATCACCTTCTTCCGGCCATCTACCGCTCCATTCTCTTCTTTAGATCTTCTGATTCATGCCCACGACGCGTTCCATGGCTCTACGCGCCTATGAGGATGCCTCCACTTCGGTCTTTACCGATTCCGCTCACTTGGATCAGCTCGAAGCTCGTTTGAAGATCTCACTTTTCTCCTCCGCGAGCTCACGAACACCTTCATCAACCGACACCTTCACCCCCTTCTCCCCCTCCTCCACGTACAGGCACACCACTGACTACATCGGGTTCCTACACTCTGTCGGGGACATTTGCTCAACACACATCCGTCGTATCAAGATCCCACTATTTGATTACAGTGACCCCCTCGGTTGGATAACCCATGCAGAACAATTTTTCTATATTCAATCCACCCCCCGCCAACTAGAAGGTTCCAATGGTGGCCATATACATTAAAGGCCCGACACTCCATTGGATGCGTTGGACGTGTCAAAACGTCCTTGATCTCTCTTAGCCCGCACTTAAGGAGGAAGTCCTCCGACACTACGACACGCGCCAAGTTGGTAATGCTTATGAGCTATTCAGCTCCGTTCGTTAGTCTGACACCATCGAGGTCTATATCGTTGAGTTCGTCAATGTCGTCACGCATGTCAATGGGTTCTCCCCTAACTATTACATGTGGTACTTCATAGCATGTCTGCAGCCCCACCTCCACACGCTCTTTCATGTCCACAGCCATATACTCTCTCCAACATTAAGTAACAAACATGTTTTTTCCACGAGGAACTCTGCTCTGTCCAACCGCCCTCCTCTACTCGGCCACCCCGCCAGCTATTGTCACCGCCAATACCTCAGTCACCACTCCATTGGCTGGATCCCACAACTCCACCTAGATCTTCGTTGATCGGTCTGCCACCACCATCGCCGACTTCGCCACTGATGGTACCCTCACCACCCTAGCGCTTACCACTAGGAGTACATCTAGCTCTGCCGAAAAGGTCTCTGTTTTCATTGTCAACTATCGTACTCTCACACACAATGCGCTCTCAAGGGCTTGCACTTGTTGATCCGTGCCAAAGACGATGTCCTAACTTCGCTGACTTGGATCCTCTGACTCTCGTGGATGACTTGTTCGGGCCTCGACCTTGAGGTCATGGTTGATTTTTGGAAGGGAAGTATTGATACAAATATGACTCGCGGCCCATGGCCGCCTCGTCAACCATAGTCTAGCACATGTTATATTGTCTATATAGCCCTAGTGGCATTTTCATAACTTCATAACTTTCAACCACAGTCTGTAGTTTTTTTAGGCTCTCATAGAAGAGATATGTTCTTAGAGGAGAGATGGGTTCTTAGATGAGAGATAGGTTCTCCGAGGGTTCTTGCCCTTAAAAGATTGGGGTATAGAGCTTGCCTCGATATATTGTATCTTGATTCATATTAATCTGCTTGGTTGATTCCGATTAGCTATCACACTTCCACTTCCGGCCACAAAGTCACCGGAAACCACCTTGGGCAACCAACCTCTCCACCACCACCACGCCCACTACGTAATTCAGATTCAGGCCCTCCCCGGCCTTACCAACTGACTGCCCCTTCTAGAAACGCCATTGGAGTTTAATTCCAGCCTCTTAAATTTCTTTCCAGTCCAGCCTCACAATAGCCTATTATCTCCACCGGATCCTGATCCCAACTAGCCCCCTTACATCCACTTCCACCCCTTTCCAACCCACTGAAACTTTCTTGTAGTGCCTAGACATTCCTGTCCAGCTCTCCGATTCCTCCCCGGAATCATTGTACATCCTCCGAGCATTCTATCCCGTGGTCATTGTAAGTTCATTTATTTGTTGTAAGAATTTCATTCTTAAATATTGTGATGATTCTCATTTTGTGTGGACTTTGTTTTGTAATTTTGTACCAATGCATCTTGTGATTTGCCTGGCTTTGTTTGTTCATGTATTTGTTGTTTCCCACGCTTGCTCATACCCTCCTATATTTAATTTCTTGTTTGGAATTCTACTTGAATGTGGTTTATCTTGTAGTATGTTAAATCCCAAGATTAAAAGCCCAAAAAGGCTCATTGTACATTTTCTCTTTATTATATTTAGTCACACATCTACAAGTATAAATTTTTCCTCTACTCTATATAAAGAGGGGATCTCCCATGTAATAATTTAAATTTTGAAACAATAAATATTTATATTTCAAATTCTCACGGTATTTTTTATAGCGCTCGTTATGGCAACTTTAGTTGTAGGAAAGTTTCAAATTTAGTCATATCAATTTGCCTTTCGATACCTCATTATAACCTACCCTATGTGAAGATGCTTGTTCAATACTTTAAATTAGTAATCAATTTTAAGATTGGAGAAGCATTTTCGATTGCATGTGTCAAAGAAACCATTTTTTCATCTTTTTGCTGAATAAGTTTGCACACACAATAAAAGTCCCATCATCTTATATTGTAACAACAATATCCGAAAACTAGGTAAATTTTATTAGAATCATCGAAGTTAAACTATTTTCTAGACCAATTTTGTTACTCTCCCATTAATTTTTCTTTCTCAGCGCACTAATCATAGTTAATGTAACTTTCTGTACTGCACTTGGGCTTAGCAACTTGAGTTAAGAAAACATTTGCTCGTTTAATAGCAAAACTGAGATAAGGCTAGATGAAATATGGTTATTTATCTCCATTGTCTTTGTGATTACACTCCATGTAAATTGTCAGAATGATGCTGGTCTCTCAAAGCTGTTAACTGCAAAGTAAACCTTTATTCGGTTTACATTGGCTGCTGTGCTAAACTGCAAAGTAAACCCACTAACTTTTATTCTCTGTGATTTAAATTCTTGGTGATTGATTTTGTTGAAGTTATTAGTTTTAAATTAATATTGAAGTCCATGTAATAGTCTTTAGGTATGCATGAGTTTAGTACCACATTATAAGTTTTAGTTTGTGTCCATGTAACTCATATATTACCCCTTTGTGGAAGAATTAAATACACTTTCTATTTCTCTCTTCTTTATTTCAGCATGGTATCAGAGAAGGAAAATGTTTCATCCCTGATTCGCTTCCGCTCCCGCGAGCCTTGGGGCTCCTGTCAGATGATTCGTCTCGCGGCTCCGTCGTCCACTGCACTCCCGTCACTTTCTTTTGTAAGCTGCTTCCGTCGTCGAGCTCCTCCGCTGCTTCTTATCCTGATGTCGACCCTTCAACTGTTCATCGACGAAGGAATCTGCTCCCGTATCGACGGCTTCGCCGACCCACCGCAGATCCCGTCTGGTGAGGTCGATCCTATGCTCTTCAACATCTCCTTCTCGCTCGATCCTTCCAGCCCTATCGACGATATCGTTCCTACTGGAGATGTCGTTCCTGTCGTCGGTCCCATCTGACATTCCTGTCAGGGATCCCGCTACTATTGTTGTTTACAATCACTGCTTCCAGCTGCTGCCAGTGTTCCCGCTAATGTTCCCATCGACTGCTACAAATCTTGTCAACTCTAGCCGACACCTCTTGTTTCTATCAATTCCAGTCGTTGTGACCCTTTCCAGGGTGTTGATCTCTCGCCGATGTTGAAGTCTTGTGATGTTTTTTGGTCGTTTTTCTTTTGTCTGTAAGTTTCTGTTTGGTTGTTGTTAGTATTTGCTTTGTATGGTCTTGTTATGCTTGTATGCACGTGTGTCCCACGTGAGGGAGAGTATTTGGGATGAAGGCGACTCAGATGGTATCAACTCTCGCGTTAGTCTCACATGGCCCTCCAGGCTTATGTCTTGTGTTGTTTGCATCTCCCCAAATTTTTTCCTTGATTGGTATGTGGTATGGTCTTCGTTGGTTGACTTGTATTCCAACGAGTTGTGTCGCGTGGGAGTATCCCTGGTGGCCCATATGTATTCTAGTGGGTTGTGTCGTATGGGACTGCCCTTTGTGCGGATTATCCCCGACGAATTTTCCCTGGTGACCAGTCTGATGATTTGTCCACTTAGCCTACCTCCATTACCTTTACTGGATGTTTTCAAGCTGGAGTTTTCCCCTTCGGCTTGAGGCGGAGTGTTAAAGTTATTTGTTTTAAATTAATATTTAGGTCCATGTATTAGTCCTTAGGTATGTATGAGTTCAGTCTCACATTGTGAGTTTTAGTTTGTGTCCTCATAACTCCTATATATTACTCATTTGTGGAAGAATAAAACACACATTCTATTTCTCTCTTCTTTATTTCAACAGATTTATCACACACAAACACATAAATTTATTTGTTCATTTTAAAAACTTGGGTGGTAGTTTTATAAATAGTAAAGATTTCAATAGTATACATTTTGATCTTATGTTTACTTTTATGATAAAGTTATTTTCTCTTCAACAGTTATGTTTCTGAAACCACAAGACAGTACGCTTTTCCCTCTCTGGCACAGCGCCAGATCATCGCTGGATTAGCATCAGCAGTTGGAGGTTTAAGTGCGCCTTATGAGCGAGCATCACATATCCATGAACGACCAATCGTTAACTGGCTTTGGGCCTCTGGTTGTCATCCTTATGGACCATTCTCTAATACATCTAAAGTCAGTCAAATGCTTCAGGATGTTGCCTTGGTAAGCATGTTACTTTTACTTTGCATCTCGGTTAGAGTCCTTTATTGGGGCTTCCGCATTGACTGAGACCTCTCTTCTTTCATAATTACCAAAACCTACCTTTAAGTTGACATTGTTAAACAAAAAAAAACCTTAGATGGGTTCTCTCTTTTTGTACATGTATGTTAATATGTAAACTTAGAGGGGAGGGTTTGGTAATTTTAAAAGATAGATAGAGGTCTCTGTAATTACACATAGTTAGAGGGGAGTTTTTCGTGATTATTCCTTTTGGGTTATAGTAACCTGCGCTTTATTTTTTTGGCATTATTATCCAACATACTTTTTATATGAGAAAATAGACCAAATTTGACTATTAGGATGCATTGATTCTGACGGATATTTTTTGTTATTCCCCCAATATGACCCTTAGGCTCAAACAAAATGATATCTAGGATCATTTGGAAAATTCAACTGAAATAGGCTCGTGTGACATGTCATGGGAAGAAGTGACCTTTCATGATTCAGGGAAGTGCCTGTTCTTCCCAGGCTCTGTTAAGATTTATCAGATATTTTACCAGAATCGTAATGGTTGGGGTTTGGATAAGTCGAGAATATTTTTTTTAAAAGGCACCCGGGCTAGAATATTTTTTTTTTTAATTATCACTTGATCATTTCTGTCATCTTTCACATCTAGTTTAACATATGTATGACCCATCTTTTGTTCATCTTCTGTTATGGCAGAGGAGTTCAATATATGCACATGTTGATGCCGCTCTTCGCAAAATACGGGATACTTCAGAAGTATGGTATCATCTACAAATTTAGTCACCTTTTTTACTGTCATTTTTTATGTATAGAGAATAAATTTGTCTATTTTTTTGTAGACCGTTCAATCTTTTGCATCGGAGCACCTTAAGACGCCCCTTGGGGAGCCTGTGAAAGAGAAGAAGAAGAAGAAGTCCGCCACTGAACTGTGGTTGGAGAAGTTTTACAAAAGAGTTCCAAATTTACCGGAACCCTTTCCACATGAGCTTGTTGAGCGCCTAGAACAGTATTTGGACGTAAGTAGTCCGATTTCTACTACGGGTCTATCTGAATATCTTCGACTTCTAAAAAAATAAAAAATCTTGGACAGAAAATTGAGGAACAATTGGTGGAATTATCTGCACTTCTATATGATCACCGTTTAGAAGATGCGTATCAGAACAGCTCCGACATATTCCAGAGTACAATATTTACTCAAAAGTAAGTTTACTCTTCCAGCACTTCTTAATGTAAACTTAGAATTCCATGAAATTTAATTTTTCTGATGAGTGTCGATTTTGTTTTTCTTCAAATTTCTGGAAGTGATTGGGTCTCAATTTTATAAGTGAGTTTAACCGTTTGTTTGGTTGAATTTTTTATGAATTGTGAGTATATCCTTGAAAACATTCAGAAGGTGAGTTTCAATCTTGATGGCTAGAACATCATTTTGAGGTAATTGTTTTGCTTTTTTGCTTTCTTTTTGCTTGTTTGTTCTATTTTAAAAGTACAATGTCTATTATTGAGACGATGGATTAAAAAAAGTAGTTGTACTTGTTGTAATAACGTAATGAAAAAAATAAGTGAGGCGCGGTAAAACTGAAGCTTTTGAACTGACACGTGAATTGAGCTGAAAAGTAAATTCCTACAGATGTCAGTACAATTCACTTCATAGCAACTCACTTTTAGAAATGTGATCTAAACTACTCCAATCACTTGGGGCCTATTTGTTTCAATGTAAGTGTCTGAAAGTGATTGAATTTGTTGCATACCATTGAAAAACCCCCTTCGTGAGGGCCCATTAAAGTCTTATTCTTGTGTATATGTTAGTCTAGCATCGCCTTGATTTTTTTAGGATCATATTGTGTATATATATAGGATTAATTACCGGGACCTCCCCTGGGAGTTTCCATAATTACAGGTTGCACCCCTCTATCTTTCGAAATTGCATTTACCTCCCCTCTAAGTTTCCCCAGTTTACAAAAATGCCCTTCCGTTACAAATATGGATGGAAAATGATAAAATCAGCCAAATTATTTTATGATATTCAATTTTACCCTTTGTAATGACTCTACGTTGAAAGGTGTGACCTTTTCCTTTAGAAATATAGAAGGAAAGTGATCAAGTATGCCAAATTATTTTATGATATTCCAATTTTACCCTTTGTAATAACTCTATATTGAAAAGGATGCATTACATTTTACTCTTTGCAATGAATCTAGAACCACTATAAAAGGGTAAAATTGAATATCATAAAATAATTTGGCTGATTTTATCATTTTTCATTGGTATTTCTAACGAAAGGGGAATTTTTGTAAACTGGGGAAACTTAGAGGGGAGGTAAATGTAATTTTGAAAGATAGAGGGGTGCAACCTGTAATTATACAAAAAAAAACCTGTAATTATACAAACTCCCAGGGGACCTCCCCTCTAAGTTTGAAAACTTACATATTCCGCCCCTCTTATTATTGAAATTACAATAACCTCCCCTGAATGTTACAAAACATAACATTTAGCTCTTCAGGCCGGTCCATCTCCACCCCAGTGGGCTGGCTGCCGCGGTTGACGGGCCGGCTGGCAACCCGGCCCAACCACCACACTGAAGGGCTGGCAACCCGGCCCACAGGCCGGTCCATCTCCACCCCAGTGGGCTGGCTGCCGCGGTTGACGGGCCGGCTGGCAACCCGGCTCACAGGCCGGTCCATCTCCGCCCGCTTTTTTACAAGGGCTGCAGCCCATGCAACCCCAACCCATCACTGTGCCTGTTTCTCGGCACAGTAGGTTGTTGATGGCGGGTCTCGGTATTTTTGTGCATGGATGTTATGAAATGTGAACTTCAGGGGAGGTAAATGTTATGTTTTGTAACATTCAAGGGAGATTTTTGTAATTTCAATAATATGAGGGGTGCAATCTGTAATTATGCTAATTTCCATGGGAAGTTTTGGTAATTATTCATGTATATATATATATATGTAACTACCTTATGACAATGAAGAATTATGATTTCTACATGGCATCTGAGCGAGACGAAAAAAAATGCTGCTCTCTCACTCACGCGAAGTTTTTGATACCATCGGAAAACTATCGCACTTGCAAACTACTCTCACTTGCTCGCACAACCCACTACTCATAAGAAGCTTACTTCTCTCGCTCGGTCAACAAATCTCTTGCCAGTTCCTCACTGCCACTTCTTACTCAATGGGCAAACCTCTCGCACAATGAATCTCTTGCACGGCTCCTCTCTCGACCGACGAAGGACTCGTTGTGAATTCTCTCTCATCCGACTTCGACAGAGATGTCAACTCCTGCAACTCTCTCCACTCCTCTAGACAGTATTTCTCTTCACCCTTCTAGACGTAACAATTCAGCTACTGAGAATCTCTCTTTGTTCTCACAGCAGCGCCACCTTGGCAGTTGTTGCCCTCTTCTAGAATCTTGAAATAATGTCGACCTCTTCTCATGGCAGACACGTCTATTAGACGATACCTCCTCATGATGACTTCAAAACAGATTTACGTCTCACGGGGCTGCCAACTACTTACTTTGGTCTAATATTGTTGAGAAAGTTCTCAATAGTAAAGGTCTTCTAACGTAGGATAAAGTGAAGCATGTGAGTGAGTATGCACTAACATGACTCTAACGTATGGATGTGAATATAGTAATGAGTGGGGTTCTAGGATGATGCAATGATTATACAAAAGTTCGGCCGTACAATTATAATAAATTTTGAAATTAAATTACGTTACACAACTATGCATGATCGTGATTAGGCTTTAAAGACAATGAACAAGTTTTAATAGAAATTAAAGTAAGTTTTTTGTAATTAAATAGTCAACGAATAAATCCTTCATGTATGTTCGTGTAATCGAGCAAACTTTTACAAATTAAACTTTTACAAATCCCAGATCATATGGTTTCCACCAAGCAACCAACAAAAAGGAAAATAAACTTCGAAATTTATAACTTGCACAAGTAATCCAAAGTCAGGGAAGATGTTTGAGTACTGATTTCAGAACGGGAGGCTCAATTTCATACAATCCCTGCACTGAGGAGTTTCTGCTTGGAGTTCGGCTGTAATACCAAACTCGGTGGGTTAGCTGGCTGTTGGTGCGCTGGAGAGTGACTGTGGATGTCCGACGGAAGCTAGGGTGGTGGAAAGAGGTCAGACGATGGCTGGCGAGAGGGACAATTGAGGAGTTTTCCCAATTTCACGGAAGATCCCTTTTAGAATGTTGACGGCGCACGACTACGAGAAACAGGTTAATGAGGCTCACAGCTGCGTGAAACGGGGGTGGGGGCGCCGGCTATGGAGGAGATCGTGAGAGAGAGAGGGATGGCCTTGGCTGACAGATGGAGGAGTTCTTTTCAGTCCAGGAAAGAGCCCGATGCCTCGACAAGACTGGAGAGTAGTACAACAACCTTCTTTCTCTTCTAGAGAGAGAGAGAGACGGTAGTTCTTAAAGTGCCAAGCCTGTCAGTTTTCAGCGGTTTCAAGCAGTTACGGGGGAGTCGAGCGGCTTTTGTGGAAACAGGAAAGAATATAACCGTCGAGTAATGAGGGAAATGTGAGGGGGTCGGCAAAATGGAAGGATATCTCTGGATTAGGCTTCAACACCTAATGTTCCACGGATTCAACACCGCGAATGATCACAAAATCTGAAATCTCTCCAAAACTCTGCAATACCCCCTAAAGAACATATGTATATTGTCTTTGAATATAGTGTGTGTGTGTGTGTGTGTGTGTGTATTGTCTTTCTACAGAATCTAACTCTCTGTTCAATCTTTTGTGTGGGTGAAATATGATGAAATGAAATTCTTATTTATTCTTGAGAGTTTACTTTTTTTTTTAAATAGAGAAATTACTTTTTTCATACTGTGAAGGCTAGATTTCATATAGAAAATGATCTTCAATCTACTTTTTTTATAATACAGTAATATGAAATTGATGGATTAGAATATTACTCTTATTTATAATAAATATAGACGAAAAGGCACGGGACTCTATGCACATATAGGCTCCGTTTGGCACGGCGGTGGCGGTCGTGAAAGCGGTGGTTATGAACCGTCGTTCGTGAACGCCCGACCTCACCTATGGAACATCCACTTTATTGTTGAAAACTAGTTTTCTTTTCTTGGTGGCGGTCGTAACCGGTGTCTTGCCAAACATACATTCTATGGCGGTGTTGTTTTTGTCCAAACTCACCCCCGAGCAAAAAACACCGCTCCAAACGGTCGAATGACTACGATTAATTTGACAATTTGCCGCTTTTAACCTTCACTATTTTATGTTTTTGTTGGTTGTGACCCATGCAGCTATGTAGAGCGTGTTTTGACTGCTGAAAAGGATAAAATGAGGTGCTGCCGGATCGAGTACAATCTCCCCAAACGATCCTCCCAGGCTTTCATCTATGGGGGGATACTTGTCGCAGGATTCGCTGTTTATTTCTTAGTCATTTTCTTCTCATCGCCCGTCCGCTGATCAACGATAACGAGCCCGTGCAGTTTTGTACCCCGCACGCCTCGAGATTTTAGCGACGATGACCCTCATTGTTCGCGAGGTATTTTACTTTATCCTCATATCTTGAGATGTTTTTTTTACTCTATGCATCACCTTTTCTGCTACAGGAATCATATTGTATAATCATACCATGCTACTAGTTAATCAAATTATTTAGTCACATTTTGAAGCTCATGTATTTTTCTGCACTGAACATGGATCATGAGCACCTCTACTTACCGCCAATTTATTTAGAGAGTTGAGATTAGCAGTCCGGAACTGGCTATTCGCAGTCCATCGCTATTTGTAGTCCATAAATTTTATTGTAGTCCCCACTTCCATCCTGAATAAGCGAAACATTTTGCTGATTTATTAAGCAATAGAAGCCTAGAGAAATATCTTAAAGACTCTAAAACAATTTAAATACCTAGCAGAAAAACAAGTTAAATGGCATGCATAGAGGAATTAACTATAAAACAAGTTAAATGACATGCAAACCTTCCTCTAATCAGAAAACTTGACTACTTTTTTGGGTTTTCGCTGGATAATTTCCTTCTTTTTTGAAGATGAATCTAAGAGGGGGAAAGACGACGCAACCGATAGAACTACGGTTAGGATTTAGGCAACGAAAGGAGAAAGATGTGGGGTGCGATTAGCAAGAATTGGACTGCGAATATAATTATGTTTTTTTTTACAATTTTGGGGGTGCGAATAGCAAGAATTGGACTGCTAATATCAACTCTCAATAAAGGATGGTGTTATCTGCTGGTCGGGCCCTACAAATGACGGGGTTTGTTGAGAATTTAGTCCCACATTGGGAGATTCATTTAGCTTTCCCATTTAACCAATTGATTTTGGGTTCTAAGGGTGACAAGAATGAGTCTTCTGAAAGGTTGTATATATGTTGTAATAGGAGCTAATATTCTATTGATTGAGGTATTATGTTGGGTTTAGGATTAGTGCTAGCTAATGCTTATTATTGACCTAATTAAACTTGTGTATTGAAAATATGGAATATATATAGTATTTACTAATATAAGGGAAGATGAGCATTTGGTGTAGCTTTCATTATACCAATTTTACCCTCCTTTTTTAAATGTATGTATTTGTAAGATGCAACCAAGCACGGTGCGTCCGAGAGCATTCAAGTACGAGCAAATGACACATTTTTAAAAATATAGTAAAACTAAAGATTATGCACGATTTTAAAAAATTTTGTAGAACATGTGATGAATATGAGGTAAAATCAGAAAGCTGAATGTTTCAACAAATTGTGTTTTTTACTTTATTTAGTATAGATATATGCACACACTAGTGAAGGTGCACGCCTGCACGGTGTTCTTCAACATCAACTGTCAGGAGGAAGTTGTGGGATAGATGAAGATATTATTGTCATCGGAAATTGCCTCATGCATGAGGATTATTCGTCATGATCAAAATATTATTGTCGTCGGACTATTGTGCCCTGGACGGATAATCAGTATCTGATGTCACGCGAGATGCACATGAGTTCGTTTTTCTATATAAACAAGACAGTGCACTAGGGCCTCTCGTGAGGTCACAACAACAACCCGGCCATGCAGTGCTCTGACAAGACTCGCATTAGAACATCGAGCAACAACCAGAGCACTACGCTCTGGTTGGCACTATGGGGCTGCGAGAGTGTCATCCTGTCAGGGCACTTGTGGCCGGGGTACTGTCACGGCCTCATGGGGGGGGTGGGGGGGGGGGGGGGGGGGGGGGGGGGGGGGGGGGGGGTGCACTTTCTCCCATAATATCAAAATGTATATATATTGTGAGAAGGCACATATTACTCAAATACCCTAACCATCAACCTTAGACTCCATCAGAAGTTCAGGGTTTAAGCCAAGTAATAAAATGAAGGAAAATTATATAATAAATGTAGGTTGAACTCAAAGCACTCGAATAAAATAAATTATCATTATTTTTAAATTTAATTATATTAGTACTTAATCATGCATGATTACCTAATATTTTCATTGCACATGATATGTGATAATAGTTTTAAGTCATTTATTAAACCTTGATAAAATTATTTTATCCAAATATTTGTTTACCCCCCCCCCCCCCCCCCCCCCCCCCCCCCCCCCCCAACTCTATCCTCAATATGAAATCAGTCTCCAAATATTTGTTTAAATTTGGTCCTAAAAATGTATAATGAGTTTTAAATGTCATTATATAGCATTGTCATGAAGATTGAAATATATCTGCTGTGTTAGTTGGATTCATGATAAAAAAAATAAAGTGCTTATATTTTTTGTAGGGAGCTGCTATTTTTTAAAAAATGCAGTACTTATAAGCACTGCATTTTTATCTATTTGCACTCGCCGCTATTAGCTGTTTTAAATGAATGTCTATTCGCACTCGACATGTCTATTAGCAAAGCACTATTACTATTAACACTTTTTTGTCAATTTTTTTAACATAATAAAAATATCATTTTCACTATCGTCGCCGCCAACGCCATCGTCGACGCCGCCAACTCCAACGCCATCGTCGCCTCCGCCAACGCCATCGCCGTCGCCGCCTACTCCAACGTCATCATCTCCTCCGTCAACGCCATCGTCGTCGCCGCCAACTCCAAGGCCATCATCGTCGCCCCCAACGCCATCATCGTCGCCGCCAACTCCAGCGCCATCGTCGCCGCCGCCAACTCCAAGGTCATCGTCGTCGCCGCCAACTCCAACGCCATCGTCGCCTCCGCCAACGCCATCGTAGCCGCCACCAACACCATCGTCGCCGCCGCCAACGCCATCGCCATCGCCACCAACTCCAACGCCATCGTCGCCTCCGCCAACACCATCGTCACCGCCGCCAACGCCATCGTCATCGCCGCCGACTCCAACGTCATCCTTTCTGCGAGAGGAGATGTATAGGGGCATGCATCTATGGGGAAAGGGCTGTTTGCGGCTATTAAAAATAACACCCTAAAATTTTAAATTTTTGAGTGCTAATAGACAAAAGTGAGTGCTAATAAGCCCTAAAATTTTAAAATTTTGAGTGCTAATAGACAAAAGCGCGGTGCTAATAGCATCGCCCTTTTTATAATATATTAAGAAGTTATGTTTCGGAAGGGGAGCCTTGGTGCACAAAGGTGCTATAGTGTGACCTTGAGATCATGAGTTTGAGCCCTTTAAGCAGCCTCTTGCAAAAATGTATGGTAAGATTTGCCTATATTTCATCCTCGTGGTGGGACTTTTCCTTGGACTCTCGTTGCGCGGGGATGCTTTGTCCATCGGGCTGCCCTTCATTAAAAAGTTGTGTTTTCGATTTTGAGTGGGGTGTCTCCATGGGCAAAGAGAAGGAAACAGTTGTGACATAAAATACTTTTATTTTTTTTTATTTTTTTATTTTTTTTGTAATCTTATAATGTGTCAAAATCATTATTACCCATATGTAATTCATTAGTGTTCATGGCAAAGGCTCTCTTTGGAGGGGCGTTTTTGCTCAGGTGAGTTTAGATAAAAATGTCATTATCATAGAATATGTTTGGCATGAGAGTGGTTATGACTGCTATGAAGAAAAGAAAACTAGTTTTGAACATAAAAGTGAACGAAGTTCTTTAGATAAGGTCGGGCGTTCACGAACGATTAGATGGTTCATAACCACCGCGTTCACGACCACTATCGCTGTGCCAAATGGAGTCAAAATCTTAGATAATAATTTAACCAATTTTAAATAAAGAAAAAATTCACATTTTTTCCTTTGATTCCAATTCTCCAAATAACTTGCTTGTGAATGTAATTAATAATATATATTTATACAAGTGCCCGACACGGGCTCCGCCCCTACGGCCAAGCGAGACAGTACCCGGTCGGCGACGGCGGGTTTCGCCTGTCCCCGGCGCGATGTTGTCGGGAGTCCTTCGGTCGCATCCACGCGGGCTTCGGCCGCATCCACGCGGGCTTCGCCCGCTTCCGCATGGGCTTCGCCCGTGCTCGATGCGTCTGCGGGCTGCGCCCACAACATATACATATGAGTACTCGAAATAACCTTAAAAAAATATACATCAATATTACAATATTTATTTTGTAAAAAAAACACGTATATACTTAAAAGATTTTTTTTCTCTCTCCATCTCTCTCTCTTTCCCTCTCCGCAACACGCTCTCCCTCTCTCTCCTCTCTTTCTCTCTCTCTCCCTCTCTTTCTCTCTCTCCCTCTCTCCCTCTCTCTCTCCTCTCTTTCAAAATAATATTTTTTATTGAGAGATCCAACGGTGAAAAATGAAAGCACGATAAGAGAATGGAAAATACTCTATTCTCTAATATAATAAAGATGTAAATATAAATAAACATATTAGCAAGAGAAAATGATTGATTAAAGTTTTCTTCCTAGTCTACTCAATATGCCCGTTAAAAGGGGAAAAAATTTCGGTAGGAAACCCGTATATTTCAAATATACGGGTTTAAATACTCTGGGCCCACACTGCCTCACTCGCCGGGCCCACTTTCTTCTAAAAAAAAAAAAAGCTCCCACTCTTTTTTCCCTCCACGAAAAAACTCTATCTTTTGGCACTTCGGCAGCAGGTTCTCGTCGGCGACGTGGAGAGATCGTCAACATGGCTACCGCTGAAGTGATGGAGGAGGACGAGGGGACCCAAATGAAGGTTTATTCCTTTTTTTTTTGGTTTTTGCCTTTGGACTGCAGTTGGTTCTATTTTTTTTCATGGCCGTCTGCTGCATTATGTAATACTTTGTTTTCCTGGTTTTTATTTTTTATTTTTGGCACAATTTGTTCCTCGATTTGTCCCTTGTTAGGCCTTCCTAGATATGTCTTCCTGGTTTTTTGCTTTGGATTGCAGCAGGTGTTGTTTTATGTTTACGTATTATGTATTTTTTATTGTCCGGCCGGATATTTGTACATGAGTAAATATGTTAGAAGATATGCTTCGATCGTCCGGCCAGACTATTTTGCTGTTTCTTAGATTTCTGTTTTGTATACTCATATTTTTGCAAAAAGCTTTTTCTCAGTCAAAGGAGACTGTGCAATTTCAAGTTGTCCATTCGGAGGAGGAGGCATACGAAATGTGTTGCAACTATGCACATAAAACGGGCTTTAGCGTGCGCAAACAACATGTGTTGTACTGGATACATACTCGGATTAGTAAGGCGAGAGAGTACACTTGTTCGAAATCCGGTCTTAAGCGCTCCACACCAAAGCTGGATGGTCCAATAAAGAACCACAAACTAGATACTAAAACTGGATGTTTGGCCTGTTTACATTTCAGCGTTGATAAAGAAGGTAAGAATTGGACAATGTCGAAGTTCATGGAGGAGCACAATCATCCACTAGCTGTAGAAAATGAAAGTCATTTGCTGAGGTTTCGCCGAAAAATATCAAAGGTTCAAACTAGTCTATTAAAGAACATGACTAGTGTTGGCATTAGAACGGTTGACGCGTACAATTTCTTAGCTGAGGAGGTTGGTGGTTATGAACATGTCGGTTTTTGTAAGAGCGATGCGTACAACTATGTTCAAAGGGAGAGGGCAACTCTTATAGAAGTTGGTGACTCCTCTACTTTGTTGAAGCTGCTGAAGGAACAACAAATGAATGATAGCATGTTCTCTTATGACGTGCAAACAGATGAGTTCATCATGCTTAAGAGTTTTATCTGGATGGATGACACAGTAAAGTAGATTATGACTGCTTCGGAGATGTAATTATATTTGATACTACATATCGGCTCAACAAATATAATTTAGCTTGTGCTTCGTTTATTGCGGTAAATCACCACTGCATAATGTGTTCGTTGTCGGCGCCTTCGTAGCAGAGGAAACCATTGATTCATTTTGCTGGGTATTTGAGGCCTTCTTGAGATTTGTTGGCGGCAAACACCCATCAACTATATTTACCGATCAAGATCAAGCGATGACGGTCGCTATAGCTAGAATTTTTCTGACAGCCGTCACCGTTTATGTCAGTGTCATATATCCAAAAAAGCACTTTCAAAGGTTCCAACCTTTAATCAAGATAGGTCTGTTCGAGATTTATTTTATCATTGCATGAGCAAATGCGATACGGAGAATGAATTTGATGTTCATTGGAGTTCATTGATTTCAAGGGGTAATTTGAAGGACAACAGGTGGTTGAGTGATTTGTACAAGATCAGAAATAGATGGTCATCAACCTTTAATAAGGAAAGCATAGACCTTGAGATTTTATCCACTCAAAGAAGTGAATCCGCAAACAATGTTTTGCATGGTTGTTCGAAAGCTGCGAGTTCTTTAGTTGAGTGTTATAAATGTATGGAAAAATGATTTCATCTTGCAGGCGATCCGAGCATGACGATGACTTTCGTTGCAAATAAGGTAGTATTACACTAAAGTTCCAAAATTGTCTTTTGCTAAAACAAGCATCCAAAGCTTATACTCGGAAAATATTCTCTATCTTTGAACGAATTTGTATGGATGGTGCTTTAAATGTATGTATTGTAGATGAAGTTCGATATAGTGATAAAGTTAATCTTTATGTCACAAAGCATTGTGATGGGGAAGACAATGATAAGCAATGGATCGTTAAAGTTGAGTCGAGTACATTCCATGCTGAATGCTCTTGCAAAGGATTTGAAACTAAGGGACTCTTATGTAAACACATTTTACGAGTATACAACTCAATGAATGTGAAGCTTATTCCTAGTAAATACATACTCAAGAGATTCACCCTCATGGCCAAGCAGGGGATTTACTTATCTGGGACAATGAATCATAGAAATACCAAATCTCCTTCATACTACCAACTAATAAGGCCCAATGACCATCTAGGTGTACTGGCATAAGTATGAATTCAGCAACTTGTACATTCGCTGGTGTTTGGTGTTATGTGTGATATCAAGTGATGCACCGTCACATCACGACTCTTATAGTACTGCAAATAGTTAGCGATGAAAATAATTAATTGAATATTTAGAAACAACTATAAGTCAATCGAAACAGGAATTATAAAATGCAAGAGCATAATTAGACGAGACATATAAAAAGGTCCTACAGCATTTTGGTGAGGCAGCCCTGCGACTGCTCAGAACAACAGCGAAGGCATCCAGATGAGTTTCACATAGCCGTCCCTCTCCCAGGAGATCCTCAATTGCGGTTCGGGACATGACAATATTTCCACTTTGTATTACAACGTCACTGCAGAAAGATTTTTTTAGTGCAAGTAAGAATTAAAATTACTGAACTGGATCTACTATTAAACTTATCCTGCGGAGTAACACGACAATGTGGAATCTATCAGCGATCTAGCTTCTGTTGAAAGAGAAGTCCTGCCAGGAAATTGGATCTCTGAATGCCTATTTTCATCAGTTTTCCTCTTACACCTTTTTGAATCGGGGGTTGATTCCTCAATACAAACTACATGATCTTTGGGGGTGGAATGTAACTGTGTTTGGGGGACAAGGGTAATATGTGGTGACGAGGCCGCTGCTTGTGACTGTGTTTGCGTATTCGATTGAATGAGGGAATCCAAATGAGCGAATTTTTCTCTACAGAATGAATGTAACTGTCTGATTTCCTTAAAAAATTCCTTCCTCAACTGATTTATTTCTTGCCGGACAAATTTTTTCATATGCTTCTCCTGGCTCTCCCCAAGCTTCAACTCCTTAGCCTTCTCCTTATCCTTATTCTTCTCCTTCGTCAGCTTCCGAATCTTTTCTTCTTTCACCTTAACCTTCTTCCTCGGCCTTAATCTCCTCAACTCCTCGAACGAGGACTTCTCCTCTTCATCACCTAAAAGATCTTGCTCCTCCTTGCTATACTGCGTGAACTTCGTTCGAACCTTAGTTTGAACATACTTATTATCAAAAACAGAAATTCATGGTTTCTCCAAACCAATAAAAACACATAAAAGAAGTGATTACCTGATATTTTTTAGATAGTTTAGCAGTCAAGTCAGTACAAAATTTAAAGTTGAATCCTCCTTTTGCAAACCAACGACATAGACGGGGTCTCCCGAGATCATTAAATGGGACTTGCATATTTGTGTGCTCGAAGAACCAAACCTAATATGAGACAAATTAGATATGGACACATTAATGAGATTAAATTTAACATTTGAAAGTTAGGTACTTACTACGAGGCCAATCGAGCACCCTTCTAGATAGCCAAGGCTTGTTGGATCTTCCATATTGGAGCCGAGAGCATTCAATGCCTCAAATTGTGAATGCAGAAATGCGTGGACAGCTTGAGGCCAATTGAATCTCCTAAACTCATGTAGGCCTCCAAAATTCCGCAAGCACAAAAGAATTCTCAAAGACTTCAGTGGAAAGAAAAACTTGCAAAGTACATACTTTACAAGTGTATCAACTCTTTCCAGTTCCAATGCAGGGGATAGATCTTCACCTACTAGCCTATCTAGATCAGTAAGAAGGTGGCTGTGTTTTGCATCGAAATATGGAACTCTCTTGAAGTTGAACTTCTCTCCACGGTTGGGAAGACCTATTATTAGTGCCACTTCATTCACAGTAAGTTTCAGATAGTATCCTCCCAGCCTAAATGCCTGCTTATCCGGCCTGAACAATTTAATGAGTCTGTATAGCAAGAGAATATTTTGGAGGAGCTCAGGGAGCGAGAAGAAGTGCAGGAGTCCAACATCCCTTAGCGAGGCCTTCGACTCCTCAGTCATAACATCCAGAAGGGGTTGAGCAAACTTCTTAAACGTGGAAATAACACATCTACTATTCAAGTATGTGCCCATCTACAAAATCTAAAGCACAACTACAATCTGTTTAAGTGTGCATATCAAAAAACACCAAAAAATATCTGTTTTATCTTTAAACTTCAAAAAATAGGGTCAGGTGGCAAATAATCCAAATGGCCAGCCGGCCAGTTATGCATAACTCCGATCGGATTTTCATAGTAAATGATGAAAAAAAAAGGATTTCTCTGTTTATGGGTTTGACTAAGTGTGCATATCAAAAAACACCCAAAAAATATCTGTTTTATCTTTAAACTTGAAAAAATAGGGTCAGATGGCAAATAGTCCAAGTGGCCAGCCGGCCGGTTATGCGTATCTCCGGCCGGATTTCCATAGTAAATGAGGCATAAAATAAGGATTTTAGCATCCTACAACCAGCAAAGCCTGTAAACGCTGAATCGAATGTCCATTTGAACATAAGAAGAAACCCTAGAAAATAATTCTTACTGGACACAAACAAACACTCAACATCCATTATCCTAGAGGAATGGAATGTCGAATCCTACCATAACAATGCACATTTGAACATAAGAAGGAAACCCTACAACAGCCATTACTGTTGTTGCGGGTCGCTCAACGTTCTTTCAGACCGAGCGAATCGAACCGTCTTAGCCCGAGAGTGAACCGAGCGCGCAAGCAGTCACAGAGAGAACGAACAGGTGGCAAGAAGACGTTTTTACTGTGGAAAACCAGGAAAGGGTGAAAAACCACGTGGTCGGATCAGCGCCGACCAAATTTCACTGTGTGGTGGAGCGTTATAAGTAATGGTGCAAGAATCGGGAGCGACAGGCCGCTCCCGTTACAATTGTAGTTGAATGAAGGTCTCTGAGGGTGACAGGCCACCTCTCAGAAAAACTAAGTACTTTTCTCGGCCGGGAAGTCTTCAAAGTCCGCAGAAGATCTTCAAGCGACGATGGTGGTCTTCAAGCGACGAAGGAGTTCTTCGAAGGTTGAAGGAGGTCTTCGAGTGCTGATGAAAGTCTTCGAGCGTTGAAGGAGATCTTCGGGTTCCGAAGGAGATCTTCGGGTTCCGAAGGAGATCTTCGAGCGCTGAAGGAGATCTTCGAGTTCCGAAGGAGATCTTCGAATGCTGAAGGAGATCTTCGGGTTCCGAAGGAGATCTTCGGGTTCCGAAGGAGATCTTCGGGTTCCGAAGGAGATCTTCGAATGCTGAAGGAGATCTTCGGGTTCCGAAGGAGATCTTCGGGTTCCGAAGGAGACCTTCGGGTTCCGAAGGAGATCTTCGAATGCTGAAGTAGATCTTCGAGTTCCGAAGGAGATCTTCGAATGCTGAAGAAGATCTTCGAGGGAATTCCAGAGAGCTCTCTCCAGTCCAGAAAAACCAAGTCCTTTGAAATGAAGCTCTGTGGTTCCTTTTATAGCTTTTGAGGGTGGTTAGGGTGGTTATGGTGGTTAGGGTGGCTGCCCGCACACCATAACCAATTTATGTGTTATATGCACATTTATCATGAATATGACTATGCGCACACCAATTTGTATAGTTACGCGCACACCATAACCATACTATTTGCTAGACGCAGACTGTATGCCCACTTATCATGAATATGACTATGCGCACACCAATTTGTATAGTTTTGTGACGATATGTATTCATATGACGGATATAGTTACGCGCACACCATAACCATACTATTTGCTAGACGCAAACCGTATGCCTACTTATCATGAATATGACTATGCGCACACCAATTTGTATAGTTTTGTGACGATATGTATTCATATGACAGATATAGTTACGCGCACACCATAACCATACTAATTGCTAGACGCAGACCGTATGCCTACTTATCATGAATATGACTATGCACACACCAATTTGTATAGTTTTGGGATAATATGCATTCATATGATGGATATGGTTATGCGCACACCATAACCATATTATTTGCTATATGCAGACCGTATTGAAAGATTTTACTATTTACAACCCCATGTTGGAGGATTTTCACTATTTGCACCACATGATGTGGAATTTTACCATTTGCACTCCATGATGTGGAATTTTACTACTTGCACCCCATGATGTGGAGTTTTACTATTTGCACCCCATGATGTGGAGTTTTACTATTTGCACCCCATGATGGGTGGTTACAGGCTTAGGGAGGTTTTGACTTGGTCGCCCTCATTTTCTCCGCCGAATGAGGCGAGAGAGGTCGGACGAGCGCGTCCGTTGGTTAAGGGAGGCCGACTGGGGACGAGACAAGAGGGGACGGAGAATGCGCCCGGCGGCGAGGGAGGCCGACCGGCACCGCGCCCACCGCACGGCCGCGTGCGGTGCCGGGCGATATCGTGCGCTAGCGCGCGATATCGCCAGCGCGATATTGCGCGGTGCCGTGCGGCGCTAGGCGTGCGGTACCGCGCGGTCCCGGGCGCGCGGTGTCGCGCGGCGTTAGGCGCGCGGTACCGCGCGGCACCGGGCACGCGGTGCGGCAGTGCCGCGCGGTCGTGCGGTGTCGCGCGGCCTTGCGCGGTGCCGCGCGGCCGCCGGGCGGGGCCGCGCGGGGCCTAGCGGCTGGGCGTGGTGCCGCGCGGCCGCGCGGTGCCTAGCAGCTGGGCGTGGTGCCGCGCGGCCGGGCGCGGCGTCGCGCGGCCTTGCGCGGCTGCGGTTGGCGGTTGGCGGATGTGGCGGTTGCGGTTATGAGCGGTTCGTTCCCCTCTTTTGCCCATGCCTCCACCATCTTAGTGGGGGAGTGGGGCTTTTGGCTAAGTGCAACCCGAATTTCTCTACATAATGTATGACAACCCATCAACTGTAAAAGCCTTTGAGTTAGGAGAGAAACTCTTACCGCGACGAACTTGAAAGCGGTGGTCGCTCAGGCGGCGGTGGTGGGAATGGCGAGGGTTTCGCCTACCGAGCAAGTTTTTTCGAGGGCTTCTCCCGACGTCTCCCCGTCGTCGACTCGCTCGGGCGAGGGTTTCACCAAAGGTTTCGCGAGAGCTTCTCCTCTCCCCGTCTCCCCGTTGCCTTGAAGAAATTTTAAATTTCTGAGAAGAAAGATGGTGGGCCCGGCGATGGGAAAGAGGCATTTTGGTGTGGGCCCAGGATATTTAAGCCCGCACAACTGAGACATACTGGTTGCCTACCAAAAAAATTTCCACACAAATCAAAACCGGCAGGCCTTCTTTCTTCATATTATTTTAATTCAAATGTTATATCGTTAATATTAAAAATATATTTAAATGTAGCTATCTCGAAAATAAATTGTGTAAGGACTGCCAATTTATTTTTCTGTGATACATTAATAATATTATAAAAACAATATTATATTTATGTATAGTTTAAAATAAAATAAATTTTTTTAATAATAATTTTAGTAATAAACATGAGATTTTTTTATTTGCCAATTATAACTATTATTATTATATATACACGCACACGAGCCGTGAACATAAAGCCCGATCGGGCCGGCCTGGACCGGGCCCGATCGGGCTTTTTCCTGCATCGGGCCGGGTCGGCCCGGTCCTCCCCTGAAATCGGGCCGGCCGGGCCGGGCAGGCAGCACTAATGTGCTGCCTGCTCCGGCCCTTCAGGCCGTGCCGGGCAGGACCGGGCCGGTCTCGGGCCCGATCCGGGCCGGCCCGGTTTTTTCTCTTTTTTAAATTAAATTTTAATTTTGTTAATTTTTATAAATAATGAAATTTTGAACAAAAATTTAAAAAAATTGAAAAAATTTAAGGTTAGAATTAGATTGTATTAATATTGAACAATTTGAACGAAAAATTTGGAACGAAAAATTTTATTAATATTGAAAATTTGGAACAAAAAATTTAAAATATTACAAAATATAAGTCATACATTTGTACAAAATACAAAATTGAAAATACAAACCTATAAAAGCTATGATTCTTATAAAATTTAATTAAAAATTTTACATATTTTAAAAAAAAGTACATTTAGATTGCCCGATTTAATCATCCTGTAGATTCAAGTTCAACGCGTCCATTTCGTCTTCTATCTCCTCCGAGCTATCCTCCAATGCTGTTATGTGTTGTTTCCTCTTTAAACTGTCAAAGTAGTCCTTGTAGCATATGCAAACCTCCAGCGAATCTTCGTTAAGCCGGCTCCTCCGCTCGTTCAAAACCCTGCTACTAAGAGAAAAAGCGGACTCCGAAGCTACTGTACTAGCTTGGAAGTTAATAAATCACGGGTCATATAGACCAAAACAGGATAGGTATTAGCTTTACCTTTCCACCAATTTAAGATATCGAAGTTTTCGATCTCGTCCGAACTCATAAAATCGCTAAATTGAGTTTTTGTGTATAATCCTAATTCATCTAAACTACCAGATGTGCGCGTTTTTTTCCTAGAAGCTAAATCTAAAATTTTGTTTTTAAGACTATCCTTCGTTTTGGGTTGCGTTATTTCTTCGCGGGGTCGTGACCCGTATAAGTTATTGTAATAATTAAAACTCTGCGTAAAAAAGGTAGTAAAACTTGAAGTACTAACGGGGTCATCCGCATCATAATTTATATTTAAGGTTAGATTAGTATTGATTTCGTCGATCAAATTTTCTACGCCTTCTACGTTAAGTAGCGGATTTAAAGCGGCGGCGCACGAAAACATAGGCGGTATTTCTCTATAATATTTTAAAAAAATTTCTTCCATTATTTTAATTGAAGGAGCCCAACCTTGGTGTTTCCTATAATAACTAATTTTTTCTGTGATATGTACGAAATGTTCAATTACTAATGCGCTCGTTGGATAATACACTCCAGATAAATAAACGGTGGCCCTATAAAAACACTTTAGTAAATCTATATAATGTTCTATAATAACCCAATCAGTTTCACCTAAACCGTGTTCAATATTAAGCAAACTATAATATTACATTAGAAGATCTTTTTTTTGAAGGGCTCTTTTTAACATTTTATAGGTTGAGTTCCATCTAATAGGCATATCTAATTGTGGTTTCAAATATTTTTGATTTTGTGCTTTACAAAATTTTCTAAAATCTTGAGCTCGTTGTTTAGTACAATAAATTGCTTTTAATATGTCGCCAATTTTATTAATATATTGTGACATTGCCTTTAAACTATCCTGTACCACTAAATTTAGGACGTGACAAACACATCTAGTATGAAAAAACGCGCCGTTGAGAAATGGTTTTAAATCTCGTTTTAACAATTCAATTGCGGCGCCATTATTGGAGGCGTTATCAAGAGAAAAACTAAGTATTTTATCATTAATTTTAAATTGCTGCGCACATTTCATAATAACCTTATATAAAGCTATAGCCGTGTGCGGGAATTCAAAACCAGTAAAACATATTACGCATTTATTTAGCTCCCACGAAATGGGATCAATCCAATGACAAGTGATGCAAAGATAAGCTAATCCTAAATTTAAATTATTTGTCCAAACGTCACTCGTTAGACTCACACGTCCTTCGAAATTTTCAAAATACGTAATTAATTCTTGTTTTGCTTCTAAATATAACCTAATCGTGTCGCGCCTTAAAGTAATTCTACTAACCTTTTGGTATTTGGGCTGAAGCCCCCCATGTATGTACTCTGTGTCGTCGTCATTGTCGAAGGCGCTGAATGGCAGCCCACGTTTGATGACGAACTTCGCCTGCATCTCTCGCTGTCGCATTTGATCGTACGTCCAAATCTGTCCTGCTCCAGAAATTTGAGCTTGACTTGACTCGGGAGGAGCTTGTTTCGACTCGCAAGATTTTTGGTGTCTAACGAGCGTCGAGTTGCCGCTGATGGATAGCAACTTCGAGCACATCTTGCAGCGCGCTTTTCTTTCGGTCCCGACTAGGACCATCTCGAAATGCTCCCAAACAGTTGCTCTACGGTTGTGCTCCACCATCGAAGTCGTACTTTGGGAAGACGACGCTGGAGTTGTGGAGGACGACGTCATTGGGAGAGAGCTAAGAGAGAGAGAGAAAGAGAGGTGGGGTGTGAGAAAAGAGAGAGGGGAGGGGGGTATTTATAGGATTTTTTGGGTTTTTTTTTAATTATTATAAGTAAATAAAAATATATATATTTTTTTATATTAAAAAAATATAAAAGGCAGCCAACGGCTCTAATAAGAGCCGTTGGCTGCCTCTCATGGCAGCATGGCTGCCACATGGCAGCCATGCTGCAATGATGGGCCTAACGGCTCTAATAAGAGCCGTTAGGCTCAATCGGGCCTAGCCCGAGACTGGATCGGGCTTTGTCCGGCCTGGTCTCGGGCTAGCCCGATTATCGGGCTTTACCCGGCCCGGACCGGGCCGGGTAACGACTCCAAACCGGGGCCCTGTAAGGGCCCCGGGTAAGTGCTCGGCCCGGTTCGGGCCTGAACCGGGTCGGGCTTGATCGGGCCTTGACCGGGCCGGCCCGTCAGGCCCGGTTTTTTTGTTTAGGACTAAGTGTCAGGGGCGCCCCCTATGCATCGCGTGATAATACACCGGCCACGACATTCCCCCGGTACGACGACGCTCCCGCGGCTCGCAAATCCATGTCTGCATGGCAAAATCGAGCAGCGTGCGAAGCACGGTGCACCTGAGTTTTAGTTCATACAAGATTTATTCACAGTCGGATCTTAGAGATCAATATGTCGTTGGATAGATCTCGTTGAGTCAATCGTTATCATAGTAAGAACGCAACGATCTGATTATCCGATTAAAGTTATTGTATTAATTTGAATTTAAATTAAAACATCTAATTTTTTTTATTAAAATCACTATTCATTTAAATTTTAAAATAACATAGATATAATATATATACATAGGAGTGAAACGGCACGTCCTCCGGCCCGATGTGATTGCAACGGCATGGGCAGCAATATTTGTCGTGGGCGGCGATATTTGTCGTGCGAAGCGACAATAGTCGTGGGCGACGACAATAGTCGTGGGCGGCCACAATGATCGTGGGCGGCCACAATGGTCGTGGGCGGCGACATTGGTCGTGGGCGGTGACAATAGTCGTGGGCGGACACAATGGTCGTGGGAGGCGACATTAGTCGTGTGCGTCGACATTGGTCGTGGGCGGCCACAATGGTCGTGGGCGGCGACATTACTTGTGGGCGGCAACAATGATCGTGGGCGGCCACAATGATCATGGGCGGCGACATTGGTCGTGGGCGGCCAATGTGAGAATTGAGATGAAATTTTCTTTAAAATGCTGAGTAGTTGGTCAAAGTGAAGAGTAGGGTCCGACGAAAAATAAAATGTTATTTATTCGCGTATCATGAGGATATGTATTTCATTAAAACAGTGAGCATTAATAACCTTTCCATGATTTATAACAACAAAATCAATAAATAGAAACTGAAGCCACAATCTTATATAATTCATCTACTCAATTATTTTCTAAAATTACAGAATTTCATCGCAAAAATAACTAGTTCATGATATTAATAAAAAAAAGGAGGTAAATGATTATAAGCTTGATAAGGTCAAAGAAATCGAATGATTAGAAGCGAGCTTCCTATTTGAAGTTCGCACAACTTTGGTTATAGTCAAAATTGGATTAGTTTGATTAAGGCTCCATTTGATACAGTGGTGGCGGTCATGAACGCGGTGGTAAAATTGTCATTCATGAACGCCCATCTGAGGAACTTCATCCACTTGAACATAAAAGTGGATGAAGTTCATTAGGTGCTCTTTCACGAATGATGGTTTTACCACTGCGTTCTTGACCGCCAACACCGTGCCAAACGGAGCCTAATATGTTTGAATATCATTGTAAATTCTCAGTTCTCTAAGCGCATATTCGTTATTCTTTTCTTGGAGACACACATAAGGTGATCACCTATTTTCAGGGTTTTTATTTTTGCTGGGATAAACTCAGTCATGGGCCATTAAAACATACCATCTACATGAAAAGTTAAGTTCCAATGCCCTAAAATATCATAATTTGTATTTGTTGATGACATTAGTATTTTATGGGGAGGGGAAGTTCCAATAATCACACTAACCCATAAATTTTTCAAAAGAAAAATCATCTCAATTCGCACTTATAGGAAAAGAGGGAATCACATATTATTCACACTTAAGAGAGTAAATATACAAGAGAGGTAGGGGTGATTCGTGCACCCATAAGTAAACCTAAGAATCTATCACCTCAATATATTTACAAAAGTACAATATCTAACCTCCCCCCCCCCCCCCCCCCCCCCCCCCCCTCAAACTCACGGGGGATCATACACCGAGAGTTTGGACAGGAGATAAACATGTTGAGTTTGTGTCTGTGTCATAGTCATCAAATTGGCAAGTTGTTGCTCAGAAGGAACAAAGTAAGGAATGAGTGTGTCACGACCATACTGCTCACATAGGAAAAAAGCATCTACTCCAATGTGCTTGGAAAGAGAGTGTTTCACCGGGTTCAGAGTAATCTGAATGGCACTAGTATTATCACAATGGAGTGGAGTGGGATCTGTGGAAGAGACACCAAGATCCTCAAGAAGCCAACAGAGCCAAATAATATCCTCAGCGGTGGTAGCCATGGCCCGAAGCTCGGCCTCAGTGCTGGAACGAGAAACACCGGTCTGTTTCTTGAAGTTCCAAGCAATAAGTGAAGAACCGAGAAATGGACAGAAGCTGGTGACAGATCGACGGTCAACGGGATCACTGGCCCAAATAGAGTCTGAGTAAGCACGGAGCTGCAGAGAACTGCTGCTGGAGTAGAAGAGACCACGTGAAGTCGTCGCCCGAAGATAGCGCAGGAGCCGCAGTAGATGACCATAATGCACAGAGGTAGGCGCCTAGTGTCATGAGTAGCCTAGTGTCATTGTAGATGACCATAATGACAATATGACGATGCTTTCTTTCAGCGATACCATTCTGAGCGTGGGCACCGGGACAGGAAAGCTGGGGGAGAGTGCCATGAATAGCCAGCAGATCGCGAAAAGCATGAGAGAGGTACTCCCCCCTCGGAATCAGAACAAAAAATATGAATGGAAGCGGAAAACTGGGTGCGCACCATAGCAGAAAATGTAACATATATCTATAAGAAATCAGAACGAGCATGCATAAAGTAAACCCAACAGTAACGAGAATAATCATCAACAAATATAACATAATATCGATGACCGCCCTTTGATACAAAAAGTGCGGGACCCCATACATCGGAATGAACTAATCAAAGGGACGGGAAGATTTGGACTCACTAGATGGATATGGGAGTTGGAGCTGTTTACCAAGCTTACAACCCGTACAGGAATGAGACCGATCAACAGAAACACGACCAAGAAACCCATGACTAATGAGCGACGCAAGATGCGAGCCACTGGGATGACCGAGACGGTGATGCCACTGAGAGAAGCCCACCGAAGAAAGACAAAAAATGGCAGCTGTTGGAGATGACGAAGTGGAGGGAAGATGGAGACGATCAAGGACGTACACCCCGCTATGGCGACGGCCAGCTCCAAGGAGTGTCCCTGTCAGACGATCTTACACACGACAGACAAACTCATCAAAAACAACAAGGCAACCATGAGAGGTGAGTTGGCTGGCGGATATAAGGTTCATGGATAGCTTTGGTATGTAGGCAATGTCTGGAATGTGAAAGTGACTCGTATGAAGCAGGCCACGACTGGTAATGGGGAGAATAGTGTCATTGGCAACCATGATACTAAGAGCGGGTGAAACTGGCAGGCAGGACGAGAGGTGAATGGCATCATGAGTCATATGAAAAGAGGCTCCAGAGTCAAGCAACCAATCGGAGGAAGAGATACCTGAAGGGGCTGAAGCTGCCGGCTGAGAGGTAGAGGCGTTGGAAGCATCTGGAGAAAGTACTGAGACCGAAGAGCGAGGCAGAGAGCCGTGAGAGAGCTGTTGAGCAATCTGCTGGGCAAGCTCAGAAATAAAGAGAGATTGTGTCATAGCAGAGAAAGGAGCACCGGGAGCACGCTGCTGACCAGACTGCTGAGCTCTCTGAAGCTTGCGACACTCAGATTTGACATGACCAAGGCACTGGCAGTAGTGACAGCGGACAGGTGGGCGACGGTGAGCACCTGACTGAGCAAAAGAGGGCACCAGATGTAACGGCCCAAAACGTTTAAGTGAAATTGAAAGATGCGTACATGAATAAAATCCCCGATGATGAAAAAGAGAATAAGATTCAGTGTCGATTCGACGTCGCACCATGTATTTTTGAAGTTCGAGATTTTTGATGTTTTGCGGCGATCGTTTCGTTTATGTTTTATTTATTTTATATTTCGATGTTGAAAGGTGGATTAGAATTGGCTGAACCTTGGGTTTGGTGTTTTGGGCTGGCTGAGCATTGCTGTGCTGATTCTTAATATATATATATATTAAGGCTTAGGCGGTGGCTTCCATGCTTATATGCTTATTATATTCTCCTGATACTTCACTTGCACCTCCTGGAGTCTTGCCGAGATGAGAGCGTTGCTGCCCCTCTCCTTCCTTGCTCCTTCTCGTGACTGTTTTGAGAGCTCTGATTAGGGCTGACCCTGCTGCGTTTTATGTTGTTGCCGCTCTCCTGCAACCTTGGTATTTGTGTTGGCTGGAAGTGTTTGGCCGGTTGTTTAAGTTCTTGTTTCTGCTGCTCTCTTCACTGTGAGTTCTCCTTCTTCTTTCCCCTCTTCTCCTTCTAAACAGATGGTTGTTTTGCTTCATTGTTGAAATTAGTAGGAGAGGAGTTAGGGTTTTAGTAGTTGGGGGATTTGATTCCTTTATTGAATGAGTTATGAAGTTTGCTAGGGTTTTGTTTTAAAGAGATTTCCCCTCCCTCTCCCTCCATATCTGAGCTGATTTCTTTCATACTCTTATGATGTTTGCTGCCTTGTTACCTTGGCTTTGGGTGTGCTGTTTATTCAGCTACCTTGTGCTGTTATGGCTGTTTTGGAGGTTGTTGTAGATGACCTTGTTGATCTAATTAACTCTGAATTATTGCACCTTTGTTAGCTCAGATTTATTATGAATTGGCCCACTGTTCCTCTTGAATGTTGGATGTCTTTGGGCTGTTTTCAGTTGGCTTTTGATTCACTGTTTTGGAGAGATTTTGGACTGTAGTGACAGCCCTTGGAGCTGATGTTGGCAGCCCTTGGTGTTGCCACATAGCAGCCTTTAGTGCTGGATTTGTTAGCTTATGTTGGCCGGGTTTTAACTTGTTGTTTGGGCTGCCTTTCTTAGCTGGGTTGTTAATTGTTGTCATTTACTGATGCTATTACTTGTATTGGCAGGCTTTTATTGTTGGTTCTTGAGGACTCCCCTTAGCTACCCTCTTCATGCTTATTGTGGGTTGTTAGTAGCAATGTTTTTGTGAGTTGTCAAGGGCTGAAATTTAATCTTTGTACGAGTTAAAAATCTGATTTTCGCATCTCTTTCGAGTCAACCAAGTTAGACAACTCCTATCGAGTCGTAGTTGTAATCGTAGTAGGAAGTAAATCGTAACTAATTCGCGGCGCAACGCTAAAGTCCCGATACTGCAGAGGATGACGTCCGAAGATAGACCCGATGAAAATCATGGTACGATTAAAGACAAAGGACACGTGGTGAGTACTTATTTCTGTAATTATGCATAGCTTTGAATTATTTTCAATATTCATATGATTAGATTTTTATACAGAAAGTATTTTAGTGATTGTACATTGACATAAATATTAAAATTGTTCGAATTTTGAATTACTGATAAATGCAAGAATCGCTGGAAAATGTTGAATTGACAATAAATAAGCGATGAATAAATTCTGAGGGGAATATTTTAAATAAAACTCCTATATAATTGAATAAGAAAATTGCATCGATGCATAAGAATATTTGAAATGATAAGGGTTGACCCAGTAGCCGTAGTGGGGGTGTGAATACGCTACGGCGGAATGTGTTTTTGAGATTTACTTGAGGCCGTTGAAGGCCAGAGGTCGTTGAAGGCCAGAGGTCGTTGAAGGCCAGAGGCCGTTGAAGGCCAAGAGGTCGTTGAAGACCAAGAAGTGATGAATCTACAGCAACCCTTATGATTTCCTAATTAAATTAAACGAAAGATAAATGAGAAATATAATTCAGAAAGTGAAACAAATTGAAGGAGCTATGATTGAAAGAACATGAAATCTGATTCCGAAAATCCGAATTGTTGGCATGTTTGATATGAATGAATGAAATGACATTTAAGAACTAAAAGAACTGATGAATAGATCGAATACAAGAACTTGAAACAGAAATCATTGTTGTACAAACACTGTATTTACTGTTATTGATTATACACTGCAATTGAATCTTTATGCATATTGCTACTGACGTTTGTTGCTTGCATGTACATCAGTTAAAAGTGGTATGTTACTCGTTTAGTCATATTCTTTATGACTAAACCCGTCGTGGTTTATCTTTTTAGGTAGCGGATGTGATTCCGAGTGCTCCGAGGAAAGCTAGACTGACTAGAACTGAAGAACGAGCAAATGTATGAGTTTTGTTTATGTGTTTTTGTTGTACTCATGTTATTACTATGCTGCGATAAATGCTTACAAAGAGACTCAGATATAGATTGTTTGTGAGGTCTGGCTCGAGGCCTCACACCGGAGGGTGAGGAACATGGCGCCCTGGAGCACTATAACCTGGAGATGACAGCAGAGGAGCACTGACAAGAGAGGGTTGCAGTGGTAGTTGGGAAGCAGCCAGAACAACATGAGTCATCCCACCAGGAGAAGTAGCGGAGTCCAAGGAGTGTAGATGAGTCTCCTCAGCGATCACCAAGCCAAAGTATCGCTGAGAGACGGAGGAGGATCCCGGTGCAAAAGCTGAGCACAAATGGACTCGAACTCGGGGCATAGGCGCATAAGAAACTCATACATACGCTGACAGTTGCGATCTCGAGAGATAACAACACACTGAGGGCAGGTTGCACAGGGGCAAGGAGCCATCTCATCGCACTGACGCCAAAGGTCCAGAAGCTCGGCAAAGAAGGTCTGAACAGACCAGTCGCGCTAGTAGCAGGCGCCTAGTGTCTGAAATAGAGAGTAACGCGGAGCCTGACTAGATGGCAGGTAGAGACGACGCAAGTGATCTCACATCACTTTGGCCGTAGGTAGCTCTAGATGGCCATGCGAATGGGGAGCTCACAAAACTGACAAATGACGGCAATCGCGCGAGAGTCGTCCGAGCGCCACCACGCTGAATCGGAGACTGTATTTGAGGTGTCCTTGCTGACAGTGGAGGAGTCGGCTGTGGGAGCAACCACTGGCGGTGGAGGAGCAGGCTCAGAGCCATCAATGTGGCCTCACAGATCTAGGCCGCGGAGGATGACGCCAACGGTGGCGGACCAAGCCTTGTAATTTCGCCCATCGAGGATGACGTCCGTTTTTTGAAGGAAAATGGAAGAGTGAGACGAGGCCATCGGAGCAGCGGGATCGAACGGAGCAGCCAGAGAAGGAGAAGAATCAACCGGAGAAGGACAAGAATCAGCCGGTGAAGATGGAGCAGCGGGATCGAACGGAGCAGTGAGATCGCACGGGAGCAGAAATCGGAGCAGGCGGAACGAGCAGCAGGAACGATCGATCGAGAGCAGGAACTCGGAGCAGGAACGGTCGATCGAGAAGGCGGGATCAGAACGAGTAGGCGGAAGGAATTAGGAAAAGAGGGAATCACATATTATTCACACTTAAGAGGGTATAAATATACAAGAGAGGTAGGGTGATCCTTGCACCCATAGGTAAACCTAAGAATCTATCACCTCAATATATACAAAAGTACAATATCCAACACTCACATTGGCTTAAATATTCATGAAAAAAATTCATAGGACAGATATAAGCGAGTTGCAGACAAAAATGTGTGGGAGGGATATAAATACAAAAGTTTAGAAAATAACAAAAATGATTGATTCACACAAAAGTTGGTGCAAACTGGCCATTAGATTAACCTGTAAGCACAAATTAATATCTCTTGCTTGAATAACCGATATAACGTCGTTGTTGCGGCTTTATATCGGTTGACTTCCGTTTGATTCTGGAGCATCTACAGAATTTTAAAAAAAAAATCAGTAGTGATAGGACCATTAAACATCTATAAATTATTAAAAAGATATTATCCATAGACCATATTTGGAGCACAGTAACTGTTCTTTGCTAGTTTTTACCTCTCAATCATATCGAAAACAAATTCTCACTCTTCTCTCTCACTCATGCCTTTTGGCACTGCCAGTATAATCATCCTAAATCATTTAACTACAATACGCGGATGATCGGACCACCTGGGTGTATGCTCATTGTAGATATCCCCGTAGTATTCATAATCGTTGTCTTCCGTAGTTGTTGTCTCTATGTTTTCATTTGTGTCAATGGTATTAGCGGTATTGTTGTTTTTACCTTTTGAGACCGACAAACCTGAGAAACAAATGATATATTTAAGAATATTACTCATTTGATGTGAAATAGTATTATTAGTTAGAAAATGCATTACATGTAAAAACTACCCAAAATACTATTTGAGTATTTAAAATGCATTACATGTAATATTCTGATCGGAAATTGCTTCCTCGTCAATTCAAACGACACTTTATACTCTTCTGTACACTTAAGCGATATGCGTAGAATGAATACTCTGTGTCCCTTGAATTGTCCCACCAATATATTAGCCTCGATGACATTCCTCCCAAATCGACAACATATCATCTTTGTGTCGTTGCATAATCCAAATTTTGGATTTTGGAGAAGCATAATAATTCACTTTTTGGATCTATATTCATGCTTTAATGCAAGCTTGTGTGGATTACCAAGATCAATAGAGTTTACAAATTCTAGGAGGTATAAGTTGTTGTTGTCATCGAAGACAGAGTTGAATGAGTAATAAGTCATAATATCTCATGGGAACAAATGAAGACATTTTTCGTTCAGCTTTGGCGATGTCTTTATTCAACGGAGTAATTAGGGTCCTTGCCTCCATATATTCAACTTCAACAGTATTTACATCGTGAGCTTGTATATCTGGGAAAACAAAGTTTATCAATCCATCGATTGAATGATCGTCTTCCCAAGACATGAATTGAATCAATAATCTGAATCATGTCATTGTCTAGCGTGTGCTCCTCACCATCTCCAAACCTAAGTAAGAATTCAGCGTAGTGGACGTCATCGCGAGCCCTCATATTATCTGTTAATTTTAGTAACTTCACATCTTGTCATAGATAAGACTCAATGATGTTTGTCCGAATTATTTCACTCTGAGTCCCATTAACAACAACAGTCATAACTGTCTGAAATCGCCTCCCATTATAATTACCTTGTCACCAAATGATTTGTCTATTTTTAGCACATCTCGCAATGTACGATCAAGAATTTTGAAAGTCTTCTTATTTGTCATGGGCGCTTCATCCCAAATTATTGCAGAAGAAAGCTCGACCAATTTGCGCATGTCAGATTGTTTACTAAAACCGCACATTTGCAGTGTCCAATTTAATTAGAATTCTAAACTTAGAGTGAGCGGTGTTTCCACCCGGAAGCAAATTTGCAGCTATCCTGGAAGTTACGGCTGCGATAACAATATGACCCTCGTTACAGAGGGTAGCGAGTATACATCGATAAAGAAACGTTTTTTCCTGTTCCACCTGGTCCGTCAACAAAGAAAAATAGCCTCATTCCCTTGTCTTATGTAAGTAATGATAGTGTTGTACGTCATTAGTTGTCCGTGATTTAGAAGTGTGGTCGAATTTAAATCCACAGCTGATATTAAAATTGATAGCTCATTCTCAATTAATTCTGGCAAGTCCACGGAGTACTGGAAGCCCTCGCCTAGCAGTGGTAAGTCAAAATCCTTTGTGTTTTTATTATATTATTCTAAGATGTTGTTTAACTCACACAGTAATCGGTTAGTTAGGAATGTAGTATTTGAAGTGCTTAAGCTCTCGTAATCGAAGCTGCACAGTTTTCATCTCACAGATTTCTCACACATGTGGGCTCACAGTACAACAATATAGTCATGAAAAGTTGTCTCTGCGCTGAAGGCATTTTGAAAATTCGTGCTTCCGCTAGGCATTTTTGGATGATGTTATCTTCTTCAAGAAGTCTCAGACGCTCAGTAGCTTCCTTGGATGTTGTGCAATGATACCCGTGGATAGTGAAAAGATAATCAAATGGTGTTGGTGTTGGGACGTGGTTTAATAGAAGACGTAGATAGAAGCGCTCTCCCTTAGTTAGTGATACAACATAAAGATGACCGACCACATTTCGATTTTGTTGTCTTCTTATCCGTTTTCTTGATTGTGTGAGCCACATGTAGTGTTTGGCGAAGTCAACGTACAAATATTATACATCTTCAAGTCCATCTATATATTTATATTCTGAAGAACTTTGTTAATATTGTTCGTGAATTTCGTTCATTAACTAACACATCTGAAACAACCTGACTATTTCAAAATCAAACTTGATGCTGATTTGGTAGATGTATTTGTAATCGTACGACGGATAGATAAGTTTGGTGCATATGAAATTTAAAAAGTTTCCATGAAGCCTCTGGTGGACAAATCCAACGTCCGTTGACGTATTTATTTACTTCGTCGTAGTTTGAAGCATGACGCACCTCGAAAGCAACCCATTTTGGGTCCTTATATACATATTTGTATAGATATTTGATACTCTTAATGCTACTGTATATTTCTACATTAACGTGACAGTCATACTTTAGCAGGAGTCATGGGTTGTAAGGAACAACCCACCCATTATCGACCACCAAATTTGCATTTTCCCTTAAGTGGAATTGATCTGTTATCATCCCTTCGACGGTAAAGTGGGTAAGAATCCAAGTCGTGAGTAGTGCATTTAAAGAATAGTTTTGGGAAGCCCTTTTTTGCAGACATTATTGCTCATGCATTGCGCCTTTGGTTTTAAATGTCCACACGGTTCGTCTATCATATCATATGCTTGAGCACCACATTGTATAGCTTTGGTTCTTCTGACTGATTCAATATATCTGCTCTGACGATGATGTCGTAGTTTTCTGGAGAATTTAGCTTATCATGTTCATTAAACATAAAAATATATGTGCGTGCGGAAGACCCCGCTTTTGAAATTCGATCACGTGGACATGCACAACTACCCGACCTAGTAGGCCTTTGTGGAAGATGTCTTCTTTTAAACTTTCTAACTTTGCATGGATTATTCTAGAGATCAAATATGGGCGATCTTGAGGCGTTTGTCCAGGAAAAAACTCATTTGTTATCTCAGATCAAGATGGATTGCACGTCATTATTAGAAAGATATCTGGCTTTTTGAAATTGCGCACAACCGCCATGACTTCTTGGTACCGTTGGTACATATCTCTTGGACTCCATAAAAGAAGAAGGCAATATTGTTCTATGGCCCACGTTACATGTATTAAGGAAATTTTTGTATTTTTTTAAAAAGAAGTACAGTCATAAACTTCTACTATTTGTGATGGTTATGTTTGATATGTAATTAAAGGCACCTGCATCATTTTCACCGCTATGTAATCAGTCTTGTAATCCCTGATAAAGCTCGGCGCGAATATCACTTTGGTGCGACTTAATCCAGCGAAGTTTTTGTGTTTCAATTTTGATGTACATGTCGTCATGTCGACGATGTACTGTTGCAGTAAGCGTTCTACAAGAAGAAGCATGGAAGGTGTATTTTTGCGGGTCTTGCGGCAGGAAGGATAAATTAGTTGACATTTGGAGAAACTGTTGGGCATATAGTAGAACGTGTAAATTGTAGAATACTTGTAGCAAGTATGAATAGTAGTTAAAACAACTTGTTCGATCTGCTTGAGGTATATTCTCGTCGCCGATCCAGCTGTATGACCCATGCGGTAGGAGCAATGGATATTGTAGTGGGTCGTAGTAGCCAGAGTATTCCTTGAGGGTTAGTAGCCCACCAATAGTTGTTTCGACGACAATGTCTCTATCATTTGCTTCCATGAAGTCATTTGCGCCGACTAATATTACTACAACATGTGAAGCAGTTGGAAGCGAGTATTGACGCTCAGCAGATGGTCTCTCTTTAATCAGTAATTAACATTGTTGTAGGTTTGGACATTTTCCAAGCAGCCTTAAAGTTTGTACAAAAGGATTTACCACATCGAGTATTGCAGAGATCTTCTCGATCGTCTGGACAACCAGTCCTGGACTTTCAAGTAACCTACTTTTCCACCTCGAGCTCAGTGTCATAAATGAATAGTTGCAAGAACAGTGGTCGAGTACCGTATGTGTGGAGGAGAGAGCAAATCCTAAGATAGATTAAACCATGTGCTCTAAAAGAGTAAATACCCTGATTAAATGCTGACATACTTTCATCAAGTGTTACTCCCATAGATGTGAAGGAGAAAACATGGTTGTAAGCACATATATTTTGTCTGAAATTGTGTGCTTCTGTTGTTTGTGACGTGAAAAATTCTAGTAGCGCAAGTGGTGGTAGAATATCAGGAAGAACTACCATTCCTCCTTTGCAGCATAAAATAGAATTTTCTTTATGAAAGAGTTTAGCATGACAGTGTGGGAAAATATATGGGGGAGATAGTGTAACTGCATGCACATTACGTGTTGGGTAACAATTTCTTACACATAAATGAGAAGTGGACCTTTGAGTACGATCATTGCCTATTTAGTAAGAAAGAGAAATGACTGGTTGAAGAATAACGATGTAAGTATATTAGGATCATTGCATTTTGACATTAGAACATACCATGCATGGGTGATGGATGTTCTCTCGTTGGCATTTCGACAACATAGGTAATTGTTGGTGCTATGGTATTGGCATTTTGGCGTTCAAATGTCGCGGGCATTTGTGCAGAGAGCACAACAACTCCCTGTTGTTGAAGACGTGCGCTTCTCCATTGATGTTAGGTTTGGACATGTACTTGTGTTACACGACGTTGATTGACGTGACTTCTCAGTGAACCTATTAGTTGTGAAGATCATATAAGGTAGTAAAGATGTTTGTGACGCTATTTAATATGAAAATGATAGTAGTAAAGATGTGTAGTTCAATTGAGTGAAGTGTAGTACCAAGTGGGATTGCAGAACGATTTTTACTGTAATTAGAAGCACTTGTTTGACCATGAGTTAGTCGATGTAGATGACTCTGTGATGATTGAGTTAGCACAGTACCTATAAATTGAGGGATATAGTTACTATCTAACAGTTGTCTCTCGTAGTTGTAGTAGGCATGATGATGCATTCTAGATGATGTCAGACCTTCAACATTTGGAACATGCCCATCGTTGAAGTTCCGCTTATAGAGGATGAATAATTGGCGTGGTCGCAGTTGCCACCACCCATTAATTTTGGCGAAGTTCTCTTCTTTGGGCATTAGTTGCATCGTGTCGGTCCTGAATTGATGCATATATTGGTGGCCTTCCTCTTCAGAGAGATGTTGCAGGCGGAAAGCCAGTGGTAGCGGTTGCACTACATCCAGCTTCAACCACGGCAGGAACTTCATGTAAAATCATAGAAGAATGTGGAATTAGAAATCGTAGAAGAAGTTCCTTGAGTAGTGTAGTTAAAATAATGGTAAACCTTCAATATTTGGTGCAACATGCGGTAACGAAGCCCCCTGATTGGAAGTTGAGTCTGGCGTCCTTGAAGGTAATCTGATGGTTGGCAATACGTATGAGACTTGAAGAGATGGGGTAGCAGGCATGGTTGCAACCACATGGTGTAGATCTTTTCCGTTGAGTGTCGGGTTGATTGGCTTGTCATGTGTGTCTAGCTAATTGGTAAGAATGTAAATGTTGACGTCTGATTTTATTTCTTAGGTATTTTTGAATGTTAAGGCAGATTTTAGCTGACCTTGTAAGGATGTATCAATGGTTCATTGATATCGGGCTAGTTCCCTTCTTCGGCCATTAGTAGCAACGCGTCTGTCTTAAATTGATGCATATATTGGAGGCCTTCCTCTTGGGCGATATGTTCAAGGGGGCGAGCCGGTGGCAGTAGATCCGTTTTGGCCATTTGCATCTATTTTTTGAAGTCCACGACAGTGTGCGCCATAAAGATAACATAGTTTGCGTCTTCTTACAGTACGTGCAACTTGTTGTGCCCTCGTTGACATCCTTAATTGTCGATCGACGGGAGTAAACAATGAGTAAGAGTGTACTTAGCTGAGAGCAAACGATATAGAATAGAGGACTGAGTATCACTTGCAGAAGAAAAGATGTAAACAAACTTCCATTGCCACTGAGATCACTCACTGGAATTATATTTGCATATGGTATAGAAGGATAGATATAGAACAATGGAAAATTCTCACACCTCTAAAAAAATAAGCAAACCAAAAAAATGTGGAGTTTGAGCAGTTCTATTATTTTTCATTTTAGAAGACCAATAAGCAGAAAACATAAACTTATAGATAGTCATATAACATTTTCATGGAGGAGGAATGATTATATTAGAGTTAGTCAGAAAAGTCTAGGAACATTCACAAATAATTACTACACAATGATCATGAAATACAATTGATAAGAACTTCGAACAATTGGTAAGATGAGCACATGCACGAAAAACCAAATTCCTTGCAAGAAGATGTAGTTGTGAGTTCTTAACTTGAACGAAAAGTCGCATAATATTATCTAGCAATGGATTAAGACACAATGATTAGATCAATTATAAGTATTTGAAAGCACATGAAAAGTGCAGCTACACTAAACTATTAATGATAAATCTCACTTAAAGTATAAGAGTATAAAAATGATAATAATAAATCTTAGCACGACAGTGTGCAAAGTCATAGAGGCCAACAATTGTATAAAAATACCAAATATGTAGCAACAATTATATGTAGTTCTTTGTATTATGCATTCAAAAATGTACTCAGTTCGGTAACATAAATTGATTGAGAGAAAGGGAGAGGAGGAGATTGTTATCCAGTTCAAAAGACATCACTTGATAATTACAGCAGAAAAACATAAACAATATGATGATGCACAGCCAACAAATCATCCCCCCAAAGAATTTACATACTCATTTTGATCTCAGTATCATCACAGTGCACACTAATTGATAGCTGCTTTGGTGGAAGAGAACTCTTTCCACCAAAGCGCTGGCGTGGAGAAAGAAGGCCATGTAAATCTTTTTACCCTTTGGTAATTTTATACTCTTATACTATTCAACCAAGAACTTGTAGACCCAGATCATGCATGGATCATCCAACAAAAATACGTAAGTGAACACCCAGATCGATATACCATTAGCGTAATTTAAAAAAAAATGTAAGAAGAGATACTTCAGGTCTGCATAACTTTAAATAAGCATATCCACATAATACTTCATGTCTAATAGAGATAAACATAAACATAAATAGTTCCTGAAAAAGTGAGGTAAGCAGGGATGTAAGGAAAACTCGGAAGAGATTTCATATAAAAGATCAGAGTATACATGTGCAAATCTTTAAATTGTTCCAAAAAAACAGAGATCTAAGCAAAGGGGGAAAAGAGTTTTGGATCCTCACGAGCAATGGTTCATGTGCAGATCTTTAAATCGTCACTGAAAGGATCTAAGTAGAGATCTAAGCAAAGGAAAAACAAGGAGTTCCTGAAAATGATCTAAGCAGAGATCTTAGATCCTTTTCAGGAAGGATCTTACCAGAGATTTAAGCAAAGGGAAAAAAGAGTCCATGAGAAGGATCTAAGCAGGGAAGGTGTTACCCCTTCGCGGATGGTCGTCGTCGCGAGCAATGGTCAGTGAAGCATCGTGATTGTGGGATGTGACACTGACAGTGCATGGATGCGGACTTCGGCGACGTGAGAGTGTGTGGAGTGTTAGGGCAAGAAGGGCATGAAAATAAGGTGTCGAGTGTGACGACCCAGGATTTACCCTAACTTCGCATAAGACTATTCCTGGCTTCCTGGGCTTTACCTGGCACCGTCACCGGGCTGCAGCCCAAACACCCAACCCCTCTCTGGCCTACTTTAGGGCACAACGGGTTGTTAGAGGCCTCTGCCCCCCTTTTGATGAGCAAACTTCATAGTTCAGCATGCTTATGAGGACTTCCCAGGAGGTCACTCATCCCGAAATTTCTCTAACATGGGTACGCTTAACTATGAAGTTCTTTCACTTCAGCTCAATTGCTGATGAGAAGTGAAAGAACTTCATAGTTAAGCGTGCTCATATTAGAGAAATTTTGGGATGGGTGACCTCCTGGGAAGTCCCCATAAGCACGCTGAACTATGGAGTTTGCTCATCAAAAGGGGGGCAGAGGCCTCCAACAACCCATTGTGCCCTGAAGTAGGCCAGAGAGGGGTTGGGTGTTTGGGCTGCAGCCCGGTGACTGTTTTTGGATGGTTTGGGACTGCAGTGGCAGCCCTTGGTGTTGCCATTAACAACCCTGAAATGCCCTCGTGTTAGCTTGTATTTACTGTTTTCTGAAGGGATTTTAGCTCTTTGTTAGGCTGTTATTTGGGTTGCCTTTATTAGCTATTGCGGGATGTTTTCTTTAATTCTAAATGGCCACTAAAGTGACTGATTTTTGAAGTGTATGGTGGCTGAATTCTGAGTTTAGTAGCGTTTAAAATCTGATTTTTTTCGTGTTCCTTTTGAGTCACCAAGCTTGTCCTTCCCTAGACAACTCCTAGATGTCGTAGTTGTGGCCGTCTTAGGGAGTCTACTCGCAGCTAATTAACGACGCAACCCCAAAGTAAATGATTTACTTGATACTACAGAGGATGGCGTCTGGCGATAAATGCGACGATAATCTTTCGAAGGACAAGAGTAAAGGAAAAGCTATGGTGAGTCCTTACTGCTTTGATTTCGTATTCATTTGAATATTTTAACTTATGAACATGTATAATATGAATTGTCTTGAATTAAATAAATTCGAAGATTTAGAATCACTGAAATTATAAAATCACTAAAAAGCTAAATACGGATTAACGAGCGATAGAATCTCTGAGGGGAAATTAATATAATTATTTCCTATATTTATGAATTGAATATGAAATGAAATGAATAAGAAATAGAGAGTGCTTCGACGCATCGAAACACTAAGGGTCGGCCTAGTAGGGGGTAAAGCTTCTGACTCCTACACCCAGTGGGAGTGGTAGATCTCCCACATAAATTGATACTGAAATGACCAATCTAGGAGGCGTGGAAGCATGTTACATTGTTGAGCGCCCTAGAGCAGACATTGATTTGATGGGTCCAGATGTTGGATTTGAGAATGACTCTCAGTATTTCGAAGGAACGAAAAGAAATATAATCAAACATGAAAATAAACCATAATGAGATATAAGAAAATAAATAACAGAAATGGTTTATTTTTGTACTAGCTCACTGTACCTGTCTACTTTATTTCATGTTCTACTATACATGTTCATACAGTTTATACAAATATATCTCACTGTCTGTTATAGCTGACTCTTCGTGTTTTCCTGTAGGGCGGTCGAAGAGGTAAGAACTCACTTAGTTTTCTAAACTAACTGGTTGTTAATCTTATTTTTAGGATCAGACCGCCAGCGTGCTAGCCCGCGCTAGGAGGATACCTGCGGAGGTAGAAAGGAAACAAAGGGAAGACATAGCTCGGCCTCGGGTTAAAGTGTATTTCAGTTTAGTTTGTACTCTAGTTATTTTGATTTTCCTTGTATTCTTGGACATGATGTATATTATTAAAATGAACAAAAAACATATTTATGTCTTTTACTGGTACCACTCCTGTGATCCGCATAACTGCATTATTTAATTGTGTAAAATCTGCTCAGAAGAAAAAAAAAAATTAAATTGTGGCGAATTTCGGCCCGTTACACTTTTTTTTACTGTGATATTTAATAATGTATTTAAATGAAGACAAATATTATATATATACATATATAATTTATTAAGAAAAAAAAAACAAAAAAATAATATTGGGGGATATGATAGAGCGGTTAGATGAGGGAATAAGAAATATATTTGTTTGCAGAGTTAAAAGCTATCCTATGTGACAGGGAAGTAAAATATTATGTGTATAGTCTCACAATACACATAATATTTTACTTCCACCACTAGAGAGATCGGGAACGGGAAGTGAGGGGTTTAATTTTTTTATTAATGAAATTAGAATTTATAATGTTTAAATATTTATTTTATTAAGTTGAATTTATTTTAATTTCACTTAGACACAACCCATGCATTATTAATTTGAATTATTTTTAATATCCTATGGATGCGCCTCGGGCGCACAAGAGATGTTGAACACAAACAATCCCCAGAGAGATGAAGGGATGAAGATCCTTTTCATTTGAGAATTGAGAGTAAAATAAAGTGGTCGCCCGACCTCGCCTAAGAAACTTCGTCCACTTTTATGTACAAAACTAGTTAAAGTTTAGATCTTCAATTTAGGCAGCTGTTATTGGCAGACCAACTTCAACTATGAGTACATCGTTGTTAATGGCAGACTAAAAAAAATAAGGAGAGCTGTGAACCCGTAAAGGTGGTCTACTGATAACCATTGTTTCAATAGCACGGGGGGCTTATAGTCACATGTAGTATGTAATTAAATTTTTTCTTAATTAATTTAATTTATATAAGGGGGTAAAATATTTTTTCTTTAACGAAATTAGAAAATAAAATTATTTAACCTATGAGATCAAGAGATAAAAATTTAGACGATGAAAACAACATATAGTTGACAGCTAACTGAAATTTTTCTCATCTCAGAATATAATATTAATGCTTCCGTGCTCAATTTTTACACTTTGCAAAATTAAATTACCTTCTGAGACCCAGTTTGCACCCATTAACACACCCAGTCAAACTTCGGTTCACATGATCACAAATGTCGCCCCTTCGGCCCTCCCTCTACAAATACTCAATGTCGATCACCGTTCTTACTGAACACACTATGCCGTCCCGCAATCCGGCAACTGCCGACGCCGGCGACTCCACGAAGCGCGGGCGCGAGGCAACCGCCTCCCTCCTGGACGCCGCGCGCCCCTTCCTCCGCGACGAGGCCGACGCCGTTCCTTCCGATCCCGCACTCTCAGCACTCCTCACCGCCCTGCGCTCGGCTGGCGCCGGCGAGTGCTGGCACAAGCACGGAACATTCCTCGCCCACCTTACCGGCGTCCACCGCATCCTGTCTCTATGGGGCGCCCCCCTCCCCGTGGCCCGCTGCGGCCTCTACCACTCCGCCTACTCCAACTCCTACGTTAATCTCGCCATCTTCGAACCCGGCGCCACCTCCCGCGCCGCGCTTAGCCTCTCCCTCGGCTCCGCCGCCGAGCGTCTCGTTCACTTGTTCTGCGTTATCCCCCGCCAGACAGTCATTCACGACCTCCTGCTTTTCCGCTACACCGACGCGGAGCTCACCGGCCACCTCGCGGCATCCGCCGATCTCACCCGCCGCGGGCAAGACGAGCCCTGGCGACAGAAAATCAACTCCATAATCCCGCATGGAGGCATCTCCGTGAAGCACATCCGGACCGGGGAGGATATCCTGGTGTCGCGGCGCGTGATCGCGGCATTTCTCCTCATGACAATGGCGGATTTCAGCGATCAACTGTTCGGGTTCCAGGATCGCCTCTTCGAAAACGATGACGGTCGGCTTGAGTTCACCGGAAGCAATGTTTCCGGCGCTCTATGGCCGGGGGATGGCAGGCCGGGCTTGTGGATGAACTCCGTTTCCAGGATGGGGGCGATCTATAACCTAATAGTGAGGGAGGAGGAGATCTACATGGAAGAGAGGCAAACCGAAGTAGACAAGTTGCAGAGGGACGATGAGGACATAGAGCTGGTGATTCCGCCGGTGTTCGATAACTGCACGAGGGTTTTGGGCGCCGAGGAGCAGAAATCGGCGAGGGATTTGTACTGGCAGGCAGTGACCGGCGGCGGAGGGGAAAAGACGGAAAGTCTGTTGAGGGAGAGCTGTGCGAAAAATCCATTTGCGGGAGAGATGCGGGTGGTGTTGGCGCAGGTGTATCTGGGGAAGGAGAGGTGGCCGGAGGCGGAGACGACGGCGGAGGAAGGATTGCGGTTGATGTTGGAGTGGGGGACCGGATGGGATAAGAGGGTGACCTGGGAGGGGTGGGTGGCTTGGGCTAGGGTTTTACTCGTGAAGGCCAGGGAGAAGGATTGGCCGAAGAATCCATGGGGGATTCTCAACCTTGGACTGGTTCGCTGAAGGAGGAAGACGAAGCAAAACTGGATTCGATGACACGACACGTTAACTTTTAAGTTGAGATTAACCCGTGAAGAATTCGTGTTGGTTTCGGGTCAGCCTTAGGGATCCTGAATGTGATCGGGTCATATGTTTCTACTAAGCTTTCTAGTTCGGTGTGCAAATAATAAATGGTTGTTCTTCCTGCTTTTTCGAACCGCTCCACTGCATAGCTCCGCTCGTGCGCACCCAAAATAAAGATGCATGACCTGTTTCCGTTGCGCATGTGCTCTACCAGTTTGTGACAGGCTCTGACCGTGCACGGCGATGGAGTTAATTATTGGTTTTCATTGTCTTCTGTTGTTGTTCACCCGAATAAACATGCGTCCGTATAAAAAAAAAGTTTGCGAGAACACTCGAAAAAGCTGAACAAAGAGGATGGCTATAATATTGCAATTGATAGAGATTGTAGGAAATTTATAAATGGAGGACACCATATGAAGATGACCATATGTAAACTATGACCCCGTTTGTTTTGGCGGAATTGGGAGGAAGAAATTAGAACGGGAGAGCCAATTCCAATTTCAATTCCAATTCCGTTGTTTGACGCTCCAACTTTTCTGGCAGAATTAGAATTGAGCTCAATTTCATAGGAATTTATTTTTGCTTATTTTCTATAGGTTTTATTTCCCATTTTTGTCGTCGCTCTTGTAAACACTGATCTCTCGCTCGTTCGATCCAGGTAACTTCCCATCCTCTTCCATTTATTCGATCCATGAAATGTCGTTCGCTCGCTCGTTCGATCCTGGTAACGCTGATCTCTCATTCATTCGTCCACCTCCTCACAGTCTCTCCATTTCCCTCGAAAAAATTGGGTCGAAGAGCGGCAAATCGATCTCCATTTCCGGAGCATTCATAGTCTGGAATTCTGATTGTATGATTCTAATATGAATGTAGGGTGTCGATCACAAGCTCTTTGGTGTCATTCTCAAGTTTTTTGGTTCTCTCAAGCAGGATGCATTCATAGTCGGGAATCCTCGCCAACATTTCTCGTTTGTGTGGCCTCAAGCAGGATGCATTCATAGTAGGTAACATTCCTCATTTCTTGAAATAGTTTAAGATGAGCTTCCGTTGTTGTTTTCTTCTTTGTAATTGTACGATCTCATCTGTTTTTTTTTCCTGCTATAGAATTCTGATTGTATGATTCTAATATATATGTATGTAGAGTGTTTACAGTTTGATGTTTAGGAGCATGAATTTTTTGTTCGAATTTTAGATTTGCATAATATTTTATGCTAATGTTGACAGCATATGTTGTGATCTTCCAATACCCAAACATGAAGAAAATGAAAATAATCTTCCTCATTTCTTTTGTTTTCCTCCTCCCAAACACTTTCTCATTTCTTGATTTGTAGCCAAACGATAGAATTGGAATTGACACAATTTCAATTTCTGTGAAAATTAGAATTGAGCCAATTCTAATTCTTATCTCTCTATTCTTTCCCAAACGAGCGGAACCTAAAGGAATTCATCTGGAACAATTTTGAGAAATTGTAAACTTTGAGTGCTAATGTAAATGGTTTAGCAGAAAGATTGAGTATTTACAAACGTAATTGATTAACAGAGAAAAAGATGTAAAGAATGGTTGTATAAGTAAAAGAAGAAGAAAAACATTTGAGAGAGAAAAAGACGAGAAAAGAAATTGAAAGACTTACAAAGTATTTGTAATGAAGAGCAATGATTTGAGAAGAGAAAGATCTCTCATTTTGCATTGTATCATAGTTGGTGTGTAGTCATAACAGTTAGATAACATTTATGGTAGAAAATGTATCAACATTTATAGACTCTAAATTGAAAATCAATCATCACTTAAAAAGGAATGGAAATATGCACATTTAAGAAAAAAGGCGGATAGGAGAAGAGGAGAAATCTTACACCAATTTTTCTTAAATTGTATTCTCTTTTGAGGGCGACACACTGGCCCCTAGAGCTGCAAGAGAAGAGAAGTAAATAAAATCTTTGACAAATAGAACAAACACGATTAATACTGTAGGAAACACTTATTGGATCGACACTCTATCGTCTTGTATATGGAGAAGCTTGCCACCGCTTGAAGTAGAGCACAAGACTTATTGGACTATCAAAACACTGAACATGAATATAAATCTTGCGGGAGAGAAGCGTTGGTACGCCCCGAAATCCTCATCAAACATCAAGTTGCATGCCTTAGACCCACTCTTGAGAGTATGAAGGTTTCCCGTGGAGAAAGCGGAGTGAAACGAGGGTTTTGAGTGAAATCAGGTTGCGTCCACCCAGTCGCACCACCTGTGTATATGGGCGCACGCCTCTTACTAAGATTATGTTTTCGAGCACTTAGGAAAATGAGAACGCACGCCTAGGCACACTTTCGTGTGTGTAGACGTGCGTCCGTGCTTGGCAAAGCACACCTTTCCTATAGGATCCCATGTGTGATTATGGGAGAAATCCTGGACGCACACCCGTGAATATGGATGCACGCCCGGTCTGTAGCTCCCCTAGAGTGGCTTGGTACGGAGTTGTGAGGAATGCATGCACGTACGCCTGACTAATTAATAGATTTTTAGACTCTTATTGAGTCATGGGTTTGGGTTATTCTGATCCAACAACAGTGAGACTTCCAAGATCCACTAAAACTGTGGGAAGAGACTTAGACCTCACATTATTTCCCTTTGTTCCCCCACATCTATCCTGTTTCCTCCTCACTAGTAAAATTATAGCGCCAAATTTCCTCCACGATAGTACCCCAGCCACGACAATGCATGCCCCCTCCCTGTGTAGCTGCGAAAGTACCCCAACCAAGATAGTGCCCTAGCCCGATGATACTCTCGCTGCTCGCAGCCCCACAGAGTCCGGTACTTTAGTTGTCTTTCAATTTTTTGATGCGCTCCGGGGGGATGTGAGGAGTGGGTGTGCCATTGGGTCAGGGAACTGACATGGCTGGGGTACTGTCGTGTATGCACCCCTTGCACCGTCACTCGTGTTAACAAATAGAAACCATGCACAACAATATCAATCATATAACAAGTGACAATAACATCAACTCAACAAAAGAAGGTAGATTAGATTAAATAAGTGATATACCTCAGTGTTTTGGCTCTTAATCAATGCAATAAAGACTAAGAGCCAAACACTAAGGTACATCACAAATAAAAGTAAATCCTACAATTACCAAAAAATAATAGAAATAATACAATGCAATAAAGATGAACCTAAATCTAGGGTACTCACCATTTTCATAAAGAAATATTGTGAATATATAATAAAACTAACCGCACAATAAACATCGACAATATTGATCAAATGTAGAAATGAAATTTTATGGGAAATAACCTAAATATAGAGAATTTTTCATTTTCATAAAACAACATTGCAAAGATAACAGAAAATTAGTTGCTCAAATAACTATTTGAAAATGTGCAAATAAGGCCTGCATTTGAGCCAAAGTTTCCTATTTTGATCAAACTCTCCTTAAAGTTTCCTATTTTTGGCACCAAGTAAAGACTAACCTTGACTATATTTATTTTAGCAAGCTATCACATCTATCGTTTTAACAACTCTCAAGCCCCAATCTCTCTTTTCCAAATTACTAATAAATGCAAGTGACTATTTTTTTTTTGTAGACACCAAATTCTAAGGTTGTGTTAGGTAGTGCGGAGTGCTGGCGTTGTGGAATCGTGAGCGTCAAATTGTAACTGTGGTTTGCTGCCCGCAACCAAAATCTGGTGTTTTCTACGAATTATGTAGGCGCACAATTGGTGGAATGCCCAAGCATGACATGGCCAAATGACGGCAACATTCTGTATAATTCGTGCATAATTTTTGTAACAGTGTCTTGAAGAAAACGTTAAGGAGGAAATTCAGCAAACATTTTATATACAAGCAATGATTTGCATTCAAAATTTTTGAGAGAATACATCAAATTCTTAGAAACAAAGACATGAAATTCTTGGAACCTAGAACATTGCTTATCGAGTGATTGCAATTGAGAAAAGGGACAGAACCAAAGAAACAATGGTCGGGCACACCCGCTGCTCGCAGCCCCCGGAGCCCGGTTCTTTAGTTGTTCTTCAATTTTCTGATGCGCTCTAGGAGGCTACAAGCAGTGGGTGTGGCGTCGGGCCGGGGGACTGTCATGATTGAGGTACTATCGCGGCTGCACGGGGGCCTCCCATGCACTGTCACTCATGTTTACAAATATAAATCATGCACAATAATATCAATCATATAACAATGAAGTTTGGGGCAATTGTTGGGAAAAACTCCTTTGGATTTAACTTAACAAATTATTTATCGGTGATTTTACTTCCTAGGCGTATTACCCTCATTGTATAGAAATGGTAAATTGGTCATTAGATGTCTTAGGTTGTCTCACTCTCATTAGAGTGTCAAGGCCAAATCAAGACAATCACAAAATAAGTTAAGTTAAGACATGCGTCGAATGAAAGTCGACGCAACTTCGACTTGATATCGACGCAACTCTGACTAGAAGTCAAAACAACTTATTCAGTCTATCGAAGTATAATTCAAGTCAACGCAACGTCGAAAGGAACTTGACGCAGAAGGAAGAGCTTGTTGAAGCCATTCAAGAAGTTGACGCAACTTCGACTACAATTCGACGCAGAAGTTAAAGCCCAATGTCCAAGTCTTCAACTCGACGGATACGTTGATAAGAAATCGACGTAACGTCGACATCTGAGTTCAGCCAAAGCTAAGAAAAAATTCGAAGCTACTTCGATAAGAACTCAGAGGTGCGTCGACATAAAGAATGATAAAGTCGACGCAGCGTCGAATATAGTCAGAAAAAAGAAGATTTTTCTGCTGTCTTTTTGAGACCTTTTCAGAAGGACCACAAGGTTAGAGACAGTTCTCTAACGGCTCATTTATTGCCAAGAATTGAATGAAGCTTTCCAGGACACAACAAATCATTCTTGGAAGGTATTCAAAAGTGATGGACGGGTCGAGAACAAAAGAAGAAAGAAAAATAAGTGGAAAAGATGAATTCCTTTTCAAGACAGTCCAAAAAAGAAAAGGTTTTTTGAAATCTCAATCATACAGAATAAGTACGCAGAAGAAGAGAAACACAGAGGATCATCCATTATCATTTTCGTCTGGAATAGGGTCATCTTCTTCCTCCTTGAACCCTAAGACAGAAAACATAAGCTCTCTCTCTGCACAGGAAATAGATACAGCTGCTTCTTCTTCACCATCATATAACAGTTAGATTACAAGAAGCTTTCAAAGAAAAGGATCAAGCAAAACAATCCTTGCAAACATCTATATCATAAGCAAGGGTTCATCATTTCAGATCCTGTGAAAGACAGAAGCAACAAAAGTGCTTCTGAAGAATTCTGAGAACAGAATTCTATCTTCTTCTTCTTCTTACTTTCTTCCTTCAACTATAAAGAGTTTTATTAATCTCTCTTCCAAAGGATTCAGTGGTTCTAAGAGTCTCCTTATCAAAAGACTCAGTAGTTCTAAGAGTCTCCCTATCAAAAGACGCAGTGGTTCTAAGAGTCTCCTTATCAAAAGACTCAGACACAGGTTATGCAATCCTACCAGGGAGGTAGAAGAGATGACTACCCACATTTTGGGGAACCTCTATAAAAATTCCTGTGTCTTTGTGTGTGTGATTTTCTGTGTTGTCCATATTTTAGTTTTTTTGTGTTTTATTTTCAACCATCTGTTTATACTTTATTCTGCCTTTGGTTTTGGTATGTGCATAATACTTAAAGTTTTTATTGTGTGTGCATAATTAGGGTAGAAAATATTTTAAATTCTATTCACCCCCCTCCCTGTAGAGAATACTCAGAGGCACACTGTGCACTTTCAATTGGTATCAGAGGGAGGTTGATCATTAAAAGGTTAAAACCTTTATCAAAAGATCTCCTCCTCTCATTTTTGTATTATAAATCAGTTAAAACTACTTTTTAAAGAAAATGAGTTCTAAGGACTATGCATCAAAAATACCACCAGTGTGTAATCTAAATAGTTTCACTCTTGAAGGTCAGAATAAAGATATATATGAACTTTATTGATAAGGACATTTTTAATGTCATTATTTCAGGTCCCCCAGTCCCAGTTGTTGAAACTAATATTTGGTCTCTTGTGGAGTTCGGGGTCCCCAAAAGAGGGGGTGACCTCACACTTACTTCTCTCAAGGGAGAGCGCTAGGCTGAAGACTTAAGGAACTAGGAACAGGACCGAGGGCTCAGCGGGGAGGTCCCACCACACACCCAGAAGATCTTTGAGCGCTTCCCCTCCCAAGCCAATGCTAATCTTGGGGCACCTTAGGAGGCACTCTTCCCCCTACCAAAGAAACCTAGGGAGAGAGTAACCCAAAGAGAGTGATGCCCCAAAAGGTGCCCCCTTGATCCTATTTATAGATTTCCGAGCTTGGTCTGCCAATAGCCAGATTCTGCCTAAGAGATTACAAAAATACCTCCATGTTTGGTCTGCCAATAGCCAAATCCCGTTGTTCTGAGATGTTGTACGCGGACCATCAGGTCCGCCTCCCCACTTTGGAACTAGGCGAGTGGGGCAGGCCGCCTCCGCACTCGCCCCCTTGGGGCTGGGCGAGTGGGGGCAGGCCGCAGCTCCGCTCTCCCCCTTGGGGCTGGGCGAGTGGGGGCAGGCCGCCCCTCCGCTCGCCCCCTTGGGGCCGGGCGAGCGGGGGCAGGCCGCCCCTCCGCTCGCACCCTTGGGGCCGGGCGAGCGGGGGCAGGCCGCCCCTCCGCTTGCCTCCTTGGCGCTGGACGAGTGGGGGCAGGCCGCCCCTCCACTCGCCCCCCTTGGGCCGAGTGAGTGGGGGCAGGCCGCCCCTCAACTCGCCCCCTTTGGGCGGGGCGAGTGGGGGCAGGCCGCGCCTCCGCTCGCCCCCTTGGGGCCCGACGAGTGGGAGCAGGTCGCCCCTCCGCTCGCCCCCTTGGGTCGGGCAAGTGGGGGCAGGCCGCCCCTCCACTCGCCCCCACTCTTGGGACTCGACGAGCAGGAGGTCAGCTGCCTCCCCTCTCGCTCACACTCTTGGAGCCGGACGAGTTGGAGGTCGACAGCCTCCCTACTCGTCCTTCTTCTGGGAATAACCTTGTCTGGCTCCTCGGACTTGAGTCCGTCCAAAGGCTCACCCGCCCCTATTAACTGGGGCAGTGCCTCTTAAAAAATATTGGGCCTAATGACATCTTGGGCCCCGGGGACCCACTCGGCGAATACAAGGTTATACACAATCCTCGCTCTTTTCGAGCGGGTCACACGCTCGGAAAGAAAAGTCCAACCCTACATAATCGGCGAGTGCCGCTGAGTGGAGTTGAGAAGACTCCACACCATCCCGGGAAAAATTTACTTAGCCTCCCAGAGAGGCTAACCTGCCCTGCCGGCTAGTGAGACGGGGTTAGCGGAACCATCTCGGGAGAAAAATTACTTAGCTTCCCCGAGAGGTCAACCTGCCCTGCCGACTAGTGAGAGCCCGGTCAGCGGAACCATCTTGTGAGAAAAATTACTTAGCTTCCCCGAGAGGTCAACCTGCCCTGCCGGCTAGTGAGAGCCCGGTCAGCGGAACCATCTCGGGAGAAAAATTACTTAGCTTCCCCGAGATGTTAACCTGCCCTGCCAGGTAGTGAGAGCCCGGTCAGCGGAACCATCTCGAGAGAAAAATTACTTAGCTTCCCCAAGAGATCAACCCGCCCTGCCGGCTAGTGAGAGTCCGGTCAGCGGAACCATCTCGGGAGAAAAATTACTTAGCTTCCCCGAGAGGTCAACCTTCCTGCCACCGAGCGATCCTCGGCCCTGCCAGCTTGGTGGGAGCCTGGTTAGCGGGCCAGCATCGGGGATAAGTACTTTTTGAAAACTTCTTTCCACCGAGCGATCCTCGGCCCTGCCAGCTTGGTGGGAGCCTGGTCAGCGGGCCAGCATCAGGGCTAAGTACTTTTTGAAAAACTTCCCGCCACCGAGCGATCCTCGGTCCTGCCAGCTTGGTGGGAGCATGGTCAGCGGGCCAGCATCGGGGATAAGTACTTTTGAAAACTTCCCGCCACCGAACGTTTCTAGGCCCTGCCAGCTTGGTGGGAGCCTAGTCAGCGGGTCAGCATCAGGGCTAAGTACTTTTGAAACCTTTCGGCCACCGAGCGATCCTCGGACCTGCCACCTTGGTGGGAGCCTGGTCAGCGGGCCAGCATCGGGGATAAGTACTTTTTGAAAATTTCTTGCCAGCGAGCGATCCTCGGCCCTGCCAGCTTGGTGAGAGCCTGGTCAGCGGGCCAGCATCGGGGCTAAGTACTTTTTGAAAACTTCTTTCCACCGAGCGATCCTCGGCCCTGCCAGCTTGGTGGGAGCCTGGTCAGCAGGCCAACATCGGGGCTAAGTACTTTTTGAAAAACTTCCCGCCACTAAACGATCCTCGGCCCTGCAAGCTTGGTGGGAGCCTGGTCAGCAGGCCAGCATCGGGGCTAAGTACTTTTTGAAAAACTTCCCGCCACCGAACGATCCTCGGCCCTGCCAGCTTGGTGGGAGCCTGGTCAGCAGGCCAGCCTCGGGGCTAAGTACTTTTGAAACCTTCCGGCCACCGAGCGATCCTCGGCCCTGCCATCTTGGTGGGAGCCTGGTCAGCGGGCCAGCATCGGGGCTAAGTACTTTTGAAAACTTTCCGCCATCGAGTGGTCCTCAGCCCTGCCAGCTTGGTGGGAGCCTGGTCAGTGGGCCAGCATCGGGGCTAAGTACTTTTGAAACCTTCCGGCCACCGAGCGATCTTCGGCCTTGCCAGCTTGGTGGGAGCCTAGTCAGTGAGCCAGCATCGGGGCTAAGTACTTTTGAAAACTTCCCGCCACCGAGTAGTCTTCGGCCTTGCCAGCTTGGTGGGAGCCTGGTCAGCGGGCCAGCATCGGGGCTAAGTACTTTTGAAACCTTCCGTCCATCGAGCGATCCTCGACCCTGCCAGCTTGGTGGGACCCTGGTCAATGGGCCAGCATCAGGGCTAAGTACTTTTGAAAACTTCCCGCCACCGAGCGGTCCTCGGCCCTGCCAGCTTGGTGGGAGCCTGGTCAGCGGGCCAGCATCGGGGCTAAGTACTTTTGAAACCTTCCATCCACCGAGCGATCCTCGGCCCTGCCAGCTTGGTGGGTGTCTGGTCAGCGGGCCAGCATCGGGGCTAAGTACTTTTGAAAACTTCCCGCCACCGAGCGGTCCTCGGCCCTGCCAGCTTGGTGGGAGCCTAGTCAGCAGGCCAGCATTGTGGCTAAGTACATTGAAAATTTTCATAACATTAGTTATCATATTGCACACAAGAAAAAACTAAGCTTGAAAGTGAGCCATCGTCCTACATGGACTTAGGGGTAGAAACGTTTTTGGTCGTCACCGCTTAGCTTGGGACATCCCTTCTTCATCTCCAACATCCCAGGCATGGTCCTCCTCGATCCCCTCCGGTTGTTGCTGTTGCTGCATCGGACCCCTGGTTCCCCTTATTTCCAAAAACTCAGGGCAGGCGGACGTCGCGTGATCTTCCTCCTAGTGGAAGTCACAGTAGGGTAACGCCACCCTATCCCCTCCTCTTCCTCTTCTTTCTGCTTTCCTGGCTCTCCTCCTTCTTCCCCAGCCAATCACCATGGTTTGCTGAGATGGTGGAGGGAGTGTTGATCCCTGCCTCCACCTTGGGTGGTCGGGTCTCTCCCCTTGGAAGGTACCCTCTCCTTGGTCAAACTTTCTTTCGGGATCTTCCGTACCCTCTCCCTGCTTCCTTGCCTCTGGCTCACTCAGCTTGGCCTCCTCCCTTCAATTTCTTTTGCCGCCCTTTCCATCAATTCTTCGAAGGATAGGGGGGTCTTTCACTTTAAGCTCATCTTGAAGAACCCCTCCCGCAACCCCACTATGAAGGCAAGCTGGAGGGTGAACCCGGGAACCTCCTGGGTGAGTAGGACCTCTTCCTAGAACCTGTCAACGTAGTGAGCCAGCGACACTCTTGGCTTTTGCTTAATCTTGAAGAGTGCTTCGGTATCCTTCTTTCTTTTCTTCGACGTCGAGAAGCGCAGTAGAAAACCTCGATGCAGATCCTTGAAGGCCCAGATAGACCCCACGGGGAGCTGGTGTAATCAGTCCCTCGCCTTCTCATTCATGGTAGTGACAAAGAGCCGACACTGGAAGGCATCTGACATAGGTCTGATAGAGACCATGTCCTTGAACCACTGCAGGTGCAGGACTGGGTCATCCTTGCCGGAGTAGTAAGACATCTCCGGCCCCCTGAAACCCTCTGGAACCAGGGCCGAGAGGATCAACTCACAAAAGGGACTTTCCCCCTGGCTCGGCGAGTGGTTCGCTCTCGCGGAGTCGGCTCGCCGACCTCCGCACTCGCCAGGCTACTGAATGGTTGCCGCCCGGGGAGGTCTCACCCACTCGCTTCTGCCGGCACCTCCTTCCCGGGCTGCGGGCCAGGAGCGCTCTCGCCTATCTGCGGGGGCGGGACCACCGGAACTGCCGGTGTCTCGCGTTCGCCCCTCGTGGCGAAAGCCCGCTATAAGGTCTGCAGGATCTCTCGCTTGAAGTCTTCGAGCATTTCCATCTTCACCTCTTTCGCGGGCGGCTGCGAGTTGCCCTAGTCGGATCCATCTCCTCCACCTCCAGCCATGGAGCTCAGCTTGAGATTTTCTGTGCTGGTCACTCTCCACGCTCACCGCACCATAAATGTTGAAACCAATACTTGGTCTCTTGTGGAGTTCCGGGTCCCCAAAAGAGGGGGTGACCTCACACTTACTTCTCTCAAGGGAGAGTGCTAGGCTGAAGACTTAAGGAACTAGGAATAGGACCGAGGGCTCAGCGAGGAGGTCCCACCACACACCCGGAAGATCTTAGAGCGCTTCCCCTCCCAAGCCAATGCTGAGCTTGGGGCACCTTTGGAGGCACTCTTCCCCCTACCAAAGAAACCTAGAGAGAGTAGCCCAAAAAGAGTGATGCTCCAAAAGGTGACCCTTGGTTCTATTTATAGATTTCCGAGCTTTGTCTGCCAATTGCTAGATTCTGGCCTAAGATATTATAAAAATACCCCCAGGTTTGGTCTGCCAACAGCCAAATCCCGCTGTTCTGAGATGTTGTACGCAGACCATCAGGTCCGCCTCCCCACTTTGGAACTAGGCGAGTGGGGGCAGGCCGCCTCCCCACTCGCCCCCTTGGAGCTGGGCGAGTGGGGGCAGGCCTCCCCTTCACTCGCCCCATTGGGGCTGGGCGAGTGGGGGCAGGCCGCCCCTCCACTCGCCCCCTTGGGGCTGGGCGAGTGGGGGCAGGCCTCCCCTTCACTCGCCCCATTCGGGCTGGGCGAGTGGGGGCAGACCGCCCCTCCACTCGCCCCGCCTTGGGCCGGGCGAGTGGGGGCAGGCCTCCCCTCCACTCGCCCCCTTGGCGCTGGGAGAGTAGGGCAGGCCTCCCCCCCACTCGCTCCCCTTGGGCCGGGCGAGTGGGGGCAGGCCGCCCCTCCACTCGCCCCCTTTGGGCTGGTCGAGTGGGGGCAGGTCGCCCCTCCGCTCGCCCCCTTGGGGCCGGGTGAGTGGGGGCAGGCCGCCCCTCCGCTCGCCCCCTTAGGTCGGGCGAGTGGGGGCAGGCCGCCCCTCCACTCGCCCCCACTCTTGGGACTCAGCGAGCGGGAGGCTGGCCGCCTCCCCGCTCGCCCCCACTCTTGGAGCCGGGCGAGTGGGAGGTCGGCTGCCTCCCCACTCATCCTTCTTTTGGGAATAACCTGGTTTGGCTCCTCGGACTTGAGCCCGTCCAAAGGCTCACCCGCCCCTATTACTTGGGGCAGTGTCTCTTAAAAAATATTGGGTCTAATGACATCTTGGGCCCCGGGGACCCACTCGGCGAATACAGGGTTGTACATCAGTGAGAAAAGATGATAATTAGATAGTAGCACAAACTGCAGTCCCCAGAGCAGAGTGGACTGAAGCTGAGAAGAAATTAAATGCATATGATGCTAATGCCATGAACATACTAGCATTAACTATGTCAGATGACATATTTGAGACAGTGGCTGAATGCCAGTCTGCAAAAGAAATATGGAATACAATGATCAATTTAGTTGAAGAAAGTTCTGATGAAAGGAAGGAACAGAAGAATGGAAGAGGTTTCATAGCTGAAACCTGGAGTGACTTAGAATCTGAGTCATGTTCCTCATCTGAAAGTGAACAAGAAGGTGCTACTGAAGGGGCCTGCTTGATGGCTTTGGAGGTCTCCTCAGATAATGAAGAAGATCAGGTATCATATTTTGATAATTTTGATTACTCTTCAAATGAATTTAAAACTTGTTTTAAAGAGTTCTGCCAAGATCAATTAGAGGCAGAAAATCAAATAAAAATACTTAGGAAAGAGTTAAAAGAATTGAAAACTGAAAGGATATATGGAAATCATCACTATGATAATCAACTCAGGACTGAGGTAGAAAAGTTAAGAAAACAAATAGATGAAATAAATGTTGAAAACCTAACACTAAAGGAAGAGCTTACAAAGGTAAAAGCCTTTGAAGACTCACTCAATGGGAGGAGTCAACAGCTCAAGGATATTACACAAAATCTCTCCATGAGATTTAAGCACCTAGGTCTAGGAGCAGAGCCATCCACTAGAATAGAAGTCCCTAGTAGACCTGCCTGGAAAAATCCAATTAGATTTGTTAGACCTAGTGACTATCAGATAAATGAGAGTAATGTAGCCTCTAAAGAACATAACAATAATGACTCTGATAAAATTACTGTATTTCAGATTGCAAATCCTAATAGTAAACAAAAACCTGTTAAGAAAAGTAATCCAGAAAAACCTATAAATCTAAACCAACAAGGTAAAATCAAAAGAAAAATCATTAGAAATTCTGTAGATCTGTTATATGTAGATTCATTCTATGCACATTTTCAGTACCAAGATAATAAGCATAGGTTTGGTAAACCAACCCTCTGCCATCCAAAAAGATACCATGAAAGACTCTTCTACTCTTTCATAGAACCTTATAATGGTAAAAACAAAGGGCCCAAGGTAACCTGGGTTCCTTCTAATGTTTAAGCTATGTGTGCAGGAGTAAGTAGGATCCCTCCTAGGAGATAATGGAAGGGGAAGGAAGAACTATGGTCTAATAAAGACCCAAATCCAACATGGGAGTGATTTCTACTTTGAATCTTCATATTATCTTCTTTAGTTTATAAAAATAATTGTATAAATATTATTTTCAATAAAAATCAGTGCTGAAAAAAACATCAAGAACTTTCTAAGAAAATAGAACTATTCATTCAGAGTTGCGCCGAATAGAATTCGACGTACCGTCTAATTCTACTCGACGCCTGCTCCAAAAGCAATATGTCATTGTTAATTCAGAGTTGCGTCGAATAGAATTCGACGTACCGCCTAAGTCTATTCGACACTAGCTTCGAGAGCCTTCTAAATCAGACAATTCGAATAAGCATTCGACACAACGTCGACTTCATATCGACGGACACGCAGATGAATAATTGCTCGTCAAATTTGAAGGTGCGTCGAGTTCAAATCGACACAACGTTGACATGACAAGCGCACATAGTTTCACTTCTAGAAGCTGCTTAGACACATTTTGGCGGACTGTTTATTAATCTTTTCGACAGTGCTTCAGATAAAACCCTAAGTAGCGACTAATCATCTTCTTTTAAGGAAGATTGGCGTAGAATTCATTACGCTTTCAAATTCTCTCTTTCCTGCTCCCGTACTCTTCCTCTCCCCAACTCTCCTGCATCTCTCTCTCTCTCTCTCTCTCTCTCTCTCTCTCTCTCTCTCTTTCGTGTCTCTTTTTGCAGGTACATCAGATTCAATGGTCCGCCAAAGATAAATTTTGGTTTTAATGTGGATATTGACTTATTCAACGCTGCTGTCGAAAGCTTCAAAGCCATTCTTGGCTTATTCCACACTACTGGGCTAACAAAGTTGATCTCCACAAGGTGCAAGATTTTGGATGTTGAATTGACAGAGCTAAAGGACAACATTCACATCGGAGATGATGACTCCATAAATGGAAGAGTATATGAGACTGATATTAGCATTACAAAGGCAATTCTATCTCACACCTATGATCTACCAACAGGTGACGAGTCTGATGAATTAACATGGGAAGAGACAGGAAAGGCATTACAGATAATGCAGTTCAAGAAAGAGAAGGTCATCAATCTAAAGAGGATTGATCTTGGAGAAGAATACAGATTTCTTGCTAATATAGTGGGGAAGGTGCTCCTCTGCAAAATCTCTGCTCATGATGTTATCCCCAAGCAGCAACTGCACATCATAAGAGTTCTAGTTCTTATAAGAAGATAGACTGGGGAAGATGCCTTCTGAGGCTGATTGTGCACAAATATTCACACAAAGAGAATGCCTATATGAGGATCATGAGTCAGGTGCTCTTCCACCATTATCCAATGGTGTGCAAGTCTAAAGGAGTGCTCATTCCTCCAAGAAAAAAGGATAAATATAGGGATATTTTCAAAATGGACCAGGCAAATTCTGAAGCCTGGTTAATCTGCACCCTCACCTCCTCTTCTCCATCTCCATAAAATACAGAGCCAAGCATACCAAATCCCCCAAGGGATAACCCTCCTCCTCAGGACACTCCAGCAACTCAACAAGATGTTGTTCCAGATGCTGAACCAACCCAGTTCAACCACACCAGTTCATCCATCCCTGCCACAGATCCTGCATCTCAAGTCCCTCTCCAACCACAACAACAACCATCCAACATATTCACAAACAATCAGTCTGCTCCCTCACCACCAGTTCATATCTCTCTAGAAGTATATCAATGCCACTCTCCTATCCATCAAGATTTCATAGGCCTCAATGAGAGTTTCACTGCAATCACTCCAGCAATCATACGCACACCTCCACCTACCTCTACCTTCCATACTCCATCTTTTGATATTGAACAAGCCATCTCTAAGGCAGTAGGGTTGGCCTCCAGCACATTTGCTGACCTACTGGCCAGTCAAGCCAGAAGATTTAATAAGAAATACTCCATGATGGAGTCAGAAATCCAAGAATCAAAAGAGTCATTCTTGTCTCTCAAGACAGTTGTATCCTCCTCCATGGTCATTAAAGATTTCTTAACCTCTCTTATCAGCAAGGTTAAGAAGGGGAGAAGATTCAGGAGAAGGAGATAGTTATCCAGGGAATTGAGAATGTCCAGAAAAAGGACAAGAGTGCTGCAGAAGAAAGTGCTCCAGATACCAACCCAAATAAGCTAACTATTTTCCAAACAGGAACAGTTCATATGGAACCAGCTGTGAATCCTCCAACAAAGTCAGCATCAATTCAAGGGGAGCTAGCTGTGGTAACCCAGGGGGAGCTTCCATCAACTCAGGGGGAGCTTCCAGAAGATGATCTACTTCTAGATGAAGTATCAAAGATAGCTCAGGAAGTTGCTCAGGATGCTGAAGAGAATGCACAATCTCAGGGGGAGCTTCTCAAAGAGGATGAGATGAATGAAGAAGCTGACCAGGATCCTGAAGATAATAAAACTTTTGTTTTTGCTACAAGGAAGGTGATACCAAAAGTATTCTCAAGGAAAATGAAAACTCCTGACAAGGAATATTGAAGCTCAGGTATTCTGTCAATATGAATACTCTATATTATACTATCTGGAGCAAACAACTATGATGACCAAATGACCAATATAATTACTTGACAATGTATGAAATGGTTTGTGATTCCATTCTAAAGGTTTTTATTGTCTATATATGTTTAGTTTGTACTTATGTTTATGTCAAAGTATGAGTAAAATCACTTTAATCAATCTGTAAAATTTGTTAAGATAAATATGGGGAGATTATTGAGAAAAACTTCTTTTGATTTAACTTAACAAATTATTTATAGGTGATTTTACTTCATAGGTGTATTACCCTTATTGTATAGAAAGGGTAAATTAGTCATTAGATGTCTTAGGTTGTCTCACTCTCATTAGAGTGTCAAGGCCAAGTCAAGGCAATCACAAAATAAGTTAAGTTAAGACATGCGTCGAATGAAAGTCGACGCAACTTCGACTTAATATCGATGCAACTCTGACTAGAATTCAAAGCAACTTATTCAGTCTGTCGAAGTATAATTCAAGTCGACGCAACGTCGAAAGGAAATCGACGTAGAAGGAAGAGCTTGTCGAAGCCATTCAAGAAGTCGACGCAACTTCGACTACAATTTGACGCAGAAGTTAAACCCCAAAGTCCAAGTCTTCAACTCGACGGATATGTTGATAAGGAATCGACGTAACGTCGACATCTGAGTTCAACAAAGCTAAGAAGAATTTCGAGGCTACTTCGATAAGAACTCAGAGGTGCGTCGACATGAAGAATGATGAAGTCGACGCAGCGTCGAATACAGTCAGAAAAAGGAAGTTTTTTCTGCTGTCCTTTTGAGACCTTTTCAGAAGGACCACAAGGCTAGATATAGTTCTCTAACAGCTCGTTTATTGCAAAGAATTGAATAGATCTTTCCAGGACACGACAAATCATTCTTAGAAGATATTCAAAAGTGATGGACGGGTCAAGAACAAAAAAAGAAAGAAAAATAAGTGGAAAAGATGAATTCCTTTTCAGGACAGCCCAAAATAAGAAAAGTTTTTTGAAATCTCAATCATACATAATAAGTAGGCAGAAGAAGAGAAACACAGAGGATCATCCATTATCATTTTCGTCTGGAATAGTGTCATCTTCTTCCTACTTGAACCCTAAGACAGAAAACATAAGCTCTCTCTCTGCACAGGAAATAGATACAACTGTTTCTTCTTCACCATCATATAGCAGCTAGATTACAAGAAGCTTTCAGAGAAAAGGATCAAACAAAAGAATCCTTGCAAACATCTATATCATAAGCAAGGGTTCATCATTTCAGATCCTGTGAAAGACAGAAGCAACATAAGTGCTTCTGAAGAATTCTGAGAACAGAATTCTATCTTCTTCTTCTTACTTTCTTCTTACTTTTTTCCTTCAACTGTAAATAGTTTTATTAATCATTCTTTCAAAGGATTCAGTGGTTCTAAGAGTCTCCTTATCAAAAGACTTAGTGGTTTTAAGAGTCTCCTTATCAAAAGACTCAGTGGTTCTAAGAGTCTCTTTATCAAAAGACTCTGGCACAAGTTGTGCAATCCTACCAAGGAGATAGAAGAGAGGACTACCCATATTTTGGGGAACCTCTATAAAAATTAATGTGTCTTTGTGTATGTGATTTTCTGTGTTGTGCATAATACTTAAAGTTTTTTATTGTGTGTGAATAATTAGGGTAGAAAATATTTTAAACTCTATTCACCCCCCCCTGCTCTAGAGAATACTCAGAGGCACATTGTGCACTTTCAACAATGACATCAACTCAACACAAAAATATACATTAGATTAAATAAGTGATATACCTCGGCGTTCGGCTCTTAATCTTGAGGGTTCACCCTCTTTTTCTTTCTCCAAAAGAAAGTCTTGCAAATTACCAAAAATAATATAAATAATACAGTGCAATAAAGATGAACCTAAATCTAGGGTATTCATCATTTTCATAAATTAAAATTGCAAAAATATAAGAAAATCAATTACACAACAAACATCGACAAAATATAAAAAATGAATATTGTATGAGAAATAACCTAAATATAGGGAATTCTCCTTTTTCATAAAACCATTGCAAAAAGAAAAAAAATTGCATAAATAACTATTTGAAAATATGCAAAGGAGACCCATATCTAAGCCAAAATTTCCTATTTTGATCAAACCTTCTTAAAGTTCCTATATATAATCGATTTACAAAAACATTTAAAAGTACTTGCATAACAAAATTCTATAATCGATGGGAATGTGATGAAAGCTTGACAAGATAAAAAAAAATTCTGGGAAGGTGAACATTCCACCTCTCTCTCTCTCTCTCTCTCTCTCTCTCTCTCTCGTGGGAGATCACCAGTCGTCCTCTCCGTGGAGTTTGGTGGTTTTGCTTCGGTGCGACGCCGGTGGCATTGGTTGGTGCGACGCCTTCCGTCTTGTGGTCGGAGTGATTCCTTCCGCTCCCTTGTGCGACGCTCGGGTAACTTCACTCCTCGCTCTTCGTTTGTGTGTGCTTATTCTTCCACCGTTACACAAGTTCTTGTGTGGGGTTTCTTTGGTATGTTGGAAATGACATCGGTGAAGACAATCGTGTTAGCCTCTAAGTGACGCACTCGCTTGTCTCTTAACCCTTCTCCATCTATGGGGATTAACGTTTAGGGCAAGCTTGCTTGTCGGGAGAATCTCTCTAATTGAACCCCCTCCATTAAGGTGGAAGTTCCGTTTAATAGATAACTCGTTGTGTATGAATGTATGGAGACATTTTGTTTTGAGGTTCTAAGGTAATCATGGTGTAATGTGCTAAACTCGCGTTGTGACCTTGTCGGGTCGCGCGGTTAGATCTATGATGTTAGTCTTGAGCCTTTATTATAACTTGTAGTTGGTTGTGTTTGCGCCCGCCAACTGTTCGTGAAAATACCGCAAAGGAATCGGAGTGTAAAATCCTTCTTATTTTGGACGATTTTACATCAAATTGGTATCAGAGCTGGGTTTCAAAAATATTTATCCCGAAGAATCCTTCTTATTTCAAATTGTAGAACCCTTCTTATTTGTACTCTTCCAGAATTATTTCAAATTTTGATTTGTTACCAGTTGAAGTTAAATATCTTGTAGAGGATTTCAAAGATATTTATCCATAAGATCTTTCTTCCGAGTTGCCACTACTCCGCTCCATTCAACATGCAATAGACTTCATACCGGTTTCATCCCTCCCTAATTTGCCACATTATAGGTTGAACCCAAATGCCCATGAAGAGCTCCAATGTCAAATTACATCTCTTTTGGAAAAAGGTCTTATCCGACATAGCTTAAGTCATGTGCCGTTCCCGCTCTCTTGGCACCTAAGAAAGATGGATCTTGGTATATGTGCATAGATAGTAAGGCGATCAACAAGATCACAATTAAATATCCTTTTCCTATTCCTAGATTGGATGATCTCTTGGACATGATTAGTAATGCTACTATATTTTCAAAATTTGTTTTAAGAAGTGGATATCATCAATTTCGGATTCGGGAAGGGGATGAATGGAAAACGGTTTTCAAGTCAAAGGAAGGCTTATATGAATGGTTTGTTATGTCATTCGGTTTGTCAAATGCCTCTAGTACTTTTGCGAGAATGATGCACAAATTTTCCAACCCTTTATGGGTAAATTTTCTTGGTTATGTTGTAGGTAAAGAAGGGATAAAGGTCGATCCCGAAAAAGTTAGAGCTATTGAAGAGTTTCCGGAGCCAAAAACGATTCGCGATGTTAGAAGTTTTCTTGGTCTCGCTACTTTTTATTGACGCTTCATTAAAATTTTTAGTATTTGAAATTGCATGTGATGCTTCTGAGACAGGAATTGGTGGTGTACTTAGCCAGGAGGGTCACCCGGTTGGGTACTTTAGTGAAACGTTGGCTGGTCCAAAGTTAAATTACTCTAATTATGAGCGAGAATTTTATGCATTAGTCCAAAGTCTACGTCATTGGAGACATTATTTGCTCCCCAGGGAATTTATTTTGCATTCTGATCATGAGGCTTTAAAATACATTAACTCACGACAAAAATTTAGCTCAAGGCAAGCGAAGTGGGTTTCATACCTACAAGAATATACTTTCACGATTAATCATTGCAAAGGCATTGAAAATAAGGTTGCGGGTGCTCTTAGTAGAGTCAGTCTCCTTTTTAAACGAATGGAGGTGCAAGTAATAGGAATTGAAAGAATAAAACCGGAATATGCTACTTGTCCCGACTCCCGACTTTAAGGATATTTACCTCACCGTTACGGAAGACTCTCCCACTTTAATCTCTTTATTTTATATTCGTGACAGTTTTCTCTTTAAGGGCTCCAAATTATGTATTCCTCGGTCATCTCTTCGACAATTTATCATTTGGGAACTTCATGGTGGGGGGCTAGGTGGTCATTTCGATAAGGACAAAACTATTATCTTGGTTGAAGAAAAATTCTTTTGGCCTGACTCAAAGAGAATGGTTGGAAAGATAGTGAGTAGTTATCGTGTATGTCAATTAGCGAAGGGAAATAAGCAGAACACCGGCTTATACACACCCCTTCCAATTCCAACGACACCTTGGGTTGACATTAACATGGATTTCATTTTGGGCCTGATGAAGTTTGAAGTGAGGATGGAGGGGGGCGAGTTGAGCTTGGAGCTGGGCGAGTGCCCCCCTGCATGTTGGCGAGTGGGCCAAGGGGGGCTGCCTTGTTGAAGCTGGGCGAGTGGAAGTGTGAAGAGGGGGGCTGCCTGGTTGAAGCTGTGGACGAGTGGAAGTGTGAAGAGGGGGGCTGCCGTGTTGAAGGTGGCGAGTGGAGCTTTGGAGTTTGCCGAGTGGGTTGGTGAGGTGTGAGTGGAAGGGCTGCCGAGTGTGATGTTTGGCGAGTCCATCATGCATGGCTGGCAAGTGTTATACAAGAGTGACGAGTGGAAGAGTGGAGAGGGGGTGCTGGGTGAAGTTGGCGAGTGGACTAAGGAGTGGATGTGTGCTTGCCGAGTGGAAGTGTACGTGTGCATGCATGGTTGTTAGCATGTGCATGTGGTGGGTAAGTGTACCCCCCCCCCCCCCCTCTCTAGCCTTTGTGTTTTCTATAAATCCCCCCCCCCCCCCTTTGAGAGTTAAGGAGAACATGAAGAGAGAGAGAAGAGAAGAGAGAGAGAGAACTAGTGTGAACTAGTGAGTGGGAGTGTGCCTACACCCCAAGAGAGTCCAACCCCAACCCGTACCTCAACGAGAGGTGGAGAGTGCACTGTGAGGTGGAGAGTGCAGGGTTGAGTGTGTTGTGAAGTGGAGAGAGTGGAGAAGCGGACCTTGTCCGCGACAAGTTATTTTCCTTTTATCTCAGCTGTTGTGAATCAAGGTGTATGCACCTTGTATTCAGCGTGTTCATTTGTAATCAATTGCCTAGTATAAAGAGTTTATTTTGTCTTTGTTCATCGTTGGTTCCTTGTGCATGGTAGCATACGAAAATTTAACATGGTATCAGAGCCAGGTTGGTGAAGCGTCAAGGTTGACATCCAAGATGGACGGCGGAGGAGGATATGCGAGAGGACTAGGCATTGAGTTGCTCACCCAGACCAACTACAAGAAGTGGAAGTCATGCATGGAGAGCTACCTTCTTGGAGAGGACCTATGGGAGGTCGTTGGAGGAGCTGAGCAAGAGGAAGTAGTAGCTGCCGGAGACAATGGTCCAGCAGTGAGGGCGTGGAGGAAGACCAACGTCAAAGCTGAGTTCACCTTAAAGAGGGCTATCTCACCTGACTTGTTTGACCACATCCTGGGGTGCAAGTCAGCGTCAGAGATCTGGAGTGCCCTTGATGGGTTATTCAACAAGAAGAACGTAGCGCGACTACAGTTCCTGGAGAATGAGTTGGCACTGTCCACTCAGGGAGAGTTGTCGATATCCACCTTCTTCTTGAAGGTGAAGAACTTGTGTGCAGAGATCTCAGCCTTGGATCCTGACAAGCCGATCTCTGAGGCGAAGCTGAAGAGGCACATACTCCGAGGTCTACGGAAGGAGTATGTTCTGTTTATCACATCTGTGCAAGGATGGGCTACTCAGCCCACCTTACTGGAGCTAGAGAACCTGCTGTCGTCACGTGAGAGCTTGGCGAAGCAGATGACAGGAGTGTCTATCTCAGGGGGAGATAACGAGACGCTGTTCTCAGGCAAGAGGAAGCCTTGGGACAAGAAGAAGAACTCTGGAGATGGTCCTTTAACGTCCTCTTAGGGAGTTAGGGAGAACTTCCTCCCCCATATAACCAGAGGGGGAGACCCCTCTGCTTTTACTGCAATAAGTACGGGCACATGGCAAAGGAGTGTCGGTCTAATCTCAAGGCCGGTCATGTTGCTGAGAGAGAAGGAGACCACCGGAGAGGTGGAGACCATCAGAGAGGTGGAGGAAGAGGTGGAGGAAGAGGTCGAGGTCACCAGGGTGGTGAAGGCGGAGACAACTACTTCTTGGCTGAGATGATGGCAACGTCGGTCGATGCCTTAGCCTCCGTCAGCTTTGAGAACGACTGGATATTGGACTCCAGTTGCGGGCACCATCTCATTGGAGATGTGTCTAAGTTTGCCTCCTTGAAGGCATATGGTGGAACTGATGTCATCATCACGGCGGATGATACGGTGCATCCAGTTGAGAAGGAAGGGATGGTATCCCTGGGAAGTGAAGAGAAGCCCGTGACACTGAAGAGTGTGTATCACGTGCCGGGCATGAAGAAGAACCTCTTCTCGGTTGCGAATGCAGTGGATGCAGGATACCACGTGATGTTCGGACCGAAGGAGGTGAAGTTCCTGAAGAACCTGTATTCAGTCGATGCTGATGTCACGCTCACTGGGAGAAGGGTGAAGGACTTGTATGTTCTGTCTACAAGTGCCTACGTGGACAAGCTGAAGACCAACGACAGCGCAGCGACCTGGCATGGGAGGCTAGGTCACGTGGGGATGGACAAGTTGAAGATGATAGCAGCGAAGGGTCTGGTGTCTGGCCTGCCCAATCTCTCCTCTTGCGGCGATGGCCATGTGTGTGAGGGCTGTCAGTTTGGAAAGTCACATCGACTTCCATTTGACAAGTCGGAGACCAGGTGTAAGACACCTCTTGAGTGCGTACACGCTGATGTGATGGGACCGTGCGCCACCCTGACATATGGAGGAAACAAGTATGCGCTTGTCTTGGTGGATGACTACACCCGCTACACGTGGGTTTACTTCATGGGGGAGAAGGCGGAGGTGTTTGAGAAGTTCCAGAAGTGGAAGGAACTAGTGGAGGGGAGGCTGAACCTGAGGGTGAAGAAGTTAAGAAGTGATAATGGGGGGAGTTTACCTCTAACGCTTTTAACTCTTTCTGCAGGAAGTTCGGCATCCGGCGAGAGCTCTTCTGCGCCCACACCCCTCAACAAAATGGGGTTGCAGAGAGGAAGATCCTTCATCTGGTGGAGACTGCCAGGAGTTGGCTACATGCCAAGGGGATTCCCAAAGCCTTATGGGCAGAGGGAATGTCATGTGCTACCCATGTGATCAACAGGCTACCTCTGAGTCCCAACAGGATGGTGTCTCCACACCAACTCATGTTCGGGGAGAAGCCAGATGTGAGTCACATGAGGGTGTTTGGCTCTACCTGCTTCGTGCACATTTCAGAGGCTGAGAGAACCAAGTTGGACCCGAAAGCGAGGAAGTGTGTCTTCATCGGCTACGACGAGAGGAAGAAGGGATGGAAGTGCATGAACCCGCAGACCCACAAGTTTGTCGTCTCGCGTGACGTTGTGTTTGACGAACTGATCTCGTATCAGGGAGTCTCTTCCGTGGTGCTGCCGGAGAGTGGAGAATCAAGCAGGGGGAGAAGAGAGAGTCACTGAGGACTCTATGGTGGAGTTGGAGGTATCTCCAAGTGCCCCATCGCCATCTGGCTCAAGGGGAGCATCTGGCTCAGGGGGAGCTTCTGGCTCAGGTGGAGCCTCAAGCTCTAGAAGCAGGGGGAGCGCTGCTTCAAGAGAAGTTGAAGGAGGAGCTGGAGAGGAGGAGTCTACCGGAGCGGTAGAAAGTGGCCAAGCCTTGAGTAGGTCGAAGCGGACCATCGTCCCGCCTGCTTGCTATAAGGAGGGAAACTTCGTGAGTTTGATCTCTTGCTTCTTCGCAGGACCACTCGACGAGAGGGAAACTGCCCGCTTTGAAGATGCTGTTGGCACCAAGGAGTGGGACATGGCCATGGATGAGGAGATGGAGGCCTTGAAGAAGAACGAGACATGGGACCTTGTTCCCATGGTGGAGGGCATCAAGCCTGTCACCTGCAAGTGGGTGTACAAGGTGAAGAAGAGAGCTGATGGAGAAGTGGAGTGGTACAAGGCTAGGCTTGTCGCTCGAGGTTTCTCACAAACCTATGGAGAGGACTATGAGGAGACCTTCAGTCCTGTGGCGAAGATGACGTCGGTGAGGACGGTCATTGCCCTAGCAGCGTGCAGAGGGTGGAAGCTGTGACAACTTGATGTGAAGAATGCATTCCTATATGGAGAGATTGACAAGGATATATTCATGGTGCAACCACCTGGATACGTGTCCAAGTCTCAGCCACGTCACGTCTGCAAGCTGAAGAAGGCCCTCTATGGGTTGAAACAGGCGTCGAGAGCCTGGTATGGGAAGATTGCAGAGTATCTGCGGTTCTGTGGTTACGATGCCTCAGACTCAGACTCTAGCATGTTTGTGAAGAAGAGTGGAGATCTTCACGTGCTGGTGTTGCTGTACGTCGACGACATGATCGTGACAGGGAACAACAGTGAAGAGGTCGCGGCGCTGAGACAGCAGCTAGCCATCCGGTTTGAGATGAAGGATCTTGGTGAACTGCACCATTTCCTTGGACTTCAAGTGGAGAAGAGAAGTGGCGGGCTGCTCGTGACCCAGAAGGCGTACGCCGAGAATATCGTCGATAGATTCGGCATGAAGGAGGGGAAGAGCAGCTCCGTTCCACTGGAGATTGGGCTGAAGCTTCGGAAAGAAGAAGGGAGGATTCTTCCTGACCCGAAGATCTTCCGGGCACTGGTGGGGAGCCTTATCTATCTAACCATCACAAGGCCGGGCATCGCCTTTGCTGTCGGCCAAGTGAGTCGGTACATGCAGGAGCCGCGGAAACCTCATCTGGAGGCAGCTAAGGGGATACTAAAGTATGTGAAGGGGACCCTTGAGATGAGGTTGTTCTATGGAGGGAGGACCGACTTCAAGCTGCATGGTTACACAGATGCAGATTACGCAGGTGACGCTGATGACCGCAAGTCGACATCAGGTTACGTGTTCATGTGTGGATCCACTGCCATCTCATGGTGCAGCAAGAAGCAGGACTCCATTTCCCTCTCCACCACTGAGGTCGAGTACAAGGCGTCGTCCTTAGCAGCTCAGGAGTGTGTCTGGCTGAGGAGGCTGGTGGAAGATGTGGATGAGAAGGTTAGAGGACCTACTGTACTACGTGGAGACAACGAGAGTGCTCTGAAGCTGGCAATCAACCCAGTCTGTCACGCAAGGACAAAACACATAGAGATCGAGTACCATTTCATCCGAGAGAAGGTGTTGGGTGGCTCGCTTGCGGTGGAGCACGTGCGGAGTGAAGAGAAACTGGCGGACATCTTTACAAAGCTCTATCTGCGGGGCCATTCAAGAAGCTACGCACTTGCCTCAGAGTTGTCCCTGAGGCTCACTTCAAGGGGGAGTGTTGAAGTTTGAAGTAAGGATGGAGGGGGGCGAGTTAAGCTTGGAGCTGGGCGAGTGCCCCCCTGCATGTTGGCGAGTGGGCCAATGGGGGCTGCCTTGTTGAAGCTGGGCGAGTGGAAGTGTGAAGAGGGGGGCTGCCTGGTTGAAGCTGGGCGAGTGGAAGTGTGAAGAGGGGGGCTTCCTTGTTGAAGGTGGCGAGTGGAGCTTTGGAGTTTGCCGAGTGGGTTGGTGAGGTGTGAGTGGAAGGGCTGCCGAGTGTGATGTTTGGCGAGTCCATCCTGCATGGCTGGCAAGTGCTATACAAGAGTGGCGAGCGGAGGAGTGGAGAGGGGGTGCTGGGTGAAGTTGGCGAGTGGACTAAGGAGTGGATGTGTGCTTGCCGAGTGGAAGTGTACGTGTGCATGCAAGGTTGTTAGCATGTGCATGCGGTGGGTAAGTGTACCCCCCCTCTCTCTAGCCTTTGTGTTTTCTATAAATACCCCCCCCCCCCCCCCCCCCCCTTTGAGAGTTAAGGAGAACATGAAGCGAGAGAGAAGAGAAGAGAGAGAGAGAACTAGTTTGAACTAGTGAGTGGGAGTGTGCCTACACCCCAAGAGAGTCCAACCCCAACCCGAACCTCAACGAGAGGTGGAGAGTGCACTGTGAGGTGGAGAGTGCATGGTTGCGTGTGTTGTGAAGTGGAGAGAGTGGAGAAGCAGACCTTGTCCGCGACAAGTTATTTTCCTTTTATCTCAGCTGTTGTGAATCAAGGTGTATGCACCTTGTATTCAGTGTGTTCATTTGTAATCAATTACCTAGTATAAATAGTTTATTTTGTCTCTGTTCATCGTTGGTTCCTTGTACATGGTAGCATACGAAAATTTAACATGACCTTCCTCCTACGCCACATAAACATGATTCAATCCTTGTTCTTGTTGATCATTTTCCAAAATGGCTTATTTCATTGCATGTCAAAGGACAAATGGTGCATCTCATATAGCGATTTTTTTAAGGAAATAGTATGTTACCACGGGTCTCCAAAAACTATTGTCTCGGACCGCGATGTAAAATTTATCTCTTATTTTTGGAAAACCTTATGGAAACTCATGAGCACAAAACTCTTATATTCCGCAGCTTATCACCCAAAAACGGATGGTCAAACCGAGGTAGTTAATCGAAGCTTAGGTAATTTATTGAGGTCTCTTGTGGGTGAACATAAGGGTACATGAGAATTGATTTTACCGCATGCCCAACTAGCTTATAATAATTCCCGAAATAGATCCACGAGTCTCTCTCCCAATGAAATAGTGCACGGTTACAAAGCTAATGTGCCTCTTGACTTGATTCCCTTGCCCCCCCCCCCCCCCCCCCCCCCCCCCCCCCCCCCCCGACATACAAATCAAGTGATCTTGCACTAGATTTTGCACATCACATGGATGCTTTGCACAAAGAACTTCATCACAAACTTGCCACAACATATTCTCATTAGCAATCTCAAGCTAATCAACATAGGCGGAAGCAAAATTTTAATGAGGGTGATTTCATGTTAGTGAGTTTGCTCCTGGATAGATTGCCTACAAGTACACTTGAAAAACTTGCCAATAAACGTGCTGGTCCCTTGAAGATTTTGAAGAAGTTAGGTGATAACATGCATGCTTTAGAACTTCCACTTGATTGGGATGTACACCTCATCTTTAATGTTTCTGATTTAACATACTATAATAGGCCTCCACAAGAACTTGAAGTTTTTTCCTCTTTCTTCTTCCACTCAAAATTCTAATGGGGTGGGGAGTGATGTGAATGATACTATAGGGAATGTCATTGATGATGATCTAGTTACTTCTAATGATATTTTGGAAGCTCCAGATATTTTTGACAGGTTTCCTAAGGCACACTCGGTGCCCGAGCTCATTCTAAACGACGAAATTATTTGTTCAAAGGATGGTGACATTCATAGATTCTTGATACGTTGAAAGATCGCCCGCCATCGGAGGACACATGGTTGACGTTGGACAAAATTGACAAACTAGATTCGGAGCTACTGCATGCTTATCAAACCCACCACTCACCGGAGTTGAGTGGTTTTCTGCAGGGGAAATTTGATGAAGACCAACCATCGGGACGCTACAAGTTAAGGCCGAATACACAGAAAAACTATCGCAAGATGGTCTTTGGTTAAAATTAATATGTTTGCAAGTTGGCGACTTTTTTTTGGCACGTTTGGATGTCGCAAAATTTATGAGTTATCTCGTTTTAACGAATCACAAATTTTGTGTGTCGAGCCTTTCCGCGAAATTGTTGGGTCATGTTATTTTCTCCAACAATTTAGTGAATGTTTCTCATATTTGGCTCTTGCATTTTTTTACGTTAGTTTATTTTATTTTGATAGTTAAAAAAAAAACTATTTATATCATGTGAATGTGATGAAAGCTTGACAAGATAAAAAAAAAGAATTCTGGGAAGGTGAACAGCCACCCCTCTCTCTCTCTCTCTCTCTCGCGGGAGATCGCCGGTCCTCCTCTCCGTGGAGTTTGGTGGTTTTGCTTCGGTGCGGCGTCGGTGGCATTGGTTGGTGCGACGCCTTATGTCTCATGGTCGGAGTGATTCCTTCCGCTCCCTTGTGCGACGCTTGGGTAACTTCGCTTCTCTCTCTTCGTTTGTGTGTGCTTCTTCTTCCACCGTTCCGCAAGTTCTTGTGTGAGGTCTCTTCGGTATGTTGGAAACGACATCGACGAAGACAATCGTGTTAGCTTCTAAGTGACGCACTTGCTTGTCTCTTAACCCTTCTCCATCTTTGGGGATTAACGTTTATGGCAAGTTTGCTTGTCGGGAGAATCTCTCTAATTGAACCCCTCAATTAAGGTGGAAGTTCTGTTTAATTGATAGCTCGTTGTGTATGAATGTTTGATGACATTTTGTTTTGAGGTTCTAAGGTAATCATGGTGTAATGTGCTAAACTCGCGTTGTGACCTTGTCTGGTCGTGGGGTTAGATCTATGATGTTAGTTTTGAGCCTTTATTATAACTTGTAGTTGGTTGTATTTGCGCCGACCAACTGTTCTTAAAAATACCGCAAAAGAATCAGAGTGCAGAACTCTTCTTATTTTGGACGGTTTTACATCACCTAGACACGCTTCAATAAGTCATATTCATTAATGTAATACAATTATTTCCCTTTACATGTTTAGTCGAAATTAAAATTTTAACTCAAAGGTATGACTTGGACTTTTGATTTTTTATACGATCGTCGGTGTCTCACAGATTCCCTCTCCATGTCTCCTCTATTTGTTTTTTCAACTTTAAAGTTTCTCTACCATTAGATGACACCTCTGAACTTAATGCATGAGTAGAGAATTTTCCATCTTATTCCAAGATGATGAGGAAGATGAGTACATTCCATCACAGTTGATGCCACATGTATTTCCTTAGAAGTTCCTGGATGCCAAAAAGGAACTAGGACTGGATTACGCCTCAATTGTCTCCAATAAAAATAGTTCTGAAACACTGGTGCGGAAGACCATTGAGATCTTCGAGACAGAACTCTCCTTTCCCTGGTTAGAAGAAGCAAGCATCTAAAGTTGGAGGAAAGAGATGAAGTAGGAAACAGAGACCAATCGATTGTGTTGAAACCAGAGAACTGGTCTCGACGTTCGAAAGGGGGATGCAGCTAACCCTTACTTGACCCGAGCTAGAACCCTTGACCAGTTGCTAAGAACCAAAAGACCTTACCCTTGAAGAACGCTTGAGTCTAAAAACGAACCCCTTAAGCTGCAGCGTGGAGGTCCCACTGCACACCCGGAAGTTCACAGAGAACTTCCCCTCCCAAGCCATTGCTGAGCCTGGGCACCTTGGAGGGCACTAAAGCTCACCTCACCACCAACCTTCACTGACAAAGGGGGGGGGGGGGGGGGGGTAGTGCTAGCTCACAAGACACACGCGAGGGAGAGGAGAGTCCAACCCTTCCCAAGGTGCCCATGGGGGTCTATTTATAGACTTCCCAAAATTGAGCTGCGGATAGCCAAAATTCTATTATCCGCAGCTTAACCACGAACCTGAACGACCAGAACTGGAGGAGTTGCGAATGGATGACGAGACGTCCACTCCCCCCTTGCCGGGGGTCGGATGAGTGGACCGAGATCCGCCACCCTGACTGGACGAGTGGACCTCACGATCCACTCAACCCTCCGGGCGAGTGGACCCTTGGTCCACTCGCCCAGCTGCCTGGGGCGAGTGGACAATAGGTCCACTCTCCCACACCCTTGGGCGAGTGGACCCAAGTTCCACTCGCCCCCCCACTCGGGCGAGTGGACCCTTGACCAGTTGCTAAGAACCAAAAGACCTTACCCTTGAAGAACGCTTAAGTCTAAAAACGAACCCCTTAAGCTGCAGCGTGGAGGTCCCACTGCACACCCGGAAGTTCACAGAGAACTTCCCCTCCCAAGCCATTGCTGAGCCTGGGCACCTTGGAGGGCACTAAAGCTCACCTCACCACCAACCTTCACTGACAAAGGGGGGGGGGGGGGGGGGGGGGGGGGGGGGGGGGGGGGGGGGGGGGGGGGGGGAGGGGGTAGTGCTAGCTCACAAGACACACGCGAGGGAGAGGAGAGTCCAACCCTTCCCAAGGTGCCCATGGGGGTCTATTTATAGACTTCCCAAAATTGAGCTGCGGATAGCCAAAATTCTATTATCCGCAGCTTAACCACGAACCTGAACGACCAGAACTGGAGGAGTTGCGAATGGATGACGAGACGTCCACTCCCCCCTTGCCGGGGGTCGGATGAGTGGACCGAGATCCGCCACCCTGACTGGACGAGTGGACCTCACGATCCACTCAACCCTCCGGGCGAGTGGACCCTTGGTCCACTCAACCCTCCGGGCGAGTGGACCCTTGGTCCACTCAACCCTCGGGTCCACTCGCCCAGCTGCCTGGGGCGAGTGGACAATAGGTCCACTCTCCCACACCCTTGGGCGAGTGGACCCAAGTTCCACTCGCCCCCCCACTCGGGCGAGTGGACCCAAGGTCCACTCGCCCGGGGCCTTGGGCGAGTGGATCCAAGGTCCACTCGTCCAAGGAAGTCTGCCCCCCCCCCCCCCCCCCCCCCCCCCCCCCCCCCCGAGCTTTCTCTTTTCAATCTGGACGACCTCCGACGGGACGATCGGCTGCGCCCCCTAGCTGTACCGGGTCACGTCAGCTCGGCAAATATGATGGTTGTACAGATTGGATGAAGAATTGAATGAGTTGAAGAAGAAGAACGATTCTGAGAGAATTGGACTACAAGAGCTGGAAGCAATTCTTATAAGGAGATTCTGTTTGCCACTCTTTTGGTCTGAGGAAGAAGAGACTCTTCGATGGTGGCGTTGTCCAAGTCGCACCTACGCAAGCTAGGTATGACCTACACGTAAGTTTTATTTTTTGGAGGAAATAAATAAAATGATTTATTTATTGTGTGCACAGTCAAAATTGATCCGCACGTAGCATTGCTCTAATTTTAACTTGATTGGTCTTAAGTGCCTTCTTTGTAGCCCGGTGGGCTCACATAAAGCCAATGGGCTGCCTGGTACCTGGGCTTGATCGGCCCATGTGAGCGGGTAGTACGGCCGGTGTTTCACTTCACCGATGGGCTGGAGCGGTCGCGCTGGCGGGCAGCGCCGTCCTTTCTCCGTCGCTAAACCCCTCGTCCTTCTTCTTCTACTTCCGCTGGAGGGCGATCCATTCCTTCATCCATCATCGTCCTTGCAATGTTTCCGGGTTCCTCAGGTTCCTCCGGCAACGGCTACGCGATGCCGGGGCCGGAAAGGGAGCCGCGCCACAGGCGGGGGAGGGGCGGCGGCGGCCGCCGCGGCTCCCTTCGAGGTTCATATGGTAACTTATCTTTCTCATCGTCGTATTCCCACGCGCGCCAGTCGCGAAGTGACTGGGAGCCCTCTTCCAAGTGGGATGAGTATGATGCTGCATACTTCCAGTCTTATTCCCACATTGGTATCCATGAGGAGATGATCAAGGTGTTCCTCTCTCTCTCTCTCTCTCTCTCACTCTTTCTTCACCTCATATTCATTGCCCTTCGATGTTGCCATTGTGAAATGTGTTTTGAAAAAAAAAAAAGAAATTATCTGTGTGGGAGACCTAACAATAACATGGATTCAGACTCTATGCCTTTAAATTGATTGTGTAATTATTAGAAATAACCCTAAACAGCTAAATATTGTTCTCTATAGGTTCAATATCGCTCTCATGCATTATAATAAGTACTTAATATTTACATGTTTATCTGTAGGATATTAAAAATCTCTTCTATCATATTTTCAAGTGCGAAATGTTCATTTTATTTTAAATTAATGAAGTTTGAATGAAAAGGGCGACGAAAGGAGATAATTGATATTTTGACAAACCTTATTGGGGCTATATTGATGAGCTAAAATAAAAAAGCTAAAGGATAATTATCCAAAGTTCAGGACGAAACTTAGGCTCCATTCATTTGGAAGGAATTGAGAGATACCCACATGAATGGAATTGAAGCAATTTCAATTATGTTGTTCAACTACAGTCAAGAATTTAATCACATGAATTGGAATTGACAATTATGTTATTAAGATGTATGCGGGAATTTAGTTGTATAGGAATTGAAAGAGATGCAAAGAATCTTCCTAAAACCTAAGAAATGAGACCTTGTTCAGAACAAAGAAAATAACTAAACTCCTAAAGACTCTGACAGCAATGACAGCAAGGACAGAGTCAAATAAAGCAGTAAAGCCTATAAAAAATCCTCCATTGGTCCCTAGATGGAAAATGTTTGAGTTGGTGCAAAAAAAGGTTCAGTTGATACAATTCAAGCAACTTTAAGCAGACGGAACATCTATTTTTTCTTATATGTCAATTGGATAGTTATTTTGAGGTTAAATGAGGATAAGACGGAACCATGAATAAACTTGTACACTATTGCATATGTGGAGCCAAACATCAAGCACTCCATTAGATCAAATAAGTATGCCATAAAAACAACTTGAACAGAACAATTTCACCTTTTTAAAACTTCAATGATTGTTAAGCGCATGATGGAAGTTATTTGTTACTAAGATTTCCTTCTTCAGCCACCTTGGAATCGCCAAAGAATCCTTCATCCCAAGTTTGGTCTCCGAGCAAACAATGTACACCAAGAAAACAAAGAAGCCACAATTGTGCATAAGCTGTTTCAAATCAGTCCGGAAAAGAAATTATTCACTCTCTGCAAACTTCTCGTGCATGAAGCATCTGTCCATGATAGCTTTGTTCCTGGGAACAATGCGATAACAATAGCAACTTTTGAGACTGAGCTGCCCGAGGTAGCATTTGTGGTTGCTGTTCTTCACATGTAGGAAAAACTCACATTGGAGCCGCCAGTTAGGTAGGAGGCTGAGTTGCCGTCGCCGGAGAAGAACATCACGAGGTTGGAGGAAGAGAATCGCCGGCGAAATGGAGGGGGCGGAAGCCGACTGTTTGTGTCGATGAAGATCATGCACGAGTCACTGGGGGGGGGGGGGGGGGGGGGAGGGTGCGGAATTGGAGAGTCCAACCTCTTAAGGTCGGAATTGGGGGGGGGGAGAAAATGACTTATTACGAATTCTTATGGAATTGGAATGAATTCTTATGGAATTGGAATGAATTCCAATTCCTACCTTTAATAAAACGCGCTGAACTTGGTTAAGTTCTATCTTAATTGAAGTACGCATTTTAGAATTATTTAGGACAATTAGAATTTCTTTTGTATTAAATTTAGCCATCTAGCCTGATATCTTGATGCAAACAAACTTGATCAACTTGTAGAGATGTAGATGTAATAGGACTTGAGTGTTATTTAGAATTTTAAACGCAATGATATGACCTCACCAAAGATATTTGCAAATAAGATACCATTGCAAGAAAATTCTCCCTTTATATTTGGAGACATAGATTAATAGATTGATATGATGTAGGAGATACTGTGTACCCATTACCATATTTACATCATCCAATATGAGATTTGTTAAATCTATTCTTGAAGTCAAGTTTGGCTTTAGTATAGTGCTTTGACAGTGTTAGTGCGACATTATGCCTTAGAAGTTTTGTGTTTTGTTCATTCTGTGTGCTAGACGTAGGAAAAATACGCTTCATGCAAAATGCAGTTTTAATTGCTTACTACTTGGTTCATGGGCAAGTGTATCAAGAAATGCCATATTTTAGATTGGATAAGTTTAGTACTAAGTACTTGAGTAACCTAATCTCATGTATGCCAATATGGTCTTCTCTGCATGAAAGTCTCCATTAGTTGGCATCACTCAACTTTAACTAGAAGCTTTTCAGACAAGCCATGCAATATATAATCCTCAACAATGACAACATAGTTGTGCTCCAATCTAGATTGTTTGTCAACCTTGTGGTTTAGGGGTCCAATTGTGAATAAATTAGATGGATAGACGTTGCCCAACAATTTGATTAGAAGGTTGAGGTTGCTAATGGCGGTGATTTCAAAATAACACTAGTAAAATTGAATAGGGGATCATTATGAGCCCATAGGTGATATCATATACAGTTGAGGTGAGAGATCGAATTTCAAAATTTGAACCGCCAGATTATCTGGCTAAAGCAGATTGGTCGGTCAACCAAAGTTGTAGATAGTAGATATCAGATTCGTGTATGTTTGCATTGAACTAACAAATTTTAGAGAGCGGGAGATTATTTGGAATATTTTAAATTATTGGATTTCAGTGTGTACATGAGCAAAAAATGGGAGTTGCAGAAATGAGGATGCTTAGGTGGGTGTGTGGAATGTGGATACACGAGACTGGATAAAATTAGGAATGAATATATCAGGGATAAGACAGGAGTGACACGAATTGCAGAGAAGATGCGAGATACTCGACTAAGATGGTTCAGACATGTACAAAGGAGACCATTAGAGGCACCTGTTAGGCATTGTGAGAGTTTAGTCACTAGGCATGTTAAACGGGGGAGGGGTAGACCAATAAAGACTTGGAATGAAACTATAAGGAAAGACATGATGTACTTAGGCATTATTGAGATTGTGACTAATGATAGGGTACAATGGCGACAAAGGATCCATTTAGCCGACCCTATTATAGTGGGATAAAGGCTTGAGTGTTGTTATTGGATTTCAGTGTGTGTATGTGTGTATGTCAAAGTAATCATAACAATAACAATTAACAAATATGGGAACATGAACTTACAATGATTCTTAAGACACATTATTTGTTATACATAGTTTTCAAATTTCAACATTCTTAATAAGTCTAATAATCATCAAAAGTGGGGATTCTAGGCATAGCATGAACCTCATCCTACGTGAAACTTGATGAGCCAAATTCTTCTTCTTCATCCCTCTATGACACTTTTCACTATCCTCTTGAACTTTCAGTGATAATATTATTTGAAACAAATCTAGAACTCTTCCTTATCCCTAGACGACATATATAATATCTTAAATTTGTCATTATGTCAACCCCTCTTCAGAAAAGATTTCATCTTCCTCATCATCAGCTGAACCGACAATTCACTCTATAACTCTTCATTTATCTACGCTTTTAGCAGCAACATTACGCCGTGGGTCAAAAATTTATAAAATAATAGTCAAAATCATGAAGCCGTATGTTTACTAACCTTAAATCACATGTCGATCACTATCTACAACACTACGGCAAGCCCTAGGCATCCCGAGGGACCGATTATAATTATGTGTCTTTGTATTACTATTTTAATTGGAAAATATAACTTGGTCTTAGTTTGGTATTTTATTTTATTTTAATTCTTGTAATTTATTGAATTAAGTTGCTTATATTATGATTGCTATAATACGTATTTAAAGACATAAGACTATAAGAGTTAATAAAATGCTTTCCTTTCCTCCCACAAAAGAAAATCTTACCCAACAAGTCTCCCACTCTCTTATCTCTTTTTCCCTCTTGTCCACCAACCCTATCAATTCCTTTATTACCATTTGCCACTAAGGGCATCCTTTAACATTACAAGAGCCTCCCTCCACCCATTCCATAGTTGGCCTTCAAAGTTAACCACCAGATTCTACCTCCAAGTGGGTCCTCGCCAAGATCAATCCCATGCCCCTAAAATTGAGTGAATAAGAAGTCTGCTGTCTATTTAAAGAATCAACAAATAATTGTCTGGCAAATTAAGAAGAGATTTTCTTAAACATGACTTAAGATACCTAATTTTCATTCATTATAAATTTAAGAACCTTGAAAGAATCAAGAATCTCTCTTTACTATCTAATCCTATTTCTTTACTATCTAGTAATCTTGACTTTTATTCAATATTTAGGGATTAGATGCATATCATGATGGTACCAGAACATCATTCCTTGGTGTGTGGTAATAATAAAGAGTATTAGGATTCAAGTGTACTATTTTTCCTTTTGATTGCTAACGAAAATTAAGAAAGAGACGAGAGGAAGAATTAGAACAAATACCTGAAAATTATGCCTCACCTAATCTGACCAAACAAGTGAATATATCGACAGAATAAGTCGTCGCCATAATGAAGTTGCTAAAGATGCAATCTTCAAGCACTACACCTAGCTCAAGCAATCCATGTTGCACTCTTTCTTCTCCTTCATGAATACACCAACAAATGCATAACAAGCACGTGTTGGTAACATGGGCAGTGATGAGGAGGATGTGGTTGGGATAAGATCATTTTTCAGGCGAGTAATGATAGTTCCCATACTCCTTTTGAGCAAGAGATGAGCTCTACATGAAGGTTGAAGCAAGAGAAAAATATGGTTAAAATTTACTTCTGTGTATTAGTTAGCATTCATTATAGCCTAATGAGTTTCATATTTAAGACTCCCGGAAGGGAGAAAAGTAATTTAATACAGCAAGAAAAACATTGATACCGTAATAAGAAAAAATTATGAGGGTAGGCTTCATAGCTATTTGTTAGATCAACTCAACAAGTGTATCTAACTGGGTAACTCAGTACTCAGTAGAGCTACTTCTACTCAATATGCATCTTGTCACAACAACACTATCCCACAATGAGTATTTGGAAAAGGTTACTCAACAGAGGGGTGGTAGTATCATTCCTTGCCACATCAAATTAACCTTGTCCTCAAGATTGGTGATTTGCGCCATTGTTATTTTGTTGGCACAATAGTTAGTATTCATGTGGGAGTATGCAACAGTTGAGTAGAAGGCAGAGTGACTTTTGGTGTAGTGGTTGACGTGGTAGTCAATGGGTTGGCGTGGATGTGACTAAAGATGTCACAAAGGGAACTGTAGATTGTGGGGATGCGACTGTGGAAGCTGAGGTAGTGTGTTACGCCTGACGTCACTACCGGATTCGGAGAATATTACGGTGCACGTCGACCAAAGGAGAAAGCGGAGGAAGACCGGGCTGAACCGGATGGTTCAGCCCGCCAATACTAAATAAGGAGCATTGGGGCTGAACCGCACCGGTTCAGCCCCTATGGGGGCCGGCCGTCCCCCATGGGTCCGGGGCTATATATTACCGGACCCTCTTTGGAGAAAGACATCACATGAAGTATTATTCAGGTTTCCTTCTTCCTTGTAACCCTAGCTTACTTTTGCCCTAGTTCTCCTCTAGTTTCCCTCTTCTTCCCTAGCTAGTTCATAACATTTGGTATCAGAGGATCTTTCCTCCAACCATGGTGACACGTACCGAAGCCGAGAATGCGCGCTTGGCCACCATCGAAGAAAACTATGTAGGGTTGGCGGATTCGGTGGCGGCAATCGAAGAACAAATGAAAATCTCCACAAAAAATTTAGAAGAACGCTTGGACACCCGCATGGAGGAACTCAAGGCTCTCCTCGTTCAAAGTTTGAAGGGAAAGGCGCAAGTCCAAGAGGGATCGGAAGGCGAAATCTCAAATCAACCACCTGGATGCACTGTACAGGGAACAAAATGCGGTTTTTCCGATCGGATCTGACGCCGAGGGGTCCCGATGGATCGGTGGCCAGCCGAGGAGGACCGGAGAGGGCCCGGAGGACTGGCAGGGGGTCAGCGTGCAACCTGCGAGCGCCTGGGAGGCGGGCGGAACTCGCGCGGGTCCGCACAGGCCGACGAACCCGATCCGCATGACGCACGGCCCAGGGGCTCTCCCAGCCCCTTTTCGTCCCATGGGGGTGACAATCCACTCGGATGGAACCCTCCGGAGCTAACGGCAGCAGTCCCTCGGCCGTATGGAACCTCCGGAGCGCCGATTGGGACAGAAATGGGGATTTTGCCAAATCCAAGAGCTTTCGGACCCCCTCTAGGGTTCGGAAACGCAAATCAAGGGGCTGAGCGCCTCCCACCAGCCAGGCATCAAGGAGCGGGACATCCTGCGACGGACGGACGCGGAGGCGGGTACTATCCCGGGCCCCAAGGGCGTCCAAACGCGCCGATGGAGCAACGACGACCAATTGCACCAGGACAAGAATATGGGGGACACGGCCCATGGAACCAAAGAGCTTACATGGCCCCGAAAAGAACCCGCATGAACTTCCCAAAGTTTCGGGGCGGAGATGCACTCGAATGGGTGCAAAAGGCGGAGCTGTTTTTTACTTATCAAGAAATCCCCGATGACCAGTGGGTGCAACTGGCATCCTTTCATCTGGAAGACGACGCGTACCGGTGGGCACAATGGTTCACCCGAGCATATGGTTACACACCGTAGACTCACTTTGTGGAGGGATTCTCGGCCCGTTTTGGACCCTTGGAGTACGAGGATGTGGAGGCGCCGTTACAAAAACTCCGTTAGAAAGGCACCGTGATGGAGTACCGTACAGAGTTCGAGAAGCTGACCAATCGGGTCAGTTGGGAGGAAAAGACCCTCCTCAGTTGCTTCATATCAGGGTTGCGGGATGAGTTGCGGGATGAGGTTCATGCCTATATGCCACGAAGTCTGAGCCATGCCATCAGTTTGACAAAGATACAGGAGGAGAGATTCACCCGGCAGAGGACCCGTACAACGGTGAGAGCTCCTACGGTTGTACACCCTCCTCGGGGGGCTCCCACGGCCGAGGGCCGGCCGACCGTAACAAAACTGACGTGGCAGGAACTTCAGACCAGGAAGGAGAAGGGGTTATGCTTCAACTGTGATGAGCAGTACACCCGAGGGCACGCATGCCAGAAGGTTCAGGTATTCATGCTGCGGGAGGAAGCGGAAGATGTTCCTCGCACTGAGGAGGAGAGAGAGTTGGCTATTGAAGACTTTGGAGTATCCATCCAAGCCCTGAAGGGGGTACCCCATCTCCGACCTTACGCATAGCCGGGAGGGTCGGCAGGGAGACGGTGACGATCTTGATGGACAGCGGGAGCACTCACAACTTCATCCAACCCGCTGTGGCCCAGAAGACGGGGTATGACATAGATCGCAACACAACTTTCTTCACGTCAGGGTAGCGGATGGACGTACACTGCAGTGCGAGGGCGTGATGAAATGGGTGGAACTCCAGATACAAGGTTACACTGGACATATTGATGTTTACTTATTGCCAATCCGGGGTTCTGACATGGTGTTGGGCGTACCGTGGTTGCGGCAACTTCGGCGGGTGACTTTTGATTGGGACCAGATGGCTATGGAGTTCAGCCAAAACGGGAAGGTGTATTGCTTGGAAGGCCTCAAGTCGTCTCAGGTGAAGGAGATCTCACTCCGCAGCGTGGAACGACTAGGGGAACCAGATAGTACGAGGACCACCGTCAGGGAGATTAGAGCGGAGCCTACGGCTCCAACAGAGATCTCGTCTCAGATGCAAGCCAGGTTGGCTCAGTATCCCGACTTATTCTAAGAGCCGCGCGCTCTCCGCCTCCAGCTTGAGGACAAGCTGGCCCTTGATGGGGGAGGGAATGTTACGCCTGACGTCACTACCAGATTCGGAGAATATTACGGTGCACGTCGACCAAAGGAGAAGGCGGAGGAAGACCGGGCTGAACCATCCGGTTCAGCCCGCCAATACTAAATAAGGAGCATTGGGGCTGAACCGCACCGGTTCAGCCCCTATGGGGGCCGGCCGGCCCCCATGGGTCCGGGGCTATATATTACCGGACCCTCTTTGGAGAAAGACATCACATGAAGTATTATTCCGGTTTCCTTCTTCCTTGTAACCCTAGCTTACTTTTGCCCTAGTTCTCCTCTAGTTTCCCTCTTCTTCCCTAGCTAGTTCATAACATAGTGCCTGTGGAAGGTGGCATTGCAGTTTGGCATGGCTAGAGCACTGGAGTTATCAGTGGCAGGAAGAGTTGGAGAAGTGGTTGCGCAGTAGGAGCTAGTTGGTGGTAGTGAGATGGAAAAGGAGGTCGTAGGGTGGTAACAAGTGTGTGAATTTAATGGAGGTATGCAGAAGAAGACGAAGAAAGTGTGGGAATGAATTGTTTTTGGTGGAGGTATGTGGAAGAAGAAAGGATGGCAGGTGAGTGTAAAATGGGTGTGGACTTCTTGAATGTCTATTGGGGAGAAGCTTATCCGAAGATTGTGAATCGTTTATTTTGTGAAGGTGTGGAGAGTAGTGTCTAGGGAGGGCTATATCATTAAGTTGACCCGTGGGTTGTTGTAGCGGGTGGTGAGGGTTTGGTGGTTGTTGGTAGAGGTTTTTTTGGTTTGGTGGATGGGAAGAGAATTGTTAGAGGTGTTAACACTGTGAGAATGTGACTAGTTACAAGAAGGGTGAGCGTGGCAAGAGAGATAAAGGTGAGATAAGATGTGACAATTATGGAAAAATGTGATGTTGGTCGGGGGTGGGGGGTGGGGGTTGGCGAGGGAGGTCAGTTCGATAGGTGGACGTTATGATGTTGGAGTTTTGATGTATAAATGTTTATGTTGCTTTCGAGATAAATTAATGTTTCTTGTAAACTGAGATTGGTAGGGGTGCTCAATTTGGTGGATGCAGAGCGAGAGAGGCACGAAAGAGGAGCATCCTAATTAAAACGTGGTTGCGAAGCTCCATTTTGGCGACGATGTAGAGCGAGGTGACTTCTGAGACCTCAAAGATATTGGATTGGCGATCATCTATTTTGTGAGGGAGATGTGCGGCAGGTTGACATAAAATCACTTTTCTAGCAAGTGATGATAACTCTTAGATCTCTTTCCGAACAAAAAGTATGAGTTTTAGAAGGAGGTTGAAGAAATAGAAGAATAATGTTAGAAATTACTTTCGTATAATTAATTACAATCTAATGAGTTCCCTATATGCAAAAACTTCATTTAATTATATGATAAATAAAATATACGTTGGGTACTTGTCATAGATGTTCATCAAATCAACTCGGCATATATCTTAGCAAGGCTATTAGACAAGTCTAGATAGAGCCACTCAACAGACATCTTGTGAGATCAATTCGACAACACTACAAACAAGGGTAATACGACAGAGGGTACTAGGGGTGCAAGTTGAGTCGAGTAGGCTCGTGAGCTCGATGAGCCGACTCGAAAAAAAGCTCGACTCGAGCTCGAGCCAGTTGAGCTCGACAAGCTCGAGCTCGATTTCGAGCCGAGCTCGAGCTCGATAGCTCTTGTTCATGAGCTCGCGAGTTTTTTTTGGATATTTTTATATATATATATATATATATAAATATAAATAAAAATAGGTTCATGAGCACAAAGCTCGTGAGCAGCTCGAGCTCGAGCTCAATATACTGGTCTCAAGCTCGAGCTCGAAAAATTTAGCTCGAGCTCGAGCTTGGGATTTTTGCCAAGCTCGACTCGAGCTCGACTTGTTTACACCCCTAGAGGGTACTCAATAGAGGGGTGATCATATAAGGTTGTTACTTAATGATATGAAGAAAAATTAGATCCTTCACAGTAGAAACCAATTTGGATGCTTTGATGACGTAATTGATGAAGTAAAATTAGATGCTTAAATTGATTAAGTTGAGACCTATTTTACCTTATATGGGTATAACAACTCATATGCAATGAATTCTAGAAGAACTGGTCAACTATGGAGAGACACAAGATTCATTTGAACGAGTGTCTCCAAAAAAAAGAGGAACGGGAAAGCAAAATGCTGATTGTCATATTCATGAGAGAATAAAAACATTAGGATTAATTTTCATTTTACAAGAGAAAAAGTACATTCTAAAATCATGTCTTCCCGTTTCATTAGGGAATTAGTTGGTTGATATGTTTACTAAGGTTTATAAGGGAAAATGCTGCAAAGCAATGGAACCAAGTTGACTCTCATTGATATTTATAATATTAGCTTGCGAGAGATGTTGAAAATAATATTGCTCAAGTTAATCTATCCAAAATGCAAACAATTAGAAAGCCCTCGAGACAATTAAGTAACTAATTTGATCTCTGTAGAAAGAAGCAAAAGTTTATCTATTTCTTGAGTATTTAAATACAAAGAGGAGTACATATATTTAGGAGGGAGAAAGAGAGAAGAATTCCTATACACGAATCACGATGTGGGATTAAAGAAGAGAAGCAAAGATGGGCCTAAATACGGGCCCTCTACATAGACTTTTCCAACACTACCCCGCAAGCTGGAGCGTACTAGTCGTAGGAGCCAAGCTTGGACAGACATTGATAGAAGAGAGTACTGAATATGGCCTTTGTGAGGACATCCGCCACTTGTTCAGTACCCGGAACATGCTTTAACTCTAGCTTCTTCATTTGAACTTTCTCCCAGACGAAATGACAATCTACTTCAATGTGCTTAGTTCTTTCGTGGAAGACCGGGTTCTTGACAATGTGTATAGTAGCTTGACTATCACACAAGAGGAGGGCTGGTGAAGGAAGTTTTACACCAAGGTCAGTCAGGAGGCTCTCAAGCCATGTGAGTTCAGAGACCACAGATGTCATTGCCCGGTATTCTGCTTCAGCTGAGGATCGCGCAACAACAGCTTGTTTCTTACTTCGCCAGGTAATCAGGTGTCCTCCAAAGCATGTGCAAAAACCACTGGTTGACCGTCGATCGTCCAGGGACTCGGCATAATCAGCATCAAAGTATGCCACTAATTTTGGAGTTGAAGACGATGTTTTATAAACCAGTCCCTGACCAGGTGCTGTTTTGAGATATCTAAGAATTCTTTCGACGACCTGAAAGTGAGATCTTCGAGGGGAGTGCATGTATCTGCTGACCATACCCACGACAAATGATATACCAGGTCTTGTGACCGTTAGATAGATTAATTTTCCAGTAAGATGACGATAGTGTTCTGGGTTCTGAAGTAGCAGATCTGAGTCGGAGGCCTAAGCACACAGTTTGTGATTGACATCCATTAGAGTGTTAGCTGGTTTGCAGCCTGAGTATCCCGCGTCATGAAGAAGATCGAGACAGTACTTTCGTAGAGAGAGGACAAGGCCATCTGGTCTTCTGGCGACCTCCAAACCCAGGAAGTAGTGAAGGTGACCCAGATCTTTTGTCTGAAAGACAGAACTAAGATGTTGTTTGACCGCCTGTATTCTTTTTTCGTCATCTCCAGTAATTATGATGTCATCCACATAAACCAAAAGAATCACTGTTCCTGTTGCCCGTTGGCGAGTGAACAAGGAGAAGTCTGTCGAGCTCCGAGTAAAGCTAATCTCCCGAAGAACCTTGCTGAATTTGTCGAACCAGTTTCAAGGTGATTGTTTGAGACATAAAGAGACTGCAATAGGCGACAGACCAGAGACTCCCCCGTGGTCTCAAACCCGGGAGGTTGCTCCATGTAAACAATTTCATGGAGATCGCCGTTAAGAAACGCATTCTTAATATCCAGCTGAAATAAGGGCCACCGACGATGTACAACTACGGAGATAAGCACACGAACAGTGTTGAGTTTAGCCACCGGAGAGAAGGTCTCTTCATAGTCGATACCCTGTTGTTGAGTGTAGCCACGAGCAACTAAGCGAGCTTTCAGCCGGTCAATTTTTCCATCAGGCGCATGCTTGATAACAAAAACCCATTTGCACCCAACTGGTTTCTGTCCAGGAGGACGAGGTACCAGAGTCCATGTTCTGTTAGCCCAAAGTGCAGCCATTTCTTCCTCCATGGCGGCGCGCCAGCCAGGATGTTGCAGAGCCTCCCGCACAGAGTTAGGAATAACAATTGTGGACAAAGATGTAGCAAGTGTCTGAAGGTGGGGAGAGAGGCGATGTAGGGAAACATAGTTCGCCATAGGATGAGCGGTTGATTCTGTTACTGGATCAGCCAGACGCTGAGTACTCGAGGTCGAGTCCGACTGCGTAGGGGCAACGGGAGTATGAGTGCGGCGAGAGTAGACACGGATAAGAGGTGGCTTGTAGGGGGCAGGAGCAGGAGTTGGAGAAGGAAGAACCGGTGTGTGAACGGGAATGATAGGACGTAGGACAGGCCGTGGGAGAGATACTGGTGTAAATGTGGGTACTGGAGCAGAGAAGAATGGCTGATCCTTCCGGAAGGTGACATCAGGCGACACAGAGACCTTGCGGGTGGTAGGGGAATAACAAACATAGCCCTTCTGTGTACGTGAATAGCCAACAAAAATTTGCTTGGCCGCCCTGGGATCCAGCTTGTCCGTAGACGGTCCCAGGATATGAACGTAGCACGTACACCCGAAGATTCGAGGTGTGAGGGGAAAGGCCGGAGTGGAAGGAAAGAGGAGGCTGAAAGGAGTGGCATTGTTGAGGACGGATGATGGAAGACGGTTAATAAGAAAGCAGGCTGTGGAGACCGCAAAGTTCCAATACACTTTGGGAACGTTCATGTGAAGCATGAGAGAGCGGGCGACATCAAGCAAGTGCCGGTTCTTCCGTTCAGCAACACCATTTTGCTGTGGGGTGTAGGGACACGAAGCTTGGTGAATAATCCCGAACTCAGAACATAAATTTGCAAACTCGTTGCTTGTGTATTCGCGAGCATTATCGGTACGTAGAGTTTTGATGGTAGTGGAGAATTGTGTCGGGTTTCAAGGACAAACGCCTAAAAAACACGAGGGAGCTCAGAGCGATCGCGAAGTAAGTATAACTAAGTGACCAGAGAATAGTCATCAATAAACGTGAGAAAATATCGAAATCCAGAAATACTAGTAATTTTATAAGGTCCTCATACATCAGAATGTAAGATCAAAAGGAGCAGAGCTCCGAGTACAATGTGCGGGAAAGGAAGAACGCGGTTGTTTGCCCAAAATACAAGAATCACACTTAAAAGCTGGAAAAGACACATCGGGAAGTGCCTTCTGGAGGACTGGGAGGGGAGCATATGTCCAAGACGCTGATGCCACTCAGCCGAGGAGACAGATGAGAGGATAGTGGGAGAGTCGTCGAGAAGGTAGAGCCCGTTACGCAGTTGCCCCTTACCAATGGTAGTCCGCGTCCGCCGATCCTGTATCAGAAAAGAAGAGGATGTAAATGTTAGGGAGCAGTCCAGGTCAGTAGTAAGACGGCTAACATAAAACAAGTTGAACGGGGATCCCGGAACATGAAGAGCCGAGCGGAGAGAGATGGAGGGGCTAAGAGAGAGGTCAGCCGAGCCGGAGACCGTAACAGTCTCCCCATTGGCCACTGTGATACGCTTCGGATGAGGAGCATTTAAATACTTTGGTGGCTGTAGCGAGGTGATATGATGAGTAGCACCAGAGTCCACTATCCAGCGTGGACTCGATGAAAGACAGGTTATACCTGGATCGGAGACGGAGGCGACAGAGGGAGGTGGAGACATCATCCCTTGAAGCTGTGGGAGCTGGAGGCGGAGTGCATCAAGATCGGCGCGGGAGGCCGAGGGGCTGTCATCAGCAACAACGGCAATTGGACAAGGAGGATTACCAGGCTTCCGATAGCAGGTCGTCTCAAAGTGGCCATCTCGCCCACAGAATGAACATTTTGGTCGAGAACGACCACCACGTCCCCTTCCCCAAGAGGCCGAACGTCCACCACGAGCCGGTGGAGGCAAATGAAGTAAGGGAGCAGGAGTGTTCTGAAGAAGGGCCGGTGAGGAAAGAGCCGGAGCTGCCAGAGGTGCTGAGGTTTTGAGGAGCATGAAACACACATCTGAGAGGGAAGGAGTAATGGCCGAGGCCAGAACCTGATTGCGGATGCTTTGCAGGTGTGGAGGAACACGAGCCATGATCATAGCAATGATGACAGCTTCCTTCTGAGCACGTTGAGCAACATGATCATTGGTGGAGGGTTGATGCTGGATCCATGCTTCGGCCAGAGTCTTGGTGCGAGCAACGAAGGAGATCATGTTAGCAGCCCCGATCGTATCTAACGCCTGGAGATCTGTGATGATGTCGTAGAGATGTTGAAGGCTGTCCTTGCCCGAGTATAGAGAATGAAGCTCATCCCACATAGATTTAGCAGTCTCGTGGTACATCACCATGTGGTATGACTCTCCATCCATAGAGTTGAGAAGCCATGTCTGAACGCGGCCGTCATTCCTGAGCCATTCGTCCGTAGGAGGGGATGGAGGTGCTTGGGTGAGATGACCCAGAAGTCCCTTAGACTGAAGAACTCGCCGGACCGAGTGTACCCATTGTATGAAGTTTACTTTTCCGGAGAGGGAGATTGTGGTGATTCGCAACTCATCACGAAGTTCTGGAGGCTGACCCAGGCGGTCTGGCTGAGGAGGAGCAGGCACCGTGGTGGAGTCCACAGAAGATCCCATTGACGAAAAAAAATGGGAAGGGCAATAAGACCAGGACAGACCGCACTGACTACTGTAGGGAGTCCGGCAGCGAGCTGAGGAGCAAGAAGAGACCGGCACACTTGAGGAGCTGCAGGCCGCTGAGGAGACCGGCAGGCAGAGATCGCTGGGGAGAGGCCACATGATCTGTCGGCTAGGTGCAGACCACTGGAGGAGGCCGCACACTTGAGGAGGTCGCACGGCTAGGTGCAGACCACTAGGGGAGGCCGCATATTTGAGGAGGCCGCACACTTGAGCAGGGAAGAAGCAGTCCGCACGGGAGAGCGTATCAGTCCGCGAAGAGGCCGCCGGGAGGAGGCCGCACGCGCTTAGAATGCTTGGTGCGATCTTAGGAGGAGCAGCACACCGCTGAGGAGGTCGCTGAAGAGCTCGGCAGAGGGCGAGACGAGGAGGAGGTCGTAGGAGACCGCTGAGATCGGCAGAGGAGATCGGATGAGGAGACCGGCAGAGGGCAACAAGGTCGCACGAGTGCAGGAGGGCCCCACGGCTCAGACTGGAAACGCCTATAAGAAGGCGGAGGAGAAAGAGGCGAGGTGGAAGCCACGAGCACGAAGCGGGTAGGGAGGGGCGACCGCAGAGGCGCGGTCTGTAATGGCGGTTTGAGGGAGCTGCGGGTAGAGGTTCGAAATGGCGGTCTGATCAAATAGGAATTAACGAGCAGCTGCGGCTATGTAGAATGAAGCCCTCTTTGATCGGAACCTAACTTTGATACCATGTAGAAAGAAACAAAAGCTTATCTATTTCTTGAGTATTTAAATACAAAGATGAGTACATATATATATATGAGGGAGAAAGAGAGAAGAATTCCTATACACGATGTGAGACTAAAGAAGAGAAGCAAAGATGGGCCTAAATACGGGCCCTCTACATAGGCTTTTCCAACAGATCCAACCCAACTATGAGACCCGACATAGACTCAAGTACAAGTTTTACCTTCTCATGGGTCAAAGGTATCTTTTAATATTCCATTGAAAGCAAGCCAAGACAACAACTTTTTATTGTTAGTAGCTTGAAGTGACTGTCCTAGGCTTGCTGGATCTCTCACACCAAACCTCCTACTAGATGCACTCTGTTCAAGAGGAAGGAAGGTGACACTGATACCGTATAAGAAAATAAAAGTCACTCTTTAACAACAACCCTCTCGCTTGTGACGACTCTGGTTCTATTCCCTTTTGATAGATTAGATAAGACATACCAAATGTTTAAGAAGGGAAAATGAGATTTGCACATTCGACTTTGATAATCTACAAATTACACACCAATAATATCCAACATGAGTCAAATGCTATAGATTCTTAGGTCTGTTTAGCATTGCGGCACTGACATGGTGACATTCCAATTGCAAATTGGTACCCACCACAGTCGTGTCGCTTCGGGTGCCACTGCCCCAAACAGGGTCTTAAAAATCTAGAGCAATATTTTTGGTTAGATCGTTTCGTGAAGTAGAATTCACTGGGCACGCTCCATGTTTCACCTCCATCGAACACCGATTTTACTTCGATTCTCACTGCGCCTATGCTCCAACAATGGTGTTCACAGGGCGCGGTAGTGGTGGAGGTTTTATGTTGGGGGTGGGAGAAGACATCCGAAACAGAGCTTTAGTTAATAATGAGATCCACAACCTGCATGTAATTAACTTACTTTATATTTGTAGTAATTTGTTGTCTTGAATGTAAAATCTATTTGGAAGTCCCGTCTTGATTTCTGAATCTTGCCATGGTGTAGAAGAGATGCTCCTGACCAATTTTATTCATGCATTTTAGGATCGTGTAAGGACTGAAACATACAGGGATGCAATCCGGCAGCATCAAAATTCAATAGAAGGGAAAGTAAGTAATTATCCTCTAGGTTTTGTTTTTATTTGCAACATTAAACTGTTAGTTTGATATTTGATTGTTTCTTGAACAATTGTCTGTTCAATCAATAATTCTAAATTGTGTACACATATTTGTAGGTTGTAATGGATGTTGGCTGTGGGACAGGCATTCTTTCTATATTCTGTGCTCTTGCAGGTGCTAGAAGGGTAAATATGGACACATCTAAAATATTTATCAAAGAGTTTTACATTCCCCTTTTAAGTCGATAGCATCATATTAAGAAATTGTCAATGTATTGGCTTCTTTAGATAATTTTAATACCCCAAATAACTTTCATTTGCATGTGTACCGAGCAAAGCACATCATTTGATTTATTTTTATTAGCAATTATGGTTGAAGCATCACGAGGTTCCTAACTTTTTTGTATCTTCAGGCATATAATATGATAGTTATTGTTAGAATTGGGGAGTTATTTTGTGTATTTTTACTAATTTGCCCTTTCTCTTGTATTTCTCTACTTCTACATACAGAGGAGTATAACCCCTGATCAATAATAATGTGTTATTCTAATTTCCAACATGATATTAGAGCTGTCCTAATTCCTTTCTTGCTCCCGGTTTCCCGTCGCTCCAGTTCTCGCGCTCGACGATTGCGCCTCACATACTGGTGACCTTTCCTTCACTCGACTGCGCCTTATCTCGCGTGAGCCACCCAGACCTCGCCTCCTCCGCTAGTTTTGCACACCCTTCCGCATTGCTTCTACCCGCCGCTCTGTTGTTTTGTGCCGTTCGGTCCATTTGGGTGCCGGACCTTCTATGGGACTGTAAATCCCTCTCCGACGTTTGACTCTCTCTATTCTTTAGGGGACGGTTCTTCCTCCTCATTCCTATACCCGATTGTGATTTCGCTTGGTTCCATTGTCGGGCTTGATCTCAGTTTCTTCCCTTTCTATGAGAAAACCCCTATTTCCGGCTCTCGACTCTTAGCACCAACGATCCTTTGATTTCTATTCTTGGATTGCCATGCCTGGGAGTGTTGACTCTCCGATTATTTCATCCGGCGGAGGTGCCTCTTCCACGCCCGTCACTTCCATGGGATCCATCAGTGCAAACCTTGACCACGACACTCCCCAAATTACCACCATTAGATTGGATGGCACCAACTACCTCTCATGGGCTCGTTCTATCACCCTTGCCCTTAAAAACCGGCGTATGTTTGGATATGTCAGTGACACCACCAGGGAACCTGCTCCAGCTTCATCGAATTGGCTGCAATGGGAGTCTGAAGTTATGTCATGGTTTACCAACTCCATGTAGGAATCCATTGCCCACAAGTGTATCTTCTTGGATACGACAGTTGATATCTGGAAAAGAGCTGATGTCACCTATTCTTGTCGAGGGAATGCCGCCCAAATCTTTCAATTGCGACGGTGGGTATTTCTTCTGCAACAGGGCGGTCGTCCTCCTTCTGCCTACTACTTGGAATTCACTTAATTGTATCAGGAATATGATCACTTTGATTCACTCACTTTTGTGTCCCCTGAGGATGAAGTGCTGGTTCGAGCTTGGGAAGAACATAACCGGAATTTTGAATTCCTTCATGGTCTGCATCGTGATTTTGATTAAATTAGTGTCCAGATTCTTGGGTGCTCTCTGTTACGCCCTCGATCGCACCCCGCTTCTCGGGGCGTTATTATGCTCGCAGGCGCAAGGAGAAGCCAAGTATCAAAGGGGCTGAACCAACCGGTTCAGCCCCCACTCAGTAAAACCGACCGGCCAAGGGCTGAACCAACTGGTTCAGCCCTATTTGGAGGGGCCAGCCGACTCCCTCCTTGGCCCGGGTATTTATACCCGGGGATGTTGTCATTTGGAGCTAAGTAATTAATCCTAAGGTATTTCCCTCTTCTTCTAAACCCTAACTTCCTTCTTCTCTAGTTTCCTCCCTCCCTCTAGTAGTTCCTATCATTTGGTATCAGAGGCGTCATTCTCCGACGATGGTCATCACTCGCACGTAAGAGGAGATCTCCCGTTTGGAAACCTTGGAGGAGAATTACGGTGGATTGGTGGATTCGGTGGCCGCAATCTAGCAAGAGATGCGCACGTCTACACAGCGTCTGGAGGAGCGTTTAGATGTGCGTATGGAGGAGCTCAAGGTCCTGTTGAAAGGGAAGGCGATGATCGACGACGAACCGATGGGTGGAAGGCCCGATCGGTCTGCCGAGGGGTCCGGAACGCCGATCTGGGGCGTGCGGCTGCGGGAGCTCCGGGAATGGGCGGACATGGAGGCGCTGGCTTCTCCCGACCCTGGGGGACCACCGGCGAAGCGCTAGGGGTGGCATCGTGGTCGGCGGCTGTGGTAGGAGCTGTCGGCCCCAGTTCTGGGCCGACTGAATGCGGGCCGGCCAGATCGGCAGGTGGCCTTCCGGGATTTGCTGGGACAGTCGATGGAGGGCAGCAGCCATGGCTGCATGCCGATGGAGGGCAAGGGACTGCGGTGCGGGCCTTCTTCCTCACCCGCAAGGCGGCATTCCTCCCGGCGGGTATGGAGGCCATGTTCCGTGGGCCGGGCAGCACGTTCCTCACCAGTTGGGTCAGCCACCTCATGGCTACCCGGGGGCACACGATGGTCATATGGGCCTGGGACGTCAGGCGTGGAACGGGCCGGGACAGAATAGGCATGGACAAGGCTGGCAAGGGCAGGCGGGACCCCGAGCCTACATGCCACCGAAGTTGACACGTATGAACTTCCCCAAATTCAAAGGGGGGGATGTACTGGAATGGGTTCAGAAGGTGGAGCTATTCTTCAGCTACCAGGAGGTCCCGGAGGGGCAATGGGTGCAACTAGCGTCGTTCCATCTGGAAGACGATGCGTTTCAGTGGACTCAGTGGTTCTTGAGAGGTAAAGAGTATGTGCCCTGGACTGATTTTGTGGAGGGGTTCACCGCCCGATTTGGGCCTCTGGAGTATGTTGATTTTGAGGCGCTGCTGCAGAAGTTGCGACAGAAGGGGACAATGATTAAGTACCGGGCAGAATTTGAGAAATTGGCGAACCGGGTACACTGGGAGGAGAAGACGTTGCTGAGTTGTTTTGTGTCAGGATTGAAGGAGCATTTGTGGGATGAGGTTCATGCTTATATGCCACGGAGTTTGAACCGCGCCATCAGCTTAGCCCGCATCCAGGAGGAGCGTTTCAACTGGCAGCGCTCGCGGGCCACGAGGAAGGCTCCGGTCACACCCACCGTCGCCACGAGGGAGCTGCAGGCAGTTGCCAAGCCTACGGTGACTCGTTTGTCGTGGGGCGAGCTCCAGGCCCGTAAGGAGAAAGGCCTCTGCTTCAACTGTGACGAGAAATTTGTACCCGGACATAAATGTCAGAAGATACAGGTTTTCATGTTGCATGAAGATGTGGGCGACGAGTTTCCTCCCGAGCTAGCAGTCGAGGAGGCGCTGTTGTAGGATGAAGTGGACGTGACGGAGTTTGGAATGTCCATCCACGCCATGGAAGGGTGTAATCCGCCTCTCACGATGCGGGTGGCCGGAAGGGTTCGACAGGAGAAGGTGACGATATTGGTGGACAGTGGGAGCACCCACAAATTCATTCATCCGGCTGTTGCACAGCGGGTGGGGCATGAGACAGAGGAGCTGCATTCCAGGTTATGGTGGCTGACGGAAGCAAGCTGCAGTGCGAAGGGGTAATGAAGGGAGTCGAATTACGGATTCAGGGATACATTGGGAGCACGGATGTATATCTTCTACCCATTCGAGGATCGGACATGGTACTCGGAGTTCAGTGGTTGCAGCAGCTGAAACGGGTCACTTTTGATTGGGACCTCATGACGATGGAGTTTGTGCAGCGGGGACGACAGTTCTGTTTGAAGGGTCTCACGGCCTCGCCAGTGAAGGAAATCTCTTCGAAGCATGCAGCAGCTCGGAGAGGAAGGGAGCTTGATGGCGGTCCTTTTGGGGGTGCGGTCTGATGAGGCCGGGTCGTCCGAGGTACCCATCCAGATGCAATCCTTGGTAGAGCAGTATTCTGATGTTTTTCAGGAGCCACGTACACTTCCACCGTCACGATTTCGGGATCACCAGATTGTACTCAAGGCCGGAGCGGAGCCTACCAATATCCGGCCTTACCGATATCCACACATGCAGAAGGCAGAGATCGAGCGAAGCGTCTGGGAGATGCTCGACGCCGGGATCATCCGGCCCAACACGAGCTCCTTTTCGGCCCCGATTATTCTCGTCAAGAAGAAGGATGACTCGTGGCGATTCTGTGTGGACTACCGGGCATTGAACAACGTCACTTTGAAGGACAAGTTCCCAATTCCATTGGTTGAAGAACTGTTGGATGAGCTACACGGGGCGACATGATTTACAAAGCTTGACCTACGATCGGGTTACTACCAGATCCTCATGCGGGAAGACGACATCCACAAGACGGCCTTCAGGACTCACGACGGCCACTACGAATTTCTCGTGAAGGCCAACGGGTTGACTGGCGGACCAACCACCTTCCAGGCCAATATGAACGAGATCTTTCGTCCACTACTTCGCATCTTTGTGCTGATTTTCTTTGATGACATCCTTATATACAGCGCTAATTGGGAAGATCACTTATGCCATGTTGAATAGGTCTTCTCTGTTCTACGCAAGCATCGGCTCTATGCTAAGCGATCCAAGTGTTTAGGGTTTAGGGTTTAGGGTTTTTAGGGTTTAGGGTTTAAGTTGTGGCCCTTTGGCGATCATATCTGTTAGGACGCCATTTCAAGATCCGTACGGATCACCAAAGTTTGAAGCACTTTCTGGACCAGTGAGTCTCCTCTCCTCTTCATTACAAGTGGGTCACCAAACTTTTGGGCTACGATTACGAGATCGTTTACCGCAGTGTTGTAGATGTCGGCCGACATGTCGGCCGACATAAAAGTTTTGGGGATAAAACGCAACGACGTCGATATTTTAAACAAAAATGTCGTTTTTGAAAATATCGCCCGATATATCGGTTTAACCCGATATATCTGGCGATATTTCGCGACCGATATATCGTTTCGTGCATCTCTTTAAGTCTAGCATCAACAATTTTCTCATCTCGCTCTCATTTGGTGATCTTTATGCCGTTTATTGCAGTCGACATCTCTTTGTTATGTAATTTATAAACATACAGTATATGTATATATATTTATTTTGTAGTTTATAAACATAAATTATGTATACAATTATACATATTTATAAAAATTGTGTATATATATGAATAAATTTATTTAAATATTAAAATCCGACATTATAAAATATCCCCGATATATCCCCCGCAATCTGACATCCGACATTTCAAACTCAAACCGACATGAATCCGACATCCGACATTTCAAACTCAAACCGACATGAATCCGACATCCGACATCTACAACCTTGGTTTACCGTCAGGGCAAGGAGAATGTGGTGGCGTATGCCTTGTCCCGTCCACCGCATGGTGCACTCGTCCAGATTTTGGGGCCGGACCTCGACTCGTTCGATGACATACATGAGGAGGTCTTGCGGGATCCTTCACTACGCGCCCTCGTGGAGGCCCTCCAGCGTGGGGAAACGGTGACGCCAGGCTATCATTTACAGAGTGGGCGGCTCCATTACCACGACAGAGTAGTCATACCGCCAGGCTCGGCATGGAAGACAGTTATGCTCCACGAGTTTCATTCCTCCCCAGTGGGAGGTCATGCAGGAGTGCTCCACATCCTCCAAAGGGCGAGAGCAAATGTGTTTTGGCCGGGGATACGCCGGGATGTGCAGCAGTTTGTACGGCAATGCGAGACATGTCAGCGACAGGAATACGAGACCACCACACCTGCAGGGTTGCTCCACCTACTAGGGATTCCGCAGCACATTTGGGATACGGTGTCAATGGATTTTATTTGATGGATTGCCCAAGTCTCAGGGCAAGTCAGTCATTCTAGTGGTGGTCGACAAGCTCTCCAAGTATGGTCACTTCCTCGCTCTTAGTCACCCTTATACGGCGGAGTCAGTCGCTGAGCTCTTTACTAGGGAAGTCGTCCGCTTGCACGACCTCCCTCGCGCCATCATTTTTGATCGCGATCCCACCTTTGTGAGCCACTTTTGGAGAGAGCTTTTCCGGCTTCAAGGAAATTGTTTACGTTTTAACACCGCAAATCACCCCCAGACCGACGGCCAAACGGAGGTGCTTAATCGTGGCGTGGAGACATATCTCCGGTGTTTCGTCATGGACGAGCCTCGGACTTGAACCAACTGGCTACACTGGGCCGAGTATTGTTACAACACCGCTTACCACTCTGCCAGCAAGATGACGCCGTTTGAGGTGGTCTACGGCCGACCGCCCCCTTCCTTGAGCAGTTATGAGTCGGGCAGCACGACATTACCGGCGGTTGATCGAGCCCTCCGCGATCGCGACCGCACCTTAGTGACATTGCGGGCGAATCTTCGCCTTGCCCAAGATCGCATGAAGGCCCAGGCGGACATGCACCGCAAGGAGAGGGAGTTTGCAGTGGGGGATGAAGTTTTCCTTAAGCTTCAACCCTACCGGCAGCTATCAGTGGCTCACCGTGCAAATCAGAAGTTGGCTCCTCGCTATTATGGCCCCTTCCGTGTTCTCAAAAGGGTGGGGCCAGTCGCTTACACATTGGCGCTCCCCGCGGGCTCCCGCATCCATCCAACATTTCATGTCTCTTTGCTTAAGACGAAGATAGGTGACAGTGCACAACCGAGCCCTTTCTTGCCGGAAGCTACCGTTGCGGGTGCACTTCGGCCGATGCCGGAGAATGTTCTGTTACTCAGGTGGAAACAACGGGGCACAAAATTTCGGGCCGAACTCTTGGTCCAGTTGAAGAACTTGTCGGAAGCACATAACTCATGGGTTGTCTGTTGGACTTCAAAGAGCTGTACCCAGATTTCCATCTTGGGGACAAGCTGGGTCTTGATGGGGAGGCGTTATTATGCTCGCAGACGCAACGAGAAGCCAAGCAACGAAGGGGCTGAACCAACCGGTTCAGCCCCCACTCAGTAAAACCGGCCGGCCTAGGGCTGAACCAACTGGTTCAGCCCTATTTGGAGGGGCCGGCCGGCTCCCTCCTTGGCCCGGGTATTTATACCCGGGGATGTTGTCATTTGGAGCTAAGCAATTAATCCTAAGGTATTTCCCTCTTCTTCTAAACCCTAGCTTCCTTCTTCTCTAGTTTCCTCCCTCCCTCTAGTAGTTCCTATCACTCTCCCCTTCCCTCACTAACAAAAGTTTACAGCCTAGTGCAACAAGAATTTGATCAAAAACAGACTTTCTTTCCTGACTCTGTTTTAGAGGGCTCTGCTGTTACTGTCCAGTTCAGCCCTGGTAGTCGTTCTGCCTGTGACACTGGGTCTAAGTCCACGGAGAAGGACCATTTGATTTGTGATTACTGCGGGAAGGCCCGCCATTCCAGTGACACATTATTCAAGCTTCACAAATTTCCACCTCCAAGAGAAGGTTGTACTCCACGAGGGGGTCGTGGCTATGGCTGTTCTCAGGGTCGTCCACCTCCATCTCGCCCTGCTCATCTTTCGGATTTCATGGAGGACACTACTCTCAACATTGGCCCAGATCCTGCTGGAGTTCCTCCTGCCCTTTCTGTTGATGAGATACAAGCCTTCCTCCGCTTGATGCCTTACCATTGGTTTGGGTTGCCATTATTCACCAAACCTCTTGTGTTTACACTCCTGCTCAGAGTGGTGTAGCTGAGCGCAAGAATCGTCATCTTCTTGAGGTAGCACGGTCCCTCATACATAAGATGCACCTCCCTAAATATCATTGGGGGGATGCGGTTCTTACTGCCACCTATCTCATTAATCGCATGTTTACTCGTGTCCTTGGACATAAAACTCCCCTCGATACTCTCGACGTTACTCCAACTCAAATTCATCCTCCCATCTTTGGGTGTGTGTGCTTCGTCCATGTGCATTACAATTCCAAACTTGACTCTCGCGCTCTGTGGTGTGTCTTTATTGGGCATTCTCGACGCAAAAAGGTTATAAATGTTTTCATCCTGTAACTAAGAGGATCTTTGTTACCATGGATGTCACGTTTCGGGAATCTGAGCCTTACTATGGGGCCTCATTTCAGGGTGAGTCCTTCGCGACGGAAGTGAGTTCCCCTTCTATTCCTCTACCCATTCCTCCTTCATATTAGCCTCCTAGTCCTACTCCTACTTCTCCTATTCCTCCCAATGGTCAGGAGATACTTCCTCCTCCTTTGCAAGTTTATACTCAGAGGAACAGGGGCATAAACACACAGGCTTCGCTCATGATACCCGATCCCTATTCCGGTACTCAAGGTAATCGTACTTCTACCGAACATCCTCTATCTCAATTTGTGAATTATGCCTCTTTGTCTGCTTCACATAGAGCATTTGTCGCCACCTTGTCCTTCATATCCATTCCCTCTTCTTGGCAGGAAGCTCTTGGTCACCATAAGTAGGAAGGAAACAATGCTTGAGGAAATGATGGCTCTTGACAAAAATTGCACTTGGGATCTGGTACACCTTCCTCAAGGGAAAGTCGTTGTTAGGTGTAAGTGGGTCTTCTCGGTAAAACAAAACTCCCAAGGGATTGTTAAACGATACATGACGAGATTGGTGGCTAGAGGCTATACTCAGATTGCGAGGATTGATTATCAGGAAACCTTTGCTCCTGTAGCACAGATGAATTCCATAAGAGTCCTGCTCTTTTGTGCAGCATGCAGAGGGTGGAACATCAGTCAGTTAGACGTAAATAATGCTTTCCTCTATGGGGCATACACGTCCTTACCACATTTTCTTGCTCTTGAAGGGTCTGAGGAAAGGTCTGCAGGTTGAAAAGATTTTATATGGCCTGAAACAATCTCCTAGGACCTGGTTTGGGAGGTTCTATAGAGCCATGATGACATTTGGTTACATACAGAGCAATGCTGATCACACCCTATTTATCAAGCACAAGACATGGAAATTGACCGCTCTCATCGTTTATGTGGACGATATTGTTATAACAGGGGATGATATGGGTGAGATCCAACTCTGAAGGAAAGACTGGCAAGGGAATTCGAGGTAAAATACCTCATGAATTTCAAGTACTTTATGGGTATTGAAGTTACAAGATCTAAGCATGAGATATATGTCTCTCAGAGTCTCAGAGAAAGTACATCTTTGATTTGCTCAAGACATCGGGATGAGTGAGTGTAGACCTGTTGGCACCCTAATTGAAACAAACCATACATTATGAAGAGATGATGGAGAAGTTGTTGCTGACATCACCAGATTCCAACGACTAGTGGGGCGGCTTATTTATTTGCCCTACTCGCCCTGATATCTCATATGCGGTTGGAGTTATCAACCAATACATGTATTCACCAAAGTCTCGCCACTTGGATACTTCCCACCGAATCTTACGGTACCTCAAGTCCTCCCCAGGAAGGGGTATCCTATTCTCACCAAGTAAAGTGTTAACAATTGAAGTTTACCCAGATGCAAACTGAGCGGGATCTGTTGATGACCGAAGGTCCACCTCTGGTTGGCGGGAATCTGGTAACCTGGAGAAGCAAAAAACATGTGGTTGCCAGAGCGAGTGCTGAAGCAGAACTCAGAGCTATGACTCATGGAATTTATGAAGGTTTGCAGATTCGTTCCTTTATGAATGACCTTGGTATTGAAAACAGAGGACCTATTAGGCTTTACTGTGACAACAAGACAACCATCAACATTGCACATAATCTCGTTCAACATGATCGTACCATGCATGTTGAAGTTGACAGACATTTCATCAGAGAATAACATCAAAGAATATATAGTGAGAGGAGTCGTGAATACACCGTTTGTTCCCTCCGATCAACAACAAACTGATATTCTCACCAAGGAATTGAATTTGAGTGTCTTTGAAAAAATTATGGGCAAGTTGGGTATGATAGATATCACACGCCCAACTTGAGGGGGAGGGAGTGTTAGAATTGGGGAGTTATTTTGTGTATTTTATTGTATATTTTTACTCATCTGCCCTTTCTCTTGTATTTCTCTACTCCTACATATAGAGGTGTGTAGCTCTTGATCAATACTAATGTGATATTCTAATTTCCAACAGTTATTTTAATTTTCGGCTTGGATTCTCTCTCCTATGATCCATTTTTTGAATCCTATTTCCCCTTAATCCCTTGTACGATCATTTGTAGTTCCGCTCTCTTTTCTATTAGCATTTGATACCTGTTTGATTGATATGCTTTTCCTAGAAGTTTTTGAAGAATATCTATATGACTCATTCCTCTGAAGAATGCTTTAAGTGTGGGATAGCAGTTCATTATCTTATCTGAAAAGACTTTTTTCCATTAAAATTCGTAGTCATTATGATTTTAGGCTGGACAATTTCCTCTATTTATTTTCCTCCTGTTGCAGTTCTTGGCCCTTACATCTGAAACTTCACATTCTCAGGTTTATGCGATAGAAGCAAGTGATATTGCCGTACAGGTACAATGGTGTACTTCACTGTCAATATGCTAAGTACTTGAATAACTTCTGTTTTATGTGAATATGCATTTGTGTATGCATCTGTCATTAATGTTGTTCAATATTTATTTTCCTGTTACTTCTAGTAAGATGCAATATATGTAAAGCTGTGGGATTGACTTGTTAGGCTTGGATTTAGATTTCTTGGAAGTTGAAATCTCTGGCTGTAAACTTTTTTCCTCTGTTGATAGCACCGGGACTGTTATCTCGAGTGAGGATTATATGATAAGCAGATCCAGTTGAAACAGTTTAGCTAAGGAGTGGTAAAAATTAGTATACATTTGACTGAATTAAACACGGAGAGCTAAACATAATTTAAATTACAAACCAAATATTATTTCTTGTTACTATGCATTTGTGTTTCAGTACAATTTAAGCAGTACCACTGGGTTTAGTATAGTGGATTAAGTTTTATACTTTTTATACCAAGTAGCTTTTACATAAGTGATGTGCTTAGAAGTGTTGTGTGTTCTTCAGAGAATTCGATTGACAATTCAATATAGCATATGCATGGAGTTGGGGACCTGAAATATCTGTGGAACATTTTGACCTACTCGTGATTAACATTTTGATTGGCATGTCCATAAAGCTATGTGATGTTTCTTTTCAAGAAATAGCTACAACATGGCTGCTGACCAATCCATCATTAGTTAGTTACTGGCCTGCAATTCATATTATAGGGTAATTCTTACAAGTGATCACTTCCCTTCTTTTCATGAGCAATACCTTTATCGTGAAGTTTAACTTAAACATGAGAAAAATCCCTTTGGCTAGCAACAATCTCAAACACGTTTTTTTCCTTTATTCATTCATTCATATTGAAGGGGAGCCTTGCCGCACCGGTTGAGGTGTTGCCGTGTGACCTTGAGGTCATGGGTTCAAGTCCTGGAAGCAGCCTCTTGCAATAATGCAGGGCAAGGTTTGCCTACATTTCACCCTTGTGATGAGACCCTTCACCGGACCCTCGCTGCGCGGGGATGCTTTGTGCACCGGCCACCGGGCTGCCCATTCATTCATATTCTCAAAGTACAAAGTGGACTTCTATTTATAGTTCAAGGAGAATAAGACCAATCTATTACGGATCAACGATGGGGTCAGACGCACCGCCGCCGCAACCACGCCATTACGACATGAGGCCGCTCCGCCTTACTCACATGCATATTATAGTTTTACTCTCGCGCGCATTTTTGATTATATCTACCAGAGGTTTCGGCGTGTATGTTGCAGCACATATTTTGTGTCCGTGTGTTTAAGCCCAAGTGGGGGGCATCTTACTTAAACCAATTCATATACTTGTGTGGGTGACTTGGTTAGGGGATAGAAAAAGTATAATCTCTTCCTCTCTCTCTCTCTCATCTTCTTTTCTCTCTCTCTCTTTCTCTTTCTCTCATTCCCCTTCTTTCCCTTCTGCCAACCCTAACTCCCCCTCTGCTCTTACCATCCGCCGACCACCAATTTACCATCTCGACAACATAGCTCCATTCCGAGCTAGAAGGCACTCCGAATCATTGAGGGATTTCTCCCTTATTCTCCCTCCCACAAGGCCCCAAATCATCTCGTAACGCTCCTCTTCCCGCGGGCTGCCCCCACTCTCAAGCGACCGACTAGCAACCACTCGTCCAACCTCGACAGTCCTCGCCAGGAAGGCACTTCTGGCCCTCGTCCGGAGAGCAACGACGTTCCTTGTTACGTTAAGATAGACTTTCCGGTGTTCGACGGACGTGGCGATCCCCTTTCGTGGCTCACAAGATGCGAGTTTTTTTTCTCCAATCAGCGTACCCCAAGGGATGATCGTCTGGGCATCGCCTCCTTCCACCTCAACAGGCCGGCGCAACTATGGTTCTCTTTGCTCCAGCTGGAGCGCTCTTACCTACAATGGGATGAGTTCACGACAGCATGCACGCTGCGCTTCGGGCTGTCACTGCGTGGAAACCCATTGGGGGACCTCGTTGCTCTTCGCCAGACCGACTCTTTGGACAACTACCTCGAGCGTTACCATCTTATACTTTCCCGTGCTCCTTCCGTCCGCACCGACCAGCAAGTTCCCATTTTTACCGCCAGATTGCACGAGCATCTCCGCCTGGACGTCGAGTTCCAGGATTCGCCCGATTTGACCACCGCCATGAATATCGTCCGCACGTGCGAGAAAAGGATTCTCTTGGACTGACCATACATCACCCGACGCGAGCCACCCAGCTTTTCCCGGGGGCACCCGACTTCGCCTCACTCGTCTTCTCAGACTAAGGGAGGAATGTGCCGACGGGTCCCCCTTGTGGTGAAGGACCGTACATTCTTGGTGGATCTCTTGGTGGTGGTTGATCTCTAGGGATTCAACGTGGTGTTAGGAGTGCGTTGGTTATGGACGTTGGAGCCGATTACATGGGACTTTGATCGTCTCACAATGCGGTGGCATCAAGGGGACCAGATGGTTGAATGACACGACCTTTATCCGGCGCAAGCACTACCTTTTTTTTCCTCCAAGGGCCCACGGTGTCGGATGGGGATACCCCCACCGAGGGACCCTTAGACCCGCGACTCCTTTTGCACGAGTATGCAGACACATTCGCGCTTCCGACCGAACTTCCTCCGCACCGCACCCAGGACCACTGGATTTGCCTCCTACCCGGGTCCACACCCGTGGTCGTGCGGCCGTACCACTATTCGTTCCTCCAGAAGGACGAGATCGAACGACAACGTTTCTTGATGCTCCAACAAGGAATTATCTGGCGTAGCGTTTCCCCATTCTCCTCCCTCGCTCTCCTCGTACACAAGATGGACAACACTTGGCGCTTCTGCATTGACTACAAGGATCTGAACTCCAAGAAGGTCAAAGACAAGTTCCCAATTCCGGTTGTCGAGGAGCTCCTGGATGAACTGCATGGAGCACAATTTTTCTCCAAGCTCGACGTATATTCCGTTTACCATCAAGTGTGGATGGCCGCAACAGACATGGAGAAAACAACGTTTCGGACTCATCACGAGCATTTTGAGTTCTTGGTAATGCCCTTCGGCCTTACCAATGCACCCTTAACATTCCAGTCACTCATGAACGAGGTATTCCAACCTATCCTCCGCAAGTTTGTGCTTGTATTTTTTGACGACATCTTGATCTATAACAAACTTGGGCCGAGCATATATCTCACGTCTTCGAGGTACTGGACTTGATCCGACGTCATTGGCTGATCCTCAAGGTGCCCAAGTTCTCGCTCGACAAGGGCAATGTGTCGTATTTGGGGCATGTGGTCCACGCACACGGGGTGTCAGCCGACCCGGGAAGCTCTGAGGTGTGGCCTCCTAGCCGGTGCCTCAATCACCGCGTGACCTCCGCGGATTTCTGGGACACACATGATACTACCGCCGTTTCATCCGCGGGTACAACTCCATTTCCGAGCCTCTCGTCTCCCTTCTCCGCCGGAATGTGTTCACGTGGGGGGAGACCGCCCAGGCCGCATTCCTCCAACTTCAACAAGCTTTCATGTCCGCCCCGGTCTTTTGCTCGATTTCGCCGAAGAATTCAATATTAAATGCGACACCTCGGCTCATGGCTGCGGTGCGGTTTTACAGCAGCACCGACATTCGCTCACCTATTTCAGTTGGCGTACCGCCCACCATCATCGGAAGCTTCCCGCCTACAAGAAAGAATTGATCGGGCCGCCAAAGCCGTCCAACATTGGCGACCCTACCTTTTGGGGCGTTCCTTTGTCGTGCACACAAGTCATTATAGTTTGAAATACCTATTGGAGCAGCGCCTTACCACGGTCCGGCAACAACGTTGGGTGAGCAAGCTACTGGGATTCGATTTCCAGGTGGAATATAAAGTTGGCGCCTTGAACCGGGCCGCGTATGCTCTATCTCACCGACATCGCGACCCCGACTCAGATGCGGTCCTTTGTGCCATCTTAATCTTGCAGACCGACATTTTGGCGACGATCCGCCATGAGATTTATCAATCTCCGGCCTCACCAAACTGCTTCGCCGCGCCGCCGAAGGCCTTCTTCCGGCCGTATGGACCACAGACGAGGGACTCATCTTCTACATGGGGAGGGTGTACTTGGACCCATCACTGCCCTCCATCTATCCGATTCTAGTGGACGCCCACAACCGGGGACACGGAGGCATCCACAAAACCCTCCACCGCATTCGTGTCGAGTTTTATTGGAAGGGTCTCCGCCGACAGGTGCAAGACTTCATAGAGGCTTGAACGATGTGCCAACAACAAAAGTCAGACCACCTTCTTCCCGCGGGTCTCCTACAATCCCTACCGGTTCCCACACAAATCTGGGTGGGCGTATCGATGGATTTTGTGAAGGGTATTCCCTTAGACAAAGGTAAATTCGTGTTCATGGTGGTGGTGGATCGCTTCTCGAAGGGGGCGCATTTCATCGCTCTCTCCCACCCTCTTATTGTCGAACGGGTGGCCCAAATTTTCTTCGCGGAAATCTTCCGTATGCATGGCATGCCGGAAAGTATTGTGTCCTACCGCGATAAAGTGTTCACAAGTCGTTTTTGGAAGGAGTTTTTTACCCTGAGTGCCACCAAGTTGGCCTTCTCCTCGGCCTACCACCCACAATCGGACCGCCAAACCGAGGTGGTCAACCACACGACAGAAATGTACTTCGATGTTTTACGGGAGACCATCCGAAAGAGTGGGTGAAATGGCTTCCATGGGCGGAGTATTGTTACAATACGTCGTATCACACGACGCTTCTGACAACCCCCTTCTGCTTGATCTACGGCCGGGACCCTCCCCCCTCATTACCTATGGGCGTGCACATGCCACTCTCATGGTCGTGGACTGCGAGCTCTTGGACCGTGACTAGCTCCTCGCCGTGGCCCAGGACCACCTCCTTAGTGCTCAACACCGGATGGAGACGACGTACAATCGCGGGCACCGCAATGTCTCTTTTGCCATTGGCGAATGGGTGTGGCTCAAACGCCACCCCTACCGGCAACTCTCCATGCGAGTGGAGGCCATCCCCAACAAATTGAGTCCATGTTGCTATGGTACATTCCAGATCATCCAACGTATTGGTGAGGTGGCTTTGACCAACTCCGCCTTCCACCAGCGACACGCACCCACGACGTCTTTCATGTCTCGCAGCTGAAACGGTTCATAGGAGAGCCACCGACGAATCCTCTCATCGCCTTGCCCACTCAGCTTGAGGTCAATCTACCTTCCGACGGGGAAGGAGATGTTACGGATCAACGATGGGGTCAGACGTACCATCGCTGCAACCACGCCACTATGACTTTAGGCCGCTCCGCATTACTCGCACGCATATTATAATTTTACTCTCGCACGTATTTTTGATTATATCTACTAGAGGTTTCGGCGTGTATGTTGCCGCGCATATTTTGTGCCCACGTGTTTAAGCCCATGTGCGGGGCAACTTGCTTGAACTGATTCATATACTTGTGCGGGTGATTTGGTTAGGGGAAAGAAAGAATAAAGTATAATCTCTTCCTCTCTCTCTCTCTCATCTTCTTTTCTCTCTCTTTCATCCCCCTTCTTTCCCTTCTGCCAACCCTAACTCCCCCTCGCCTCTTACCAGCCGCCGGCTACCATTTTACCATCTCGACAACATAGCTCCATTCCGAGCTAGAAGGCACTCCGAATCATTGAGGGATTTCTCCCTTATTCACCCTCTCACAAGGTCCCAAACCGGAGCACTTAACACAATCATCACAACATAAATGACAAGGGAAGGTTGTAAATATCCTATCTAGCCATTATAATTTATCATACATATCTAGAGCAGAATTTCACATAAAGTTTTCACTTGCATTAATAAATAAATTTGGGATATTAAGCGAAAACATTATTAATTCATAAACTCCTCACTCATGTGTACACAAAGAGTTGACTATATAAAATGTACATATGCAAAAGTTGTCCATACATTAGTCATGAATAATTCACTCATGTGTACACGAAGAGTTGACTATATAAAATGTACATATGCAAAATTTGTCCATACATTAGTCATGAATAATTCATAGATATACAAAAAAAGTTTCTCATACTGATTCTCACTCATCATTTATACACATCAGTTTACTATTAACAAAAGAAACTACTGAACTACTGTTATCTGCTCCCGACTGAGACCGGGTGATGGGGCGAGAAAGTGGAAAATCCCACCACGGATCGGCGAAACCCTTCTTAGATCCGGTAGGTGCAATGGCTGGAGGAAGGGGGGGGGGGGGGGACTCACCGAGCGAGAGGAGAGGAGGGGAGAAGCTTGCACACGGAGGAGAGGGCAGCAGACGGATTCCCGGGCGGTCGGCGGTAGCGACGACGGGAGCGATAGCACCCAACGCTGGTTGTCGCGGAAGTGGGGCGTGAAGACGGGGAGGAGTCGGGTAGGTTAGAAAGAGAGAGATAGGGTTTAAGAGAGAGAGAGAGAGGAAAGAGGAATTAAACTTTGCATAATCTTCCAACCCAAACTCCACCGGATAATAAACCGGTTCTCCAAAATAGGCCCCCCATTTGGGCTTAAACACATGGGCATAACAAAACGTTGCTGAATATAAATACGGACAGAAAATAAAATATTAAAGATAACTTCATGCGGTGGTGGCGTGCTGGCGGCGACGATACGTGCTGCCCAGTGAGCGTCCTATTGGAGTTATTGTTGTATATTTGTATTTATTTTTGTATTTGTACTTATTGGTTAGACTGGTCTGCCTTTAGCCTGTAATATTCTTTTGTCTATTTAATGGATTTGTCTCATTTGGAGACTAAGAGTTTTCATTATTTTCTCCTACATGGTATCAGAGGAAACCTAGGGTTCCCGCTCGGCTTCCCGTTCCCGCATCGACATCCCGCTCCCACATCGTCACTCAGCGCCTGTTCCTGCATCTCGCGCCTGTTCCCGCATCGGCGATCGACGCCGATCCCTCCCGCATCCCGCATCGACGATCGACGCCGGTCCCTCCCGCATCCCGCATCGACGATCGACGATCGACGCTCGCCTGTTCCAGCGCATCGACGATCGACGCTGATCCAGCGCCTGTTCCAGACCGCATCGACGATCGGCGCCCGCCTGTTCCAGCCTCCCGCATCGACGATTGACGCCCGCTTGTTCCAGCACCTGTTCCAGTGCTTCGTCAGGTTCCCGGGCCGTTTTTCTTTTCGATCCTTGATCTCTTTTGTGGGAGGGATCTCTGTGTTTCTTTCCTCTTGGTTCATGGCTTCTACGGACACCTACGAATCCTCCTCGAGGCGGATTACTAGCATCCTTCTGGATGAGCGGAACTATTCTTCTTGGGCTACATCGATGAAGGTGGCCCTTGCTGGTCGAAATAAACTTTCTTGGTTGACTGGAGGCCCTCCACAGCCTCCTGATAACAAGAAAGATGATTTGGTCAAGTGGTCCACGGAGAAATTCATGGTTCTTGGCTGGATCCAGTGCTCGATGGAGCCTCGTATCTTCGGTCAGTTCATGCGTTTTGAAGACATCGCCGAACTTTGGTCCGCCCTTCAGCGCACCTTCGGGCACACACGTGTTGATGCCCAGATTTTTGGTGTCTTCCAGGATATTGCTTCAGCTACTCAGGGGGAGCGGTTTGTTCAGGAGTACTTCACCTACCTTCAGGATCGTTTTCTGGAAATCAACGATCTGGAGCCTCTTAGTGTCCTGAAATCTCCCGAGGATGTCACCCTTATCCGGCAACAGCGACAGCGTCGGGAGACCTATCAGTTCTTGATGGGGCTTCGCCCCGAGTATGAGTCCACTCGTGCTCAGATTGTGGGCATGTCTCCTTTGCCAGATCTCCTTGAGGCCTACTTCATTGTCTCTGAGCATGAGAAACGCCTGCAGCGTCACTCATGCCTCTCCGGTGCACGTACTACTTCCTCGCTCCCTACTGAGCAGATGGCTCTTGCTGCTTCTTCTCGTCCTCCCGCTTCTGGCTCTCGGAGCCGCGGAGGTCGTGGTTCTTCTACACAGTCTGGGGGTCGTTGCTCCTCCGGTGGCCGTGGCTCTACGGGTCCGCCTGGCCCTTGCTCTCATTGTGAGCGTCTCTATCATGACCGCAGTCGTTGCTATCAGCTCTACCCACACCTCTGGGGTTCTGATCGTACTTCGTCTGGTGCTCCGCGCTCTACTGTTGCTACTGCCGTGTCTTTTGATACCGTCGAGCGTCCCTCGGGAGTCACTTCTTCGGATTTCAGTCACCTGTTGTCTCAGTTTCAGCATTTTCAGCAGTTCCAGCAATCTCAGTCCTCAACTGCTGCCTCTGCCTCTCCTAGCTCTTCATCCTCAGGTACTCTGTTTGCTTGCTCTGCGACCACGGTTGACCAGGGTTCGTCACCCTGGGTGATTGATTCTGGTGCCACCGACCATATGACTGGTACGTCTTCCCTCCTGCGCCAAGTTGCTCCTTGCTCTCACCGGGATGCGCGCCTTGCCGATGGCTCGTTTACTCCTGTCCTCAGCCAGGGCACTGTCTCTCTCTCTTCCTCTCTTTCCCTTGACTCTGTTCTTCGTGTACCTCACATGGCTCTCAACCTTTTATTTGTTAGTAGTATTACTCGTGCGTTGAACTGCTCAGTCACTTTCTACCCTGATCCTTGTGTTTTTCAGGACCTGCGATCCAGGAGGACTTTTGGTACGGGGATTGAGAAGAATGGGATGTACCATCTGGTGATGCCTCCTCCTACTGCTGCTACCACCACCACTGCTGCTTCTGCTTCGTCATCGAGTTTGCTTTGGCATGCCCGCCTCGGTCATGCTAGCCCTCCTCGGATGTTATCTGTTTGCCCAGATGTGTCTTTCTCTTTTCCTTTTCATTGTGATGTTTGCTAATTGTCAAAACACACTCGCAGTACCTATGTATCTTCTGTTAGTCGTGCTACTTCTTGTTTTGAGTTGATACATTCTGATATTTGGGGCCCTGCCCCTATTGTTTCTTTTGATGGATTTTCGTATTTTGTCACTTTTATTGATGGCTATTCTCGCTGTTTATGGGTTTATCTTCTGAAACGTAAATCTGACGTTCTTTCTGTTTACATTCACTTTACTGCTATGATACAGACACAACATGGCAAGTCTGTTCACATTCTTCGCTCTGACAGTGGAGGTGAATACACCTACCGCTCCTTTGGCATGTTTCTTCGCACTGAAGGCGCCCTCCACCAATTTTCTTGTCCGGCCACCCCCGAGCAAAATGGCGTGGCCGAACGCAAAAACCATCACCCGTTGGACACTGTTCGATGCCTTCTTCGAGGTATGCATGTTCCTAAGTCCTACTGGAGTGCTGCTCTCCTTACCGCGACCTTTCTTATCAATCGAACTCCGTCCCGCCCCCTTGGCGGTATTGCTCCCTACAGTCTTGTCCACCCTTCCGCCTCTGTTTTTCCCATCCCTCTTCGGGTCTTTGGCTGTGTGTGTTTTGTCCAGGATCGGCGTCCTTCCCGGACAAAACTCGACGATCGGGCTGTCCATTTTCTCTTTCTCGGCTACTCGACTACCACTAAGGGGTATCGCTGTTATGATCCTCATTTCCGTCGTATCATTCACTCTCGTGATGTGACGTTTCACGAGGAGGTACCCTTCTTTCCCTCTCCCTCGACTACCCCGGACCCCCTACTATTGTGCAACATATCCCGATCGTCCTCGTCGTCTCACCTCCATCACCTCCGCCCGTCCTACTTACACTCGCCGCCGCGCGCCCTCACCACCTGTTACTCCCATTTCTCCCTCAGTTCCGGATCCATTGCTCCTTCCGGTTGCAGGTACCTCTCTTGAGCCTCCTCCCTCTACTACTTCTGATGATTTACCTATTGCCTTGCGAAAGGGCCACCGTGCTTGTGTTCGTTCTTCTGTTACTGAGCACCCGCTGACTAGTGTTGTTTCCTACCAGCGGTTCTCTCCCTCTTACCAGGTTTTTTTGGCTGCTGCTGATTCCGTTCGAATCCCTGCTTCGACTGTTGAGGCCCTCCTTGGTTCGCGGTGGGTTCGGGCCATGGAGGAGGAGATGTCTGCTCTTCGTCATACTGGGACGTGGTCTCTTGTTCCTCAGCCTCCCGGGAAACGCACCGTTGGGTGCAAATGGCTCTATACTGTGAAGTATGGTGCTGATGGTTCGATTGATCGCTACAAGGCTCGCATGGTGGCTAAGGGATTTACTCAGGCTCCTGATGAGTTTGGGGCCACGTTTGCTCCCGTGGCCAAGTTGACGAGTGTTCGTCTTCTGCTCTCCCTTGCGGCGTCCCGGGCATGGCCACTTTACCAGCTCGACGTCAAGAATTCTTTCCTCCATGGAACCTTACAGGAGGAGGTTTATATGGCTCCTCCATCGGGATTTGCCCTTCAGGGGGAGTATTCGGGCAGGGTTTGTCGTCTACACAAATCCCTGTACGGCCTGAAGCAATCACCGCGTGCCTGGTTTGACCGGTTCAGCACTGTTATCCTTCAGATAGGCTTCACTCAGTGTCATGCGGATCACACTTGCTTCGTTCGCGCCACGCCAGAGCACCGTCGTGCCATTGTCTTGGTCTATGCTGATGACATTATTCTTACTGGGGATGACTCTGGTGGTATTTCTGAGGTGAAAGCTACTCTCCGCTCCGCCTTTGAGGTGAAAGATCTTGGATCTCTCCGTTATTTCCTTGGGATTGAAGTGACTCGCTCCCGACAGGGCATCTCCATATCCCAGCGAACGTACACCTTAGATCTTCTTCGGGATTCTGGTCTCCTGGGTTGTCGCCCTGTGCGTACGCCTATGGATACCAATCATCGTCTTCATGCTGAATCTGGTGATCCTTTACCAGACCCCTCTCAGTACCAACATCTGGTTGGCCGCCTGATATACTTGACAAATACGAGGCCAGACATCAGCTTCTCAGTAGACGTTCTGAGTCAGTTTATGCATTCTCCTAGGACTGCTTATCTAGAGGCCGCTCGGCGTGTTCTTTACTATCTCAAGCATGCTCCTGGACAAAACTCGACGATCGGGCTGTCCATTTTCTCTTTCTCGGCTACTCGACTACCACTAAGGGGTATCGCTGTTATGATCCCCATTTCCGTCGTATCATTCACTCTCGTGATGTGACGTTTCACGAGGAGGTACCCTTCTTTCCCTCTCCCTCGACTACCCCAGACCCCCTACTATTGTGCAACATATCCCGATCGTCCTCGTCGTCTCACCTCCATCACCTCCGCCCGTCCTACTTACACTCGCCGCCGCGCGCCCTCACCACCTGTTACTCCCATTTCTCCCTCAGTTCCGGATCCATCGCTCCTTCCGGTTGCAGGTACCTCTCTTGAGCCTCCTCCCTCTACTATTTCTGATGATTTACCTATTGCCTTGCGAAAGGGCCACCGTGCTTGTGTTCGTTCTTCTGTTACTGAGCACCCGCTGACTAGTGTTGTTTCCTACCAGCGGTTCTCTCCCTCTTACCAGGTTTTTTTGGCTGCTGCTGATTCCGTTCGAATCCCTGCTTCGACTGTTGAGGCCCTCCTTGGTTCGCGGTGGGTTCGGGCCATGGAGGAGGAGATGTCTGCTCTTCGTCATACTGGGACGTGGTCTCTTGTTCCTCAGCCTCCCGGGAAACGCACCGTTGGGTGCAAATGGCTCTATACTGTGAAGTATGGTGCTGATGGTTCGATTGATCGCTACAAGGCTCGCATGGTGGCTAAGGGATTTACTCAGGCTCCTGATGAGTTTGGGGCCACGTTTGCTCCCGTGGCCAAGTTGACGAGTGTTCGTCTTCTGCTCTCCCTTGCGGCGTCCCGGGCATGGCCACTTTACCAGCTCGACGTCAAGAATGCTTTCCTCCATGGAACCTTACAGGAGGAGGTTTATATGGCTCCTCCATCGGGATTTTCCCTTCAGGGGGAGTATTCGGGCAGGGTTTGTCGTCTACACAAATCCCTGTACGGCCTGAAGCAATCACCGCGTGCCTGGTTTGACCGGTTCAGCACTGTTATCCTTCAGATAGGCTTCACTCAGTGTCATGCGGATCACACTTGCTTCGTTCGCGCCACGCCAGAGCACCGTCGTGCCATTGTCTTGGTCTATGCTGACGACATTATTCTTACTGGGGATGACTCTGGTGGTATTTCTGAGGTGAAAGCTACTCTCCGCTCCGCCTTTGAGGTGAAAGATCTTGGATCTCTCCGTTATTTCCTTGGGATTGAAGTGGCTCGCTCCCGACAGGGCATCTCCATATCCCAGCGAACGTACACCTTAGATCTTCTTCGGGATTCTGGTCTCCTGGGTTGTCGCCCTGTGCGTACGCCTATGGATACCAATCATCGTCTTCATGCTGAATCTGGTGATCCTTTACCAGACCCCTCTCAGTACCAACATCTGGTTGGCCGCCTGATATACTTGACAAATACGAGGCCAGACATCAGCTTCTCAGTAGACGTTCTGAGTCAGTTTATGCATTCTCCTAGGACTGCTTATCTAGAGGCCGCTCGGCGTGTTCTTCGCTATCTCAAGCATGCTCCTGGTCTTGGGCTATTCTATCGGGCTGACAGTGTCTCCAGTCTCTCCTGCTTCACTGATGCTGATTTCGCCGATTCTTTGACTGATCGGCGCTCTACTACCGGCCTCTGTGTGTTTCATGGCGGAGTAAGAAACAACACATTGTATCACGTTCGTTCGCTAAGTCCGAATACCGTGCCATGACACACGGTGTTACTGAGTTGATTTGGCTTCGATCGCTGCTGACTGAACTTGGTCTATCCCTGACCACTGACTCGACTCACTACTGTGACAATAAGTCAGCTCTTCTTCTCACTCAGGATTCGGTGCTTCATGAGCGCACCAAGCACATCGAGATGGATGTTCACTTCCTTCGTGATCACGTTCGTACTGGGATCGTTCTTCCTACTTATGTTCCTTCGGCCGACCAACTTGCTGATGCCTTCACTAAGGCCCTTGGTCCTACTCGTTCAGATTTGCTCTCTTCCAAGCTGGGCATGATTGACATCTTTGCTCCACCTTGAGGGGGAGTATTGGAGTTATTGTTGTATATTTGTATTTATTTTTGTATTTGTACTTATTGGTTGGAATGGTCTGCCTTTAGCCTGTAATATTTTTTTGTCTATTTAATGGATTTGTCTCCTCATTTGGAGACTAAGAGCTTTCATTATTTTCTCCTACACGTCCGACGCGTCATGTGTCACAACATCGCCGCCCTCGTCGAAAGACAGCTTGTCCTCAAGATGGAGTGGTATGTCGGCTATCGACGAAGACGACGGAGTACCCACGAACATCTTGAGCTGGGAAACATGAAAAACATCATGGATGCGGGCCTCCGGAGGGAGATCGAGGCGGTAAGCCACGTCGCCAATGCGGTCGGTGATCGGAAAAGGTCCAAAGAACTTGGGCCCTAACTTGTTGGAGGTGGGGCGCGTAGCGGTCACTTGACGAAACGGGCGGCGCCGCACTCAAACCCAATCGCCGATGGCGAGGGTAAGGTCGCGGTGGCCCCAGTTGTAGGTGACCTCCATGCGTTGTTGGGCCTGCACGAGGCGGTTTCGGGCTGCTTGCAAGAACTCATCTCTGTCCACCAACTTGCGGTCCACGACATCCAAAAGGGCTGAACCGCCCGTGTATGATAAAAGCTGTGGGGGCTCACGACCGTAAACGAGGCGGAACGGGGTGGTCTTCAAAGCCGCGTGGTAGGCGGTGTTGTAGCAATACTCAATCCACGGAAGCCAAAGAGGCCAGTCACGGGGCCGATCACCTGTAACACACCGCAAATACATCTCGACGGTGTGGTTCACCACCTCCGTTTGGCCGTCGGACTGGGGGTGATAGGCCGATGAAAAGGCAAGTTTGGTACCGCTGAGGGCGAAGAGTTCCTTCCAAAAGTGGCTAGTGAACACCTTGTCACGGTCCGAGACAAGGGTTTCCGACATGCCGTGTAAACGGAAAATCTCTTGGAAAAAGATCCGGGCCACGTTTTCGGCGAGCGGACGAGCTAGTGCGATGAAATGGGTCCCCTTGGAGGAATGGTCAACCACGACCATCAAAACCGATTTCCCGCGGGCGGAGGGCAGCCCTTCGACAAAGTCCATGGAGAAATCCGCCCAAATCCGTGTCGGCACTGGTAAGGGCTGTAGAAGGCCCGACGGAAGGAGGTGATCCGTTTTGTTTCTTTGGCACACCACACATGCCGCGATGAAGGTGTAAACGTGCTTTCGCATCCCCTTCTAAAAGAACTCCTGGCGTAACCGTTGGAGCGTACGGTGGATTCCTTCATGACTGCGAGAGTGGACATCTTCCAAGAGCTTGGGAATGAGAGGAGAAGCTTGGTCCAAATACACCCGGTCCCGGTAGATGATAAGGCCGTGGCGAGCCGCCCAATGGTGATCCGTGAGGCCGGATTCCGCGCGATGGAGGAGTTCCGACAAGCTAGGAGAGAGTTGGATCTCTTGGCGGAGCAAGGAAAGGATGTCGGTCGTCGGGGAGGAGATGACCGATAGCGAGGCCGCCGATGACGTGTCCTTTCGAGAGAGAGTGTCTGCGGCCCGGTTAAGCACACCGGCGCGGTATTCCACCTGAAACTCAAAACCCAAAAGCTTGCTCACCCACTTCTGTTGCGGTACGGTCGACAGGCGCTGTTCGTGCAAATACTTGAGGCTATAGTGGTCCGTTCGCATGACGAATGGGCGGCCCCATAGGTATGGACGCCAATGCTGCACGGCTTTAGCGATCCCAATTAGTTCTTGTTCGTAGGCCGGCAATTTGCAATGATGGAGGGCGGTTTGGCCGCTTAAATAGGCTATTGGATGCCATTCTCAATGTAACACGACACCGTAACCTTCGCCCGAGGCGTCACATTCCACCAGGAATGGTTAGGAGAAGTTCGGTAAGCGGAGAACGGGAGAGGACATCAATGCCACTTGTAAGGAATGGAAGGCCCGAGTGGTGGCGTCAGTCCAATTGAAGGCGTTCCTCCGGAGGAGGCTCATCAAGGGTGCCGCAATGTTGTTGTAGTCGCGAATGAAGCGGCGGTAGTACCTCGTGAGACCGAGGAAACCGCAGAGAGCAGTGGGGTTTTGCGGCATCGACCATGACGCCACACCTTGGAGTTTTGTTGGGTCCGCCGAAACACCCAATTCGTGAACCACGTGCCCCAAATACGTGACCAAACTCTGCCCGAAGGAGCATTTGGATGCCTTAAGAACCAAATGGTGGGTTTGCACCAAGCTGAGAACGGTATGTAAGTATTGCAGATGCTCTGCCCAAGACTTGCTATAGACAAGAATATCATCAAAGAAAACAAGAACGGACTTGCGGAGGAGAGGGTGGAATACCTCGTTCATGATCGCCTGAAGGTGGAGGGGGCGTTCCTAAGGTCGAACGACATTACTAAAAACTCGAAGTGGCCATGGTGGGTACGGAAAGCGGTCTTCTCTACGTCGTCCGCCGCCATGTAAACTTGATGATAGCCGGAGGACAAATCTAGTTTGGAGAAGTAGCACGCACCATGGAGCTCATCGAGGAGTTCTTCCATAACCGGAATGGGGAATTTGTCTTTAACCGTGTGGGCATTCAAGGCGCGATAGTCAACACATAGTCGCCATGAAGTGTCCTTATGTACCAATAAGACCGGAGAAGAGAAAGGGGACACGCTGCGCCTGATGAGGCCTTGCTGGAGGAGGAGGTCGCATTGCCGTTTGATCTCATCCTTATGGTGGAAGGGGTAGCGGTACGGGCGGACCACAACCGGGGTGCCGACAAGAGGCAAATCCGATGGTCCTGGCATCGACGGGGCGGGAGGCCCACGCGCGGTTGAAAGATGTCGGGAAATCGTTGTAGAAGCATCGAAAGGTCAGGAGGGGGGCTCTCCACCGCCGCGGCGGTGGTAGAGAGCGACTCGGTGTGCACCAAGAAGGATGAGGGGGAGTGGTCCGGATCCCGGCCTTGCCATTGTACCACACGAGAGCCCGCATGCCATGACAGAGTGAGGCGATCGAAGTCCCATGTGAGGGGTTCCAACGTACGCAACCAGCGAACGCCCAAGACAATTTCAAACCCCCTGAGATCCACTAAGAATAGGTCCGTCTGTGAGTGGTAGCCCTCCACTGAAAAAGCCACCCGGCGACACATGCCCGGACACGACATCTGCTGGCCGTTAGCGACAGCCACTTCGACATGGCTGTGGGTAACAAAAGGGAGTCGCAGATCGAGCGCCCTGTTGCAGCGAATGAAACTGTGGGTGTTGCTTGTGTCCATGAGAGCTAAAAGTGGCTTGCCTCCCATGATCACATATAACTGAGTGGTGCAACCCTCCTGTGGTCCCGCCATGGCGTGCAGGGAGAGCTGTGGTATGTCATAGTCGTCTGGGCCATCATCTTCCTCGTCAGAGGGATCATCCACTTCCAGCCAGAATAACCTCTTGCATCGGTGACTGGGCGTGAAAGGTTCGTCACAGTTGAAACATAGCCCCTTCTCCGCCGCTATTTCCTGCCGGGACAAGCTACGTCGGAAAAAGGGGCGCGGGGAGTCTTCCCCACCTGGAGGCCGGAGTTCAGAGGAACTGAAAGACGGCCGGTGGTCGGGTTGGTCGCGGCGAACCGGGGGTTGTCGGTCCAATAATAAATGACGTTTGCAGGCGCGCGCAAGGCTCATTGCGGTTGTTAGGTCATGGGGCTTCTGAAACTTGACGTCCCAACGCAGACGTTCGGGAAGACTTGCCGTGAACATCGGAACTTGTTGCGATGGTAAGACGGAGGTGGCCCGAGAAAGTAACATCTGAAATTGCAACAAGTAAGACTCGATGGTGTCGGTTTGCTTGAGGGAGACGAGGTAACCGAGGGGATTGCTAGGCATTGCCGGTCCGAATCGGAGTGCACGTCGTACGGAACTCCTCCCAAGAGGAGTCGGGGTGCTCCCGCAAGAGTTGAGTGAACCATAACTGGGCCGGTCCCAGAAGATGAAAGGACGCGATGCTGACACGCTCATCATCTGGAGTACGCTGATTAGCGAAGAAAATGTCGCACCGGGTGAGCCAGGGGAGAGGATCTTCGCGGCCTTCGTAGATCGGAAAGTCCATACGAATGGAGCGGGGGAACGGCGTGGAGTCCGCATGAGAGGCCAAATCGACCCGTCTCGTGGTGGGGAACTGCGTGGTGTCCGCATGAGGAACCTAGCTCTGATACCAAGTTGTTATGTGCTCCAGACTGAGACCGAGTGACGGGGCGAGAGAGAGGAAAATCCCACCACGGATCGGTGGAACCCTTCTTAGATCCGGTAGGTGCAATGGCTGGAGGAATGGGGGGGGGGGGGGGGGGGAATCACCGAGAGAGAGGAGAGGAGGGGAGAAGCTTGCACACGGAGGAGAGTGCGGCGGACGGATTCCCGGGTGGTCGGCGGTAGCGACGACGGGAGCGATAGCGCCCATCGCTGGTTGTCGCAGAAGGGGCGCGTGAAGACGGGGAGGAATCAGGTAGGTTAGAAAGAGAGAGATAGGGTTTAAGAGAGAGAGAAAAGAGGAATTAAACTTTGCATAATCTTCCAACCCAAACTCCACCGGATAAAAATCGGTTCTCCAAAATAGGCCCCCCATTTGGGCTTAAACACATGGGCATAACAAAACGTTGCTGAATATAAAAACGGACAGAAAATAAAATATTAAAGATAACTTCACGCGGTGGTGGCGTGCTGGCGCCGACGTTATGTGCGGCCCCAGTGAGCGTCCGGCGCGTCATGTGTCACAACAACTACTTCATCATCCCCCCTCCACTATTGAAACTGCTACACTATTGAAACTACTAGTATCTTTAGATATCTCATGTGGAGGAACTCCAAATTTTTTAGCTTTTGTTTCTTGTTCTCTTTGAAGATGCTCCATACACCTATTTGACTTTTTAAAACTATGTTACCATCCAAGAATTTTTATTTTCAAAATTTGGGTCTCAGGGTCATCTATACTCCATTCCTGCTACTCACAAAGTGTATGGGTGACTTCCTCTTCTTCCAAAAATGTTTGGAGAATTAACAGATAAGTCACATTGATTTAGTGAATTCTTAACTCCTCTAAACACTTACATACAGTACAAGTAAGGTTTGTATAAGAATATGTTGTATCTTAAAACTATAACAGAAGTCTATCAAAATTTTGCATATAAGTTTGTAAGTACAATATGTTAGTAACATGATGCAATTTGCACTGGTTCCATCCTCACATTTAGTTAACTTTCTTTAGAGAGAATGCATTATTATGTTATGTTATCATCTATATGAATCCTGCATTGTTACCATTTTGGTCATGGAAAGTTTTGATTATAATTGTTAATTTGTTATGATCTTTAATTGCTTCTTTCAGATCATATTATATTCAGTTCTCTTTTGTGAATTTATGAATTACTAGTTCAAGTGCTTGGATGACGTAGAGATTGAAGTTAAGTCCTGAATCTAGTTTATGAAATGAAAAGTGTTGGAATTACGAGTTATTATTATATTAGTCTATTGGAGTCTTTAGGAGTTTAGTCCCACATTGTGAGTTCGGTTTAAGAGTCTTGTTGTAATCCTATAAATAGCCCCATTTGAGGATGAATATATGTACTTCTATTTTCTCTTTTCTCCTCTTCTAACATGGTATCAGAGCCTAAGATCTAAAACCCTAAATTTTTTTCCTACTCTCTGATTTTCGCGAGACCTCCGTCTCTCCCTCTCGTTTTTTCCGTCCGCCGCGTCTGCGAGGACTCACGTCAAGCCGGCCCCTTCCCGCTCCCGTCGAGGGAATCACTGTTTGATTCCATCGACGGGAGTGGCCTCTGCCTTCGACGAGGAGGACTCCTCTGCTCCTACCTGCGTAACGCTCGATCCCGTCGAGCCATCTTCATCGACCGCTGCTTCTCCCGTCTTCGTCGACGACGCTTCTGCCGATCGACGACGACTGCTGCCGGTCCTTCCTCTTCTCCTGTCGACGCGAGCGGCTCCTGCTCCGGCTCCTATTCCCTCTTCTGCGTCGTCTTCTCTCGCTCCATCGACGGGTCGATCTACTGCTTCGACGCCTCCGACGATGCTTCTTCTTCGACGATGCTGTTTCTCCATCGATGCTGCTTCCTGGAACTGCACCTTTGCTTCTTCTCCGTCCGCCTGCGTTCACTGCTAAGGTGTCGCTGGTGCTTCTCTCGACTCCTGTAGATCTTCTCCGATCTGCTCTCGTCATTCATGCCTCCAGATCCCGTGCCTCTCTGCCGCTGGAGCTTCTCCCGGCTCCGATCCCTCCTGCTTCCGCCGTGTGCTGCACTGCCTGCGACTTTGACGCCCGTCTGCTCCAGCCTATCCTTTCTTTCCGCTCGCCGGCTGCTGAGTCTGGTGCGTCTCCTGTCTGAGCCGGATCCCGCTATTCCCGTCGTCTATCCGGGTCAATATTCTGGCCGCCGATCATCTACTTCAGCCGCTGCAATTAATTTCAGCTGCTGCCCTTGGTTTCTGACAATCCCAGTAGTTGCCGCCCCTTCCGGGGTGTTGATCTCTCGCCGATGATGATGCCTTGCGCTGATTTGGTCTTTCTTATTTGTTTTTTGTTTGTCTTTAAATGTTTTTGCTTGATTATTGTTAGTGTTTGTTACGTGTGTTGTTGTTATGCCTATATGCACATGTTATCCACGTGAGGGGGAGTGTTGAGACAAATGCGACTCGGATGATCTTTCCCGACTTTTCGCTTTCGTTCCACACGGCCCCTAGGCTTGTTGTATGTCGTTTGCGTCTTCCCTTGTTTTCTTTCGATTGGTCGTGTGTTGGGGACGCGTCTGATGTTGGTTGTTCTAAATCTCAGCGGGTTGTACCGTGTGGGACCGTGTCGTGTGGGACCGTTGTTGTGCGGATTATCCCCGACAGATTATCCCCGACGGATTATCCCCGGTTGCCCGGTTGATGATTTGCTCCACATCTTTCGTTCTCTGTCGCATGTTGTGTGTGTTGGTGATGTTGGTTGACCGGTTTCCAGTGAGTCTGCGTCGTGTGTGGGTCCTGCGTCGTGTGTGGGTCAGTGTCGTGTGTGGCTATGTCCCCGACTTGATTCCCCGGTTTGGTATTTCCCCCGGTGGCTCATCTGATGTTTTGTCCCACATCATCCACCTCCTTTGCCGTTAGTTTGTTATGTCCAAGCTGAAGGGTCCCCCTTCAGCTTGAGGGGGAGTGTTGGAATTATGAGTTATTATTATATTAGTCTATTGGAGTCTTTAGGAGTTTAGTCCCACATTGTGAGTTCGGTTTAAGAGTCTTGTTGTAATCCTATAAATAGCCCCCTTTGAGGATGAATATATGTACTTCTATTTTCTCTTTTCTCCTCTTCTAACAAAAAGTAATTTATTAGTGCGTGCCATTAATGATGGACATACTAGAAGCATAATCATACTACAAAGAAGGGCCTATGTAAAAAAAGAAAAAGAAAGAAAATTCTATAAACATTATTACTTAAATAGAAAGAAAAAAGTGTAGTAATTCTCATGGCTGATTAATATGAGGTTAGGGAGAGAACTTCCACAACATAACCCACTAGAACATGATGGAACAAAGAATGCAAGTCTCGAGCAAAATTGAACTAAAATTATAGAAATGGGATACAAATTCAAGTGGCAAGTGCCTTCCAAACTCCAAGGGCTGAATCTCCCAAAAAGTTCCTGTCCAAGAACACCCAAGACTTCTAAGATGCACAACACACTCCTAAGCCTCCCCTTGCATAGATGAGATGGCATACCTAATAAGACTACTTCTAATATCTAATTAATATGATTAATATTAATTAACACTAAAATAATTAATATCAATGTATTAATACCGAAGTACATGTAACCCCTAAATATTGCGGTGGTCTCCATTGTGCCGAGGTGGTGGTCTACACTTTTCTCTTGTCGTTGTAGAGAAATCTGCCCTCCTAATTTTTTTTTTAATCTGTATAAATATACTTATAGGCTTTTAAAAGTAGGTTATACTTAAACTAACTCAATATTTTAATTATTCTTATGTAAATTTAGACTAAATATTTTTAAAACAAATACTAACTGTAGTATGAAAAATAATCCCTTCTTCCCTTGGTTTTATTGCATCAAAATTATCTTCATTTATCCTATTCTAATGAATGCAAAATAAATATCCTTAAATAATTTATTTTACAATAATCAAACTTTTCTTTAGTCCATTACACCCACCCTCCCCCAAACCTGCCACCTTTATCATTTCCAGACATCCTATTCAAATGAAATTCTTCATTTTTTGAGGCTTTCCTCACCAAGTGAGGCATACAAAATGTACTTTGAACTGTTGGTCAAAGATCTTTGTTGGTTGAATGACCTAAATAGCTCATTGTGCACCATAGGTCCTGTTATTTTTGCTGCTGTTTTTAACTGATTACTTTGTTGACTCCGTTTGTACTGTCTTGGTTTGACTATTCTTAGTTTCTTTAGGATGGTAATATTTTTGTTTGTTTCTCAATTCTTGATACGCCCAAACCTTTTATGTGTAAAATCTTAGTTTTCTTTTGATTATGACGTTGTCAGAATCCTTTTTGCATTCACCATGGAGCTATTTTGAACATTTTACCAGGCCAGCGAAGTTGTCAAAGCAAATAACCTGTCTGACAAGGTCATTGTCATTCATGAGAAAGTTGAGGTAAATATGATATTTTTTTTGTTGCAAATTTCATTCTTGTATCTGTAACTAATAATTATGTACTATAATAACTCCAAATAAGTACTTTCTAAAAACAATTCCACAGATGCACACATTTTATAATAGTAAATTTGGTAACTGTAGTACTGTGTTACGTGCTCGCCGAAGTGGTGGCCAGAGGCGGAGGGGATACTGCGGAGCCGGAACTGCGGATGCCTAGGCGTGGCTTGCTCGGGAGGAGAGAGCTACCAAAATCTCACACAAGAAAAAAGGGAGAGACTAGAATAATTCTTCGATATCATTCCAAGACCCAAGGGGTCCCTTAAATAGACATACGAGTGGCAAAATAGTAAATAGTCATAACACTTGGAATTACTTAAGACTAAGCGATAATAAGACCAAACAATAACACCAGATGATAAAATAAAACCCTAAGATAGTAATCGGGCACGAAGCCCATAATATACTGCTAATAACTTTGATGATGTTTATATATGTTATGAAATTTGTTCTTTGACTTGGGAATAGTTTTTTTGGTTTTTCTATTATGTGTTGGTTCTCTTAAATACAATGACCTCCAATGACTTTGGATTTCATGGATGAACTCAATTCGGCTTAACATTTAGGGGGTGAAGAATGTAGCCATTCTAAGGATATGCCTGCACAAATCAAACCTTTCAGATGTTTTTATTAAAGAAATTGGACAATACTAATCATTTTTTAGATCAAATATTTCGTTAAAGTAAAATTATTTGAAATTACCTAATAAATTGACACTAGTAATTGTTAGACTATTTCTTAGAGTTTACCTGATGGTGCCGACTAACTATAATTAATCTATGTTATACGAAATACATTTTAAAAGTAGAGTTAAGACAATATTCAACCTCGTAGTTTTATGCTGCTGCATATCGATTGCTAACTTCCATCTTTTCCACAATTTTCAAATCTCCAGGTACTTACATGATACTAGAGCGGACCTTCCTCGCCTAGCCTCATGTCTTAACATTCAGAATTATGCATTCTGCTGTCTTCAAGTGTACTTGTGATCCGTCTATCATCCGTCTATCATAGAGCATTGTCTTCCCGTGTTTTCACTATCAACGAACTCCTCTGGTTCAACCAAGGAAGCATGCAACTATATCGACCTCTGGATCTTCGCATGCGCCTGGGTTCTTGTACTATTGCGTGTGATCTTCTACACGTCAATACGAAATGAACTCCAAGGATCTTCTACCTGCTATCTACAACAATATTTCTTTCCCCCAGAGCATCAATAAAATCACACCTTTTCCAACAACTATTTTTCGAGCATTCAACTCCACTCTCTTCTTGAGCACTCCTCATTTGCGACAAGGATTGAGCTTGAGAAGATTTTTTGCGTGCTATATTTTTGTTCTTTTATATCCGTCGAGATGCTAGACAGTTCTTCTAATGACTCAAAGTGGTTGAATCTGGGTAGTTGGTGCAACCCCGACGACGTCTTAACTTTCCTTCTATTGCCTTTTTTTTTAATTCGTCGCACTATTTAGTTTTGTTGGTATTTTACTTTTTGTTTAATTTGACTCCACTGTAGCGCGGCGCGCAATTTTATTTGATGTTGTTTGTTATTGTGATTTCGTTGTAGCGCGCCGCGCAAAGTTTGTATCTGGCATGTGAGCCCGACCAACTCACGTGACCATGAATGAATCAGCCCGGTGTGACGAGAGGCAGTGAGGCGAGTATTACTCTTCCAAGGTAATGACTTTTGTTTTAAAAAAATGTTTAAAAAAAATAAAGACAAAATAAATTATGGTCCAATATTATTCAGCCTAGCCACACTATAAATAGGAAAAGATGAAGCCCTAATGGGGTGGCTGTCATTGTGAGAAATCATTCTCTCACGGTGCCCTGGGCCAGCGCTCAACTATTCCCGATCCGTCACCCTGTTCCCACCATGTGGTTGTATGCCACCTTGAGACTGAAGGGACCCTCGCTCACATGGTGAGGTCAACTCGAACGTATGCGTTTCACGATGGGACAGCCTCCACTCACCACTTGGGTTGAATTCAAAGCCCAACTTAAGAAGTGGTATGTCCCGACGGACTTCATGCAAACCTTATATCGGCGATATCACACCCTGCGACAGGATACACGAACCGTTGACGAGTACACCGACGAGTTTTTAGTGCTCCAATCACGACTAGATCTAAAAGAGGCCAACCATGTGGTTGTAGACCGCTATCTCGATGGGCTGCGTTATGTGATCCGAGACCAGTTGGAGCTACATGACTTTCGGGATTTAGAGGAGGTCTCCAGTCGAGCCCGTCGGGTGGAAGCTCTCCAGAGGAGGATGGGTGTGCAGAGGTCCGTTGACCGGGCCACACACACCTCGCCTCCGACTTTGATTGTTCGGCCTTCGACAACCATTCTGAGGGTACTAGTCCCTACTAGGTCATTAGTGCCCGCCCCCGCTCCTCCCGAAGTAGCACCTGCTGCCGCCAAAGGAAGAGAGGTTGGGGGTTCTCGAACAGTATTCCGCTGTTTCAAGTGTTTGGAGCTTGGACACAAGTTTTCTGAGTGTCCCCGTCGCCGATTCACCGCGATAGTCGAGGCGAATGATGGCCGAAATCCGGAGTATGGGATTTGGGACGATAATGTCACTACAGATGCATTAGGACCACCTGAGGTCGAGTATGAAGTAGAAGGCTGAAGCCTACACATTTGGTCTCTGTTTTACAGCACAACCTTCTGACCCCACGCGTCCCCACTGACGACGCATGGGTGTGGCATAGTATCTTTCGCACCACCGCCCGTATTCAGGAGCATTTGTGCTCCATCATTATTGATAGTGGGAGCATGGAGAACTTTGTCTCCCAATGCATGGTAGAGAGGCTGAGGTTACCCACCCAGAGCTTAGAGCGTACATACGAGCTATCTTGGGTCACTAGCGGCGCTACGATAGCTGTCACGCATCGCTGTTGTGTTACGTTCGCCATTGGGAGCACCTATACTGATTATGTGTGATGTGACATCGCCCCCTGGACGTTTGTCACATTCTGTTAGGCCGTTCGTGGCAGTATGACCGACACGTTACTCATGATGGACGTAGAATGCCCACACGTTCGACCACTAGGGTCGCCAGATTGTTCTTCTTCCCCAGAAGAACGGTCTGGTCCCCCAGAGGCTCCCACCCCCATCTAGCCCGCGCACCCGCGCACCCGATTCCCCCACACCTGCTCTCACCACCACATCCTACCCTTCTGCCTCCTACCCTTCCATCACGATGCTTATGACTGCTCGTCAGTTCTGTCGAGAGGTGGAGGACGAGGGTTTAGTCTATATGCTGATGGGGAGAGAATCCCCCACCACTACCACTGAAATACCAGTCCTAGTACAGCCGCTCGTGGCGGAGTTTGGCGATCTCACACTTGAGGAGTTACCCGACCAGCTACTGCCGCTACGGGATATACAACACTGCATTGATCTCATCCCTGGAGCTAGCCTTCCGCACCTTCCCCACCTTCCCCACTATCGTATGAGCCCACGAGAGCACGAGGAGCTTAGGAGACAGGTATCCGAGCTCCTCCAGAAGGGGCTTATCCGCGAGAGCCTTAGTCCATGCGCCGTCCCTGCCCCTCTTGTCCCCAAAAAGGATGAGACATGGCGGATGTGTGTTGATAGCCGCGCTATCAATAAGATTACTATCAAGTATCGTTTTTCGATCCCCCGATTGGATGACTTGCTCGATATGCTGAGCAGCGCGAAAGTCTTTTCGAAGATCGATCTTTGGAGTGGCTACCATCAGATTCGGGTACGTCCTGGAGAAGAATGGAAATCCGCCTTTAAGACCAAGGAGGGGTTGTATGAGTAGATGGTCATGCCCTTCGACCTGTCCAACGCTCCGAGCACTTTCATGCGATTGATGACTCAGGTCCTTAGACCCCTGATCGGGATTTGCGTTGTAGTTTACTTCGATGATATTTTGGTCTATAACACTGAGTCTGACCAGCACGTCACCCACCTGCGCCAGGTCCTTCAGATCCTGCGTGAGCACCAACTGATCATCAATCTGAAGAAGTGCACTTTCCTTACTGACAGTCTCACCTTTTTGGGATATATAGTTTCTTCTGAGGGAATCTGAGTAAGTCAGGAGAAAGTGAGAGCGATTGTGTCCTGACCCACTCCTAGGAACTTCATTGAGGCCCGAGGATTCCATAGATTAGCGTCGTTCTATCGACGTTTCATCCGGAACTTTAGCACCCGTATAGCACCCATCACGGATTGCCTCAAGAAGGGCGAGTTCACGTGAACAACCGAGGCTGAGGCAGCCTTCCTTCTCATGAAAGAGAAGATGTCCAGTGCACCCGTACTGGCTCTTCCTGATTTCGAGAAAGTATTTGAGGTTGACTGTGATGCGTCCCACGTTGGTATAGGGGCTGTTCTGAGTCAGGAGGGCCGACCTATGGCATTCCATAGTGAGAAGCTAGACGACGCGAAGACACGATATTCGACTTATGATATCGAGTTCTTTGCTATCGTCCAGGCTCTCCGATATTGGCGCCACTATCTGATTCAGCGTGAATTCATATTGAATACGGACCACGATGTGTTGCGACACCTGAACTCCCAAAAGGAGGTCAGGCGCCATGCAAAGTGGGCCGCGTTCCTCCAGGAGTACACCTTCCACATTAGACACAAGCCCGGGGAGACCAACCGAGTGGCCGATGCCCTTAGTAGGCGTGCGCATTTGCTTGTCTCTCTTCAGCCGCGAGTCACAAACCTAGATTCACAGTGGGAGTCGTATGTCACTGACCCAGACTTTAGCACCATTTGGGAGGATTGTCTTACAAGAGGCGCGGATAGTTCAGGTCAGTTTATTCTGAGCGAGGGATACCTATTTCGAGGGGCGCGCTTATGTATTAGTCAGGGTTCGTTACGGGAGTTGCTCCTCACTGAGCTACACTCCTCAGGGTTAGGTGGACACTTTGGGCAGTCTAAGATGTTGGACCTCGCCCCGACTCGCTACTACTGGTCGTGCATGAGGAAGGGCATCGTTAGACTGGTTCAATCATGTCAGACCTGCCAGCTATTTAAGGGGCATTCCCAAACACGGGATTATACACCCCATTGTCCATTTCCGAGCGACCGTGGGACGAGATGTCCATGGACTTCGTTAGTGGCCTACCCACCACCGCCCGGTGATTCGACGATGTCTTTGTAGTGGTTGATAGATTCTCTAAGATGGCTCACTTCATACCTTGTAGGAAGACATCCGACGGGGCGCGTGTCGCTGAGTTGTTCTTTAGGGAGGTAGTTAGGCTACACGGGGTCCCTTGAGTGTTCTTATCTGATAGGGACACTCGCTTCATGTGATTTTTTTGGAAGACTCTTTGGGGCAAGCTTGACACAAAGCTAAAATTTAGCAGCGCTTATCACCCCCAAACAGACGGGCAGACTGAAGTGGTCAACCGGAGTTTGAGTGACCTATTGAGATGTTTGGCCGGTGAGCACCCTAAGCAATGGGACATGGCTATTTCCCAAGCTGAGTTTGCTTACAACAGTTCCGTGAATCGTTCCACCCAAAAATCTCCATTCGAAATTGTTTACGGATTTCCCATACCACATTTTCTAGATCGTCATTCCCTTCCTTGCCATGAGCGTATTTCTTTCGATGCTACCACTTTCATTGATGATTTAAGATTGCTTCATAAGTCTATTAATAAACAATTGCAGGCAGCTTCCGAAAAATACAAGCTCGCGGCGGATACGCACCGTCGTGAACTGTATTTTTCGGTAGGAAATTGAGTATTGGTTTTGCACTATCACGCATGCCATCATTAGGCTTGGTCAACTTGTCTATCTTACATGAGACACTCCCCTTCATATATATTCTACCTAAAAGGGATCTGACGAGTCATGTTATACTGAAGAATTACATGGTTTAATTTAGCCTCAGACATTGGAAAGCAAAAATAGTAGAATATAAGTTGTTTAAAGAAGAATAGATTTATAATCTTAGACAACACTCAACAACGATATATAGAAAATGCAGATCCATTAAACGAACACCAAAAAATAAGGATAAAGTTAATGATGACGATGACGACAATGTGATATCTATGCATGGGCACTCACTATTCACTTCTATCAATGGTGTGATGCTTTTATAGGCTTGCCATAGAACTTCAATGGCGTCGCCGGAGAGGTGACCGGAGGTGGAGATGATGGTAGAGATGTGGGAATACTATGGAGCCGGAACCGAGGGTTCCTAAGCGGGATGTGCTCCGGAGAGAGAGAGAGAGAGAGAGGTACCACTATCTCATATCTTTGAACAAGATAATAGACTTCAATTCATACATACTTCTTTCATCCTTGAAGGGGTGGTTAAATAGGATTACAAGACTCAACCATCAACTAACATATTAATAACATACATAAATGACTCAACTAACCACTAACGACACACATTAATTGACTCAACTGCCAACAACACATTAATTGACTATAACAACTAACATATTAATGACACACATTAATTGACTCAACTATCAATAAGACATTTTATACTACGCATGGAGACAAGTAACTTGATAATTAGGTGCGAATGCCCATAACATATGCATGTATGCATTCATCACCATGTGTATGTGCGCGTGTGGTTGTTAAGGTATTCTCAAACTAGCTTGATTTGATGTAGATCCAAGTCAAGATCTGCTTGAAAAAAGAAATGCTCTGAAAGTTTGGCGTGAACCTGTTTTGATCCAAAAAAAAGATCTAATTGTTCAGCAATCTTAAATCTTTGAGCTAAACTCTCCTCATTTTATGTGTCCTATGGAAAGGATATAGCGTAAATGATTTGTTGTGTTTGGGCAACAATGTTCATGCTAGGTTAATATTATTGACCATCACAATCACATCTCTCTTTGCTTATCAGGTCAATTCTTAAAACTGTGTTAATTCACATGAATGAGTTTCATCCCTCTTTTGTTGGGAAAGTATTCTAAAGTATGCAATCTGAAATATGTAAATCTGACATCCTTATTTTATGTATCCTGCATCTTTTATTTCATTCTAAAATATATCACATTTTCTGTTCTGCGTTCATGCAAAATTTCTTTGTTCTATTCTTTAAGATATTTGAACAAATATACATTTTTTTGGCTCCTTCACATTGTAGTTTTCGTGTCTGAATTATTCAATCTTGAGCTTTTTGGTATATAGATGTCTTCTTTTGTGAGACAAACTTTGCACATGTAAATAATATCTGGATCTCATTAAGGTTCTTATGGCAGAATGTTAACATCCAGGAGAAAGTAGATGTAATAATTTCTGAATGGATGGGCTACATGCTTCTGTATGAGGTGTGCTTCCTTTATCTGATTAAGTATATAGTTGCCTTCCATAACTGAGATAAGTAATTCAACACTTGATTATGAGTTCTTGATCTTTTTTATTCCTGAAAAATTAAAGCTATTTTTTTAGATTTTATATATGATAAAGATAGCAAAGGTACAAGGATACAACAAGTGGGGACATAGTCCTAGTCAGCCAAGGAAAAATTTAAAGATATATTTCTGTTTATGTAGAGCATGCTGAAGAGTGTGATTTTTGCAAGGGATAAGTGGCTCAGACACGGAGGGCTGATTCTTCCTTCACATGCAACCGTAATATTTTGTTATCCAATGTTTGATTCCTTTATATATATTGTACTGTTCTGAAGTAGGTGCTTTAGTATTTTCTAATCTGCTTCACATTTACAGTATTTTTAAATGACATTTAATTACAGAAGATTAATTTTATTACCGAGTACTCATCTTTTCTTGCAGCTCTTTATGGCTCCTATTACTCATAGCGAGAGATACCATGAAAGCATTGATTTTTGGCGGGATGTCTATGGCATAGATAGTGAGTAAACCATGTCACAATTTTTTAATGATCATAATTTTTTTCAATAATGTAAAGGGATTGTTGGGTGGGATAAAGGCTTGAGTGTTGTTGTAATGTAAAGGGATTGTTGAGTTTATCCAATTTTCATGTTACTGTAGCATGAAAAAGCAAATATAGCCAAATATTGGAAAAACACATTGATTGGAGTGGTGAGAATCCAAAGTTCAATCATTAAACTAATTGACATGGCTATTTGATAGTGTTTTTAATGTGCTTCATTAGAAAATGCGCCTGTCTGGAAGAAGTTACCATGTACAAACTTAATTGTGCAAATATGACACATGAAGGTTTTAAAGAAAGTAAATAACTATGGAATCATAAAATGTTATTCAAGAAAGCAGATGAATGTGGAGTACAAAATGTATTTTTTACGTCAGAGTTTATGATTGCTAATCAACGTCTCTTGGTAATCAGTGTCTGTGATGCTCCCACTTGCAAAACAATGTGCATTTGAAGAACCTAGTGTTGAGACAATTTCAGCGGAGAATGTCCTAACGTGGCCTTTTGTAGTGAGTTCCTCATATTATGCAACCTTAGAAATCTCATAGTTAAATATCCTCTTATATGACCTTTGATGCCTGCAGTTATTAAACTTGTTCTATATGAATCCACCATTAGTTGCTTTTCATGCCAAGCACATTTTTATATCTGCTAAAAATGAGTAAAAATGATGCTTTACATGTGAGAAAAAGTATGTCTGTTTTATGTAATTTTGATCCTGACATTAAAAATTGAAGCTGCTGACATAGTTGTTATTTTAGTACTTTCTTTCATACAATCATTCATACCTTCTCATTGTAGTTTTCATATGTGCGCATGTATATTTTCATTGTTGAAGTTTTTGAAGAAAGATTTTCCTTTTCCAATTGAGGGTTTTGTTTTAATCATTCTATATTGCAAGTTTAAGTATGGAGGAAGCAGGAAATATTAATTTTTAGTCAACACGAAAAGGATGAAAACTCAATGATCAAGACAGGAAATCACTCTTAATTTTGTAATGCTAGATTGCAAATAGTTTAAACAAATATATTTCAGTGGCTTCTATCTATTTAGGACGGTACCAATATAAGAGTAGGTACTATTTTTGGTTCTTAATTAATTCGCCGGAAGTAGATGCTTTCAGCCTAATGCAATGCATTATATGGTTTCATTTGAATTGGCATGATATCCACTTACATCATGTTATGCCCCCGGACGACACGCGCTTTCGAGGATTCAACTACGCCAGACGACCAAAAGGAGCGCCGGGAAAAGACCGGGCTGAACCATCCGGTTCAGCCCGCAATTAATTCAATAAGAGGAGGGCTGAACCGAACCGGTTCAGCCCTCACTTGGGGCCGGCCGGCCCTAGGGGGAGAGGGTTCACATAAATACCCATCTCCCCCCTCTTTTGGTTCTCATGCTAAATCTTATTCAGGTATTCTCTTTTTTCCTAGAAACCCTAGCCGTCTTCTTCCTTTGCTTTCCGTTTTCTAGCTTTTTCTGTTGTGGTTTCCTATCATTTGGTATCAGAGCCTCCTTCCTGCGACCATGGTGACACGCACGGAGACGGAGATGACACGTTTGGCCGCGATCGAAGAAAATTACGTCGTGTTGGCGGATTCGGTGGCGGCGTTCGAAGAATCCATGAAAAACTCTCAAAAAAATATGGAAGAGCGTTTCGATTCGAAGATGGAGGAGTTGAAATCCCTCCTTGTGCAAAATCTGAAAGGGAAGGGGACTTCCGGTGACGGATCCGACGTCGACGCGTCAAACAACCCGCACGGAGAAGGAATCGGACGGGAAAACGCCGGAGGAGAGGAACCGGCGGAAGAAATGACCGCCGGAACCCTAAATCCGGGGGTGCGGCTAGGCGGCGGCCGGATGGAAGGCTGGGGGACCACGGGATGGGGCCCAGACGGCCAGTCGGGGCCGCACGGGACGCACGCGGGCTCGAGCAGGGCGGCGGAAGGCTGGAATGGGGGCGTCGGCTCCTACTCAGCGACGGGGCAGGCCGGCGGCTTCTATTCAGCGCCTGGAGGAGTCGCAGCGGCCTTTGCGGGAGTCGGAGGGGCTCTCTGATAGGTTAATTTACTATCAACCCGAAAAGGCAAGTGTACCCATCGAATCGTAGTATAGAAAAATGTCGTATTAGACCGGGGCTGTCAATTACTACTACTCACGCCGTTACTATTATCCTACCGAACGAAAGTTGATTTTGGTTTTTGAAATTAAAAATTGCAAGTACGAAGAATTTACGAAAGAGAAATTCACGATTTTAAAAAGACTTAGCACTTGATTGGGTGTTCTTGGGAATCCGATTATAAAAGAAGCGCTCTAATTCTTAAAAATTCCGTTTCGATTGGAGGATTGAAAAATTACGATAGAAACTCGCTAGAGACAACTATCGCCTAATTTTAATAATACTTCAAACATAATCTCTTAAAATTTGAAATAAAATTAAAATTGCATGAACGATTAATCCCAAATCCAAAAGACTCGATATCTTTAATTCTCAAAGAAGAATATCCAAATCTCTTTATTTCCGAGAGATCTAAAACATTCACGAGCCTCTCGGCCAACTAGAATACCGATCGGATGGCGAAATTTATATACTAGCAATATAAACTCGCAACCAAAATTTAATCGGAAATAAATCGAAACGAGAAATCTAAGAATTAGAGATGATAAATTATAAATTAATCTTCATCCCAATATTAACCAATCAAGCACTAAGAGAAAATTTAGCTACTCATAGTAAGAAAAGAGACAACAATAAAAGAGAAAGATTGCATTTTCATTAAAAGAAAATAATAAAAGTGCACAACCATATTAAGCAAAATGAAAACAAAAGCATATAAGAAACAACATGAAATTAAACTCTCATACAAAGTAGAACTCTCTTGAACTTTCTCTCTTCTCCAACTCTTGAACTTTTCCAACCTCCCAAAGCTTTGGACTCATGCTCCTTATATAGATGCAAAAAAAACATCTAGAATCATCCATTACAATAAATTGTGGCCTTTGGACTCCAAGAGAAATAAAGAAATGAAGATGAGAGGTTGCATGAGTATTGGAATAATAATAATAACTAATACTAATAATTATGATACTAATAAGAATAGGCTTGGGCGGTGGTTTGGATGGGTAGAGAGAGAGTTGCATGATAATAAATTATCAAAAATAACCACCCTTTGATTTTGATTGGTGGAGAGGAGAAGAAATGAAATGGTGTGGCCGGCCATGCATGTGGAGGAATAAATTGGAGAAATAATGTGGGGACATGAAGAGGTGGAGGAGAAGATGAAGGGTTAAATGCATGAATTAAAATGAAGGGAAAAGAGATGAAGGGGTGGAAGATGAATTGAATTTAGAGAAATAAAGAGGGGAAGATGGAAGGCCACACACATTGAAATAAAATAAAATAAAGAGGAAGAACAAGGGGGAGAGAGAATTTCGATCATGCATGGATGAGGTGGCTACATGAATTAAATAGGAGAAAATTAAATGGAGGGGAATGGGAGAGAGCCGGCCACATCATGAAAGGAAAAATAAATGGGATGAAGAAGATGAATTGGTGGAAGTGATTTAAATGGAGAAATAATAAAAGAGAGAGAAAGAGTACACATGCTTTGAAATTTATAAAATATTTTATGCATAATAAAGGTGACCATGCATGAAAAATTAAATATAATAAATTAAGGATAATTTCATGCATGGTGAGGAGAGAGAAAAAATGGTGGAATAACATGCATGCAAGAATTATTTGCATGAGAATAATTTCTCGTCCGAACTGTTGACAGTGGGCTTTTGCGTTGAGTCGTGCCGAAATTCCCCCAAGCCTGTCATAAAATAAAATAAAACAGCATTAGTGCGAATAATTATAAAATATTAATAATTAGATAATTATAATATAATTTAGAGAAATATATATAGTTTATATTAAAAATATAATAATAATAGCAAGCATATTTAAGTCAAAATATACGTCATCAAATTCCCCCAGACTTAGCATTTTGCTTGTCCCCAAGCAAAAACATACGAGCTAGCAAAATAAAAAGGACTAAATAATCAAATTGGCTATGTCGTGCACGAGTACGATGCGAAATTAGAAGTAGAGAAATTATGAAAAATAAACTGAAAATTCTTACTTAACCATGACATGAATTTTTATAGATTTCACTAACATAAAGATAAATCATCCCAAGTTTTAGCAAAATTAAAAACTAAGTAATGAGACGAATGAAAAGGGCATTGAGTTGCTACTAAAATCTAAGAGACATTTTATAACCACCTCAATCTAAATCAAGAGTCTAAACTCCTACCAAAAGGCTTACCCACTCTACTTTTTCGCTTTCTTGACTAAAAATAAATCTAGGAGCATGAATCAAAAGGACTTCATTAGGTATAACATTTAAGGCTTGGGTTTAAGGTGCGGATATCAAAAGATAAACGTGAAGGGTTAAGACACACTTAAAATAAAAAGAAGAGCTTTGCAAAAACTTGTATGCTAGCAAAAATAAATTTTGACACCCCAAATAATTTTGAAATAAAGGTACGGGTCAAAAATGCATTCTTCAATTTTTTCTCAATATTTTTTTTATCATTTTTTTTCATACAAATCTCATAATTTTCTTCTTCTTTTGTAGCAAAAGGATAACAAAATTAAAACTCTACCATTTTCATAAAAAGGAGGCACAAGCTAGCAATAAATAAAGCTCTAAATTTCAAGCGTGCACCATAGGTTGGCTATTTGGCTTTGGTGAAAATAAGTGGGGCTACAAAAGAAACGGGGAAAGCACAAATGGCTAGCAACGGTTAAAATTTTATGGCTTGGAATGCAAAGGCTCAAACGAATCAAGAGGTGGCCTAAATCATCTTCATGCTCCTAAATCTATCTAAAGCAAAGACTTGAAAAATTCAAAAGGGTGCAAGACTAGGTAGAAAATAAAGAACTTGACTATCATGAGAGCGAAAATAATAAGCGTCTAGACCGGTTCGCATCTACTACACTAAACATAAGTCAACATTGCAAAGATTTTGTAAAAGAGACAACAAGGGATGATAGATTTTATATAAGTGAAAAACATAAAAAGAAAATCATGAAAAAGTGCAAATTTTCAAAAGATTTTTCAAACATAACATGCTACCCTAATTAGAACACTACACGAGTCAACATAATACCCGCGAAACATAGTCAAAATGAAAATTTAGAAAAATTTATCTAGCTAAACCAGTATACTAATGATTAAAAACAAGAAAATACCAAGTCGTGCGGTACTAAAGACTAAGCAAAATTTTAACTCAAATTACTATAGAATTTTCAAATTTTAACCTCGCTTTGATACCAAATTTTTTTGGAATATATTTTTTTTTTATAAAAGAAAGAAAATGCAAATAATTTTTTTTTTAAATTTTCCTAATAAAAACAAAGAGAACAGAATGCAATTCTTAATTCCCCCCAGACTTAAGAGAGACATCGTCCTCGATGTTAAAAGAAGAGAGGAAGAAAGAGGAAAAGAAAAGACAAGAATTGAAAATAATTAAAAAAAAACAGGTACTTCCCCGAATTGGCGAGTCTGAAGGTTGATGTCGCTTCACCATGCTTGTGCATTAGACAATCTTTAGTATTGGCTTGAATCATCATGAAAGCAGCAATGTTGAAGCAGGCGATCAAGAAGTCCAATTCGCGGGAGCCGCCGAAACAAAAAAAAAACAAAAACAAAAAGAAAAGGAAATGCAAAAAGAAAAGTACAAAAAGAAAGAAAAAGTACGACCAAAATAATTAAGTGTTTGGTAAGAGCATAGATTCGCTGTTCTCAGCAATAGTGTCACCAAAAAAATAGAGTTTGAGACGCTGACCATTAACTTTAAACTCACCCTTATCCGGGTGTGAAATCAGCACAGTACCATAAGGAAAAACTTCTTTCACAATAAAAGGACCAGACCAACGCGATTTTAATTTGCCAGGAAATAAGCGCAAGCGAGAGTTATAAAGCAAGACTTGGTCGCCCGGTTTAAAAGTCTTTGGGTGCCTTAAATTTTTATCGTGAAAATGTTTTGTTCGCTCTTTATAAATTTTATTGTTTTCATAAGCGTTGGAGCGCCACTCGTCGAGTTCATTGAGTTGAAATTTTCTAAGATCGGCGACCGAGTGCGGATCGAAATTTAAAGATTTTAAGGCCCAAAATGCACGGTGTTCTAGTTCTACCGGTAAGTGACACGATTTTCCATAGACTAGGCGGTACGGAGTACAACCGATGGCGGTTTTGTAAGCCGTCCGATAAGCCCAAAGAGCATCGTCGAGTTTTAGAGACCAATCTTTTCTAGAAGATGAAACGGTTTTTTCCAATATACGTTTGATTTCTCGGTTGACAACTTCAACTTGGCCGTTAGTTTGGGGGTGGTATGCAGTGGAGAGCTTGTGTGTAACGCCATATTTTGATAAAATTTTAGCGAGCTGGGCATTACAAAAATGCGCACCCCTATCACTAACGATCGCCCTAGGCGTACCAAATCGAGAAAATAATTTTTTGAGAAAAGAAATAACAACACGAGAATCATTCGTAGGAAGTGCTTGGGCTTCCACCCATCGGGAAACGTAATCAACCGCAACTAAAATATACTTATTTCCGCAACTAGAAGGGAGGGGACCAACAAAATATATGCCCCAAAGATCAAAAACTTCGCATTCAAGAAAATAATTTTGCGTCATTTCATTTTTACTAGAAATATTTCCGGTACGTTGGCAACTATCGCACCGACTCACCAAAGATTGAGCATCTTTGAAAAGGCTAGGCCAATAAAAGCCTGCACTAAGAACTTTGTGAGCGGTTCGATTGGCTTGATAATGGCCACCGGTCGGTCTTTCATGTAAATGTTTCAAAATATTTTGACCTTCTTCAAACGAGACACATCTTCTAATGACTTGGTCTGCACATACTCTAAAGAGAAATGGGTCCTCCCAAAAGTAATTCTTCAAATCAGAAAAGAATTTCTTCTTTTGCTGAAAAGAAAAATCTTTTGGGAGAACACGGGCCACTAGATAATTGGCGAAATTGGCAAACCAAGGAGTAGAAGAAGTATTAATTTTCAAAAGTTTTTCATCCGGAAAAGAGTCGTTAAAAGATTTTTCGTTTAATTCTTCGATACAAGGATTTTCTAAACGAGATAAGTGATCCGCCGCCAAATTTTCGGCTCCTTTCTTATCCCGTATTTCCAAGTCGAACTCTTGAAGTAGTAGAATCCAACGAATTAAGCGCGGCTTGGCATCCGGTTTGGAAAGTAAGTATTTAAGGGCCGAGTGATCCGTAAAAACAATGATTTTGGAGAGAGTTAAATAAGGGCGAAACTTATCGAACGCAAAAATAATGGCTAAGAGCTCTTTTTCCGTTGTGGTGTAATTTTGTTGTGCCGAAGTGAGAGTCTTACTCGCATAGTAAATAGGATGAAAGTTTTTAGAAATACGTTGGCCTAAAACTGCACCAACGGCGAAACTACTCGCATCGCACATAATCTCAAAAGGAAGGTTCCAAACCGGAGCGATAATGATCGGAGCGTTAATGAGTTTTTCCTTAATTAAATTAAAAGCATTTAAACAAGCGTCGTCGAACAAAAACGGAGCATCTTTTTCGAGGAGATGAGTGAGAGGTTTAGTGATTTTTGAAAAATCTTTGATGAAACGGCGATAAAATACGGCATGTCCTAGAAAACTTCTTATTGCTTTTACACTTGTTGGTGGAGGTAATTTTTCGATTACTTCGATTTTTGCCCTATCTACCTCGATACCTTTAGGAGAAATCTTATGACCTAGAACTAGTCCCTCTCGTACCATAAAATGGCACTTCTCCCAGTTTAAAACGAGATTTGTTTCTTCGCATCTTTTCAAAACTTTTTCTAAATTACCTAAACATAAATCAAAAGAATCACCATACACCGAAAAGTCGTCCATGAATACTTCCATAAAATCTTCTACGTACTTGTCAAAGATAGCCAGCATACACCTTTGGAATGTAGCCGGCGCGTTACAAAGACCAAAAGGCATTCTACGATAGGCAAAGGTTCCGAAGGGGCAAGTAAATGTTGTCTTCTCTTGGTCCTCGGGTGCTATAGGGATTTAGAAATATCCCGAGAGGCCATCGAGAAAGCAATAAAAATTATGCCCGGAAAGACGTTCTAACATTTGATCGATAAAGGGGAGAGGGAAGTGATCTTTACGAGTGGCATCATTTAATTTACGGTAGTCGATGCACATCCTCCATCCTGTTACCGTCCTAGTTGGAATCAACTCGTTAGTCTCGTTTGCTACTACCGTAATCCCACCTTTCTTCGGCACTACTTGGACTGGACTCACCCATTTGCTATCCGAAATTGGATAGATAATCCCCGCATCTAATAATTGAAGTACCTCGCTTTTTACTACGTCTTTCATATTTGGGTTTAATCGGCGTTGAGGTTGAACGACATTACGGGAGTTATCTTCTAAAAGAATTTTATGTGTGCAAAAAGATGGACTTATACCCTTGATATCTGAAATTTGCCAAGCTATAGCTCGGCGGTGCTTTTGTAAAATCGTTAATAATTTTTCATTTTCCGATTTAGTCAAAAATGCCGAGACTATAACTGGTAGATTAGAATTTTTCTCCAAAAAAATATACTTAAGGTGGTCGGGTAGTTGTTTAAGTTCCAAAGTAGATGGCTGCTCGTACGAAGATTTTAATACCTTGTCCTTATCAAAAATAATTTCTTCAAAAGATTTGGATTTCATTTGATTTTCAGAAATATTGCTAATAGCCATGACTGTATTAGGTGGAAAATCATGCGGGAGTTCAGAAAAAGAAAAACTTTTTTCAGAAAAATTTTCAAAAGGAAAATTTTGCTCGTCATGAGAAACGTCTAAGAAGAAACATGAATCATCATTTGATAAAGTGTTTTTCATGGAAGGAGTGATGGAAAATGAAACCTCATCATCGCCTACTCGTAGAAAGAGTTTTCCGTTACTTACATCGATTACCGCACGAGAGGTGGCAAGAAAAGGTCGGCCAAGGATCAAGGGGACCTCGACATCCTCTTCGATATCCAAAATGACAAAGTCTACTGGGAATATAAACTTGTCAACCTTTACGAGCACATCCTCTACTATTCCTAACGGATACTTAATTGACCTATCAGCAAGTTGTATACTCATCCTAGTCGGGCTTAGAGTACCCAAACCTAGCTTTTTAAATAGAGAAAAAGGCATCAAGTTGATGCTCGCTCCTAAATCGGCCAACGCGTGTTTTACAAATAAATCGCCAAAAACGCATGGAATAGAAAAACTACCCGGATCATTTATTTTTTTGGGCAAATTCTTTGTCAAAACCGCGGAGCACTCAGCGTTTAAAGTAACATGAGATAAATTTTCCATTTTCTTTTTGTTCGTTAGAAGATCCTTCAAGTACTTAGCATATTTAGGCATTTGTGAAATCGCTTCATAAAAAGGTAAATTGATATGAATTTGTTTGAAGATTTCCAAAAACCGATGATATTGATCATCTAACTTTTCTTTATTTAATTGAGATGGATACGGCGGAGCGGGAGAATTTTTAAGAACGGGAGGCGAAACAATAACTTCATTTGAAAGAGGTGGTTCAGTTAAAATAGGGGCAATAGTCGTTTCGGGTTCTTCACTAACGGATGGACCGGATAATTCTTTCCCACTCCGAAGAGTTATAGCGTTCGCTTGTTCTCTCGGATTGGGCTCGGAATTAGCGGGAAGAGTTCCTGGCGGTCGCTCGGATACGATTTTGGCGAGCTGCCCGATTTGATTTTCAAGATTTTTAACCGATCCTGTTAAGTTACGAATCGTCGCCTCATTCGCATTAATATATTTAGAAAGCATTTCCTCCAAAGATGGAGGTTTTGGAAAATTTGGATTTTGATTTTGTGGTGGTGGTGGAGTGAAATCATGTGGTGGACGTGCGGCGTTTGCGGGATTACTCCACGAAAAATTAGGATGGTTACGCCATCCGGGGTGATACGAATTAGACGCAGCATTAAAACCAGGAGGAGCAGAAAAAGCAGAAAAATTATTAAAATTGTTTTGAGCAGGCCTGGGTATGTTCCCCAGATAATCCACCTGCTCGGCAGCAGCAGCAATTGCATGTTCATGTACCTGAATGGCGGAGGCAGCAGTCATCTCCGTTACTTTCTTGTTCAGCATCTCTACTTGAAGCGCCAGTTGGGACACGGAGTCCACTTCGTAGATACCTGCAGGTTTAATTGGGCGAGACCTAGGCGTATTCCACTGATAGGTGTTCATCGCCATGTCCTCGATAAGCTCAAGAACGTCCTCCAGAGTTTTTCGGTTCAAAGAACCACCGGATGCGGCGTCTATCATTTGCTTGGTTGCTTGATTTAGCCCATTATAAAATGTCTGAACCTGTAACCATACAGGCAGAGCATGATGAGGGCAACGTCTCAAAAGTTCTTTGTACCTCTCCCAAGTGTCATAGAGGGTCTCGGAATCGATTTGACTAAAAGAACAAATATCAGTTCGAAGTTTAGCAGTTTTACCGGGGGGAAAATACCTAGCAAGAAATTTTTCTGTTAAAATGTCCCAAGTAGTGATTGATCCTCTTGGGAGAGAACTCAACCACTGTTTGGCTTTTGTTCTTAAGGAGAAGGGGAAGAGTCTTAGCCTAATCGCATCGTCTGAGACACCATTAATTTTGAAGGTATCACAGATCTCAAGGAAGCTAGCAATATGCAAGTTCGGATCTTCATCTGGTAATCCGTCGAACTGCACATATTGCTGCACCATTTGTATAGTGCCGGGCTTAAGCTCAAAATTGTTGTTCGCAATTGCAGGGCGGAGAATACTTGATTCTGTACCCTCCATGTTGGGCCGAGCATAATAGGACATGGTCCGTTGCTGGTCAACTTCTGGATTGAGATCACCCATAATTTCAGAATTAAGATCACAATCACCGTCAGAATCCTCAACCGTATCTTGAGAGGTGGAACCCCTGAATCGTAAATTTCTCCGAAAGGAGCGTTCGATTTTCGGGTCCAACTCAACAAGTAACGACGAATTCGTGCGGGACATGCACTAGCAAGAAAACGAGAAAAAGGAAAGAGGGGAAAATAAGATGACGGGAAACCAAAATTGAAAAAAAATGATAATGATTTTTTTTCTTTTTAGGCGGATTATATTAGTCCTGGACTTCCCGAGATCTGCCCTGTGAGGGGTTTGCAACGGTACTAGAGGCTATGATGGGAATTCAAGCCCAAAGCGTCCTTTCCAGGAATTTAGGTGGAATAGAAAAATGATGATATGGGTTGATTATAATATATAATAATTTTTTTTGGATTTTTGTAGAAGTAATAGCGACGGTGTTTTCTTAATATTGACAAACTTCCCCGGCAACGGCGCCAAAAACTTGATAGGTTAATTTAATATCAACCCGAAAAGGCAAGTGTACCCATCGAATCGTAGTATAGAAAAATGTCGTATTAGACCGGGGCTGTCAATTACTACTACTCACGCCGTTACTATTATCCTACCGAACGAAAGTTGATTTTGGTTTTTGAAATTAAAAATTGCAAGTACGAAGAATTTACGAAAGAGAAATTCACGATTTTAAAAAGACTTAGCACTTGATTGAGTGTTCTTGGGAATCCGATTATAAAAGAAGCGCTCTAATTCTTAAAAATTCTGTTTCGATTGGAGGATTGAAAAATTACGATAGAAACTCGCTAGAGACAACTATCGCCTAATTTTAATAATACTTCAAACATAATCTCTTAAAATTTGAAATAAAATTAAAATTGCATGAACGATTAATCCCAAATCCAAAAGACTCGATATCTTTAATTCTCAAAGAAGAATATCCAAATCTCTTTATTTCCGAGAGATCTAAAGCATTCACGAGCCTCTCGGCCAACTAGAATACCGATCGGATGGCGAAATTTATATACTAGCAATATAAACTCGCAACCAAAATTTAATCGGAAATAAATCGAAACGAGAAATCTAAGAATTAGAGATGATAAATTATAAATTAATCTTCATCCCAATACTAACCAATCAAGCACTAAGAGAAAATTTAGCTACTCATAGTAAGAAAAGAGACAACAATAAAAGAGAAAGATTGCATTTTCATTAAAAGAAAATAATAAAAGTGCACAACCATATTAAGCAAAATGAAAACAAAAGCATATAAGAAACAACATGAAATTAAACTCTCATACAAAGTAGAACTCTCTTGAACTTTCTCTCTTCTCCAACTCTTGAACTTTTCCAACCTCCCAAAGCTTTGGACTCATGCTCCTTATATAGATGCAAAAAAAACATCTAGAATCATCCATTACAATAAATTGTGGCCTTTGGACTCCAAGAGAAATAAAGAAATGAAGATGAGAGGTTGCATGAGTATTGGAATAATAATAATAACTAATACTAATAATTATGATACTAATAAGAATAGGCTTGGGCGGTGGTTTGGATGGGTAGAGAGAGAGTTGCATGATAATAAATTATCAAAAATAACCACCCTTTGATTTTGATTGGTGGAGAGGAGAAGAAATGAAATGGTGTGGCCGGCCATGCATGTGGAGGAATAAATTGGAGAAATAATGTGGGGACATGAAGAGGTGGAGGAGAAGATGAAGGGTTAAATGCATGAATTAAAATGAAGGGAAAAGAGATGAAGGGGTGGAAGATGAATTGAATTTAGAGAAATAAAGAGGGGAAGATGGAAGGCCACACACATTGAAATAAAATAAAATAAAAAGGAAGAACAAGGGGGAGAGAGAATTTCGATCATGCATGGATGAGGTGGCTACATGAATTAAATAGGAGAAAATTAAATGGTGGAGGGGAATGGGAGAGAGCCGGCCACATCATGAAAGGAAAAATAAATGGGATGAAGAAGATGAATTGGTGGAAGTGATTTAAATGGAGAAATAATAAAAGAGAGAGAAAGAGTACACATGTTTTGAAATTTATAAAATATTTTATGCATAATAAAGGTGACCATGCATGAAAAATTAAATATAATAAATTAAGGATAATTTCATGCATGGTGAGGAGAGAGAAAAAAAGGTGGAATAACATGCATGCAAGAATTATTTGCATGAGAATAATTTCTCGTCCGAACTGTTGACAGCGGGCTTTTGCGTTGAGTCGTGCCGAAATTCCCCCAAGCCTGTCATAAAATAAAATAAAACAGCATTAGTGCGAATAATTATAAAATATTAATAATTAGATAATTATAATATAATTTAGAGAAATATATATAGTTTATATTAAAAATATAATAATAATAGCAAGCATATTTAAGTCAAAATATGCGTCATCACTCTCGCTGGTGGCTGGGGTGCCGATCCGCCTCTACCAGGGTCGGCAGGGCTGCTGCGACCAAGTGGAGGAGCGGCAGCCCCTTGGGGGCCAATTCCGCATGCCCAGGGGGCGGCGGGGCTTCAACGGCAAGGGGGAGGTGTCGGACATGGAGGGGGAGCCCAGTGGGGGCCCGGCCAGCACTCGGGACAGCCTTGGAGGCCGCAACATCAGGGTTTCGGGCTGTTTCGCCCCACGGGAGCGAATGCTATCCCTCTCGGGGGCACGGCGGGAGTTGTTCCTCCACTTCATGGGGGTACAACTGGAGTTATACATCCTCAGCCCGCACCAACTCCCAACTTGGGTTACGGCAACGCATATATGGGTGGAGTGAGACCACAGATGGCGAACCAAGGACAAGGGAGACCCCCGGTGTGGAATCCAGGGGTGCAGCAAGGAGGTCCGGAGCAACTGGGGCAGATGGCCCAAGAGGGAGGGGGATTTGGCGGAGCACATCAGCGCCCCTATATGCAACCGAAGTTGACCCGGATGAACTTCCCTAAATTCAAGGGCGGAGACGCGCTCGAATGGATTCAGAAGGCGGAACTGTTCTTCAAATACCAGGAGGTTCCCGAGGCTCAGTGGGTGCAGTTGGCGGCCTTCCATCTGGAGGAGGACGCGTATCAGTGGACGACATGGTTCCTCAGGGGACGCACCACGGCTCCCTGGGAGGAATTCACGGAGGCCTTCTCGGCCCGGTTTGGGCCACTGGAGTATGAAGATGTAGAGGCGACTCTGCAAAAGCTGCGGCAAAGGGGTACAGTTACGGAGTACCGGACAGAGTTCGAGAGGTTGGCGAACCGGGTGACCTGGGGTGAGCAGACACTGCTGAGCTGCTTCATCTCCGGGCTGAAGGACCACTTGCGCGACGAGGTTCATGCTTACCTCCCACGCAGTCTGAGCCATGCCATTAGCATTGCTCGGATACAGGAGGAGCGTTTCAACAGACAGAAGGGTCGAACAGCTACTAAGCCACTAGCGGCTCCAACAGGAGGACGAAGAGATCCACCTACCGCCATACGGCCCACGGTGACGAAACTGACATGGCCAGAGATGTAGGCCCGAAGGGAGAAAGGACTGTGCTTCAATTGTGATGAGAAGTATACCCGAGGACACGCTTGCCAGAAGGTCCAGGTGTTTATGCTGCGAGAGGAGGACGGAAAGGAGGATTCACTTGGGGATGTCGAGGTGGAGGACCTGGATTTAGCAGAGTTCGGGATCTCCATGCAGGCCATGGAGGGGTGTGCGGCCCCTTTGACACTACGTTTTACAGGCCGGGTGGGCAAGAAGCGAGTGACCATTTTGGTGGACAGTGGGAGTACCCATAATTTCATCAACCCCGCCGTGGCTTCGAAGGTAGGACAGGCGATTGATAAGGAGGCGGCATTCCAGGTAATGGTAGCAGATGGAAGCAAGCTGAAGTGCGAGGGGGTGATGAAGGGGGTGGAAATCCGCGTGCAGAGCTACTTGTGTCACACGGACATGTATTTGCTACCGATCAGAGGCTCGGACGTGGTATTGGTGGTTCAGTGGTTGCGGCAGTTGCAGAGGTTGACTACTGATTGGGTGCGGCTGACGATGGAGTTCACCCAGCAGGGGACGGACTACTGCCTGCAAGGCATTCGGTCTTCGCCTCTGAAGGAGATTTCGGTGCGGAGCTTACAGCTGTTGGAGGAGCAGGGCTCCTCCATGGCCATGGTGGTGGGGGTGGAGGCGTCGGGCCAAACCCCTCCAGACATTCCAGAGGAGATACAGACACTGCTGTCTCAGTTCGAGGATGTGTTCCGGGAGCCTAAGGGCCTTCCCCCGCCCAGATTTAGGGATCACGACATACAGTTGAAAGAGGGGGCTGCTCCCCCAAACGTCAGACCCTACCGGTACCCGTACATCCAGAAGGCCGAGATCGAGAGGAGTGTGAAGGAGATGTTGGCGACCGGCATCATACGACCGAGCACCAGCGCCTTCTCTTCCCCTATCATCTTGGTAAAGAAGAAGGACGGTTCATGGCGTTTCTGCGTGGATTACCGCAACTTGAATGACTCCACGATCAAGGATAAGTTCCCGATTCCGATGATAGAGGAGCTTTTGGACGAGTTGCATGTGGCGAGCTTGTTTACCAAGCTGGACCTTCGGTCCGGCTATCACCAGATACGGATGAAGACGGAAGACGTCCACAAGACCTCTTTTCGCACACACGATGGGCATTATGAGTTTTTGGTGATGCCTTTTGGGCTCTCCAATGCCCCGTCGACCTTCCAGGCGGTGATGAATGAGACCTTTCGGCCTCTACTTCGGCGTTCGGTGCTCATCTTCTTCGATGATATCCTGATCTACAGTCGGACGTGGGAGGAGCACCTCGAGCACGTGGCACAGGTTCTTACCATCCTGCGGCAGCATCAGCTCTACGCCAAGCTGTCGAAGTGCTCGTTTGGGCAACCAGAGGTGGAGTACTTGGGCCATCTGGTTTCGGCCCAGGGGGTCAGGGCGGACCCAAAGAAGATCGAGAGCATGGTGGAGTGGCCACGACCCACTACGGTGCGGGCACTACAGGGCTTTCTGGGTCTGACTGGATACTACCGGAGGTTTGTGAAGGATTATGGTAAATTGGCACGCCCTCTTACCCAGCTCCTCCACAAGGAGTCCTTTACATGGCATGATGAAGCTGAGCGGGCCTTCTCCGCCCTCAAGGAGGCTATGACGACCACGCCGGTGCTCGCCCTACCAGATTTCACCAAGGAGTTCATCCTGGAGACGGACGCCTCCGGAGTTGGCATTGGGGCGGTTTTGATGCAGGAGGGGAGGCCGTTGGCTTATTTCAGCAAAGCTTTGGCGCCTCGGACCCTGGGCCTCTCTACGTACGAGAAAGAGATGCTGGCAATCTTACATGCCGTGACGTTGTGGCGCCCATACCTGCTGGGCCACCATTTTAAAGTTCGCACTGATCACCAGAGCCTGAAGCATTTCTTGGATCAGAGGCTGGCATCCCCTCTCCAACAAAAGTGGCTGACCAAGCTGTTGGGGTATGATTATGAGATAGTGTACAAGCAGGGCAAGGAGAACTTGGTGGCCGACGCTCTGTCCCGCTTACCGAAGAGTACCATCTTCCATCTGTCGGGGCCACTAATTGAGTCCCTGGATGACATTCAGAGGGAGGTCGCCGCGGACCCAGAGCTTCAGCCGATTGTGGAGGCCTTGTCCCAGGGCCACCCCACTCCTCCGGGTTACCAGCTGGTTGGGGGGCACTTATACTACCACGGGAGGGTGGTCATTCCTGCCTCGTCTACCTGGAAGGAGATTATGTTACAGGAGTTCCACTCCTCCCCGACTGGCGGCCATGCGGGGGTGCTCCGCACCCTACAACGGCTACGGGCCAATGTTTTTTGGAAGGGATTACGAAGGGATGCTCAGCGTTTCGTACAGCAGTGTGACGTGTGCCAGCGACAGAAATACGAGACGACCTCACCTGCGGGGCTGCTACGCCTTTGGAGATTCCTCAGCACATTTGGGAGACGGTCTCAATGGACTTCATCGACGGGTTACCCCGCTCTCAGGGCAAGACCGTGATCTTGGTCGCAGTGGACAAACTGTCCAAATACGGCCACTTTCTCGCTCTCAGCCACCCGTACTCCGCGGAGACAGTTGCCGATCTTTTTGCCCGGGAGGTGGTGCGTCTACATGGTCTTCCGAGTTCGATCATCTCCGATCGCGACCCGGTTTTCATTAGCAATTTCTGGCAGGAGCTGTTTCGGCTACAGGGGACCCGGTTGCGCATGAGCACAGCGCATCACCCGCAGACAGATGGCCAGACCGAGGTCCTAAATTGGGGGGGTAGAGACATACCTCCGCTGTTTCGTCATGGATGAGCCCCGTTCTTGGACACGATGGTTACATTGGGCCGAGTATTGCTACAATACTTCGTTTCACACCGCCAGCAGGATCACTCCGTTCGAGGTTGTCTACGGGCGACCACCACCCTCTCTTCGGTCCTACGAGCCGGGTAGCACTGCTCTTCCTGCCGTGGATCGCGCCCTACGGAACAGAGATCAGACCTTGGTCCTCCTGCGGGACAATCTTTGTTCCGCTCAGAACCGGATGAAGTTACAGGCTGACAAGCACCGGACGGAGCGGACGTTTCAGGTGGGGGACGAGGTCTTTCTCCGTCTCCAACCCTACAGACAGCTTTCAGTTGCTCGCCGGGCCAATCAGAAGTTAGCCCCCCGATTCTATGGGCCGTTCCGCATCACTCACTGGGTGGGCCCGGTTGCTTACACTCTCGCTCTTCCTGAAGGGTCCAGAATTCATCCCACGTTCCATGTATCGCTGCTGAAGAAGAAGCTGGGAGCGGCGGTCACTGTGACCCCCTTCCTCCCCGAGGCTACTACGGCTGGCGAGCTACGCCCCAGTCCCGAGGATGTACTACTGTTACGCTGGAAGAAACATGGCACGGAATACCGTTCCGAGGTTCTGGTCAAGTGGAAAGATCTGTCCGAGGCCCACAACACATGGGTGGATTTACTAGAGTTCAGGGAGTTACTTTCCGGACTTTCAGCTTGAGGACAAGCTGCCTCTTGAAGGGGAGGGGAGTGTTATGCCCCCGGACGACACGCGCTTTCGAGGATTCAACTACGCCAGACGACCAAAAGGAGCGCCGGGAAAAGACCGGGCTGAACCATCCGGTTCAGCCCGCAATTAATTCAATAAGAGAAGGAGGGCTGAACCGAACCGGTTCAGCCCTCACTTGGGGCCGGCCGGCCCTAGGGGGAGAGGGTTCACATAAATACCCATCTCCCCCCTCTTTTGGTTCTCATGCTAAATCTTATTCAGGTATTCTCTTTTTTCCTAGAAACCCTAGCCGTCTTCTTCCTTTGCTTTCCATTTTCTAGCTTTTTCCGTTGTGGTTTCCTATCACATCACCTGTGTGAAAAAATAGTGGCATCGAGACATTTAAGGGTCTGGTACCATCGATCTATCATTTTGTAAACCTTCCTTTTTAAATACATGGCCCAGTAACTCTCCTATCCTTTGATTAGCTAACTTCTTAAAACCATAATCACCAATGAAAAATAAGATGTTATCTGTTGTCATTTGTGTATACCCGAAAACATGCCTCTGATTCTAAGAAGTTTAAGAAGGAAATTTGAATTTAGGAGAAATCATTACTATTTGAACATAATATATATGTAGATATTTACTGACATAAGAGAAGCCCTAATGTTTGTAAAAAGGAGATAGTGTACCGCGGCTTCATATTGCAAGGTTCTCGACCACGACGATCTGTGTGCACATGTAATCCTTCAAACATGGTATTAGAGCATGCGTTAGTGCGTCGTCTCTTTGGTTGTTGATAGCGCCCGATAGCTCGTTGACCCCCTTTCTCGACAGCTTCTCGATTGCTGTTATTTGTGTGATTAATCGCTCCCTTTCGTTGACTGGTTCATTCAGTCTGCTTCTCGTCGATCGTTTCTAGTCGACTGATTCTCGTCGACTGCGCCCACACAAATTTTTTCAATCGACTTATTCCAGAGTTCAACCAAGTCTTGATTGCTGCAGTACCAACTCCATAACCTACGTTTAGTTGGGTGATTCCTCTGATTGGCATCGACAAACCCAAGTATCCTCTGAAGAGTGCCTAAATTTTTCGTCGACCGCTTTTGATTTCTCATTTCAGGACTCGTGCAACTAAAATTAATTAAGTCGATTAGTGTAGTGATTCTTTCGACAAAACTAATGTTGCTGCACTTATTCCTAATTTCAGACATGACTTCAAAGGTAATTTCGTGCTTTCTTTTGACTCAAGAGGATTGAGATCTAGTAGGACTGATGAGAGGGATATTAATTCAATGAAATGATCCCTAATAACGGTTGGAACTTTTAGTTATATTACCTCAAAGAAGTTAATTGACATTGGGAAGTAAATGCAATGGAAGAATCATGTTCGCATGGAAGAAGTGAGAGAGCTCATCTAAATGAAGTACCCCCTACTCTGGAATTGCCAGCTCAAATGTGTGGGAAAAGAAACTCAAATTGTGAGCCTGATGTGAGACTGTATTGAAACCTCAGTTTCTGATTTGGTCACCCATTGAATGACGACCAAGATTGCATAGGATCATTTAGCATTATTATAGTCTGGAAGCAGTAACTTGAGGCAAGTCTATGACTTATCACAGGCATTAAACAAACTTGATAAGGATTTCAAGTCTGTGTCAGAATACTTTGGTGATTTCAATAAATTTGTTGAAGAACTGAACTCTCTTTTTTCAATCTCTACCGATGCAAGAGTTATGCAATAACAACGAGAGCAACTACAAGGAGTGTCTATTGAGAAATATTACCAAGATGACTATGGTTGAAACCTTCTCAAGGGTTCTTCGTGTATCTACAGAGACTTTCGGTGATAACAATATTGAGACATCGCTATGCATTAGCAACTCAACATTCACGGGCAATCAAAGAGACATAGGCGTTCTGGTGGAACAAGGCAGGGGACGACCAAAATGCTATCAGTGTGGAAAAGATGGTCATGTTCTATCCAAGTGCCTGAAGCTTCATGATAGGCCACTTGCCAGTGGTGCAAATGCAATGATGGCTGATACATTTGGCTATCCAAAATCTCATACTGTATCCATCCGTCGAGAAGAGTACACTAGATTCCTTGATGCAACCTGTCGCACATCATCGAAGATTGTATTTTTATCTTTATTGCATTTGCATCATGCATGTCCCTCGTGCACGTTTATTTTTGTTCGCATTGTGCATGTCACTCGCTATTACGTCGGTGTGAACGACCAATAAGACTCTGAATGAAAATGTAGCCAAATTAGGTCTACTAATAATTATATGCGTGCCCAAAAAGCCCGGGCCCGGAAAGCCCGTGGGGGCCCGACCTAGAAAGGCCCGGCTAAGCCTGGGCCCGGTTAGGCCCGGGCCAGGCCTAGGGGGCCTAACAAGGCCCCCTTTTCGGCCATAAGCTTGGCCTGGTTCCCGGCCCAGGCTAAGCCCGGGCACCAGGCCTAGCCTGGGCCCGGCGCAGGCCTGGCCTAGGCCCGGAGTCACGCCAGGCTGTAAATCCCGCCGGGCGTGTAAATCCGACAACTGGGCGGGATTTACATAGTTAAATCCCGCATAGGGCCGGATTTACAATAATAAATCCCGCCCCTGGTAGTGAATCCTGCATCTGCTAGTAAATCCCATTTATGGTTATTTTTAATTGTTTTTGTTAAATTTTTTTTAATTAAATGACTGAATTTTTGCGGGACAGGAAGGCCCCTTCTTGGAGAGGAGGCATGTGCCTACCGGGCCTTATGGACACGACTAGATAATTAGGGCATGCTATTTAAAATCTTCGGCTCTCCCGTGAGTCCACCTCCGTAGTCACCTATTCCATCGCATCTAGACGCTGCTGAAGTCCCTGCCAACCTCGCGTGTATCCGATCCTTTCCCACTTTCCAAACCTCAATCTAAACTCTCTCTAGTAGCCCTGATCTGCTTGATCCTTTACCACCCCTATCTTATACCAGCATGTATTTCCCCTCAACTGATCCTAGGTCGTGGTTACAGAGCCTAAACGGATTCCCTATCCTCATCTAGTGGCATATTTCCCCTTTTTAACCTCCATCGAGCCTTCCACACAATTATCGAATCATCAAAACTGATTCAAACTAGAACTCTACCTGATCCTACATTGAAATGTAACCGGCGTTCCACATATGAGCATATCGTATATCCCTCACCTTTCTCCTTGCTTGCTTATTGCTATTATAGTTTTATGCTTAGTTTATTTTGATCATTAAAAAGTCTAGAGCTCGCCACAAATTATCATCTCATCAATTTTCAAATTTCATTGTTTATTCCATTTTATGGAAGAGACCGATGCATCCTTCTCCTTCTATTGTTAGTCTTTTTGCTTGCATTGTACAAAACCTTATATTAATTGTTTCATTCACCTGACAAAATGATTTACGCCACTTAAATTAATTTTGATCATAAATAAATTAATATTTAAATTGTATTTTTGTTATACATCACTAACTTCAGACTTGGTTACCTGATCCCATGACTACATATGTATACTCATGTAACCCCACTGCTTGTATTTCCTCCACCTCGCATATTGGATCATCCACTCATGTGTCTCTGATCATATTTCAGGTAACCCAAGTATTTTCTCGCGTATGCCTTGTGTTACTAATCCATTTTTTCCTCTTATTCGTCTTGTTGATTGTTTCACCTCTCATGTCAAGGGTATTGGAACTACTACTGCATATCCTGGCTTAGATCTTCTTACATTTTATATGTAACGCCCCGGTCTACCGTGGGTACGCTACAGGTCTGCAGACCAGTGACCCCAACCCATCTCCACGGATCTGATCGGCTGCAGCCGCAAATTCTAGTGGCGGATTGTTGAGGCCGGGACTTGAACCCCAGACCTCCTGGATAAGGGAGCTCTAAACTGGTCCTCATCACCAACTGAGTTGCTCAGCTGGTGATGAGGATCAGTTTAGAGCTCCCTTATCCAGGAGGTCTGGGGTTCAAGTCCCGGCCTCAACAACCCGCCAGTGAAATTAGCGGCTGCGGCCGATCAGATCCATGGAGATGGGTTGGGTTCACTGGTCTGCAGACCTGTAGCGCACCCACAGTAGACGGGGTCGTTTTTTTATATGTATCTAAATTACCTTTCAATCTTTTATCTATTAGCAAACTTATCAAAGGTTTGAATTACTCTCCACTTTTTCTTCCCACTTGTGTCATACAAGACCTGAAAACGAGGAGGTTGATTGGTATCAATATTGAATCTGGCTGAATGTACTACTTAGACATGGTTCTTTCTACTTTGTACCATGATTCTACGTCCTTTTTGCAACTTCATTACTGGCATGGTCATCCCTCTCTGTCCAAAATGAAGCTGATGTTTCCTCGGTATTCTATTGTGTCTAAACTAAAATGTGAGTCATGTGAGTATGGGAAGTGTCAGAAGATAATTTGATACCCTCACAATGTAAGAAGTTATATATATATATATATCAATATAAAAAGGACATAATATACAAATACATAAAATAAAAATATTCAACACTTCCCCTCAAGTTGGATCATGTATGGTAATCATGCTCAACTTGTTATAAAGGTATTTTACTCTTGGCCCTAGGATCCCCTTACTGAGAATATCAGCATGTTGATTGTTGGTCTTGACATGCCTTAGAGAAATGATTCTTTCTTCATATTTTTCTTTAATAGTGATAATCCATCTCAATGTGCTTGTTATGCTCATGAAATACATGATTAATAGTAATCTGAATGGCAGCTTGATTGTCACACCATAATTAAATGTGTTCTTGAATATGATCTCCTATCTCTTGAAGGATCTGTCTGGTCCACATAACCTCTGCAGTAGTATAAGAGATATCACGATACTCAACTTCAACACTAGATCTAGCAAAAATAGTTTGCTTTTTACTTCACCACGAGATTAGGTTGCCACCCAAGAAAACAGTAAAACCTGTGGTAGATTTTCGAGTGACTAGACATCCAACCCAGTCAGAGTCATAAAGTGCTTCGATATTATTATGGTCATGGTCACTATAAACTAGACCAAGACCTGAATCTTTCTTCACGTAATATGAAGGACAACATCCCACTGAGAATTAGTCGGAGATGTCATAAACTGACTGACTTTACATTCGACACATGAAATATCTGGACATGTCATAGTGAGATAGTTCAGTTTGCCAACTATTTTGCAGCATTTCTCTAGACATTTAAATGACGAACTTTCCACAGAGATTCTTCTCACCTGGTTCAAGTGGGGAATCAGTTGTATCACATTGAGACAACCAAATCTTTGAGGTGATCTAGAACATACTTCCTTTGGCATATAAAAATACCTTTCTTATAATTAGCAACTTCAATGCCAAGAAAGTATCTCAGTGGACCACGATCCTTTATCTGAAAGTTATAGTGTATGAAGGACTTGAGACGAGCAATCTATTATGAGTCGCTTCCCGTGATGACTATGTCGTCAACATAAATGATTAATATGCTACCCGCCGGGGTGTGCTAATAGAAAACATCGGAGTCCTTTTGGATTATTTGCAGGCCAAGTTGAGTCACTATCACACGAAAACATCCAAACCGTGGAGATTGCTTCAATCCAAGGACTTTTGGAGACGACATACCTTTGAACGCTCCCCCGTAGCAATGAACCCTGGAGGTTACTCCATATAAACCTCCTTTTACAAGGACCCCATGTACATTGTCCAGTGGTGAGTTTCATCTAAGTTCTTGTGAGTAACTCTGAGAGCCCCTGATGTTGCGAGAGTACCCAAGGAAGATACACTTAATGGACCGAGCATCGAGTTTAGATACGATGGTCGAGCATCGCGAACATAACACGCAACCAAACACACAGAGGGGTAAAGAATGTGTTCATTGGGTAGGAAATACTGTATATTATGGTGTCTCGCCATGAAGAATGTGATGAGAAGACAATTGGTAAGATAAGTGGTGGTAAGGCTGGCATCGCCCCAAAATGTTTAGGGAACACGAGTTATCTCAAGGAGGTCGTGTTCTTTTGCGTTCTGCAACACTATTCTGTTGAAGTGTGTCAGGACAAGTGGTTTGATGGATAACCCTTTTTCTTGTAAAAAGGATGACATAGAATGAGACAAATATTCACGATTATTGTCAGTTCGAAGATATTTCAGTCTAATGGAGAATTGGGTAAAAATTTCATTCCACAAATTTTGAAAAATGAAGAACAATTCAGGACGATTTTTCATTAGACAAACTCAACTAATACGAAAAAATTCATCGATAAACGTAACATAATAATGATGCCCAAATAAGGTAGGGACCGAGCAAAGTCCCCATACATCAAAATGAACAACATAAAAATGTGCAAGGGCTCGTTTATTATCACGAGGTACACATCTAACACAATGATGTTTAGCAAAATGACAAGACTCGCAACTGAAACTAGGAACAAACTTTAACTCAGGACAAACACTGGAGGACTAAAGCCGGAGGGTGGCCATGGCGATAATGGAGATCTAGAACCTGGGCAGAGACAATGGGACATTCAACAGAAGGAGCTTCATCAAGAACATATACACCCCCCACTCAACTTCCCTCTACCAATAACACGGTTCTTCGTTTGCTCCTGAAAAAACACAACCAAAAGAGGTGAAGATGACAATGCAACGTAAATCACGAGTCAATTTGCAAACAAACAGGAAATTGTAAGCAGATTGTGGAACATGGGAGACTGTGGACAAAGTCATGTCAGAAGTGATAGCACAATCACCAAATCCCGCGATATGGACAGTAGATCCATCAGCTGCAGTGATGGACGTACAACTATGAGGGGGGGTACGGATGTAAGATACCGGTTGTATTGGTAAGATGATTAGAAACACCATAGTCTGCCAACCAACAAACATGGCACTGAGTGGTGCACGTTGGTTGTATGGTCTGAGCAACGACAACACTGTGATGTCTCTAGTCAATGAAATTCATCTTCAGAGATCTCTACTGTCTTCCTGCTCCCAACGCAACATAAGTAGAGCGAGACGTTTGTGAAGAAGTCAGAGAAGCCCACTCTGGTTTCCCATGAAGAGTCCAACATGTGTCTTTGGGGTGGACTTGACATCTATAGTGGATGCAATGTTTAGTATCAATGTTAAGACTACAACCATGGCGTCCTCCATGACCGCCTCCACGTCCTCCACTTCCACCACGGGAAGCAAGGACAGTGAGCTCAGAAGTACCGGAGGAGAATTACAGAGCAGGTGGAGGGATCTCTACACTGATCGACCAAGCCTTGGTTACCAGATGATAAACAATAGCAGTGTGAAGAGTGAATGGACTTGTCAACATTTCAGTTTTGGTGATCAAGAAGTGTGGAGCAAGGCCATTCAATAGCCAAAGGAGGGTGATTTGTTCCCTACTTTGATGTTCCTCTTTGATGGAAGAAATTCCCCATATATCAAGGATTTTATCCGCAAGTAACTTTCACTCAGCAAAGTACTCAGTCACTGAATGATTATCCCGTCTTTGTTTGGCCAGTTTAGGGAACAGTTCACCCTAGCGAGTCAGATTATTTACTTGAGTGAACATTAAATTCTTGCACATTTGTTGAGCAGATGGATCCATGGAGCTGAGGAGTAAAGCAAAGATCCGACAATCATCACTTTACCAATCTTCGTATTCGTTACTGTCCAGTTTATTAACTGGAGGACGAGTGAGATGATGCATATGACGTATACCGACAAAAGACACGGTGATCCCCTTCTTCCATAATTGGAAATTGGAAGGGATTAAGATAGTTGTTTCTATCTTAGTATTTGACGGGAATATATTGTTATATTCAATAGTCGGTGGTGTGGATGTGATGAAAGAGGATTCTTTAGACATCCTTCAAGATTCTTGAACAATCGGTAGCACGGTTAGTAGATGTCGAGCGGAAGCAAGCGCCAAAGGAGGAAAGAATCACTTCTGTTGTATCGTCCGGAAGTGTGGGTTGCATAACATAGAATCACCAACAGCTATCAGAGATCACAGTAGCTGCTAACTGCTAGGGCAAAGTCGAGTACATGCGCACCAGGAGAAGGGATCACAATAGTTAATCACAGAAGCAGCTAGTTGTTGGAACCATGGCTATCCCAGTTCACAAAAGTTTGGACCGTTTGCGATCAAAGGTTACTTGTCTAGTGGTCGGGACGGACGAACTTAAACTAAGGAGAGATGGGGAACGTAAGAAGGGATTGGCTGTATACAGGATCTCGCGAGCTACAACGAGGAGGTCCCGCCACGTACCCGAAAGTATATAGGAACTTTCCCTCCTAAACCAGAGTTGTGCTCGGCACAAAGGAGGCATGAAGGTTTTTGGGAACTGGGGGGGGGGGGGGGGGTCAGCGTGCCTTCAACTTGTACCCTGAGGTCTTATTTATAGGCAATCAAAGGGGGGGGGGGGGGTTATATATGGACTGTGAATTGCCACCCCGCCTCTTAAATACTGAGTACCTGACACCTAGCGAGTTTATTTGTTGTCTCCTTTGACTAGTTCTCCTTATGCTGAGGCCTAGTTTGTGAGCTTGCTTTGGTGAGATGGATTTGTTTGTGAGGATTTTGGGAGACTGCTCGCCGAAGAGGCGAGATCTCGCTAACGAGTTCTCGATCTCTGTGTTGATGAGCTCGCCGGTAGATAGGCGAGCTCTCGATCCTCCTCGCCAACTTTCTTATTTTTGCCTCTTCAGGCTGATGAGTACTTTTTGGAGGTAAGGGGCTCACCACTGGGTCGGGGCCCACCCTGACGAATATGGGTTGTACACAATCCCCGCTCTTTGCGAGCTCGCTTAGAGCTCGGAAAGAATAGTCCAAGCCTTATTCGGCGAGGTCGATCTTGGCGAGTTTGAGGGGGTCGGCACCTACCTCTATAAATAGGGGGTGAAACCCCGGAATTTTCACCCTTTGACTTTCGACTGCCGCGAAGGAAGAATGACCTCGCCTGCTAAGATGACGACTCCTTTTGTTGAGATGAAAGGGGAGTCTTCTCGCAAGGCTCACTGAAAGCTGTCTACCGAGGCCTCGCTAGCGAGTACCCTCCTGTCCCAGTTAGAGAGCCCCCTTCACACGATTTTCTTCGGCGTGAGAGGATGAAGCGAGCTCTGCTGAGGGAGCGAGATGAGGCTCGCGCTTACCAAATGTTGGACCGCGGCGAGGCAAAATTACTTGGGGAGGAATCCCCGCAAAAAGGACCATCTCCTCTGCCACCGTTGACTCGCTCTCGGGCCATCGTTCAGAGCAGGCGACTACGACGTTCCGTCTCCGCAAGGAGGGAATGGCGAGACTTCCCTAGATGAGGGACATGCCGACCACGACACCGAGACCCAAGACGTCTTGCTGTCAGCCGAGGGGATTACCAAAACTCCCCCGCCGCATGTTGAGAAGTCGTTCCCGCCGCCTGCTGCGAAGCTTCTCTTGCCGCCTGTAGATGGCGAGATCAAGGAGCAAGCGCCAGGTTCCAGGCAGCCGCTGCCTGAGCCTCTGGAGACCACCGTGCCCGCGGTGAATTCTGCGGGTGCGTCCTTGGGCGAGGTCCCCGCAGCAGAGCTCCTGCTGCCGCCTGCGCCTAGCGCCCCCTCCCATTGGGGACTCATAGGTTGCCTTTGCCGAATCTTCTTGCGACGCCAGGCTTGACCCTTGCGCGGGTGCCCGACGTCGCGCCTTCGCACATTGCGCCTGCCAACAAATCCACTTCTCGAGCAAGGGCATGGAAGTGACTCCTCACCGGGATCACAACGTATCCAGCGGCGACCATCACCGTCATCATTCCCGCGAACAATGGCGCGGGCGTGAGGAGAAAATACCTCGCCGACACTCTCCTCGCGCGGGAAGAGAGTCTGCAGCGTCGCCGTGGTAAAAATTTCCTCGCATCCCTTTCCTTTTGCTGAGGTGATCTCCCTTTCGGAGGGACTTATATTAATTTTTGAGTCTACGTGCAGGCTCAGAGCTGAAATCGCCTCGACACCGACCAGCCTCGTCACCCAGCGAGTTCTTTGCTGACCCGGGCGAGTCATTTGGCGAGCACAGAGGGCTCACTCCCTTGCTCTTTTCAGCTCGCATGAAATGCGGCTGAAGACGCTGGCGGCGAGTGAGCTCAATCATCGCCTGATCGCGGCCGAGGCCCGTCTATCTCTGGTTGAGTTCTCGCCTCGCTTGGAAAGCCCCGAGCGCAAATATTTTGACATCCAGAGCCTAGAAGTCCGGATTGCTGAAGTTGAGCACCAGGTGCGGCTGTTGCAGAATAAGGTCCACTACCTCTCTAGGAACGCGGGACTTTCGGGTGATGTGGCGAGCCGCGAGGATGTCTGACCATATGCGACGAACTGAGCAGCTCATTCGCTACCACACCGAGGGCCTGAACAAAGCACAGGAGGAGTTGCGAGCTGCTCGCGTAGTCGCTAGGTGGACCACACACATCTCGTGGGATTAGCTTAACAATCCTTGTCGCAGAACCTGACGTTCTCTCCTTCTTTTCCTTTTTCGTCTTTTATTACTTATGTGTTGTAATAAACCTTATTTAGCTCGCCCCGAGTTTACTTTGGCGTTGTTAATAACGTAATGCTGCATGCTTTTTACTTGTTGTTCTACTCACTGATAGGCGAGTTTTGATTATCATGTTGTCTTTGTCGCTTCGTTATCTTTTGGTTTTTTAAAACACAGGTGTTCTCGCGCATGTGTATGAGTTCTTGCCTCGCACACCACGCACTTGTTTTGGAAGAGCTCGCTGGGCCATCGGCCTCGCACCCGCGACGATCGACCTCTATAAATAGGGTGGTCCGCTTTGTTCACTCCTTTTCCTCTAGCCGAGACTTTGCACCCGATTTCTCTGCGCGCGAGATCTTCTTGTTCCCACCAATCAAAGATGGTTTCGCCCTCCAAGCCCAAGCGCAGCAAGGAAGCGGAGGGTCGCCGTCATTGCGAGGCGAATTTTTTCCCAGCCGAGTTCCACAAGAGCAAAACAACTATGGACGAACTCGCCTCCTTCTGACAGAACTATCTGCCACAGGGTTTCTCGGCGCGCCGAGCCGAGCACCTCAACAGTTTTTTTGAGGATGAGCTCGTCATCCCGCTGGCAGACTTCGAAATGGGACTTCGCCTCCCCATTTGGCTGGAGATCCAGCTAATGTTAAACCATTTTGGTCTCATCCCCGCACAGATCAATTCGAACGGGATCGCAACGATGGCCGCACTCATATGCTTCCTGCGCGAGGCCGAAGTCATTTTTGACTTCGTCGTCTTCAGGAAGTTGATTTCCATGAGGGTGAACGCGGAAGGGGTCGCCTACTTCAACGACGTCTCCTTGAAGATCAAGGAGTTGCAGAACAAGGTCCACCACTGGCAGGATAAGTTTGTCATCGTGCGGTGTCCTTTCGTGTCAATGCCTCTCCGGCCAATCCAGGGGGATGGCGGTTATTACAAGTCGCCGAGCATCCCTGACCGATCGAAGGATCTTTATCTCTCGCTCTATCATCGAGAGATGGATGTCGTCCAGTTGCGACAACGGGTTAATGAACTCGCCTATGTGGACAGAGCGACAGGTGCAAGATCATCTAAAGCGAACACCTCGCCCTTCTTTTGGTGTCGCAAAATCCCTTATTTTTGTCCTCGGTTTTGCAGGTCTTCGTGCCCTCTCAGCAGGGGTGCAGATAGGCGAGGCCGAGCCCTTGCTTGGGAAGCGCAAGCCTCCCCCTCCTGATGCCAAGTGCATCGAGTTTCTAGTGGATGAGCCTCGCAACCCCATGGGCAAGAAGCCTATGGAGTATGGACGCAGAGCTGGGACTTCAGGGGCCGTCCAAGAGGAGAAAGAAAGCGATCACTCATGGCAACCTCGCTGAATGTCGCCGAGAACCCAGAGGTGGTCGAGGACCCAAAGACGCCGGTGGGTCAGTCGTCGGCCGAAGACCCGAGAGCCACTTCAATTATGGGCGGGGGAGCGGAGTTCTGGATAGTTCCGGCGAGCCTCTGCTCGTTTGGGACTCTGAGCAAAACCGGGTCTCCCTAAGTACCCTTCTGTCCTCCTGGGTAGGGGACGACGACCCAGATGATGATGCGTACAATGTTTTGTACGCCATCTATGGGCGAGATGATGCCGAGAACCTCGCGGAGCCCTCGCCGAGGTACCTTGCATGGCAATCCTCGCGCGCGGTGCTCAGAAGCGCCGAGTTTACCCAAACCCTGGCGAGGCGACATCTTCGTTGCTGCAAGGCTTTATTCGATAACAAGGATGTCCTTGCTGCGGGAAGTGCGTAGGCCGTGCGACAACGAGCCGAGTCCGCCAGTCAATTGGCAGAAGCGAGAGCGGAGTTGGTCGCGGCTGTTGGCAAGGTGACCGCGGGTGAAGAAGAACTCGCCCGACTGCGTTAAACCAAGGCGGCGCGAGAGGTGATCTAGGTAAATTTGTCTCGCCTCTACATATGTTTTCGCCCGCTGCTTTGTCGAAGAGGCTAGTACTTGGTTTATTTCATCTTTACCAGTCGGCCGAGGTCCTCGTGGCGACCCAGATCTCGCTCTTGGAGCAAAGGAACAAGGGACTTCATGACGAGGTGGAGGCGCTGAAGCTTGAGCTCGCCACAACTCGATCGCAAGCCACCACCTCGCAAGCGCAGGGGACTTCGTCAAGAGAGGAACCCCTCAAGTACTTGCGTGCCGGCATCCGCTCGATCGGACGTATGTTTGTCCGGGATAGCGACAATCTGATTCTCGCTCCCCTGCGGGAGACTGGAAAGCTGGTTGAAGATGGCGAGCCCTTGTCAGCGGAGTCGCTTCTCCCAGAGATGTTCGATCAAACCCTTGGCGACTCCTCATCTGGTGAGTTCGATCTCGAGTTGGAGGGTGATTGTGGTCAGTACTTGGTCTCAACTTCGAACAACGACGTATCGATTGGAGGATCAGGAAGCGAGTACTCGCCTTCAGGCAATGCATCTTCGCGCTTGCGCCAGCCGGATGCCAAATCGCCAGGCGATGCCGAGTAGCCCGCTGGCATAGGCGAGGCGAGAGTTTTTGAGCGACCTCCCCTTTTGATCTCCACATGTTTTTTGATGAAAGAAAAGTGATAGTCTTTTGCTTTTTTCCTTTTGCCTTTGTCATACATTCCTTAAAATAGTTTTGCCGAGGCTCGGGTGTTCGTCTAGGTTTAGAAAAAGTGAGAGCGCTTAGGCTCCTAGGCCGATGAGAGCGCTTAGGCTCATAGGACGAAGAGAGTGCTTAGGATCATATGCCGAAGAGAGCGAGAGCGCTTTAGCCTCATAGGACGAAGAGAGCGAGAGCGCTTTAGGCTCATAGGATGAAGAGAGCGCTTAGGCTCATAGGCCGAAGAGAGCGAGAGCGCTTAGGATCATATGCCGAAGAGAGCGAGAGCGCTTAGGCTCATAGACCGAAGAGAGTGAGAACGCTTAAGCTCATAGGCCGAAGTGAGCTCTTTACTTCGAGGAATCGTCTCTCGAGGAGTCAACGGTCAGCCCTAAGGCCTGGACTTGGATCGACTCACACTATCGATGCTTAAGTCTGAGATGCTTGAGGGGTCAACGACCAACACTAAGGCCTGGACTTAGATGAACTCACGCTTTCGAGACTTAAGTCGAGGGGTCAACGACCAGCCCTAAGGCCTAGACTCAGATTGACTCACGCTTTCGAGGCTTAAGTCGGCGATGCTCGAGGAGTCAATGACCATCCCTAAGGCCTGGACTTAGATCGACTCACACTTTCGAGGCTTAAGTCGGCGATGCTCAAGGGGTCAACGACTAGCCTTAAGGTCAGGACTTAGGTCGACTCACGCTTTCGAGGCTTAAGTCGGCGATGCTCGAGGGGTCAACAACCAACCATAAGTCTTGGACATAGATCGACTCACGCTTTCGAGGTTTAAGTCGGTCCAATCTCTCGACGGACCTTCCAGATGATGACTCCATCCTCCCTTCTGGGGACCAATAGGTGGGCAAGAAGAATGAGCACTTGGGGGTCGTCGGCCAGCATACAATGTGGGGAGTTGATGTCGACCGCGATTGCAGAGGCGTGGTCTTAGTAGAACTCACTGTACCCAAGGCATCACCCCCTTACTCGACCGGAGGTCCCGAATGGGGAGGTGGACGTTCATGATCTAAGGCATCCGTGGTGATTGCGCGCTCCTTGACTCGTTTACTCCCGACACAAAATTGAGTCAGAATAAGCTCTGGTTAGAGAAATATGACAGTTTGTATTGAAATGCAAAATAATTACAGGGGTACTGTTACAAGTCCCGTGCCTGATGCTCACCCTGAGTTGCCGACTTAGGGGTAGAACTTTTTCATGTCATCGCCGCTCCAGGTGTTTCCGAGCACCTCACCTTGATTTCGCAGGCGGTAACCTTCTGTTTTCAGAGCTTCTAGGATCACGAACGGTCCCTCCCAATTAGGATTGAGCTTTCCCATAGTTGTCGATCTGGCGGCGGCGACGACCTTTTTTAGGACCAGGTCGCCTTTCTCGAATTGTTTGATCCGTATGTGCTTGTCGAAGTACTTAGCCATCCTCCTCTTGATTTCATTTTGTCTTGCCGTGGCGAGGTCTCGAAGCTCTTCTACGGAATCCAAAGATTCCTTTATAGCCTTGTTGTTCTGGAGCTGTCATTCTTGGCTTCCTTCTTCAGCCGCAACCACCCTCGGACTGGGGACCTAAAAGTCCACCCGAATGAGGGCTTCCGATTCGTGGGACAGCTCGAAAGGAATTTCTCCGGTAGACGAACTCGGAGTGGTCCTCAACGCCCATATGACAGAGGGGAGTTGCTCTACCCAATTGCCTCGCAGATTCTCAACCTTCTTTTTCAAGAGGTTGAGAATAAGCTTGTTGGCAGGCTCCACTTGGTCGTTGCTTTGGGGATGATGCACTGAGGCAAAGCGCAGATTAATCCCTATCTGCCTGCAGAATTTTTCTATCTCGACGCTGGCGAACTGAGGGTCATTGTCCGTGACAATGGCCTGGGGTATGCCAAACCGACATACGATATCTCCCCATAGGAAGTTTCTCACCACCTGGGACGTAGTCTTTGCAAGAGATTTCGCTTCTATCCACTTCATGAAGTAGTCGATCATCACTAGGATGAATCGACGTTGTCCGCTTGCGGGGGGAAAGGGACCTACCAGGTCCATTCCCTAGATGGTGAATCGCCATGGAGACGTGATGACCCTCAGCTGCTGGGCCGGCAGCAGCTGCAATTGAGCGTAGAGCTGACATTTCTGGCAGCTTCGAGCGAAGCTCTTCGCTTCCTTCCGAATGGTTGGCCAGAAGTATCCTTGCCGCAGGATCCTCTTCTCCAACGTCCGACTCCCTGAGTGGCTGCCGCACTCGCCGGAATGTACTTCTTCCAGGACTCATGGGAACTCAGCCTCCAAGAGGCACCGAGCTAGAGGGCCGGAAATAGTCCTCTTATAGAGACCTCCATCATGGAGTAAATAGTAGGCCGATTTGTGTCGGAAATGTCGCTTGTCCTCCGTGGCCGTCGGGAGCTCTCCAGTAGTCAGGTAGGCGACGAAGGGATCCATCCAAGATGGATGCATTTCGATCTCCATCAACTCTCATTCTTCGATGAACGACCTGAACAACTTGGTCAGGGTGTCTTCCGCCCTGGGTCCGTACTTGGCCAGCCTGTCGGTCGTGTCGTTCTCTGCCCTCGGGACATGTTGTATGAAGAAGGGTCTGAAGGTGCCGATCAGACTTTTGACCTTCAGAAGATACTGCAGAAGGATTGGTTCCCTTGCCTCAAACTCCCCTCGAATTCAGGACGCGACAACCATTGAGTCAGTGTGGGTTCAGATATCCTGGACTTCCAGCTCCTTAGCCAGTGGAGGCCTACGATAACGGCCTCGTATTCGACTTGGCTGTTGGTGATGGGAAATAAGATCTCCACCGCTTGCTCGATCGTTGTTCCTTGAGGGCTCACAAGACGATCCCCACTCCGAGGGAATTCTTTCCCGAGGCTTTGTCCACAAACATTTGTCAGGGGACGAACTCTTCTGCCCCCCTCTTGCTCTTTCCCCTCGGCGGAGAAGTCTGCTAGAAAGTCCGTCACTGCTTGTTCTTTGATCGTCATCCTTGGTACATAGACGATGTTGAACTCACTAAGTTCGACGTACCACTTAGCGAGCCGACCGGAGTGCTCCACCTTTTCCAAAAGCGTCCTCAGAGGACGTTCCGTCACCACCTTTATGGTGTGCGCTTGAAAATACTGCCTCAATCTCCTTGCTGAGGTGATGAACGCGAAGACTAGCTTCTCCAAGATTGGATAGCGTAGCTCCGCCTTCATGAGGACCCTACTCGTATAGTAGATTGGTGATTGACGCCTTCCTTCCTCCCTGACCAGGACCAAGCTGACTGCCTCAGATCCTACTCTCAGATAGAGGAAGAAGTCTTCTCCTTCGCGGGGCCCTTGAAGCAGAGGGGTTTGCATCAGCTTTTGCTTCAGGGTCTAGAAGGTCGATTCGCATTCAACGGTCCACTCGAACTTTTAATTGCGGCGGAGAGTCCTAATGAAGGGGGAACATTTCTCCCCTGTTTTAGACAAGAACCGACTCAGGCTTATGAGCCTCTCAGTTAGCCGCTGCACTTCCTTGGTGTCCATGGGGGAGGCCATATCCATGATGGCCTTTACTTTGTCAGGGTTTGGCTCAACTCCTGCGAGAGTGAGGAGATGTCCCAAGAACTTTCCTCTGCTAGCTCCGAAGACGCATTTAGCAGGGTTAAGTCTCATCTTATACTTTCACAACGTTGCAAATGTCTCCTCCAAGTCCTACAGATTCTTCTGGATGCCTTTGCTTTTGATCAAGAGGTCGTCAACGTAGACTTCCAAGTTACGTCCCTTCTGGTCCTTGAAGACCCGGTCCATCATCCTTTGGTAGGTCGCCCCTGCTTTCTTCAGACCGAAAGATATCATCTTGTAGGAGTAGCACCCGTCGTTGGTGATGATGGATATGCCTTTCATGTCGGGAGGATGCATCCCGATCTAATGGTATCCTGAAAAGGCATCAAGAAAACTCATCGCAGGAAAACCGACGGTCAAATCAACCAGCACGTCGATTCGAGGCGGATGGTAGCAATCCTTTGGGCAAGCTTTATTAATAGTGACAAGTCTATACATATGTGCCATTTTTCCCCGGTCTTCTTGACCATTACAACATTTGAGACCCAACCTGGATACTGGATCTCTGAAACAAAATCCGTCTCCAATAACTTTTGCACCTCCCCGCGGATGGGCTTGGCCAAGGAGGTGGCGATCGATCTTTTCTTTTGACGAATCTGACGGACCTCGGGGTCGAGATTGAAGTGATGACATGCCACTTTGGCATCAATGTCGGGCATGTCCGCAACACTCCAAGCGAAGACGTCGATGTTGGCTTGTAGACATGCCGTGATCTTCTGCTGATCCTCCTTTATCAGCTCCTTGCTGACCTTCAGGCTTCCGATCCTCCCGTCTGCAGCGGTCACCTCCATCTCCTGCACTTCTTCTGTCGCTTCTAGGCATGCCATCCCTTCCAGCACCCTATCGACCTCCTCCGCGTCTTCTCTCCAACCGATGGTGTTGACGGCGAGAAGATAGCACTCCCAGGCTATCTTTGGATCGCTCTGAATCCGAATCTGCACCCTCCCTGAATGTACTTCAAACACTGATGAAAGGAGGGAACAGATTAGAAGGCGTTGATGAGCGGCCTTCTGAAGATAGCATTATAGCTGCTCGGAGCGTCTACGATGATAAACCGACAGTTCTTCGAGGTTCCTCCGAGGGTCACCAACAACTCTACTCCTCCTACCTCCTTCTGCTCCGCTCCCATGCGAACCCAAACAGCGGGCCATCCTAGGCATTTACCCTTTTGGCTTCCACCGCCATAACATCAAACGCCTTTTTGATGGCGATGTTGACCGAGTTGCTATTATCCACCAGGATCCGAGTAACTGTGAAGTTCTCGATAACTGCTTGGATGACACGGGCATCGTGGAACGGACCCTCATTTTCCGGCATATCTTCCGCCGAGAAGGTGATCTATCCAGTCGGAGGCGGGCCTCGGGACGTCGATGCGATCCTCCTTCTGTAGATGCTATGAAGGTTACCCTTGCGGCAGGCCTCCACTCCTACTCCTCCATGGATGGAGTTGAGTCCTCCTCGGGCTCCGATATCAACTCGGTCTTCACATCTTCCTCGAGTGGGGGTCGGGGTTAAATGTCGGGGTGCCATGGAAACCCACGGCGGAGAACATTATTCCCGGATTACCGCGATCACTCCAAGGTGTCGACGCCATGGAAACCTAGTTGATGACTCCTAGGCCCTCTCCCGCTCTCCAAAGGAACCCCTAGCCACCTTCCTCCACCTCCAAAACCCGCTACTGCCGCCCGCCCCTGTTGTTGTTTCCTGCTACCGCACCCCACTCCCCCCCCCCCCCCGCTATTGTTGTTTCCTGCTACCGCCGCCCACTTGTTGTTTCCTGCTACCTCCGACCCATTCCAGCCACCATCCTCCTTCTGCGGACCCACCACAATCCTCCCCACAGCCCAGATCCGCTTCCATACAGCCGGATCTACTTTCCCGCAACCTGAATCCGCCTCTATACAGCCGGATCTACCTTCCCATCGCCCGGATCCCACTCCCCACAGCCCGATCCAGCCCAACCAGCCCTTGTTTCTCTTTTGGATCGTTTCCACCGCGCCGTGCTATACCAGATCTCTACAGCTCGGGCAACCCTCATACTTTTGTAAATTTTCTTGTTGTACGAACTCTTGTTTTCATCATTTAAATATTGTGTTGTGATCTTATACTTATTTGGATAAATAGCATCGTGGGATTTTGTTCTAGATTATTTTGTGATTTGCAGGAACTATTCGTTGTGCGCTCTTGCTTTGGCCCTCCACGCGGAGGAAAACCATTGCTTGTTCGCTTAAAATACTATTTTGCTTTTGCTAAAATCATATGCGTGCATTTTAACCATTTATTATTACGTCTTGAATTCACCGTCGGATATTGCATTTCACATATAGTCGTTAAGGTGAGTAGAGTTATCTCCACACACGTCACACTAGGGTTGCATTCTAGTAGTCACACATCAAGTTTCTAACCCTTCATTAGACGGTGTTTAGGTTCATTGCATTTGTCACGCGCTCATTTACATTACATGTAGGGTTAGGGCATCGTTAATCCGCCGCCTATAGATTTGTCCTGTGTCACCTTCTCTCGGGCTCCTTCCGCTCCGGAATCGCTCCCGGCCTTCTGAACTCTCCGCCTTGCCGTCGGCCTTCCTCTGGCTTTCGACCTCCTCCTGGGTGCTTTGGTTCATCCTGCTTCGAAAGCCTCGTAAGCGAGGCTAGAAAGTTCTTGTTTTTGCCTTCTGCCTAGCCGTATCGCCCCGCGCGATCAATCAGCCCTCAAAAGAGACGGGGGGATCCTGATCCAATTCATCCTGAACAACCCCTCTTGAAGGCCGAAGGTGAGAGCCAGTTGGAGGGTGTAACCATCCACCTCCTGGATTTGCAGGACTTCTTCTTGGAAGCGGTTAATGTAGTGCCCTAGCGACTCGTCAGCCCCCTGCTTGAGGAGAAAAAGAGTGGTTGGCCCCTTTTTCCTTTTCTTCGACATTGCGAACCGCAACATCGACCCTCTGCGCAGGTCCTCGAAGCAGTAGATAGAACCTGCGAGCAACTGATGGAACTAGTCTCTTGCCTTCCCTTTGAAGGTGACCGCAAAACGGCTGCACTTGAAGGCGTCAGTCATAGCTCGAATTGAGACGGCGTCTTCAAACCACTGCAGGTGCTGGATGAGGTCGTCTTTCCTGGTGTAGTAGTTGAGCACGGGCTCGCGGAATCCTTCGGGAACTGGTGCGATTACTACTTCCTCACAAAATAGGCTCGCCGTCCCATCCTGGAGAGATGTCCTCTAGCGAGTTCCATCGTCCTCGCAGAAGTAGAGAGCTCGCGGTGTGATGCATTGACTTCGCCCAAACAGTGCTCGCTCTTCCTCTGATGAGACGACGACTTCTTTGTCGGGTCGCCGCAACGGTCTGACACCCTCAATCGGGGTGACAACCAGCAGCGAGGTCGCTGCGAGCTCGATAGCCGGTGTTAGGGGAGCTTGCAGTGCCTCCATGACCCCCTCCTTGAATACCGCGAGGTCGGCTCTAGTGACTAACTCGCCCCGTCACTCGGGGCTTGCGTATTGCCGAGCTCTAAATCCCTTTCGTTTTCATTCGCCATTGAACCTTTCACTAGAGGTTCTTCCTTTGATCACGGTCCACGCTCACCGCACCAAAATGTTGGAACCAGAGCTATTCTGGTTCACAAAAGTTGGGACCGGTTGCGACCAAAGGTTACTTGTCTAGCGGTCGAGACGGACGAACATAAACTAAGAGGAGATGGGAAACGCAAGAAGGGATTGCCTGTAAACAGGATCTCGCGAGCTATAGCTAGGAGGTCCTGCCATGTACCCGAAAGTATATAGGAACTTCCCCTCCTAAACTAGAGTTGTGCTCGGCACAAGGGAAACATAGAGAGGTTTTTGGGAATCTTTGGGGGGGGGGGGGGGGGGGGGGGGTCAACGTGCCTTCAACTTGTGCCCTGGTGTCCTATTTATAGGCAATCAAAAAGGGGGGAGGGGGGTTATGGACTGCGAATAGCCACCCCTTCTCTTAAAATACTGAGTACCTGACACCTAGCGAGTTTATTTGTTGTCGCCTTTGGCGAGTTCGCCTTATGTCAAGGCCTAGCTTGTTGAGCTCGCTTTGGTGAGATGGATTTGGTTGTGAGGATTATGGGAGACTGCTCGCCGAAGAGGCGAGATCTCGCTGCAGAGTTCTCGATCTCTGGGTTGTTGAGCTCGTCGGTAGTATATGCGAGCTCTCGATCCTCCTCTCCGACTTTCTTGTTCTCGCCTCTTCAGGCCGATGAGTACTTTTTGGAGGTGAGGGACTCACCACTGGTTTGGGGCCCACCCCAACGAATATGGGTTGTACACTAGTTGTTAGGGCAGAGTCGACTGGACGTAGGCAGTTTACAGAAGCGAAATTAAAATGGTTGTTATGTGCTGAAATTCAAAATAAGTTTCAACAAGAAGCAAGAATTTGCAATACTTTCACTACATTATGTTCAGATACTCAAAATAAGTTTAATACCACCATTAAGTTTAATAGGTCAGATGTTCCACATGAATGTCTCAAGTCGTATTTAGTTGATGTTCTTATTTTCTATCATTTAACCAATCTTATGTCTTCCTCTGTTCTAAATAATGTTATTCCTTATCTTGTTCTTTTTTCCCCGTAAGATAAACTTGACTCAAAAGCTACTAAATCTGATTTGGAAAATTCTCAAGCACGCTAGAGCAGTTTGGGTAGCCCAGATGTAAGGTGGACCATTCTATTTTCTATCGGTACACACATGAAGGAAATATTATTCTTGTGATGGTCAATGATATTGTGATATAGGTGGGGACAACAAGGGAATTTCTAAACTAAAAACATTATCTTCATTATCACTTTCAAACTAAGGACTTGAATTAGCTTAAATATTTTTTGGGATAGAAGTTGCTCGTACCTCTTCAACCATGTCTAATGCAAAGGAATGTATTATGGATCTCTTAACTGAAGCAAGAATGCTTGGATGCAAACCAATGTTTCAGTTGTCAGACTCATGTCGATTTGATTTTATATGTCGGATGTCGGGTTGCGGGGGATATATCGGGGGCATTTCAAAATATTGGATTGTAATATTATATATATATCATAATATTAACATAATATTTTTCATTTATTAGTTAGATGATAATTATTTTGTCTAATTAAATGTAAACTAAAATTCAAATGAGTAAATTAAACGACAAAAAAGTGTCTAATCGATTTTATAATAAATAAGAAATGTTACATACTTTCAATCATGTAATATAACCTCGCAAAATCATATTAAAATAAAAGTTTGATAATGTATAAAAATATGCAAAATAAAGTCGTATCTTAGTTTTTTACAAAAATGTGTGCTCCAAAAAATTGCTATTATAAATCTATAATATTGTTTTCCTGAAATCAATGAACGAACATTTGAGTAAGGACTATATTAAAGATCAAAAAATCTAACGAAAAGGATCAACTGAACACAACTCACTTAAATAATATCATGATTCTTTATCTGTTGTGTAGTCCTCGGAAGTTTGAAACATTAGCTCATCAGCAATGTCCTCGTCAAAATTCTCATCTTCGTCCCTATTTGTACATGTCTGTTTCAAAGCCGCCTTTGCACTTCTTCTAAAACCCACATAAGCATCGACAATGTTACCAATAAGCCCAAGTCAACCCTTCTCCAGGAAACACTTTGTCATCATCATCATCTACAACATCAACAGGACCCACTAACCTTTCAGCAACTTTTCCTTCATCAATAGTCTTCGCAGACAATGAGTCTCGAGATGGATCATAATATTTATACTTCAGCTTACAATTGAATTTCACAAATATAAGATCATTCAATCTTTTGCTTTTTAGTCTATTCCTCTTCTTGGAATGAATCTAAACATAATAGAAACATTAAAAATTGTTATCATCTCAAAATATTATTGAAAATTAAATATAGGAAGCAGTTGCACAAATATATATTACAAATAGATAAACCATATCTTAATGGCAGCTAAATTGACAAAATCGGAGCGACAATTGTATGGCAGGCTAGCTGCTAAATTGAAAAACCAGAGCATCAATTGTATGGCCAATCTAAATTGAAAAACCAGAGCAGGAATCGTATGGCCAATCTAAATTGAAAAACTAGAGCAGCACTGCAGTAGTAGAGGAAGAGATGGCAGCTAAAGCCCTTTATTTCGCATCCCACAAAGACAGACGAAACAGAGGATGAGAGAAAGAGAGGAAGAAGCACTGCAGTAGGCCAACAACACATGGAGAAATAGTGGAAGAGAGAAATAAAGGAAGGAAGAGGCGAACCAACCATAATGCCACAACAGCCACAGAGAAATAGAAGAAGAGAGCAAATACCACATAGCATCCCACAAAAATAGCGAAAGAGTGGAAGAGAGTAATAGAGGAAGCAGCCACAGAAAGACGGAAAAACAAAAAAAAAAACTACCCATACTCCATAGCAGCCACAGAAACGTGAAAGGACGCAAAAACCACAGATGATGGGCAAATAACTTTAAAAAACTCACAGTGCCGACTGTCGAAGGGATATGCCACAGAGGATGAGAGGAGAGAAAGAAATGTATCGATAATTAGTGCCGAGAAGAAGAAGCTGCAGGCGACAGCGTAGAACCAGAGAAACCGAAAAAGATGAGAGAACCACCGGAGAACCAAAGCCCAAATGCGAGAATCATCAGAGAACCAAAGCGGAGAGAGGTAGAGAACTAGAGGGGAAGGAAGGAGAGTCAAAATCACAACTGAGAGATTAGGGCAGGCCGCAGGCGTGAAATGAGGTGGAGTCGAAGGAGCGGCTAATGAAATAAAGTTATAATGATTATAACATTAATAAAACAATATACAAATTTTACAGAACAACAACTTAAGCGCAATAGCACCGCAACAATCGGCCGCGATAGCGGTTTTGCTCGAAATGGCGCCCACTATAATAGAAAACACCAGAAATATTAAATGTAGCGAAAACGTGTTGATTCTTCCTCAAAACTAACATGTCGTACATGTCGGCTGACATCTATAAACTTGATGCAAGCATGTTGAAAATCCAATGGATCCAAACACTAAAAAAAAGGCAGCCCGGTGCACAAAGGCATCCCTGCGCAGTGAGGGTCCGAGGAAGGGTCCCACCACAAGGGTGAAATGTAGGCAAACCTTACCTTGCATTTTTGCAAGAGGCTGCTTCCGGGACTCGAACCCGTGACCAAACACTAATGTGATAAACACTAATGTATCCAAACACTAATGTGATAAAAAATGAAGGAGACTTGGTTGAGAATCTAGCAAGGTACAAAAGATTGGTAGAAAACTAAACTATGTTATTATTACAAAATCCGATATTTCCTTTCCCGTTGATGTGTTTAGTTAGTTTCTGGCAACACCAAGAACTCCTCACATGAATGTCGTTATCCATATTTTGAGACACTTAAAGTTATCTCGAAGAGTAGGTATTATATATAAAGTTAGGGTTAATTATCGGGACCTCCCCTGCGAGTTTGCATAATTACAGGAACCTCCCCTCTATATTTTGAAATTACAAAGACATCCCCTACAAGTTTGGTTTTTTACAAACTCCCCCTTCTGTCGTCGGAGTCGTCTCGAGCCGAAGCCCCATCTACATCAAAACAGTTGTCGATGCCTTATTAGCAGGTCCCTGTCGAAGTCGTTGATGCACTACTCCGTCGCCCATGGATTCTCGAGTGAAAGCGCTACCAGCTGCGCGCATGGGTGGAAGTGTTGGGAGTTGGCACGGTCGAGTGTGAAATTAAAATCGGCTTTGTTTCTTTTGGGGTTATAGTATAATCTGCCCTAAGGATTGCATTTGTATTAAAAAAGAGGGTAATGTGGACTTTTTATAAAAATTTGTTTTTTGTTTTGCGTAAGGGGGGAGTTTGTAAACCGACCAAACTTGTGGGGGAGGTCTTTGTAATTTCAAAACATAGAGGTGAGGTTTATGTAATTATGCAAACTCCCGGGGGAGGTCCCAGTAATTAAACCTATAAAGATATTAAAAAACTTTGAGATAAAGGCTTCTCTGGCGTTGATTGGGTTGAATCACTATTTGGTTGGAGACACAACAATTTTCTTTGAGGGAGGAAATTTAGTATCCTAGAAGAGCAAAAATAAATCATACCATAGCGAGAGCAAGTGCCGAATCAGAATATAGAGTTATGACTCAGTCCACTTGTGATATGTGGCTTGAGTAGTTAATAGAAGAGTTGAGTTACATTGGAAAGTTTGCAATTGAATCAATAAGTCAACAATTTACATTGCATCAAGCTCTGTTTTTCATGCACATACAACCAAATAAGCCAAGCGGAATGAAGAGAAAACAGCAAGCGTGTGCAGTACTTGGCTAGTTTTTTCACAAATTTGTGCTAACCAAGTCTTTCTTCAACAATGCTGCGGAATAAAGAGAAAACCTTTGATTATATTTCTAAACAAAGTTACAAGACAGCGAGAGACGGTTGACCAAGACATAAAGATCAAGACATACAACAGTACTCAACACTAGCAAGCATTCAACTCTCACAAGAGGAGGCTCACTACCACAACAAGCTCCAAAACCATGGATGAGGGAAATGAGGAGAGGTTTTTTCCCTTATATCGGCCTCCTCCCCTTTTCCCTCCAAAACTTAAGAAGAATCTTGATTTCTCCACATAAGGAGGAGACTAGATTATTCCATACACCTATACTATTCCATGTCTCATATGCATAATTCTTCTCTACCATTCTAGAATGTTCTCAATATATTTAGACTAGTCTAGAAAACTTGTCATGGAGCAATTGAGTTAACCTTAGCACCATGACACACGGTTTTGTATGGCAAGGTTCCCAACCACGACGATTTGCAAGGCACATGCAACCCCTCATACAAGCACTCTTGCAGCAATTGTCATCAATATCATCAAATAATGTCACATTTGAATTTAATGCATGATGTTTAAGCAAAAATAATATGTATAAAACGTCATAATTTCCTTGCTATAAGCTTACATTATAAGTATCGTTGGATGTATATGGACATATGCACTTTTTTGAATTATTTTTCGATGCAATAAAGTGCTAACATTTTATCTAGGTTTTCAATTCATCAGAAACTAATACACACATTGGTAGGTTAATTTTTTGTGCAGTGTTTTGTTACAATTCTTATTTTAGGAAAGTGGATAATGATCAAGTTCATATGATCCAAAAAGAAAGAGTAGCTATGTTTTTGCTGCAATATATGTTGGTATATATGTTAATGAAATCATATGGATACTTCCATTCTTTCTGCAAATTGAATAATTAACAATGAAAGAACTATCTTTCCATAGAATTAATATATGAAAATTATTTTGTTTGAAATTATCTAGAAGTGCACTTATATTTTACTCTTCAGTAATTAATTTTGGTTATTCTGAATGGTGTTAAAAAACTTTATATTTCAATATAATTTTTTGGTAGTTTAAACATTCAAAAGGAGGCACAATAGCCAAATCATATAAAAATCCTTCCTCACTCGCTCTAGAACTTATATCAAAGTTAATTTTTCTTAATCAAGATTATGTTTAGATGGTGTTAATATGAATGTAGGAAATGCCCTTATTATGGCTCACTATTCTTTAGTAATAGTTTTTTTTTAAACATAACTAGGTTGTGATAGAAGTTAACATAGAAATAGCAAACGAGTGTTTCTAAGATAATACTATTTTGTTAGATCCCTCTATGTAGATAGGGTTTAGGCCAACCCTACTTATTCATCATTAAAAAAATATAGCATAAAGATTATCTAGAGTATGGGGCACTGCCAACACAGAGCACAAGAACAACTAGAATCTATTTGATTATATTCAGAAAGCACACAAATATGCTATTTGATTATATTCAGAAGTATTGGTAGAATCTATGTTCAATCCAAAATCATTTGGTTGTTAGTGCAGCACCCCAAAATGTATATCAAGCGCACAAGGCTATACGAATTTCTCAATGTGACACTAAATTTTTAACATGTCCCATCACATGTAGGTTCTTTGGTCTTCAACACGTGAGTTTCTTTTTCATAATTGGGAGACATGAGAGTGGACCGTTGGGTCTCACCTGCTTTGATGTCATGTTAGGACATGCACATTCAAGACAAAATCAATTGGTTGTAGATGGAGAGACCCAAGGTCAATTTTGAATATGTAAGGCATATAGTTTGGAGACACTAAATCCAGCAATATGGATTCCCAGTTGGTACTGTAAGTTGAGCCGGAGGAAGTTTTTTCGTTTCTATATATTATGTAGATTGGAGACCAGTTCATATTTGTTAGATGTCCCATCTTTTGTGGCCACTTCTCTTGTGTTCAATGTTACTAACAACGCACATGAGACACTACAAATGAGGTTGACCTTGAGATACTACCCTTCACACTTATTTGAAGCTTTGTTGGCCGCTCTCATCTTTTGTCATTATGTGATTTCTCTCATGAAATGTAAATTTTTCATATACGATTTAGTTATTTGGTATCTTTGGTAGTGATTATTTTACTCCCATTCTTTCAATTATAGTCCAAGTCACTTCATTTAAGCATTTAACCTAGATGTGCTTTAATGTGCATGGTTCTCTGAGAAAATGGTTACGTTTAGAAAGGTCAAAAGGATTCTTGCTTCATCTGTATAAGTTGTCAAATCTACTTTTAAATTAAAGAACGATTTGAGTTTATGGATTTTTTGAACAGGTTAAATTTGTGGATTGCTACACCGTCACAGCTCAAGAGCTTGAATCTATTACCACAAAGTATACATTTGCATCGATGTTGCGAGGTAAAATTTTCAAATTTATTGTTTGTTAGCCCATTTTGTGGACACGCTTTTTTTTGCAAACTGAATAAGATTTATGCAGCTTGGGTAAGAGGAATTTTCTTGTATCATCCAATAGGTATACCTAAGCTATATTTCATGATGAAATTAGTAATTGAAATTCAATTTTCTCCCCTTTTAATGCTATATCATGCAATGTTTGTTAGAGAAGGATTTCTCTCTAACCTTTTGTAACCTAGTTATTCTTAATTGGATAGGGCCAGTGATGTAGGGTGGGCTATGGAGTGAATTCCTAAAATGCATGCTAGTGATGAGTGAGGTTGACTCGCAATCTCCTAATGACTCAATGCATGCAACACATGTGATTAGGCGCAGCAATTAACGATGGCAACTAAATATCATAAAACAACATACATCAATCCATAAACGAAAATAAACAATTTTCTTTAGGCTTAGGGTGTTAGCTTTCCTCCGCACGGAGGGCCAGAGTAAGCGCGCGGCGATTCAGTCCGTCCTGCAGTTAGAGATTTTCACGAATCAAACACTAATAAACTGTAGTTCCAAATAAGCATATGACAACCACACCACAATAATGTTTCAACACCAAAACTAATACAAAACACAACACAAATCTATAACGTAATAGGACTGCAGTAGTTTAGGACAAATCTGAAGTTTTGGAAGGAGAATTAGGGTTTCCGGGCAGTGGTGGACTGGATCGTGTAAGGTGAGGATCGAATGGAAGGTGGGAGGGTGGGATCGAGATATGGGGGTGTTGGATCTGGGCTGAATGCCCAGATCTGGGACGTGCTGAGGGGAGGTGGATCCACGTGGGGAGGGGGTTAGGGGAGCCGGACGGGGTGGGGGAAAGGGTCGGCGGCCTGTTGAGGGGGGGGCAGCTGTAGGGTTAGGCTGGTGGTAGTGCAGGAGGTTGGGGGTTGCTGTGCTGGGAGTTGAGGGGGTGGGCGGCTGTGCAAAAGGTTGGGGGTGGAGACTGTGCAAGGGGGAAGGGGATTTGAAGGATGAGCGGGCGGCTGTCTTGGTGGGAGGCTGGCGGCTACAGGAAAACAGGGGAGGGGGCGGGTTTGGGATTAGTGGAGGGGCCGGCGGCTTGGATTGGTGGAGGGGGGAGGAGAACAAAGAGAAAATGAGATAAATTATCTAAGGAGTCGTCACCAAGGGGCTCCACGAAGTCGGCACCGCGGAGGAGATCACCGGAAATGAGGAAGAGCTTCTCCAAATTTCAGCAATACCCTAACTACAACAGTCTTATACTTTATTTATAATAAAACTGGATTAGGGCAACCAAAATCGACGGCTATGATTGACCGACGGTTTCGGGGTCATAAATACATGAAATAAAACCCAAAATACATATTGTCATATATGAAACCATATCAGAACGACGAGCCGGACACATCCGCGGTGGCGGATCGCCGATTCGATCAAGTCCGCCTGCGAGAATACACGAAGGTGGAGTCCGCCTTGCGCCGAGTCGCGCCAGATGGTCCCCCATCAACTCCCCCGATTGAAAAGTCTTCATCTCCGATGAATGGAGACGATCATACTGTGGTTGAAGTCCAGGGGAGAGTCGATCAAGCTCTGCAGCAATAATCCAGATGTCGTCGGTGAAGGGTCGTCCACGCCAACGAACCAAGTAGCGGCACACGAGGCCGTCCGTGGAGGGGACATACTCATGCGCAATGCTCTCAGTAATATGCTCGTCGCTCGACACTCGAGGAGGGAGATCCAGTGAAATCTATGGTGCCAAATGTGAAGCCAGTGGAGACGGAATCCCGGGTAAGTTGGGGTCAAAGGTGGGCTGGGTGGGGGATAAGGACTGTGGTGGCAAGGGCTCGGACATAGGCTGGGTGGCGGGAAGTGAATGCGGTGGTACAGGCTCGGAAGGGCCGTCAATGTAGGAATCAGAGTACTCGTGAGGTGCAAAGTATGGCGCCAGGTCCTCAACATTGAACGCGGGGTGGATACCCATGCTCGCAGGAAAGTCCAGCTCATAAGCATTTGGCCCGATCCGTCTCAGGACTGTGTAGGGACCGCTTCGCCTAGCACTTAGCTTCTTAGCAGACCCCTGAGGGATCCTCTCAGTGCGTCACCATCACTTGTTCACCTATCAGAAAATTTCTTTCCCGCCTATGTTTATCCACCTGTTCCTTATAATATTCGTTGCTTAAATTAATTTTGCGCCTAACTGACACATGCAACTCATGCAAATGACGTGTGAAGGACTCAGCAGACTCACTAGGGCGTGACTCAGTCGGGACAGGGATAATATCAATAGGCTTCCTAGGGTCGTAACCTGGCATTATATGAAACGGACTCAGACCTGTAGACCTATTGATGGAACTGTTATACGCAAACTCCGCGATAGGGAGCATCGAGTCCCAACTAGATGCATGCTCTCCAACTAGACACCTCAGTAAATTGCCTAGGCTTCTATTCACTACCTCAGTCTGACCGTCCGTCTGAGGGTGGTATGCAGATGAAAACTTTAAGGTAGTCCCGATCTTTCGCCACAAGGTTTTCCAGAAATAGCTAACGAACCTCACATCCCTATCAGACACAATGGACTTCGGCAGACCGTGTAATCTAAAGACGCCACTAATAAATAAGGTTGCGACGTGGGGTGCATCTGCGGTCTTACTGCATGCGATGAAATGGGTCATCTTAGAAAACCGATCAACCACTACGAATATAGAATCATGTTTCCTCTGGGTACGAGGAAGTCCAAGTACGAAGTCCATGCTAATGTCCTTCCAAGGACGATGGAGAACGGAAAGATGGGTTTATAAGCCGGTGTTTTGCTTCATTCCATTGGCCGTTTGACAAGTACGACAATGTCGTACGACACGAGCTGCATCCTTCTTCAGGCTCGACCAATAGAAACGATCCTCTACAATAGCGATTGACTTGTCCCGCCCAAAATGACCTGCGGCACCTCCCGCGTGTAACCCCCATACTAAATAATCGTGATACGAGGTGTTGGGTACGCGCAAGAAGGAACCCCGGAATAAATACCCGTCAATAGGACCAGGCGGGTCCTTCGACAGCGCGGCATATAAATCAGCAAAATCAGGGCAAGTGGGGTAGTCCGTGATCAATCTCTCAAACCCATCCACCTGGGCCCTCAACGTGTGTAGGAGTGAGACTCTGTGAGTGAGTGCGTCAACGGGTTTGTTCTCAACACCAGCACGGTGTTTGAGAACGCAGTGAAAATCCTGTAAATACTTAACCTACTTCGCATGCCGATGACTCAACTTCCTTTGGGAATCGAGGTAGCGTAGGGCCTGGTGGTCAGAGTAGAGTACAAACTCCCGTGGTAGGAGGTAGTGTCTCCAATATCGTAATGAATGGACAATATCATAAAATTCTCGATCGTAGTTCGAGTATTTTTGCCTAGCTTCGTTCAGTTTCTCACTAAAGTAAGAAATCGGGTGCCCCTCTTGACTCAACACACCCCCAATACCAACACCTGATGCGTTACAGGCGATCTCGAAAGCTCTAGCGAAATCGGGGAGTCTCAGAACTAGAGCGGACGTCAGCTTGTCCTTAATCTCTTCAAATGCACGAGTGTCCGCGGCGGTCCACTGAAAGTCTCCTTTGCGCAGACAGCTAGTAAACGGGGTCATAATCGAGCTAAATCCCCTAACGAATCTCCTATAAAAGGTCGCAAGCCCATGGAAACTGCGGGCCTCATGGATGTTCGATGGCATGGGCCAATCGCGGATGGACTGGACCTTCTCAGGGTCAACGGACACGCCTGAGGAGGAGATAATGAACCCGAGAAAGTAGACTGATTCAGACAAGAAAGAGCACTTTTTCATATTTATAAATAACTTCTCATTTCGGAGGATGGCAAACAAAAGTCCCAAGTGCTCGAGGTGATCCGACTCAGTGTGGCTATAAATCAGGATGTCGTCAAAGTATACGACTAGGAATTTGCACATGTAGGGTCGCAGAATCTGAGTCATGACTCGCATGAACGTGCTCGGGGTGTTCGAAAGCCCAAATGGCATGACCAGACCCTCGTACAGACCATCTTTGGTCTTGAATGTCGTCTTCCACTCGTCTCCCTCTCGAACTTTTATCTGGTGGTATCTGCTACGGAGGTCGATCTTCGAATAGATCTGGGCTCCGGACATCGTATCTAAAAGATCATCCAATCGAGGGATCGAGAAACGATATTTCACTGTAATCTTATTGATAGCTCGGCTATCAATGCACATGCGCCAACTGCCGTCCTTCTTGGGGGTAAGAATGGTGGGAACCGCGCATGGACTCAAGCTCTCCCGAATGAATTGCTTCCGGAGAAGCTCGTCGACCTGTCTCTTGAGCTCTACGTGCTCAACAAGATTCATACGATAGTGCGACAGATTTGGGAGCGAGGCCCCCGGGACTAAATCAATAGCGTGTTGGATGTCTCGTAGAGGGGGAAACTCATCAGAGAGCTCCTCTGGCATAAGGTCCGCAAACTCATCTAACAGTGGTCGAACAACGGGGTGAGGCTCTGGTGTAGGGCAATCAGGTGCCATGGTGGTTGCCACTACATACATAATACCAGCATCAGTGCTGTCTCTCACAAACTCACTGCGTCTCAGGATGTGCAAGGGTCTCGAGGCGCTCATACTAACTAAAGGCTCAACCCGACCCTTGGGTCTCTCCCTGGGTTGGGTTGGCGATAGCGTGATCTTTCGTCCCTTATCATAAAAGACACGTGTTCGAGCGGCCGAAAAACGTGACGTCGCGATCAAAAAGCCAAGGGCGGCCTAACAGAACGTGGGCGACGTCCATGGGTATGACATTGCACCAGACCCGATCCTCAAACGAAGCGATGTTGATTGGTACAGCGCTGGGTAACCTGGATCGTCGTCTTGTCTACCCAGATGACACGATAGGGGTGTGGGTGAGGCTCAACCTTCACCTGCATACGGTCTAGACCCTTCTGGGCCACGATATTCACTCAACTCCCACTATCGATGGCTAACTTGCAGGGACTGCCTGCACTCGGGAAATACGTGTAGAAAATGGTGGTGCGGCGCCAGTCCTCATCGCCACGTGGGGTGAGTAGAAGGCGCATGACCACTCCCAGCTCTAAAGAACGCTCAACGTCGCTCTCCCAACCTTCCTCAACGGCGGTCGTAATCTCCTCAGTAACCTCTTCATCTCCCTCTAAGCCCTGCTCCTCATCCTCAACTAGCAAATTCCGCATGGGGCATTGCGCCGCCACGTGTCCTCTGTCGGAACATCTATAACACTGAATACCCCCAGAGCGCTGGCCATCAGTGGCAACGATCTTGCCCTTTGTGTCATGTGGGACACGTGGGGGCGTGGTCGCTGTAGCCTGGGGTGGAGCGGGCTTCCTATACGTAGGGGTCTCAGTTCGTGAAGGGAACTGCCTCGTGTTGGATGAGCGGAGATACTGCTTATACTCAAGGGCAAGCTGAAATATCTGGTCAACCGTCTCGAGGCGGTGAGGAATCAGCTCTCTCCGAATCTCAAAACGCGGACCGGCCTTAAAACGTGAGGCGGTAGCAATAGGCTCTTCTGAGATAGCACTCCTAACAACGAGCTCATCGAAGCGAGCCATGTAATCAATGACGGAAAGTGTGCTCTGTCGCAGATTCTGCAACTGATCGAGTAGCTGATCCCTATAGGAGGCAGGGAGATATTTTTCTCCCAGCCTTTGCTTCATGTCTTCCCATCGGGTGATGGGATAGTAGTCATCCCTGTCTATCGCTCTCTCTACGCTAATCCAAAACACTTTGGCCTGCCCGACCAGCTTCGTTTTGGCGAAGCGGACATATCGCTCATCACTCATGTCATACCACTCAAAGTAATGATCCATGTCAAGGAGCCAATCACTGAAAGCTTTCGGATCCAAGCGACCATCGAATGAAGGCACGTCGAGGCGAATGTGTCTGATGACGCCATGCTCGTGCTGGTAACTGCCTCTGCGTGGTTCCGGGTAATCCTCATAATACTCATCCCGGACATACTCACGTCGAGCGGGCAGGGGCCCACGCACTCGGCGGCCGGGGCCAGGATAGTCATCGCGGTCTGGATCACGACAGTCGTGTTCTGGTGTACGAGCCCTATGATCCAGAGGAAAAACTCGGGGTCTGTCGCGCTGCGGTGGATACCTGTCATCATCAAGGTCTGGCCGATGCTCAGGGGCGGGGCTACGACGGGGAGTGTCACGACGGTACTGTTTAGGAGGTGGATGAACACCCCTCTGACGTGGAGGAATGCGTGGCTCCGGACGAAGAGGAATTTCATGCTCATCTTCGCGTGTCCCCTTCTTGGGAAGATGCGTCACTCGGATTTTCTAGACGTCCTATGTAAGACCCCCCCCCCCTAATAGGAGGGATACCCGGGCCTTATGCCCAGAACCGCCGCCTTACAGATGACACCAACACTCGGGTTAGCCGCCACCGCAAGACGTCGATCCTGCTGACTTGTACGATCATTTAACCTTTAGGCCAATAGAGAATAGAAGTATATAAAAGAAATGAACAAGTCCACTATCACAAAATCTCATAAATGTACATGAGTAGTCCAGCAATGAGCACAAAAGAGAGTAAGGGCTTATGCCCGATACATAACCAAATGAAAATAACAACAGAGTCACTCTCTCTCAACATCTCTATGCGGAAGCTAAACACTCTCATCATCAATCACCTGACTCGTAGTAGATGTAGTGCGCGACATCTGCTCCTCAAGTCCTGCCACCTCGTCCGGCTGGTGCTCCAGCTCCTCGGACTCCTACGGTCACAACCGACCGTTAGTCATAAGACTAAGCCAATTTTGTCCCCGCCTCCCGCCTCCCGCCTCCCGCCGCGACTCCTAGGTACCGAGCGGGAGGAAGGAAGCGGAGGACAACAAATATTGTAATAACAATATGCAAGTGACAAGGGAATCTACACTAGCAAGTATATACATAACCAGGTAAACTGTACTAGCAGTATAAGCAGGTAAGCAATAATAAAAGAAGTAAGTAAAGTAAAGCAGTGCGGCGCAGGTTAGTAAACCAGTATATCTATTCTACCATCACATGAGTACCTTAACTTATATGAATGCCCATACAAACTTATAAGTTAAGGTTTCCGGAATAATAACTTATCATATAAAAGAGCTCATACTAATTTATATGATAAGGGTCTGCAAATTATGTTCTAAGGTTTATATATGATATGATATGCATGTTATGCTATGATTTATACAAGTGCAACTCACACACACACTCTGTGATCACAGACATTCGTTCCCAATTTTTGGAGCTAGCTTCACTCTCTGGTACCACCGTTGTGGCTACGGCAGCAGTGGAGCGGGTGCCTCCACTTCCTAGGCGGGTATACACACTACCATGCCTTGACCCTTCATACGCCTCTGTACACATCCTAGGTGCACTCTAGAGTCTTGCGTACTCTTTGCTGGAACCCACCAGTCTTTAAGGTCGGGTGTACATTTTCGGGGATTGTCCTCCAGACCGCAGTATAAACAACTTACTGGCCCCTCAAACCCTCACACCCGCCTAAGTCAACGTACTGTCGTCGGTGTGACGACCAGTCCAGTACCGAAGACCTGCCACTAATTATGCACATACAAGTTATCACAACCCGAGCCTCCAGCTCGCATGACCAACTCGTCCTGATATACAACTTCCCGAGCCTCCAGCTCGCAAGACTAACCTGTCCTGATGTACAACTTCTCATCCCTTAACTCGGGATGAAGTTTACCATATCTCTTATTCATTTAGTTAGACTACTCTTGTGTAATTATTGTTATACTTAGAAGTTAGGGTGAATCTTGGACTTCTCGAGGTCTACCCGGTGAAGGGCTCACAGCGGTACTAGGGAATACGATGGGCTGAAGCCCAAACCCCCCTTTCTAAGACAATTACTTTTATTGGTGGCTACCCATTTCCAAAGACCCACTCTCCTTATTACTCTTTATAACTTAAATGCTTTAAGACTTATCCCTCACTCTATTCTTAAGCAAACGTTCTCTTGAACGATGGGCAACACATAAGCTCTCTCTTCCTCTAAATCTAATACGAATGTTCTCCAAATATTCCACAACTCCTAGGGGCTGATATGAATGATATAACACTATTATGATCCAAGTTTACTGATTTTCTATATGATCTTGCCAATCAAATCATCACATTTAGTTTTTACTATTCGCAGTCCAAAATGGGAATGAACTAAATTTGATTCCTATAATGCAATCTTAAACATATCATGTCCAATTGAGCTGCAATTCATACTATATGTTTATATTGGATAATTTAAGAAGTGTCCAGATTTTTGGCATATTTTAAATTAATTTGACCTCTCTTTAAAATTCATTAATCATTTGACATGTTCCAAATTACAAAGGAAGTACCATGTAAGTAATTTCAATCTTGCTAATAAAATTTCCAGAGATGATAGGTGACAAAATAACATGATTTCCAAAGTTCCACAATTTTTCAGAGAATTTATAATCATAATTTCCATATAAAATAAAAGGGGTGAAAATGTAACTTTACACAACAAGTACTAAATTATGTCTTCCAAAAATTCTGAGAAAATTACTAGAGTACTGTAATGACCCAAAAAGATCCTATCCAGAATTTTATAATTTTCCAGAGACATTTCACCATAGATATTTCATAAATTAAAAAGTGTGACAAACTGAATATGTGGAATTTTACCATGTGTAATACATCCAAAAATTCTACCAAAAATTCCAGAGGTTCATAATTAGTTTCCAAATGATTTTCCAGAGTTTCAAAATTTTCCACAAGGTATTAGCCCTAAACATTTTACTAATACATAAATGTGACATATTTCGAGTTTATCAAATACTTAGGAATTTTGGTCCCAAAAATCCTAATATTTCCTGAGATAATGTATTATGTCATAAAGATGGTGTGACCAAAATCTCAGAGGCTAACACTAAGCCATATATGTCAAATACACAAAATACCTTTTTTGGCTATATGCACACCATATCACATAATAGGCAAAGACATGCAAGTGGAATTACCCCATTTGCAGAGGTCCAATTGCTTCCAAATTTTAACCAGAGTTTAATAATGGCCTATCAAGCAAGACACCCAAATTTGGGATCATTTGGAGTTTCACAACTCCATACATTTCATTTATTTGATTAATTGAATAATGAACAAAACTATAGGAAAATTTCCTCCAAAAATTTTGATTTTTGGACACAAGCTAATAATAGGGCACACGTATGCATGGCCCAAATTTCAGCTCCATCAGACTTACCATTTACAAGATATACTCAATCTAATTTCTGGTTTTTATTATGACCAGTCTCACTAAATTTGATGCTAAGGGCTCTACAGTGCTCCAAATGAGCTGATTCAAATTTCTAAATAAAGTAGACACTCAGATCTACTAAAGTTGTCTCTGGCCATTTTTCATGAAATGACCTCTAAAGGCCTCAAAACAATTAATCTAGGTACAGGAAAGAAAATGACAGATTTATACACATGAAATAATTATAATGATTTGATCTGCACAAATCTTAAAGCAGAATCGGATGATTCCTGCTCATCTTCTTCCTCCAGCCAGCGGTGGAGATTTTTGGTTAAGAACAATAGAAATCCGAAATGGTAAACCACCATTTCTGCTTCGATTTGAAAATGGAAGAAGGGGGAAGCTAGCACGAGGGGAGGGGAGGAGAAATCAGACCTGAATGGGGGCTTGAGATCGGGTGATCCGTCGGGGCGGCATGGCGGCAAGTTTCTCCGGCGAGCTTGCTGGAGCTTTTTGGGTTGTGAGGAAGAGGAAGAAGGAAATATGATGCTTCGGGTAAGGGAAAGAAATTTCAAGGAAAAGAGAGGAGAGAGAAAAAGGTGGCTTGATTTGACTAGGAATTAATGGCAAAGACTTTTTCTCTTGCTTGGATTGGACAAGACATCCATGTGTCATTTTCTTACGGGACAAAGCCACCTACCAGCCTTAAAATAAACAAGGATATAATATTTAAACTTAGCGCCTCAGGAAGCAGCTTTTCCCAGCTGTTGCCAGCAATCAACGGGATGGTCCCGTCGATCGACGGAAGGTCTCGTCGATCGACGGGATAGCCCGTCGATTGGACTTAACAACATAAAGAAGCAGCTTACATAGCTGTTGTCGACGATCGACGGGACCAGGATGGTCCCGTCGATCGACAAGATCGACGGAATGGTCCCGTCGATTTTGACTTAAAGATATAAAGAAGCAGCTTATTAGCTGCTGCCGACAATCGACGGGATGGTCCCGTCGATTTTGACATAAGATATAAAGAAGCAACAAATTAGCTGCTGCCGACAATCGACAGGATGGTCCCGTCGATTTTGACTTAAGATATAAAGAAGCGGTAAATTAGCTGATGTCGACAATCGACGGGATGGTCCCGTCGATCGATGGGATCCCGTCGATTTTGACTTAAAGATAAAAAGAAATATATCTCTCCCAGCTGATGTCGCCGATCGACGGCATGATCCCGTCGATCGACGGGATGGTCCGTCGATTTTGACTTGGCACGCCAAATTTCCTCTTTTAAGCCTAAAATTGACCATGGTTGACTTGCCCCTCTAGTGGACCACATGTGAGTTCTCTCAACTTAATGTGACCTAAGGTCACAACTTAGCTCAAACCCATCTCACTCACCACATGTCCTACCCTAATTGAAGTCAAGGGGTCTAGTAGAAAATAGGATGTTACATCATAACCGGGTGTTCATCTCTGTGAGGTCACGTCGGAAACCCTGAAACTGGGTGCTCATGGTATCTAGGCGATTGTGGACAAGGCGCTGAAATTCAGCAAGCGTCGCGCCCGAGTTCGAACTATTTGTTCGCTCATCAGTAACGTTCGGGTCAGGCATTGGGGATCTATAAGCCCTACCACTACGAAGCATAGACGTGGCCCAAACCTTGGGCTCTGATACCAACTGATGTAGGGTGGGTTGTGTAGTGAATTCCTAAAATGCACGCTAGTGATGAGTGGGGTTGACTCGCAATCTTCTAATGACTCAATGCATGCAACACATGTGATCAGGCGCACCAATTAACGATGACAACTAAATATCCCAAAACAACATACATCAATCCATAAGCGAAAATAAACAATTTTCTTTAGGCTTAGGAGGATGTTGGCTTTCCTCCGCACGGAGGGCAAGAGTAAGCGCGCGGCGATTCAGTCCGTCCTGCAGTTAGAGATTTTCATGAAGCAAATAATAATAAACTGTAGTTCCAAATAAGCATATGACAACCACACCACAACATTGTTTCAACGCCAAAACTAATACAAAACACAACACAAATCTGTAATGTAATAGGACTGCTGTAGTTTAGGACAAATCTGAAGTTTTGGAAGGAGAATTAGGGTTTTCGTGTAATGGTGAATTGGATCGGGTAAGGGGAGGATCGAATGGAAGGTGGGAGGGCGGGATCGAGATATAGGGGTGCTGGATCTGGTCTAAAATGCCCAGATTTAGGCAGATCTGAGGGGACGGGCTGAGGGGAGGTGGATCCACGTGGGGAGGGGGTTAGGGCAGCCGGACGGGGTGGGGGAAAGGGTCGGCGACCTGTTGAAGGTGGGGGGCAGCTGTAGGGTTAGGTTGGTAGCAGTGGATGAAGGGGGAAGGGGGTTGTTGTGCTGGGAGTTGAGGGGGCGGGCGGCTGTGCTGGGAGTTGAGGGGGCGGGCGGCTGTGCAGGAGGTTGGGGGTGGCGGCTGTGCAAGGAGGAAGGGGATTTGAAGGATGAGCGGGCGGCTGTCTTGGTGGGAGACTGGCAGCTAGAGGAAAATGGGGGAGTGGCGGGTTTGGGATCAGTGGAGGGGCCGGCGGCTTGGATTGGTGGAGGGGGGAGGAGAACAAAGAGGAAATGAGATAACTTACCCAAGGAGTCGTCACCAAGGGGCTCCACGGAGTCGGCACCGCGGAGAAGATCACCAGAAATGAGGAAGAGCTTCTCCAAATTTCAGCAATACCCTAACTACAGCAACCCTATGCTTTATTTATAATAAAATTGAATTAGGGCAACCGAAATCGACGGCTATGATTGATCGGCGGTTTCGGGGCCATAAATACATGAAATATTACCCAAAATACATAATGTCATATATGAAACCATATCAGAACGACGAGCCGGACGCATCCGCGGTGGCGGATCGCCGGTTTGATCAAGTCCGCCTGCGAGAATACACGAAGGCGGAGTCCGCCTTGCGCCGAGCCGCGCCAGATGGTCCCCCATCAACCAGCCTAGTCTGGTGCTGATGAACCTAGAAGCTACCCTTGTTTGCTCCACTAAAGTTAATGCTAGAGTGTGTAGTAATGTAGCTCCCCTATGGCTGGGCCTATAACCTACAGTCATCCAAGCACACTAAATTCTTCGTTCTCTCTCCTTTTCACTTACTCAATTCATTTCTCTTTTGCATCACTCTTCTACACCATCTTTCAGGAGAACGATATCTGGGGGGAGAAGTATATGGGGAGAGAATATATTGGGATTTTGGTGATTATCGGATCAACATATGAATATATATGGCGAAAGAAATGAAACAGTCTTTGAAAATCTTGTTCACATCAGGGAGTAAAATTTACTTTATGATATAAGATTCACTATGGAGATGTTTTTCCAAGCCAACTAGTTTTTGAGTTATAAAAATGTTCCTAATCATTGTCTTATTACATCAAGGGTTAGCATTAAATTCGCAATTTTTTATTTCATTTGGAGATGCTTTTAGCCAAATGACGGTTCTAATTGGTGAAGCATTTTCTGAAATAATTAAATTTTCTAGTAATCATAGGGCTTTAGATTAGCAAAACAAAGGCTGAAGAGATAATATGCATGTTATGTGTATGATAATATCTTTAGTCTCTTTTAGATCTATTATTAGCAATCTAATTTATTGACGGAATTCTACTGCATCTCAACTTATCAGAAACTAATTTTCTCCTCATCCTTGTAGTTACTACTTGAATGTACTTGAATGCTATTTTTGTTCGAAGTGAAAGCTAATATTACTTTTCAAATGGAAGCTCCTCTCCATGGATTTGCTTTTTGGTTCGACGCGGAGTTTAGTGGACCTGCGACATCGCCTTCCAGCAATAGTTTACATTCCGTTCGTTCAAATTCGGACTCGTATTTTACTACTAATAATCAGAGGAGAAAGCGCTCGAAATCTGAGCAAGTTCTTGTGCTTTCCACTGCACCAGAGGATGAACCAACACATTGGCAACAGGTGTGCTTAATCTTATCCTGATTTCAGACTGGATTTTCTTTTGCCTATTCCCTTTTACCACTCTAAGCATCATATACTTTTTTGAAATATTAAAATGTCGTCAAACTTTATTCTATTTTACAATTTAGCTTCTAAAATTAGAAAATTATTGAAATATCATTATGTTTCGATGTTGATAATAGTTTGATACTTTTTTTGTAATAAAAAATATCTAGTATTATGATGATTGAAATGCCGTATTAAGTATTTATGATAAATCAAAAAATGATGTACCCACCATGCTAATAAAATGGTTATTGAAGCAATGGCTGCAAGATATTAAAAACATAATGATATTTGTATTTGTTCAATGACTATTTCACTTCATTTTGACACTTGAGTTTAATATGATATGTAAATATGTTCTAACGTCCCAAATTCGAAAATTTCTACGAGAAATATAAGTATCAGAATTATCATCTATACTTTATAAAAGGGAAGCATCTTTATGGTGTAACATTGAAACTTCCCATTTTATCCTTTATTTTATATAATTTTTACTGCTTCGTCTTCACAGTAGAGAGAGAGAGAGGGAGGTAGAGAGAAGAAACAACAATGAAAGGGGAGAGGGAGAGAGAAGAAGTGGGGATCACGTATGATGGGGATCGACGACACGGTGGAGCACGAGTTTTGGGTTTGTTCGTTGCCAATTGATCACATGCCATATTTAGAATCTCCAGATCGACCATCCGACTCCACGGATGCGTCCGATTTTCGTTAACTCGCATTTTCATATATTCCATTGTATTTTTCAGTTATTATTTTGTGAGATTGAGTACTTTACATTAACGACCAATCATAGTCATTGATGTAAGGGAGTTTTATTATAAGTAGGATGTAAGGGGGCTGCCATGGGGGCTATTGCTGATTTTGGAAAAAAATAATTTACCCTCTCTAGGTGACGACTCCTAGTTTGTTCGTGTATCCTGTTCCACCACCGCCCAATCTCCTTCCCAAACCCCCACCAAAACCCCTCAGTTTTCTCTCCTAGAAAAACTCACTCTACAGTCCACGTAACTCACCTATTTCCTCCCAAAATCCCACGTCTAAGCCACTAACGAACTCTTCTGTTCCCTCCCAGATAACTCACGCCCCCTCCTGCAGAAATCCACCCGCCCAGGAAACACACGCTCCTACCTCCACCAAAGGCCCTAACTCCCTCTCCCGTAACTCGCACTTAACCCATCCACCGAGGCCCTCAAATCCCCCCTCCCAGGAAAACTCACGCCCAGTCCATCTGATTCCACCAGTCGATCCACCCCATCTCCAACCTCCTGACAACCACTCACCCACCTCAAGTCACCGGATCTCCCATCCCACAGAGGCAGCCACTTACTCTGTGCGTGTTCTATTGTTGTATGGACCTTTGTTTCAATATTATAATATGACTTATGATCGTTTGAGATCTATATCATTTGAGGAATTTTGTTCTTGGATATCTTGTAATTCAGGAACTATTTGCCGCACGCTCTCACTTTGACCCTCCACGCAGAGGAAAGTCAATATCTGCTTGCTTAAAAGAATTACTTTACTTTGCTTAAAACTATCAGCATGTGATTTAATTTTTTATTACTGTGTTGTAATTTTCCCGTCAAATATTACATGGTGTGTTATATATAGTAGTTGTAGAAAAACACAAAAAAGAGAAAAATAATCGAAATATTTTATTAATTTTCTCACACATACTTATATACAAGTATTTGTACACTTATATAGGAAGAGAGAGGAGCAATAATCTCATTCTAAGATGTGAGACTAAATCCTAACGAAGTAATGGGCTCTATAGCTGGGCCTTGCTATGGGTCTTTGTACATATTTTATTCAACACTCCCCCGCAAGTTGGAGCTTACAGATCGTAAGCACTAAACTTGAACAAGAACTGATAAAATAGCGGACGCGGCAAGGCCTTAGTGAGAATGTCAGCAACTTGCCCAGCAGTAGGAACATGTCTTAATTCCAGTTTATTCAGTTGAACCTTCTCCCGAATGAAGTGACAATCGACTTCAATGTGTTTGGTACGTTCATAAAATACGAGATTCTTGGCAATATGTATAGCAGCTTGACTGTCGCAAAAGATAGTGGCCGGTGAGGAGAGTTTAACACCCAGGTCACTAAGAAGGCTTTCCAACCATGTAAGCTCAGACACAATAGAGGCCGTTGAACGATACTCAACTTCGGCAGATGAGCGAGCAATCACAGATTACTTCTTGCTGCGTCAGGTGATATGGTGTCCACCAAAATATGTACAGTATCCACTTGTGGAACGTCGATCATCCAGAGAACCAGCATAGTCAGTATCAGAGTAGGTAATAAGAGATAAGGAAGAAGAAGGCTTTTACAAGCCCTTGTCCAGGAGCGGTCTTCAGATATCGGAGAATGCGCTCTACTGCCTGGAGGTGAGAGATTCGTGGAGTATGCATATATCGACTGACAACTCTAACAACAAAGAATATATCAGGTCTTGTAACTGTAAGATAAATCAGCTTCCCTACAAGACGACGATAGTACTCTGGGTTCGGGAGCAGTAGATTAGAGTCAGAGACATGAGAACAGAGCTTGTGTTTGCATCCATAGGTGTATCAGCAGGCTTACATCCAGAGTAGCCAACATCATGAAGAAGGTCGAGACAGTACTTCCGTTGAGATAGGACCAGGGCATCTGGACGCCGTGCTACCTCGAGACCAAGGAAGTATCAAAGATTTCTCATGTCTTTGGTTTGAAAAATAGAAGCCAAGTGTTGTTTGATCATGTGTATTCCTTTTAAATTATCACCCGTAATCAAAATATCATCGACATAAACCAAGAGAATCACTATGTTTGTCGGACGATAACATGTAAATAGAGAGAAGTCAACCAAGCTTCGAGTGAACCCAACATCACGAACAACCTGAATAAACTTATCATACCATGCACGAGGAGACTGTTTGAGACCATAAAGAGATTTTTTGAGGTGACATACAAGGGACTCCCCCGTGGTCTCAAACCCGTGAGGTTTTTGCATATATACAGTCTCCTGCAGATTGCCATTGAGAAAAACATTCTTGACATCTAATTGATGTAACTGTCATTGTCGATGAACTGCTAGAGAGTTCAAGACACGAACTGTATTTAGTTTGGCGAAAGGCGAGAAGGTCTCGTTATTGTCATGGTCGGGTTGTTGAGTAAACCCACGAGCCACAAGACGAGCCTTGAGTCGTTGAATCATCCCATCCAGACCATGTTTGATGGCAAAGACCCACTTACAGCCCACACAAGTTTATCCAGGAGGAAGAGGGACAAGATCCCAAGTCTTATTTGCCCAAAGAGCAGTCATTTCGTCATCCATGGCCGCCCACCACCCAGGATGCTGAAGAGCTTCATGTAGAGAGTTAGGGGTGGAAATAGATGACAAAGAAGTTGCAAATTTGTGAAGCACCAGAGAGAGACAATGCAAGGACACATAATTAGCCAGAGGATGAGCGGTAGATGTTGCTGCCGGATCTTCAGAGCGCGCGATATTATTAGTAGAAGGCAACTGTCTTAGGGCATCAGAACGAGGAGGGCGACGAGTGTACACACGAAGAAGAGGTGGTCTGGAGGGAGTGAGGATCGGGGTTTGGAGAAGTGGTGGAAGATGAGAAGTAACAGGAACGGTAAGGCGCGGTAGGATTGTAGGTGCTGGAGGAGCTGGACGGAAAGAGTGAAAAGGCTGATCTTCGATAAAGGTCACATCCGCAGATGTAACAACCTTGCGATCGTCGAGAGAATAGCAGACATAACCTTTTTGAGTGCGAGAGTAACCAAAAAAACTATCGAAACCCCGATTGATGAGGTAGCACATTGTCGAAACCGTGAAATTCCAATAAAATTGGGAACCTTTATTTGAAACATAAGTGAGCGAGTGACCTCAAGAAGGTGACGATTCTTGCGCTCAGTCACACTATTTTGTTGAGGGTATAAACACATGTAGTTTGATGGATGATCCCAAACTCAATACATAGATTAGTAAATGAGTGGCTCGTGTATTCACCCGCATTGTCCGTTGAAAGAGTTTTAATTGAGCTGAAAAACTGTGTACGAGTCTCAACAATAAAAGCACGGAACACACAAGTTAGTTCAGAACGATCGTGAAGTAAATATAACTATGTCATGCGAGAGTTATCATCAATAAATGTAAGAAAGTAATCATCAACTGTGAGAATAATCATCAACTGTGTACGAGAGTAATCATCAATAAATGTAAGAGTAATCATCAATAACGGTAACCAGAAACACTAGTTGTTTTATAAGGTTCACAAATATCTGAATGTACTAAATTAAAAGGAGCATTGCTCCGAGTACAATGAAGAAGAAAAGAAGAACGATGTTGTTTTCCAAAGATACATGACTTGCAAGTAAAGTCAGTGAGGGATAGATCGGGAAGAGCTTTCTTTGGGAGAGGAGCATGCCCAAGACACCGGTACCAATCAACAAAATTGACAGATGAGAGAACTATGGGAGAGACGTCTAGAGTATAAAGCTCGTTGGACGGTCGCCCTTTACCAATGATATTCTGCGTCCGTCGATCTTGCACAACAAAAGAAGAGGAAAAGAAGGTTACAGAGCAATTTAGGTCTTGAGTAAGACGACTAACAGAGAGAATGTTAAAAGGAGAGCCCGGAACATGAAGAACCTAGCGAAGTGAGAGGTACATCAGCAGAACCAGAAATCGGGGTGGTGTCACTTTTGGCCACTGTGATGAACTTAGGATGCACATAGTTCAAGTACTGAGGTGATTTCTGCAGAGAAATATGTTGTGTCGCACCTGAGTTCACAATCCAAGTTGGACTATGGGAGAGACGGGAGATGCTTTCATTGGAGATCGATGCAACAGAGCCAAATGAATGACTGATCATACCCTGTAGTTACTGGAGCTGGGTGCGCAAGGCATCAATGTCAGTACGGGTGGTGGAAGGAGTATCGACCTCAAGGAAAGCATGTTGTTGAGGGGGCATACCATGCTTACAAGAGCAGGTTGCCTCAAGATGACCATCCCGACCACAATGAGTACACTTAGGATGAGTCCTTCCGTTGCGACCCCTACCCCGAGAAGAGGTGCGAGCTCCACGAGATGATGGAGGAGCGGGGTGAGATGTAGAAGAGTGTTGGAGAGACGGAGAGAGAGTTCTGGGAGCATCGGGGGGAGGGGCGACCTTTAAAAGCATGGAACACACATCCGAAAGAGAAGAAATGGTAAAGGAAGATAGGATCTGAGCCCGGACGCTGCGGAGATGAGGCAGAACATGGGTCATCATCATGGCGATGCCAACTGCTTCTTTCTGAGCACGTTGGGCAACGAGATCTACTGTTGGAGGCTGATGTTGAATTCAGGTCTTGACTAGAGTTTTGTATTGCGCAACAAAGGAGGTTAAGTCTCCAGCCACTCTTGATTCGAGAGATTGAAGGTCTGTGATGATGTCAAACAGGTGTTGCAAGCTGTCCTTTCCAGAATAGAGGGAGTGAAGTTCCTCCCATATGGTCTTGGACGTCTCATGATACATGGTCATACGATATGGTTCACTGTCCATCAAGTTTAGAATCGAAGATTGGACACGGGCGTCATCACGGAGCCATTCCTCGGTGGGCTCAGTAGGAGTAGCCTTAGTCAAATGATGAAGGAGGCCTTTCGTCTGAAGAACACTGCGAACGGAGTGCACCCACTCAACAAAATTCTTCTTCCCACTAAGAGAGATAATGTTGATCTGAAGCTCATCACGAACTTCAGGTAGAGGAGTCATAGCACGGGCCGGAAGAGACGGGGCATCATTCAAGTCCATTGCACTTGGCGAGGAGCACGAAAAAAAATGTGGGGAGCTGGGCAGAGGTGAGTAACAATGGCCAAGAGCTTGGCGATCAGGAGAGCTCCCGGAAAAAGAGCTCGCGTGGAGGCTAATGCGATCATGAGCAGTGAACAGGAGGTCTGGAGAACATGAGGTCTTGCGGGCAGGAGGTCTGGCAAACAAGAGCAGCGAACAGGAGCTCTTGCGGGCAGGAGTAGTGAGCAGGAGCAGCAAACAGGAGGTCTGGCGAACAGGAGCTCTTGCGGGCAGCAACGACCACGAACTTGGCGAGCAGGAGAGCTCGCGGGAAAGAGCTCGCGATCACGCTGAGGAAACTTGACAGAAGAGGACTGAGCACCGTCGGGCAGAAGCTGCGGGTAGAAATGTGGGCAGGAACTCTGGCAACAGCCAGAGGCTAGCGGGAGAACCAGCGAGCCCAGTAGAAGCGAAAGCAGAGTTCGCAAAAGCAACGATTGGAGCAGGATGGGAGGGCACGGTGCTCGCAGATGAGGTGGACATTGAGTTAGCAGAGGCAGCAACGAGAGTAGGAGAGGCAAGAACAGTGCTCACACGCTCAAACGAACGATGTTGTGTGAGCAGGAAGCGAGTTCACAGAGCGCTGAGAATGTTGGCGGACAGCGGGGGAAGGAGGTCGGTCCCAGAGAACAACTTGGAATTCTATAAAAAGGGACCAAGGAGAGCTTACGATGGAGGGGATCTCACAAGAGCTAGACTGAGCTCGTAGAATGGAGAAGTGCGGTTAGACGAGGAGACCGCTGGGAAAAAAATGAGTCTGCAGACTCGGGCCGAGAGCTACAGCGAACCACAAAAGAACGAGGAATCAGGATTTTCCCGCTCTTATACCATGTAGAAAAACACAGAAAAGAGAAAAATAATTGAAATATTTTATTAATTTTCTCACACATACTTACATACAAGTATTTGTACACTTATGTAGGAAGAGAGAGATGAGCAATAATCCCATTCTAAAATGTGTGACTAAATCCTAAAGAAGTAATGAGCTCTAGTTGGGCCTTGTTATGGGCCTTTGTACATATTTTATTCAACAGTAGTCATAGAGAATAGAGTTATTTTCCTGCACTTCACGTCTGGATTGCATTTTAGTCGCACACCCACTTAGCCTACCCTACATCGACATACAAATGTGCTGGTATTGAAAATATAATTTTTTTATTATCATTTTTAAATGTCAGTGGTCAAATTGTAACGTAGAAAAGGGAAAGTCTTTATGGTGTAAACTTTCCTTATAAAAGGGAAGCGTCTTTATGGTGTAGCTTTGAGCTACGAAGCACCGACACTTCAAAATGCCCAGAGTGTCGGTGTCGGTATCGGTGTCGGACTCTCCGACACGCGTCCGACACGGCGACACGCTCGGACACGCGTGTCGGAAGCCCGACAGGGTGGCTCACGCGGGACTCACGTGTCCCGCTCAATCGGACATGTGAGACCCGCGTGAGTCTCTTCGTTCTATTTTATAGGCGGAATAAAAAACCCGCACACGCGTGACTCCAGCTTCCTCACCCGGCACCCGCGGACCTTTCCGTACTCACGTGAGCCCTAGCTTCCCCACCCGGCACCCACAAGCATTTCCGCAGGCATTTCCGCACTCGCGTGAGCCGTAGCTTCCCCACCCGGTACCCGCAGGTCGCCACCGCTCTTCCCCTGTTCTCCAGGTCGCCGCTCTTCCACTGTTCTTCAGGCCGCCGCTCTTCCCCTATTCTCCAGGCCGCCGCTCCAGTGCTCCTCACCGACACTTCCCTAGCTTCCCCAGTTGTCAGTTTCCCACTCGCATGTTTCTCCAATCCCTCTTCATTTATCTTCTGTTTTCATTTTCTTTTTCGTTTTCAGCCTGCGAGCCTCTTCTTTTTTGTAGAATGTCTTCAAGCAAGGAAAGTAATAGTGGTTCACAAGAGCCTACATTTATTGATGATGATCCAAATAAATCATTATGGAGGTTTGTCAATAAGCTAAGCTACCCATGGTGAGGCGGAAGACAATTTGTCTTGGAAGTGCAAATTTTGTGAGAAATGTTTTATAAGTTCATAAACCAGCCGATGCCGGTCCCAAGCCCGGATGAAAAATGGTGAGGGTTGTGTTAGGTAGACGGCCAGCGTAAAATTTAGTCACCCTTATGAATATGGATCTTTTGAGAAATTGTGCTAAAGCTAGGTTGTTCCCCCTAAGGAACGCGTCGTATGGTCCGAATGCGGCGTCTTGGCAAGGACCGCTACATCTCCAGGACTTGGGTGTAGTGTTAAATAGGCAAGAGTCCTCGTCGTATGGTCCGAATGCGGCGTCTTGGCAAGGACCGCTGCACCTCCAAGAGGACTTGGGTGTAGTGTCAAATATGCAAGATCCCTCACATATTAGGCGTCCTAGAAAAGTTGATCGTAGGATTTGTGATCGACTTAGGTTTGGAAGTTGGAATGTAGGTACGCTAACGGGAAAAGCGATGGAAGTAGTGGATACAATGATTAGGAGAAAGATAAATATTTTATGTCTGCAAGAGACTAAATGGGTGGGTGAGAAAGCTAAATTTCTAGATAATTCAGGTTTTAAATTATGGTACACAGGAAAAAAATAAAACAAGAAATGGAGTAGGTATTATTGTAGATACTACTTGGAGGGATGGAGTTGTTGGGGTAAGCAGAAAGGTGATAGAATCTTAGCTCTTAAATTAATCGTAGGAAAGGAAACTATTAATGTAATTAGTGCTTATGCGCCACAAGTAGGATTAAATGAAGCTATAAAGGTACAATTTTGGGAAGACTTAGATGATTTGGTAAGAGAAATCCCACAAAGCGAGAAAATTTTCATTGGAGGAGACTTAAATGGACATGTAGGGAAGCAAAATACGGATTATACAGATGTTCATGGAGGATTTGGGTATGGAGAAAGAAATGAAGAAGGAAGAACCATTCTAGACTTTGCCATAGCACATGAGCTAATTGTGACAAATACGTTCTACATAAAGAGAGAAGAACACTTAATTACGTTCAAGAGCGGACAAAATAAGTCACAAATTGACTATTTTATGACTCGCAAAATGGATAAAAAGATTTGTAAGAATTGCAAAGTTATACCAGGAGAAAGTTTGACAACGCAACATAAGCTAGTGGTGCTGGATGTGCAAATTAAATATAGTAACTTTAAGAGAAAGACAAAAGTGTTGCCAAAAATTCGGTGGTGGAACTTGATGAAGGAAAAACAGGTTGCTTTCAAGGCAGCAGTTATAGAACGACTAGTTGATGATCCTTATGTTGATCCTAGTGTCGCATGAGAAGTTATGTCTTCTCATTTAAGGATAAGTGGAAAGAACGTACTTGGAGAGTCAAAAGGTCGCGCGCCCCCACAAAAAGAATCTTGGTGGTGGAAAAAGGAAGTGCAAGACAAAGTGAGGGCAAATAGGGTCAGCTACAAAACATTATATGCTTGTAGGAATGATGAAAACTTGACAAAGTATAAAGTCGCCAAGAAAGAAGCTAAAAATGTAGTAAGTAAAGCAAGAAGTCAAGCTTATGAAGAATTTTACAAACGACTAGATACCAAAGATGGAGAGCGCGATATATATAAAATTGCTCGAGCTAGAGAGAGGAAGACAAGAGATTTAAGCCAAATTAAATGCATAAAAGATGAAACAGATACGGTTTTGACGGATGATGTGGCTATTAAGGAGCGATGGAAAAGATACTTTTATCAACTATACAATGAAGGAAAAGATAATGAACTGAACTTGGAAGAGTTAAGTAAATTGGAGGAGTATAGAGACATAACTTTTTATCGTAAAATTCAAGCATCAGAGATAGATGACGCTCTGAAGAAGATGAAAAATGGAAAGGCGGTTGGACCAGACGATATACCCATTGAAGTATGGAAATGCTTAGGGAGGGAAGGAATTTTATGGCTTACAAGTTTCTTCAATAAGATACTGAAGACAAAAAGGATGTCAGACCAATGGAGAGAAAGTATTTTGGTACCTTTGTATAAGAACAAAGGAGATATACAAAATTGTGTCAATTACAGGGGAATTAAATTAATGAGTCATACTATGAAACTATGGGAACGAGTAATAGAGAGACGAGTTAGACGAGAGACTAGCATCTCAGAGAATCAATTTGGATTCATGCCAGGGAGGTCAACCATGGAAGCTATACATCTCTTGAGGAGACTCATTGACAACTATCGGGAAAGACAAAAAGATTTGCATATGTTGTTTATCGATCTGAAGAAGGCGTATGATAGGGTTCCAAGAGAGGTCTTGTGGAGAGTCTTAGAAAAGAAAGGTGTAAATGTATCATACATTGACGTAATCAAAGATATGTATACAAATTCAGTGACCAGGGTGAGGACATCTGGAGGATTAACACAGGAATTCCCTATCGCTGTTGGCTTACATCAAGGGTCAGCTTTAAGCCCTTACCTCTTTACCCTTATCTTAGATGAGCTCACCGGACATATCCAGCAAGCAATACCTTGGTGTTTATTATTTGCAGATGATATTGTTTTGGTCGATGAGACGCGCGAGGGTGTAAACGCGAAACTGGAATCTTGGCGAGACACTTTAGAAAAGAAGGGTTTTAGGTTGAGCAGGACAAAGACAGAGTATATAGAGCTTAAATTTAGTAGTGCAAGAAGGTCAGATGACTCCGTCATTAAATTGGGTGATCAAGATATTTCCCGCAGTGAGTGCTTTAAATATCTGGGATCGATAATTCAAAAGGATGGAGGTGTAGATAAAGATGTGATTCATAGAATCCAAGCAGGTTGGTTGAAGTGGAGAGGCGCGTCTGGGATCCTATGTGATCGTAAAGTACCACTAAAACTTAAAGGCAAGTTTTACCGTACTGCAATTAGGCCTGCAATGCTCTACGGTTCTGAGTGTTGGGCAGTGAATGGTGTACACGAGCAAAAAATGGGAGTCGCGGAGATGAGAATGCTTAGGTGGATGTGTGGTCACACGAGACTGGATAAAATTAGGAATGAATGTATCAGGGATAAGATAGGAGTGGCGCCAATTGTAGAGAAGATGCGAGAAGCTCGTTTAAGATGGTTTGGACATGTACATAGGAGACCATTAGAGGCACCTGTTAGGCGTTGTGAGAGTTTAGTCACTAGACATGTTAAACGGGGGAGGGGTAGACCAAAAAAGACTTGGAATGAAACTATAAAGAAAGACATGATGTGCTTAGGCATTAATGAGACTATGCTTAAAGATAGGGCGCAATGGCGACAGAGGATCCATATAGCCGACCCCACTATGGTGGGATAAAGGCTTGAGTGTTGTTGTTGTTGTTGTTATGTTTTATAAGTTCATATACAAGAGTGAGAGCACATTTGTTAATGCTTGGTGGAAAAGGAATTGGAAAGTTTTTAAAAGTCTCAAGGAGTGATCTATTTGAGATGGAAAAACTAGAAGAAGAGGTGAATGCTAGAATGGCGAGTCTTGCTCCTAAAAAAGTTCGTTTGCCCCCATCTAGCATTTCAAGTAGTGAAGGTGGATCTACTAGTGGGGTGGATATTTTTTCTAGAAAAAGGAAGATTGAAAGTGGGGGAAAAGGTTTGCTTGAGAATGCATTTAACATGGATCAACGGGAACAGTTAGATTATGAGATTGCTAGAATGTTTTATTCAGGAGGTTTGCCTTTTAACCTAGCAAAAAATCCTTACTTTATTTTCGCTTTTACTTATACTGCAAATCTTAATATTGCGGGATATGTACCACCAAAATGCAATTTATTGAGGACCACCTTGTTACCAAAAGAGAAGTTGAATATTGAAAGATTGTGTGCACCAATTACAAACATGTGGAAGGAGAAGGGTGTAAGCCTTGTGGGTGTAAGCCTTGTGAGTGATGGATGAAGTGACTCACAAAGGAGAGCACTTATTAATTTTATGGTTGTGTTTGATGGAGAAGCTATATTTTTAAAGGCGGCCTTGTGAGTACGCAAATTTTGCTTATATAAATGGAGAATTTAGAGAATTTGATTCAGTTCACAGTCAATTTTCGATGGATCCTAAGGCTTGGTGGGTTATTCATGGTGCAAGGGCACATATGCTACAAAGTTTAGCCTTCACGCTTCTTGCACGACCATCTTATTCATCGTGTGCCAAGAGGAATTGGAGTACATACTCCTTTATACACTCAGTGAGAAGAAATAGAATGACTCCAAAACGTGCAGAAAATCTAGTTTTTATACAGAGCAATCTACGTCTTCTATCCAGAAAAAATCCACAATACGCACAAGTAGAGACCAAGATATGGAATATTGCTGGAGATTCATTTGACACGTTTGAAGATGTTGGCATGCTTGAAATTGCAAATCTTTCACTGGATGAGCCTGATGTGGAATCCATTATTTTTACTGATGATATATAATGGTAATGTGTTAATGTTTTATCATTTTTTGTTCTTTTGTTAAGTTTTACATTTGAATATTTGATGAGTAATATTTAAACATGACGTAATTTATTAGAATATTTGTTAATTGTTCATTTTTTTTAATTTTTATTAAATGTTTTAGGAATATGGTATAAAAAATAAATATTTAATATACGCGTCCCAGCGTGTCAGAATATGGTATTTTTTTAGAATTGACGAGTCGCGTGTCGTGTTGCGTGTCGCGTGTCTCTGTCGGTGCAACATAGGCTTTGAGGCTTTTCATTTTATTCTTTACTTTATCCGACTTTACCCCTCCTTCACAATAGAGAGAGTGAGGGATGGAGTGAGAGAGAAGAGACAAGTAGAGAGAGATGGAGTGAGGGAGAAGGTGGGGATCACTTATAAATTTGCTAGTATTGAAAATATAATGTTTTTATATCTTTTTTAATAATGTTAGTGAGTAGTTTATGATACATTTCTTTGCTTAAGATCATTTTTGTGTCATTTCTGATATAAATAATTTGATGCAGACTATACTACACTTCTATGAGCCAATAGATGTGGTACAGGGTCAGATAATTGAAGGTTCCATAACACTATCTCAAAGCATGGAGAATCCAAGATTCATGAATATTCACCTTGAGTACTGGTAAAAAGTAGTTTTTTCTTTTTCTTTTTTGGGACATTCATGGGGACCTCCCTTATAAGTTTGCAAAATTACTCTTTGCGCCCTTCTATCTTTTGAAATTACAAAAATCTCCCATATAAGTTGCATTTCATAACATGGATGCACAAAAATACCCCTCTAGAGAGGGGGGTCGTTTTGGGGACCGAGCTCCGTTTCCAAATGTTCGTCCGGGACCAATAAGGTAGGGGCACGTGTAATACATTTTTTCTATCCGGGTTCCGGTCCCAAGAATTTTCACTAGAGAGGAGCCTCTAGGGTGGGTATTTGTGTGCATGGATGTTATGAAATGCAAACTCAGATAAGAGGTTTATGTAATTTCAGAAGCTGTAATTATGCTAACTCTAAGGGGAGGCTTGAGTAATTAGTAGTTTTTTTTTTATTCAAGAGATTTATAGGCCGGCGAGGATTAATTTGCGAAGCATTCTTTCTTATCCTGTACTGTTTTAACAGCTCCGCAGGTCGGTCTTTTGTCAAGGAGTCGATTATGCGGTGATTTCTCCGTCCGCTAAACCTTCACAATTTCGCATTTTTTGGTGGAAATGACTAAACAAAGCCTGAGCCATTTTTCATATTTGAAGTTTAAGAGGAAGCAGAGAATTTATGGGGATTGCTGGCTGTTTTTTGTTGTAATGGGCAGGTTTTTTGATTGTGGATTCACCTTGTAATTTATCAGTTATTATGGAGCTGTGTGCATTATGTGCATTTTTGGGGGGAAATTGCATGTGCAACAACTATTTTTTTTCCCTGTTCAGAAAAAATCATCCAAATATTTTTATTTATAGTGATGAGCAGCAGTCTTGCATACCCCCACCACTCGCCTTCTTTGTGCGCGTTGTGCGGCGGCAACCAGGCTCCCGACCTCGCTCGATGACCTACCACACGTTGGACCGCAAGCAGCGGGAGTATTGTCGTTAGTTAGAATACCACTACGATGAGCCCCCGTGCTCTGTAGCAGAAGTACACTCATGTGCTCGTCTTTTCCTGTGCCATCGAGTGAGGTTGAGGGTCAGGTAGCCACAACACGTCCTCGTGCCACAATGGTACTATCGCAGAGCGAAATTACATCAAACTGGAGTGTGGAGCTCAGACAAGCAAATCGATGATACAAGTAGAGAATTATTATACGCATAGCGAAATTGTCTATTATTAGATTTTTATTATCCATAGCTCTACAAAGAACAAAAATTGTTATTCACAGATACAAATTAATGCAGAAAATTAAAAATAAAAATAAAAAGCATTCATTCATGTAATTTTTTCTTAGCAAAAAAATATTAAATTTTTTTAATTTAATTAGTGAGTGCGTATTTACTATTTACTTAGAAGTCTCGAGCATAAAAGACAAACTATTATACGCATAGATAAACTTTTAAAATAAATAGAGTGAGTTCAATAAGAACATTTTGTAAGTTTGTGAGAAACTGCAATAAGATAAAATTACAACATTAAACAAAAATTTGAAAGCGCATATAATCTTTTATTCCTTAAATTATTGGTTAGAAATTTGATTTGTGGATGAAGGACATTGAATTCAAATAAATGATTAGATATTTGGTTTATGGATAGAAAATTTTGTTCTGCGTATAATAATTCTCTATAAGTATGATTGTGTTTAAATCTCAAACTAAACAAGAGTACTGATGTTTAATTTCATCATATTGAGAACTCAAATTAATAATATTTATCTATATTATATAAAGAAATTCCTCTTTTACTATTACATTAGAGTTTCCTATTTAATCTTTATTTTGTATTTAATTTAATTCTAAAGAAATATAAATATATAGACAAATGAAGAGAGGGATCACAATCACATAGAAGACTACTACTCAATTATATTGAACAAGTAATTTGTCTTTGTGAAAGAATAACACAAAACTCTTTTTCTCTAAAGCTTGAGTCTTAGGGTCTGTTTGTTTCGACGATGAGAGTTGGAATGGTGGGAATGAGATGATTGACAATGGAGCCGTGAGAAATAGAGGGATCGGGATTTTCTCCATTTTGGATCTCAAATGGAGGTTCATGATGTGGATGCATTCTCACTTGATCTAATGCTCGCAGAAATTTTTTGATTAAAAAAATATATAAAAGGATGGGATTAGTTACTATACATTTCACTCCAAATGGAGAGGATCTTATTCCAAATAGAGAGGGGATTGCAGTCTCAAAAAAGATCAAAAATGACGTTTTGAAATGATGAGGATAAGAATTGGAGGATTATCAAACAGTTTTTTTAGCCTTAAGTTTTCCCACGATAAAGATGAAGCAAAATGCACAAACAAACGTACACTTAATGATGAAGCTATTTTACCAAATCTTTGCTATATTTATTTCTTGGGATTATTATGACTAAAATTAATACTTAATTATTTTTTTTTATGATTATTACAAATCTATAGTATATACAACATCTTTTCATTGTTGGTTTGACATCTACAAATTTAACATTTTTCTCAGCATTTGCTTTCATGCCTCATGAAACCGAAGGTAATAAATGGGTTTTGGAGTGTTTTAAAAGTATGTTGGACACGTCTTGTTTGCCAAATGTAATGATAGTTGACAGAGAAGTGACTTTATTGAATGTCATAAAAGTGGTGTTCCCCCAAACTAGAATTATAGTTGGCATAGCAACCTCAAGAGGTTTTTAGAAGTATTTGTTTGTAATTTAATCTCTCTATGAAAAACATTTGATCAAATGCTTAATTTGCAACATACTGAAATTAAGCGCTCTTTTGGGCAAAGTTCAATTCAAGTCAACGCTGGTTTTAGAGGATCACTATACACAGATTTGCTTGGTTCAGTTTCGGTTGCCGCACTGGATTTAATAAAGAAAGAAGAAGAAATGGTAAAAATTGGTTATCCGACAGCTATAGAGTGTTTACATAAAATAAGGTACACAATGGGTTTACCTTGAGCTCATGAATTAGTGATTTATATGAATCAATCTTCTGCATTTCCATTATGGATGATTCATAAACATTGGAGGCAATTAACCTTGAAAACTACAACACATGACACAACACCAATAAAAGAGGAGAACGACCAATTGAATGTTATACAAGTTGAGTTAGATAGTTTACTAAAATAGTACAATAGTATATCTGATGCTCAAAGAAATGAAATGAAGCGTAAGTTGCATGAAATAATGAAACCCACAACCACTCAAACAAAAGACCCATTGCTACCAATTAGATTGAAAGGAAGACTACGTGGAAGTTACAAAAAATTTATGGCGGAATACAAATCCACAAAAAAGAGCTTTCATTGTTTGAGCATGTATTGAAGAAGGAACAAAACGTCCAACATAAATCAAAAAAATTGATTTCAAGAAGAAATGTGAACAAAGGTAGATTTTTTGATTGCATCCGTAAAGAAATACCTCCATATATATCAACTCATATCAAGGATGCGATAAATGTAATTGACGATGGACATTGTGACTACTGAGTGGTTAGCAATGCACTAGATATGGGTGATAATTGGTTGCTAGTGTGGAGAGATCTAGCAAAAGAGATGGAAAGTCATGAAAATCTATACAACAATCTATTTGAGAATGTAAAACGTGCAGAGCTATTAGTATCTTTGGACTGTACTACAGTGTCAGATCCATTAGAGAAATGGATGACAATGCCGGACAAGAGATTAGTTATCGCATCTTGTTATAATGTGGCGGTAGTTCATTTCTCACAGTTTCAATCTTTCACATTCCTACCTCTGCATACTGTCCCTCTAACAACCCGGAAGACTATCTTTATTGGATATGTCAACAATAATCACTACATTCACTTGTTGATGAGCGATGATTGCTCGTTACCGCCAGTAATCTCTATGTGGATGAGATATCATCATACAGTTGCAGACGAGTGAGACTTCAATTACACTTCAAGAGATAGAGATGAAGAAATTACTAATTTGGCGGATCCATAACATGTACGTAAAATTATTCTTTTATTACAATAATTTAATTTATTGTTGTAATAGTGATATAAATTTTTTGTTGCAGATAGTTGAAGTATCATATTTATAGGTATATGTTCATCGAAAAAACACAATACACAATCTATAGGTATACCATTGCACTTTTACTCTTAGTGATATTTATATTCTTGCGTATCTAATTTTTATTTTGACATTTTATGCAGGTCGAGATAACTAAAAAAATGCATTGAGGTTTTTGAAGAATTGATACAATCTACTTATATAATAGTTATTTTAGTTGTCTAACTCATTTGATGTAATGGATTATTAAAACTTTTATATTTGTTAACTTTATTTTGGTTGGAACTAATTTTATATGTTTTGATTTTGTCTTTGAATGAAGTTTTATTGTGCTAAAAACGTGAAATATATCATACGCTAATTACATGTTCAAGTAAGAAAACCTCGGAGGATACCCATAAGTAATTTTTAAAGCTAATTTTCAATTTTAAAAATTGATTTTAATGTGTCATTATAGACTGTACAAATATACGAATTTGAGCTGCTGCAAATAACACTGTTAAAAGCACGCGGATAGTCAACGAAACGAAACCGAGTTCTGAAGATGGCTGGAGACGGGATGGCCGGAGGCGAGGAAGCAGCCCAAAAAGAGCTGTTCGTGTACAGAGTATCCACCGAGAAGGAGTGGGATGAGCTGCAGAGAACCGGCGCGACTCTTGGCGGAGATATCGATCTCAGTACCGGTTGCATACACCTTAGCAGCCTTCACCAGGTAAGCCCTCCTTCTCAAAAACCCTAGAAATCCATGGAGATTTGGAGTTCTCTTATTAATAGAATTCGGTTTCATGAATCGCGGGACACTTCAAAATATGGATCTCCTTTCGCCTCAGATGGACTAATAGTTTATAGATCTTGGTCGATGTTTAGGGATATTATGATGGAGAGCGGGAAATCTTGAAATAGATTCGAAAGGGAAATTCTATGGGGATTTGATAGTTTGTCAACAGATGTTTGAGCTGGCACTATTTCTGATGAAATTACTCGTAATGTTAAAATATTTTCTAGGGTTTGTGTTCTTCATCGATTCTTTAACCAATCGTTACTGAACTATGTGTCTTCAAATGCAGGTGAAGTCGGTTTTGGTGAACTTTTTCCAGGGAAGGTTGGATTTGTTCTTGCTCCAAGTTGACGCTTCGAAGGTATATCTAATTGGGAAAATTGTGCTTATTGTTGAATTTATTTTAGAGCGACGTTAAGGGCAGGCCAAATAATGAAGACCGGAAAAAAATCATAAGAATAATTTATATGAGTAATTGTAATTCATCTATCCTAAAAAACTCCTAGGTGCATCCCCATTAAATAGCATCACAAACCCTAAGTTCTTCCCCGACCGCACTGCACGATGACTTCTTCCACTGTACCAAGGTAGCCTGATGCCGTCGAGGATCCAAAGCCGTCTGTAGAAGAGCTGCCTCCCGTCGTCGTCGAGGATCCTACCGCCTCCTGTAGCAAATCTGATTCTAGTTGCCGCCGATTCTAGTGCTTCCAGTCGCCGCCGATTCTAGTGCCTTCCGTCGCCGCCGATTCTAATGCCTCCCATCGCGTGGATCTTACCTCCCATCATCGAGGATCTTACCTCCCATCGTCGAGGATCTTGCCTCCCATCGCCGAGATCTTGCCGCCGCTCGTAGCAGTGCTGATTCCAGTCGCCTTCGATCCCAATTCCTCTCGTCGCCGATTCCAGTTGTTGTCACATGTAGTAGAGCCGATTCCAGACAGTCGCAACAATTCTCGCCAAACGCAAGTTTGTCTTCACGGTTATGATCAAAAAGTTATATGAGAGGGTGAGGTCGATATGAGATTTTAGGGTCAAATGCAGTGTAGTTTGTCTCTCCCTTGCTCGTAAATTTTTTGGCACAATTGTAGTCCATATTTTAATATGCTCTACTTTGTTTCATTAGATTTTTATTGGATCTAAATTTTATTCATATTGATTAGGGGATGCAATTTTTAAGTGTAGATATCAAAATGGTGGGTTATGAGATGTCGAACCACACTACACAAGTTGATCTTGAAAATCATTTTATCACGTCCAATAGATTTCTAAGTAAGGAGGAGTTGGTGGATTGGTCTCGAAACATTGCAAGAGGTTTTCCATAACTATACAGAGTACCGACAAACTTACAAGTAAGGTCAAACCCAAAGTTATGCTTGAATGCGATAGAAACGGTTATTTTCATGACAATCAATATAAAAAAGGACGTGTTAGCAAAAAATTGTGAAAATCCACGTTGAAGAGGTGTTGTTGCATGTTCTCTTTAAAAGGGCAAAAAGTGCACATTTAATGAATGAAAGCCGGATGTCATATGTGGGGTTCACAACCATGAGATGGTTCACAACCATGAGATGGTTCACCTAGAAGCTCATTCGTATGCCGGAAGATTGGATCCAAATGAGCAAATTGTTGTTCATAAAATGTACTTAGTTGAAGTACAACCAAGAAAAATATCAACAATGTTGAAAAAGGTGATTCTTACAACACCATTGTTTTGAGAATCATATATAATGAGAGAGTAAAAATGCAGACAAAAGTGCTACATGGGGGAACACAAATATAATTTTTGTATAAGTATATTACTGACATCGGATATGTTATAGCTTTGGCAAAATTTCAAAAGAAATTGGTCTTTGGGAAAGTTTATTTTTTGCTCATCCAATATCCGTCCAACTTAGTAAAATATTTTCTATTATGTTATTCATGAATTGTACTTATAAGACCAAAAGTATAAGTTGCCCTTGTTATGTATTGTATTCATGTCAAATGAAAGACAGGATAGTTATGCGTGGATGCGTGGGCTCTTGATTGTTTTAAGTTTACTTTGGACCAATATTCAATGGCATAGGTCTTAGTGATGGATAGAGAGATGACCTTGATAAATGCTATTGAAGTCATGTTTCCTCACACCAAAAATATATTATGCAAGGTACATATAAGTAGAAATATTTTGGCGTAATGCAAAAAATATTTCAAAAAAAGTAAGGAGTGAGGGACATTTTTAGATGTATGGCAGCTAAAGCTGTCACGGTTCCGGTTTGGTTCCGGTTCTACTAAGACCGAGAACCGAACCGCTAAGGTAAACCGTTCTTCAAATTAGAACCAAAACCATATTTGGTTTGACCGATTCCGGTTTCGGTTACGGTTCCAACATTATTTTTGGAACCATCGTGTCAACGGTTCCAGTTTCGTTTCAACAAGAACCAAAATCAAACCGGTCACTAATGGTTCGGTCCAGTTCTATTCGGTTCGGTTCAGTTCCAATCGATTCTCTGTGTTATAGTTATTCGCAAACCGTGTTTGTCTATTCGCAGATATTTTTATTATCCATAGATTAGTGAAGAAAATTGAAAAAAAAATTGATCGTCCTCTTCACGTTCCTTATCACATGGAAAGAATAACCCTAGCTATCTAAATCTTCCCAAACAAACCCTATCTATCTAAATCTTCCCAAACAAACCCTAGCTATCTAAATCTTCCCAAACAAACTGAAATCGCATGAACAACAAAAAAATCATCTTTCTTCCTCAACCCGGTCTCTATCCGCGCATTTATTTTATGGATCACGATTCGTGCACACATTGAAGTGCTCAAAAGGTCGTCAGAGATGTTCCTTCGTTGTCGAGTTCTGCTCAGGAGAGCAAAAACATCAAATGCTCAAATTTAAAATTGGTCTGCGGATAACAATTTGTATACTCAAATTAAATTGGAAAATATTGGTCTGCGGATAGACATTTATGGTCGGCGAATAACAATTGCCTAAAAAAATATTAAGGATAAATATATATTATAAAGATTAATAATAATAAACGGATTGTGGTTCGGTTCTGCTTCGGTCCGGTCCGGATCGGGTCTAAAAATTCTGAAACCGCTCGAGACATTATGTTGCGATTCCGGTTCTGGTTCTGGTCCGGATAATAAAATGAAGGAACTACACCCTGACCATTATTGATTACAGTTCCAAAATTCAAACCGGAACCTGAATAATTCGCGAACGGTTCGATCCGATTCTTTGCGGTTCCGATTTGATTCCGGTTCAATTTACGGTTTTCGGTTTTAAGTGACAACTTTAATGGCAGCATACTAAGGGTTCATTTGGCGCGGCGGTGGCGGGCGGCGTTTGCGGCAAACGCCGCTGCAAGGCGCGTAACCAAATGGCGGGCGGCGGCGTTTGCCGCATTTGCACCCGCCGCGCCATGAGAAACGGAGCAAAAGCTTCGTTTCGATCCCCCGCCTCCTCCCTCCGGTTCGATTGCCGCGTTTGCACCCGACGGTTCTTGCCCGCTACCGCCGCGCCAAATAAACCCTAAGGATGCTTATAGACAAACTTAATTCAATAACATTTTAATTCTATGATGGAAGACTATAAGACTAATTATCTTGATGTATGTCCATATGTCTTACTACTTAGATAGAGCCTTATAAAGAATATTTTGTTTTAGCATGAGTGGATTTGTTCTTATATTTGGATAATTCTACAACGAACCATATTGAAAGTGGTCACAACCACTTGAAAAGATTTCTTAAAGTGTCAATTGAAAATTTTATAGCTATTTGAAAAACTTTTGATCAAATGATTAATTTACAATATACAGAGATAAAAAGATCATTTGGACAAAGCATTATTCAAGTGAACAGAGATTTTAGTGACTGTTGTACTTTAAACTGGTTGGTCGTATCTCACTCACAACTTTAGAACTAATAAAGAAGGAAGAAATTTCAACAAAATTTAGGTGTATAGATGTTGAAGAGTGCATACATAGGTGTAGACATGCATTGGGATTACCATGTGCACGCAACTTAGTGTCTTATATGTCACAATCCAATTTTTTCCCACTATGAATGATCCACAACCACTGGAAGCAACTGGTTTTACAGGATATCAAAATTAATGAAAGTGTAAAGATCAAAGATGAGGTGGAGAACAAAATTGATATTGAAATGAAAGGAATTTTGAAGCGATATAATATCACCACTATATTACAAAGGCAAGAAATAAAGAAAAAATTACATGAAATAATGGATCCCTCACCAAAGCCATTGTTGCAAAAAAAAGTTGAAGTGTAGGCCAAAAGGCGGCTACAATAAGCTTAAAAATGATTTCAAATCTAAGAAATAAAGAAAAAACTACATGAAATAATGGTTCCCTCACCAAGTGACATAGGTAATGATTTTTTAAAAGTACGGCTTGAACTATCTCATGAACTACAAAATAAGGAGAACTTGCATTGTAACTTATTTGGGAAAGTAGAAAATCAGAGTTATTGAGATCACTGATTGTACTATTACTTATGCTCCATTTGACAAACGAATGTCGATACCTGATATGGGACTGGTGGTGACTTCTTACTACAATATAAGTTCATTACTTGTCTAGATCTCAATCGTTCACACTTTTACCATTGCCCTCACCCCTTCCGACATTACGTAAGATAATGTACATTGAATTTTTAAATGGGAACCATTTAGTTCAATTGCGAATGCATGAAGATTTTCCACTGCTCTCGATAATATCACTTTGAAGCGATAACATTCATTTCGCAATACATCGATTACATATGACACATTCAGAAACACATAGAGACATTTCCTTACACCGACTACCAAGTAATTTGCTTTCTTTCAATACCACCTTTCTTGTGGAACGCGTTGTAGTTGTTATCATTGTTATTTGCTCATCCAACAAAACTAGGGCTGAACATATTATTCGACTCGAAAGTCGCTCGAAAATCGCTCGAATATTAAGCCGAATCGGAATCAGTTACAATTGATTCGACTCAATTTGAGTCGATTCAATTTGACTCGAATCGATTTCGAGCCAGCCCTGAATCGCTCGAAATATGATTCGAATCAGCTCGAATTGATTAAAAATATTATGTATTTATTAATATATTATTATTAAATTAAAAACACTAAAGTTTAAACCTAACTACAAATATTGAAGGCTTTAAGTGTTTAATTTGCTAAATTTAAATGTTTCCCAATTTAATTTCGAGCCAACTAGGAATAAAGAGAAATATTGCTCAATTTCGAGCCAGCTCGATTCGATTTTGAGTCAGCTCGATTCGATTTTGATCCTTCTAAATTCGATTTTGAGCTAGCTCGATTCGATTTCGAGCCGGCTCGGAATCGAGCCATTTCGAGTCGAGCCGGCTCGACTCGAAATCGATTTCGACTCAAAAATTTCGATTTCGAACCGAGCCCAAATCGCTCGAACTCGACTCGATATCAGCCCTAAACAAAACATACTCAAATAGTGATGGATCGCGCTTTGTGGGTTTGAAATCATTTTTGAACTTATTGTAACTGCCCCTTGACCTGCCTTTCAACTTTTTTTGTAACAAAAGCTCTAATGTTTGACTTGATGAGAGATCCATTATTTCACGAAGTTTTTTCCATCATTTCTTACCTGCATAAGATAGTGGTGTTATTATATCGCTTTAAATTCCTTTCATTTCAGTATCAATTTCATTCGCTACCTAATCTTCAACTTTTACACTTTCATGAATTTGGATTTCCCGTAAAACCAGTTACTTCCAGTGATTGTGGATTATTCATAGTGGAAAAGAATTGGCTTGTGACATACAAGACAATAAGTTCACATTGTAATCTCAATGCATGTCTACACCAATGTGTGCACTCTCTGACATTTGCACACTCTATTTTACTGAAATTTCTTCCTTATTTATTAACTTATAGATGCTTGTGAGATATAACCAACAATCTCAAAGTACAACTAACCACTAAATCTCTGTTCATCTGAATAGTGTTTTGTCCAAATGATTTCGTTTATCTCTGTATGTTGTAAATTAATCATTTGATCCAAGGTTTTCCAACTAGTTGTAAGGATTCCAATTGATACTTCAAGAAATCTTTGTAGGTGGTTGTGACCATTTCAACATGGTTCATAGTTGAATTATCCAAATGTAAGAACATATTTACCCCAAGCTGAAAGAAAATATTTTTTATATGACTATCCAAGTAGTAAGTACGTATAAACATACATCAGAATAATTAATCTTGTAGTTTTCCATCATAAAATCAAAACGGTCATTGTATTCAGTTTGTGTATTGACATCCACAATATGCTACCATACATCTAAAAATTTCTCTCAATCCTTACTTTTTTTGAAATATTTTTTACATTGTGCCAAAATATTTATGTTTATTTGTACCTTGCATAATATATTTTGGTGTGAGGAAATTTGATTTTAATAGCATTCATCAAGATCATCTCTCTATCCGTCACTAAGACCTGTGGCATTGAATGTTGGTCTAAAGTAGACTTAAGGCTGCATTTGGCGCAGCGTTTTTGTCCGGCGCGTTTTCCGGAAACGCAACCGCCGGCCAAATTCCCGTTTGTTTTGCCGCCTCCCTTTCCAATCGCCGGCGTTTAGCGCGTGAAGAATTTCTGGGCCTTTCTAAACGGCGCCCGGGAGCTCCAGTTCATAGCGTTTTCCTCCCGTGCCCCGTGCCCCGTGCAGGAATCGCCGCTCCAGTTCATAGCTTTTTTTTTTTGGGTTGCCTCCGGCGGCGAAGCCGCCGCCGGCCTGACCGGAGCCCACCGGCGGGGTCGCCGGACTCCGGCGAACCCGCCGGGGGTAGTCCGGCTGGGCTCCGGCAGGGCCACCGCCGGAGTCCGGCGACCCCGCCGGTGGGCTCCGGTCAGGCCGGCGGCGGCTCCGCCGGCGGCGGCAACTCTAAAATTCGAGCCCGGGCAGGCGGAGGGAGGCGGAGCGAGGCGGAGAAAAAAAAATTACAAATAAAATTTCTGCCTATAGTTGAATAGTAAATAAAATTACAAAAAAAATTACTTTTATATTATAATATATATATTAGAATAATATATATATATATGTGTATATATATATATAAAACAAAATTTATATATTTTTATAAATCAGAATTTATATATTTTTATATAAAACAAAATTTATATATTTTTATATAATTTTTTTAAAAAAAAATTATAATAAAAATTATTTATAAAACGCCACCGCTGTTTTGCCAAATGGTTCTCTGTTCTGAACAGCTCTGCAAACACAGACTACCCAAACAGATTTCCGTTTCCAGCATCCAGTTTCCACCAGCTCCATTTACAAACCTCCCATTACAACAGCTCCCTTTACAACCGCAACCCCTAAACCAAATGAAGCCTAAAATAATCATGAGCACACATAACTATCTTGTGTTTTATTTGACATGAATACGAATGCAGAGTAAAATATTTGGTTAATTGATGTAACCCCAACAATACATAACAAGGGCAACTGATACTTGTTAATCTTATAGGTACAATTCATTGTAAACACAGTAGAAAATATTTTATTGAGTTGTATAGATATTGATTGAGCAAAAAAACAAACTTTCCAAATGACCACTTTCTTTCAAATTCTGTTAAAACAAACATATTTGTTGTTAGTAATACACTTATATAATATTTGTATTTGTGTTCCCCTCTTGTAGCTCTTTCGTTTGCATTTTTACTCTTGTATTATATATGGATCTCTTTGTTTGGACTGTTAATATTTTTCTTGGTTTTACTCCAGCTAAGTACGGTTCATGAATAACGGTTTGCTCGTTTGGATCCAATCTTCTGGCATAAGATCATTGTGTGTATTTAAGCTTCATGCAAGGTATGCCACTATGCCTTTAGTGTGATCATTGCCTTGATGCAATTCATATCATCTTCATTCATTCTTTATCATCAAGTCTTCATACCAGGGTTATTGTGGGCACATCAAGTATTCATACCAAGGTTCTTTACTAAATGTCATCTTGCGGCTCAACTTATATTGTTATCCTTTTCCATAAGCCTCCACCGCACTGCTAAGCCTTTCTATCGCACCATATGCCATGGTTATTGTGGGCACATTGTGACTTCTTCCTCTACCTGCATATGTGACACCCTTGCCACACATGTTACATGCCAAGTCTTCTACTTGGTTGCATCCATGTCGCAATGTTGCTTCATACCGTTGTCGATATAATGCTAAGATCTTGTGGCGCCCCTGTTGAAGTATTGTTGCGCAATATCTTATTCTTGTCTTGCTCACCTTGTGAATGAACATCTTGAGTATGAAGTCATACTTGTGTCAAGGGCTCCCACACCCAAGTCTTCAACACCTCAGAAGCCTTATCACGCAGTCTTGTGGCTTATTGTGCACATGGTAACGGTTGCGCCACAAACTAGTAGCCCGTGATAACACGCTCGGATACCATCACACCAAATTTGAGGCACGCGCCCAAAACTCCTTACAAATGGGCACTCTCCGTTAACCATTGCCGGCATTGCCTCCTCCAGTACAAATGTGTTGGACACCATCGAGATTGACTAGCCGAGTGCAAACAGTCAAACACCACACAATATCCTTATGTTTTCATGAATAACAGTTTGCTCGTTTGGATCCAATCTTCTGGCATAAGATGAGCTTCTAGGTGAACCATCTCATGGTTATGAACCATGTATATGACATCAAGACTCCAGTCATTTTAATGTGCACTTTTTTGCCCTTTCAAAGAGAACATGCAACCACATCTCTTCAAGGTGGATTTTCTCAAATTTTCCATACTTTTTATGTTGATTGTCACGATAGTAACCAACTCTATCACATCCAAGCATATCTCTGGGTTTGACCTTACTTTTAAGTTTTTCGGTACTTTGTATAGTTATGACAAATCTCAAACCCCTTGCAATTTTCAAGCCCAATCCACCAACTTCTCCTTGAAAATATATTGGAAGTAGTGATAAATTGATTTCCAAGATCAACTTGTGTAGGATGATTTGACTCCTCATAACAGTTTGATATCTACACGTAAAAATTACATCCCCTAGTCAATATGATTTTTTTTAAAACCTAATGAAAAAAGTGAGCATATTAAAATCTGGACTGCAATTGTGCCCAAAAAAATTACGAGAAAGGGGGAGACAAACTAGACTGCAATTGACCTTAAAATCTCATATTAGCCTCACCCTCTCATCAAATTTTGATCATAATTGCGAAGATAAAACTGCATTTGGCGAGAACTGTTGCGTTTGACCGGAATCGGCTATGCTAAATGTGGCGGCAACTGGAATCGCCAGTGACGGGAGGCACTGACACAGGCGGCTACTGGAACCGTCTCTGCTACAAGCGGTGATAGGATCCTCGACGACGAGAGACATTGAAATCCACGGCGTCGGGAGCCACTAGAATCAGCGGCAACTGTAATCGACTCTCTTACAGGAGGTGCATGATCCTGGCAACTGTAATCGACTCTCTTACAGGAGGTGCATGATCCTCAGCCACTGGAGGCAGCTCTGCTACAGACGGCTTTGGGTCCTCAGCTGCTGGAGGCAACCTTGGTACTATCGGGGAAGAAGTCATCAAGCGGTCGGGGATTCTCCTATAAATAATTTTAGGATTCTTTCAGTGTGCACCTAGCCATATTTGGTCTATCAACATCGCTCTTATTCTAATGCAAACATGCAATCTGTTTGTATTAGAATGCAGTTAGATGGTTATTCAAGAACTTCTCTTCAATGGCCATCGGGTTGCATGTTAAATCGAAACTAAAATCTTGTTTTTTTCTGTAGATATCTTATTAATCCAAGAAATTTATGACAATAGCAGTCGTGCGCTGGGCCCTGTGCAGCCGCGATAGTTTCCTGACCTTATTTGATTGATTGTTTTTCGTGTGAACATGCTCTCTCTCTCTCTCTTCTCACAGTTGTTCACTCCTGTTCACCGTGAGAAGCGTTTGACAAGGAACGAAAGAAGACAATCCTCCCCCTCTCGCCCCCACCGCTTTTCTATTCTCTCACAGGGAACGAAAGTCGGGATCTTTCCCCTCTCTTTTCTCTGCATCCTCTTCCCAGAGGAGGTAGGAGATGATCCCGACCCTGACACATGTGCATCAAATTTTAGCAGTTTTATGGTAATGTTATAAGCAAACCCATTTCGAATATTAGCAAATCATTAATATTAGCAAACGCCTTTTTTGCAAATAGCTATTCATAAACATTTTGTTATTAGCAAACCATTCAACAAATTTAAAAAAAAATGCAAGCTTCGCGGGTGTTGGCACCAAAAATGGTACCTCCAAAATTCACACTAAGAGAGGGATGAGAGAAAACTGCGAAGTGTAGGTTACTAAGACAAAGGATGCTGGGAAGGAGACAAGCGATCACAAGATGGCGATCACGAAAAAATGAGACCGCTTACACAGGTTGTAAGCTGGAGCCTCGAAGCAAAAGTCCCTTTTTAGGTACCCCTACCCCTCTATTTATAGACGAGGGGGCTGCCCAAACGGGCAGAACTGAAAACTACGGGCTGCCCGGGGTACAGGAGAGCCGGGGCAGGGAAGTGGGGTGCAAATAGTAAAAATAAAGAAACAGACCAGACCGCACTGGCTGCGATCTCACACTGTCCTGATCGCTTGATACTTAGAAAAAATCCAGCTGGGATGGCAGCTTTCGGTCTGGGCGGTCACCAATTACTGAGACCGCTGAGACCGGAAAAAATGACCTGCAAAGAGAAGGTCGCAGGCTTTCTGGGCAAACATAATCCCCGCACATTTTTAAGTTCCGCTGGAACTTCGAAAATGTAAGCTTTGACCGCTGAGACCGCGACCGTCATTAATGCGATGAGCCTATAAATACGTCCTCTGAGGCTTCATCAATATCATTCCCAGGAAAGCAGAGAAAGTTTGCTCTCCAAGCAGTCACAGAAAACCAGGTGGTCGTGATCTTTTGTGAAGATGACCATGCTTGACCTTTTAAGAACTCTTCCACCGAAGGCGAACTCTCCTGAGAAGAAGGAGAGCGTTAGTTCAAAAAGAGGAAAGAAGACGCCGAGAACCTTAACGAAGGCGAGCGCGTCGAAGGGGACCGCCCGATCTCCGTTGAAGGCGAAAACTGAACTTCCTGAGAGTTCAATTGTGCCGGTCTCTGTCGTTTCCGACTTATCTAATACTTCTTCAGATCCTGTATGGAAACTTCCTGATTTTTCTATTTCCTTTAACTATTAGAAATCCATAGAGATGCTCGATCAAACGATTTTAAAACCTGCTAAGACCGCTTCTACTGAGGTCATTTTGGCCGGACTGCGTCAGAAGAGGGTTGAGGCAGAATCCATAAGGCAAAAGATTGCGTACCAAGAGGTAGCTGCCAAGAACAAGAAGAGAAAAAATTCAAGTCCCTCTACTCGAACTTCTAAAAGAAATAAAGGAAGTAAGGAAGGAAAAGATGCGGTCGCCAAGGAGGCGATCACACTCCCTGAAAGTAGCGGTCTGAAAGATTCTGCTGAAGCTTCGAGAGTAAGGGCTAAGAGCGATCTTCTTTTCCCTCACGCGATCTCAACCCTATCAAGAGAAGATGATTCTGGGTTAATCGCTTATCTTGATGATGTTTCTTCTAATAATTCATCTTTTCCATCATTGCAAGCGTTAGATCTCATTGAGGCCTTGATGAGTCCCATTTATATATATATTTTTGGACTCATTTGGGCTGATATTCTAGTCTTTGCACCACATTTTAGGCACGTTTTCATTCATATGTATTATTCCATGCTAGGTGCACTATTAAGCTCATTTCGGTGTGCAATTGCATTCCTTGTTGTTGGGGGTAAGCACATGGTGCTCCCCTTCCCTTCTTTTATGTTTTTCTGATGCTGGACGTGTACTCCCACCTGTTATATCTTGTATGCAGGTGACCTGATCGTCCCGTTTTCCCCAGAAGTAATTTCTGTGCATATCGCACGGTCGTGCGTTTCCTTGACGCACGGTCGGTTGCGGTCGTGCGTTTGTGTCTGGGCAGAAAATGGAGCGTCGGAGTTTACTCGTGCGTTTTGACGCACGGGTGGATTCGCCCGTGCGTGAGTAAAACGCACGATCGACCTGTGTCTTTGTGATTTCAGAGCGTCGGAGTTTATCGTGCGTTTGAACGCACGGGCGGTATTGGTCGTGCGTGAGCAAATCGCACGGGCGGCGCAGCTTCTTCCCCAAGCCATATTTTATCCGTTAATATCGCACGGTCTGCGCACGGTCGTGCGTTCGACCGTGCGTGACCATTTTTCAGTCTGTTTGCTATAAAAACAGGAATCGAGGCAGTCAACGGGAGAGCGATTGGAGGCGGACTGGAGCGATTCAGAGAGCTGGAAATCACTTCCTTCCCGCTGCTCTTGAGAGCTGAAGGCTTCCCCTTCATCTCCACCACCATAGAGGCTATTTCCGGTGATTTCCACCTCCATCCTTCCATCCGGGAGCACTAGGAAGCTTTCTCCACCATTAGCTCAAGCATTCCTCGCCGAGAGATCAGAGAAGCGCTGAAGATCGTAGGAGCGGTGACAGCCTCCTTCGAGCCAAGCTCACCATCTGAGGGCTGAGTCCGGAGAGAGCCCGACAACCTCTCATTCCGGCCGTGAACCCAAGACGTGACTTCTTCTTTGTGGTCCTCTCTAACCTTTGATGCTTGAACTTCTTTGTTGTTGTTTTATGAATGCTTGTTAAGTTAATCTTAAGGATTATTGCTTGTGTTCATATGCAATGTTATTGTGATGGCATGAATAGCCCTTTTTCCTAGTGATTTCTGAGATTTGTTGTGTGTGAAGCCACTAGCAATTGCTAGTGGTGATGTTTAGAGAAGAGGTGTGTGCGACCCTCAACCGTCATAGTTACATTCCGTCCACGCGCCTTCCGAAGCACGGCATCGCGGCCGTTGCATCCATCTCGCCTTGCGAAGCGGAGTTTTGACCCGCATCTCTCTTTATTCTGCAATAACATAGGATCCCAAACCAAACCTCCCGTTGTTACTTATTAACCCTTTTAACTGATTTCCTGGTTTGAGCAAATCGTACTACCCAACTTGCGGTCCTTTGAGAACGATATTCGGGGAGTTCCTCCCTATTTTATTACTTGAGCGACCGGTGCACTGCCGTCGTATCGCATTTCGTGCCTGCTAATTAGCAGTGCCGAATTAGCGCGTCAAGTTTTTGGCGCCGTTGCCGGGGACTGCAAGCGTGTTTGATATGTTTTTATTTGGAAATTCGTTTTAAGATATTTTGTTTTTCTTCAGTATGCTATTTTCTTCTTCTGTATCATGTGGGCGCATTTGAATATTCGATGTCGTTGGTGTGGAGACACATCCCACGCTAGTGATAGGTGTCCCAAAGAATATGGTGTTGTTCAGAAACCGTACGGAACCCATAGGTCTTTTGGCTACTCTACTGCAACTCCGTTGACGCACTCTCACGCGGTTGCCGCACCTTGGGTGCCGGCTAAGCCGGTGAGACAGTGTTTATTTTGCAAAAGTAGAGAGCATGCCTTGAAGGACTGTGCGGATTACCTTCGCCAATTGGAGGATGACGATGAGCCGGATATCCGGATCGTCCCATCTTCGAATTCTGCGAGCACAGCTTCTTCCTTTGGTTACGTATCCCTTCCACCTTCACTTCTTGAAGTCTCTGGAATCGACACGTGCATCAGTGCCCCTCTTGACTCCGTTTCTGACGCGACCCCCTGTGCCTCTTCGGTTCATGTACCACTTTGCGTAGATTTGTACCCTTGTGTGGAGAGCGAGCCCGAACTCTTAAGTGGCACGTTTCCTCCCACTATTCACGAACTTACATCTATTTCTGATGTTATCGTTGAGATCAATTTGCAGGATGGTGCAGGTCTGCGCAGTGTCGTGCCCACTCTCATGGAGGCGGACAGTCTCGATTGTGCGGAAGCAACCATTTTGGTTCAGTGCGAGAAAGTCCAAGTTAGAGAGGAGGCCATTGTGTGCTCTGTCGAGTCTAGTGAGATCTCCGACGATGTCATCAGTTTATCCTTGCCGCACCCTATGGGGGATGAAGCCGGGATTATCCCCTCAGATGAGATTTCTCTTAGTTTTTCGTCTATTTTATTTCCTGACCCTGCTCCTGTATCTTCTCCTCTGCAGGACCACATTGTGGAGTCAGTTCCATGGGTGTATGAGCCTGTAACAAGGCCTAGCATTGAAAGCAATCCAGTGCAGGTGGAGCTAGATACGGGGAGCTTCACAACATATGTTGTGCCCTTGCCTGACATCCATGTCAGGCATTATTATCTCACTGGTATTTGGGCAACTGTTTTGTCCTCACTCCGGTACATACTGCCGAAGCATGAGCATGAACAATACCTGACCATTTTCGCTTTCATTCACCTATTAGTTAACCTGCATTTCAAGTGCTTGAATAAGTCCCGTTGGGGGGACATGTAGCCCAACAGTTATCTAGGTATAGGAGTAGCTAATTTAGATTTTATCATCTTTAGTTTTAATTTCTGTTTGCTTTTAGCAATTGTTCTCTCTTGTTTGTGTAAGTTTTGCGTGCACCGCGTGCCCTGTGGTGTTAGTAGTTAGGCAATTGCTGTCGGTGCGCTCTTATCTGTTCCCTCCGTCCAAGATTGTTGCGTGTGAAATTTTTCTGATTCCACCGACTCGCAAAAATTGGAGAAATTTTGCTGAAATTTACAAACGCACAATCAGGTCGGACGTGCGTATTGGTATCGCACGACCGTGCGATTTTCGGATATCATAAATCGGCCCTAGCCCCGTCAAAAATCGCACGCCGGCTTTTCTTCCTGAGCTCTCTTCTCCCGTGCGCCTCGCGAAACCCTTCCTCTCCCGTGCGCGATCTTTCTTCCCTTCTCCATTGTCTCCTACGTTTTCTCTTCCATTCATCGTTGTCACCCTTCCGTAGCTTGCAAGTGGAGCTCAATGGGATTCAAGAAGACCGTGAGCATATTTCGCCGCAGAGGAGGAGTTCCGGCTTCAAGATCTGACGACCCTTGTTTCGAAGCAATGCTGCAGTTTGGGAAGCCAGAATTCTTGGAAAGGTACAACCTGCTGCGTCAAAAGACTTTCCTTGATCATCGCGTCGTCTCTGTGACGGAACTCCAAAAGATTGAGTTAGTGGCGGCGGTGAATCGGCTTCTCAATGTGTGTTCATGGGGAAACCTCTTCTCCATCACAGAGCTGGGTTACCGTGAACTCACGCTTGAGTTCCTTTCCACCTTCCGCATCATTGACTACCTCGATGAGGAGACCGGAGAGACCACGTCGGTTTCATTCCGGATGAAGGGCCGCTCCTATACCATGGGTGTTGGCCAACTGGCGGTTTGCGCCGGGATTTACACCAAAGATGAACTCCTCCGGACGGACATTATCAGCCGTCCGAGTGAGTTCCCGGATGGGGTATCTCCTAGCGAGTTCTGGCAGTCCATCACAGGACGGGATCAGCCGTATGAGGCTCGTGCGGCGAAGTCGACCCACATTATCTCTCCCGAGCTCCGCTACGTCCAGCATTTGATCGGGCACAACATCAATGCTCGCGCCATGAGTCAAAACGTAGCAGGATGGCAGGATCTTCTCTACCTTTACAGCATGCATCAGGGAGTACCCGTCCATCTTGGGCTAGTGCTCGCCTAGTACCTTCTTCGGCAAGCCACTTACCTCCCCTTGAAGGCGATCGGAGGTTCTCAGTACATCACCAGGATTGCCAAAGGGCTTGGGATTTGGGATACACTTCCCCCTATGACACAAATCTCTGAGGGTTCCAGCATCACCATAGCCATGATGACAGCTTTTAAACTTGTCAAGAGAGTGAAGGTAGGCAACCATTGGCAATATGAATTATGTGGGGCCGGGCCTGAACGAGGGGAGAGACGCAATCATACTGACACTGTCGGACCTAGTACTTCGGCGGGGACGAGTGGGCAGCCCTCTGTCGTTCCCCATTTCGCGCCCCCGGATGCTCAAGGGCAAGCCCCCCGGCCTAACATCGAGCAACACTATCCGGAGTTTTACGAGAGGTTTTTACGCATGGAAGATACCATGTCCATGCAGTACGAGCTTTCGTCGCGGATTGGTGTGCATCTGGGAGTCGTGCCTCCGGATGTCCCTGCCCGGGCTTCAGTTTCTGGATCTAGGCGGCAGCGTACTCCTCCTCCTCCTTCACATTCTTCTCCGTCATCTCCGTCGTGATCATTCCATTGCAGCTTCCTTGGTGATGTGTCGTCTTAGTTAGTTTTGTTTATGTTAAACTAGTTTGCGATGTACCTTAATTGTGTTCTGTCATTATTCGGCTAGGGCATCGCCCCTAGGGTGTGATTCTGGATATCTTGTCTTTATGTTATATCATGCTTCTTTGCTGTGTTGTTCTGTTTTATTTATTTTGGAACAATATCTTTCTGCTGCTTGAACAATGCTTAATACAGGTATTTGGTCCACCTTAAAGGACGTTAAACAAAAGGGCTTCATGGGAGACAACCCATGGGGAACCACCCGGTTCCGTCTAGCTTTTTAATTCCTTTTGTGCACTGTTATTTCTGTTTTGCTAACATTGTAGGAGGATGCTCTCTTGTGGACGATGATGAAGGGGAAATATTTTTAAAAAAAATGGGATTACCGCACTTCTGGCATGCTCTTTTATGAGCATAGGTCAACTCTACCCCTCTCTTACTTATGTTTGAATTGTTTATTCTAGTTAGTTTTAATCAAATCTGGGGGAGAGAGAGCGAGCTGTGCACATGCACACACTTTGCATGACATGCTAGAATGTGCTGAGTAGGATTTATATTTTGTTGCGCACATTACATACATTTGCACCTAATTCACGCGCACTTGATCACGCGTGCTTTTTGGGTATCGCTGCGAGGTTTTCCCACTCGTAAGAATTGAATTGTTAGCATGTGAGTGAGGAGTAGAGAAAAATGTTGACTCGAGTAGTGCTCTAGTCAAGTGCTCCCGTCACACCTAGAAATTCAATTAGAGTAGAATGAAATTCAGAATTATAATTTAGTTATTTCTTTTATAGCAGATGAAATTTATTTTACTTTAGTGGTGAATCCGGTGAATCCAACGATAGCATAAGGTCGAATGTAGCAGACTAGTAGTAGCTTATTACTAGGGTCGGAAGGAAGGACAACCTTTCTCGGTGGCTAGAACTTGCACTAGGCGACTCTTGACACGATTGTGTTGAAGCACTCGTCATAAAATGTGATATAGGCCATTTCTTGATCCGGTTGAGCTTTGGAAATCCTTACCTACGTAATTACCGTTGCAAGCCCACTTGAGCCTACCCTTCCTCCTTGTTTAGCTCCACTAAAAATTTAACCAAAGCCATACGGCCGAACCTATTTTCGCACCAACCTTTGAGCTGAAAGAAATTTCTTTCTCGATCACATTTGGTGTCATTTTTGTTATGTATGACAGCTTCAAATTAGCTAAGGGAGTTGTTTTATTGTGCGTACAAACGTCATTTTGTCGATGAGAGAAAAGAAAAGAAAAGAAAGAAAAGAAAAGAAAAAAAAGTGGTGCAAAAATGATACTCTCTCGGCAAATTCAATTTATTTTTGGCTTAGCACACCTAGTGTTCAGTTGAAGTCTGGGGGTGTCGTGTAATTACTGAAAATTGTGTATTGGTGATTGTTATTATCTTGAGTGCTCAGGTTGTGTTAAGTGCGATTTCCATCGTCCTTCTACTTACCTAGCCTATACTCAACCTAAGCCCAATAATTGCCTATCAGTCCTATTGATTTTAGACACGAGTCGTCTCATGCAGTAGAGAGAGTGCGGACGTGCAAGCCTATGGACACCGACTTTGATGGATTTCTTAGGAGTTTGTCCCTAGCTTCGATTCGAGTAATACTCTACTCATTAGTCACGCTATTTTCCCTTTTGCGCGACCGAAAAATTCACCAGGATTCACCATCCAAGTAAATTAAATTTCAATTTACTGTTTTCGAAATAATTAGATACAATCTTGAGTTTAATTCTGTTCTAATGCATTTCTATGCTCGAGAGCATGCGACTTCGCATTGTTCTCCACCGCTCAAACTCATGCTAACATTCAATTGTTCCGACAGGAGAGCTGAGTAGTTTGCCCGAGACGTGCAAATGGTTAAGTCTGGGGGTGTGATGAGTCTCATATATATATATATATTTTTGGACTCATTTGGGCTGATATTCTAGTCTTTGCACCACATTTTAGGCACGTTTTCATTCATATGTATTATTCCATGCTAGGTGCACTATTAAGCTCATTTCGGTGTGCAATTGCATTTCTTGTTGTTGGGGGTAAGCACATGGTGCTCCCCTTCCCTTCTTTTATGTTTTTCTGATGCTGGACGTGTACTCCCAGCTGTTATATCTTGTATGCAGGTGACCTGATCATCCCGTTTTCCCCAGAAGTAATTTCTATTCATATCGCACGGTCGTGCGTTTCCTTGACGCACGGTCGGTTGCGGTCGTGCGTTTGTGTCTGGGCAGAAAATGGAGCGTCGGAGTTTACTCGTGCGTTTTGACGCACGGGCGGATTCGCCCGTGCGTGAGTAAAACGCACGGTCGACCTGTGTCTTTGTGATTTCAGAGCGTCGGAGTTTACTCGTGTGTTTGAACGCACGGGCGGTATTGGTCGTGCGTGAGCAAATCGCACGGGCGGCGCAGCTTCTTCCCCAAGCCATATTTTATCCGTTAATATCGCACGGTCTGCGCACGGTCGTGCGTTCGACCGTGCGTGACCATTTTTCAGCCTGTTTGCTATAAAAAGCAGGAATCGAGGCAGTCAACGGGAGAGCGATTGGAGGCGGACTGGAGCGATTCAGAGAGCGGGAAATCACTTCCTTCCCGCTGTTCTTGAGAGTTGAAGGCTTCCCCATCATCTCCGCCACCATAGAGGCTATTTCCGGTGATTTCCACCTCCATCCTTCCATCCGGGAGCACTAGGAAGCTTTCTCCACCATTAGCTCAAGCATTCCTCGCCGAGAGATCAGAGAAGCGCTGAAGATCGTAGGAGCGGTGACAGCCTCCTTCGAGCCAAGCTCACCATTTGAGGGCCGAGTCCGGAGAGAGCCCGACAACCTCTCATTCCGGCCGTGAACCCAAGACGTGACTTCTTCTTTGTGGTCCTCTCTAACCTTTGATGCTTGAACTTCTTTGTTGTTGTTTTATGAATGCTTGTTAAGTTAATCTTAAGGATTATTGCTTGTGTTCATATGCAATGTTGTTGTGATGGCATGAATAGCCCTTTTTCCTAGTGATTTCTGAGATTCGTTGTGTGTGAAGCCACTAGCAATTGCTAGTGGTGATGTTTAGAGAAGAGGTGTGTGCGACCCTCAACCGTCATAGTTACATTCCGTCCACGCGCCTTCCGAAGCACGGCATCGCGGCCGTTGCATCCATCTCGCCTTGCGAAGCGGAGTTTTGACCCGCATCTCTCTTTATTCTGCAATAGCATAGGATCCCAAACCAAACCTCCCGTTGTTACTTATTAACCCTTTTAACTGATTTCCTGGTTTGAGCAAATCGTACTACCCAACTTGCGGTCCTTTGAGAACGATATTCGGGGAGTTCCTCCCTATTTTATTACTTGAGCGACCGGTGCACTGCCGTCGTATCGCATTTCGTGCCTGCTAATTAGCAGTGCCGAATTAGCGCATCAGGCCTCAGCTCTTAAAAATGTTGTAGTTGAAAAAGAGATTGCGACCAGGGAGAAGGAGACCGCCGATGCAGCGATCAGGGCGAAGGAGGAAGAGAGAAAGAAAAAAGAGATGGAAGAAGTAGAGAGGAGGAGAAAAGAGGAGGAAGAAAAAGAGAAGGAGGAAAAAGAAGAGAAGGGGAAGGAAGAAAAAGAGAAAAAGGAGAAGGAAGAGAAGAAAAATAAAGAAGACAAAGAGGAAGAAGAGAAAAAGAAGAAGAAGAAGGAAGAAAGGGAGGAAGAAGGAAAGAAAAAGGAAGCGACGAAGACCGCTGAAGAGAGGAAGAAAAAAGACAGGGAGGCGGCCAAGGTCGCTGAGGAGAAAAAGACTCTACTTGCTGAAGCAGAGAAAAAGAAGGCTTTGACCGCCGAGGAAGAAAGAAAACAGGCGGTCTTACAGACCGCAGAGGAGAAAACATCTGAAGAGGAGGCCGAGAAAAAACTGCAGATTGCAAAAGAGAAAGTTGCGCTTTCCAGCGGTCTTCCAAGCCATTCTTCTCAGGGAGATTGGCTGAACAAGGCTGCGGAAGACCGCGCAGAAGCGATCTCGGCTCTGCGAGCTGGTAAGGGCAAAATGATTTCCAAGTCGATAGAATTCTTTCCTCTACCTGTGGCTCGACCTGTCTCTCCAGAAAGAAAACGTGAGGTCATCCTTATTGAGACCGACGATATTCTTTTAAGCAATGAAGAGTTAAAAAGAAGAAGAAAAGAGGGCGAAAGATCGCAGAAAAGAGAATTGGAAAGAATGGACCTAGAGCGTTTAAGGGGATCAGATCGCCTTTCACTGACCGCAGATCCCGCGGTCACTAAAGATGTCGAAAAAGCTTTACGTGACTGCGGTCTCAACTTCTTTCCAAGTACTCTTTCTGCTCATGAAATTTTATTTGACCGTTGTTAATAATTGAAATAACATCTCTTCTGGCCGCAGATGATCATACTGCTGAGATCGAGGAGGGAGAACTTCCTCAGCATACTGTGATCCCTCCCCAGCTCGCTAACATTCTTAGCCCGATGTTCGAGGATGTTCGCTCCATGCTGATGAGGGAGCGGATTCAGAATGATCAGATCCGTGGTCTCGAAGAGAAGCTGCGCGCCAATGAGAAGAGGATTCGAGAAGAATGCGATCTGAAGGTTGAAGAGATCGCGCGAGCTCTTAAGAGAGCTGAAAAGGATGCTGAGTATTACAAAGGAAAAGCTGCTGCACTGTCTGCGGAAAACGAGAGGCTGAGAGGCGGTCACGCTAAGATGCTGATGAGATCGGGTACCTCCAGCGATCGTCCGGCAGAGAGACCGCAACCTGAGATCGTGTTAATCCCTATGGAGCAGGTGGACAGGGAGATGTCAAAAATTCACCGAGCTGCAATGTCAGCTAATCAGAATTTGGTATCTGTCCTGGCCGCAGTGAATGATATGCAGGATATCGCGGCTCACGTAGGGAGAAATAGGCCTCCCAAGAAATGAACGTTAATTTGAGACCGAGCGGTCTCTTGACTATAAACAATTTGTTTTGTAATATTTGTACTATTAATGTTCTATATATTCTATGTGATTTCTCTCAGTTTTATGTTTTGTTCGGTCTTGATTATTTATAATTGCGATCTCTTTATGCCTGGATTGTCTGTGTTGTCGCTGATTTATGAATATTTGTGTTTTATTGATTGAGATCGTCAGTATAGCTTGCTTTCATAAAATCTTGCGCAGGTCGGGCGGCCTAAAAATTTTCTGCTTGGCGGTTTGCAGAAGGTAATGATTACGAAATGACCCTTCGACTTCTATAAATAGCTAGCTTTGTAATCTTCATTTCATGCTTTCTTGAATCCGCCTTGGCATCGATCTCTGCGATCTCTCAAAATGGTGTCCGCTCGTGCTTCTTCTGCCAGTACTTTCCTTAATGCCGATCACAAACATGGACGTCTGTCAAAAGATGAGTATATTGGTTTCATAAAGAAATATATGATCCAGACTCAAATAGTTGTGAGACCGCCAGCTGATCAAGAAAGATTGAATTTTGGAGAAGAGAGGAAGTTTGTCATTCCCATCGATCACTTCGATCACGGGTTAAAAATTCCTCTCCCTTGGGAATGGCTAGAAATACTGGAATATTACGGTATGGTGCTCGCCCAGTTGCCTCCGAACTCAATCGGACTGATCAATGTTTTCATCAATTATTTGAGATCGGAAAAGGTAAAATTTACAATGAATCTGTTCCGCGCGACCTTTACTGCGAAGGTTCTGAAGGAAGGCCCGAAGAAGGAAGAGTTCAAAGGGTTAATGATGGGGGACCATCGAGCGCAACTCGGCGCAAGGCGGGCCCCACCTTCGTATATTCGCGCCGACGGACTTGATCGAACCGGCGATCCGTTACCACGGATGCGTCCGGCTCGTCGTTTCGAATCACTTTCATATATAGCTTTATGTATTTCGGATATTATTTTATATAGTTTCGGGACCGGAACCGTCGGCCAATCATAGCCGTCGATTCCGGGTGCCCTAGTGTTGTTTTCTTATAAATAAGAGTCTTAGGGTGGCTGAAATTCCATTGCTGAAGTTTGGAGAGGTCATCTTCCTTGCTTCCGGTGATCCTTCCGCGGTGCCGACGCCGTGGAGCCCGTGGTGCCGACTCCATTGGGTAAGTAATCTTCTTCTTCTCCTCCATCCCTCCCTGCTGCCATCCGCCCATCCCCCTTGATCAACCCTTGCCGCCGCCTACCCTAAACACCTCCCTGCTGCCCGCCGCCCCCATCCCTGTTCACAGCCGCCGCCCTCCTCAGCGCATACCTGCTGCCCTCCCTTCCTGCATACCCGCCGCCCCTCATCCCTGCACCACCGCCGCCCCTCCTTACAGCCACCCCACGCCACTACATCAGCCCAGCCGCCGCCCATCTCAGCGCCCTCCCCTCCTCCCCACCGGTCGGATCTGTCCAGTTTTGGACAGATCTGTCCAGCCCGAGCCACGAACCCCGATTCAGCCCTACGCCATCCGTACCCGCAGCCCTACCTTCCCCTCTCATGGATCCACTTCCTCCCCTACCCGATCTAGTCGTCCATCACCCGGAAATCCCATACCACCTCCAAAACTTCAGATCTGTGTTGGATTGCGGCCGCCCTTAGTTTATTTCAGATTTTGGTACATGTTATTTGTGACTATCTATTTTGTTGGGTATAATATTTTGTGCACGCTGTGGTACTTTGCTTTTAAGGAATTTTAGCACGTTGTATTTGCCCGTGAATCTCTTGCCTTGCAGGTTGCCTAATTCGCCGCGCGTTTATTCTAGCCCTCCGTGCGGAGGAAAGCTATTGCCTAACCGCCGAAAGAAAAATTGCTTATCTTGCCTCGAATGAATGCAATGTTTTATTATAATGGTTTTGTTGCTTACATTGATTAACTCGCCTGTCAATAGTGTCTTGCATATAGTCATCGGTTTGGTTGAGTCGATCCCCTCACGTCACTAGTTTGTATCCTAAGCGCCACTACACAGCCTACCCTACATCAGTTGGTATCAGAGCCCAGGTCGGGCTGTTTTGCATGCTCCGTAGTGGTAGGTCATTTAGAAGCATGGTAGATCCACAGGTTACCAACGATCGAGCGGCAGGCTCGAATTCGAGCGCTGCCACCACGGATTTTGAGCGTCTGATGTTAAACCGCTTCGATGCTTTAGGCACCCAGTTTGAGGCCGTACAACTTGATATTGCCGCGGTGAACCGTCGCCTAGATAGGATAGAGAACGCTAGGGATACTCCTTCCCTACATGACGATGAGGTAGCAGATGATCCGGCCTGCTCCCCCCGCCGCGGTCAGCGGGTCAGAGGTGATCCACCACCGGCTGACCGCTACCGTCGTGAGATTCCTGCGAGAGCCCCCACTCCGCCAGTAAGGCGAAATCCTGAGCCAGCACGTGGCCGAACCCCGCCCCCGCGGGAAGATTACCGCATGCCACGTCAGCCTGGCCCCAGGGACCGTGTCCCTCCACACGGTCGTCATGACCAGCGTCGAGACGAGTATTACCCACCGGGACGACGTGAGCGCGGACCCCCACCCGCTCAGCACGATTATGACTGTGACGACGATCCTGATGATTATCCTGACCCGCGTAGAGGTGATCGCGCCCTTGACATCACCCGGAGGATTCGCCTCGATGCCCCAACATTCGATGGTCGCCTGGATCCGAAGGCATTTAGCGACTGGCTCTTAGACATGGATCACTATTTTGATTGGTACGATATGAGTGATGATCGTTGTGTTCGGTTTGCCAAGATGAAGTTAGTCGGACAGGCCAAGGTGTATTGGATTAGTGTTGAGCGAGCCTTAGATCGTGACAGTTACTACCCCATCACCCGATGGGATGACATGAAGGAGAGGCTTAAGGATAAATACCTCCCTGCTTCCTACCGTGACCAGCTACTTGATCAGCTGCAGAGCTTACGTCAGGGGACGCTTTCCGTAGCTGAGTATATGGCTTGATTCGACGAGCTAGTTGTTAGGAGCGATATTTCGGAGGAGCCTATTGCCACTGCCTCTCGATTCAAGGCTGGCCTCCGTGCGGATCTCCGGAGAGAGCTGATTCCCCACCGCTTGGAGACTGTAGATCAGATATTCCAGCTCGCTCTTGAGTATGAGCAGTACCTTCGTGCCCCTAGCACGAAGCAGTTTCCTTCCCGGACGGATTCATCGACGTTTAGGAAGCCCGCTCCAGCCCAGACTGCTGCAGCCACTCCACCCCCCCGAGTCACTCCTGATTTGAGGGGGAAGGTTGTCGCTGCCGAGGGCCAGAGGCCTGGGGGTATTCAGTGTTTTAGGTGCGGGGGCAGAGGACACGTAGCGGCCCACTGCCCTACACGTAGTCTGTTGATTGAGGAAGAAGAGGCCGCTTTAGAGGGAGATGTGGAGACTACTGAGGAGATCACTGCCACCGTTGAGGAGGGCTGGGAGAGCGACGCTGAGCGGTCGTTAGAGGTTGGAGTAGTCAGGCGCTTCCTGCATACCCCACGTGCTGATGAGGATTGGCGCCGCACTACCATTTTCTACACATATTTCCCGAGTGCAGGCGGACCCTGCAAATTAGCTATCGATAGTGGGAGCTGTGTGAATATCGTGGCCCAGAAGGGTCTAGACCGCATGCAGGTGAAGGCAGAGCCTCACCCCCACCCTTATCGTGTCATCTGGGTCGACAAGACAGCTATCCAGGTTACCCAGCGCTGTCTTGTTCTGATCACCATTGCATCCTTTGAGGACCGAGTATGGTGCGACGTCATCCCTATGGATGTCGCCCATGTCTTGCTGGGCCGCCCTTGGCTATTTGATCGCGATGTCACGTGCTTCGGACGGTCAAACACGTGTGTTTTCTATGATAAGGGGCGGAAGATCACTTTATCTCCCACTCAGCCCAGAGAGAGGTCCAAGGGCCGGGTCGAGCCGTCCACTAGCACGATTGCTTCGAGACCCGTGCACATTCTGAGACATAGTGAGTTCCTGAGAGATAGCTCCGATGCTGGAATCATGTATGTAGTGGCGGCCACTATGGCATCTGATTGCCCTACACCCGAGGTTCACCCCGCCGTGCGACCCTTACTAGGTGAGTTTGCGGATATTATGCCAGAGGAGCTTCCTGATGAGTTACCCCCTCTGCGGGACATTCAGCATGCCATCGATTTAGTCCCGGGGGCCTCGCTCCCCAACCTGCCACACTATCGCATGAATCCTGTTGAGCACGCTGAGCTCAAGAGGCAGGTTGATGAGCTTCTTCGGAAGCAGTTTATCCGTGAAAGCTTGAGTCCGTGCGCCGTCCCCGCCCTTCTTACCCCTAAGAAGGATGGAAGTTGGCGTATGTGTATCGATAGTCGCGCTATTAATAAAATTACGGTAAAGTATCGTTTCCCGATCCCTCGTCTGGACGACCTACTAGACACGATGTCCGGGGCTCAGATCTTCTCGAAGATCGATCTCCGAAGCGGGTATCACCAAATTAGAGTGCGAGAGGGCGACGAGTGGAAGACGGCGTTTAAGACGAAAGACGGTCTGTACGAGTGGCTGGTCATGCCCTTTGGGCTCTCGAACGCCCCGAGCACGTTTATGCGAGTCATGACCCAGGTCCTACGGCCCTATATGGGCAAATTCCTCGTCGTCTACTTTGACGACATTCTGATCTATAGCCACACTGAGCCAGATCATCTCGAGCACTTGAGACTCTTATTCGATATTCTCCGAAAGGAGAAACTGTTTATCATCCTAAAGAAGTGCTCCTTCCTATCTGAGTCCGTCCACTTTCTGGGATTTATTATCTCCTCCTCAGGCGTGTCAGTTGACCCTGAGAAGGTCCAGTCCATCCGTGAGTGGCCCATACCCTCGACCATTCATGAGGCCCGTAGCTTTCATGGGCTTGCGACCTTTTACAGGAGATTCGTTAAGGATTTTAGCTCGATTATGGCCCCATTCACTAGTTGCCTGCGCAAGGGGGATTTTCAGTGGACCCCTGCGGCCACTCGAGCATTCGAAGAGATCAAGGACAAGCTGACGTCCGCCCCCGTTCTACGACTCCCCGATTTTAGTAAAGCCTTCGAGGTTGCGTGTGACGCGTCAGGCATGGGCATTGGGGGAGTGTTGAGCCAAGAGGGACACCCAGTTTCTTACTTTAGTGAGAAACTGAATGAAGCCAAGCAAAAATACTCGAATTATGATCGGGAATTTTATGCTATCGTCCAGTCACTGCGATACTGGAGACACTACCTCCTTCCCCGGGAGTTCGTGCTGTATTCGGACCACCAGGCCCTACGCTACCTCGACTCTCAGAGGAAGCTGAGTCACCGCCATGCGAAATGGGTAGAGTACCTTCAGGATTTCCACTATGTTCTCAAACATCGTGCTGGTGTTGAGAACAAGCCCGCCGACGCTCTCAGTCGTCGAGTCTCTCTACTTCACACACTGCGGGCCCAGGTGGATGGCTTCGAGAGATTGATCCTGGACTATCCTACTTGTCCTGATTTTGCTGAGGCCTATACTGCGTTATCAAGGGACCCTCCTGATCATGTTGAGGGATTTCAGATCATCGATAAATACCTATTCCGGGGCTCCCGCTTGTGTGTGCCCAATACCTCATATCGTGATTATTTAGTATGGGAACTACACGCCGGGGGTGCCGCTGGCCATTTTGGGCGAGATAAGTCGATTGCTATGGTAGAGGATCGTTTCTATTGGCCGAGCTTGAAGAAAGATGCAGCTCGCGTAGTCCGACATTGTCGTGTCTGCCAGACGGCCAAGGGAACGAAACAGAACACAGGCTTATACACTCCTTTACCCGTTCCCCATCGTCCTTGGGAGGACATTAGTATGGACTTCGTGCTTGGGCTTCCGCGCACTCTGCGGAAACATGATTCTATCTTTGTAGTGGTAGTCCGGTTCTCTAAGATGGCACATTTTATCGCATGTAGGAAGACTTTCGACGCGCCCCACGTCGCAGCCCTATTTATGAGTGAGGTCTTTAGATTACACGGTCTCCCAAAGTCCATCGTGTCCGATCGAGATGTGCGGTTCGTTAGCTATTTTTGGAAGACGTTATGGCGAAAAACAGGAACCACCCTTAAATTTTCATCCGCATACCACCCTCAGACGGACGGGCAGACTGAGGTGGTGAATAGAAGTTTGGGTAACCTGCTGAGGTGTTTAGTTGGAGAGCATGCTTCTAGTTGGGACTCGGTGCTCCCTATAGCGGAGTTTGCGTATAACAGTTCCATCAACAGGTCGACTGGTCTGAGTCCGTTCCAGGTAGTATCCGGTTATGACCCTAGGAAGCCTATTGATCTTATACCTGTCCCGACTGAGTCACGTCCTAGTGAGTCTGCTGAGTCTTTCACGCGTCATTTGCATGAGTTGCATGAGTCTGTCAGGCGAAAAATCAATTTAAGCAACGCTCATTATAAAGAACAGGCAGACAGACATAGGCGGGAGAAACATTTTCTGGTTGGCGAACAGGTGATGGTTCGAGTTCGTGCGGAACGGCTCCCTCAGGGGCCTGACAAGAAATTAAGCGCCAAGCGAATTGGGCCCTACAGTGTTTTGAGGCGGATCGGGTTGAATGCCTACGAGCTAGACATTCCTTCGAGCATGGGTATCCACCCCGTGTTCAATGTTGAGGACCTGACGCCTTACTTCCCACCTCACGAGTACTCTGACCCCTATCTTGGCGGCCCTCCTGACCCTCCACCATCACCCCATGTCCCCACCACCCAGTCTCCACTTGATTCCTACTTCCCCAGGAGTTCACCACCATTGGCTTCACCGGCGGCACCACCACCATCGCCGGACCACTTTTCCCGAGAGCAGAGGGTCGAGCAGATTACTGAGATCATTACGCATGAGTTCATCCCCGCCGCGGATGGACTCGTGTGCCGCTACTTGGTTCGCTGGGTGGGACGTTCTTCTTCCGACGACACTTGGATTGCTGCTGCTGAGCTTGATCAACTCGCCCCCGGACTTCGACTACAGTACGATCGTCTCCATTCATCGGAGATGAAAGCTTTTCAGTCGGGGGGAGTTGATGGGGGACCATCGAGCGCAACTCGGCGCAAGGCGGGCCCCACCTTCGTATATTCGCGCTGACGGACTTGATCGAACCGGCGATCCGTTACCACGGATGCGTCCGGCTCGTCGTTTCGAATCACTTTCATATATAGCTTTATGTATTTCGGATATTATTTTATATAGTTTCGGGACCGGAACCGTCGGCCAATCATAGCCGTCGATTCCGGGTGCCCTAGTGTTGTTTTCTTATAAATAAGAGTCTTAGGGTGGCTGAAATTCCATTGCTGAAGTTTGGAGAGGTCATCTTCCTTGCTTCCGGTGATCCTTCCGCGGTGCCGACGCCGTGGAGCCCGTGGTGCCGACTCCATTGGGTAAGTAATCTTCTTCTTCTCCTCCATCCCTCCCTGCTGCCATCCGCCCATCCCCCTTGATCAACCCTTGCCGCCGCCTACCCTAAACACCTCCCTGCTGCCCGCCGCCCCCATCCCTGTTCACAGCCGCCGCCCTCCTCAGCGCATACCCGCCGCCCTCCCTTCCTGCATACCCGCCGCCCCTCATCCCTGCACCACCGCCGCCCCTCCTTACAGCCACCCCACGCCACTACATCAGCCCAGCCGCCGCCCATCTCAGCGCCCTCCCCTCCTCCCCACCGGTCGGATCTGTCCAGTTTTGGACAGATCTGTCCAGCCCGAGCCACGAACCCCGATTCAGCCCTACGCCATCCGTACCCGCAGCCCCTTCCCCTTTCGTGGATCCACTTCCTCCCCTACCCGATCTAGTCGTCCATCACCCGGAAATCCCATACCACCTCCAAAACTTCAGATCTGTGTTGGATTGCGGCCGCCCTTAGTTTATTTCAGATTTTGGTACATGTTATTTGTGACTATCTATTTTGTTGGGTATAATATTTTGTGCACGCTGTGGTACTTTGCTTTTAAGGAATTTTAGCACGTTGTATTTGCCCGTGAATCTCTTGCCTTGCAGGTTGCCTAATTCGCCGCGCGTTTATTCTAGCCCTCCGTGCGGAGGAAAGCTATTGCCTAACCACCGAAAGAAAAATTGCTTATCTTGCCTCGAATGAATGCAATGTTTTATTATAATGGTTTTGTTGCTTACATTGATTAACTCGCCTGTCAATAGTGTCTTGCATATAGTCATCGGTTTGGTTGAGTCGATCCCCTCACGTCACTAGTTTGTATCCTAAGCGCCACTACCCTACATCAGTTAATGTACTTTTCCGCAGAAGGAATAAAAATCCTGAATCTTCCCAACAAAATCTCTTTCTGGACAGAGAGATTTCTTATTTTTGAAGGCGACCTCAGCGGTCTCAGGAGCTCACCATCTCCGCGACCTGACAGCGTCTTCAAGAAAATAAAAACAGTCTTAGCGAAGGAGCTGTTGATCCTGAAGTTCCTGGCGGGCAAGAGGCTCGATCTTATTCACTACCTAGCGATCTGGCCCGAGATCGCTGAGATCACCCCAGCTGAAAGTAAGTCTCTCTTGCGGTCTCGTGCGGTCTCCATTTATATTTTTCATAACTTTTCCCTTTCCTTATCTCAGCGACCTTTGCGGTCCCCGAAAAGGATCCAATCTCCCCAGCAGTAGAAGTCCTCACCCAAAGGGAGAGGAGGCTAAAGCGCGAGGCCGCCGCGTTCGGCACCACCTCAGAGACCGCCGACCAGGATTTTCCCTTGGCCGGTTTTCAAAAGAGCATGAGAGATATCAAAGGGAAACCCCTCCTTAAATGGGATGCAAAGGGGAAATCTGTGAAGGTCTCCACCGATCTCCCTCTATGGAGTGGAAAGCTGACTCGCCATGCTTACGCGGTCACCTCCGCTTTATATGGAAGAAGGAACGCGACAGAAACTTTCAATATTGAGACCGAAGTACTTCCCGATCTCTGTGCTCAGGCGACCGCTAGGAGCACTATTCTGAATCACCACATGGGGCGGTCTCTCCGCACCGCTCTGAACGAGATAACTGCTTTGCAAGAAGAAAGAAAAGTAAGAATTTTACCTGTATTCTATGAACACATTACTTGTGATCGCGCGGTCTAATATCTTTCCTTTCTGCTGCAATCCGAAAAGGCGGCCTATGAGCCCGAAAATCCAGCTTTCCAGAAAGCTTTGATGCATCATATAAAGGAGACCGCTGACCAGGTGCAGAATGAGGTTCGCAGTCGCGGTGGATTCACTGAAGAATTCAAAGACATCTCATTTGCCGATCTCTTCCCTGATGCGGCACAGAGAATTGAAGAGCAATCTGTGACCGCTGAAGAGACCGCAGATTTTGCTGATGAGACCGCAGGCCAAGATGAGGATGTTGAGATTGAAGAGGATGAAGAAAGTGGAAGCCGCTACACCCTGGGCCTGGATTCTAGTTCGGGCTCAAGCTCTGGATCTAGAGTTCCAGGGAATAGTTCAGAAGAGTCTTCTGCAGAAACTGGTTCTTCCCCCTCGAGCGAGCGGTCTCTTAAGAGAACAAAAAGGAACTAAGCTATGTAATCCTTTCTTTCTTCTTCTTGGAGACCGAGCGGTCTCGTTGTAACAAACATTTCAATATATATATTGACTGAATTTTTGTTAGATCTTCTGTTCAAATGAATGAATCTGCTTTGTTATATGTATTTATTTGTTCATCTTCTGAGCTAGAATCGGCATTCGATCTCAATGCCTTAGGTTTATCACATGATTTCTTTCATGATTAAAGAACTTCAGATGGCGGCCTTTGGCAAAGACATTAAAGACTGGGAAAAACAAAACTTCATATAAACAGGATAATTTCGCGGTCTCAGGATAATCAGACCGCTAATAGAAAGAAATCTAATCAATTCATCAATTGCTCAAGTTACCACTTAATCAGAAAACAAGAGATACATTTATAATAGTTATGTGGTCTCAAATTATGCAGATCGCAATTTATATAAAAACTGACAAACTGAAGACGATTCGAGATCGGCGATCTTCCAACGATCTGAATTTGGCGAACCCGAGGTAAATTGCGTTCGACGAATCCTCTTGCATGATAATCCAGCGATCTCAACATACTTAGACCGCCGCACACTGAAGATAATTCGGGCTCAACGAACCCCTGATTTACATAAGAGATTTCTGGATGAAAATTTACTTCAGAAAATGAGATCGGTCTGGGCGGTCATAACAAATCGAGACCGCTTTATTCCTCCAAAAAATCCATATTGGCGATTACTTCTATCAAGCCCTGGAGAGAATCAAGCCATTAATCATGAATAACCCAAATCGTCTTCCGAAGGAAGAGAAAAAAGAAGAACATGCGGTCTCAGAAATATCTGACCGGCCGATCCCAGTACCAAGGGATAAATGAAACCTCATAGTGGAAAGAAGGGGGAGAAAAGAGGATCTCGAAATGACCAATAGGGCAGGTGTTGTTATGCCATGAAGGTTATACCAACATTGCTTTCCCTGAAGGATCGTCGAGTTTGTTTTAAACTTGCCATTCCAAGGTTCAGGTGACGGTCATAGATGTTTCCGACCGCCCCTTACCTGACCACGCTCCAACGAGTGTTCGAGAGTTACAGATCAAAATGATCGGTAGGGCAGGTGTGGTTATGCCGCGGAGGCTATACCGACATTGCTTTCCCTGAAAGATCATTAAGACCGTAACAATGTCCTCCTCAATGCATGACAGAGCTGAGCCAGCCACCTAGACCTCCTTAAAACGCTAAGGTGTGCCAGATGTCAGCAAGGACCCGGCATCCTAAACTTCCACCGCTCGAGTTTGGCGAGCTACTGCTACACAGATTCGAAATCTCCCCGACATCTGTGGTCCTGGCAGAATTACACGTCAAGCTAACAAACCGAGGGGGAATGAAGTAGGATCCGTCGATGTCTCATTTGGCAGGTTTTTGGCTTTAACAACTCATTTTTGGGACTTGCCATTCATTATATATATTATGAATGTTTCGGCCATATCTGCGTAATGTTCAAAAAGTGAGAAATAGACTGAGAAATTAAATACGAACTTTTCAAGAAAAGAAAAGCTTGAGGCCATCTCCACTCCAGGAGTGAGGCAACTCTTCTCCTTCATGAGTCTGGAGATGATAGGCGCCATTTTTCAACACCTTTTTTACCACGAACGGCCCTGCCCAGTTTGGGTTAAGCTTTCCAACCGAACCGGCTCTTGCTGCTGCATCTACTTTTTTCAAAACCAAATCCCCAACAGCGAATTCCTTAGTTCTCACATTTCTATCGAACAGCCTTGCTATTCTCCTTTTCACCTCCTCTTGTCTGATGGTTGCCGTATCTCTTAACTCCTCAATTAAGTCAAGGCTACATTTTAGCTCCTCATCATTTTCTTCCATCCAATCAGCTTGATTCTGTTGTGCTAGTAATACTCTTGGGCTTTTCACTTCAAACTCCACTGGAATAAGAGCTTCGGAACCGTGTGATAATTTGAAAGGAGTCTCTCCAGTGGCAGAATTTGGAGTTGTCGTCAAGGCCCATAAGACGGAAGGTAGTTGTTCTGCCCAGTTGCCTCTGAGATTTTCTACCTTCTTTCTCAAAAGATTTATGATAAGTTTGTTAGCGGCTTCTACCTGGCCATTGCTTCTGGGATGATGCACAGAAGCAAAACGTAGCTCAATGCCAATTTGATCACAGAAATTGATAAGAGTTGAGTTATTAAACTGAGAGTCGTTATCTGTAATGATTGCCATCGAAATTCCATGCCGGCATACTATCTCTCCCCAGATGAAATTTTTCACAGCTTGAGTAGTAATTTTGGCCAGTGCTTTTGCCTCTATCCATTTGCTGAAATAATCAATCATGACTATAATATATTGGCGCTGGTCACTTGCCATAGGAAAAGGCCCAATCAAGTCCATACCCCAGACTGCAAACAACCACGGGGTTGCTATCGATTTGAGTTGCTGAGCCGGCTGATTCTGGAGAGGAGCAAATTTCTGGCACTTGACACATTTCTTAGCAAATTTCTCCGTATCTCTCCTCATTTGGGGCCAAAAATAGCCTTGTCTCAGAATTCTCTTTTCTAAAGTTCTTGCTCCTGAGTGACTTCCGCACTCTCCTGCATGAACTTCTCGAAGAACCACTGGAACTTCTTCCGAAACACATCGTGCTAACGGTGAAAGGAAAGTTTTTCGATAAAGCATTCCTGCGACAAGGTAATAGTGAGCTGCTTTTAACCTGAATCTCTTCCTATCTTTTACTGTTGAATGGAGCTTTCCAGTTGAAAGATATAAAGAATGAATGGATCCATCCAGGATGGACGTTGATCAATCTCCATAACCTCTCCTTCAATCGCAAGACGAAACAATTCTGAAGTTGTTCCTCCCGAGAGAAGGCCAAATTTTGCTAGCTCATCTGCTTCCGCATTCTCTTTTCTTGGAATATGTTTCGATGGTAAAGCTTTTGAACTTTCCTACCTCAATTTTCACCAGGGCTAGGTATTGCTTTAAAATACTATCTCTGGTTTCAAAAGTTCTGTTAACCTGAGATGCCATCACTAGAGAGTCTGTTTTAACTTGAACATCCTCAATTCCCAATTCCCTAGCGAATCGAAGACCGACTGGCAAAGCTTCATATTCAGCCTGGTTATTTGTTGCTTGAAAATAGAACTTCAGCGCCTGATTCAATCTGATCCCATTTGGATTGATCAAGATCACTCCAGCTCCAGACGAATTCCTGCCTGAAGCACCATCAACAAATATTGTCCAAGCTAGAGGCGTTCCGACTTCCTTTTTCAATGAAAGCTCACTTGCATCAACCATGAAATCTGCTAAAACTTGAGCTTTGATTGCCACCCTCGGAACATATGAGATATCAAACTCACTGAGCTCTATCGCCCACTTAGCCAACCTTCCCGAATGCTCCGTCTTCTCTAAGACATTCTTTAATGGAAGGTCAGTGACCACTTGAATCGAATGAGCTTGAAAGTATGGTCTTAATCTCCTTGCTGAGGTTACGAGCATTAAGGCCAGCTTTTCTAGGATTGGATAGCGAGTCTCCGCATTTTTCAGGATTCGACTCACATAATAAACCGGAAACTGCTTCTTTTTCTCCTCTCGGACCAAAACAGAGCTTATGGCATCGATGCCAACCTCTATATACAGAAAAAGATCTTCCCCTCCTCGCGGGCTTTGGAGTAGAGGAGTTGATGTTAACTGCTTTTTGAGCTCATTAAAAGCATCATCACACTCTTTTGTCCACTCGAACTTAGCCCCCCCTCGGAGGGTCTTAAAGAAAGGTGCACTCTTATCTCCGGATCGAGAGATAAAGCGACTCAGACCTGCCATTCTTCCTCCTAGCTGCTGAACTTCCTTAGGAGACCTGGGGGTGGCATTTCCAAAATAGCTTTTACTTTGTCAGGATTGGGCTCTAATCCTTCTGGAGTAAGGAGATGACCAAGAAATTTTCCTTTACTTGCCCTGAAAACACACTTCAACGGGTTTAATCTCATATTAAAAGTTCGGAGGGTTGCAAAATTTTCCGAGAGGTCGCTAAGATGGGAAGAGAATGATTTGCTTTTTATTAGAAGGTCATCAACGTAAACTTCTAGATTTCTCCCCTTTTGATCTTTAAAAACTGTATCCATCATTTTTTGATAAGTTGCTCCAGCATTTTTTAGCCCAAAAGGCATTACGAGATAACAGAAGCAACCGTCGTTCGTGATAAACAAAGTATGAGGTACATCAGGTTTATGCATTCTGATTTGATGATAACCTGAAAAAGCATCTAAAAAACTCATGAAAGAATAACCTACCGCAGAATCTACTAAAGAATCTATCCAAGGCAAGGGGTAGCAATCTTTAGGGCAGGCTTTATTGAGTTTGGTGAAATCGACACACATCCTCCATTTTCCCCCAGACTTTTTGACCATTACAACATTGGATACCCACTCAGGGTATTGAATTGGTTGAACAAACTTCGCCTTCAGGAGCTTCTCCACCTCTTCACGGATAGGCTGAGCAAGGGTGGTTGCAACAGACCTTTTCCTCTGCTGAATTGGAGTGAAGCTGGGATCGATGTTGAGGTGATGGCAGGCGACATCCGGATCTACTCCAGGCATGTCATCTGCCGACCAAGCAAAGATGTCAAGATTTTGGAGAAGACAAGAAATGAGCTGGCTCTTGTCAGCTTCAGATAGTTCAGCGTTGATGGAGAGACTCTTGCTCTCATCTTCCTCGCTGATTCGAACGGCTTGAGTCGCTTGGGAAGGTTCCAAGCGAACTCCATCTCTTGCATCCTCCTCAGCTTCTTCTGTAGCTTGGCCTTGCTCAGGAACCTCGGCTGATTCAATTATCACAACTTCTTGGGACGAAGATGATACGATCATATTGACCGTCTTCACGTAGCATTCCCTAGCTTTCCTTGGATCACTCCTAATCCGATGTTGCTTGCCATTTAAGGCAAATTTCACCACTTGATGATAAGTGGAAACGATAGCTTGATACCCATTCAGAAATGGTCTTCCAAAGATTGCGTTGTAGCTGCTAGGAGCATCAACGACTATGAACTTGATTAACCTTACTATTCCTCCCAGAATTACGGAGAGAGTGACGAGTCCCTCCACCTCCTTTTTTTCTCCTGAAAAACCATAGAGAGGTCCTTCAGTTGAGAGAAGGGGTTTACCTGTCTTCAAAGCGTCGAAGGCAGGCTTGAAGAGCACGTTCACCGAGCTCCCCGTATCTATCAGAATCTTCTCCACCGTGTAATTTTCTATTACAGCCTTAATAACGACCGCGTCGTCAAAGGGATTTGAGGTCTGAGGAAGGTCTTCATCTCCGAAAGTGACCGTCCCTCGGACCGGAACCGAAGAGGTAGCAGCAACTTCTGATTGATAAACTCTCTTCAGGCTTGCCTTTCTTGAAGACTCCGGGCCTGCACCTCCGTGGATGCAAAAAAGTTTGCCCAAGGCACCCTCGTCATTAGCATCCACACATTCACTGGGAAAACCAATGTTGCCAAGAAGGCCAACATCATCCACTTCCTCACATGCCCAGTGAACCTCTGCCACCTCCTTAGACTTGGAGGTTGAAGGCCTTGGAAGGATCACTCTTCTGAATGAGGTCACGGAGTTTACCCTCCTTCAGAAGCTTTTCCAAGAACATGCGGAGGGCCCTGCAGTCTTCTGTCACGTGACCCCTATCTCTGTGGTACTCGCAGTAGAGAGTTGGATTTCTTGTTTTTGTGTCAGAGCTCAGCGGAGCCGGCCTTTTGAAAAAAGGTTGCTTCTGAATGATCTGGAGCACCTCACTCATTGGAACACCAAAGTCTATAAAAGACTCTTGGGTGTCATTGTAGAGTGAGGGGATGGGTAGAAGAGGAGGTTAGGCGTATTGGATCTGATGGACCGGAGTGGCTTCGGAGCAGGAGTAGCGGGGGTTTGAAGAAATAAACCTTGAGGTTGAAAAGATTGGTTACCTCGGTTGAAGCGGTTGTTTCGATAGTTCTTACCTCTCGGAGCGGGAGGTGGAAGCTCTTGTCGAGGTTTTGAGGAAGATGAAGCCGGGTAGAATCCCGCAGAGCCTTTCTGAGCGGCCCTGTTAGTCAGGTTGCTCACATAGGTGGGGTTGTTGATCTCCCCTTCTATGTAGCGATTGGCAATGCTAATCAACTCCTGATAGGAGCCGGGCTCCTTGGTAGTAACTTTAAACTTGAGAGGGCCCTCCTGCAGGCCGCTAATCAAGGCTACCATATAAAGCTCGGGATCCATGTCTCGGATCCCCAAGATCTCCTTTTGGAAGCGGTCAACGAAATGTGCCACAGTTTCGTTTTCCTCTTGCTTAATCTTGAAGAGGGTCGCAGGAACACTCTTCCTCTTTTTCGCAGTGGCAAATCTCAAGAGGAGCTCTTGCCTCAAGGCGGCAAAGCTCGGAATAGATTGGCAGGGAAGCTTATAAAACCATTCCCTAGCCGATCCATCGAAGGAGGTGACCAGCAGCTTGCACCTTACTCCATCTGAGATGGTCCTAAGAGCGACAACAGACTCGAAAGCCTGAAGATGGGACATTGGATCGCTTTCCCCTGAGAACACGGGAAGGCGAGACTCTCTGAACCCATGGGGAATTGGGTCCCGGCGAATCTCATAGGTAAAGGGAGACGGCTCTCCTACCTCAAAAGGTTCTGGAGGAGCAAGAAAGGGAGCAGGAGGAGCTTGAAGATAAGCAAATTCCTCCTCGAAATTCAGGGTCTGAGCCGGAGGCCCTTGAGCTGCGGCTCGGAAAGAATTATGACGGGCAACGAACTCCTCATGCTGAGATCGCTGAGGAGCTGCGGGCTGGAAACCGGGATGATCGCTCTTGTGACCGCTGGCCATGCGGTCAGGAGTGGCGACCTGAGAGGCTTGAGGAAGAATCTTCTGGGAGATCGCGGCCAGAACCTGATTCATGGCCTCAATCTGCTTTGCGGACTCCTGCTGAGTCCGGACGACCTCTTGCCGATCTCGAACGGCCTCTTGCTGAGCCCGCGCGATCTCTTGCTGAGCAGAGGCGGCCTCCTGCCTAGCTCGGCGGCCTCGCGGAGAGCTTGCTCCACGCGAAGCTCAAAGCGGCGCTCAAGCGCTTCCATGGGATTGTGATCGGAAGGGGGAGCGCTAGGAGATCGCAGGGGACGACCTCTGCGGCGATCAACCATCTTGTCTGAAAAATTCACCTAACACTTCGAATCTGAAGGTCGCGTGTTCGTTCTGTTGGCACCAAAAATGGTACCTCCAAAATTCACACTAAGAGAGGGATGAGAGAAAACTGCGAAGTGTAGGTTACTAAGACAAAGGATGCTGGGAAGGAGAAAAGCGATCACAAGATGGCGATCACGAAAAAATGAGACTGCTTACACAGGTTGTAAGCTGGAGCCTCGAAGCAAAAGTCCCTTTTTAGGTACCCCTACCCCTCTATTTATAGACGAGGGGGCTGCCCAAATGGGCAGAACTGAAAACTACGGGCTGCCCGGGGTACAGGAGAGCCGGGGCAGGGAAGTGGGGTGCAAATAGTAAAAATAAAGAAACAGACCAGACCGCACTGGCGGCGATCTCACACTGTCCTGATCGCTTGATACTTAGAAAAAATCCAGCTGGGATGGCAGCTTTCGGTCTGGGCGGTCACCAATTACTGAGACCGCTGAGACCGGAAAAAATGACCTGCAAAGAGAAGGTCGTGGGCTTTCTGGGCAAACAGCGGGGAATTTTCCCAACTATGTATAGCAAAACGATAGCAATGTTTTTATTTATTTTTTGTTGAGAAAAGAGGGAGGTGACAAGGACTATTTTTTGGTGAAAATACGGGGCTTATAAGAAGCGCATGGATACAAGCCTTCATCCTTAGAGATGAAATATGATTTTGGGCCAGCTTTGTATTCGAACAAATACAAATCCAATGAAAATGTTGATCCTGGCTCAAGGTGAACGTTTGTGGCATGCTTAACCCTTGAAGGCGCGAACAAGAAAACTCATTAAAAGGGGCGCTGATTATCCTCCATCTCCTTACTTCAAATAAGATCGGACAAAAACTAAATTGAAACATGTTCACAGTTCTACCTGTTCTGCTGAACACACAGACTATTAAGCAAAACAGATTTACACGGATCAATACATAGATTTCTCCAAAATAAAATCACTTTACATCAAACATAAAAAACATCATAAAAAGTGAAGCAGAAGAGAGCAGGTAGAAGAAGGGAGAAATGTTTAGACTAATCAGTCATAGAAGTCCAGTTCACGGCGCTTCCAACCCTAGGTATGGAGTTAAGTTTAGTATATGAATCAACGCTGAAGAACGACAATCACCCCCTCGCTATCAATCCTAAGCAACCACGTCATCTCGTTCAACCGCTCTATACTCAACCCTAGGAGTCGCCGGCGTGAGGTGGGAAGAGGCATCGCAGGCATGCACAGATCCTTCATCGTTGGCATGAGGATGGCGTGCGAAGCGAGCGAGGTGGATTGAGCAAAATCGGGAGGGGCGGGGATGGAGTAGGGTTTGTGAGGGAGTGCGAGCGGGGATTTTGTCGGATCGAGAGAGATTTCCCCAGGGAGAGCAAGCGGGACGCATGAAAATGCTCTGGCATGGGGAGAGGGTTGGTTTTGGGAGGGTTTGCTCATATAAAATTATAGATATTTTAAATTCACTTAAAGTTAATATGCCAGTTAAACTCATTTATTAGTAGTCAAATTTGGGAAACAACTCATATTTTGACCTAGGATTTCTCATATGTAACCTGATATGGAAACCGCAGTTATCCCAAACTTAAATGAGGGCCTAATCTTATAATATTTGTTTACATTTTTTCTAGAGGAGTCATGTTATGGTTATAGAAACCACTTTCAATAGTTCATTTGGAATGCTGTTCTTGCTTTGATTATGTCACTTACTACTTTTTTTCATCATGTATTCAAATAATTTAACTTTATAGACTTCATAATTTATAGCACTGATCTCATGCTTAATTATTATTTAGGTACCAAATCATCATCCCCTTTGCTTCTATATGATATATAATTCAGCAGCTTAGTTGTTGGCCAAACCTTTCCGGTGAATGTAGATTAAAGAAATGGTACTCGGGTTTGTATGTGTAGGAATTAACACACAAAGATAGAGTTAAGATTATGCCAGGCAAGGATTATTATCAAACAACAATTCAAGGATTAGGGTTTTTCCAATTTTATCGTAGATAAAAGTTATGACTAGATTAGGTTTTGAAGTTGCGCCCTGCAAAGAAGATCCTCGGAGCAGAGTAGTCTCAAGGTTCTTTCAACGGGAAGCAAATTGGTTTGTGACGTTCGGCTTTGGTTTCAAATGTTGTAGAAAGGTCTGATATCAATTGATGAAGAAATGCCAGTCACAAACCCGACATCTCGTGAACTCAATATGGAATGCATTTTGTCGGAATCACACAGCAGCGTGGAACATGGATATTATGATAAGTCAAAATACGAACAATAGAGATTAAAAAAGTAGTCAACTTCAATTGAGAAATAGAGGAAAATGATGGTGTATGTTTTGGGGATTAAGAGATATTTAGATCGAGAGAGAAATTTGAGAGAAGAAATGGAATAATTTGAAGTTATTAAAGAAGAATTCCATCCATCTTTAGCTAATATGTTACGTAGCCACCAAGGTTCCAAGATAGAGAAGGGGGAAAAGGAGAGAAGAGAATGAAAAGGGGAGAGGAGAAGAGAAAAAAAACCCTAATGTTCCATTTTCTTCATGCTTCCAAGCTAGCTCAAATGAGAAATACATGTATGCTTATATAGTACATAATTCCAAAGCACGCAAGATAAATAACCCACGGCCCGAAATACACCTGTGATAATAAAAGATAAGGCGGACGCTGCGCTACACCCGTGCGCACTACTAGAGAACGTCCATCTTCGAGTTGGAATATGTCATATGTGTCCACGTCGCCCTGGCCCCGACGTCGACTTATGCATCGTGTACTCGTCTCCTCGTCCCTTGCCCTTTTCCGTCTTCATAACATAAACCTTTTTTTATTGAACAAGAGGTATGGTAGGATAACTCCAAACTGTAGAGAACATGTGTTGCAAGGAAAACCACAAAATGTTTTTAGAGAGAGAGATCATATCTTAAATGATGGAATGCCAAAGTTAAATGCTGAGTCAAGGATTAAAATCAAAAGAAGTCAATTGGATCTCTGATCCGCTGCACTTTGTGGTATTGACCGACTTCTTTTGGATTCGTGCTTACTGCTTAATGTCGGAGATTCTGCCCGAGTCTTTTAGAGCTAACCCTAAAATTATCGAAGCTTCTAGAAATTTATTGCGGCCTTTCTCGATCAATAAAGGTGAAAGACACTCCCTGCTATCTCATCCATAAAACATTTTGAAATGTTAAATCTTAATCTCTCTTTTTGCAACGTAAACTTCGCTGCAGATTCGAGAGGGACTTGTCTACGAAACTGTCGAAACGAAGAGCTTCCCGCATTTCTACGGCCCAGATCGTAGTTTCTTCCCTCTCTCACTTGATTGTGTAAGCAAGGCGGAGAAATTGGAGGTGATTGATGGTGAGTTTACCTGCAGCATGTTAAATGGAGAATGAATTTTACCATTTGCTCTTGTTTTATTAGCATTGAGGTGTATTTGAAAGTCAATAAGCAAAAGTGGCTGAAATCACACTGAAAATGTGCTTGATCTTGCATTAGTTTCTAAGCAAGAGAATTACTGATGGCAAAATTGTCATTCGACACATTTTCCACTTAATTTTGATTTTTGTGTGTGAATTATTTGTGAAATAATACTGCATTTTGGAACTTGTAACCGCAGACATTTCAGATGACCTATAAATGGTGTATATTAATGACAAGAAATATTGAGTGGATTACATAGTAGAAATATATTTGAAGTATCATGCGTTTTTGTATATGAAATTTATATAAAGAAATTGTAGCCAAGAAAAAAGGATAGGATTATAATATAAATGTTATAGGAGAAGGCAATTATAAGAGTAGTTAATATTGGGAAAACTTAATATTATGTACTTTAATAGAAGGATTTGTGCTGATCACATTGTGATAATGTTACCTTGTGAGCGTTTTTCTTATAATTGATTCGAGGTAAATAGCAAGCTATAGGAGCGCTAATTTCGAGTGATTTGGGTTTAGCTTGAAATTGAAATTTTTCGAGTCGAAATTGAAATTCTCGAGTCAAATGTAAGTAGCTTTGAGGCAAGGGCGGCTCAATTCCCCAACAATGATCTTTCGGCCCATTATGTTGCTGCAATCGGGCTGAGTGATGGCCAACATCCGGTTCCCAAACAAAAGAAGAATTTGGGCCAAAAATATTATCCAGAAAGCTTCAAAGACCCCTAAAATGGCAACGGTTTTCTTAGGGTTCACAAATAGTATAGTTCGTGAATAATTCGATTCGTGAAGTTCCGATTAAAAATTGTATTTTTCAAATTCAAATTTGAATAGTTTTGAATCTGTATCCGAATAATTTTATTTATGTTCGAAGTATTATTAGTAGTAAAATATATACTTAAATAAATTTTATTTATGTAATTAAATATTAAGTATAATTATATTTGAACATTATATATAATTAAACATTATGAAATTTGAATTTGTATTCATGTTCTAATCCAAATTCGAATCTAAACTTGAACCTAAATTCAAATCCAATATTTCATGACGAATCCGACTCCGAATATTCGAAGGAATCGGAATTCGAATCTCTGCATTCTATGTCAAATTTGATTGAATAGTTATTTGATTCTATTCGGTTTGTGAACACCCCCTTGTTATACCCACCATCAAGAAATGAAAACCAATTTTAAACAAAAAAGTGGATGAAGTTTCTTAGGTGAGGTTGGGCGATTTTGCAAAATTATATGTGCCATTTTATCTTTGGAAATTTAAAGTCAGAGGGAATGTTTTTTATAAGGCAAAACTCCCAAATCAGTCCCCAACATTTGGGGATCATTTGAAATCAGTCATCAACCTTTAAAAAGTTTGAAATCAGTCTCAAACGTTTCAAACTTCTAAATAGGTCCTATTTAACATTTTTGTCTACAGACCTAACAGAATCTGCTTAAGTATGATGTTTATCAGGTATAATTTAATTTTAGGCTGATTTTAAATAGTTATTTTAATTTACTTGAAAAGCTTTTTTTTCATTGAATGGTTATTTTAATTTGGCCTAGGTTTTCCATTGAGTTTCTCCTGCACCGATCGACCTCCTCCTCCTCTAGCATGCGCCGATCGACCGTCTCCCCCAACCTCTACTTTCCCTGAGCTCCGCCTCCCCCAACCTCTGCTATTCGCCGGCCTTCGCCTCCTCCAGCAGTTGCCCCGACCTCCGCCTCCTCTGGCGTCATCAAGCACATCAACATTTCATATCATCTTCTCCGGCGACGTCGACTTTTGTAAGCTTCTTTTTTTCTTTTTTGATTCTGTAGGGAAAAGTAGTTATGGTGTGTTGTATCCCCGAAATTGTTGTTCCTCACTAGCAGATTGCACCCATGGATCTTTATGTAGGAGACCCCTCTCCAACACAGAGGGAGGATGCACCAAATGAGGGGGTGAAATTCACCTCATTGGAGCATCGTTCTACTCCACTCCCCTCTCCAGTTCACACCCCCTCATCCTCACCATCGTATTCTCCTGAGCCCATTCCAGTCACTTCACCTTCTCCTAAGAAAGCCCCAACTCCAGCATTAATCAAATATACTGAATGCATACGCATTAGTAAAATCAACTCAGCAATTAAAATAATGGCAATAAGAGGAGAAAATTAAAAAAAAAACTTACTCATAAATTAAAAATCCAATTAAGAATTTAAACATCCTACTAAACAGTTTTCGTTACTTTTGTGGTGGAAAAGTGAAATGGAACTTATTTCAAACAACTTGAAAAGGTTGGGGACCAATTTTAAGAACCGGAACGGAGAACGAATCGATGAGACCAAAGGTTCAAGGTCCAAATGGTTGGATTGATCGGACCGGGGTTAAACCGTGAAGCTAAATAATAGCATATTACATTCAATGAGTCATAAGTTCATACCATAAAAATATCAAATTGAGCTCAAATATAACTAAATATAATCATTTTATTAGAGAAAATAAAATGTAAATAATAGAATAGTTATATAATTTAAATATCTATTTGAAAATTATATATATATATTACAAATATTTCTTAAAATTTGTCATACAATTTAATTGTATATTTAAATGTAACTTAATAAATTTATATATCTTTAAAAAAATTTAAATTCAATTTTTACTTAATATATAATAAATATTTTAATTTATATAAATATTTAAAGACTTATTAAGGGAATATAAATTACTTACCTAGTAATAAATATTTTAATTGCATTGTAAGCAATTAAATACTAAGTATACATAAATTAGTTTCAAGCTAAACAACAAATACAGCATCACTACTATACTAGGAAATACCTGGTTGCCAGGTTTTCGGTTACCGGTTTTCAGCGGAGGCGGTTTTAAGGATCTGATCGGACCGCCCGGTGAACCGGACCTGCGGTCCGACCAATTGAATTGGCCTGTCCGGTTCGGTTTTTAAATGTTGATATTACTACTAAAATATCCATTACAAATTATCAAATAATAGTCGACCTATTTAAAAAAAGAAAATTCATTCAACATTTGGATTTCTTATTTTGGGGCCCCTATCCTTTCCATATATCATCTAATAAAACAATAATTAAAAATTAAAGAGAATTTTTTTTTTTAAAAAAAACAAGGAAATAATATATAAAAATAACATAAAATAAAATATAAAACTCAAATTACTGAAGCATATTTATGCACATAAAATACCAAAACACTGTAAACTAAAAACTGCACAAATGTTAAAATCCTAAAACCTATGGACCCTAAAATTTTAACCAAGTGGGCACCCCGTCTGTCCAGGATATATAGGAGTTTGACACGTGGCAATTTAAAAAAAAAATAGCCTGGCACATAGAGTTTTATATCTCAGTCACAAATATAATATCTTAGATACGAATATGATTTTTCTGAGATATCATATTTGAATCTCAAATATCATATTTTAATATATTAATTACCCAAATCTTCTCTAGAAGTTGGCATAATTATAGGTTGCACACTTCCTTCTCTATCTTTTGAAATTACAAAAAAACCCTGGCACTTTATGAAATGTAAACTTATAAGGGAGGTTTTTGTAATTTCAAAAGATAGAGAGGGTGGAACCTGTAATTTTACAAACTTAGGAAGCCCTATTTTAAAAAATAGGATATCAAACTGTCTGAAATATCAAATAAAAAAAGCCATACAGCCAGGCTGTGAATAGAAAGAAGAGGACTAAGGCAAACAGGATACCTAAATAAAGTAAGATTCATGTGATATATATATATATATATATATAGTAAATAAGAAAGAAAGAAGAGGACTAACAAACAAACTCTTTTACCAGGAAATATATATATACAATCATATTGAGAAAAAAAAAGCCATACCCTGAAGCTTACTAAGCAGCAAGCAGGCCAGCATCCATGCCACCCTCTCCGAAGAAATTAGCGACAATGGAGCGGACATCCTCCAACCCAACACCGATGCAGATAGATTTCTTCGAAATCTCGATGAGATCATCCTCCTCACGTGCGCCGCCGTGATTCAGAACTCGGACATTCGGCCCCTCTCTGCATTTCCCCATGCACTTGCATCCAGCCACAGCACCTTCAATGCCAACCTTCTTCTCCAACTCCTGCAGCAGCTCCATGGAGCCGGATTTCCTGCACTTCCCTCCCATGCAAACCTCAATCTTCGCCGCTGCCACGGTGCCACCGCAACAACCGACAGCTGCACCGCCGGCTATGTGATCGAGCTTCGATGCTGTCCTGTCCAATTCAGTTTCTGCGGTTTGCCGCTCTTGGATGCATTCAGGTATTCGAACCGGAGCAGGCAGGGAAACAGCCCTCGCGTCCTCAAGATTTTCAGTAGGCTGGTTTGTATTTGCAGATTCCTCGCATTCGCTGTCGCTGGATTCAGAGGACGAGCTCGATGAAGACTCGTCGGCGCAGTCCCGCATCTTCCGAGCCTTGAGGGCGGCTTTCTCTTCCTTCTTCTTTTTCTTCATCTCCTTCTCTTTGGCTTTCTTCTGGTTGAGCTGCGCCAGGAGTAGCTCAGCTGCTTCCTGCAGTGAAACAAGGGAGGACTTAGAGGAGAAGCACTATGGATTAAAAATTAGCCCTTCTAGGGTTTGCTAACATTGGAAGCATGCGGGCAAAGAAGAATAAACAGAATTTCCATAGATCCTTCGCACATCTTCATGGATCCTTCACAACCAACAATTATCTCCATAGATCCTTCGCACAGGGGATCTGAAGTCTAAAGGCGCATCGAGGCGCAAAGGGGATCTGAAGTCTAGGCTCAAGTCTAAAGGCGCAGAAAGCCCGCCTGGCAAGGGTACGACACTGTCGCATCTCATCTTAAATGATCATCATCAAACAACAATGTATCTTTCTTCACCCATTAGTCATCAATCATTCATTACTATCATCTAGAAATGAGATCAACACAATCATTAGCATCACATTGAACTATTGAAGCATCAACGCTCGATTATCTTTAAAAAACTTAAATCATTCAAAACTCGTTGATCTATTACATTATTTATTTCCTTCTTTCAACGCCTTGCGTATCATATACAAAATGATTCAGTCAGGACAGGAACTCTCATAAATTCATCCCTAAAACTTTTTTAGTCTCAGAAGCTTTTTCTTTTAATTTTAGGCTTTTTCTTTTAATTTTAGATTGAAAATTTTCGGACGGTAACAGATACTTTGAAATACTACCGAAAACGTCTGAGCATGCTCAAAAATTCCCAAAAATTGTGTTTTGCGAGGTTGACATAGAGAAAGACATGTAAAAGAAATTTGTTGAATAATAAGTGGTGTTATTCAATTGATCGATTACATATTTTTATGCACGACCTCAGTTTAAGATGTGATACATTTTTTGTGGCACATAAACAAATAAAGAATACGTGACTGTCATACATGTCTTCATATTAATTTATGCTTATATTTAAATAAGGGCATTGTTAAAGGCAAACCAAAAATGGATATCCGCACACCATTAATAATGGCAAACCATACTTTTTGAAAAATACTCGGTGCAAACAAATCTGTTAATGACAAACCGATATAGTTAACAACAAATCAAATTTAAAATTAGAAAAATTGTCATTTTTCCCCAACCATTGAGAGTTTTAAGGATAGTTGCTAATCAAAGTGACCGAAAGAAAAAAAAAAGTAAATGATGAGTTCTTGCTTCTATAAAGACATAAAAGGTTGTTCATCTAGTTTAGCTTTTTGAATAACCAAGATCTGATCCAGGAAATAATGAAAATTCTAATTTCAGCATTAAAGCTTTAACCACAGATCTAGCTGACAATCTCAATTTATGTATGAGTAAAGTATGATCACCAAATTTTCTGCACAATTATTATTTTTAATTTTTGACATTGTAGTCTTAAGAGCCTTTTGTTATGTTATATTACCCTTTGGAAATTACATATTTTTATTGATCGATTACATATTTTTATGCACGACCTCAGTTTAAGATGTGATACATTTTTTTGTGGCACATAAACATGTCTTCATTTAATATATGATATGTGAAATATAATGATGAAAAAAATAAAGAATACGTGAGTGTCATACATGTCTTCATGTTAATTTATGCTTATATTTAAATAAGGGCATTGTTAAAGGCAAACCAAAAATGGATATCCGCACACCATTAATAATGGCAAACCATACCTTTTGAAAAATACTATGTGCAAACAAATCTGTTAATGACAAAACATTGAGGGTTTTGAGGATAGTTGCTAATCAAAGTGACCGAAAGGAAAAGAAAGTAAATGATGAGTTCTTGCTTCTATAAAGACATAAAAGGTTGTTCATCTAGTTTAGCTTTTTGAATAACCAAGATCTGATCCAGGAAATAATGAAAATTCTAATTTCAGCATTAAAGCTTTAACCACAGATCTAGCTGACAATCTCAATTTATGTATGAGTAAAGTATGATCACCAAATTTTCTGCACAATTATTATTTTTAATTTTTGACATTGTAGTCTTAAGAGCCTTTTGTTATGTTATATTACCCTTTGGAAATTACATATTTTTATTGATCGATTACATATTTTTATGCACGACCTCAGTTTAAGATGTGATACATTTTTTTGTGGCACATAAACATGTCTTCATTTAATATATGATATGTGAAATATAATGATGAAAAAAATAAAGAATACGTGAGTGTCATACATGTCTTCATGTTAATTTATGCTTATATTTAAATAAGGGCATTGTTAAAGGCAAACCAAAAATGGATATCCGCACACCATTAATAATGGCAAACCATACCTTTTGAAAATACTATGTGCAAACAAATCTGTTAATGACAAAACATTGAGGGTTTTGAGGATAGTTGCTAATCAAAGTGACCGAAAGGAAAAGAAAGTAAATGATGAGTTCTTGCTTCTATAAAGACATAAAAGGTTGTTCATCTAGTTTAGCTTTTTGAATAACCAAGGTCTGATCCAGGAAATAATAAAAATTCTGCTTTAACTACAGAAGTTAACTGATAATCTCAATTTATGTATGAGTAAAGTATGATCACCAAATTTTCTGCACAATTATTATTTTTTATTTTCTGACATTGTAGTCTTAAGAGTCTTTTGTTATGTTATATTACCCTTTGAAAATTTCTGAAAAATAAAAAGATGATTATATACATCTTATTGCACTTTTTTGTTAATTAACATTTATTATGCATGCACATACTGAATAAACAAATCATTATAGAATGCAAGAATGTTTCGTTTGAGCGCGAGAGGGAATCGGGGTGGGTTTTCGGCGTTGACGTGCGGCTTATGGTTTGCCCGTAGAAAATTTTTGAACTAATTTTAGATGAGAATTTTAAGTTATGTTGGTGTGTGCGGAAGCTCGTTTAAGATGGTTTGGACATGTACATAGGAGACCATTAGAGGCACCTGTTAGGCGTTGTGAGAGTTTAGTCACTAGACATGTTAAACGGGGGAGGGGTAGACCAAAAAAGCTTGGAATGAAACAATAAAGAAAGACATGATGTACTTAGGCATTAATGAGACTATGCTTAAAGATAGGGCGCACTGGCGACAGAGGATCCATATAGCCGACCCCACTATGGTGGGATAAAGGCTTGAGTGTTGTTGTTGTTGTTGTTGTTGGTGTGTGCGGATCATCGTTTTTTGTTTGCCTTTAAAAAAATAGGAAATAATTTTAAATGGGGATTTTAAGTTATGTTGGTGTGCGGATAACCGTTTTTTGGTTTGCCATTAACGATGCCCTTAAATAATTGAAATTTTCAAAAATGTATACCGTATCCTAGATTTTTTGAAAACCACATTTCCCGTATCCGTATCGTTCTGTATCCCGTATCCCTTCCCAGTGCAAAATAGAGCTCCAAAAAAACTTTTTATTTTCTCTCCCGATTAAATAAGAGTAGTTCATCCACAATCCTAAATTAAGAGACTTCATAAACACATGTGAAGTGATCTCAATTGCATCTCTCAACACTTTATACTGAAAATAAGAGAATCGCACTCAAAAAATGAGGGAAATGGCGAAAAAGGATGGAGAATGGGAGAATGAAGAGAAAATCAAAGATAAACATAAATACTAAACTTACCAGTCTGAAACTCCAACAGCACAGAATGAAGGAGACCTTATACAAAGGGTGGTGTTAAAGGCACACCTATAATGGCTATATGCACACCAGTGATAGATGCACACCACTAAAATGTTAATTGCAGGCCACCTTGTTAAATGCACACCAACATTAAAAATCAAAATTATTTTGTAATTAAAAACAAGTAGTAGCTATATCATCCATTGTGGCTTTTTTGATTCTGCATTAAAATTATGAAACAAGTAATTTACGCATTGTCGAACAAAAATGATAAAAACAAGTACAAGAAATGCACATATTCAACGTGATTCACACATATTCAACGTGATTCAACGTGTAAAAGAGAATTTCAAATGGTGTCGATAAGCACATAAAGCGACAAAAAATTAGTTGTAGCTATATCATCCATTGTGGCTATTTCCATTCTGCATTAAAATGGAGCGACTACAAAAAACTTTCATTTCTCTTTCAAAAAGAACCTGCATTAAAATAGATAGTATTTAAATTAGTTTCAAACAACATGAAAAATTGAATAGGAGTTGAATCACCTCGACAACATTTCTCTTTCATGCCACCCTTTCATGATATCTCATCCATACGGAGAAAACAGGCGGTAGCGGACAATCAATGGACATTAGCAATCTAATGAAGTGATTATCATTTACATAGCCAATAAATACTGTCTTTCGCAAATCTGGAGGCGCGGAGTGCAATGGTAAGAACATGAATTAACCAAGTTTTGCCATACACCCAAAAAGGTATCGCATTCTTTGCCTTCTTTGAAATATTTCTTGCAATGAGCCAAGATATTTCGGTTAATGTGCACTTGACATAGAATTATTCTAGAATGAGGAAAAACAAGTTTTATAGCATTCCACAATGCAATCCATGATAAAAACATCGGAAAACATATTGCTAAGCTGAATCGCGGTTGGATGGACAAAAAATAAGCTTTCCAATTTGTTGGAGATGAAGTTGACATGATTGTGGCTGACATAACCGGCTTCAGAGATACATTTATAAAGAAATTGAATAGGAGTTGAATCACCCAATTCCTTTAAATACATCTTAACCTTTTCATTGTATATTGTTCGTAATACTGTAGTGTTACTAGGATTCCTTTTCTTCAATGTAGATAGAATCTTTCTTGGCTTAACACCTGCAGCATACATATCCTGAACTATCTTTTGTTCGTTAACATCCAATCTACCGGCAAAAGAGTGTGCTTCTATGTGTGCAAACTTGTGATTATGAAACCCACATTTGACAATAACTTTCCAATCATTTAGAGTTGCATCTTTTTGTCCATGCAAAGAGAAAGGACAACCGCACCGCTTCGAGCTACTCTTTCTCATGTTCCTTTTCACAAAACCCTTACTGTATTGACTTTCACGTGAAAATCCCGCTCTATCACAACCAAGCATAATCCTAGGCCGAGATCTAGCGGTTAGCTTATCGGCCCTTTGAATAGTAATAACAAATCCAATACCCTTCGCAATATTACGAGTCCATTGTACTAACTCATCCTTACTTAGGAAAATTACGTCCGTTCTAAAATGTGTTCCAACATCTATTTCAATTGATTCCAATGATTCTTCATTATCCAACAAAATTTTTTGTAGTATATCCATAAAAACAGAACCAATAATTTCCTGCATTAAACAGACAGATACATAATCTAGTGTTGAATTAGGATGGGTTTTGTGATTACCATAAAAACATATTAATTTGTTGCATTCATCAGATAAATTTGCTGCATTCAACCAAAACTACAGAACAACAAAGATGCTCGGGCAATAGATTACCAGATACCGAAAATGAGCTTCCGGCAGCAAAATGGCGGCGAAATCGGGCTTCCGGCAGCGAAATGACAATGGAATGTGGCTTCTGGAGTGCAGGAAAACCAGCCACTGTTAAGAAAAATGAAAAAAAAAATTGAAGTGAGATCTGGCGGTGAGTTGAGGAAAAATACATGAGTTCAGGAAAAAATGGAAGTGTGATCTGGATGAAACAAAGAGTGAGTTCAGGAATGACGACAGACCTCCGGCGATACGTGATCAACCTTGTGAGCTCCGGCGATGGGGGGTAGCTTGAAATCGGCGGTGAGCAAAATGGCGTCACGTGATCAACCTGCGATGGGGGGTAACTTGAAATCGGCTTCAAGCTTGTGAGCTCCGGCAATACGGGGAAATGGCGACAGACCTCCGGCGATGCGTGGAAATGGAGATGCAGAACCGACGATGAGGTGGAAACGAGGAAATGGCGGCGAGATCTCCACGTATGAAGTGCGAACTGGCGGTGAGCTTGGAGGCGAAAACGAGAGAGGCGAGAGCGACAGAGAGGCGAGAGCGGAAATGAGAGCGGCGGAAATGATTTTAGGGCTTTATCGGGGGCCTGCCTTTAACATTGGATATGAGCTGATTATTGAGGTGTTTTAATTTTTGAATTGGTGTGCATATAGCCATTATAGGTGTGCCTTTAACATCACCCTATACAAATTGAATCAAGAGTACATAGAGCATCAGAAGAAATCATCCAAAGGGCTGGACAAAATTTCCACTAGAGACTGCTTTGAAGAGGGCTTAAAAGTAATAATAAATTAATAACCATACCTAATATCTTTTTGGTATTATACTATCTATAAGGAAAACTATTTCTTTGGTGTAACATTTACGCTACCCATTTTATCCTTCTTTTTTCTTGTTTACATTACTTTTAAAGAAAGAAGAAATGAAGAAAATGAGTGATGCCATGTTTTAAAGTCAAACTAATCATCATTTTACATTTACTTTTTATTCTATTTATTTTATTTGGATGTTCATGATTAATTTGGCTTTAAATAAAAACTCAATCTTAAAACTTTTAGAATGCGGCATTAAGGTACCTTAAGCACGATACACACGGGGACATCGTGCATGCCTGCTAGTTGTATTACATGAAGTTATTTTATACAAAGATACATTTCGCACTATTAAAAATATCCCTAACATAGTTAACATATTACACATTTTAGTTTAATTTTGAGACCTCTTTTTAAACCTTTTTTTAAATCTTCATTAGTACAAGCTTCTAAGAGTGAGGGGAAGAAGGCCACCGAAACCTAGGGTCCGTTTGGTACAACGTTTTTGCTCCGGTGAGTTTGAACAAAAACACCGGCGACATAAAATATGTGTTTGACATGACAACAGTTATGACTGCCGACAAAAAACTAAATTTGAACATAGTAAAGGTGAGGTCGGTGTTCATGAACGATGGTTCATAACTACAGACCCTAGTGAAAAAGATCCTCTGACAATCACAGCATCTCAAACAACTATCTATGATGGGCCAAAACCGATCTAGGGTTGGATCTAAATCGTCTCTCCTATCACTCGTTCTTGAGGGAATTTGTGACTGCAAGCACCGGGAGTGAAAAGGTTGGGTTGTAAACTCCAGTCCGCAGAAGGGAGTTGAAATTTGTTGTTCTCCGTCGGAGCTCGGTTGTGGCAATCCGACAATATTATAACATGGCGGCAAAAGGGGAGCATCAGTTCTAGCCTTCTAGACCAGTCTTCATTCAAGATTCGAAATCTGTGCAGGAATGTATAAAATGAATGAAGTTCATAGTACTCATCATGATTTAGGCTCTGTTTGTTTGGGCGTTTTTGATCCATCTCTATTAGGGGGGAAAAACCAACGCTAAAAAAACTGTTTGTTAACCCTCCAATTCCCACCGCCACCGCTCCAAAACGCCATTTTTGCCTCTCTTCTTTGAGACCGCAGCCGCACCCCTCTATTTCCCACAGCTCCATTGTCAATGCTCTCATTCCCACCGCTCCAACTCTCACCGCCGAAACAAACAGACCCTTGAGCATGAAAATAAAACCTAAAACGCAAATAACAATCAAACTGAATGCATCGCATTGAAGGATTATCGACTGAATATATGACCTAATTTGCTAAACATAAGAGGAAATGAGATTTAATTGTTCCATGATTCGAAAGAGATGCCATCAACAATCAACACATTTTGTTTCTCCGTGCAAACTAAGAATCAAGCAGTATCAAGTTTATAAATCCAGTAATTATAAATAACAATCAAACTGAATTAAATTTAATATTTCTCCATGAATTTGCAACAAACAAGTATCAGATCTGAGATAAAAAAAATAACTCCAAGCTGGATAAATCAAAATTAATGAAATCAGAATAAAATCGAATGGAACAATCAGACATGCATTCAAATGAACAATAATTTTATAGAAATTCATGATTAAGACCAGAATAACATCAAACTAGAGATCAGGAGAAACGAACTCACCTTTATCATTTCCGCTCTGATTTCACCGCCAATCACTTCTTCGCCGTTCATCCCCAACCCAGTGGAGCACAAAGCCGCAAGATCTCTTGACAGATCCGCCCCAAAAGCTGCGATCCTCTTCTCCTCTTTCCTCTTTGCATCCCTAACGCCGCCGCATCTAGTTGACGACGCGTAGTATAACGAGTGACTCTCGTCGGACCACCGCCTAACCGCTACCGCCGCCCTTTGGTGGGCACCAGCCCTATTCTTCCTGCTGAAAAGAAAGCTCTCTCCAGCGTCTCCCCATCGGGAACCGACTGATTGACGGATCAGCGTGCCGGAGACCTCCATCTTCGCCTCAATCCGAGAGAGGGAGGGAGAGAATACAGGCGGCGCTTTCACTTTGACCCTAAGTAAAGATATATAAGATGCCCGGCGATCCACGTGGCACCACAGGACGGTTTGGTTTGAAGATTTGTAAACGTGGACGGGTTTGATTTGTTCCCAAAGGATGCTCGTAGCCAACACAGCTTTCCACCCTCCTGCGCATGGTTAACACGTTCCGGCACGTGTGCTGATGAGAACATAACCGTTGGATCTTAATCGGAAAACTCAACGGCTGAGAGAATGACACGTACTAACACATCATTAAGCAAAAATAATTCGCAGGAAAATTGGTGAGGTGCCGTAAGTTTAGCTTTATTCTGGCACGTGTGCTGTACTTAAATGTTTCAATTAATAAAAAATACTGATAAGTGATAACCGGAATAAAAGGTATTCAAGGCCTAAAAAAACAAATGGAGCACGTCAGCCTCTGTCCAAAAATTCTGACCGGGCCGGGCCGGTACCGGGCCTGAAGGGCCCGGGCTTTTGCCAACCGGGCCCAGGCCCAGGTCTTGCTTTAATCGGGCTTGGGCACCAGTCTCGGGAGGGGGCCTGTTAAGGCCCCCAAGGCCAGGCCCAGCCTTTTATTTTTATTATTTTTTATTTTTTTAAATAATATTTTTTAAAATAATATCTTTTATTTTAAAAAAAATTACAATAAATGAAATGAAATGAAAATTTGAGATGGACAAAAAAAATCAAATTTTATTAATATTGGAAAAAAAATTACACATTTACATCAAATTTTGAAAATAAATTTGCTGAAATCAAATTTATTATTATTGTTAATTTTAAATAAAGAAAATGAAAAGCTTACTAATTTAACAAAATACATATTTTCGGGGACGTGCTTAAACATCTCGTAAATTTATTGCGTTCATCTCGTCTTCTACGTCCGACGAGCTATTATCTATCGATTAAATGCGTTGTTTCCTCTTCGCAGCATCCAAGTGATCCTTGTAGCAGATGCAGATTTCCAGTGATTCTTCGTTGAGGCGACTCCTCCGCTCGTTCAAAACTCTGCCACTAAGAGAAAAAGCAGACTCTGAAGCTACCGTACTAGCTTGGATTGTTAGTAAATCGCAGGCCATATAGGCCAAAATAGGATATGTATTAACTTTAACTTTCCACCATTTTAAGAGATCGGAGTTTTCAATCTCCTCCGTACTCATAAAATCACGAAATTGTGTTTTAGTATACAATCCTAATTCATTTAAATTACTAGAAGTAGATGTGTGCGCTTTTTTCCTAGAAGCTAATTCTAAAATTTTATTTTCAAAAGTATCTTTTGTTCTGGGTTGCGAAATTTCTTCTCGGGGCCGCGAGCCGTATAGGTTATCATAATAGTTATAACTTTCGGTAAAAATTGAATTAAATTTTAAAATACTAACGTCATCAAAATCCACGAAAGTTATATTTAAGTTTAAATTATTATTTATTTCTTCTATCAAATTTTCTACGCCGTCTACGCCGAATAGAGGATTTAAAACGGCGGCGCATGAAAACATGGCACACATTTTTCTATAATATTTTAAAAATTTTGCTTCCATTATTTCAATTAAAGAACATCACCCTTCGTTTTGCTTATAATAGTTAAATTTTTGTGCGATATTTACAAAATTTTCAATTACTAGAAAGCTAGTTGGATAATATACGCCAGATAAAAAAGTTGTCGTCATATAAAAACATTTTAATAAATCCATATAAATTTCTAATACGTCACAATCGTTATCGTTCAAATTATGAATATTTAGCATTGTATAATATTTCATAAGAAGATGTTTTTGTTGGAACGCTCTTTTAACATTTTATATGTTGAGTTTCATCTAATGGGCATATCAAATTGAGGTTTTAAATAATTTTGACCTTGATCGTTTACAATTTTTTTAAAATCTTGTCTCCATTGCCTAGAACTATAAATAAATTGTAACATAAGACGAATTTTATTAATATATGGTTTCATATAAGATAAACTATTTTGTACCACTAAATTTAAAACGTGAAACGCATCAAGTATGAAAAAACGCTCCGTTTAACATTGGTTTTAAATCGCGTTTTAACCACTCAATTGCAACGTTATTATTAGTAGCGTTATCAAAAGAAATACTCATAATTTTATCCTTAATTTTAAATTCTCGCACACATTTAATAATTATTTGATATATAGCTTGACCTGTGTGCGGGACTTCAAAACTTTCAAAATAAATTATACGTTTATTTAGATCCCATGAAACGGGATCGACCCAATGACAAGTGATACAAATATACGATAGTCCTAATTTTATGCTACTACTCCAAACGTCACTTGTTAAACTCACACGTCTTTCAAAATTTTCAAAAAAATTTATTAAAGATTATTTTGCTTCTAAATAAAATTTGAGAGCGTCACGCCTAAGAGAGAATCTACTTACCTGTTGATATTTTGGTTGAAGCCCTTGATGTATGTATTCGGTCTCCTCCTCGTTATCGTAGTGGCTGAACGGCAACCCGCGTCTGATGACATTCTTCATCTGCAGTTCCCGTTGCCGAAGTTGATCGTACGTCCAAATTTGCACTGCTCCCGATATTTGTGCCTGACTGGACTCGGGAGCTTGTTTCGAAACGCAAGACTTGAAGTGTCTTACTAATGTCGAGTTGCCAGTAAGGGTCAGCAACTTCGAGCATAATTTGCACCTCGCCTTAAATTCGTCGCCGACTTTAACTTTATCGAAATGCTCCCAAATTGGCGTCGTACGCTTGTGCTCCATCACTTCATGCGCAGTTTGGGTAGAAGACGCTGGCGCCGAGGATGACGATGCTATGTTCGACGCGTGAGAGAGAGAGAGAATGAGTTGAAGAGAGAAAGAGAGAGGGAGAGAGATAAGAAGAGAGAGAGAGAGAATGGGTTGGAGAGAGAGAGAGTGGCGAGAAGAGAGAGAGGGGGGATCGGTTATGAGGGGTTTATAAATTTTTTTTATTTTTTAAATAAGCCTAGGGCCAAGCTAGTTAGACTAGGCCCTAGGCTTATTAGCCTTAGTACTAGTAGGCTGCCAATGGCAGCCTATTAGTACTGGGCTACTGGCATGGTAGCAATAATGCTGCCATACCAGGGGCCAGCCGTTGGGATCAACGGCTCAAAGAGCCGTTGGGATGTAACATCCCCCAGACAGCTAGACCCCTAAGTTGGTTTTGTCATGACAAAACCATAGGAGGAGCCCAAGGCCATGTGAATTGAGGTGAGAAGAAGAAAACCACCTTGGTCTGCAAATAGCAATTTCTAGTGACCAAGCTTAGGGTTGGACTTTAGGGCCTCAACTTGACCATTTGGCCCCACCATAGTATCCCTAACCCTTTAGGGGCCCCCTTAGGGCACCAAGGGCACATTGGTGTCAACCAAAGAGGCCAAATTGACCAAAGTCAACCCTAACCCTAAATTGGTCAAAGTAACCTAATTAGAACCAATTAACCTTCACCATGACAAATTGATCACTCATCTAGGTCTAGAATATCATAAGAAACCTAGTAGACCTAAAAGCCCCATCATGGGACCCCCAATGGTGCAAATTGACCAAAATGCCCTTGTTAGGTCAAAATGGCAATTCTTCACTAAGTGCCCAAATTGACCATCACCATGTTAAATTGACCCTACCCTTAGGGTTATCATGTCATAGGGGACCCAGTGGACCAAAAAGCCCCATGACTGGGTCAACCCTAGGGCTTGAATTGACCAAAGTCAACTTAGCCTGTTTTGGTCAAATCAGCTTAAATTGGGTCAACTAAGACTCATGTGACCAAATTGACCCCACCAATAGTTTCTAAACTTAATTTGGAGTCCAATGGACCCAAAAGCCCCATCATAGGGTCACCCTCTTGGCCAATTTGACCAAAAGTCAAAATTGCCCAAATTAGGTCAAATCCCTTGAATCTAGCCCAATCCCTTTGGGCTAAGCCCAAATTGACCACTTGACTAGCCTAGTAGACTGATGATCCCAGGAGAGAGAGGAAAGTCGGCCATGGTGAGTAGGAGAGAGAAAAACCCAAGTTTAATGGAGAGAGAAGGTGGTATTCATGGCCATTAAGGAGATTCACCCTTTGGCCTCCCTCTTTAACACTCCCATTCATCTCCTCTGCCGATTATGAGGAGTTTCCAGTAGTTTCCAAGGTTGATTAAGGCATGGGGAATGTATGGGGGCCGGCCTTGGTGGAATCCGAAGAGGCCATTAATGGCTTTTGTGGTTAAAGCCACCATGGCCTTCAATTGATCCCCCCATCACCTTCAGAAGCCGGATAGGAGTGAAACCCCCCTGTTTTCAGAAGAATTCGGGCATCTTGATGTGGAGGATGCAGAACTCGCAATCCATGGCGGCCGGCCATGGAGGAATGGCAATCGGCGCGACTTCAGGCCACCACACAGGTCCGATCCTCCTTCCCTCTCTCGGTGCATAGATCTTAATCCAACTGGGGCTTGATTCGAGTTCAAACGGGCTCAAATCGTGCACCCAAAGGTGCTCGTTTTCGAGCATTTTCCTCCTCCCCGAAACCCCTACTCCGGCCACCACCGGCCGGCAAACGACCCCCTATCGCCGGCCACCACCTCAACGGAGGTGGTGGTGGCACTTGCTGGCCGGGGAGATGTGAGGGTGGCCGGGAAATCGCCCTGCAAAGTCACCCAGGACGGGCCATCGCAGGCCGTTGGCTGATCGGGGACGATGACTGTGAGCCGTCCGATTGGCCGCCTTTTGCTATACGCAGCCATGAAATGATTTAAATCACATTATTTAATTATATGTCACACTTATTGACATATTTTGTGGCCCGATTTTAAGGCCCTTAGAGGCCATAATTCGAAAAATGCCCAGAGATAACATTTGTAGGCCTTGATGTCTACTTCCTAATGGGAGTGGAATCAGGCTATTTGGTTAAGTACGGGACCCACAGCACTCATTCTAGTGAGGCTGGTCAAAACTCAAACCAGACCTTTAAATTAGTATAACTCTTAAATGCCAAATCTGATGAAGTTGATATTTTGGCTATGCATGCATGTGCCCTATACCTAGATTAGGTTTGAGTATCAGATTTTTAGGAGTTAATTTTCCTAAAGTTTTAGTAGAAATTTAATAATCCTTACATAAATTATTTGGAGGGTCAAATGACCTCCAATCACCACCAAATTTTGGTGGGATGTTATTAGGGTCATGATAAACCCCTGGTTAAAATATCAACTCATTTGGAGTTCATTTGGTTAGGTAATCATTAGGCCAAATATTTGTCCATTTAGGGGAAATTTGTGAATAAGGGCTATTTGGGATTTTTCATGGTCAAACCACCTCCTATTGGAGTGGGACTTTGGCCACTGCCCTAATATCACCCAAATCACCTCCAAGAGAGTTTTGGGGTCATGGGGAGTTGGTTTGCCCTAGGTCATGGAGTTGGAGCACTTTAGGGTGCATTTAGCCAAGTAGTGATCCATTGGCCAAATGGGTCCTTAGAGACTTGAGTCTTCTTGGGAAGGTCAGTGGAGTCAATTTGAGACCCCATGAGGAAGATTTGTGAGCATTAGAGTTGATTTGCTCAAGGTCATAGGGTTGATCCCTATGGAGTGGAATTTGGGGTTGTGAAGGACATAGAAGAGTTTGTCCTTGGAGAGGGGTGTGTTGGACTCCTCTGAGTTCTTTAAATGTTGTGACACCCTCACATGAGGTTTGGGTGGATTTGGAGAGGTTTTGACCCTAACCCTAGGTTAAACCCTAAAGGGGTACAATTAGAGGCCAAAGAAGGAAGAGGGGTCAAACCTTAATGATTTGACTTGAAATTTTGGGGAGATGATCTTGATGACCAGAGAATGCTACTGTGAGAATTTGGTGGGATTTGGAATTGCCAATCCTAAATAATAAACCCTTGGGTAGATTTGTAAACAATTAGGGTTTGGGGTTTTAGGAAGAAATAATACTTTATGATTAACCATCTTCTGTCACCAACTTAGTCTAAATGTTATTAATCCTTGGAAGATTCTGTTAGGACCATTAGAAAACTTTTGGAGGTCCAAATTGTAATTATTTGTATTGTTGGCAATTTTTGGGATGATGGATTGTAGGGTGTTAGATTACTGTATTTGCATGAAACTTTGCTGGATGCCATTTCATACCAATATGTACCTTGTATTTTTCTCATAATTTTTGGATTAATATTTTTGGTACCTCTAGTTCAATTTGGAATTAATTGCAAATATATCCTCTGTGGAAATTGCAAATGTACCCTCTGTCGAACATGGTCAAACTTTGTAGGACTGAATATTTTAGTATGAATCACCTCTGTATTAAATTTCATAAGGTTTGGAGATCATATGAGGGTACCTCCTTTGGAATTTATTGGCAATAAATGAGTTTTGGAATTTTTAAAAATAGTAAATCTTGCTGGTTTTTCCTAAAAATTCATATCCACTGATTATTAGGTACCCTTTATTTATGTAAAAATTTAGGCAGGCATTGGATGTCAGGAAAGCATACTTGCAGTTCAAACCTTAGGAAGTGGTATTTTGGGAAAAATGATTTAAATATTATTATTATTTGGAAAAATTATGAAACTCTGGATTTGGTCTTAAATATGTAGTATGGATCTCCAATAAAATTGTTGAATCATAGGATTGAGTATTTAGTGTACTCCCCTTCATGAGCATCAAAACGTTGAGGATGGTCTGCGTTTAGCAAATTGGCAATTTTGGGGTTATAGGCCAAATTGGATTATATTGATTGTGATCATTTGACTATGGGAGAATCCCTGGAATTATTTAGGGTTTGATGAGTTCTGGGGTGGTGGGGTGCCACCCTTTGGGTAGGTCGTCCTGGGATTGACAAAGGATCGTCTTTTCCCTTTAGTGTCTTTAAGCACTTAGGTTTATTTCAGGTAAAAGTATTAAGGGGGTTTCCTTATGGGTAGTAACTAATAACATTAAGTGTCTTGGGAATGGGAACTCTGGGGTGTCATCCCATAGTGGTTCCTAGTATCGTAGCGAGCCCCTCACAGGGTAACCCTCGGGAAGTCCAAGACTAACCTTAACTCACAAGAGTAAGACATTTTACAAGATTAACTAATAACACACTCATCCACACCCTATGGTTTCGGGGGTTTAGTTGGTTTGGTTGTACGAGCGGTGGGCTCGGTGGTTGTAGCAGCAGACTAGTTAGTCTGGGGAGCTTATGGCTCGGAAGGTTATTGATGGCGGGCAGGTTAGCCCGGGGAGCTTATGGCTCGGAAGGTTATTGATGGCGGGCAGGTTAGCCCGGGGAGCTTATGGCTCAGAGTTAGGAAGTAGAACATGTTGCTTGTGCATTGAAGGTGGTGGGTCTTCGGTATTGGACGGTCGTTCACACCGACGTCAATACGTTGACTCGGCGAGTGTGGTATTTACACTTAGCCTTGAAAGTCTGGCGGTCCAGTCAGCAAGAGTACGCAGACGCTCCGCGGGTTTAGTGGAGGCGTACAATAGGTCTAGGTTGGGTAGTGTGAATACCAACTTAGAGGTGGGCGAGACCCAACCCACCGCTTCCGTTTGCCACTACGGGAGTATCCTGGGAGTCTAGCTCGCTCCAAAAAGGGGGAACTAAAGGTCTATGCGCATAGAGTCGTAGTGGGTGAGTTGCACTTGTATGAACATAGCATAACAACATACTTGCATGTCATGGCATAAACATTGCATTCAACCTACCCCTAACGTATAAGTCGGTTATGAGACTTCTTATACGGTAGGCCCTGCTAAACGACCCCTTGGTCTATAGGTTTGTATGGGCATTCCTATAAATCAATGGTTACTTTTATATTACTTTACTTACTATTACACTTACTGCTTACTGCTCATTATATACTTTTTACCATGCTCTTAACTACTGTTTCAATTATATAAATACACATGTGTAGAGTAGAACCTTTTCATGTACCACTGCCACCTGCTCTTTGATTACACCCCTTGATGTCCTCCGCTTCCTCCTCCCCATACGGTGCCTAGGAGTCATTGGGGGAGGGGTGGGGAATTGGCTGTCATTTTGACTGACGGTCGGTGGACCTTATCATTTTAGGAGTTCGAGGAGACGCAACAACTTCCAAGAAACAGGTACAGCAGGATCCGACATGGTGGACCCCACGGCCATGCTACCATTGTCACCAGCCGGGACATACTCAGGTCAGATGTCCCATGATGAGTGGAACCCCTCCAGCACAGCGATCAGGAGGTCGAAGGCGAAGACGTAGACGTGGATTGCGAGGCAGCGACCGCAGGCCAAAAGAGAAGAAGCATCCAGTGTTGCAGCACCAGTGGAGTGCAAAGTCTGCAGGGATGGGTCAGACTAGTCTGAGTACTCCGGTTTCAGTGTCGGTGACGATTAGCCTTAGTTTTACCTAGGAGTTAGCTTCCGCGAGTGATCTTGTAGTGGGGAAATGATGTACAGGGCAAGAGCCCTTTTATTATTGCAAACCCTTGTATATCTTTATTCAGTTATTATTTGTGGATCTTTACCTTTATGGTTTTAATTCATGTGATTCTGTGAACTTGTCTTCTCTTTTATGAACTTTTCTTGTGATCGAGTTGGCCGGCAGAATCGGCGTTTTGTGGTGGCGACCTTTCCGAGTGAAGGTGTCACCGCAAAACGGCGGTTCTGGGCCTAAGACCCGGTGGTTTTTGCACAAAAAAAATGGGGTCTTACAAGTGGTATCAGAGGAAACCTCGATCCGAAGAAAAGAAGTCCACAAACCCTGGGCCACCCCGCGCGAGTTTAGTTTGAGGACAAACTAAGCAGCGGAAGCAGTGGTGTGCCCATATGGGAAAATCACATGAAAAAGTCCACTTTTAACTGAATCTTCTTAGTTATTTTCCCTACGAGCGTCAAGTTTTCTTTTGTAGCCTGCGGCGAACCCTGCCCCCTGCAGGGAATACCTCCGGCTGCAAAAGAACTCTTTAGATAGTACTTTAGTCAATGTGTTAGACTCAACCCCGCTAGGACACGTGACTTACTTTGACAATTTATACCATGACCTAGTCTGAAATAAATCGTAAGCATAACTTTTTGTGAAGGTGCGAGGATACTCGAAAGAGGCTAGAGAAAGGAAGATTGACACATAAGCAGAATGGTGTGAGACTTGTAGACTCAACCCTCGTATCAGTGACATGATTACATTAAGACAACCACCATGGAAAACACCAAGGGTCGGATAAGAATTGAAGTTCAGAAGGGACCCGTTTGGGATTGGGTAACATGTTGACCCTGGTAAGGAGGTCATAGAAGGTACCTAGAAGAGTCTAAGGTGTGGAGTACACCAGTGAGCCCCAAGATAGAACCCCAAGTCTAAGGTTATATGCCCTAGAATTGATTGCATATATAACTTGGTGATATTGAAGATACTCAGCCCAAAATAGATAGTGGCTTATCTTTTGTTTATTGGGGGCTTGTCTTTTGTTTATTGGGGGCTTGTCTTTTGTTTATTGGGGGCTTGTCCTTTGTTTATTGAGGCGTACCCTTCTGTTTATTAGACAAATTAATGACAGACTTGGATTTCCCTTGAACTTAATTTAGAAATTTTGTGTCGTGAACAACATGATTTCGAAGTCGATCTTACTCAATGTTGCTTGAAAGAAGGTGAGACGGTGTAACATTATGTTTGGAATGATGACCGGTAGAAGTACCAGGGCAATGGATAGACACCATTTGGGTCGGACAACAACTTGCCCTTAGTTGAATCATTGGAAATATAAAGTCGCCAGGATTAATCATTTAAGGATGTTGATGTCCTAGTATAGAAGTTAAGGGCGGAAATTAGACCTTACAAGTAGTAAGTAAGTTTTAAAGCTCCTGTGGTTGGGGGAATTCGAAAGTGATTAACTTATGATTTGTTAAAAATCACGCTCTGTCATGGTAGAAAATTTTAACTACAATAATAATGCTTAAACCTTGGAAGCTTTGATGATGAATAACCAGAGATCTTAGTCGATGACTTGTTAAATTTGGAATATAACGTTTGATTTCACTATGATAAGAACGATCTAAGTTTATCTTGCTTAAGACCATTTGAGAGGGATCATAAGTGGAAGTGACAGGAATTTGATGAAATAAGCGTGACGATACTTCCTTGATGAAATTGACTTGTGAAAATCCTAAGGTATCAAAATTTTGCCCTTATGAATCAAACTTCACGTAGAAAGTGATTGGGAGTCATCTTACCATTATGATTGGTTAGCATATACTCATAAAAGTTCACAGGTGCACCCCCATTAAAATTTAAGGATGAGATTGGGACGCTAGCCGATTTGATTAATTCCATCAATAATAAGAACTAGAAAAGTTGTAGATTGGAGATGATTGATTACTCGGATGTACGTGAAGGAGTAAGAAATTGAACGTGTGAAAGAAAACGTTAGAGGCATAAGAGTCTGCCCAGGTTAGAGTGGAAGTTCGAGGATAGATTGACCAAGGTAGCTAGGTCACCCCGGTCAGGATAGATGATACGACGGTGCGAGTCTTGCGGCGCAAGAAGATCCCAGAGGTTAAGATAAATGGTAAAATTAGGGTCAGGAGGAGCACAACTTGGAGCCACTGGAGCTGGTGTGTCAAAGATAGTCGGTGCTCTTCGAGCCAGGAATGACTTTGACTCTTAGGGGATGTTACGTTCAGTCACTCGCGGTGAAAACCCCGCAAGCCTAACCTGAATTTCGAGGACGAAATTATTATTTTTTTGTTTATTGGGATTTGTAACATCCCCCAGACAGCTAGACCCCTAAGTTGGTTTTGTCATGACAAAACCATAGGAGGAGCCCAAGGCCATGTGAATTGAGGTGAGAAGAAGAAAACCACCTTGGTCTGCAAATAGCAATTTCCAGTGACCAAGCTTAGGGTTGGACTTTAGGGCCTCAACTTGACCATTTGGCCCCACCATAGTATCACTAACCCTTTAGGGGCCCCTTAGGGCACCAAGGGCACATTGGTGTCAACCAAAGAGGCCAAATTGACCAAAGTCAACCCTAACCCTGAATTGGTCAAAGTAACCTAATTAGAACCAATTAACCTTCACCATGACAAATTGATCACTCATCTAGGTATAGAATATCATAAGAGACCTAGTAGACCTAAAAGCCCCATCATGGGACTCCCAATGGTGCAAATTGACCAAAATGCCCTTGTTAGGTCAAAATGGCAATTCTTCACTAAGTGCCCAAATTGACCATCACCATGTTAAATTGACCCTACCCTTAGGGTTATCATGTCATAGGGGACCCAGTGGACCAAAAAGCCCCATGACTGGGTCAACCCTAGGGCTTGAATTGACAAAAGTCAACTTAGCCTGTTTTGGTCAAATCAGCTTAAATTGGGTCAACTAAGACTCATGTGACCAAATTGACCCCACCAATAGTTTCTAAACTTAATTTGGAGTCCAATGGACCCAAAAGCCCCATCATAGGGTCACCCTCTTGGCCAATTTGACCAAAAGTCAAAATTGCCCAAATTAGGTCAAATCCCTTGAATCTAGCCCAATCCCTTTGGGCTAAGCCCAAATTGACCACTTGACTAGCCTAGTAGACTGATGATCCCAGGAGAGAGAGGAAAGTCGGCCATGGTGAGTAGGAGAGAGAAAAACCCAAGTTTAATGGAGAGAGAAGGTGGTATTCATGGCCATTAAGGAGATTCACCCTTTGGCCTCCCTCTTTAACACTCCCATTCATCTCCTCTGCCGATTATGAGGAGTTTCCAGTAGTTTCCAAGGTTGATTAAGGCATGGGGAATGTATGGGGGCCGGCCTTGGTGGAATCCGAAGAGGCCATTAATGGCTTTTGTGGTTAAAGCCACCATGGCCTTCAATTGATCCCCCCATCACCTTCAGAAGCCGGATAGGAGTGAAACCCCCCTGTTTTCAGAAGAATTCGGGCATCTTGATGTGGAGGATGCAGAACTCGCAATCCATGGCGGCCGGCCATGGAGGAATGGCAATCGGCGCGACTTCAGGCCACCACACAGGTCCGATCCTCCTTCCCTCTCTCGGTGCATAGATCTTAATCCAACTGGGGCTTGATTCGAGTTCAAACGGGCTCAAATCGTGCACCCAAAGGTGCTCGTTTTCGAGCATTTTCCTCCTCCCCGAAACCCCTACTCCGGCCACCACCGGCCGGCAAACGACCCCCTATCGCCGGCCACCACCTCAACGGAGGTGGTGGTGGCACTTGCTGGCCGGGGAGATGTGAGGGTGGCCGGGAAATCGCCCTGCAAAGTCACCCAGGACGGGCCATCGCAGGCCGTTGGCTGATCGGGGACGATGACTGTGAGCCGTCCGATTGGCCGCCTTTTGCTATACGCAGCCATGAAATGATTTAAATCACATTATTTAATTATATGTCACACTTATTGACAGATTTTGTGGCCCGATTTTAAGGCCCTTAGAGGCCATAATTCGAAAAATGCCCAGAGATAACATTTGTAGGCCTTGATGTCTACTTCCTAATGGGAGTGGAATCAGGCTATTTGGTTAAGTATGGGACCCACAGCACTCATTCTAGTGAGGCTGGTCAAAACTCAAACCAGACCTTTAAATTAGTATAACTCTTAAATGCCAAATCTGATGAAGTTGATATTTTGGCTATGCATGCATGTGCCCTATACCTAGATTAGGTTTGAGTATCAGATTTTTAGGAGTTAATTTTCCTAAAGTTTTAGTAGAAATTTAATAATCCTTACATAAATTATTTGGAGGGTCAAATGACCTCCAATCACCACCAAATTTTGGTGGGATGTTATTAGGGTCATGATAAACCCCTGGTTAAAATATCAACTCATTTGAAGTTCATTTGGTTAGGTAATCATTAGGCCAAATATTTGTCCATTTAGGGGAAATTTGTGAATAAGGGCTATTTGGGATTTTTCATGGTCAAACCACCTCCTATTGGAGTGGGACTTTGGCCACTGCCCTAATATCACCCAAATCACCTCCAAGAGAGTTTTGGGGTCATGGGGAGTTGGTTTGCCCTAGGTCATGGAGTTGGAGCACTTTAGGGTGCATTTAGCCAAGTAGTGATCCATTGGCCAAATGGGTCCTTAGAGACTTGAGTCTTCTTGGGAAGGTCAGTGGAGTCAATTTGAGACCCCATGAGGAAGATTTGTGAGCATTAGAGTTGATTTGCTCAAGGTCATAGGGTTGATCCCTATGGAGTGGAATTTGGGGTTGTGAAGGACATAGAAGAGTTTGTCCTTGGAGAGGGGTGTGTTGGACTCCTCTGAGTTCTTTAAATGTTGTGACACCCTCACATGAGGTTTGGGTGGATTTGGAGAGGTTTTGACCCTAACCCTAGGTTAAACCCTAAAGGGGTACAATTAGAGGCCAAAGAAGAAAGAGGGGTCAAACCTTAATGATTTGACTTGAAATTTTGGGGAGATGATCTTGATGACCAGAGAATGCTACTGTGAGAATTTGGTGGGATTTGGAATTGTCAATCCTAAATAATAAACCCTTGGGTAGATTTGTAAACAATTAGGGTTTGGGGTTTTAGGAAGAAATAATACTTTATGATTAACCATCTTCTGTCACCAACTTAGTCTAAATGTTATTAATCCTTGGAAGATTCTGTTAGGACCATTAGAAAACTTTTGGAGGTCCAAATTGTAATTATTTGTATTGTTGGCAATTTTTGGGATGATGGATTGTAGGGTGTTAGATTACTGTATTTGCATGAAACTTTGCTGGATGCCATTTCATACCAATATGTACCCACTGTATTTTTCTCATAATTTTTGGATTAATATTTTTGGTACCTCTAGTTCAATTTGGAATTAATTGCAAATATATCCTCTGTGGAAATTGCAAATGTACCCTCTGTCGAACATGGTCAAACTTTGTAGGACTGAATATTTTAGTATGAATCACCTCTGTATTAAATTGCATAAGGTTTGGAGATCATATGAGGGTACCTCCTTTGGAATTTATTGGCAATAAATGAGTTTTGGAATTTTTAAAAATAGTAAATCTTGCTGGTTTTTCCTAAAAATTCATATCCACTGATTATTAGATACCCTTTATTTATGTGAAAATTTAGGCAGGCATTGGATGTCAGGAAAGCATACTTGCAGTTCAAACCTTAGGAAGTGGTATTTTGGGAAAAATGATTTAAATATTATTATTATTTGGAAAAATTATGAAACTCTGGATTTGGTCTTAAATATGTATTATGGATCTCCAATAAAATTGTTGAATCATAGGATTGAGTATTTAGTGTACTCCCCTCCATGAGCATCAAAACGTTGAGGATGGTCTGCGTTTAGCAAATTGGTAATTTTGGGGTTATAGGCCAAATTGGATTATATTGATTGTGATCATTTGACTATGGGAGAATCCCTGGAGTTATTTAGGGTTTGATGAGTTCTGGGGTGGTGGGGTGCCACCCTTTGGGTAGGTCGTCCTGGGATTGACAAAGGATCGTCTTTTCCCTTTAGTGTCTTTAAGCACTTAGGTTTATTTCAGGTAAAAGTATTAAGGGGGTTTCCTTATGGGTAGTAACTAATAACATTAAGTGTCTTGGGAATGGGAACTCTGGGGTGTCATCCCATAGTGGTTCCTAGTACCGTAGCGAGCCCCTCACAGGGTAACCCTCGGGAAGTCCAAGACTAACCTTAACTCACAAGAGTAAGACATTGTACAAGATTAACTAATAACACACTCATCCACACCCTGTGGTTTCGGGGGTTTAGTTGGTTTGGTTGTACGAGCGGTGGGCTCGGTGGTTGTAGCAGCAGACTAGTTAGTCTGGGGAGCTTATGGCTCGGAAGGTTATTGATGGCGGGCAGGTTAGCCCGGGGAGCTTATGGCTCAGAAGGTTATTGATGGCGGGCAGGTTAGCCCGGGGAGCTTATGGCTCAGAGTTAGGAAGTAGAACATGTTGCTTGTGCATTGAAGGTGGTGGGTCTTCGGTATTGGACGGTCGTTCACACCGACGTCAATACGTTGACTCGGCGAGTGTGGTATTTACACTTAGCCTTGAAAGTCTGGCGGTCCAGTCAGCAAGAGTACGCAGACGCTCCGCGGGTTTAGTGGAGGCGTACAATAGGTCTAGGTTGGGTAGTGTGAATACCAACTTAGAGGTGGGCGAGGCCCAACCCACCGCTTCCGTTTGCCACTACGGGAGTATCCTGGGAGTTTAGCTCGCTCCAAAAAGGGGGAACTAAAGGTCTATGCGCATAGAGTCGTAGTAGGTGAGTTGCACTTGTATGAACATACCATAACAACATACTTGCATGTCATGGCATAAACATTGCATTCAACCTACCCCTAACGTATAAGTCGGTTATGGGACTTCTTATACGGTAGGCCCTGCTAAACGAACCCTTGGTCTATAGGTTTGTATGGGCATTCCTATAAATCAATGGTTACTTTTATATTACTTTACTTACTATTACACTTATTGCTTACTGCTCATTATATACTTTTTACCATGCTCTTAACTACTGTTTCAATTATATAAATACACATGTGTAGAGTAGAACCTTTTCATGTACCACTGCCACCTGCTCTTTGATTACACCCCTTGATGTCCTCCGCTTCCTCCTCCCCATACGGTGCCTAGGAGCCATTGGGGGAGGGGTGGGGAATTGGCTGAGTCATTTTGACTGACGGTCGGTGGACCTTATCATTTTAGGAGTTCGAGGAGACGCAGCAACTTCCAAGAAACAGGTACAGCAGGATCCGACATGGTGGACCCCACGGCCATGCTACCATTGTCACCAGCCGGGACATACTCGGGTCAGATGTCCCATGATGAGTGGAACCCCTCCAGCACAGCGATCAGGAGGTCGAAGGCGAAGACGTAGACGTGGATTGCGAGGCAGCGACCGCAGGCCAAAAGAGAAGAAGCATCCAGTGTTGCAGCACCAGTGGAGTGCAAAGTCTGCAGGGATGGGTCAGACTAGTCTGAGTACTCCGGTTTCAGTGTCGGTGACGATTAGCCTTAGTTTTACCTAGGAGTTAGCTTCCGCGAGTGATCTTGTAGTGGGGAAATGATGTACAGGGCAAGAGCCCTTTTATTATTGCAAACCCTTGTATATCTTTATTCAGTTATTATTTGTGGACCTTTACCTTTATGGTTTTAATTCATGTGATTCTGTGGACTTGTCTTCTCTTTTATGAACTTTTCTTGTGATCGAGTTGGCCGGCAGAATCGGCGTTTTGTGGTGGCGACCTTTCCGAGTGAAGGTGTCACCGCAAAACGGCGGTTCTGGGCCTAAGACCCGGTGGTTTTTGCAAAAAAAAAATGGGGTCTTACATGGGATATCCCAGTCCCAGCGGCCAGCCGTTGGGTTGATCCCACCGGCCAGCCGTTGGGTTGATCTCAGCGGCCAGCCGTTGGGTTGATCCCAGCGGCCAACCGTTGGGATCAATGGCTCAAAGAGCCGTTGATCCCAACAGCTATTATATGCCCGGGCCGGGCTTTGCCTGGGCCCGGGCCGGGCTGGCCTGAAAAATCAGGCTTTGCCCGGCCCGGTCCAGGCCAGGCACCGGGCCGGGCAGTTAAATTATATTGGGGCCCTGTAAGGCCCCGAGCCCGGCCTGGGCTCGGGGAGGGCTAGCCCGGTACCGGGCCTAGGTGGGCTTTTACCGGGCCGGGCCCAGGCCGGCCCTCCGGGCCCGGTTTTTTTGGACACGACTAAGCACGTGTGATGAAATTGTTGTAAAATTGCAGCATCATTTTCCTCTCGGAGAGTGGAACAAGACGAATATAACAATAAAAAATTTTAATGAAGTTTTGGTGGAGGTCGAACACGTACAAAGGAGACCATTAGAGGCACACATTAGGCGTTGTGAGAGTTTAGCTACTAGTCATGTTAAACGGTGGAGGGGCAGACCAAAAAAAGACTTTGAATGAAACTATAAGGAATGACATGATGTACTTAGGCATTAGTGAGATTATGACTAAAGATAGTGCGCGATGGCGACAAATGATCCATATAGCCGACCCCGCTATGATGGGTTAAAGGCTTGAGTGTTGTTGTTGTTGGTGGTGGTGGTGGTGGTGTGGAGGTCGAGATTCATCCCTCCCATCTTGCTTGAACGATCGTTGCATACCTCTTCGTCAATGACCATGTATAAACGGGATGAAGTTTCTTTGAAATTTTTAGCCCAATCAAGATAATTTCAATTTTTCTAACAATGAGATGAATTCTTAGTATTTGAGAGCATGCATCAAACACTCCAATATATTTCAAACCATTATATGTTCTAAAATTTTATTGACTTTTTTTAGTATGACAATCTACCATTTGATTTTTGTTTTATAAAAACTTTTTAATTGTGCTTCAAAAATCATACTCATATTTTATCATCAATGAAAGTTATAAAATAATTATGTCCACCTCACAAGATGTGGAAAAGAGCCAAAATGATAAGGATAAATGTAACGCGGACTACCGTTGGTGTTATGAAGATCAATAATTGTTGGGTAGTATGCCTTTAATGTCTCTAGATTTGAAGAAGGAACACAAGTATAGATAAGCTAAGTTATTTTTGATGTTATGTTTAAGTTCATGTTATGACAGATGCATCAAAGCTACATCACTAGTATATAGATGATAAAAGTAATGAAAATTAACTAAGTAAAATATCGTCTCAAGACTCAGCAGATGAATCGTTGAGAAAGGAAACATATCGTCGAGACAGTTCCGACGATATCGTCTTGAAGAAAGCTTATCGTTGATAAGGCTAAGTTCAGATATCTCGACGATATCTTCTTGAAGGAAATGTATAGTCTTGAAGGTTGAAGAAAGCTTATCGTGGATAAAGCTAAGTTTAGATTTCTCGACGATATCGTCTTGAAGAAGAGGTATAGCCTTGAAGATTAATGACTTGACTCATTAAGTCATGAAGAAAGGCTCATGACGACAAACATCGGTTTGAAGACCTTATATCGTCTAGAAGATCAAGACGATATCGTCTTGAAGAAAGACTATCAGTCTGATGAATAAATCTTAAGTCTTATTAAAAGAAACATCTCGACGATATCGTCTAGAAGAAGTAATATCATTGAGATATCTAGTAGAGTCTTGAAGAAAAATGTATGTTGACGATATCGTCGTGAAGAATATTTGTCGTTTAGATTGATCAAGACGATATCGGCTTGAAGCAATATTATCGCCTTGACAGTTGCAGAGTCGCATTTAATGTGCAGACGTTCTTGGAAATTAATATTCAAGGAATGTGCACGCCGCCTATCTTGCACATCAATCAAGGAGTAATAAATGAGAAAGAATATTATTACTTCTATATACTGCAAGTTTCAAGATCGGCAAGTCATTAATGATGAAATATCATACCAAATTTGGTCAAATATTTCAAAGAGGAAAATTGATAATGGAATAATCAACAATGACTTTTATGCAAAATTGCAGAGCAATATAAAAGGAGACATTTTTTATTTACAGGACACGTTTTTTTTCAAGTATTCTCTCTCAAGTTTATTCTCATACATACTTCCAGAAGAGAAAGAAAAGAATCAACAAGAAGAAAACTTCACTGATGTTGTGATGTGAAGGTCTAGAGAAGATTCTAAAGAAAGGTTCAGTGATTCACAAGATCTCTGGGCTTGCTGTTACAAAAAGAAGAAGACCTGTTATTTCAAAGCTCGCATCTTGAAGTCTTTTCTTCTACCACATCAAACATTTCTGTATTACTCTGTAGGGTTCTTTGTGAGTCTGAGCTTGTAGGATCTTGTGATAGATCTGAGTTGGTAGGGTTCTTAGTGAGCCTGAGTTTTGGTAGGATCTTGTTGAAGATCTGAGTTATTGTAAGACTTGCAGTCTGAGCTTGGTAGAGTTCTGTGTGAACCTAAGTTGTAAGATCTATTTATTGAGAAAAGATCTGAGTTGGAGAAGTTGTCTAGTCTAGCTCATTGCTAGATAGGTGGGAGGGACAGTGGATTACCTCTAGACACATTGTCTTGTAGGAAACCACTATAAATCTTGTGTGTTTTCTATGATTATTTTTGTTCTATGATAGTTAAACTTTAAAGTAGCAAATAATATTGAAAACACCTAATCACCCCCCCCCCCCCCCCTCCCCCCTCTAGGTGTAAGTTTATAGACAACCCATATCATTCAATAATGAACTTCAATTTGTGACGCCTGCCGTAAACATAATGCTCATATAAAATATCCATTTTCCTAGCAATATAACCTTCTCTTATGTCATAACCCTGCACGTTAAGGTCATATAACACGCCCATGTTTTCTTTTTGGCAAAGAAGTTACATCTACCATACCAACAACAATACATCCTGATAACTGATAAAATATATTTAACATAATCATAGTGCCCCTAAAAATATTGTATCACATAATTCTCGCTATGAAATATGTTCATGAGAATCAAGAGTGCCCAAGATATCTTACTAACTAGAATAGAAAGGTTAAAGCGCACGCACATATTATAGAAATTATGATGTTGTTAAGCAAATATTATATTATACTTGCAATTTCAAAGATTTGTAGATAAATATGATATATAGTCAATTTAAGTGATCCATTATGATCCAATAAATTTTATATGATTGCAATAAATGTTAATAAAATATTATTTGATGACCTTAGATAAATGAATTTGAAACATTGCTTTGAACTAAATATTTGCATTTTTTTGCCCTAATTGTGTACATGTGGTTAATCACTTTACATAATTACAATGATCTCTCTCATACTTTTTCAAAGTACACAAATTTCTCGTTTAATCCTACAAAAGAGATTTATAGTGCTAAAAATCAACAATGTAATCCTACAAAAGAGATTTTTATAATTTCAAAAAGTAAAAAAGAGCGCATTAATTATATATAACTTCCCTTGAAAGTTAGCATAATTATAGGTTGCACCCCTCTTACTTTTCAAATTACAAAAACCTCCCTAAAATTTACATTTCATAACATCCATGCACAAAAATACCCGTTTGGAGTAAATTTTTAGGGGAGTCATTTTGTGCATGAATATTATGAAATGTACTATCACAGAGGAGGTTTTTGTAATTTCAAAAACAAGAGGTGATTTTTGTAATTTCAAAAGATAGAGGGGTGCACCATGTAATTATGCTAACTTTCATGATTTTTTTTTTATAATTATTTATAATATATAGAACCAAAAAGAGTTACATTCTCCTTTCTCCACTTTGCATATAGTTTTGATTTTGCACATGAAAAACTCTACACTTTTCAAAACTCCATGTCAAAACCCACAAAGTAATGTCAAATCCTTGTGATATATATTATAAACTCAATAAGAACATCAAATTCCATCAATTTTCTTGATGATTTAAATATTTGGGAGCATGTAAATAGTTCAAAGATGATTGGCTACATAAAAAAAACCATTTAACAGTCTGATCTTACACATGCTTGCCCAATGCAGACCAATAAATCATCAACCAATAGAAATCACAATCATACAATCAAAGCTATCCAATTGATAATCAAGCAATCTTAAAAATTCTTACCAATATTTCTCTTCAGATCATAATAACATCAAAATTTTATTAAATAAACACAAACACTCTCCCAAAGTAGGGAGAAATCAACATACACATGCAAATAGAACTAAAACATAACACTAATAACACCCAACAATGTGCTGCCCTAACATAAAAACATCCTCACAAAAGATTAAAAAGTATTGCACAGATATAAACAATGCTGCTTACATTCACTCTGCAAACAGATCTCATGAGTTCTAAAGGTCACCATTTCTCAGATTTTACATCTAAAATCAGTTTCTTCTTCCCGCCCCAGGGGAGCTTTTCCTCATTACGCTCCTCATTCGATGAAGCACGCGGGCGAATTCGTAGAAATGATTCAGATCCATTCCCGCCAAATTGTCTTTAAAAGAACCCGACGAACCTAAGTAACCGGGGTTGTTCGCAATTATAAGGTCGAAGCCGCCAAATTCCCTGACCAGACCCTCGATCTGCCGAATAGTCAGCTTCTCAACCGCAGAAATCTGTCTCAGCTCTCCTGCTTGCTTGGTGTGATCCCACCAGTGCTTAAAGATCCTTCTGTTGCTCTCGGAAGTTTCCACGGATACAACACAGCGAAGGCGGATCCCGAGCATGTGCAAGGCGACTTCCCCTCCGCCGATTCCGCTACATATTGACAGCAATCTCAGCCCATCTGGATAAATACTCTTCAAGACCGAAAAAAGGTAACCGATCGTGTCGGTTTGGAACGAGTATTTCAGCGCAGTTAGTCTGCCAGGTAGCTCCAAGCCCCAGAGATCTGTATGATGTTTAGGGTACCCTAAGATTTGCTCCAAGTTCTCGGGATCTATAGGGCACAATTTGCTGGGACCAATCCATATCAAATTCATTGCCTTGCAGTGATGAAGAATGTCCATTTGTTGTTCTTTGGAAAGCATTCCACGGGAGGCCTCCACCATTCGTCCGAGACGATCGCAGAGCTGAGCAACTCCTGCAGTTTCGGAATTTATGCAGCTTAATTGTTTCCTCGTATCCCACGACGGCCACCATTTCTTCGTGTGTGGCAGCGCCTCTTCAATTGTCATTGGCGATTTTGGTGATATATGGAACCTTCCCACTGTTGGAAGATTGTGAAGATAGCCCTCTTTGCGGATGAAGGCCGAAAAGAACTGTGTGTTTGCGAATTCGGGTTTGGTGCCATGAAGAAACTGCGAAAGTTTCTGCCACGTGTCCTGCGAGACGTCTGCGACATTTCCGTAGAAGAAAAAAGGCGATTTCTGGTTGATATCGTGATTGTTACCACTTGGGTTTCGAGGGACATGATCGGGTAATTCTTTCTTTATAGATGTGGCATACGTTGATGGGCATTCGAACGAACCTGAAAGCTGCCATTGACTGGAAGACGAAGTTCGTTTGTCATCTACATATGTAAACTTCGCTTTTTTCAAGATCGTCTTATCCTCGAAATCATCAAAGGGAGATTTTGAATGGGATGCATGTTTTAGCCAGGGTTCTGATGGATGTAGAAATTCTGCTGGGTTTTCTTCTTTTGCACCGCCAAGCTGCTCGAATTCATTCTCTTCTTGCGGTGAGAAATAAATGCCATAGTCTGAAAAATCCTGCATAAACCACAAATTTGATCAGAGAGAACCGCACACCAGCATTTGTATGTCAGCCAAGTAGGTCTGTCTCAAATTTACACAACTAAAAAAAATTTGACTTTGAGTTCAAGGTGACCAGGAGTGAAGATTCAGCACACAACGGAAACCCATACACGATGTATGACATACATATATGTATTTTACATGTACATATATTAATAATGACGAGATAAATAATACACACAGTATATACATATATCTATGTAGATATGTGTGTATATACGTGTGTGTGTGTGTGTGTGTTAAGGCGTTACTTCCGCCCGAGTGCACCGCCTCTCAGGAATCATATGAGCGCTTACTAGCCCAAAGCATACTCAAACACACATACCCCTCCCCCCCTATATAGATGAGGGAGGGCAACACAACTACAAAATATTATAATTAATACAATTCATTTAATTAATATTAAATAATAATTAATAAATATTAAGTAATTAATTATAAAATAAAATTATGGTAGCTTCCACAAGCACTCACATGACTCCTAAGAGGCAGTGCACTCGGGCGGATGTAACGCCGTAACATTATGCAGCCCTTGAAAATTGACCTTGTCCCCAAGGTCAAGATTAGAATATTTGTCCGAGTCTTTTAGAATGTCGGTGGCCAATATGTAGATATGTGTACATATCTACACAGTAAATACATATATGCACAAATATATATATATATCTATGTCTATGTGCGTGTGTGCGCGCGCGTGCTAGTAGTCGTGCACAGGGCTTCGCCCGTGACGGGCGCACAGGGGCCCGTGCATGAATGGGCACCGCCCATGATTTCTTGAATCTTGCAAATACATAAATTTAAAAGGGGGTAAACTTGGAATAATGAATGTTACACCAAATGCTCCTCTTCCCTTATAGATAGTATATAAATATGTGTATATAGATGTGTGTGTGTGTATACATACATATACATATATATGCGACATGTAATCATTTTATAAATAAATATTAAATACACAAAATGTAAGAAAATTGATTTTAGAATAGATTAATAGACTTTAGACTCAAATTGGTGTTAAACCTGACTTGAATCATTCACTTCGTCCTGTGTATTTTAGTTATTTGAATTGTCTCTATTAGAACATATAAAAGCCCATACATAAAAAGACCGTTTTGGCCCTTTCCTCCTTAGGCTCCTTTAGTCCCACATTGTCTATTCTCTTTTCTTCCTTTCTCCCTTGTCCTATTTAATGACCTATTCTTCTTGTATTAAGTGAGTGAACATAATGTTATTTCTGGTTGAATATTCCAAATAGTGGTTTCCAAATCTGTTCTTCTACATGGTATCGGAGCCAGGTTACGATCCTGTTATTTCCGGTTGATGCTTTGCTCCCCGATCTCCAGCTCCCACTCGCCAGCTCCCACTCTCCCACTCGCCAACTCCCACTCGCCAGCTCTCCCACTCGTCAGCTCCACACTCCCACCAGCTCACCCACTCGCCAGCTCTCCCTCTAGCCAAAGCTCCCTCTAGCCAACTCCCACTCGGCAATGGGAACTGCTGCTGCCCCCACTTCTTCGACTCTTCTGGCTCTGGCTACCGCCCCCGTTTCTGATCCTCGGGATGAACTCAGGATTACTATTGATGAAGGATGCATCGTGGACGGAACTAACGCGGCAGGTGGAACTCCCGGCGAGACCGAAATCGCTTGGCTTGGAGATCGACCCGCTTTGGAAGCCTCGAGCCATTTAATTATTTTCATTAGCATGTGCTGTTTTCTATTTGTATTTGCATGTTTATTTTGCTCTTTTTGCTTGGTGTGCTGTTAGCGGGTGTGCTAATAGTTGTGGTTTTCCCCTCGTAGTATAAGAGGTGGGATATCTTATGCTGCAAGCAGTTTTTGACAATTAAGAAAGTAATTTGGTTGCCCTAGCCGCATCTCCTCCCCTCTCCGTGCGAGAGAGCCCCGTCCGGAAGGACCCCGCCGCCGTCCGCTCCCCTCTTCCGTGAGGAAGATCATCGCCGGAAGGCGCCGCCCCCTCCCCGCTCGACGTCCCTACGTCAACTACCATCTCCCTTGCCGGGAAGAAGAACTTTGTGGAATTGGTTCATTCTGTTCGCCGGCTTCTGAATTCCATGGAGGGTGAACCGTAGCGGATGGCTATGTATCATGACACTGCCAAAGCTATGTGGGATGAGCTTCATTCAATATACTCTGGAAAAGATAATCTTCAACACATGTTTGACATCTTTCTTGTTCTACAGCAGCTTGACCCCGGGCTTGATGGGGATCTCACCTCTTATGTTGCCCAGTCCAAGACTCTTGTGGAGGCCTGGATACAACATCAGCCCTCTACTCCGGACCTTGCAACTCAACGGGCTCAGAAGGAAGCTGTTGGTATTGACTTAATGATGGCACGCGTTCCTCCTCATCTCCACAGTGTTCAAGCAAGCATCCTCTCCTCTCCTACTATACCATCTCTCTCTGAGATTTGCTCCATGTTGCTCAAGATGACGCCACCTACTGCCCTTCCGACCCCTTCTCTTGTGCTCCTTCATCACGGTTCAGATCACAAACCCCTACCTTTTTCCCTCTCGGGGTGGCCGCTCTAATACACGAGGGAGTGGTCGTGACAACCGTCATCGCCCTAAAGGTCCGAACACCCTTCTTTGCACCTTATGTGGTCGGGATGGTCACACTGAAACAGTATGTTATAGGATACATGGGTTTCCACCGCAACATGGTTCTTCCCTACCCCATGCCTCCACTGCTCGTGAGACTGCCTCTTCTCACCTTGACATTGATGCCTTAAGGGGAGAACTGCAGCAGCTGCGTGGTCTGATATCCCTGCTATCTTCCTCTGGTTCTTCTGTCTCTCATACAGATATCTCATGTTTCTCCCATAGCCCCAACAGGATTTTGGAGTCCGGTGCAACCAACCACATCACTCCTCAGAAGCTGGCTCTGTATTTGGACTCTCCATGTCCGAAGTTCATTACCGTGAACAATGACGACACTACTCCTGTTACTAGTTGTGGCGATATGATGCTTACTCCAACTATCCCGTTGAACTTTGTTCTTCATGTTTCAGGCTCTCACTTTAATCTGCTTTCTGTCAGTCGTCTCACAAATGATCATGATTGTCTTATTACTTTTCTTCCTCTACTTTTCTTATGCAGGATCGGCAGACTCGGAATATCATTGGTAGCGGGCGGCTATCTAACGGGCTCTATATCTTGAATCCACCTGCCCCTGCGCTATCTTCCATCAATTTTGTTGACTGACACCGTCGCCTTGGTCATGCTCATCTTCCAATCCTTCAGAAGGCTCTGCCGGACTATCATTTCTCTTCTTTCGATTGTGAATTCTGTATCGACGAAAAACATCATCGCTCTGTTTTTCCTCCTAGTTGTACTCGAAGTATTGTCGTGTTTGATTTAGTGCATTCTGATATTTTAGGACCTTACAAAACTCCAAGTCTTTTTGGTTATCGCTACTTCGTTACTTCTATTGATGATTACTCCCGCATGACATGGTTATATATGATGCATGATCGCTCTGAACTCCTATTTATTTTCCGTTCCTTTGCCGCTGAAACCACCACCGAGTTTTCTCGCAACATTAAAATACTTCGCACTGACAATGCCTGTGAATACACTAGTCATGACTTCCAACAGTTCTGCAGTTCCTTTGGGATTATTCACCAAACCTCATGTTCTTATACACCGCAACAAAATGGCGTCGCTGAATGAAAGAATCGCCACCTTCTCGAAGTGGCCCGATCTCTCCTCTTTCAGATGCACGCCCCTACTTACTACTGGAATTTTGATATCTCCACTGCATATTACCTTATCAACCGCATGCTCTCCTCGGTCCTCAACTTCTCACCCCCTTCTCGTTCTTATTCCCTGAGCGTGAACCATTTCCCTTAACTCCACGGGTCATTGGCTGCGTCTGCTTCGATCACATCTTGGACCTCCAGTTGACAAATTAGCCCCACGTGCAACTCACTCCATGTTCGTTGGGTACTCCCGGACTCAAAAAAGCTACGTTTGTTATTCTCCCTCTACTCGAAAACGGATTCGTCTGCGGACGTTACTTTCCTTGAGCAACAGTCTTTTCATGACACCACCCCCTTAACACCGTCTTCCCCCATGATCTCCCACGTCCTGTTGTTCCTACCACATCCCCGTTACCACCTCTACTCCCAACACCTCCTCCTCTCCGTGTCTATTCTCGTCGCTCCCCTCGAACTAGTGCCTCGCAACAGCACCTGCCGACCACGGATACTCCGCTGCCTGTTGATCCACCTGCACCTTCCACCGTGCATCCTCTTTCCAACTATGTCTCCTTACATCGGTTGTCTCCTGATTTGCATAGGTTTGCGGCTTCTTTGTCCTCTATTTCCCTTCCCTCTTCTGTGCAAGAAGCTCTTCAACATCCCAGGTAGTGGGCCGCCGTGGATAAAGAAATGACGGATCTCTGGGCGAACAACACATGGGACCTCGTTCCCCCTCCTCCTGACCAGTCCCTGGTTAGCTGTATGTGGATCTTCACTGCCAAATATCATCCATATGGGTGGGTTGATCGCCTTAAGGCTCGTCTTGTCGCACGTGAATTCACTCAACAACATGGTCTTGATTATGAGGAAACCTTCTCTCCGGTTACCAAGATCAACATTGTTCGCCTGCTCATATCTCTTGCGGTCCATCGACATTGGCCGCTACACCAGCTTGACATCAAGAATGTCTTCCTCATTGGTGATCTGATGGAAACGGTTTATATGGAACAACCTCCTGGTTATGCAACCACGGGGGAGTCCCTAGTTTGTCACCTGAAGAAATCCTTATACGGCCTCAAACAGTCTCCCCGGGCATGGTTTGAGAAATTTAGTCTGAGTGGTTTGTGAATGTGGCTTTGCCCAAAGCTCAGCAGATTTCTCATTGTTTATCTGTCGACGTCCCTCCGGAACTGTTATTCTCTTGGTCTATGTTGATGACATTCTTGTCACGGGAGATGACCTTGCTGGCATTGTTCACATCAAGGAGCATCTTGCCTCTCAATTTCACACCAAGGACCTAGGTCGGCTACGGTACTTCCTAGGGATTGAGATCGCTCGACGACCGGATGGTTTGGTTCTCTCTCAGCGGAAATATTGTCTTGATCTCCTCCATGATGCTGGCTACTCTAGGTGTAAAGTTGTGGACACACCCATGGATACAAACCATCAACTGAGTTCTCACGGATCGGACTCAGATATGTTCCTTCCTAATCTAGAGTATTATCGGCGCCTCGTGGGCAAGCTTGTCTATCTGACTGTCACACGTCCAGATATCTCCTTTGCGTCTGGTGTGGTCAGTCGCTTCATGCATGCTCCCCGGACTTCCCACCTTCATGTCGTCGAATGAATTCTTAGATACTTAAAGAATGATCCTGGACAAGGCCTGGTATACAAGCCTTCCACCTCTCTGTCTCTTGTGGCATACTGTGATACTGATTATGCTGGGTCTCTCGATGATCGTCGCTCAACCAGCGGTTACTGCACATACTTTGGGGGAAATCTAGTTACCTGGCGAAGCAAGAAGCAAACGGTGGTTGCTCGCTCCTCCGCTGAAGCTGAGTATCGTTCCATGTCCGCTGTCGTCTCTGAACTCACCTGGCTTGAGAGTCTCCTCACTGATTTAGGAGTCCAACTTCCGGCTCCTGCAATTCTCTTTTGTGATAGTCAAGTTGCTATACATATTGTTGAAAATCCTGTGTTTCACGAACGCACCAAACATATCGAGGTTGACTGTCACTTTCAAGGTTGTAAGGATCGAGATCCTAGGTGAGATCGTTTCGAGGTTGGATCGGATCGTAGGATCGGATCGGATCGAGGATCGCAAGATCCTACAACATTCATAAATTAAGACCAAAAATATAAAATTGAATTTTGTATCATCCAATTACATGCTCAATTAACAAAAAAATCAATAAATTGAGCAGTATATGAATAATTATATTAATTTTTTTTGAATAACTAAATCAAAAAGACAATATCATACTAAGTTCACTTTCAGTTTCAGGTAGGACACTCAATGTCTACTAACAATAAAAACAAATTTGGACTGATGGATTGGTGGAAGCCTAGAAATAGGAAGACGAACTGAGACTGATGGATTGGTGGAAGCCTAGAAATAGGAAGACGAACTGAGACTGATGGATTGCTCGTATGCTGGAAGCAGGAAGCTTGAATTGCTCGTAGACTGGATTTCTAACCGCTAGATTACTCGTACGCTAGAAAGGAAGAGAAGACGTCGGTCTGAAAGTAGGAAGCAGGAAGCCACTGGATTACCAACCACCGGATTGCTCATACGCAAAAATATAAGATAGGACACTGACACCGCTTGAAATGGAACCTGGTAAGGAAAAGGAAGACATTGTCTGGACCGGAAGCAACCAAAGACGTCGCTCTTGGCCTCCGTTTGCAGTCGGTAATCGACACTTGGGATACGATAAAACAACATAATATGATTCTGTGATGGGGTATGAGGACAGGATTGGGATAAGGTTAAGCAATGGGTTATGGGCGTTGGACCAGTTGAATGATATCGGGATAGGGTCGGACATGTTTCTAGTTCCCTTTGTCCAGATCGGTAGAATCGGGTCGGGATCGCGATCCTAAAGATCCTAAGATTCGGATCGTGATCCCATCCGTAGATATGCCGATTTAGATCCTAGGTAAGATCCGGATCGATTTACATAATCTGGGTCGTAGGATCGTAAGATCCTACGATCCGGATCGCGATCCTGATGTTCTTACAAAAGCTTCTTCGTCATGTTTCTGCTGCTGATCAAGTCTCTAATGTTCTTACAAAAGCTCTACCTCGCTCTTTGTACCAAAAGTGTCTTTCCAAGCTTGGTGCATGCGACTTGTATGCTCCAGCTTGCGGGGGAGTGTTAGAACATATAAAAACTCATGTATAAAAAGGCCCTTTTGGCCCTTTCCTCCTTAGGCTCCTTTTGTCCCACATTGCATATTCTCTTTTCTTCCTTTCTCCCTTGTCCTATTTAAGGACCTATTCTTCTTGTATTAAGTGAGTGAACATAATGTTATTTTCGGTTGAATATTCCAAATAGTGGTTTCCAAATCTGTTCTTCTACAGTCTCTACAATAAAAGGGGGCTTGTATACCTAAATATTCAGGAACCTATACAATAAATAATATGATTCCATTTTTTCACTCTTGCATGGTATCAAAGCCAGACGTAGTCATCGAGCGCTCCTCCCGCTATGTGACCCGACTGCTTCTTCTCAAGTTGCTCCTCGCATTATAGATAAGTGCTCTGGTCGAGCATCTTCCTTCATTGAGTATTGTCTGTCAGGGAACCTCGAGGGGGTCCTCCTTTGTAGAGAAACAACCTTGTCTTTGTCCTTCGCATCTCTGCCTTTGTGGCTTTATTTTGCCTTTGTGGCTTTATTTTCTGATTTACATGATTTCATCCAATCTGTATACTCCCTTCATAGAGAGGGCATCCTCTCATCGCAGTTGCTTACATACCGAAGGTCTTCTCTAGTAGAGAAGCATCCCTGCCTTATGCCTCTGTGTCTCTATCCTCTCATACAATCGATAACAAATGCATTTAGAAGTTAGTCAATCACCACTCACCACTAACATTACAAGTCCTCGTCCACCCCTTTAGTTGAGCAGTTGTCATCCCCTACAATCGATAGCTGCATTCCTCCAGCAATGCCCGTCAATTTCTCTTCACCTTTAAGTGTTGTCATCACGCACTATCAGTAAATAACTCCAATTTTCATTACCATCATGATTGACTCGGGCCACTTCTATCAGTCTATGACAACTGCACTTGAAATTTGTGTTGGATGTGACGTCTCAACAGTAACCATTCTGGACATGGACGTGGACGTGCCAACGGTACTCATTGTCGCAGTATGGGATACGCAAAAGAATTATGTTATAGTTTTCATGATTTCTCACACAATCACTCACATCATTGACCTCATGTGAAATTTACCGTCACCTCACAGAATGTGCATCTAGGGAAGCAACTATTGGAGTTATTGTTATCATTGTATTTTTTTTGTTCTGTAAATATCGTGTATGGTGTTTGGGCATGATTGTAATTATTCGACCTTGAGATATATTTATATGCTAGGTCTCCACATTGGAGATCAATGCTTTCTCATTTCACAACATGGTATCAGAGGGAAATAGGGTTTTGTGTTTTCTCCCCGCCGCTCCTGATCGTGACTCCCTTTCGATCGGCGTTCCCGTCTTTGTCTTCGTCAGCCAGTTTACGCAGGATTCCTGTTTGTTTCTCATTGCAAGTCCGCCAGTCGGCGCTTCTCGTCCGCACGTCGGCGCTCCATCATCAATTCTGCGATCCCGTCTGCAGTCGGCGCTTCTCGTCCGCAGTCGGCGCTTCTCGTCCGCAAGTTGGCGCTCCATCGTCGATTCCGCGATCCTGTCCGCTAGTCGACGCTTCACGTCGTCGATTTCGCAGTCGCAGGTTTTCGCAGTCCCGTCCGCAGGTTTCCGCGATCCTTGTGCTTCTTCTCCGCCTATTACCGTCGAATCCCTGGGCGGCTTCTCCGACTTTGTGCTTCCCGTTGTCTCTGGATCACGGAACATCTTCTCCACCTGTTCCTCGTTGCTTGCTTTCCTTTTCTCATTGCTTTTTTAATCCATGGATTCCAAGGACACCAATGGATCTTCTACGGGACGGATTACTAGAGTCCTTCTCGATGAGGAAAATTACTCTTCATGGGCGACCTCGATGAAAGTAGCTCTAGCCGGCCGGAATAAGCTTTCATGGCTGACTGGCGGCCCTCCTATGCCTAAACCGACAGACAAGGATGACAAGAAAGAGGTGTTAGTCAAGTGGTCGACGGAAAAGTATATGGTTCTTGGATGGATTCAGTGCTCAATGGAGCCTCGCATCTTCAGTCAGTTCATGCGTTTTGAGGACATCTCTGAGCTTTGGTCTGCTCTCCAGCGCACCTTTGGGCCACACGTGTTGATGCTCAGATTTTAGGCATCTTTCAGGATATCGCTTCCGCCACTCAAGGGGAGCGTTCCGTTCAGGAGTACTTCACTTACATTCAGGATCGTTTTCTTGAGCTTAACGATCTTGAGCCTCTCAGTGCCCTGGAGTCCCCCAATGATATCACTCGTATTCGAAAACAACGACAACGACGGGAGACATATCAGTTCTTGATGGGGATTCGCCGCGAATATGAGTCTACCCGTGCTCAGATTGTGGGGATGTCACCTTTGCCAGATCTTCTTGGGGCATATTTCATTGTTGCAGAGCATGAGAAACGTATGCAGAGACACTCTAGTCTTTCCGGCGCTCGTGCTACCTCCTCTCTTCCTCCGGAGCAGATGGCCCTTGTTGCTTCTTACCGCCCTCACACCTCCAGCTCTCAGAACTGAGGTGGTCGATCTAGTGGTCGTGGCTCTTCTGGTGGTCGTGGCTCTTCTGGTGGTCGTGGCTCTGCGGGTCCTCCTGGCCCTTGTTCTCACTATGGGCGTCTGTATCATGACCGCAGTCACTGCTATCAGCTATACCCCCACCTGAGGGCTCTGAGCGTGCCACTCCTGGTAGTGTCTGCAGGCACACGGTTGCCTCTGTCGAGTCTTCCGAGCCCGTCGAGCACACTTTGGGTGTTAACTCCTCTGACTTTAGTCACATGATGGGCCAGTTACAGCAGTTCCAGCAGTCTCGGCCTTCCACTACTGCCTCTGCTTCCACTGTTTCTTCATCCTCAGGTACTCCGTTTGCTTGCTTCGTGACCACGGTTGACCAGGATTCATCACCCTGGGTGATTGATTCTGGTGCAACCGATCATATGACCGGTACCTCTTCTTGTCTGCTTCAGGTTGTCACATGTTCTCACCGGGATGTGCGCCTTGCTGATGGCTCGGTTACCCCTGTCCTTAGTCGGAGCATCGTCCCTCTCTCTTCCTCTTTCTCTCTTGACTCTGTTCTTCTTGTACCTCAGTTGGCTCTCAACCTAATATTTGTTAGTAGTATTACTCGCTCTTTAAACTGCTCAGTAACTTTCTCCTCTGATCGTTGTGTTTTTTAGGACCTGACATCCGGGAGGACTATTGGTACGGGATATGAGAGGAGTGGGATGTACTACCTGGAGCTACTTTCTCCCACTATTGCTACCACCACCACCACCGACACATGCCCGCCTACCTCTTCTGCCGCTTCCCATGTTTTGTCGTCCAGTTCGCTTTGGCACGCACGTCTCGGTCATGCTAGCCCTCAGCGGATGTTGTCTGTTTGTCCTGATGTGTTTTTTATTTTTCCTTTTCGTTGTGATGTATGTGAGTTGTCGAAACACACACACAGCACGTATCTTCCTTCGGTTAGTCATGCTACTTCTTGTTTTGAGTTGGTTCATTTTGATGTGTGGGGCCCTGCCCATGTTGTATCATTTGATGGTTTCACTTATTTTGTGACTTTTATTGATGACTATTCTCGTTGCTTATGGGTTTATCTTCTAAAACATAAATCTGAGGTCATATCTGTCTATTCTCATTTTTCTCGTATGATACAGACCCAGCATGGCACGACTGTTCATATCCTCCGCTCTGACAATGGAGGTGAATACACTTCTCGTCCTTTTGATCTCTTTCTCCGGAATGAGGGCACTCTACACCAATTTTCTTGCCCTGGTACCCCCGAGCAGAATAAGGTGGCCGAACGCAAAAACCGCCACCTTTTAGACTTTGTTCGTTGTCTTCTTCGGGGAATGAATGTCCCTAAGACCTATTGGAGCGCCGCTCTTCTTACAGCAGCTTTCCTTATTAATAGGACTCCATCTCGTCATCGTGGTGGCGTTACCCCCTACAGTCTCATCCATCCATCCGTCTCCGCCTTTCCCATTCCTCTCCGGGTCTTTGGTTGTGTTTTTGTCCAGGATCGTCGTCCTTCTCGGACTAAACTCGACGACAAGGTCATTTGTTGTCTCTTCCTCGGCTACTCTACTACCACTAAGGGTTACCGCTGCTATGACCCTCAGATGCGCCGTGTTATTTACTCTATGGATGTGACATTTCATGAGGAAGTTCCCTTCTTCCCTGCTCATTTACCTTCACATGTGCTTCCTACTGTTGTGCAACCTCTCCCGGTTGTTCCCCCATCACCAGCCACAGTCCCACCTGCTGCTCCGCCTGTCCTGCTGACTTACTCTCGCCGCCAGCGTACACCCAATTCTCCTCCAGTCCCAGATCAGCAGCTTCTTCTGGTCGCAGGTACCTCTCTTGAGCCTCTCTCCCCTACTTCTTCTGTTGACTTACCTATTGCCCTGCTCAAGGGCAAGCGTACCTGTGTCCGTTCCTCTGTTACTGAGCACCCATTGGCTAGTGTTGTTTCCTACTAGCGTTTCTCACCCTCTTACCAGGTTTTTGTGGCTGTTGCTGATTCTGTTCGCCTGCCTGCTTCGACCGTTGAGGCTCTCCTTGACCCACGGTGGGTTCAGGCCATGGAGGAGGAGATGTCTGCTCTCTGTCGTACTGGGGCATGGTCTCTGGTTCCTCTTCCTCCCGAAAAATGCACAGTTGGGTGCAAATGGGTCTGTACTGTGAAGTACTCTGCTGATGGTACCTTTGACCGTTATAAGGCTCGTTTGGTGGTCAAGGGTTTTACTCAGGCTCCGGATGAGTTTGGTGCCATGTTTGCTCCTGTGGCTAAGCTGACCAGTGTCTGCCTTCTGCTCTCGCTTGCGGCCTCTTGGGCGTGGCCGCTCTACCAGCTCGATGTCAAAAATGTGTTCCTGCACGGAGATTTACAGGAGGAGGTCTACATGACTCCTCCTCCAGGGTTTGCCCTTAAGGGGGAGTATTCAGGTAAAGTATGTCGGCTGCACAAATCTCTGTACGGCTTAAAGCAGTCTCCGCGTGCCTGGTTTGAACGGTTCAGCTCAGTTGTCCTTTAGTCCGGCTTCACTCAGTGTCGTACAGATCACACTTGCTTCATTCGTGCCACTCCAGAGGGTCGACGTGTCATTGTCCTGGTCTACGTAGATGATATTATTCTCACCGGGGATGACCCTTCTGGCATCTCTGAGGTGAAAGCTACACTACGCTCAGCCTTTGAGGTGAAAGACCTTGGACCCCTCCGTTATTTCCTTGGGATTGAAGTTGCTCGCTCACGGCAGGGAATCTCCATATCGCTGCGCAAGTACACCTTAGATCTTCTTCGGGACACGGGTCTACTTGGGTGTCGTCCTGCGAGTCGCCTTCATGCTGAATCTGGTGATCCGCTATCGTACCCCTCTCAGTACGAGTGTCTGGTTGGCTGTTTGATCTATTTGACCAATACTAGGTCTGACATCAGTTTCTCAGTGGACGTTTTGAGCCAGTTTATGAATTCTCCCAGGACATCTAATCTAGAGGCTGCTTGACGTGTTCTTCGCTATCTAAAGCGCGCTCCTGGTCTTGGGTTGTTCTATCGGGCTGATAGTGCCTCCAGTCTCTCCTGCTTCACTGATGCTGATTTTGCTGGCTCTAACCGATCGACGCTCCACGTCAGGTCTCTGTGTATTCCATGGTGATCATCTTGTCTCATGGCGGAGTAAGAAACAACCCATCGTATCTCGCTCGTCGGCTGAATCAGAGTACCGTGCCATGGCCCGCGGCGTCACTGAGTTGGTTTGGCTCCGATCGCTGCTGACTGAACTCGGCTTATCTCTTTCTACTGGCTCGACCCTCTATTGTGATAATAGATCAGCTCTCCTTCTTACCCAGGGCTCGGTGCTACATGAGCGCACCAAGCACATCGAGATGGATATTCATTTTTTGCGTGATCACGTTCGTACTGGGACTATTCTTCCAGCTTACGTCTCCTCGGCCGACCAGCTTGCTGACGCCTTCACTAAAATCGTTGGCCATACTCGTTCAGATTTGACCATTTCCAAGCTGGGCATGATTGACATCTTCGCTCCAGCTTGAGAGGGAGTATTGGAGTTATTATTATCATTGTATTTTATATGTTCTGTAAATATCGTGTATGGTGTTTGGGCATGATTGTAATTATTCGACCTTGAGATATATTTACATGCTAGGTCTCCACATTGGAGATCAATGCTTTCTCATTTCACAACAGCAACCATACCAATATTTGTTGATAAGTACCGCCGCTTCGTGTAGAGATTACTAAAGACAAGAAAGCAACCCATACAAAATAGATCATCTTCTGTTTTCCATACTCTTCACTTTCTTTTCACATATGGATACTCTGAGTTAAGTGCATCTAATCATAATATTAGATAATGTGACTATATTTACCCATCTACATAAATTTTTGGTTCACTTATAATGTTACACTCTTGCTAATGGATTTGTCTCCGAGTACGAGGCACTGGTAGTCCACAAATGTTATGGTGCAACACCATGAGCCTTTTTTATGCATGTTATAATGTAATTAGGATAATTATATGTTAATAAGGATTTTCTATTTTATGTAAGTTCTCTTTTAATTTCATGGTGTACTTTTACAATATTTCCTGCCGTATGGACTTAAAGTTCAAAATATGTGTGTTATATTTATATATGTCCTTAGGGTCATGGAATGGACAAGTAAGAAGTTAGGATCTATACTCCCTCTTAGTTTATTATCTCCCTCTCTAAACCCTAGGTAGAAAGAAGGATTGGGTTGATCTCTCTCTAGCGCCTCGCATTCGATGGCAGCGGTCAAGGATCCAATGTATCATTATGATATTTTCATCATAAAAAAATGGTAATGGAGCCTCTTGATTGTTCACACCCCACTATCCACTGAAGCTTCTCTCCCCCTAGCAGATTTAGCAATCGGCCGACCCGGTATTCATTCACACTCGATCTACGACGCAAGATAGTTCACTGATTGCCGATCTCGCACATACTAGAACCAAACTGGCATCAAGCAAATCATTCGCTCATCGTTCGATCCTTCATGACAAGACCCATCAGCTTCTGTCTGCAGTCTACAATTCTTCTGCAATGACACCATCACTCCTCTGCAACATCCTCTCCCTCCAACTCCAATATCAACCTTTGTACGATCAACAACCAATTAACGTCATGTAATTCAAGTCATCGTCGACCCCAACCCCTCCCATCTATCCTTCTTACATGAAGATCTCATTACTTTAAGGGCTCATGAAGCCAAAACCGCAACCCAACCACACCATCTTCTCCATTGCAACTAATGTTCCCTCGAACTTCTTCCAAAACCAGTCAGGTTCTTTTTTTCTTCTAAAACCAGCAATCCACAGCTTCTCCAGTGTGGAGTGCATAGCATACCTTTTGTCCCATCCCCATAAAATCAGCCACCTTCAGAGTCGCCACACTTCATATTGTGCCATCCCCATTAGATTCGTATTGGTCACCAACACTATCGTTGCACTACCTCCTTCGACCGCAAGAAACTCCAAGTATTTGAGCAACTTCATCGAGCTATTAAAGAAGGTGATGAAAGCACGTCAAATTGCATAGGAATAGCAATGATATCCTTTATGACTACACGAGATACTGATACAGAGGACACTTAAGGGAAAGCATAGAGTATGGCATAGCATACCTATTGTCCCATCCCCATAAAATCAGCCACCTTCAGAGTCGCCGCACTTCATATTGTACCATCCACATTAGATTCATATGGGTCACCAACACTATCGTTGCACTACCTCCTTCGACCGCAAGAAACTCCAAGTATTTGAGCAACTCCATCGAGCTATTAAAGAAGGTGATGAAAGCACGTCAAATTGCATAGGAATAGCAATGATATCCTTTATGACTACATGAGATACTGATACAGAGGACACTTAAGGGAAAGCATAGAGTATGGCTTCCCTTCGAAAGAACCCATGAAGCTCTTGCATGATAATCAAGTTGCAAGGCATAGTGCATCAAATCATGTGTTTCAAGAGAGGATAAAATATATTATGTTTGACTATCATTTCATCCGATAAAAGATCTGAGTCCAAAAAAATTGTCAAATCCTTTGTTTGTTCAAACGAATAACTAGTTGATCTTATGACAAAAGCAGTGAGGGGCCCAAAATTAGCTATATATGTAACAAAATGGGCTTCTATGATATATACTCATCAAGATGAGAGAGTGTTAAAATATGTATATATGTATACACGGTCATTTTAGTCATTCGTACAGTCTCTAGTAACCCTAAGGAAAGTGCTTATGTATATATCGAGAAATTTTTAAAGTGAATAATATGATTCTATTCATCTCACTCTTTCAGAAGTATAGTATTTTACAGTATTTGGCTCCTTTACAAGAGGCCTCGCAGCATCTTCGACATTCTAGAATCTTTCAATGAATTTTTAAGAAGAGTTTTACATCACCATTTTGTTGAAGTATAGAAGATATAAATTATTTTGAAGCCATCTAAATGAATTTTAAATCCCAATGTTTGACATCTTGTCACTTGAATGATTCTAAATCACAAATCCTAAGATTTGAGGACTAGTAATTTAGTGATACATCATCACTTTGGCTCCCATTGAAATTTGTAATTTACCTTTCATCGTATTGAACTAATCCTTCTAGCATGTTCTTACCTAATATACCATATTAGCTACTTTTCAATGACTAAGATCTTTTTTAGGCATCCATAATTTTAACAAGGAAAACAATATTCGATCAGAAGCTCGGGATGCTTTTTTGCATCATTAGTGAATACAAATGAGCAAAGTGGAAAAACAACGATCAAACGAAAGAAAGATCATTTTTTTAATCTAAATAATGAGTTTGAATATCATTTCTAGTGCAAACTTGTAGTATGTTTTATACAACAATCTTTCATTTCAGATAAATAAATTAATTTTTTGTAAATTTGGCATTGCTCCTGATGGAAATAGTGTGTACCTCTTCTTTAACTTGAAAAGCAAGGCGACTAGTCAAAATTGAATCAGCGAGTTCATCGAGTGGAGCATCTGAACCTGAAAAAAGAGCATAATCATGAGGAATTCAGTAAAAATATACATCTTGATTTGAGTACCACATTGAAAGCCACAGTTAGCATTTTCCAAGGCTGGCAGATGGATGAAATGGAAAAAAGATTTGAACTATAGCCATTGAGTCTTTTATGAGTTGTTATTTTTAGCAAGTCTTATATTGAAGTATTAGAATTGAAGAGTTGAACACATTAAAATGCATTTTGACTTGCAAGCACACCTTAAGATGCATTTGGATTCAGCTTTACAGGCATACTGAGGCAAGTTGAATTTATTAAACCCGTTAAATATAAACTTTGCATCATTAGGTTATAGTAAATCCTAATTTGGCTGCCAATGTCTTAACCAGAACCAAATATTTGGACTTTTTGGAAACAGATTGAAAGATTCGAAGAATTAAATATTTTGGCAGATTATATGAATAGTTAGCGATGCGGGTTAAGGTGATGGGCGTGTGGTGGTGTCCTAAGGATAATCTACAATGCGGTGATGGACTTATGGGCGATAATCAAACTAAAGACGCACACACATACAACATTTTCAATACAAGATTGCATGCAATAATTAAATTAATGAGCACTTGCAATATAACCACAGTTAAAATTAGAGGATTGAGAGAAAACTTGCAACTACTTAGTTTATGCGGCGAGAGTTATTTAACTAAATGTGTGTCATTCTAAGCCTTGCAAATGTTGGCATCAGCATGAAGAGGATGCTCGGGGAGAAAGGAGGGGGATGTGGTGGAGCTTCTGGGGTAAAGGGGGGAAGGCCGTGGGCATAAAACTCACAATAAAACTCACAATCATAATTGGAATACTTCTATCAAGTTCATTCAATTTCTCACTAAAGTAACAAGATAATCTCTAGCTAAGTACTTTGTCTATGGCTACTCAAGATGCAGCTCGGACAACTTCGAAGACCTTACTAAAAGTTGGTAAACTCAGGGCATAAGCTAAAGATAGTTTATCATTAATCTCTGTGAAAGCTCATGTGGCCGCTTCGGTCTATATAAAATCGCCTTTAAGAAGGCAGCTCGTAAAGGGGGGCATGATGGTGTTGAAACAATTGACAAACCTTCGATAGAGGTAAATCTGTGGAAACTACATCCACATGGATGTTAGCGGGAACAGGTCAATTGCGGATCGACATTATCTTATCACAATCAATAGAAATACCGGATACGGATATGATATACCCCAAAAAAGTGCACAGAAATCAACAAAAAGGTACATTTCTTCAAATTGATGTATAAGTGCTCCTTGTGGAGAAGGTTGAATAGTAATCTAATATGAAGAAGATGGTCAGCATGTCTGGCTATAAACGAATATGCCGTTTAAATAGACCACTAGAAATTTTCCCATATAAGGTTGAAGAGCTTGGGTCATGACTCTTAAGAATGTATTAGGGTATTCAAAGGCCCGAATGGTATCACTAGCCCACTCAAAAAGACCGCCCTTTGTCTTGAAGGTCGTCTTTCCATGGGTATCCTCTCAAACTATGATCTGATGGCATCCACTAAGTAGGTAGATCTTTGAAAAGATCTGGGCACCGGTCAGTGCATCATCGTTGTTGCTTTTCAAGCTTTCTAGCCATGTAATATACAACAACTTATACCATGTAGAGTTATTCGACTTTGGAATGATACATAAGCCTGTTATAAAACAAAGCAACAATTTTCTCATAAGATTATTCTAAATCGCTCCTAGAATGGAGTTCGTAAAACTCTTCAATGTATTTGATAATGCTATATCTTCTTTTTCGCATGTATTATACTCCTAGAAGATATTTGTGAATAATCAAATAGTAAGAATTTCCACGGGGATTTTACTTCATTCAGTCTCATGACCAAATTATTTCTTTTCTTCATCTAACTCTATTGGATTGAAGATTTTTCCATGAAGTGAGTGTGGACGTTCCACTTCAGACTAATAAATTTGGTATTATTATCCTCATGTATATCTTTCCACTCGAAGAAATGGCTCATCTTATCCAACCATTCTAGACATTCTTGAAGACTCAATTTACCCTTGAATTCCCCAACATTAACTTTGATGCTTTGGCCCCGACAGCTATCACTTCTCTCAACCCTTGGAAGTCATCCACGAGTTGGAATTTCGTCATTGTCACTTTCCTCGACACTATTTTTTATCATCACTTTTCTTAGGTTGATTATTTATAGATTTTTATAAACGAGTACTATGGCGTGGGTGGTCGAAAGTAACTCCAGCTGACACTAGATATCTTCTAATGTGGTTGTCTAACAAAGGTTTCAATCACAATGTATGTTGTGTGGGGATTGTATTCCTATTATGATTGTGTTGGTTATCCATAAAGAATTGATCAATATGGATGTGATGCAATTAGAATGTAAGTACTAGGCTAAGGATGCATCCTATATGCAAAAGTTGTTCTTATAGATGTGATTTCTGATTATTTTTTTATACGATGAAAGCAAGTATGTGCATGCATGATTTAAAGTTTAAAGTTTAATATAGCCTAAACCTAATTTGAAGCTCCTATACCAAAATTGATCCACCCTAGGTTCATTAAATCACTTTAGACAACAATTAATCATAAAAATTGATATATCAACGTAGAGGCTTACCCCAAAAGATATAAAGCTGAAAAAGTTAAACTAAACTTAAAATAATTGCTCACATGTAAAAGAGAAATAATCATCATACACTCCCTCACAATGGTAATCAAGAAGCCCTCAAACTTTCAAGGATAACATCACAAAATAACCATGTCTTATAAAGATTTGTAGTGGAAGTTAGACTTTTCAAAAAAGGGTTAAATCCCAGCACGTTGAAATTAAGAAACAGTCATTGAAAGATCCAAGGAAAACTAAAAGACTCCTCAAATAAATGCCACCAAATTAGTATCAGGACACAGTCCAAACGACAATGAAATCAGTCCGAGATGGAAGGAGAACCACCTTGAACAACAACTGATATTAAAGTTAAACAACTGTATCAGTAACTACAGCTCTGAATAAGGGACCAGCCAGCAATCAAAATAATATATAATACATTACCAGCCATAAGATTCACTGTCAACTCCTAATAAATGGCTCAAATGAGCATAAGACCGCAGCTCCAAATTAACGGAGTTAAAGAAACAGAAATTGCAGGTAAATAAGGGAACTAAAGCAATAAAATTAACTCCCTAGACCCAGCCAAACAATTTAAAAAAAAAATAATCAGGCTCTACATAAGCTAAATAGGAGATGATCATCATTGGGCATAGACAACTTAATCTCCATCCCAATAACAATAACCATAAAAATAATTGTATGTACAACATAAAAATAAAAATAACACAAAATAAAAATGGTAAATTCTTGACATATGTCTGTATCAATTATTTATAAAGCATGACTAAATAAAAGAATTAAACAGTTGTCAAAAGGATGTAAATTTCTGGTAATTGACCACTGCTTTAAACCTAGATAACTGGATAACAACATGATAATATTAATAAAATTCTGGGATCTCTGCAATTGGAAAATTAATGTGGATTCATTTACATAAGTCCAACTTTACACTAAGAAAAGTAACGCTTATCATAGATGCCAGTAACTCTTATCCATACTCTTCTTTGCAAACAGTAAAAATCATAAACGCGAGAAGGAAAAGATATTTGAAAGAGAATATATATATATATAGAGAGAGATGACAGTTACTTTAATTTACTTACCAAACTTAGCAATTGCTGAAGATATTTCATTTTCAGTGAAGCCCATTCGAAGTAAGCAGAGAGTTTTATCCATTGTTCCAAAGAGAGCTGCTGTAGTGGTACCCTATCAATATTATTCCGAAATCATATTATTATATGTACTCCAAAAGTGAAAGTAGAATGGAATTAAGTAAGACTATAATAGAAATTATTTAAAAGGTCAGAGAACAGTCGGCGCACTCCAAAAGCATGTGTGTCCTTTATGAATTTTCTTGTGGTGTAACCATTGTGCTTGCAGCCTCACCGATGTCATGGTTCTTGGGGATTGCGGACACAATTGGGGGAGTCTCATGATGGACTTCGCGGCGTCGGGCGCGACTCATCACCTTCAAGGAGATTCATCACTGGATCGTTCACCGGTCGGCCTCCGCTCCATTCTCCGCACAATCGACCTGTATTTCAGCATTCTCATGTGGCATATGGATCGGGGATCTGAACCGGCACCACCCCCTCTACATCCGGACGTCTAGCGGCTACTCGACGACCACCATATGGTTTTCGCCATACCGCACGGGCTACCTATGTCGCGCGCTTCCGACCAAAGCATCATTTTGTAGCCCGGCGTGGTTGCAGTCTCGGTCCGCCCTTACCGGTACGGCCATGAACAGAAGAACACCATGGAGGCAATGGTGGCCGAGATGCTCAGCGCAGGCATCATCCAGTCGAGTGCCAGCCCATTCTCCAGCCCGGTGTTGCTGGTGCGGAAGAAGGATGGCAGTTGGCGGTTTTGCGTCGACTACAGAGAGCTGAACAAGCTCACCGTGCCTGAAAAGTATCATATTCCTATCATCCAGGAGCTGTTGGATGAACTGCGCGGTGCTACCTAATTCTCCAAGCTGGACTTATGCTCGGGTTACCACCAGATCCGCGTGCGGGCAGAGGACATGTCAAAGACGGCCTTTCGGACACAAGATGGCCACTATGAGTATCTCGGCATGCCGTTCGGTCTGACGAACGCCCTGGCCACCTTCCAGTTCACCATGAACGACGTGTTCTGCCATTAAGTTTGTCCTGGTTTTCTTTGACGACATTTTGGTTTACAGTTCATCTTGGCAGCTCCACCTAGCACATCTTGTCACCGTCCTCCGCCTCCTTATCGCCCACCAGCTCGTGGCCCACCGATAGAAGTGTACTTTCGGCCAGCCTCAGGTCGACGACTTGGGTCATATCATCTCTACCGAGGGGCTCGCCATGGACCTGGGGAAGATCGATGTTGTCCTGCACTGGTCGGCGCATGCGAGTCGTCGGGTCGTGCGCGGATTCTTGGGACTCACCGGCTATTACCGTCGCTTCATTCCCGGCTATGGGGCTTTGGCACGGCCACTGACGGACCTCCTGAAGAAGGGGGTGCCTTTCCTATGGGAAACGACCACCCAAGAGGCTTTCTACAGCACGCAGCGCGCTCTCGTAGCGGCATCGGTCCTAAGCATACCCGATTTCTCCCAACCGTTTGTCATGGAGTGTGACGCCTCGGGAAAGGGGGTCGGCGACGTCCTCATGCAGGAGGGTCGCCCCATCGCTTACTACAGCAAGGCCTTCACCGACCAGCGAAAGGTGGATTCCGCCTATGACAGCGAGCTACGAGCATTGGTGTTAGCAGTTCAGCACTGGCGCATGTATCTGCTCGGTCGCCCCTTCACCGTCAGAACTGACCACCGCAGCTTGAAGCATCTATGGAGCCAGAAGGTCACCACCCCGGTCCAACAACTCTGGATAGTCAAACTATTGGGCTAACAATTCTCCATCGAGTGCAAGACCGGGCGGACGAACACGGTCGCGGACGCCTTGTCCCTCCGAGAGCATGGAGACACCTTTGTTGCGATCTCCCTTTGCCAGTGGCGGGACGCGACGATCCTCCAGGAGGAGGTGCGGGCGGACCCCCACTATGGTCGCATGATCGAAGAGCTACAGGGCGTGCCGGATGCGCACCCCCCTTTCCGACTAGTGGGAGACAGACTCTACTTCCGCGACCGCCTGGTCCTCGCAGCGTCATCACCGTGGATATCACGCCTATTGGAGGAGTTTCATTCCACACCGACAGTGGGGCATTTGAGGGCCTACCCGACTTACCGTATCTTGGCGGCCACCCTTTACTGGCGCGGCATGATGAGGACAGTACAGCAATTTGTGGCCGACTATCTGGTCTGTCAAAAGGCCAAATATCAGACCCGCGCCCCAGCCGGCCTGCTACAACCTCTTCTGGTACCTTATCGGATTTGGGAGGACATCGACATGGATTTCATTACCCGCCATCCACGCTCTCAGGGGTACGGCTGTCTATTGGTGGTGATCGACCGTCTCTCCAAGTACAGACACTTTATCCCAGTCAAGCACCCCTACACGGCGAGCTCGGTGTCCAGAGTCTTTTTTGGCGAGATCGTCCGTCTACACGGGTTCCCTCATTCCATTGTCAGCGACCGCGACCCAGCCTTCATGAGCACCTTTTGGCAAGAACTGTTTCGTTTACAGGGGACCAAGCTACGGTTCAGTACGACATATCACCCGCAGTCCGACGACAGACGGAGGTCCTCAAACGCTGCGTGGGCACCTACCTTCGTTGCTTTACTACCGAGCAGCCCCGCCAGTGGACCCAGTGGGTGGCATGGGCAGAGTTATGGTACAACACCACCTACCAGTCGACGGCAGGCGTCACATCCTTCAATGCAGTTTATGGGCGTCCACCCCCACTGATACCGGTCGGCCTCGGCGAAGAATGCCAGGTCCAAGCATTGGCAGAGGACCTACAGGATCGGGATGAGGCTCTACGGCAGTTGAAGCATCACCTACGCCGCGCCCAAGAGAGAATGGCCCAGCAGGCCAACCGACGCCGCCGAGAGGTTCTCCTCTTACTGGGCGAACATGTGTTTGTCAAACTGCGACTGCACCGTCAGAGTTCCTTGACCGGTCACCTCCACCCCAAGCTATATGTGTGATATTTTGGCCCCTTCTTGGTCGTGGAAAAGATAGACGAGGTAGCATATCGCTTGCAGCTCCCACCCGACAGTCGAATCCATCTGGTATTTCATGTGTCACAGTTGAAGAGGGTGTTGGGAAACCACACCCTCCAAGCCGCCCTGCCCGAAGGTCTGAGTAGTGAAGCTGCCCCACGTTACGAACTCGAGGCAGTGTTGGGAACCCGTACCGATCACGTCTAAGGCCAACCCGTAAGACAGGTTCTCATTCAGTGGCAGAGACAGGCGAAGGACGAGGCAACATGGATCTTGGCAGAGGAAATGAAGGCCCAGTTTCCAGATTTTGACATTGAAGGCAAGGCCGTTGTGAACCACGGGGTAGTTGATACGAACGGTGTGGAACCAATCGAAGGAAGGCGCTCCGCGCGCATTTATACTAGGCGCACGCGGGGAACGGAGACGGCATGAGTCTTGAGCAACATTCGACGGGCCTTGTATCTGATTATCTTTAGCGTTGTATTTATGCTTATGTGCGGCCAACCGGCCTATGTGGTCTTTCCCCTATATAAGGGAGATATGTGAACTTTATTATGGTGTTTTGATTTATTGAAATGAGAAATTGGAGAAGGGAGGAACCGACCCAGCGTCCCCCTTGTTTACCCTAGCCGCATCTCGTCTCCTCCTTTCCCTTTCCGCTCTCATTCTCACGTAAGCACGCAGGCCTCTCCACCCACACCCATCGCAGCTCTCCTTTATCAGCATCTTTGACAGGGAACAAAATCTGAAGGAGACATCGACGCTGGATCGGAGGAAGCAACATCGACTGGGACACACGCAGAGGGCAGAACAGGCGGTTGGCGGCTGGAGAGAATCAGCAATAGGCGGTTGGCGGCTGGAGAAGAACAACAATAGGCGGATGGACTGAAGACTAGAGAGAATCAGTGTAATGCCCCGGTCTACTGTGGGTGCGCTACAGGTCTGCAGACCAGTGACCCCAACCCATCTCCACGGATCTGATCGGCCGCACCCGCTAATTCCAGTGGCGGGTTTTTGAGGCCGGGATTTGAACACCAGACCTCCTGGATAATGGAGCCCTAAACTATTCCTCATCACCAACTGACCTCCTGGATAAGGGAGCCCTAAACTATTCCTCATCACCAACAGACCTCCTGGATAAGGCAGCTCAGTTGGTGATGAGGAATAGTTTAGGGCTCCATTATCCAGGAGGTCTGGTGTTCAAATCCCGGCCTCAACAACCCGCCACTGGAATTAGCGGGTGCGGCCGATCAGATCCGTGGAGATGGGTTGGGGTCGCTGGTCTGCAGACCTGTAGCGCACTCACAGTAGACAGGGGCGTTACACAAAAAGTGCAGCTCAGTTGGTGATGAGGAATAATTTAGAGCTCCCTTATCCAGGAGGTCTGGTGTTCAAATCCCGGCCTCATCAACCCGCCACTAGAATTAGCAGCTGCGGCCGATCAGATCCGTGGAGATGGGTTGGGGTCACTGGTCTGCAGACCTGTAGCGCACCCACAGTAGACCGGGGCGTTACATAAAAAGTACACTTTTTATGTAACATCCCGGTCTACTGTGGGTGCGCTACAGGTCTGCAGACCAGTAACCCCAACCCATCTCCAAGGATCTGATCGGCAGCTAATTCCAGTGGCGGGTTGTTGAGGCCGAGATTTGAACCCCAGACCTCCTGGATAAGGGAGCTCTAAATTATTCATGATCACCAACTGAGTTGCAGCCAACCGCCTGTTCTTGATAAAACATAACTTCCGACACAAGCTCAAAGGCAAGAAATAATTTAACCGCAAATGAACACGCAAATAAAGGAAAAAATCATAAAAGACAGTATCATAGTGCACAGTTTCACACAATAATTTGATCCACAAGAACACTTTTCAAGAACATGTAAAAGTTTCAAACATTGTCTAAACTTAAATGTGATGCTTCTCAAATAATTTAGGTAAATTGCATAAAGGCTCTGTTTGGGGCAGCGTTTGCGGATGCAAAAGCTACATTGGAACCACAAACGATGTTTTTAAGTTCTTTGTTTGGACGGCTTTTTGAATGGAGCGTTTAAAAAAAGGTGTTTTCGCCTCTTTTGGAACACCTGAGTCATGCCCAACTATCAGATCCGCGCGTTTCTAAAAGAAGCAAATCGCGAGCTGCGCTAACCTTCGCATCACGCGATATACCAAAGTAATCCCGCGCCTCCTCTTTCCTCCTCGCTCAGCGTCGACCTCCTTCTTTCTTCCTCACGAGCCTTCAGGAGGAAAGTCAGCATAAGCTCACCACTACGGAGGCATGAATCACTCACGTGCAGCAGGAGCTCGTTCCCTAATTCAGAAGGCCAAACTCGCCTCTCTCTCTATCTGGATGAAGAATCTGGGCAATGGCTCAAGAAGGAAGAGAGTATTTGATGATCCCATTACGCCGCCTAACAGAGGACCCCATGGAAGTCAGGACAATCCCTAGCCGCCGCCCTAATGAAATCAAGAAGGCCACCAAGACCCCCGAGGAGCGCCACAAGGAGATTGAATTGTGGGTTGTCGTTGTTATCCTACTGCAGCACAAATCGAACTCACCTTCTGTCGCAGAGGATGACAGACAGGGTAGTGATCCTCCATCTTCTTCTGTTACTTGTGAGCGTCGCAGGACAAACTATGATAGAAAACTGCCATCATCTGCAGAGTGGATGGATCAGTCATTATTCACGAATATGTTTGTAAGACTATCTAAAGTGAGACCTTTTATGCTACATGAATATATGTTTGTAAAGCTTTCAGTCAGTTATTACAATTGTGTTCTTAGTTTGTCCATTGTTTAAAGTATGCATATGTTATCAAGTACATGGATCCAACCATGTTTCATGGTGATTAGAACATGGTGATTATAGTATTACCATATTTTTTCTAATATGTTTACAATCACATCTAGTAGTCATCACCAATCTATGACAATAATACTTATTTGAACTATAGTGCAACTTATTACTACCAGTAGTAATCGATACTTGTGATCTAAGCATTACAGTAGATCTTCTACCCTTTCAAAGATGTTTTTTTATCAAAATAACATTATCTGATTCGCAATGTTGATCATCCTACTAACGACGTCAAGCACTTTCTAGGGTTTATAATTCCTAAGTCTTATTAGGTAGTGCAGATCACGTGTTGTCATCACCAATCCACCGAGGTTTTGTTTTAGTTTCTTTTTAATAGCATGTTTTTTTTAGAGAGAAAATGTATCAAATTGTCATTTAAAAAATAGCTTTCAGAAAGATGTTCTGTCAAATAGTTACATCATTTCAAACAACAGCTTTCTCATCAGCATCAGCAGATTCTCCAAACATCCTGCAGCTCTCTCATCAGTGCTTTCCTGACAGCTCTATTCTTACCACTGCATTCTCACAGCAGCTTTCTCATCAGCATCAGCTGCCCCAAACAAAGCCAAAGTTATTGTTAGAGGAGAAAATAATATTGCTTGCATAGAAACATAACACGCTCCTCAATATATAGGAGTAACAAATATACACGCACAAAAATAGAACAAAGCCAAAACCTAACATTCCCCCTCAAGTTGGGCTTGTGAAATCTGTCACACCCAACTTGGACATAATGTTCCCAAAACACCTATGAGTCAATGTCATTGTAAGCACATCAGCCAGTTGTTGATCAGAGGGGACAAAAGGAGTGCTAACAACTCCCCTCACTATGTTTTCCTTGATGAAATGTCGATCGACTTCAACATGTTTAGTGCGGACATGCTGAACGGGATTGTGAGCGATGTTGATGGCGGCCTTGTTATCACAGTATAGTCGGATGGGCCTTTGCCTTGAATCCCAAGTTCAAGCAAAAGGGATCAAATCTGCATTCCTTCACATATTCCTTGGGTCATGGCCCTAAATTCTGCTTCAGTACTGGATCTGGCAACAACATGTTTTTAATCCTATAGGTCACCAGATTTCCACCAACCAAGTTACAATACTCGGAAGTGGATCTACGATCATCAACTGCCCCTGCCCAATCAGCATCTGTGAAAACTTTAATGATTAATTCATTGTTCAGAGAGAACAAGATTCCACGTCCAGGAGAGGTTTTGAGATATCTGAGAATCCGATGGGCAGCATCCAAGTGGTGAGATTTGGGAGCGTGCATGTACTGACTGATAACGCCAACAACATAAGAGATATTCGGGCGAGTATGAGATAGGTAGATGAGTCTCCCCACCAGCCGTTGAAAGCCATTGATATCTGCCACGGGTTCTCCACCATCCCTCTCCCCAATCTATGGTTTGCTTCAATGGGGGTGTCAGCAGGTCTGCATCCACTCATCCTCGTAGTCTACAGCAGGTCAAGGATGTACTTCCTCTGTGAGATAAAGATATCGTGCTTGGATCTGACAACTTCAATGCCAAGAAAGTACTTGAGGTTCCCAAGATCTTTTACCTCAAATTAACTAGTCAATCTTGTCTTCAGATTTTTTTATTTCTTCCATGTCATCCCCAGTTATGACAATGTCATCCACATAAACTATCAACACCGTCAATTTCCCTTGTCTGTGTTTTACAAATAGGGTATGGTCAGGATTACTCTGAGTTACCCAAATGTCACCATTGCTCGTTGGAACCTTCCAAACCAAGTTCTCGGGGATTGTTTTAGGCAATATAGAGCCTTCTTCAGTCTGCATACCTTTCCATCAGATCACTCAGAGGTAAGACCAGGGGGTAGAGACATATAAACTTCATCTTCCAAATCTCCATGGAGGAAGGCATTCTTCACGTCCAACTGGCTGAGGCTATGGTCGCTCTTAGGGTCGTCATCCCTGAGAGAGGAGATCGGGCTTATGAGGGCATTCGAACATCAAGGGCGTCCAGTGCACAGGCGGGGAAGGGAAAAAAGGAACGGAAGGTTGTTGGTTGTCGACGGGGCGGGAGAGGGAGAGACGGAGACTGTTGGCTGTCGGCGGGGACTGCTAGGAACAAAAGAGACGGAGGCGGCGAGGACTGCTAGAGACGGGAGTCGGCGCTAGCGGCGCTACGACAGTTGCTTCAACCCGGGCGACTAGAACTTAGACGACGGGATCAGAGAAGACGACGCGAGCGAGAGCAGCAAAATCAGCGATAGACGAGACCGTTTAGGGCACTATAACCTCTGATACCATGTTAGAGGAGAAAATAATATTGCTTGCATAGAAACATAACACACTCCTCAATATATAGGAGTGACAAATATACACGCACAAAAATAGAACAGAGCCAAAACCTAACAGTTATCCATTTGCCAATGTATCCTTCTTAACCAGGCTAGACAAAAAATCTAGCAAGCAACACAAAATAGGATCATGGAAGGCTATTCCATGACAATTAACTCAGGATAGATAACAATGTTCACTGTAAAGGATAGAATCAATTAATAAGAGATGGAATTACCATGTTTTCATTGCCACCATAAATTGATCCAAACATTTCTTTATCTCCAGAGGACCCTGCTGTTTGAGAAGCAATTATGAAGTCTACAAGCTCCCCTAAAGAAGAATTCTCACCTGCACCGCAAACAGTAAAGTTGAAGAATAAAAATGTCAGTAAAAGACAAGTGTACTCATCTAGATGCATTATTAAACTTCTCATTTTCAGACACAAATCAAATTTTAAAAAATAGTTGATTTCTGAGAAGCAGCCTCTTGCAAAAATGCACAGTAAGGTTTGCCTACATTTCACCCTTGTGGTGGGACCCTTCCCCGGACCCTCACTGCATGGGGATGCTTTGTGCACTGGGCTGCCCTAAAATGGAAACTGACGTGAAGTAGAACTCCAAGGACAATGGCTACAGTCAATGCTCCTGTCACAGGCCTACAGAATCCAGATTAACGTCATGAACTAACAAAGAGGTACAGTAGTAACACGTAAATACACCAAAAATTCCTCACTAATGCCTCAACCAACTCCGTTGCCACATTATAATCAAAATATATATATTCAGCTGCCAAATAAGGAAGATCAGTCCCGCCCCTCCCATTGATTAATCGAATTTTTTTTTGTCATTGCTGGCACCCAATTCATCCATAATGCCCCTGATTACTGTTAGAAAATATTCATTTCTAGAGTGCAATATTCTCACTTTTAACATTACGCATTACTTCTAGCATAATGGGCACGAGAGAACTCTTCTTCAATTCTGTAGGCCTGAATCTGGCATCCAAAGCAAGAAGCAACACTTCAAGATATTCCTCATTCTTTCTCACATGGTGTCGAGAGCACTCTTCTTCAATTCTATAGGCCTGAATCTGGCATCCAAAGCGATAACCAACGCCTCAAGTTATTCCTTGTTCATTCTCACCTGGTATCAGAGTTATATTCCCTCCCTACTCCTTCGATGAAGCCTACCATCTGACAACTTCTACAATTCTTCGCTATCGAGCTTTGTGCATCAACTATAGCCAAACTATGCAGGGTTCTTACGCTATCGAGGGTTGATAGCTCCTGCCAAGAAAAGTAATTCTTCTTCCAAAGTGAGCATCCTTTGCTCTCCTTCGACCTCTTCGAAACAAGGCGCTGCTCTCCTTCACCGACAAATTCATCCTCCTCGTCTCCTTTTGGTGACACCATGCTGTGGTGTTCTCCGTCAGCATAATTATGTAAGAAAAAACAGAAACTCCAGCTTAGAAAACTTCTGAAGTACAGGTAAATAAGTTAACTTGGTATCCATAAGTCATCTGTGAATAGTTTTAAACATGTATATTACAATAATATCACATACACTTTTTTTAAGTATATCCTATCCTTGTTGCACTATTTAACTTGTAGGGTTAATGATATGCATACGCACCCTCGGCGGATATATATTCTCAGTCAAACGAACCCTCAAGACACGAGAAGACTCGGAGAATCTCTTTTAAGCTTTATCTTTCATAATTAACATTGTATTAATATTTTATCTTTTGTATTCTGTCTTATTAAGAGTTCCCCATCCCTACATATGGAGAGGTCTATGTGGTAAAGATCATCTTTAGAATCATGTAAGCTCTCAATAAGAGGGAGTTCATGGAAGGATCAAGCGCCCAAGAACAAAGGTGTGAGCTTGTCTCACGGCTACTTTAGTGAAATCTTCCGTTCTTGTTTGTACCAATTGGCCTGATCCTCTCGCTATCCATTAGCAACTCCGTTTGTCATTGGGATCTAGTGCCCTCCTCACCGTTCTGCCCTAGCAAGTCAGCTCCCTTAGACCATGATGGGCGACCACCTCGATCGGCTCGATGCTCAGCTCAACGACCTCGATCGGCTCAACACTTAGCTCGTCGACCTCCTCAATATGCATGCACCCATCACGATCGAACAATGTACACCTCCCCTTTTACGTCAACATCTTTCTCTGATGCATGAAACCACGTTGGCATGACGTATACACCATCTTCAACCCTCATGTCCATCCCAATATGTTTCCCGTACGATCTTGAACACAAAGAGTAGCCCCCATCCCCTGCTTGTTGAGCACATCCCCATGTCTTCCTCCAAAAGGTTCTTCTGCCCCAGCTCCCAATCCTCAGTCCCAATGCACCCAATTGTCCCAATGCATAGCCTACATGCTCCTCCACCCTAGTTGTTCACCCCCAGCGATAGCCCCGTACAAACTTCTAGCACCCCCAGCTTTGTTAAACCCAACCACTTCCCAGTTGTTCTGCCACATCATTGATCAAACTACAAACCCAGGCAAGCGTCCACCCCCCCCCCCCCCCCACTCCCTCAAGCACGGCACACACGTCGTGCAATTTTATCGCATCAACACCAGCACACGCGCCCTGCAATTTTCAGTCCCAACGGTAAGTAATTAGGGTATTGCCACGTCATACCAAAACTGCTCCATAAAAGCGCAAAATTGCATTGCATCCAACCATGTATGGAGAAAACGTAAAATAAATGGCAAGGATGTGGTTCAACGGGGGCATTATTGTTTAGGTTGAGCCCGTCGAATAATTTCTGCTTTCCCACGCTATTTGATTCTTTTTTCCACTACTCGGGCCCCACACAATGCCCATTATATTGCCCTTTCCTCACTAAACTCCAAGAGCTCCTCAAATAGCGTCATCCCACATCACAATGGAAAACCGCATTTGAAAGCAACAGTCAATTATTTTAATCATATTGTCCCTCAATTCAAATCCTAAGATATCCTTCTTAATGTCTATCTCAACCTAGATTAACATATCCACATTGACCTCGCTGTTATAGCTCACGCCTACTATGACACACCAAATTTCTGCATTGCCCCATGTCTGCTTCGACACTTTACTCCATTTTTAGATTGTCGGACATCCACGACCTAGTTGTCCCATGATACTCACTCGAGTGTCGAAGACAACATTTTGCACCAACAAAGCTCACTACTCATTGTCATGGTAGTTTAGGTTGCCAAAATTATTGAAGATTTGGACAAAATTTGTTCGCTCGTCACTGCGAACAAGATGACTAATGCTAAATCACCATGCCTTCCTCCAGTGCCAAAGGACTCATCGCACATATTTCATCGTTCCCCTAGCATCGAACCGGATTATGATGTCGTGCACATATTTCTGAAGCTCGGCCTTGAGGGCAAGGTAAATGTTCATGAATGTTGTTAAAGCAAAGTAGGGTGGTGAGTGCAAGACTCCAAGCATGCAAATTCGAAGGTGCAGTGTCAGGGAAAATCTAACCAATGCCCTAGGATGACGTCAACATGCAAAGAATATCTGACAATTAATTGTAATTAATAATGATTCAAAACCAAATCTAACGCATATATCACAGTAAATCACAAACTAATACAAAAGTGCTTGCAAGATTTGATTCGCTTAATAGCGCTAGAAATTTAATGTGTGGTAGAATAAGTCTTGCATGTCAAAAGAGATCACAGAGAACAATAATAACTACGAAAACAAGCATTCATAATAATAGTGTTCGGTATGTACAAATGATGATAAAGAAAAACCATATAAGGACGCTCACATGAGCATAGGAATTGATAGGCGATGGTGGAAGAAGATCTGATGGCCTAGGAGGATTGTGGTGACTGTCAGGATGGCAATATGGCTTTAAAGGGAGTTGTAGAGGAATGTTGGGGCTGGAGGGTGGCTAGAATGGAGTGGGACGAAAGTGGACTGGTGGTGGCTCGGCTAAGGATGAAGGGGATAAGGTTCAGTGAGGCCAAAAGAGATCTAAGAGGATTCAACCAGGCCAGGAGATTGCATGGGACAAGCCGAACAGGACCTAGAATGGGCTTGGGAGGGGAGGGGATGCGTAAGGAAGCTACTAGATTGGGAGACTTTGTGAGGGGGAGGGTTGGATGACTACAGTCAGAGAGGAATGGTGTTCTGGGATGGTTAGGGAAGTAGGCGGCTTGGATGTCGAGTGGATTGCTATTGTTTGGTGAATTGGGAGGGTGTCGATTGTGGACTATTATGGGAGAGGCTGGTTAGTACCGCAGCAAGGGGGAAAAGGAGACAATGACGGGGAAGATACAAACTTAGGAGAAGGTACCTAGGTTGCGGAGTCAGCACCTAGGATTTGCGGAGTCGGCACCGCAGATGACCGGTGAATCTAGCAGAGTTCTCCAAAATCTACGATCCTTCTAAACCAGCTTCTATGTTCATATAAATGGGGAAGAGTTTCTAAGCAACCATCATTTATGGCCAGATTGTTCAATCTTGATGGTTGTCAAATTTTCATAAATAATAACATAAAAAATATATATAAATACTTAGAAATATGTTGTTGTTGCTCCAGATGTGAATATGGACTTTAGATCATCCATATGGTGATGCCAAATATGACAGGTGACAAATCAGCCTTAAACAGGACCAAAAGCTCGTGCTCTAAAAGTCAGGTTTGTTGAAACCGATTTCTCGGTCTCTTGTGAAGCTTTCTCGCGAACTTCTTCGATGAACTTCTCATATAGACTTGGTGACCTTGTCTCTCGCAGAGTCTCCTCTCGCGACTCCCGACGGACGAGCCATCCCCTCGCTCTCGCAACTTCCTCCAAAGCCTAACATCTCTGTCCAGGGGTACACCCTTCTGGACCAGGTAAATCCTGAGAATTCGCCTCTAGACGCCGTCCAGGGCGAGGGCCCCGAACTTCGCCTCTCAGGCTTAGGTAAATCGGTGTCCCTTCCTCGCGGAACTCCCTTCCGGGGGAGGCCCGACTCTTCTCGCGCTCATCAGGGTAAGGCGACTTTTGGCCCGCTCGTTTAGCCCAAATCCGTCAGCTACCGACCTTTTTCTCTTTTCTGACTATTTCCCCTTCTCGCAGCTCCTCTCGAGAGCTCCAGCGACTTTGACTTGGGGGAAGAGGAGTTGTCGCCCCTCCCTTTGCCAGAAGAGATCGACGCTTTCCTTGGTGATCCGCTGGATCCGGTGATGATGAAAAGGCGGACTTCAGAGCTCTTTCAGAAACAGGGGTGGATGCTGCAAAGCCTGTTCGGCCAGGTGAAGAGAGACAGGGAGGCGGCTGAGGAGCAGATTGCTTCACTGGGGGATGAATGCGCTCGGCTCCAAGCCGAGATGCTACAAGATTCTTGCGAGGAGGTTACTTCCCCGGGGGTACACCTCGCGCGAGCAAAGGACCATGCTCGCATGATTCAGCAAGATCTCCGCGCCGCTGAAGCGTATCATTACCCCATGAGGCCGCCTAGTTCGGGGGTGCGAGGAAGGGGCCGATGGAAATGGATCCAATATTGATCCCCCTCCCCTTTCTTCCGCCCTCGCATTCTTTTTCTAAATAACTTTCCCTGTTTTCGCGGTAACTGGACAATTTATACTGTAGCGGCCGTCTGAATGCTTCTCGCATTCACTAGCGAGCTACTCCTATTTGGGTTTGTGATGTATATTGTTGTTGCCTTTTCCTTTTCTTCTTATTTTAAATTGCTTTAGTCGCGCTCATGTATGCCTAGCGACCGACAAGCGCTTCTAACTCGGTCCCCTGCCTCTTATCGTTCGAGCGCGTGATCCGCAAAGGCCCCCGCATACCCTGCAAAGGCTCGCATCCCTTTACTCGCAGCGCCACTTATATCGTCTGTTCATCTTTAAATTATCGCGAGCGAGTGCGAAAAAGGGGATCTCTCGTTTCGAGGTATATTGTGACGCGCTTTTTGCAATCTGCACCCTCCGGTGCTTCGGTAACTCCCCACCGCCTTAGTCCTTCTATAAATAGGGCGGGCATTTATGGTTAACCACCGCTCTAGTCGTCTTCTTCCTCTTCGGTCTCTGTCTCCTCGCTCTCGCTACCTTCTCTCTTTGTGCTCGCTTCTCCCTTTTTTGCAGGAAAAACATGGGTGGCGAAAACGCCGATGCCGAAGGACGGGCTAAGCGCGTGGGGACTTTCCGCGATCACATTTTTCTAAACTGCTCGCTTATGGAGAGCGAGCATCACCAGGTCGTGGCGAATTATATTTCGCCCGGCTTCGAAGCCCGGCGGCCTACGGACGAGGACGCGATAAACTTCACCTTCGCGGATGAGCTTGCCATCCTGGTAGCTCACTTCAAGGCGGGCTTGCGGTTACCTTTCTGGCCGGAGATCAGCCAGGTACTCGCCCCTCCCTCTCGCCCTTTCATTGCCCACTCGCGTAGGGCTTTCGGCTGATTATTTGTTGCGAACTTTTTAGATACTCAAATATTTTGGCGTGATCCCGGGTCAGTTGACCCCCAATGCTGTGGCCATGATGGTAGCCTTCGTGTGCTACTTGCGAGAGGAGCGGATAGAGTTCAGCCTACCCGTCTTTCGCAAGTTGTTCTCCTTTAGGGCGAACAAGGACGGGACTGCCTTCTTTGCGAGCAGCCACGCCAAAGTCCACGAGACGGTCAATAAGAGTCATTATTGGCCTCAAAAGTTTGTCATCGTGAAGGGCCCGTTCGGTAACGTGCCCTTCTCTCCCATCCAACGATCAAAGTCCACCTACTGCCCCCCGACGCTCGGTGGCCCCGAGGGCGATCTCTTCAAGCGTATGTCGACCAACTTCGAGGTGGTCTATCTCAGGAGAAACGTTGACTCGCTTCTTCCCGTGCCCCCTGGAGCAGGTTTGGCTCGCGCTCGTTCTGCTAACCTGTGTTACTTTTTCCCTTCCTGACGTGGTCTATCTCTTACTCGCAAGAGAGCGAGATCTCCCGGTCAACCCCCCTCACGCAAAGGTTGGGCAGACCTCTTCTGCCCTTCAGCTTGCCACCTCCGCCGCCGAGCTCTGCCGAGAGCCCATTCCTTCTTCGACCCCGGCCTCTCTTAAGAGGCCGACCCCTGCGAGCCGGGGGTCTAAGTCTCTACCTCCCCCCCCCCCCCCCAAGAAGCCGAAGATGATTCTTCCGACCAAGGGGAAAGAGGTTTACAAGGTCCCGTCCGAGGGAAATCGCCCGGCGACCCGGCCCCAGGGAAAGGTGTCTAGCGAGCCCTCTACGGTGGTGGCCGGCACCTCGAAGGTGCCTAACCCGGCACGCCACCGAAACTACGGCTTGGGGGGGAAGCATCTGGACGAGGCCGGCGCGCCTCTGTTGGTCTGGGACGAGAAGACTAACCGGGCCTCGATATCAACTCTCCTCCCCTCCTGGGTGGAGGAGAATACGGTCGGCGGCGACGCTTTCGGCCTGTCCTTCGGCCTTTACGGACGGGAAGACGCGGCAGAGTTCAACAAGATGTCCTCCCGGATACTCGCTCATGAGAGCGCGCGGTCCCAACTCCGCTCTCTGGAGCTAGCCCACATGCTGGGCCGGCGCAACTTCCAGCTGGAGAGAAATTCGGAAGAGCTCATGCGCGAGCTGAGGATCGCTGCGAAAGAGTTCGCGCGCCTGAGAGAGGAGAAGAGCTCTGAGGCTCTTCGGGAAGAATTGAAGGCCGCGACAGAGGAAGTGGCCGACCTTAAAGAAAAACTGAATATCTCGGACGGCCTTGTCGCCAGCCTCCAGGGGGAATGGTGAGTCTTGTCCGTTCGTCTACCTTTCTTATCTGTCCCTACTCGCACCTGAACCTTTTCTTTGCAGGATGCCGAGACCGCCAGCGAGCTCCTTGCTCGCAACACCGACCTGGCGCAGCAAGTAGAAGGGTTGAAGACCCTGAACCGCGAGCTGGCCCAGGCCGTTCTCCCGCCCAGCCCTAGGTCGCTGAAGGCTAAGCGTCTGGAGCACAAGATGGAGATGCGAGAGGGGGCGCTTCATGCAGCGACGTTCGCCTTTCGTACCCTCAAGCGATCCGGCTTGCTCACTGCGGAGGCGGCGGAGCTCACTTTGGAAGACTTGGTCCCGGAGATGTTCCTTCCTACCACACCTTCTGAGAGGAGCGAGGACGAGCAATCCGCGGACGAGTTATGAATTTTTTGATGTTTTGATTTTCTTCTTCTATTTTGGCCGGCGAGAACGCCGCGGAACTTTGTAAAACTTTTGGACGAAAGAAAGAATGTATATTTTTCCATGTTACTTGTTTGTTGTCTCTGTGTATTTTCCTTTATTCATTTCTCCCGTTCCTCTCGTTATTAGCACGGTGCTCGTAGTGCTCGCTCTCGCCTATATCTCGTGTATGAGGCGAGTTCGGGTCGGAAGACCGCGGGAGCGAGCGAAGGATTCTACAGGGGGCATCTTCGATTGATCCTTTAATTTTTCCAAGCGTGATGTTTCAGTTTTAGTCGGCGAGTCCGCTGTTGACGGTAACGCCTTTTGACAGATGCAAGAAATATTTTGTATATCTGTTGAATGTCTTTTCCTTTTTATTTTATTGCTCGCACTCGCACCTGTGTTCCTGCTCGCGCGGACGTATTTTGCCATGCCGGAACTAATATGCTCGCATGCCCACGCCTTTGTTTCCATATTTCTGCGTTTAGTCAGGCTCGCACATCCCTTTTTGGTGATGGTTATAAGGTTAGCCCCTTGAGTGCGCTTAAGCATTCTCGCGAGCCATGTCCCGGCCCGGCAGACTTCGCGACACCGTGCTTCCCCTGCCCTGCTTTCATTCTCGAACTTAGATGTTTGTCATCTGTCGCGGGTGTCCGCCCTCACGCGAGCGAGCCCCAGGGCTCGCCTCGCCTAGGTCCTAACAGATTTCCGCGGGCCGAGTCGCTTGGCATGAATAACCTGCATGTTGGCTGATCCTTGAGACCGACTTATTTCTCCGGCTAGCGAGAGCCCGGTCGTAGGATCGGCCTAGGGCATTCCAACTCCCAAGGACTTGTAACCTTGTCAGCCTCTCCAGAGATCAACTTGGCCCACCGTCTATGAGAGCCCGACAGCAGAATCGATCTGGGGAATTCCAACACCAAAGAACTTGTAACCTTGTCAACCTCTCAAGAGATCAACCTGACTTACCGTCTATGAGAGCTCGACAGCGGAATCGATCTGGGGCATTCTAGCATCAAAGAATTTGTAACCTTGTCAGCCTCTCCAGAGATCAACCTGACCCACCGTCTATGAGAGCCCGGCAGCGGAATCGATCTGGGGCATTCCAGCATCAAAGAACTTGTAACCTTGCCAGCCTCTCCAGAGATCAACCTGACCCACCGTCTATGAGAGCCCGGCAGCGGAATCGATCTGGGGCATTCCAGCACCAAAGAACTTGTAACATTGCCAGCCTCTCCAGAGATCAACCTGACCCACTGTCTATGAGAGCCCGGCAGCGGAATCGATCTAGGGCATTCCAGCACCAAAGAACTTGTAACCTTGTCAGCCTCTCCAGAGATCAACCTGACCCACCGTCTATGAGAGCCCGGCAGCGGAATCGATCTGGGGCATTCCAGCATCAAAGAACTTGTAACCTTGTCAGCCTCTCCAGAGATCAACCTGACTCACCGTCTATGATAGCCCGGCAGCAAAATCGATCTGGGGAATTCCAGCACCAAAGAACTTGTAACCTTGCCAGCCTCTCCAGAGATCAACCTGACCCACCGTCTATGAGAGCCCTGCAGCGGAATCGATCTGGAGCATTCCAGCACCCAAGAACTTGTAACCTGCTCAAGAATTACTTTAAAATATATGTATTGAGGAGGAAACATACAAAAGTTTGTTACACAAATTTGCTAAGGATAAAATCTCTTCAAATCATCCACACTCCTTGCTCGGCTGAGAGGCTGAGAGGTACCCCTTCTACATCCTGGAGGTGATACCCCCTGACTTAAGCACTTCGCTTACAATGTAAGGCCCTTCCCAATTGGGTTCTAACTTACCCACAGCGGCTCCTCTTCCCGCCGCATCTACCTTCTTCAGGACCAAATCTCCTTTCTCGAATTGCTTTATCCTGATATGTTGATCAAATTACCGGGTCTCCGCCTCTTGACTTCCTCCTGTCGGACTGTAGCGAGGTCTCGGAGCTCTTCTACCAGGTCCAGGGACAACCTTTGCTCTGCACCATTTTCTATTAACCATTCTCCATCTCCTTCGCCCGCGGTGATCACTCTGGGGGTTTTGACTTCGAACTCTATCGGAAGGACGGCCTCGGACCCATGAGACAGTTTGAAAGGGGGTTTCTCCTGTGGTCGTGTTTGGAGTAGTTCTCAAAGCCCATAGGACCGAAGGTAGCTGCTCCACCCAATTGCCTCTGAGATTCTCTACCTTCTTCTTTAGTAGGTTGACAATTATCTTGTTCGCCGCCTCCACCTGACCGTTGCTCCTTGGGTGGTGGACCGATGCGAACCTGAGGTCTATTCCGAGTTGGGTGCAAAAGTTAACAAACTCCTCGCTGGCGAATTGGGGGTCTGTTATCCGTCACGATGGCTAGAGGGAGCTCATGCCTGCAAATTATTTCACCCCAAACAAAGTTTCTCACCACTTGGGATGTTACATTGGACAGCGCCTTCACCTCGACCCATTTGGAAAAGTAGTCTATCATCACCAGTAGGAACTTCCTTTGGCCGCTTGTCTGGGGGAAGGGTCCCACCAAATCCAATCCCCATATGGCGAAGGGCCACGGGGCTGTGATGGTCCAGAGCCTTTGGGCCGGGAGGAGTTGGAGTGGAGCATAGAGCTGACACTTTGAACACTTCCTCGTGAATTCTGTTGCATCCATGCTGAGGGTAGGCCAGAAGTAGCCTTGCCTCAGCACTCTCCCCTCCAAAGTCCGGCTCCCGGGGTGACTGCCACACTCCCCCGAGTGGATTTCTTTGAGGACTCTCGGGACCTCCTCCTCCGACACGCAACGAGCCAGGAGCCCCGAGATTGTTTTGCGGTATAGCAACCCTGCATGTAAAGAGTAATATGCCGATTTGTACCTAAGCCGCCGTTTGTCAATGTCTCCTTTGGGGAACTTTCCCGATGCTAGGAAGGTGATGAAGGGATCCATCCACGATGCTCGTTAATCCACCTCCATCAGCTCCCCCTCTTCAATGGAAGGCCGGAAGAGTTCCGACACTGTCCCCCCGCCCGGGGACCGAACTTGGCTAGGAGGTCCGCCGGGGTGCTCTCCTCCCTCGGCACATGGGTGATGGAGAAAGTGCGAAATTGGTCGATGACCCCCTTAACCTTCTCCAGGTAGCGTTGGAGGGTCGGCTCCCTTGCTTCAAATTCTCCCCTGATCTGGCATGCTACCACCATGGAGTCCGTTGAGACCTCCACGTCCTGCACTCCCAGCTCCCTTGCTAGTCGCAGGCCCGCTATCACCGTTTCGTACTCGGCCTGGTTGTTGGTGATTGGGAAATGGATGTTCAAGGTCTGCTCGATCTTTGTCCCTTGGGGACTTATTAGGATAATTCCTCCTCCATATGAGTGCTTTCCTGACGCGCCATCCACTAACATCCTCCAGGGCACCGGGGGGTGATTTATGTTCCCCCACTTCAGTTGTGTAGTCCACCATGAAGTCCGTCACTGCTTGCGCCTTGATTGACATCCTAGGCACGAACGCGATGTCGAACTCACTTAGCTCCACTGACCATTTAGCCAGCCTCCCCGAATGCTCCACCCCTTCCATGACTTTGCAAAGTGGGTGATCGGTCACCACTTTGATGGAGTGTGCTTGAAAGTATGGCCTGAGCTTCCGAGCCGATACCATCAAGGCGAAAGCCAACTTCTCCAAAATTGGGTACCGGAGCTCCACCTTCCTCAGCACTCGGCTGACGTAGTAGATGGGGAACTGCCTCCTCCCTTCTTCCCGAACCAACACCAAACTTACTGCTTCCGATCCTACCCCTAAGTATAGGGATAGGTCCACCCCTTGCCTTGGTCCTTGAAGGAGAGGGGTCTGGGTGAGTTGCCCTTTCAAAGCCTGGAAAGCTTCTTCACATTCCGAGGTCCATTCAAATTTCTTGTTTCCTCGCAGCACCTTGAAGAAGGGTGCACACTTCTCACCTGCCTTGGAGAGAAACCTGCTGAGTCCGGCCAATTTTCCGGTGAGGCACTGGACCTCCTTCGAATTCTTCGGCACCCCCAACTCCAAGATGGCCTTAACCTTATCTGGGTTAGGCTCCACCCCTGCCGGGGCAAGCAAGTGACCCAGGAACTTTCCCCTGCTAGCCCCGAAGACACACTTCAGGGGATTGAGTGTCATCTTGTACTTCCGCAAGGTCCCAAAAGTCTCTTCAAGGTCTTGGAGGTGAGACTTGAGGTCCCGGCTCTTTATCATGAGGTCATCAACGTTAACCTCCAGATTTCTCCCCTTCTGCTCTCGGAAGACCCTGTCCATCATTCGTTGATACGTAGCCTCTGCGTTCTTCAAGCCGAACGACATCATTTTATAACAATAGCACCCATCCCCGGTGATGAAGGATACATCCTTGATGTCGGGAGGGTGCATGCGAATTTGGTGATAACCCGAAAAAGCATCTAAAAAAGACATCACAGAGAAACCGACGGCTGAGTCAACCAGCGCGTCGATTCTAGGCAAGGAGTAACAATCCTTGGGGCATGATTTATTAAGTATGGAAAAATCAACGCACATTCTCCATTTACCATCCCCTTTCTTCACCATCACTACGTCGGAGACCCAGCCTGGGTACTGGATCTCCGATACAAAGTCGGCCTTGATGAGCTTGTTCACCTCCTTCCGGATAGGTGTCTCCAGCTTGTCAGCAGTGGACCTCTTCTTTTGGCGAACGGGGCGAGTGTCGGGATCGAGGTTGAGGCGATGGCATGCCACATCCACGTCGATCCCCGGCATCTCCGCAGCACTCCATGCGAAGACATCAACGTTATCTTGGACGCAAGCCGAGACCTTCCTCCGGTCCTCCGGGCTGAGCTCCCCACTGATCCTGATCTTCTCGATTGCTCCGGCCTTGGTGGTCACCTCCACCTCTACCACCTCCTCCACAGCTTCAAACCTGGATCGCTCCCCCCAGGCACTGTCCTCCTCTCCGCCACAAGCGAGCGCTCTGGCTCCTTTCCCCATCTCTTCCTCTTCCACCACCAGCAACTCTTCCGCCCCCTCTTCCGCCCCTCCTCTCGGGGCCTCTTCTTCTTTCTCTCCTTCTTTCCCCTCCTCCGCCCTAGGCCCCTCAACGACCCCTTCCCGGGCATGAACCACTCCTTCATCCATCCTTCCTTCCAACCTCTCCTCTTCCTCGGCCTCGGCCACCTCTTCCATCACCTTACCCCACTCCTCGGCTTCTCCCATCCAAGAGATGGTGTTGACGACAGTCACATAGCACTGCCTCGCCACCTTGGGGTCTCCCCGGACCCGGACCTGGATTCCTCCGGTGCTGAACTTGAGACACTGGTGGAAGGTGGATGGGGCTGATGAGAGGCCGTCCGAAGATGGCGCTGTAGCTGCTAGGGGCATCCACTATCACGAAGCGGCAGTTCCGGGACTGCCCCCCCAGGTCGCATGGAGTCCCACTCCGCCTTCCGCTTCCTTCCTTTCTCCTGAGAACCCAAACAGAGGGCCATCCGAAGCCAACACCCTTCTGGCCTCCACCTTCATCTCGTCGAACGCCCTCTTGAAGATGACGTTGACCGAGCTCCCGTTGTCCACGAGAATTCGGGATACCGTGAAGTTCTCGATGGCAGTTTGGATGACCAATGCGTCACAGAAAGGGTCCTCATGTCCCGGCATATCCCTTTGAGAGAAAGTAATCTTTTCTGCTGGGGGTGGAGCCGTGGATGTCGAAGCCACGCTCTGGCGGTAGATGGTATGGAGGCTCGCCTTGCGGGTTGCCTCTACCCCTACTCCCTCGTGGATCACCCCGATCCCTCCTCGAGTCCCCACGTCGGCCCGGTCTTCGCACCTCTCCTCCTCATCCTCCCGAGGTAGGACCTCCTCGATCCTCACCTGTTGTTGTTGTCGCGGCGCTGACATTCTAGCACTTTGTCTCTAAGAATTCGGGGCAGGTGGCCGTTGCGTGACCTTCCTCGTCATGGAAGTCACAGTACAGCAACGCCACCTCTCCCCTCTCGGCCTCTGCCGCCCTATTTCCTCTTCTCCTTCCCGCCCCCGCTTCCACTCCTTCTCTCCTTCCTCTTCCTCCTTGTCCTCGTCTGATCGCCATAGCCTGCTGAGGCGGGGGAGGCATCTGCTGAGGAACCCTCCCTCCATCCTAACTGTTGGGGTCTTCCTTGCCCCCCATAGAAGTTACCCCCTCCCGGGGCGTAGCCTCTTCCCTAACCTTGCATCCCCCGCCATGTTGCCTCGATCCCCCCTCCGGGGCCCGGGGCTCTTCCCTTCTCCTTACCTCCTGCTGCCTGACCTCCGGCTCACCGAGCTTTGCTAGCCTCTTGGTGAGCTCCGGATTGGCCTCTTCACTCTCGACCTCCTCCGCCACCCTCTCCATCAACTCCTCGTAGGAGACGGGGGCTTTCCTCTTCAAATCCATCTTGAAGAAACTCTCCTTCATCCCCAACGTGAAGGCGAGCTGAAGAGCAAACCCGGGCATCTCCTGGGTGAGCAAAACTTCTTCCTGAAACCGATATGCATAATGAGCCATCGACTCCTTGGGCTCCTGCTTCACTTTGAAGAGGGACTCGGCGTCCTTCTTCCTCTTCTTTGAAGTGGAAAACCGCAACAAGAAACTTCTGCGCAAATCCTCGAATGCGTAGATTGATCCGACGGGAAGTTGGTGGAACCACTCCCGAGCTTTTTCCTTTAGGGTGACGGCGAAGAGACGACACTTGAAGGCGTCCGACATCGGCCTGATGGAGACCGAGTCCTCGAACGACTGCAGGTGCTGGACTGGGTCGTCCCATCCATGGTAGTAGACCCTGTCCCACTCCCCGAACCCTTTCGGAACGGGTGCGGAAAGCGCCAACTCGCAGAAGGGGCTTCCCCTACCTGCTGTCTTCTCCTGCTCCGATCGCCCCCCCGAGCTCCTTCACCTGGCTTGAGCTCGCTGGAGCACTGCTCGCGAGAGCCACCCTCGCCGGAGCCGCTCCTACGGATGCCACGCCCTCCAGGACCGCGCTCGCCTGCGTCGCGCTCGCCTGCGCCGCGCTCTCCTGCGCCGCGCTCGCCTGCGCCGCGCTCACCGGCACCGAGCCCGCCGGAGTGGCGAACAACACTCGCCCCTCCAGGTCCGGCACTAACCCTCTGGCCACCTCCTTTCCAGCCCTTCCTCCCGGGGCACCCTCGCCAATCGCTGTCGGAGGATGGGACGCTTGAACTGCTGGGATGCTGGGATCGTGAACTCGCTACATAGCGCCGCGACCGCGAGCCCGAGAATGTCGAGGACTTCTCGCCTGAAGTCCGAGAACCTCTTTTGCAGCGTCGCCGGGGGCAACCCGCAGAGCTCCTCGCCTTGCTCTTCCTCTCCTGTCATATTCCTTGCTCGGAATCTTCCTGGACCAGCCACGCTCCACGCTCACCGCAGCAAAATGTTGAAACCGATTTCTCGGTCTCTTGTGAAGCTCGGGCCCTCAACAAGTTGAGGGGCAGCTAGCCCTTACTAATCCCTCGAAAGGAACAAACCGGGGACTTGGACACAGACTAAGACCTTAGTCGCAGCGAGGAGGTCCCACCACAAACCCGAAAGATCGTTGAGCGCTTCCCCTCCCAAGCCAAAGCTGAGACTTGGGCACCTTGGAGAGCTAGAGAGCTGAACCAAAGTAACTGAGGGAAGAAGAAGCTCAGAGAATTGAGATCGGAATCCTCTCCCAAGGTGCCCTTCAAGGTCTATTTATAGTTTTTTGCTCGTGGTCTGTCAATAGCAGAATTCCGCCTTTGAATTTTACTAAACGCACCCCAATTTGGCCTGCTAAAAGCCAAACTCCGCTGTTTGGAGGGGCTAATGGCAGACCACCGGGGGCAAAGGAGTAATTTTGCCTCCTTAGCCTGTGGTTAAGTGGCCTGCGTGAAGGCTACTTGCGAGAACTCCTGCGAGTCTCCTCGCGAGTGTGATTCGTGAACCCCTTCTTAGGCGAGCATCCTGCGAAGGCTCCGCTCGCATCCCTCTTGGAGACATCCACCGAGGCCGAGTCTCGCGTGCCTTCCCGCGAGCTCCCCTCGGCCCTATGAAAGTGCTGAACTGGATGTTAGATTGAGCTCGTCGAGCTGAGAAATAATTTCGTCGAACCGAAGCATGAATTACTGAGTCGAGTTCGTCGAACGCAGAACGTGACGTTCGTTGAACTCTGAATCCTGGAGGGAATCCGGCTCGTCGACTTCCTCGCGAGCGGTTGGCGAGCACCTGACTCGCCCGCCTTCCTGCAAGCGGCCTTTGAGCTTGGCTCGCCTTCCTTGTTGCTTCTTTGGCCTGTTGCCTTCTCCATCTATGCCTATCTCCTGGCGAACATCGAGGTTGCTCAGTGCCACTCGCGACTCTGGCCCATTCGCGTTCGCGCGGCTTTTGCCGCGAGTAGTCCTTGAAGAACTGTTGCCGAGCTAGACTTCTTGCTCGCCCTCGCGCGGGGGGCGCCATATGCGAGTGGTCCGTGAGAACCTCACTCGTTGTTCGCTCTCGCACAGATGGGGTCGCACCTGGCTTGCCCCCGCGCTCGACTTCTTCCTTTTGGGGCTTAACCTTGACTTGATTCTGTTTTCTGGTCCTGGGCGAACCCGAGGTTGTACAAGGTTGATCTATATCAGCTGTACTGATATGTGTGTGCACCCTCAGTGGAAACATATACACTACCTCGGACAAACCCTCACGATGAGAGCAGACTTGAAGTGTCTCTTTTAAGCTTATTTTTTATTAATATTGCATTAGTATTTTATCATTTAACTTCGCCTTATTAGGAGTGCCACATCTCTATGTAGGGGGAGGAGAGGGGAGCTTAGGCGAGTTAAAATTATTTTTAGAGACTTATAAGCTCTCAATAAAAGAGAGCTTTTGGAGGAATCCAAGACGAGCTTGTCTCGCGATGGTATCATTTTTCATATTTTAGTACTTCTTGTTAGTATCAATTAGCTTAAGGAGGGTATTTATTTAATCAATATAAGCAAGCATACTCAATAATGTAATGTAATCTTGTACATAAAATACAAAAAACAACTATATTAGCAACTAATTTTTCAAGGATTGTATTAATTTTATAACTTCTTATAGCATCAAGTTCGCGTAAGTTAAGTTGAACTTGAACACAATATAAATGCTCAACCTGAACCCAACTTGAAATCTACTATACTTTGCTAGAATCAATTCCATCTGATTTTAAGTCAACTCAAAAAAAAATTGAGTTCTTTAGGTTGACATGAAATGTTCATAAAATTGCCAAAATAGGGAATCAAAATATCACCAGCTTATTCAACAAAAATTTAAAGAACTTGGGGATACTAACTACTAAGTAAAATAAATCATTAGCATTGTCTTATATGTATACAATATATATTTTTTATTTGGCTGAAAAATTTAGCTAGTTAAGGTGACAGGACGGATGTAAAGTGAATGTGTAATTGTGCCTTAAGCGAACCTCTAATGAATGCGTGTGTTGCATTGTGGGGAAAACCTAATCATGAAGCAATATGCAAACAATTATCCAATGTACAATGATAAATGATAATGAGTGTTGAATAATTAATAGAGTGCGCAATCATTGACGTTTTAGATTAGACGTTAGAGAAACAAGCAAGATTTAGTTGAATTAAAGTTAAGACTAATTCAATTATTTGGTAAGAAAATAAGCTTTGTGAGTAGAACAATTAAAGGGCAAACTAGCACAAATTAATATCCCAAATGATATGATAGTTCACCAAATATTCAAGATTAAGGAATAAATACTTCAAACAAAAACTTACACAAGAAATAGGAGTCCAGGAAGATGATTTGTTGATGGTTTCTGGGGCTGGAGAAGGTTCTGGCTATTATAGGAGGACTGCTTGGAGGAGGGCTGCCGACTTGCAAATCAGAGGAATCTGGGTGCTAAATGTCTTACCATGGACTGGATGGGCTGGTTTCACGTGTGGACAGCAGATCTGGGCGTGGATGGGGGCTTTCCATGGGCATTTACAAGATGGGGTTATTGGAATTGGAATTTTGTACGAGACGGATGGTTCCTTGTTGCTGTTTTGGAGAAGCTAAGAGGGATTTGGCAGGTTTCTGGAGTGAACGGAAGCCTTAGGAAGGGAACAACGAGCAACCAGTAGGGATGGGGTAATGTGCAGAATACTCTAAAGCAAAGAAGTCATGGTCTGTTGTGGAATTAACTGACATGACGTGAAGAAAGTTGGGGATTGACTTCACGTGGATTTGTGGAGAATGTGGGGTTAATGGAGTGTTTGGGATACACGGTTTGCTGGAGATCTTAGAAAATGGGATTGCAGACTCCTTTTCAATTAAGTGTGACCACAATGTTTAATTGGGAAAGAGAAGAGAGTGGAGAAGATAGTTATGGTTTGAGTGGTATGGGTGGGTTGTTGAAGTTGGTGGGGGTGGGAGTGGGCAGCTAAATGGAGGGGGAACGATAATCTAAGCTTCGGAGCCTAGAGTTCCACGGAATCGGCACCGTGGTGTGATCGCGAGAACTTTAAATTCTCTCTAAATTCTGCAATGTCTGAAAATCAGATCTTGGACCCCAATTTATAGACTTAGAACACGTTATGGACTAGCAGGATCGTCCGAAACATAAATCTGCTAATTTAACACAAAATTAAAATACAAACGATACATAAAAGTACATAAAATATGGTGTTGCCGCTCTGAACGTGACTATCGACTCAGATCATCTATACGACAATCCTATCTCTGCCTCCTGTATATGTAGACTCGTGCGGTCTCTGATAAGCGTCGGCTCGCCTTCGATCCGTGATACCCATCATAAGGCTAACTAAAAACTCACTCCAACAATAAATAGAGTTGATTTTGAAGCTTGAAACTCACCTGGAATTGGATAGGACAAATATTTATTCGAGTCATAGTTGAATCATTCCATTTAATAATAAATTAAAAAAAAAGTGTAACAATATCCTACATCATGCATACATTAAAAGGTGTGGTTAAGTTATGAAAATAACCTCTTCAAAAACCTAAGGAACACACATTTGACAAGTCTTCCCTTAGAAACATGGCGCCCAAAAAATGTCGGTGTAAATAAATTATAGATTTTTAGGTCAAGTTACAAATCAATCCATGAAGAGGCAGTTAAATTTGAAAGCCTACTAAGTTCCTACTATCAACTTTCACTCTACCTAGTTCACTCTGAATGTTTAAAAAAGAGACAAAACTAGATCATTATATTTGTCCCTCACTTCCCCCTAAGGAAACAAAAAAAATAACTCAAGAACTCCAATCTAAGATTTTCATTATAAAGTATAAGTAGTTAGAAGGACGTGAACCTATGTGTAAGTTGACATCAATCTCAAGGGGGTACATAAGCTATTTATTATACATCTTTAATACGCCCCCCCTACCCTCCTAAATAACAGTTTATGAAGGCTACTATGCTTCCATACAGCTACTAACAAAACTGCACACATTTATTCCAAGTGCGTGAGGTTTATGGTCAAGTGCTTATATCCATTCAACATGTACAAATCCCACCTTGTAGAAATTATGTGATAACACATCATATCATACATGTTGAATAAACTGTGCAAAGGCCCACAAGACCCAGCTAGAGTCAACTACCTCTTTAGTTTTTAGTCTCACATCTTATAATAGGATTGTAACTCCTTCCTCTCTTCCTATATAAGTGTACAAATACTTGTATGTAAGTGTGCGAGAAATTAATAAACATATTTGATTTATTTCTTCATTTCCGTTTTTCTCTACAATACTCATATTTATGCTTGTACACGTGCACTTATAAAGCAAGAGTTCTCTACCAAGTAATGAAGCACCTAAAAGAAAATTAAATAAAATTTAGAAAAAATAATAAGTTAGGATAATTTAAAAGCAGGATTATCCTTCAGTAACTCACAAATTTGTTGAACATATATGTTCGTTTTAATTTTTCAGCATTGGATATTGCAAAGGTTTGCAACATTTAAGTTGTAGCAAGATGCAATATGATAGCCGCACTCAAATATTTGAGATAAGACTAATGGGCACCAAGCCCAGGTCAGGCACAGGCCCCCTTTCAAAACGTGAGCCTGCGAGGGCCTGAATGTCGGGCCGGGCCCGGGCCTAGCCCAACCTGTTTTTAAATTTTATATTAAATTTTATTTTTATAATTTCTAGAGCCTAGGTTGGCTGGTAACAAGCCTAGGCCCTAGACCTACTGGCCGCAGGCCACCTGATGGTTGCAAACTGCTGGTCGCCTATTCTGCAAGGCGGTCCTAGCGGAGTAGGCAGTTGGAGCCAACGGCTCTTAGAGTTGATCCAACGACTCTAAGAGCCGTTGGATGTTGGCCCATACGTGGCCTATTTCAGGACCATTCCAAACCTCGTGGTCGGGCCTAGCCTGGACCTGACCTGTACAGGGCCGAGCTTCTTCCTAAAATGTGGGCCTCTTTAAGCCCCCAAGACCTCGCACGGGCCTGCGCGGGCCAAGACCAAATCAAGCTTTTTTGCCAGGCAGGCGCGAGCGGACTTTTCAGGCCCGAGTCTTTTGAACACCTCTAATTTTAATGATGATCCAATATGATAGACTAGACAACAAATATACAACTTCCATCTAAAGATTCATCTAGTTTACAAATAATCAGACCTATTGAAGAAAAGATAACCAAATGTCCAAATGTATGGTATTTTTCATAACATAGTATACATAATATTTTATATTCTTAGAAGAAATGTACTCTGATATAAAAATAAATCTGGAGTGATATAGGCAATTATACCATGAGTGCAGAGGAAAGCACAGCATACCAAGGCGAGTTACGGCCAACTCTATCTCTTCCTCTGTAAAATCCATCATTAATAAATAAGATTTCTTCTCCATATCAACAAGTGAAGCTGCATCCACATCCTGTAAAAATTACTAGAGCAGCATTTCAAAGAGTAATCAAAATAAGCATATCCAATAGATATGCATATATAAAACAAAGACACCCATAAATTAGCCAATCACCACCACATGAAAGACAGAAAGATAATACAATCTTAAATTAAAATAGAGGATAAATACAAACCAACAACAGTAAAACCTTCAGATGACCATGCACAATATCATGCAAGTACTCATATTCCCATTTCTTGACAATGAAAATGGAACCACACAGATATGTTGGCTCAAATTCCATTTTCCCGAAAAAGAAGAGATTTGCATGATTTAGAACTTTTTTGCGGGTCTGTAAGTATGAACAAACTTTATTTTTCTTATAAAAAAAATCACTGTGATTCATCTTCTTCATAAGGCTCGTTCTTCTCAGCTAGAGTTTCTTCTCTCTTATTAGTTAGCTCAGTGAGGTGGAAGATGTGCAGAGGAAATTTTTGCTGAGTATCAAGACAAACTACATCATGATAATGCAAGCATATTTAGATATAAGAGGTGGGTATTATAAATATGTAAGCCCATTGGTTTTCTAAAGACAAGGTAATAAAAATCGAATACATCCCTTCGTTACAGGGATCTGCTTGAGAGAAAGAGGAGTTGCTCACTACTCATTCAGGTACGCTAAGTATCTCAAGTGACATGTCTGAACCAAGTAAGAATGGAATAAAAGATCAGATCACATTATCTAACAGACATCCAATCACCCAAGAATACTTACCGCTTTCCTTGTCAACTCAATCAGGACAGTCTTTTACTGACCTATTACCATTGATACGACATGAGCTAAGACAAAGTCTAGTTATTCTTTGTCCAAATAAACGACCTATGATACGCACAACGAGATGTGGCAATTTTGGGCATAAGCCCCTTGAAAAAAACAAAAATAAAATGAAGCTGGTGAATCAGTGGACATTGCTTTCACATTTCTAATTTCAAATAAAAATATTATTGAAGCTAAATACAAGAGGAATAGCATTTGTTGGTGATTAAATATACAGTTTAGAAATCATAAGCAAATGAAATTAAATTAGGCTTCTACCAACAATGTTTTTAAACTTCTACCATAACTTCGCTATTTTATTATGTCGAAAACACAAAAGAGAAATATCTACTCCATGTGATCTCGCACCCATTCCACACCTTAAACCATGAAATACACACTTGAGGAGTGGCTAGTGGGTTTCTATAGCAATAGGAGCAACATTATTGCATACAGAACAAAACAGTACTATAAAATGAAGCCTTAGGGAAGATGAATGTGCCATGTCCAGAAGCCTACTGAACTACTAGCATTTTATGACTAATACCAATTCATAAAACTTACCAACATAGGAAACATAAAAAATGCAGCAAAAAACAAAAATAAATCACCTTCTCATTTTTCTTATTATCTGTTGTAAACTCAAAATGCGGCTGATTTTCTTCTTTTTTTGGACTAGAATATTCGGATAATGTCACTGAAGCTCGGCATGACTTCTGTTGATCCTAATGGTTTGTATGCAATTATAGAAGTATTAGTTTGTGCACAAATGTCCCGTTCAGCCCAATATCAAATAAGTTCAACAAACCTTTAAGCATAACAAGACGGCAAATAAGACAAAATAATGAATAGCAAGCAAATATGAAGAAATAATATTCAAAATACAATATACAAAAGGCAACCCAAAGCTCAATCAAAGGATGGAGCAAACATAAAAAAGAAACATGGTACCAACTAGCATTTGTTTATTTCCATTTGAAATGACATACAACAATATCGTGCAAGTTAATGTAAACAAGAAATCATCTGAAACATGAGGAAACTTCGAAGCATGTGCACGGGGACTGATGGTATAAGCAGATTGGCCTGTTTTGTCAAAATATTGATTATAAGAATTATCATATATTAAATTGTAGCCTAGAAGGGTATGATTTTCTAATACTAAAATTAGAAGTATTTGATATCTTTATGCATTAATCAGTGTTGCAGATGTCGGCTGACGGGAATGGAATATGGCTTCTCACTTCTACATTTGCGGCTTCTCTTCCTCTCTTCATCCTCTGTTTTGCAGCTCTCTTCGTCTCTTCCTCTGTTCATCAATGGGATGATAGATTAACTGTGCATTTATTTGTAGTACTATGGACTATGGTATGATAAATTAACTGTGCCTACTAACTACTAAGCAGACAACCTTGAAGTACATGCTTCAATTGCATTTATTTGTAGTACTATGGACTATGGTACATAATGTTACGCATGCGCATATTATTAGTATTGTAGTAATTTCTATTTTAAATAATATGCATTAGGGTTTATGTGAGCCCCCCGCCCTCTCCCTATATAAGGAGGTGGCATGCGAGTGTTAGCATCATCCTTCATCTTCTAGGTTTTAGAACTCTCATTTGGAGAGGAGCTTCAAAGAGGAACCAGCCCCCCGAAGTTGGCACGAGCATACCTCGTGATTGTATCAAGTTTATTTGGTAATTTGCAAGTGTTATTTTCCTATTGCTAACACATAAACTTGCATGATTATCGTATGGCTGAAATTTAATTTCTGAATCTGGAATTTTGGATTATGATTGTATCACTAAAATTTTATTCAGATTACTAGTCGATGCACTATATGATCGTTGGCAACATATGATGTATGTTAATCATAATATTAAGTATTTGGTGCCCTATCTTTGTTCATATGAACAAGTCTGATGATCGATGGATAATGATATTGAATTGCTCTCGGTATATCATCTCATTAAATGGTGAATACTTGATAGAAAATGGAAAATTGGAATATGAATTATGAAATCATGGTTTGGTGGTTGAATGCTAAATGTCTGATGGGTTTTCAATCGTTGTTCATTTTTTCACACGATGCATTTAACATATTGATGTTGCAAAATAAATGTTGGGACTTGGGTGATGGCATAAAACTATGCCGATTTTGCAATAAAATTATTACTGATATTGCATTTTTACTTTTTTTTCTTTAGCCCTTGTTATTTTATGTTGAGTGTTTTTTTGTTATGTGCACTTATGTAGAATGGCTTCTTCTGCTAGATCAAGTGAGGTGCCTCTTTTTGTGGTACCGGCTGACGAAGATTGTTTTGGGCATTTTGTGAGAAGTTTGTTGCTAATGATACCAAATGTATCAAATGCAACAGCTGCAAGAAAACAGAAATGGGGCATTACCTACTTCAAACATCATCTGGATGGGAGGAAGGGAAATGGCAAGCCATGTCCCCCCAAGTTCCTGCAGATGTAAGGGCAAAAGCTGAGTTGGCCCCCAACACCACATTAGAAAGCAAGAGAATGAAAAGCACTAAGTTGCAAGCTAGCTTGGATGTCAAGATGATTGAAATAGAAGACTCCACCATCCGCACGAGTTTGCAATCAGGGTTAGGGGCCAAGGGACCCATGGATTGTCCAAGTCGTTGCAGAGTCAAGTAGTGCAAAAGATCTACAAGGACCACAACAGAGCACAATTGAGAGCAAGTACAAGAAGAAAGTGAGAGATGATGCGGCATTATACGTTGTTAGATGGGTATATGAAACAGGTATCCCAATTAATGTCGTATACAGGTCCTCTTTCTAGCTGATGGTGCATGTTATTGATATATATGGACATGGGGTGAAGATTTACCTTTCATAAGTTGAGGAAGAAATTTCTACAGATGGAAGTGGAGCGGATGAAGATGTTGAACATATTCACCGAAACTTGTAGAATGAATGAGTGCAATCTCATGACTGATGCATGGACTAATCGAAGGGGAGAAGTGTGATGAACATCATAGTGCTTTGATGTTCTAGAGTTGCATTATGGCTTTCACAGAATCTCTCCTCCTTCACGCGATGGGAAGTTCATCTTTGACTTATTGGATGAGACGGTTAAAAACCATGACGGCCCAGAAGAGAACAACATGGTGCAGATTGTCCAAAAATATAGCTACATCAAGGTTTAGGACTTTGAAAAGGCCCGGGATTTCTGATTTTTTTTGTAGCACATACATTAAACATGTTGATGCAAGTTATAGCAAAGTTGAAGTAGATTAAGAAATGTCATTTCCATGGTCCATCAACTCTCTGTCTTTATATATTGACACAACATTTCCCTCGACATATTTAGAGAATCAATGAAAGAACTGGACTCTCATAAACTTGTTCGACCAAGTGTGACTAGATTTGCTACGGCGTTTCTATCTTTACAAAGTATCTTGGAGAAGAAAAGACAGTTGAGGGGGATGTTCACATCAGCCAAGTGGGAAGCAACAAAGTTGGCCAAGGGTGTTGGGGGAAAGCAGGTAATTTATGGCTCTTCAATTTCTATATTTTTATGTTTGTCTTTAGGAATAATCAATAATTATGTTAGTTTGTACATGGTAGGCAGCTACAATAGTGTTGAGCACAAGATTTTGGGCAAATGTGTTGTCCATCGCAAGATTCGCCCCGCTGGTTAAGGTACTAAGAAGAGTTGGCGAGGATGCACCTTTCATGGGACGGTTGTACGAGGACATAAAAAAACTAAAGAGAAGGGTGTTAATTCTTGATCACCAAGGGAACAAATATCTTCATATATGAAAGTTTATCGATTGCAGATGTGGGGGCAAGATGAGCAACCCTCTGCACCTAGCAGGATACTATTTAAACCCAGCTTTTTATTATCCCAACAAAGTGAAGATTGAGGCCCACAAAAGGTAAGTGTGTGGTTTTGTTGATCGTCTCTCTAGGATATATTAGAATAATCCTTCGACTCATGATCATATTACTGCTGAGCTTGATCTTTACGAATACCAACAAGGATTATTTGGTAAAGACATGGCAAAGAAACAATTGCTCAACTCTAACTTGAATACAGATATACTTCAATATTTTATGTTGAATATCTGATTAATTAAATATTGTATATATTACATCATTGAATTATTTTATTTTCACTAGTGCATTGGAGGGTAAACATGGCTGATGTTCTCCATCTCAAAGTTGTGGCAATAAAATTTTGAGTGTGGCTACTACTTTCTCTGGCTATGAGAGGAATTGATGCACTTTTGAGATAGTTAGATAACCACTCTCACAAAAAAATTTATTTTAAGTGTATGCGTGCACAAATTATTTATATTTTTTAAATTTTTATAAATACATTCTAAGAAGACGAAGAGACTCGACATCAAAAAATTGAACGATCTTATTTTTGAGAAGTTAAATGCTTTGTTGAAGTCAAAATATTCCAACGCATCTTGAGATTTGTCAGCCAAAAGTCCAGATTCATGGAAGGAACAAGAGTGGATGGTGGATGATGTTGATGATAATGATGATGGTGATGATGAAGTCTTTCCTGGAGAGGGGTTGACGTCGCGGCAACTTGGAAATATTATTGATATTGATCTAGATACAAGGAGACCTTCTAGAATTATCAAGAGAAAAGTAATAAACATCACTAAAAGGGCAAAGGAAAGAGAAAAGTGTCGGAATAGAACGAAGCAAAAGATCTCGAGTCAGTAAGTTTGTCGGATGTGGATCATGTGTCGTTTACATTCCAGATTGATAATTTCGAGACAGATCAAGAATAAAAAATGTTTAAAAGTTGAGAAGTTTTAGTTTTTATTACTTTAATGTTTTAGTTGCTAGCAAAATATTTATTGAAAAGCATCAATAAATTAACCAATTGTTATTTTTAAAATTTGTGTATGTTTATTACTCTACTTATAGCTTTATACGGTTCTTATTTGTGTGACATAAATTATTCATACTAGTTTCGTAGATTTAGAAGTCAATAAATGTTAAATTCTTAATATAACAATATATAAAAAAATATTATATTTATATATAGTTATGTATAAAAATAATTAAATATTGAAACCCGATATATGAAATATTCCGGGTATATCCCCCGATATATTAAAATCGAAATGAAAAATCCAAACTAGCGTATCCCCGACATCCAACATCTACATTATTGGCATTAATGCTAATATATTTCTAATTTATCATACATCATTTGGTTCAAAAATTCCATTGACTTGTCTTCTCATGAAAATGATATTTTATTTGTACAGATTTCTTGAGAGATATCCTTTATTATGTGTCATAATTTGTTTATTTGGCCCTGTAACATGACAGGTCGACAGATTTTTTGGAATTCCAAAATACCCACAATGCTACATTTTGCTTCGCTTAGTAAGAGAGGGAAAGAGGTAGGCCTACATGCAACTAGTGTTTTTTTCGTTTAACTGCTGTTGGTAGTTGTGAGAAAGGAAGAGAAAGGGAAAAGGGAGAGGGGGAACGCATTAGCATATATATTTTCCTATTTGTTTCGAAAATTGATCAGGTGACTTCAAAAAAAATAACATTTTTTCATTTATGTTATATGTGAAAATAAAATAATTCTTTGAAGGAACTAGTTACTGAAGTTCAGTAACTATTTTCATTTTGATTTAACTTGATAGAAACTATAATCTACTATTATCTAAAGCAATAGGAAAAAATTTATACACACATATATACGTACTAGTGGGTGCATGGTCTCCCCGTGCATGCAGACCGCCATGACATTTTCTCGTAACCAGCAATAAGCATGAAGGTGGTTCATTAATTTCATCATTTTTTCCCGGACTTCTTGTTGCTACCAAGAGTGTCACTACAGACATCATGCACGGGAGGAGACTATGTACCCACCACTAAGTTACTTAAACTAAGAATGATCAATGAGAGATAGAAGTGTGAAAGTTCGCCTTGGATTAAACTTCGAATGATACAAATTCAAAATAGAAAATGGGCAAATGATCACTTACAGAGTGAGCAAGGAGAGCTTCCAATAAAACATTTACATCATCCTCCCCTAGATATATGAAAGAACTACGACTTATTATGATATCTCAAAAGTGATGAAGAATTAGAAAAGGATGCTATATCGGAAAGGGGATTCTAAAAAGCATACAGAGCTCAAATTTGTTCATAGAAGGTATAAGCACTATACATTTAAAATCATACCGTTTTCTTCAATCACTTTGTCAACAAGAATCGGCGAAAATCCCATTCCAACAAGATATGATTTGAAATGACTACTAGAAGAACTTGGAAAACTTTCCTGCAATAGAATCATGTGAGAAATTATGCGAGCCAAAAAGTCACTTCAAGAAACTAGACAAATCAATAAATAACCTGTTCAAGATACTAATAGTTTCACGAAAGGAAGAATAAAAGCAAGACATAAAAGATTTTTAGGTTAGAACAGGTTAAAAGAGAAACTAATATTTGAACTAAAAGCTAGGAAGCACGGACACGCCTAAATTAGGCCCGTACCCATACCGGGTACGTTTCTGGACAAGTACGAGTAGCGAACGTGTGGATACGCGATCGATCATTCTTCTGTTGTTGTCGATCGTTCTTCTGCTGCAGTCAATCGAAGACGCCGGCTCGCTGTCGATCGAAGACGTCGAACGAAAGATGTTGATTTTGTCGATCGGAAACGTCGGCTCGCTGTCGATCGAAGAAGAAAGACGCTGATGTTGCTCGTTCTTCTTCTTAAAGACGTTGTTGTTGCTCGTAAGTCTTCCTCTTGCTGTTGATCGAAGACGAAAGATGTGTTGTTGCTCGTAAGTCTTTTTCTTCACGTTGTCAATCAAAGACAAATGACGCCGCTGCTTCTTCGTCTCTGAAATTTTGGTTGACTAACTGATTTCCTCTTAATCTAACTGATTTTCTCTGACTAACTGATTTTCTCTTAATCTAACTGATTTCCTCTTAATTATTTCTGAAACTGTTGTTGAATTATTGTTGATTAACTGATTTTCTCTTAGTCTAACTGATTTCCTCTTAATCATTTCTGAAACTGTTGTTGAACTGTGTTGATTAACTGATATCCTCTTAATCATTCCTGAAACAATTGCTGGTTAACTGATTTCCGCTTGCTGATTAACAGATTTTGCTAATTTCCTGTTGCTGATTTCATGTATTGCTGTTTGTCATACCGCCGTACCGGATACGTATCGTACCCGTAACGGCGCTTCCGAGACTAAAAGCAACATGCAAGCCAAGACATGTGCAAATAGGACATAAAAGTAATGATGCTATCAAGCAATGAAACCAAAGATATCGAGTGACACCACAGAATTTTCTGACAGGTCACAAACAAGAGTGTAGGCGCCTCTATAATCACTAATCACAAAAATGATGGTAAGACAATGTATAGTGACTCTAACAGATACTTATTCTCATTGCTAAAAACTTGACCATAGGATATCAAATTTGCATTCTATTATTGCTAATTATATTCAAATAAAGAGATAGTATTCCCTAATGACAATACACTACAATTACAAGCTTTCTTCTCTTTAGGTGGATTATAATGAAAATAGTTAAGGAAATTCTCATAGATTCAATGCACATAAATAATGTTGAGTAGTGTTTCATTTAAAACTTACGAGCGGACGGCCATAGGATCACCTTGTGTGCAGTGCCAGTGTGTGACAGACCGTCACCTGAGCAATGGCATAGTGTTATGGCCAACGCACACTGCACGCGGGGGACCTTGTACACAGTCGCAAGTATCTATAAATAGCATTTATTTTATTTTATGCTAGCCCTATGTATCTAAAAAACCATTTGTATTGTTAGATCATGGGGCTGCAATCGAAAGGCTCAGATCTATTTAATAGTATAGACAGATATATTCTGGACTCTAGGGTTTGCACCTCCATGGTGCAAGACTAATAAGATAAATGAGAGGGACCCCAAAAAAGAAATGTTTATCAGGCAATTTCTTACAGAAAGACCCCTAGATATTGTGGGGCATTGATTTGCCCCCTCTTCAAGACACATAAAGCACTGACATATCTAGCATACATATTGACCTTACATTCAAATCATCAAAGTAGTGCAAAGTAGTACACGTGTGGTCATGTGTCCATTACCTAACAAGTCAAGTTGGCAGCATGGGGAGGACCAGAATATCAGTACCTGATGACTAAGAAATTACCAATCAAAGACTAACACATTGGCATCCATGCAAACCACCACATATGCAGCATGTCTCCCCTTCACCCCTCATTAAGTTGTCGCTTTCAAACCTTTGTATGGGTTCATTGCACAACAACTCATATTATGACTATGATACTGACTTTAATATTGGTTATTATCATTACTAATTTTCACATTATTATTACAATTCCAAATATAAGCCTTATGATGAACATCATTAGGAAAAAAAGGATCTTCGCGTTGGTCATTTTGCTGAGGATGGTGATGTGTCGTGACTGGCCGATGATCATGTGGAAGAACTTGCGTCGATGAGGGAGATGGCGCAGATCTTCGTGTTGGTCACGTGCTACTGCTGACGGCCCTAGCCTGGCCGCTTGGCCTGGGAGCCAGGCCGAGCCTGGTGCCTGGCATGGACCTGACCCGGGAAGGGCACTAGGTCGGGCTTTGCGGTTAAATGGGGGCCCGGGAAGGGCACTAGGTCGGGCTTTGCGGTTAAATGGGGGCCTCCTTAGGCCCCCTAGATTTGGTCTGGGCCTGACCCAGACCTGGCCGGGCTCAGGCCTAACCAGGCTTTTTCCAGGCCGGGCCCAGGCGGGATTTCCAGGCCCGGTCATTTTGCTCACCTCTAGTTAGGAGTCAAATCCTTCATGAAAAATACGGAATAAATGCTCATACTCGTAGCAATATCAAGATTATAAAAATATTCATAGATTTTGATTGATTACTTCAATATAACCATTAGTCTAAAGGTAGTAGGTTATGGAACAATGAAGAGTCCTGTCCATCTTTTTCCAAAGTGCCTTCCAAAAATAACTCATGAAGTGCACATCACGGTCAGAAACTATAGTTTTGAGCAACCCATGGAGCCTAAAGATGTCTGTAATAAACAAAATTGCTAGGTGATAATGGAATCGTGCTTCCTAAAGGTATGAGAAAGTCCTAGCACGAAATCCATGTTAATGTGAAGGAGTGTATAAACTTGTATCCTGCTTAGATTCCTTGGTGGCCTGGCAGATGCGACAATTACGCACTACCCTAGTGTCTCTCTTTAGGCTAAGTCAATAAAGTGATCATCAACAAGTGCTTCCTAAAGGTAGGAGAAAGTTCTAGCACGAAATCCATATGAATGTGAAGGAGTGTATAAACTTGTATCCTGCTTAGATTCCTTGGTAACCTGGCAAATGTGACAATTACGCACTGCCCTAGCCACGACGCCATGTCTCTCTTTAAACTAAGTCAATAAAAGTGATCATCAACAAGAGCAATATCCTTATCTTTACTGAAATGTCTTGTCGTTCCTCTAGCATGCATCAATATAGGGAATGCACAAGTAAAAGCAACGAAATAAATATTCATCAACGGGCAAGAGCCCATCAACAGGATTGGGAGGGTCTCTCATCAACGATGTGGAAATCTTACTAAAATTCAGACATGGAGGTAGTCAACAATCAATTGCTCAAATTCATCTACTAGTGCGCTCAAGATGTGTATTAGGTTGACACAAGGGCTCGGGACATCTACAGATTTGTTCTCAACGCCAGCTCAATGCTTGAGAACATAGTGAAAACCATGCACACACTTGATCCACTTAGCATAACAATCTGAGAGTCTAGATATCGAAAAGTCTAATGGTTAAAATACAGAATGAACACTCAAGATAATAGATAGTGTCGCCAATAATGTAAGGAATGGACTATCGCATAGCACTTTCTGCCATAATTGAAGTACTTTTGTTTGACCTCATTTAGTTTTTCACTAAAGGAACTAGATGACCTCGTGACTTGGTACACCCCTATGCCAATGTCAGATGCTTTGCAAGGCACCTCAGCCCTTGCTAAAATATGGGAATCTCGGGACAAGGGTAATAAACAACTTCTCGTTGATCTCCTCTTGAATCTCCTCATTTTCCTCTCATCTTCTTAAGCTAGGGTTAGGGTTGAGCACAGCTCCCCTCCTCTCTCGGTCGAACTTGACTACCATCATATCTTTCGTCATTGGGTAGGCTTGGTCAAGGAAAGGTTAAGACGATCCTCTCCGAGACTTCTCCCTCTCAAGACCGCACACCAGCTCGCAATCGGAAGCCCGCAACACTTTCTGAGTCATGAGCCTCATGAAAGTATTAGAGGCATTTGATAACCTGAATGACAACCACGTGTAAAGGTCGTCCTTTGTTTTACATATCGTCTTCCACTCATTCCCCCCTCTTATTATAATCTGATGTTACCAACTGCGTAAGTCGATCTTCGAGGAGATATGAGCATCAACCATCGTATCTCGTTATCAACAAGTTAAGGAATAGGAAAACAATATTTATTTGCAATCATTGATAGCCATGTTATTCATGGATACGTCAACTAACATCCTTAGAGTAAAAGGGTAGGAATAGCGCACAGACTCAACCTCTTACGAAGAAATATTTCCTTCAACAAATCACCAATCTATTGCTTCAGCTCGGCTAGCACATCTGGATTCATCTGATAGTAAGGGAGATCCTGGAAAGAAGCCTATGGGATGGGGTCAACTGTATGTCAAATGTCTCTCGCGGGAGGTAGTACATCGGGGAATTCATTGGGCATAATATCGAAAAACTCGTCAAGCACGCGGCAAACATCCGGATGAACTATTGAGACATCGGTTGTGTCCTCAGAAGTCTGTGAGACATCAATTACATAAACGCCTCTCGCGGCTCTCAACAACTTGATTTCCTAATTGTATGCAGGGACTTCGAAGTGTCAGTGCTCGCGAAAGAGTCAATCTTACCCTTAAACTGATCTTTAAGTTGGGTTGGGGACTATGTAATTTTGACCCTTATCGAATAATACATGTTTGATGGTCTGTTACACGTAATATTGCGGTCATTTAATTAAGTATTACCTAAAAATACCAAGGTTGTAAATATCGAATGTCGGCGACATGTCGGATTAAATTTTTAAATGACGGAAGTCCGAGACATGTCGGGATATTATAAAATATCGGATTTTCATATCTAATAAAAGGGCAGCCCGGTGCACAAAGCATCCCCGTGTAGCGAGGGTCCGGGGAAGGGTCCCACCATAAGGGTGAAATATATGCAAACCTTACCCTGCATTTTTGGAAGATGCCGCTTCCAGGACTCGAACCCGTGACCACAAGATCACACGGCGACACCTTAATCGGTGTGCCAAGGCTCCCCTTCGGATTTCCATATCTTATAAATAAATAAATAAATATTTGTATGAATATTACGTATAATTATATGTTCTAAAAGGAGAAAAAAAACTAAGGGTGCGTTTGGTTGGGCTTATTTGCTCCGGTGCGTCTGGAGAGAAACTCCATTTCACCTATAAGCGGCGTTTGGCGCGCCGACTGCTTCCGATCGGCGTTTCTTAATAAACGCCGTTTCTTCTTTAAGTCCAACCACGACTCCTAGGGCCAGTCCAAACGCGATCTCCTCCTCCATTCGCTGCGGTCCGCCTCTCCCCCGCTCCAGACGCGACTCCTCCTCCAGGTTTTCGATTGTCGCCGGAAATCTCACCGCCAAGCGACTCCTCCTCTCCACAGCTCCACGCGCGACTCCTCCTCCATTCGCTTGCGATTTCAGATCTTCCTTCCTCCTCCAGCTAGGGCATCTTCCTCAAGCCGAACAGGTTCCAGCTAGGGCTTCCATAGGGCATCTTCCTCCTCCAGCTAGGGCATCTTCTGTTATTTCTGGTATTATAACTTGATTTCCTCCTCATTACAACTTGCAATTTTGATTACTTGGGCATGAATAGCCGAAATTTTAATTTGGATGTGTGTGAGTTTGTGGTTTTGGAAGTGTGTGAATGTGTTTGTCCCAAACAAAATTGTGTATTTGATGTGTATCGATTTTTTTTTTCAAAAACTCCATTTGACCCAAACAAAATTTATAAAACTCCATTTCAATAAGCACTGAAAACTCCATTTCACCCAAACAGTTTTCTAACAAAACTCTATTTCTCAGAAACAGCTCTTTTGAGTGTATAGCGGAGTTGATTAGGAATTTATTGTCTTGATCTCTGTCATTGTCGGGAAACTTTTTGAAGTTCTCAAACATGAGTAAAGAGCTTTTTCCTCTTATATATTTTTCTTCAAACTCTAAAATCAATTTCTTTTTCAAACAAAGAGTAAATTCAAAACTCCATTTCTGATCAGCAGCTTTTCATCAGCAACAACCCAACCAAACGCACCCTAACATGACAAGTAAACGAACAATGAGTCTATTTATATCCCAAAATAAATTCGAAAAATATCAAAAGTAAAATATTATAACAAGTACAAATCAGTACAATGTAAAATATATATAATATTATATAAGAATTTTATTTTGTCAGTACTAAGTTTTATAACAAATACATAAAATTTACAAACTATATATCCTTGATTGACTATAGGTCTTTCCATGCTTAATTTTTTATGTTAAAATCATATAAATAACAACTAATAATTATGTTAAACTTTTTCACATTTTTTGTAATATGAAATAAGAAAAATATAGTATAAAATAATTATACGAAATTGATTATAAGAATAACGCATTAAAAGAATGAAATAATAAGTCTAATTGATATAAACATACATAATATAGTACATATATATGTGTGATTTCGACATATATGGTAGACTGCTGACATAACATAAAATAAAATAGCGGGTGATATGTTTAAAAGTCGTGTCAGCCGATATATAGGAAAAAATCGTATGTTGGCATATATTTTACAAAAGGTCATAATCAGTTTTTTTAGAAAAAAATATCGTTTTACCCTAAAAAACGTCATGTCGGCAGACATGTCAGATGACATTTTAAACAGTGAAAAATACACAGACAACGTCCATTGGGAGAATGTGCACCACACTTGGTGCTCAAACGACGCAAGACTGGTCGGCACAAGGCACAGTTTGTTGACCTATACTGCATATTTTCCAACCCAAAGAGTGGTATAAGGATGAGGATGTGGTCAGCTTCCACATTCATGTGCTTGAGTCCCTTTAGACTCGCGATATTGACACCTTCTATTGTAAATAGCAAGCTTACCGGCACCACCTGCACTAAGACAATATGTGTAAAACAAAGTCGTGAGTCTCTAATCATCATATAGCTTGGGTGTGTGCAACATATGTCTCACAATGCCCATCTCTAATGCCCTATCGGCTCGTCCTCCCATCGCTTATTAATACTCACTACTACATCCTCCTCGAATGTCTATATCGAATCACGATTGAGATTGATCTATTCATCAATGGGTTTCTCTTAAGGCATTGGGCCCCTTCGTCTCCTCTACCCCGACATCTGTAGCACATAATCCCCACAGATTTAGGGATGCCTATGGATGTCACCTTGCATTTCGTGTTTGTGGAGACACGATTAAATGTAGCAACAACATCCCTAGGTCGGGATGGTCTCCTAACCATGGAAATCTTAAGTTGCGAGCTCACTCGCCTAGAACCAACGGATCTCAGATACTGCTCATACTTGATGGCAAACTGAAATATCTGATTAATGGACTCTATATGATGGGCAATCAGCTCCTGCCATACAACAAAGTCTGCCCCAAAAATGTGACGTGCTCACAACTTGCTCCTAAATATCATTCCTCATCACTAACTCAATAACTCGTCAAACTTAATCACGTACTCAGTAATTAAAGACTCACACTCGATCATCTGCTCAAGACTCGTCTAATGAATCTTAGCATCCACATGCACCTCATCTTGGCAAATCGCATTGCACAATAGTCCGACATTTTGTACCAATCGAAATAATAGTTAATGCCCAATAACCAGTTAGTAAAAGTCATCGGGTCTAGTTAACCATCAATGTAGATAGTCGGTATGACTTGTGGGACCAAAATACTTAAACTAAAACATTGTGCTCTTATGAATGTAATGAAGAGAGTGTATGATGCATGATTGCAATTAATAATGAAACCATAAGACTTACACAAATACCCACAATAAATTGCAAAAACTAATATTAGTAGCAAGTTCTAAATTATGTGTACTAAGAGAGTGCTTAAGTTCAATACACGGCAAACTAAGCCTTGCAAATCTCACAAAATCGGGAAGACAAATATATAAGTGTGGATATCACTGAAAATACAAGCATCCAAAAGTACAATGTAAAGAATCGGGAAACCATAAAATGATTACTTAGTAATGGGGGCCTAGAGTGGGCGTGGGGCTCGATGATGGGTGGAGTTAATCGACGACTACAGTGTAGAGGAAGGGTAGGTCGTGGGGCTTGTGATGGGCAAGGGAGGTGGAGGGATGGGTGATGATGTAGGGGAGGTGGGGGAGGGGAATCTATGGCGCATGTTAAGAATATGGGCTCAAAGAAGGGTGGTGGCAAGCTGGGGAGGTATAAGAGAGTTGGGAGTGGTGACATGGGTGCTCATCGAGGCAAGCTGGTCCAGTGGAAGCAGACAGGAGATGGCAAATGATGTTGTGGAGGCTTCTTTAAGTGGATTAGGGAGGCAGCGGGGAAGGAAACATACGGAGGGGGCTTCTTGCGATGGACAGATGGTAGTTGGAGGCAGGGAAGGCGACGAAGGCATCTTGCAGTGGGATGGGGAAGCTAAGTTATGCTCTGCTTGGCGCGGCTGCAGCGACTGGAGAAGCAGTGGGGGGAAGCAGTGGTGGAATAATCAGCTGTTCTGCAGAGTGGTGGCTGAATCTGTGAATCTGTTTGGAAGAACAGCTGTTGCAGTGCTGTTTCAAACGGAGAAGTTGTTAAGATGTTTGGCAAAACAGTTGTGCGTTTTGAATTTTTTTTTAAATTAGAGATAAACAATAATTAATTATAATAAATTAACTTAGTGTACATAAATAGTAAGCACTTTGATATTCTACCATAAAATAAAACACACTAATTAATAGGTTTTTCCAAGACAAAACTCGTAAATGTGATCCGCCTCGAACATGCATCAACGCTTTCGATCATCGAACCTCAACTGCATAGTAAAATAGTAATGTAATTAATCAATTATATAATTTTATAGGTAATATAGTTTACAAAATTAAAACCCATAATGTTTCATACCTGTGATATTCCGTCAGTTGATCCGCTATGAAGTCCCTGATGTTCGACATTTCAGTAGCTCCCGTTCCTTCAAATGTACTAGGTGCAATATTAGGGTTTGGATCAATTGTTCTTTGACGATTGTTTGGTCGTAGTTCGTACGCCTCTGCATGAACAAAGCTTTCGTTCCCATCACATACATCAAACTCTGGGTCAGAACGTGATGGATGTCGTCTAATGAAGTTATGTAGGGCCATCGTAGCGACCACAACGACACACTGCTTTGAAAAATCAAACGGAGGCATTTTGCTTAGTATGCCCCATTTCTTCTTCCATACACCAAAGCTCCTTTCGATCACACTACGGAGCGAGGAGTGTGCTTTATTAAATATCTCTCTACGTCCTTCTATTGGCCGATTACCCCGAGCGAAGTCCGGCAAGTGATATCTAGTTTCCGGAAAAGGTTTCAGAAGCCCTTTTTCTAGTGGATAACCAGCATCCACAAGATAATATTTACCTTCAATAATAGAAAAGATTAGACAGTAATCACATAGAACAAATAAAATAATATATGTGAAACAGAGATTCTGTACCTTCAGGTGCAAATGGAAATTTACTCATCGGATCCCTTACTGCACGATGGTATATACGGGTGTCATGTGTAGAACCTTCCCAGCCAGGAACAACGTAAGTAAAACACATATTAAAGTCGCATACAGCCATCACATTTTGAGTTGGACTTCCATGACGACCAATATACGGCACTTGGTTTTCAACAGGTATGCGTGCATCAATATGTGTGTCATCAATAGCTCTGACACAATCTTTAAAAAATGGCATATATCTTTCATCATTTTTTATGTGTAAAGGAATAGCATGAAACTGAGGATCAGTAGGAGCTATGATGTCCATGGACAGATTAGTCAGAGCACGAAGTCCGATCATGAATAACCGACTTATAGTCTCCGTAGAATGTTGAAATCGTTCACTTGCTTTCCTGAATGTTTCATTGTGACCCAAAATATATACTGTGATTGTCAATATATCACTAGCTTGAGTTCTTTGTGTACCCTTTAACCCGTGAGTATATTCTAACAGTGCTAGCAAATCAAAAAAAATACACTGTCATTCGAAACATGTTGTGAAACCTCACAGGATGTCCCAAAAATAATTCACGTATCCATTTGTGCCCGGTCTGAGAGGATGTCATGCAAGGAGTTTTATCAGAAAATAAAGAGGCATACTCAGTGATCACACATACACTAGATGCCACGAGGTTGACAAAGTGAGCACATTCCTGCTGACGAGTTTCATAATAATTTAATACAAGTTCTTCATCATCATTTATGTTTAGATCATCATGATTCCATGTTGCCATTACAGTAGCCTAACAATATGAAACAATAATCATTATCAATATTTCGAAATAACATAGAAATAACATAAAAGTTTCAAATTTCGAAGTAGCAAAATAGGAATAACATAGTGGGTCTTGAGCAAAATAGGAATAACATAGAAAAAAGGCATCATTCAAGTGAGTTCATGTAGTGGGTCTTGAGCCATTCCACCCTCCTATCCTCTGGTATACTCAGGAATGTCACTCGATTCACCGGGGTTTGGAAATGGACTGTAGCAAAATGATAAATCCTTCTGTCCTCAAAGATCTCTGGATATTTCTCTAGTTCCTGAATAGCCTCTCGCAGTAGATATATGCTTGGTGGAACTACGGGTGCTGCAACATGCTGCATAATAACATCAGAAGAGGAGCATAACTTCTCAACATGTGATAGCATAACCTGTTTTACCCCCATATCCAATTTCTTCCCCTTGCGTTTTCTTTTTGAATTAACTCCGCTTTGGGAACTTTGACCAGGTGTAGCTGAGCCAATATCATCACTTGCAAAAGCTTGTGTTATTTTGTTCTGTGATAGGGTCATCATCCCCTGATAAGGTGTCCGGCTGGGAGAAAAGAGAAGGCAACTCTCCAGACGAAGGCATCCATACATTATCCCATGTAGCAACAACCAAGCTGAACATTTTTTCTAATTTTTCTTCAAGCTCCGGAGGTATACCAGCAGAACGGAATTTCTTTGCATTAGGGATCATCTAAAAAATTGAAATAATTGTTAGACATGGAAAATAGTAGTTACAAAAACTAAAATGTAAAAAACACGCTAGTAACTAGCCTCAATTCTTTCCTTCCACCAATCATCTGAAGCGTCTATCGTCCGTTTAGTCGGGTTCCAACCAAGCCCTGTCTCGCCTCTTTTAAGTTCACGCCATAATTTCCAATCACGCTTCAATTGATCCCACTTGTTTTTCATTTGTGCACGAGTGTACTCCAAAGTGGTTCGCTCCTTAAAATTTTTCATCAAATTCACCCAACCCTCTTTATTGAAATGAGTGGTTGGTCTATTCTCTAAATCTATCTCTCGGATACAAAGATCGCAAAATATAAGAACATGGGTTGACTCCCAGTTGGCCGATATCCCACCATCTTTCGATATTACCATCTAAATTACCAAACATAAAAAACAATCCAAATAAAATTAACACAACATTATGAATGTATCCAAACATTTGCAACATTATAAATGGATCCAAACAACATTATAACATTCAAAACGGGTAATAACACAACATTTGAATGGATCCAAAACATTCATAACAAGTAAAAACCACAACATAAATAACAAGTAAAAAGCACAACATATGAATGGATCCATTACATTCTACATCGATTCCTATAATGCCTGAAAAAAAATATATCTAAATTTTAACAATGATTTCTACAGTTAAGGGGGGAAGAAATGAGAGGAGGAGCTATACCTATACTGTCGGCGGCGAAGGAGTTGCTGAAAGGAGTCAAGTATAGCCTGCGAACATCAAAATAGGAGTACCTCAAGCAGTCAGAAGTGGTTCTGGAAGAAGAAATTCGAACGACCCCAACTGGCAATGGAAGAAGGAATACCGACCTTGGAGCTTCTTCGGCTGGGAGATGTCGTCGAGGATGAGGAGGAGGAAGGGCCGCTGGGAGATGTTGCCGTCGACCGTGAGGAAGAAGAAGTGCGACTGGAAGAACTGGGAGATCACCGTCGGTTACCGACCTTGGAGCTTCTTCGGCTGGGAGATGTCGTCGAGGATGAGGAGGAAGAGCCGCTGGGAGATGTTGTCGTTGACCGTGAGGAAGAAGAAGTGCGGCTGGAAGAAATGGGAGATCGTCGTCGGGTCATCGCCAGAAGTCTGGGTCGCGCTAGGGCAAGAGGAATCGCGCCGCTTCCGCGATCAGGAGTCGGGAAAAATAATCACGACTCCAAAATCGCAGTTTATCGGGATTTTTGAGCGGTGGTTGTTTCTACTGCTGGCCCTAAATTTCAGTTTGGCAGGGAGTTTTAAAAATCTGCGGCGTGCAGCTCTCAAAACGCCCCGCCAAACAGAGCCTTAGACAGGGAAGGTGACGCAAGCTTGTTGTCAATGGCATTGGCACTGGCCCCTCCTAACAAGCTAGGCTTCGACACCCTATGTGACCAGTAGTACTTTGCAAGAAGGCAGGCCATCGATCTTCTTGAATGTCTCCCTAAGAGCCTATAAATAGAAAACAAACCCTAGGGCAAATATTGTGAATGATCTTGATTTCCCGATCTCGATACTCGCCAAAAAAATCTTAAGTACATGTCCAAAAAAAAGAAAAGGAAAAATTGGAAACATCACTTTGAACGCGACCAGGGACTTAAATTATCCATATAACAATACTAAAACTGGATGTGGAGAGAATAGCATTGCAAGAGCCTCGAATGAAGGTGGACTGCTTCTCAAAAAATTTGAATAGAACAAACCCTAGGGCAAGAGCCTCGAATATGTGCTCCATGATGTTAATCCCTATTGAAGTTCTCCACGGAGCTTCTCAAAACTTCAGCTGCATTACTACATCACATAACATGTCACTTGTGTCTTTAGAACTAGCCATCTAAGTATAGTAGTTTCTTGTTAAAAAATTTGAATTGAACTGCAAAAACCTATGGATATGGACTTCGATTAAACATATGATTTCTTAAGAGATCAGACATTATTTGTTATAAACCAGAAGTGGAAGAGAAGAAGATCGTGCACACATTTGAAAGATTAAAGAAGTGTGCATGCATGAGGAGCTCCTCGCCCTTGCCCAACACCTCTAGGTGCCCAAAATACAATATAAAATCAGCATACCTAAAACCACTACACTCATCCACTCCCTTCTATATGGGATACAAGTCAAGTCATATTTTTCCCCAAGAGACCTAAATCCTTTATTTACTCTTCTCTCATCTTTCTAGAATAAACCCGCAGCACTATGGATCTCGGCGTGCCTCCAAGTGGGCCTCTAGTGGATATGTGCTCATAATTATCCCAATCATTCTTTATTTTATATTCACCATATTAAGTGTGGAGACTGATTTTGACTATAGCGCATTAGAAACAAATAACATGTTATTGCAACATGAAGAGTTAATGCATTTATCTCAAATTCTGCAGTTGGAAAAAAAGGCAGTGTTGTAGTTTAGTAAACTACCCTATACATTGAGATGTATAACTCATTTATAAAATCATATAAAGATCTGCTGGATCCACAAACTGTACAGTCACCCCCTAAATAAGCCAGGATCCGTCGACATTCCATGCACCAGAGTTTTTAGAAGCATTCATGGGTGGCTAATTTTACAAGTTCATATAGAAGCAAAAATGCAGGGTAAGGTTTGCCTACATTTCACCCTTGTGGTGAGACCCTTCCCCGGACCCTCGTTGCGCGGTGATGCTTTGTTCACCGGGCTGCCCTTTTTTATATAGAAATTTAAAGCAGAAAAGGCTACAAGTAGCTAAATGTTAAGAACAGTAAAAAATAGTGTTTATGTCAAAAAAAACTCAGAGATATTGATGAAATAAGAATGCAAAATTAGAAGTATGAAAGATTAAAAAGAAATTTTTTGAAGGAAAAAATAAGGACAGTACCTCTTTTACTACAAATGGAGCAGAGCATGGTATAAAGCTAGAAGAACCAACACCAATCGCAGAATTAACCCCAGACCTAGCAGTAGGAAAACCCTCACTATCTGTACAATCTTCTGCCTTGACCTGATATAATTGAAATTTATCATTGCACCATCATTAAAAAAGCAGCACCATTTTCTGTGGATCTACGATCAGAGAAAATACCATGTTGATCTTGCAAAGCACATTCAAGTCCAACAAAACCTGCAAAATGTACAAGATCGAATAGAATGAAGGAGAAAAGTTAACTTTCTAAAATCTTTTGATTATGTATGCATGTCTACTTTTAATTATACTTATGTATGATAAGGTCTCTTTTAAAAACCCATCTTCAAAACGGTGAATTTATTGGACTCAATCTTTGATTTTAACACAAGCAGCAATCAATATTAGTTTTTGTTAGAGAATATAAGAAAACATGTGTAAAGGCCCATTAATTAGGCCCATTTATTTTCCTCTCTTTTAGTCCCACATCTCTTGTATAGGATTTCTTCCTCCTCTCTCTTCCTATATATTTGTATCCATACTTGTATTTACCTTTTAAGTGAATATACTACAAGGTTTTATACCTTTTTCTACATGGTATCAGAGCCAGGTTTTCGAACCCGCGGTCTCCAAATTCTTTGACCGCCCCCCCCCCCCCCCTGCTAGCGCCGTCTCCAATGCGGTCTTCACATTCTATCTGCGATCTTGTCTTTGTGAGACCGCGCTCCCCACCCCCTCTCTACCCACTCTCTCATTCGTCTCCCTCCTCCTCTTATACCTTCTCTTCTCTTGGCCGCTGGGACCCACCTTCCTCCTAGACCACTGCTTGCCGCTCGCCGCACCAGCCACCTCGGCACTGGGCAGTGATCTCTTCTCTGTGCAATCGCTGCTTGCTGATCGCAAGTTCTGTTCATCCTCCCGTGCTCCTTGATCGCAAGTTCTGTTCGTCTCCTGTGATCGCTTCCTCACCGCATCTGCGATCATCTGTGCATCTGCGATCTCCTCAGATCGCCCCCTCCCCAGATCGCCTGCTCCCGCGATCTCACCGCGAACAGCCTAACCTGCTCGCCTAACTTCAGCGATCTCTGTCCAGTCCGCTTGCGACCTGCGGCTTGCGACCTGCGGCTTGCGACCTGCGGCTTGTGACCTGCTCGCACGATCTGCCTCCAATCCGCCACCTCGCGCAGCCTCCCCGCGCCTTCTATGACCTGCCGAGACTCCTCCAGACCGCAGCTCCTCCAGGCCGTCCTTGTTGTTGCTCGCTCGCCCCTGCTCTGCTCTGTTCGCTGCCCTCCAGCCCGTGCAGACCGCTGCCCTATTCCTCCAGACCGCTGCCCTGCCCTCTAGCCAGCTTCTCTTCCATTGGTCTCCCTTCCTATGGCCCTCGACGATTCCTCCTCCACTACCATTCCGTCGGCTCCGCCTGCTGCTCCGATCTCCGATGTTCGTGATGAACTTCGAATTACCACTATCTCACTTACCGGGAAGCGTAATTTTGTGGAATGGGTGCACTCGGTGCGTCGAGTATTACAGACCAAAGGGCTCCTTCATCACTTAACCCAGGTTACTACTGAGCCTACTGCTGACTGGCTTAAGGACGATGGACGTGTCCAAACGTGGCTTCTCAACTCCATGGACTCGGAGCCGTACAGGATGGCTATGTATCAGAACACCGCCAAAGCCATGTGGGATGAACTTCATGCCTTCTACTCTGGGCAGAACAGTCTCCAACATCTGTATGACATCATATCTGACCTTCAGAACCTTAAGTCTGGCGCGCCCGATGACATGCTCTCTCATGTCGCCAAGGCAAAGACTCTTCATGAGGCTTGGCTTCAACATCAGCCTCCCACCCCGGATCTCGCTATTCAGCGATCCCAGAAAGAGGCAGTGACCATTGCTATGCTACTCTCTAGCGTACCTCCTCATCTACATAGCGTTCGCGCTCAGATACTCTCCTCTACTACCACATCGTCTCTGTCTGCTGTCTGCTCCATGCTTATCAAGGTTACACCTCCATCAGAGGCCCCGCAAAGTTTTTCTCCGGCTCTTCTCCAACAGCCGCTCCTTCCAACACCTAACCCTGGTTCCTCTGCTCGCGGTGGCCGTCCCCCGTCTCGGGGACGAGGACGTGGTGGCCGACCTCCTTTAAAGTGTACTTACTGTGGCCGTGACGGTCATCGTGAAACAACCTGCTACCGTAAGCATGGTCTCCCTCCTCACCTTGCTGCTACTTTGGCACCTCCTGCTGCGTCTTCACCAGCCGATCAGCTTGGTCCTACCCGACAGGAATATGATGACCTACGCTCCCAGTTCCAACAGCTTCAAGGCAGTCTTGGCCGTTCTCCTGGCTCAGTTGCTTCTTTCTCCACTGAAGGTATTACCTGCCTATCTCACTGTTCTCATTGGATCGTAGATTCTGGAGCGACGCATCATATCACCTCCCAGAAACCACCTCAGTATATACAGACGTCTCACCCTCCGTCTATTGTTGTTGCAAATGGTGCTACTACTCCGGTTGCTGGTGTTGCTGATCTGCACCTCACTCCCACTCTAATGCTCTCCTCGGTTCTTCATGTTCCGGGCTCTCCTTTCAACTTACTCTCTGTGAGTCGTTTGATACAGGATCTTGATTGCTGTGTAACCTTCTCTTCCTCTTCTTTTGTTTTTCAGGATCGCCGCACACGGAGTATCATTGGTAGCGGTCGGCTGATGAATGGGCTCTATCTCTTGGATCTCCCAACTACCACTCTCCTGACTGTCTCCACAACTGACTGGCATCGCCGACTTGGGCATGCTCCTCTTCCAGTCCTCCGCAAAGCTCTCCCTGATGTACCTCTTCACGAGTTTACCTGCGAAGCCTGCATCTACGGCAAGCAACATCGCTCTTCTTTTTCCCCTTCATGTACCCGGAGCACGACTCCATTATCTTTAGTACATTCTGATGTATGGAGCCCTTATAAGGTCCCAAGTATTTATGGCTATCGTTATTTTGTAACTTTTATTGATGATTATTCTCGTGTTACCTGGTTATATTTACTTCATGATCGCTCTGAGCTACCATCTGTGTTTCGTGCCTTTGTGACTGAATCACGAACACAATTCTCCACTACACTTAAAATCATTCGAACCGACAACGCTCGCGAGTACACTGGTCGCTCATTTTCTACTCCCTGCACAGAGTTTGGCATAATTCACCAAACATCTTGTAACTATACCCCCCAACAAAACGGCGTTGTCGAACGGAAAAATCGTCACCTCCTGAATGTTGCTCGGGCACTCATGGTTCAAATGCGGGTTCCTACGGAATACTGGAACTTTGCCGTCTCCACTGCTTGCCATCTCATTAACCGCATGCCCTCCTCCGTTCTTAACTTTGCCACTCCCATGACACTCCTCTTCCCCTCCACTCCTCTCTTTCCTATTCCACCTCGAATTTTCGGTTGCGTCTGCTACGTTCACCTTCTCGGTCCGCCTATCGATAAACTTGCCCCACGAGCTGCCAAGTATATGTTTGTCGGCTATTCTCGGACTCAAAAAGGATACGTGTGCTACTCTCCAACCACCGACAAAACCATTGTCTCACCTGATGTTACGTTCTGTGAAGATCAATCATTCCACTCTCCTTCTGTTCCAAGCACATTACCTTCCACTACTGTTCGTCCTTTTGTTCCGACGGACACTACTCCCTCACCATCTCCGCCCCCTACGGTACCTTCACCATCTCCATCTACTGAACAGCCTCCTCCCATCATTCAAGTATATTCTCGTCGTAAATCTAAGGATGGTCCCCGTCAGGAACCCTCGGCTACCGGTGCCTCTCCGTCAGCGGTTGATCCAGCCTCCGCCTCTACAGCTCATCCGATGGCAAATCACGTGTCTCTCCACCGGCTATCTCCACCTCTTCACCAGTTTGCTACCTCTCTTTCTTCCATTTCCCTCCCTAACTCTGTGCAGGAAGCGCTACAGCATCCGGGGTGGCGTGCTGCGATGGAAGAAGAGATGGTCGCTCTCCGAGCTAATCACACTTGGGAGCTGGTACCTCTTCCTCCTGGCCAACACTGTGTCAGCTGCAAATGGGTCTTCGCTGTCAAACAAAATGCTGATGGGACTCTTGACCGCTTAAAGGCTCGTCTCGTCGCCCGCGGTTTCACTTAACAACAAGGCTTGGACTACGATGAAACCTTCTCCCTCGTCTCCAAGTTAAACACTGTTCGTGTGGTGATCTCCGTCGCTGTCCACCGCCGTTGGCCTCTTCTTCAGTTAGATATCAAGAACGCCTTCTTGAACGGTGATCTACAGGAGCAAGTGTATATGTACCAACCTCCCGGGTTTGAGACCACGTGGGAGTCTCGTGTTGCCTATGTTTGCCGCCTTCTGAAAGCTCTCTATGGCCTCAAACAATCTCCGAGAGCTTGGTTTGATAAATTCTGCAAAGTCCTACTGGCACTTGGTTTTCAACGAAGCTCTGCTGATTTCTCACTATTCATCAAAGAAGGACCCACGGGAACTGTGATCCTCTTTGTGTATGTTGATGATATCCTGATCACTGGGGACGACATCTCTGGGATACAACAACTCAAGGAGCATCTGAACTCGGCGTTTCAAACGAAGGATCTTGGCAATCTTAGATACTTCCTCGGAATTGAAGTCGCTTGTCGACCCGATGGGTTAGTCCTGTCCCAAAGGAAATACTGCATTGACTTACTTCAAGAGGCAGGTTTCCCTGGTTGTAAACATGCAGATACCCCTATGGATTCAAACCAAAAGTTATGTGCAGCTGGTTCTGAGACTGATCAACTCCTTGAGAATTCAGAGTACTACCGTCATTTGGTTGGGAAGCTGATTTATCTTACAGTTACTCGACCAGATATTTCGTTTGCTGTCAGCGTTGTAAGTCGCTTCATGCACACTCCGAGGACTTCTCACCTCCAAGCTGTTGAGCGCATTCTCCGATACTTGAAAACTGCTCCTGGACAAAGCCTTGTCTACAAACCATCCACCTCGCCATCTCTTCTTGCTTACTCGGATGTTGACTATGTTGGCTCTCCAGATGACAGGCGTTCCACGACTGGTTTTTGTACGTACTTTGGTGGACATCTTATAACATGGCGTAGCAAGAAAAAGGTTGTGGTTGCTCGCTCCTCGGCTGAGGCTGAATATAGAGCTATGGCTGCTGTCGCATCTGAATTAACCTGGCTTGAAGGGCTTTTGGGAGATTAAGGTATCAAACTCTCCTCTCCGGCAACTCTTCTTTGTGACAGTCAGGCTGCTATTCATATTGCCAAGAATCCTGTGTTTCATGAGCGGACAAAGCATATTGAAGTTGATTGTCATTTCATCCGGGAAAAAGTTCAGTCAAAGAAGATAGAATTGGAACATGTCCCAGCTGCAAAACAAGTTGCTGACATCATGACTAAAGCTCTTCCTCGGCCATTATACCACCAGTTCTTATCCAAGCTGGGTGCATACGACTTGTACGCTCCAGCTTGCGGGGGAGTGTTAGAGAATATAAGAAAACATGTGTAAAGGCCCATTAATTAGGCCCATTTATTTTCCTTTCTTTTAGTCCCACATCTCTTGTATAGGATTTCTTTCTCCTCTCTCTTCCTATATATTTGTATCCATACTTGTATTTACCTTTTAAGTGAATATACTACAAGGTTTTATACCTTTTTCTACAGTTTTGAACTCTAAAAATATCGTCAAACTCCTTGAAATTTGACAATTTCAATTTCACACAAGATGAGAATGAATCATAATTTACTAAAACATGTTTTCTATTTTAATATAAAGATGGGATAGTGGATAATTTATTTTTAGTTCATACTTCATTCTTAGCTCATTCTAGTTCATTATTAGTTTCTTCTAAATTCATTCTATGTTCATTCTTTGTTCATACTTTAGTTTATTTTTAGTTTTTTCACAGTTCATGGTTAGTTCCTTCTTAGGGTCCGTTTGGCGCGCATTTTTGCTCCGGTGAATTTGGACAAAAACGTCATCGTCATGAAATATGCATTTGATATTGTTAGAAAAGTCCATGTAAAGGCTCATTTATGAGCCCATTTAGTTTCTTGGTTTTTCTCTCTTTGCTTTAGTACCACAACGTATATAAGGGACTCCTCTCTCTTTCTCCCTCCTATATATATGTATTCGTACATTGTATTTGACATTTAAGGAAATATATACAAGGTTCCGCTCTTTTCTACATGGTATCAGAGAGATCGGTCCAAACCTGCGGTTAATCTTTCGTAACTGTCTGCTCTCTGCGGACTCCTCCCCTCGCGCGGTTTAGAATCTCAAACCGCGTAGTCTCCCTCCAATCGCGGTCTCCCTCTAGCCGCCAGTCCCTGCAAACCGCAGCTCCGTGCGGTCTCCTGTTTTTCAAACCGCCGCTCCCTTGCGGTCTCCTATTTTTCAAACCGCCGCTCCCCTGCGGTCTCCGCCTACCTCTTCTCCTCAATATCCTCAGCTCTCTTATAGCCTTCTCCCTTCTGACAAGTGGGCCCCGCCCCTCCTGGCCTTCTCCCTGTCGCTCGTCGTGCTCTCTGCGGTCTCCCTGCTCTCAGCGGTCTACCTGCTCGCGCGGTCCCCGCCCCTCCTGGCCTTCTCGTTGTTATCCCTGCTCGCGCGGTCCCTGCTCGTGTGGTCTTTGCTCGCGCGGTCTCCCTTTGCTCAGCGGTCTCCGCCTCTCAGCGGTCTCCTCCTCTCAGCGGTCTCCGCCTCTCAGCGATCTCTGCCTCTCAGCGGTCTCCCTACTCGCGTGATCTCTCTGCTCGCGCGGTCTCCCTACTCGCGCGGTCCCTGCTCGGTGCTCGCATGGTCCCTGCTCGCGCCTCTCAGCGGTCTCCTTGCTTGCGCGGTCCCTGCTCGTCGTGCCCTCACTTGTCTCCGCCTCTCAGCGGTCTGCGGTCCCTGCCCGCTATGTTCTCTGCTCGCTGACCCCGCTCGCTACTGCGACAGTGCCCGTTGTCTAGTCGCCTCTCTAACAGTTGTGACTCCATGGGATCCTCGATGGAGTTTTCAGAGTTGCCTGCATCTTCTCCTAAATTTCCGCGCAGACGCCCCCGCCCCCCCCCCCCCCCCTCCTCGATTTCGTAGGCATCCTGTTCCGCCACTGCGCTCAGAGATCGAAAGTGAGGGCGTTGTTTCCCTTCGGCCTCGGTTCCCAGCAGTCTGATCCGCCCCTTCCATGCGTTGTTTCACTCGCGCATGCATGTGACGCGTCGCATGGCTGCTCGTGACAAAAACAATCCTCCCTCGGTGGTGGGCTTTTCCGACCGCATTGATCAAGTAGGCACCACTCTCTCCGACCTCCAAGGCGCATTCCAAGAGATCCACTCGCTCCTCTCCACTCGGCCAGCAACTCCAACATCGCCATCGGCCCCTGCAGCCCCCTCTATCACCTCTCCCAGCAGCGTCGTTGACCCGCTAGGGTTTCCTCCGTCCTTCGGTGACCCGTCGGCTCCCCACCTACGCCCACTCGACATTCATGTGTTTCATGGAACTGATCCCATAGGCTGGTTGGCAGGCACGGAGCAATATTTTGACCTTCAGGGCACCCCCGAGGTCCAAAAGGTGCCCCTCGCGACGATCTACATGGAGGGCTCGACCCTCTACTGGGTTCGTTGGTTGCGCCAATCCACTCCTACTCTCTCCTGGGAGGCCCTCAAGGACGAGTTACTTCGTCGTTACGACACGCGCCATTCCGGCAACCCTTTCGAGTGTTTGAGAAACGTTCGTCAGACGGACTCCGTTGATTCCTACATCGATGCCTTCATCGAGGTGGCCACACATGTTCTGGGCTTGTCGGCGGACCACTACTTGGGCAATTTCCTTGCTGGCCTACGGCCGCACATTCGGCACGTCTACGGGTGCATGACCAGACTACACTTACTCGAGCTATGGAGCAAGCTCGTTACGTCGAAGAGGATTTTGCCTCCTTGCCCTCTAGTCCGGTCCTCCATTCCGTCAACACTTCCTCCTCTTCCCGTCCAGGTTCAAGCCATCGGCAGTTCCACTTCGTCTTCCGGCCAAACCCCCTACTGCCACGAGCCAGCCTCCACCACGGCCTCCTTCTGCACCTCCCCGAGCCAAGATGTCGGTGCACAGGATCTCTCAGGCCGAGTATTTGGACCTTCACGGCAAGGGCCTTTGTTTTCGCTGCAAAGGGCCTTACTCCCATACTCATATCTGCCCGAACAAGAATTTCAAAATGCTCCTTGGGGGCGAAGATGACAGCATCGGCATGGTCGACTTTGAGGTCCTGGAGTTAGATGAAGATGACCTCGATCAGACCCCACCAGCTCTACTCCACCGCCTCGAAGTCTCCTGTTACTCAGCACGGGGCATGACGGGACCCTGTAGCAAGAAGCTAGCGGCTTCCCTTCGCGACCGCTCTGTGGTCCTGATGATCGACAGCGGGGAGAGCCACAATTTCATCTCCCAAGCCCTCGTGACGATACTTCAACTTTCGGTGATGCCAGCCCCGGGCTTTCACGTGTGCCTCGGCAACGACCGCCACGCTAAAACGGCGGGCCGCTGCGTTGGGCTGCCCCTCACGATCGGTTCTTATTCTGGTACGGCGCATTTCTACATCTTCGGACTTGGCGGCCTGGACGCCATCCTTGGTGTGGCCAGGCTGCGCACGCTAGGTGACATCCAGCACAAGTGGGATCGCCTCACCATGGTCTTCGAGACGTCTGGCGCCACCCACCGACTGCAGGGGGGCCCTCTTTGGCCCGTTCTCGTGGCAACCTGCGCTCCATTATGTGTACGACTAACCCAGACTCCAGCGTCCTCCTGTCGCACATGGAGGCGGCAGCCCCTCGGGCACCGCCCGTTACGCACACAAACATCCAGTGGCTCTTGGACAGACATGGGCCCCTCTTTTCCATACCACAGGGGATTCCCCCGAACCGGACCTCAGATCACTCCATTGTCCTACAACCAGGGGTATCTGCGGTCTCCGTACGCCCGTATCGTTACGGTCAAGATCAGAAGACCGTTATGGAGGCCATAGTCGCAGAGATGCTTACGGTGGGCATCATCCAGCAGAGTGCGAGCCCTTTCTCCAGCCCAGTTCTCCTAATGATCGACAACGGGACGAGCCACAACTTCATCTCCCAAGCCCTCGTGAAGAAGCTTCAGCTTCCGGTGACGCCAGCCCCGGGCTTTCACGTGTGCCTCGGCGACGGCCGCCGCACTCAAACGGCGGGTCACTACATTGGGTTGCACCTCACAATTGGTTCTTATTCGGGTACGGTGGATTTCTACATCTTCGGACTTGGCGGCATGGACACCATCCTTTGTGTGGCCAGGCTGCGCACGCTAGGTGACATCCAGCACAACTGGGATCGCCTCACCATGGTCTTTGAGACGTCTGGCGGCACCCACCGACTGCAGGGGGGCTCCTCTTTTGCCCATTCTCCTACCAGCTTACGCTCCATTTTGCGTACAACCGACCCAGACTTCAGCGTCCTCTTGTGGCACATGGAGGAGGCGCACCTCGGGCACTGCTCGTTAGACACGCAAACATCCAACGACTCTTGGACAGACATGGGCCCCTCATTTCCACACCACACGGGCTTCCCCCGAACCGGACCTCAGATCACTCCATTGTCCTACAGCCAGGAGTATCTGCGGTGTCCGTCCGCCTGTATCGTTACGGCCATGTTCAGAAGACCGCAATGGAGGTCATGGTGGCCGAGATGCTTACGGAGGGCATCATCCAACCGAGTGTGAGCCCTTTCTCGAGCCTGGTTCTCCTGGTACGAAAGAAGAATGGCAGGTGGAGATTTTGTGTGGACTATCGGGAGTTGAACAAGCTCACGATCCCAGACAAGTACTCGATCCCCCTCATCCAGGAGCTGTTGGATGAACTATAATGAGCGACTTACTTCTCCAAGTTGGATCTTCGCTCGGGCTACCACCAGATTCCGGTCCTGGCCGAGGATGTGCCCAAGATGGCGTTCCGCACTGATGATGGCCACAATGAGTTTCTCGTCATGCCACTCGGCTTGACCAATGCACCAGCCACATTCCAATCCACGATGAATGATGTCTTTCGACCACATCTACGTAAGTTTGTTTTGGTATTTTTTTGATGATATATTAGTCTACAGCACTTCTTGGCAGCTCCATCTGGACCATCTAGCCATTGTGCTTCAACTGCTCGCGGATCACCAGTTCGTGGCCCACCAGAAGAAGTGCATATTCAGGCAGAAGCGGATCGAATATTTGGGACACATCATCTCGGTCGTCGGTCTGGCTGTGGACCCTGCAAAGGTTGACGTTGTCCTACAGTGGACGACTCCGACGAGCATCAGAGCAGGGCGTGGATTCTTGGGCCGTATATGATACTACCGTTGATTCATCCGCAACTATGGGGCGTTAGCGAGTCCACTGACCGACCTCCTCAAGAAGGGGGCACCGTTTTTTTTGGAGCACGGCGAATCAGGAGGCCTTTCACGGTCTACAGTGCGCGCTCGTATCGGCCCCAGTCATGGGGATGCCGAACTTTTCTGAGACAATCGTTGTAGAGTGCGACGCCTCCGGGAAGAAGGTTGGTGCGGCCCTCATGCAGGGGGGTCGGCCCATCGCCTATTTCAGCAAGGCCTTCAATGACTGGCGGGAGGCAGCATTCACGTACGACAGCGAGCTCCGGGCACTTGTTCTCTCCATCCAGCATCGGCGGTCCTATGTTCTTGGTCGGCCCTTCGTGTTACACACAGACCACCGTAGCCTGTCCATTTGTGGAGTCAGAAGGTCACGACTCCCGCACAACAGCTTTGGGGTTGCCAAACTCCTTGGATACTAGTTCTCCATCGAGTACATGACGGGGAGCACAAATACCGCAGTTGACACCCTGTCCCGACGGGAGCACGTGGGACCTTGGCAGCGATCTCCCAAACCCGTTGGCGGGATGCAGATGCCATGCGGGAGGCAGCATCCGGCGGGAGGCAGCATCCACGTAGGACAGCGAGCTCCGGGCACTTGTTCTCTCCATCCAGCATCGGCAATCCTATGTTCTTGGTCGGCCCTTCGTGTGGCGCACAGACCACCGTAGCCTGCGCCATTGTGGAGTCAGAAGGTCACGACTCCCGCACAACAGTTTTGGGGTTGCCAAACTCCTTGGATACTAGTTCTCCATCGAGTACATGACGGGAAGAACAAATACCGCAGTTGACACCCTGTCCTGACGGGAGCACGTGGAACCTTGGCAGCGATCTCCCAGACCCGTTGGCGGGATGCAGATGCCATGCAGGCAGAGGTGCGCGGGGACCCCCACTATGCCTCCATGATACGGGATTTGTAGAACGATCCGAGTTCGCACCCTCCTTTCCGCCTGGTTGGAGATCGGCTCTTCTACCATGATCGTCATGTGGTCGCAAATTCGTCATCCTGGATCCCCCGCCTGCTCCATGAGTTTCATACTACATTGACAGCGGGCCATTCTGGCGCCTACCCTATGTACCGACGACTTACGGCCACCTTGTACTGGAGGGGTATGATGCGGACCGTGCAGCAGTTTGTGACCAACTGTCTGACATGTCAGAAGGTCAAGTACCAGACTCTTTCGTCGGCCGGACTCCTCCAGCCCCTACCTATCCCTGATCTGATCTGGAAAGATATAGGCATGGATTTCATCACCCTCCTGCCTCGCTCTTAGGGCTATGATTGCCTTCTTGTTGTGGTGGACCTCCTGTCCAAGTACGGGCATTTTATACCTATTCGACATCCCTACACCGCCAACTCAATTGCATGGATCTTCATTGGGGAGGTGATCCGCTTCCATGGTTTTCCCTGTTCCATCATGAGCGATCGTGACCCAGTTTTCATGAGCTCCTTCTGGCAGGAGTTGTTCCGTCTACAAAGGACTAAGCTGCGGTTCAGCACCGCGTACCACCCGCAGACAGACGGGCAGACGAAGGTCCTCAACCGTTGTGTGGACACGTATTTGCGCTGTTTTGCAACTGAGCAGCCTCGACAGTGGATCGCATGGGCGGAGCTATGGTGCAACACGTCCTATCAGTCCACCGCGGGCATCACCCCCTTCCAAGCAGTCTATAGGCGTCCACCTCCACCCATACTGTGTGTCTTACCCGGAGAATGTCGGGTACAATCCTTGGCCGCCGACCTCCAGGACCAGGATGAGGGCCTCCCCCTTGTGAAGCACCATCTGACACGGGCCCAGCAACGCATGATCAAGCAGGTCAATTGTCGTCGTCGCGAGCTGATACTCTCGCCAGGCGAGAAGGTGTTCGTCAAACTGCGGCCACACAGACAAAGCTCCTTGACTGACCGTCTACATCCTAAGCTCTCGATCCGTTATTTTGGCCCCTTCCTGATCTTAGAGAAAAATGGGGATGTAGCCTATCGCCTACAGCTGCCCTCCGATTGTCGAATTCACCCCGTTTTTCATATCTCTCAGCTGAAGAGGGCTCTAGGGGACCATCCCCTCCAGGCTACATTACCAAACGGTTTATCGATTGATTCGGTCCCTCGGTGCGAGTCTGCAGGCTGCAGCGTTTTGAGATCACGGATCGAAGACATTCAAGGGCGACCAATGCGAAGGGTTCTCATCCAGTGGAAGGACCAACCGACTGAGGAGGCCATGTGGAACCTGCAGGAGGAGATAAGGCCCAGTTCCCAGAATTCGACCTTGAGGATAAGGTCGTTGTGGAACCCAAGGGTGTTGATACGAGTGCGGAAGACCTCATCATCGGCAAGTGCTACGCAAGGGTTTACACGAGGCGCGGACGGGACCAGGGCGCGGTTTGAAGATGCGTCGGAATGAAGCCTTGGGACTTTTGTATTTCCGTTAACTTTGTTATACATTTTTATTATGTAATGTGCCCTTCTATATATATGGGCCCTCCTGTATATAAGGGGAGGTGTCATATCTTGAACCTATGCTTGTATTATCTTGGAGTGAATGAGATTGGAGGAGGTACGACCCAGCCTATCCATCTTTGCCCTAATCGCCCGCTCGTGTATCACATGATCTAAAAAATTAATTAATATAGACATGATAATTAGCATGATGGACAACAAGTAACATGGTAACACCCGGTGCTCAGCAAAAATCCTTATCAAAGTAGTTGAGGAATGGCAAGCACAAACATCAACAAAATAAAGAATATATTCATCAACAAAATTAAATAACAACCAACAAATATCATTTATGTATGTTGGCAGGGTCCATCACTGAGTAATTCAAATTAAACAAATGTTAGTTATATCTACAATAAAATAATCACCAAATCTTATTCTTATCTAACATTAAATTCATTTTTAGTTTATTAGAAATTACCTTTAAAGTAGATTCATCAAGTTTGTCATCACAACCTTCATCAATATATATTATTAATATTATAAAAAAATATAATAATATTAATAATAAATATATATTATAAAGAAGAAGAAGAATAATAATAAATGGATTGTGGTTCGGCTCTGCATCAGTCCGGTCCAGATCGGGTCTAAAAATTTTGAAACGACTCAGAACATTTATGTTGCGGTTCTGGTTTGAGTCCAGATAATAAAATGAAGGAACCGGACCCGAACCATTGTTGTTTACGGTTCCAAAATTCAAACCGGAACGCGAATAATTCGTGAACGGTTCGGTCCGGTTCTTTGCAGTTTTGGTTCGATTCCGGTTCGGTTTACGCTTTACGGTTTTCGGTTTTCGATTTTAAGTGACAGCTCTAAGCAAAATAAGAAGGGGTTTTCCCTAAATTAATTCCCCACATTCATATAATAGGATAGGCATAGAATTCACTTTTATAACCAATTCTTCAAAATCAGACATTTATCTTGCTGCCCTAGTCAAAATTGAAGGGGATTTTCATAGAACCAGTGAGGGAACCTCACATCATGCATGTTCTCAACCTAATTGAAGAAAGGGATGAAACGTTTAAACATAAAATTGTTGGCCTGACATTTTAAAAAGGGGGTTCTGCTCTAATTGAGAGATAGAACTCCCTAACAGTCCTTTTTCATCTTCCAGACTACATAATATGAGAAAATATGTAATCCTACTACTAGGGTTTTTCTTTTTTTAATGGAAATTGTGAAGGGAACTGAGTATTGACATCAAAATTCGTTTGAGAAACTTAAAATAACCTTTAGTGTGAAAAGGAAACGAGAAAATCCAAATTATGGTTTTTGGCCCTAAGCAATCCAAGCAAAAAACTTCACATAGGAATGAAAAGGATTTGAAAGGAAGAGATTACTTGAAGATTGAGAGAGAAATCGCTTGAAATCGGCGGGTTGGAGGCGTCGAACTGGAGTTTACGAGGTGCGGCTTGCGATAGTCGTCTGGCTGGAGTGGAAGAAGTCTCGTGCGCGTGAACTGGTCTCGGTTTGGGGCTTTCACGATGTTAAATGCGGTTGTTGCTTATCCTTTTCCCATTTCCTAAATTACCCCTTTACTCAACGCCTCCGGTTTACTTACAGGTTGTAATGCAGAAACCAGCAAACATTTTCATGCTAAAATCCTCACAGTCAGTCCACATTACTAAGCCTAACAAGTGTTATTTAAAATACCTATAAAGCCATTATTTAATTTAGATTAACTTCGTTTAAATTCTGAAATTTTTATAAGTCGCAACCAGATGGTCAAATAGAACATTAAATTCTGATTCGACGAAAGTCTGACGTATTCGCCATTCATTTTATTGCGTCATTAAAATTCTGTAGACAAAATATGTCGTTATCGCATGAAGAGTTTTAAATATAAACAGATACCTCTGTAGATTTGTCGGCACATCACAATTCACCCCCTCCCGCGGAAATCTATAATTTGTATCAGCATCAAACAGATGGGGAAATAGGTCTCTCATTACTTCTTTTTCCCAAGTTGTTTCACGTACACTGTGCCCTTTCCATCAAACTTTATCAAACCGAATTTTTCAATTTCGGAGTTGCTTATTCTGCCAATCCACAATTTTGTATGGCTCGGTTGGGCTTGATAGATCGGATTCAACTTGGATCTGCTCAGAAGGAACTATCTTGTCTGGATCAGTCACATATTTCCTCAGAGAAGACACATGAAACACATCATGAAAATTCTGAAGAACATCAGATAATGTCAAGCGATATGCTGCTTCTCCAATCCTTTTGGTGATTAGAAATGGTCTCGCGTATCTTGGACTAAGCTCTCCAATTCTTCGAAGTCGCGAAGTTCTTTTGAAAGGTTTTATCTTTAGACACACCATGTCGCTCACTCCTTTGAAAGGTTTTATTTTTAGGCACACCATGTAGCCCACATTAAACTCTACTCTTCAATGTCTAGCATTACAATACTTGTGTTGCCTATCTTGTGCAATTTTCAACCTTTTTCGCACGAGTACAATTTTTTCGTGCATTTTATCTAACTTCTTTCTTTTGAATAGCTTGTGTTCACCATCCACAACCCATCTTAGAGGGGTTCTACACCTCCGCCCATATAAATCTTCAAATGGCGTCATTTATATACTTGATTGGTAACTATTATTACAAGAGAACTCCATTTAGGATAGGTATTTCTCCCATGACCCTCTTAGATCGAGTACGACCATTCTAAGAGGGTCATGGGAGAAATACTTATCTTAGTGGAGTTCTCAAGAGATCTCCTACATTTGAATGATTTGTTCTGATTGACCATCGGTCTGTGGATGAAAAGCAATGTTATACAACAATTTCCCTCCCAGCCTTTTTTGTACTAACTTCTAGGTATCACAAGTAAAACATTCGTCCCTGTCAGAGATTATAGATCAGGGGATTTCATGATATTTCACAATAACATCATTGTATTGGTCGACCAACCTCTTTACTGGCCCGTCTTTCTTCATGAGGATAAAATGCGCAAGTTTCGTTAGTCGATCGATAATCACTCATATGTCATTGTTTCCAGCTTTACTCTTAAGTAGTCTCATAACAAAATCCAAGGCTATATCATCTTATTTCCACTCAGGTATGGGCGGGATTGTAAGTATTCGTCGGGCTTTGATGTTCTACTTTCACAACTTGACAAGAATGACATTTGGCAATATATTTAATAACATCAGTCTTCATCACTAGCCACCAAAATTCTTGTTTTAGGTCTTGGTACATTTGTGTTCTTCCTGGTTGGATAGAATATGTAGTATCATGTGCTTCGTAGAGTATCTCTGCTCGAAGCGTATTAACATCAGGGATACACAGTCTTTCATTCATATATAACAACCCATAATCCTTTACAAAAGCGGTTGATTGGTCAGTTCTTACTTTCTCAAGAAATTTCACAAAAACAGAATCACGATCCATCGCTTTCCTTACTCTTTCTTTGATTGGGTGTTCAGCCATCATTTGATAGAGTTGGTCCCGAGTTTGGGATGTGGTTAGAATTAATCCTACCACTAGAGTTTTTCTTTTTTTGAATGGAACTGTGAAAGGAACTGAGTATTGACATCAAAATTCGAAACTTAAACTAACCTTTAGCGTGAAAAGGAAATGAGAAATAGGAAGAAAATCCAAATTAGGGTTTTCGTAAGCAATCCAAGCAAAAATCTTCACATAGGAATGAAAAGGATTTGAGAGGAAGAGATTATTTGAAGATTGAGAGAAAATCGCTTGAAATCGACGGGTTGGAGGCGTCGAACTAGAGTAGGCGAGGTGCGGCTTGCAGCAGTCATCTGGCTGGAGCGGAAGAAGTCATGTGCGCGTGAACAGGTCTCAGTTTGGGGCTTTCACAATGTTAAATGCAGCTGCCGCTTATCCTTTTCCCATTTCCTAAATTACCCCTCAACTCACCGCCACCACTGGTTTACTTACAGGTTGGAATGGGGAAACCAGCAAACATTTTCATGTAAACCTCCTCTCAGACGGTCCACATTACTAAGCCCAACAAGTGTTATTTAAAATACTTATAAATCCATTTTTTTATTCAGATTAACATCGTTTAAATCCCAAAAAAATTATAAGTGGCGACCAGATAGTCAAATAGAACATTAAGTTCCGATTCGATGAAAGTCCAACATACGCCGTCATTCATTTTATGCGTTATTAAAATTTTGTCGAGAAAATATGTTATCGCATGAAGAGTTTTAAATATAAATAGATACCTTTGAAGATTTGTCGGCACGTCACAGCTTGTATCAAGGCTTCCTTCCTATTTAAAGACATATAATATTTAACTGAAGGCATCTCTCAAAGAAAACAAAAAAAGCCTAACCCACTCTCTTCTCTTTATAGCCACCAGCCCCATAGACCCTCTCCTCTAGTTATTGGCCCTAGGAGTCTCCAAACAGTGGTCAGCCTACCCTTTGCTCCTATCGTCGGTCTTCATCTTAAACATCGGTCTTCATCTTAAACGTCGGTCACAACTATTCATGCCTTTAGTGACATTTATCTCTTTGTTTGATTGACATGGCCTACACTCTAATTTTGTAAACAAGCATACTCGATGTTTGACTTTGTTTTTGTTTTGTAAGTTGTAACAACACCCTTTATTTCATTTGTTGTCAAGAAGGGATTTTTGACGAGAGTATAAGTGACGCAGGACGAATCTATAGGTGGCGGATAAACCGTGACCTAACCCTACATGATATGCAAAGCCCGACGGCGTGAATCCAAATTAGATAATAAATTTTAAAGTCAAAATCTCACGCAGATAAATTCACAGCAAGATACAATAATTAATTTGGGCGAACAAGCTTTGGTTTCCCTCCGCGTGGAGGGCCAAAGATAGAGCATGCGGCGAATCAATCCTTCCTGCAGTTAGAGATTTATCCGAGAGCAAAATACTATAATGAACAGAAAGTCCCAACATACATGTAATAATCCAAAACCATAACAATGTCTACAGCTGAATACCAATACAGAAACACAACACGAAATCTGAAAGTAAACTAGGACTGCAGCGATTTAAAATAAATCTGAAGTTTGGAGGTGAAATGAGGTTTTCCGGGTGGTGGAAGACTAGATCGGGTAAGGGGAAGGCGGATCCACGGAAGGGAAGGGGGTTGGCTGCGGGTACGGGTGATTTAGGGGCTGGATCGGGGTCCGGGATTGGATCTGGACAGATCTGGCCGGTCGGTGAATAGGGAAGAGGGCTGGAATAGGGGCGGTAGCGGGGCTGCTGTTTGGGTGTCTGTTGGCGGGTATAGAAGGGCTGGCGGCGTGGGGTGGCTGGGAGCAGGGAGGATGGCGGAAGGGATTTAGGGAGGGTGGCGGCTGGAGCTTGGACAGGAGGTAGGCGGACAGCAGGGAGGGCTGTTATGCGGCTGGCGGCAGCAGTGATGGAGGGGGCTGGCGGCAGTGGAGAGGGAGGGGGCTGACGGCAAGGATGGGGAGAGGAATATGAAGAGGAAACAAGATACTTACCCAAGGAGTCGTCACCAAGGGGGCTCCACGGAGTCGGCACCGCGGAGGAGATCACCGGAAACAAGGAAGAGAACTCTCCAAATTTCAGCAATCAAATTCCTGCAGCCCTAAAGATCCTATTTATAAGAAAACAATATTAGGGCAACCAAAATCGACGGCTAAGATTGGCCGGCGGTTCTGATGCCATAACTACATGAAATACAACTCAAAATACATAATGTTATATATGAAATCGATTAGCAACATGAATCCGAACGCGTCCACGGAGTCAGATCGTCGATCCGGGCACGCCATATATGGTAAGTCGCCAAATCAGCCCCAAATGGGCCCAAAGCTCGTCCTCGCCTATGCTCCGCATCAATCTCCCCGGCTTGAAAGAATTCATCTCCCGATGAATAGGGGTCAGAATTCTCTCACCGCATGCCAGGTAAAACTCGAAGAAGCCCGCCAGAGGTCGTCCAAGTGTCGTCGCTGAAAAGTGGCCTCGCCAATCAACTCCTCCGGACTGAAAAATTTCCATCCCCGATGAGTGGAGACGGACGTACTGAAGTCGAAGTCCGGGGGCGAATCGATCAAGCTCATCTCTCAACACACTAGTAGAAGGATCCGGTGGGGTCTGAGGTGCCAATGGTGAAGCCGTTGGGGACAAAATCCCGGGTAAGTAAAGGTCAGAGGTGGGTGGTAAAAACGGTGGTAAATGCTCGGGGGTGGACTGAGTGGTGGGTGGTAAAAACGGTGGTAAATGCTCGGGAAGGCCGCCAAGATGTGGGCCCGAATACTCGTGAGGTGCAAAGGATGGCGTCAGGTCCTCGACATTGAACACAGTATGGGTACCCATGCTCGCGGGGATGTCCAACTCATAAGCATTTGTCCAGATGCGTCTCAGGACTAAGTAGGGACCCATTCGCCTAACGCTCAAACTTTTAGCAAGCCTCGCACGGAGCCTCACAACGCAGATTCTCACCATCACCTGCTCGCCTTCATGAAGTACCTGCACTTGTTAATGAACATCCGCATGTGATTTACAATATTTATTACCAATATGGATTATTCGTCGGACCGACTCATGACACACATGCAAATGATGAACAGACAACACAACAGACTCATGCAAATGATGACGAAACGACTCAACATACTCATGCAAATGATATAAATGAAACATGATTAACACAACATGCTCTCTATGGGAAAATCTTATAATGACCTGAAAATATATCGCAGGAGGTGGCCTATCAGGAGGCTCTCTCGGGGGAGTGTAGAAAAACTCATCCCGTCTACGACGAGTGTTCAGATGATCGCATGAGACACCTATACTCAAATGCGAGCTCGTAAAGACCCAAGCGTCTCTCAGAGGACGTGAAACATCAGGGGGCTCACCAGGAGGTGTGTAAGAAAAGTCATCGCGAATGCGACGACCGCCGAAGTGAACATCGTGTGCACCGACTAGAAAACGTGGCGCTATACTGTGGTGAGTGTCCCCGACAACAAAGAACTCATCGGGTGGGTCCGCGGGTGGTGTGTCCCAAAACTCATCACGAGTGTGATGTGTCATAAAGTAGGTCCTCAAAATATGAGTAGGTTCTAGTGTGCTCAAGGTAGGCCCTACATACGTCTTACTCCACTCACGACCCATCCTCCGGGGCAAGGCCAGAGATGATATGGGAGGAGACGTCAATAACTCGAAACTCGTAAACAAGCGCCTCACTTGAATCTCATGTTCACCCGGATTTGGTGGATCATCAGGAGGCTTAACTGGGGGCTCGTCATGAGACTCGTCACTAGGTTCAAGGTCCTCCAGATGAGTACCTACAAAAAGGGTAGTGTCCCCGTGAATGGATGACATGACCACTACGAGATCAATACTACGCTCTGGGCTCTCGGTCGCGATGTGACTCAGGGACATGATAATGGGAGAGCGACATAGACCTAGACTCAAGAATGGATTCGTAGGTGCGGTGTCGGGAAGTGAGTCTGTGGTTGGGGTGCTAACTAGCCCGGTGGATGGCAGAAGAAGAGGTGTGAGTGAGGGACACAACACTACAGACTCAATAGGTCGCTCAGGCTCACTCTCAGCTGGGGACACAAGAGACGGGTCAGGCACAAGAGATAGGTCAATCGCCGGACTAAGCACCTCACTGAGGTGAGAGCAATCCGTATCAGGTATCACTTCTGTCATGTCTGACAGAACAATGGTAGGCAGAGTGGTGTCCTCGGTGTGGGAGGAGCTCGTACTGCGGAGGTCAAAGTGAGGATCCCACCGACCAGCTCTTGCGGATCTCAAAGACTGTTCGTAACGAAGGGCAAGCTGATACGTCTGCTCGAGGGATTTCGAGCTATGATAAACCACCTCAGTACGAATGTCTGATCGAAGGCCAGACCGAAATCTGCAAGAGGTCATGGCTGGGTCCTCTCGGATATCGCTCCTCACAACTAACTCATCAAAGCGATCTCTGTACTCAGCGACGGATATGGATCCTTGCTGAAGGGAAAATAATTGGTCGAGCAAGCGACTCCGATATGACGAAGGCAGATACCTCTGACACAATGTACGCTTCATGTCCACCCAACTAGTGACGCGATGTAGACGGTCTCGCTCACGGGTTCTCTCAACGCTAGCCCAATATGCCCTCGCCTGATCTAAAAGTCTAAGTTTCGCAAACCTGACGCGACGCTCACCGAATACCTCAAAATGGTGAAGATAATACTTAATATCCACGAGCCAATAACTGAAAGACTCGGGACTCGATGAGCCGTCAAAGGAAGGGGCAGCAGTACGAAACTGACTCTCAAGATCTCTCTCGGAACGATGATCCTCATAATAATCATTCCTAAGGTAACCGAGTCGTGTTGAAGGATCGACACGATCCGCTCGCGTGTACGGGTAAGAACGACGACAATCATCATACTGATCGTCTCTAGTGTAGTGGCCTCGTGTCGGTGGGTCAACACAATCTCTAAAAGTGGTGCGCTGCGATTGAGAATAATCGTCGTGGTAACGTGAAGATCTCCCTGACGGGGCTCTGTGAGAGCGGGAGCTAGTGGACTCGAGACCTCCAAAGTGAGGGGAGGAAAAATCGTGATAATCGTGACACCTAGACATAATGAAAAATCCTATAGACTCTACGACTGCGTATCGAGAAGTGCGTGCAACCTCGCTTTGATATCAATTGACGCAGGACGAATCTATAGGTGGCGGATAAACCGTGACCTAACCCTACATGCTATGCAAAGCCCGACGGCGTGAATCCAAATTAGATAATAAATTTTAAAGTCAACATCTCACGCAGATAAATTCACAGCAAGATACAATAATTAATTTGGGCGAACAAGCTTTGGTTTCCCTCCGCGTGGAGGGCCAAAGATAGAGCGCGCGGCGAATCGATCCTTCCTGCAGTTAGAGATTTATCCGAGAGCAAAATACTATAATGAACAGAAAGTCCCAACATACATGTAATAATCCAAAACCATAACAATGTCTACAGCTGAATACCAATACAGAAACACAACACGAAATCTGAAAGTAAACTAGGACTGCAGCGATTTAACATAAATCTGAAGTTTGGAGGTGAAATGGGGTTTTCCGGGTGGTGGAAGACTAGATCGGGTAAGGGGAAGGCGGATCCACGGAAGGGAAGGGGGTTGGCTGCGGGTACGGGTGATTTAGGGGCTGGATCGGGGTCCGGGATTGCATCTGGACAGATCTGGCCGGTCGGTGAATAGGGAAGAGGGCTGGAATAGGGGCAGTAGCGGGGCTGTTGTTTGGGTGTCTGTTGGCGGGTATAGAAGGGCTGGCGGCGTGGGGTGGCTGGGAGCAGGGAGGATGGCGGAAGGGATTTAGGGAGGGTGGCGGCTGGAGCTTGGACAGGAGGTAGGCGGACAGCAGGGAGGGCTATTATGCGGCTGGCGGCAGCAGTGATGGAGGGGGCTGGCGGCAGTGGAGAGGGAGGGGGCTGACGGCAAGGATGGGGAGAGGAATATGAAGAGGAAACAAGATACTTACCCAAGGAGTCGTCACCAAGGGGGCTCCACGGAGTCGGCACCGCGGAGGAGATCACCGGAAACAAGGAAGAGAACTCTCCAAATTTCAGCAATCAAATTCCTGCAGCCCTAAAGATCCTATTTATAAGAAAACAATATTAGGGCAACCGAAATCGACGGCTAAGATTGGTCGGCGGTTCTGATGCCATAACTACATGAAATACAACTCAAAATACATAATGTTATATATGAAATCGATTAGCAACATGAATCCGAACGCGTCCACAGAGTCGGATCGTCGATCCGGGCACGCCATATATGGTAAGTCGCCAAATCAGCCCTGAATGGGCCCAAAGCTCGTCCTCGCCTATGCTCCGCATCAATAAGGCTATAGAAACTGATGATAACCTAATTAATCCTAAATGCATGTAGCCATTCAATCAATGACTAAGGCTAACTCATATGCTAATATTGATGTGATGCAACTATATAACTCATCAAGCAATAATATCCATCATTGAATTAATTAAATTAATTGAATTAAAACTTAAACAAAAATTACAATTGTTCAAGAAGACTACAATTCAAGGTAACAGAAAACAATTACAAATAATGAGAACGCGGCAAAATTAAAATATACAACAACACTCAAGCCTTTATCCCACTATAGTGGTGTCTATATGGATCCTCAGTCGCCATTGTGCCCTATATTTAGTCAAAATTAAAATATAAGGTGAATAAATAATAGGTGAAAGAAATGGACAAATGCAACATTGAAATATCACTAAGTAATACAGGATTGTAAATACAATGTAAATGAAAATGAAACAACTATATAAGAACGCCCAGTATTGGGGCGAGGGTGGAATGAGAATCATTAGTGATCTGAGAAAGGGAAAGTGAGCTCGGGTGATGTGGTGGAGCCATGAAGGGAAGAAGCTGACTTACGGTGGCCTATAAAAGGAAGGGGTTGTCGGTGGGGGTTGATGGCCTACGGTGGACGTGGGAAGGGTGGCAGTGGGTTTTTAATGGAGTGGGGAAGGGAGGAGATTGTCAGTTGCTTGGAGGGGATGTGATGAAGAAGGGAAGGTTGCGGCAAATAGAGGAAGAGGTCGGTGAGGAAAGATGTAGATGGCTAGGGCACGTGAGATCAAAGGAACCAGCTGGATACGGTGCAGGGAGGGTCGTCAGAGGTTGGTGGTGATGGTCGGGTTGGCAGTTGGGTTTTCGGGGAAGGAGGCGATGGGAGACTTCAGCATCTCCGAAGGAAGAGCCGGTGTAAGCACTGTACGTTCCTCCTTCAACCCAGCGGCTTCAAGATAGAAACAAACTCTCGATGTCTTATGAGCTAGTATTCTATGAATATAAATAGAGAGGAACTAGGTTAAATGTATCGGATGGCTCATATCACCCGATCGGGCATTTAACTTAACTCTCAAAACATCACTAGGATAATATATATATATAATCGCTCTGAATGCAATGGTGTCGCAGATCTTCCAAATGAAGATCCAATAACTAGTGGTGACAAGAATCTCGGATACGCATGCTTTTGCTTTATGCAGTTGATCCCCATCAACATTACACAATACGAATGAATCTGATACATAATTGATCGTTCACATCATGTCAAACTAGAAGTCAAGGCACATGGGGCTAGCTTGAAAGAAGAATGAGAACCGGTGTCATCGTGATACTAAGAGATAGCAATTTTACGTATAGAAGAAAAGAGATATGCACAACTGTTTAGATGTAAACAATCGACTGGTATCGAAGGAGTATTTCTTTTATCTATTGTTTATGGATAAGGGAAGAACGTGCAATGGCCTTCCTAGATCTCATTTATCCCATATAGCTCATGTTCAGTTTGAGAGGGAATATCTTTAAGTCTCGTGGTCTTCGTTGATAATCCTCTTTGAAAATGAGGCAACGGGAATATATATCAGAGTAACCCTAGATACATTCAATGGTATGCTCACCACCCAATGAATTTAGGTTAGCTTTGACTTTTAACAACTCCCTCAAGCTAACATCATAAGCATCCACCATTCCAATCCTGAGGGAACTCATATGAAGATTTGTTTCATAAATAGCTTTGGTAGACATATCTGTCAATTAAGCGCCAATAGGAACAAAGATAATGGAGATGGCTTCATTCTGAATTATCTCCCACACAAAGTGGCAATCAATCTATATGTGTTTGGTTCATTCATGAACGATAGGATTAGAACAATGTGAATAGCGGCTTGATTATCACAATGTACTTTCATGACTCCTGAATAGGGAATCTCAAGTCGTCCAAGATAGATCTAATCCACATTAAATCACTAGTAATGGCAATGTCCATACTATGTTACGGCAAATAATCGAGAAACCACACCTTTTTTTTTACTTTTCCAAGAGATTAAGTTTCCTCCAACAAAAATAGAATACACGTTACATCTTTTATCGGATAATGATCCAGCTCAATCTGCATGCAAGTAGTCATGAATATCAAGTTCTTCATGACTTTGATATATAATAACTTTTCCTGGACAATCCACAGGTTTAACTCCAAGATATCAAGTTTCAATGAGAGGATCCAAGACCAGCATATCTAGCCATTTCAATTCCAAGGAAATATGGAAAAGACTCAAATCTTTAATCTCAAAACTCGACATGTGTTTAACTTTAGTAATGTGCTCCTCATCAGACTCGGTGATAATAATAACTACATTGACAATAAGTATGTTGGCACAGCTAACAGTTATATGAATAAATACAGAATAATCATACGTCCTCCGAAAGAATTCCATGCCATAAGTTTGGAACTCAATTTCTCAAACAAGGCAGAAGAGGATTGCTTAAGATCATACAAAGCTTTCTTAAGAAAGCATGCATGCCTTTTAGGTACTTGTATACCAGGCGGAGAAGTCATATAAATTTCTTCTTTCAAATTACCACGAATAAATGTGTTCTTCACATCAAGTTGGTGAAGTTGTCAAAACTTTTGAGCTGCCATAGAAAAAAGAATTCTGATAGATTCAATTTAGCAACTGGAGCAAAGGTCTCCGGAAAATCGATCCCATCAACTTTGATAAATCCTTTGGCCACCATCCCGCATTATAGCAATCAAGTGTGGCATTTTGTTGGTACTTAATAGTATATACCCATTTACATCCCACAAAGTGATGTCCCTTGGGTATAGGGACAATTTCTCATATATCCTACATTCGAAGAGCTTCCATTTCCACTTCCATAGTTCCTCCAATGAGGGTAAGAATTGACATCTGAAAATTTATTAGGAATAGCAACAAGAGAAATAGAAACATGATAAGATTTTAGCGAGGGAGAGATAAGAGTGATACTCAATATATTTGTCACTTTGGTACCAAGTACGTCCACTGTGAATCTAGGGAACACTAGATGTATCTCTAAAAGTCATCATCTCTAGAAGTCATCTCAGTATCGGGATATGGTGCAGTGGGGATGGACGGTGGATCATGAGTATCACCAGGATAATATGAACCTCTGACTTGTTTTTTATGTCATACTTGATGTTTCATTTTTCTATGATAAACAAGAGTATTAGTAGTATCAACTTCTTTTTCACTTTGTTTGTTAATGCAATTTCCTGGCAGAACATCCACAAAGGTAGGTAGAGTGTGTATCATATAATAAATCTCAGTTTCTTTCTTTACTTGAATGGTGATACTCTTTCCTTTCTCAAAGTAAAAGGGGGTATGTTCAAAGAATGTGACAGCTTTGGGGATAATTCTTCTATGTAAATACAGGCAGTAAAACACTTGTAACATTTTTTATTGGCAACATATCTAACAAGTACACATTTGACAGCCTTAGGTCCTAATTTCTCTTTATTAGGTCAAACAGTATCACAAAGTCAACACACCCAAACACTTTAGAAGGGAGGTTGGATAAAGGAACACTAAGAAGAAGAAGTCTCAATGGGCACAACCTCCCAAGCTGTCAAACTTCATCTCATTAATCATATATATGGTTGACACCTTTATCTCTGTTACCGATCTCTCTCATAATCACTTTGGAACATGCATCTCCTGCAACAAGCACCTAGTAGTTTCAATAGTATGTTGATTCTTCCTTTCAACAACTTCACTCTGTTGAGGGCTCCCAGAGCAGGAGGTTTGAAAAACAATATCATTTTCTCTTAAGAAACTTTAGAGTTCACTACCTATAACATCACTGTCATTGTCACTCCTAAATATTTTGACTGGCTCCAAACTGAGTTTCAACATAATGATAAAATAATTGAAACAGTTCACAGACTTCATTTTTCTTCTTCCTAAGATAAACCAAAGTAAAGTGTGACACAAAATAACAAAATCCATTTATAGAGCAAACAGGAGAATTCTAAACATCAGTATATCAAATCAAAGCAATTAATACTTCTACTATAGCTAGAAGAGTATTTGGTTCTCCAATATTTTCCAATTTCACAGGCTTGACATTCAATTCTCTTGGTAAACTCGGTAAAATGATTAGTAAAGAGAAATTTCAAGACCTTCAGACACGCATGCACAAACCTCTATGTCATGCAATCAATCGATCATAGGCTCTTCGTGCTCTAAAAGCCTTTTCAGTATCCATGACATATACTCCACCTGACTCATGTCCACGACCAATCGTCATCTCGCTCACCAGATCCTGAAAGATACAATGAGAAACAAAGAAGGTAATGGAGCAAAATTAAGTTGTTTGTTTAAACAACTCATAGAGAGAGAGTAAGTTTGTAGGAAATGAAGGTATTGAGATAACAATCTGAGAGAGATATTAGAGGAGATTTGTATCCATTTACCCGTCAAGGACGCAACCATAATAGGGAGTAAATAAGGTAACCCCACTAAAATACCTTGTCATATGATTAGAAGCACCAAAGTCAACGATCCAGGACGCATGAGACTTCATAGTTGATAGAGTAGAAGCCTGAGTCAGAGCAACAGTACCAAATATATCTTCCACAGAGGACCTCTCAATAGTGGCCTTCAGGAGAGTTAACTCTCTAATCAAACATTAATTTTCAACTGCAAGATGCTCTCCATTGTCAACAGTACCATACAAGGTTGTCTAATGTCTAACATATCTCCCATCAATACCTCTTATCCATCCAATTGGGACCACGGTAGGATGTAAATTCCAACATTTTTCTTACTTATATCATTTCTTTCGACGGTAGGGGCACTTCATCTTACTTTTATCCACATAATGTTTAGTCTCTGAAGAATTATGATTGTTGAAGGTTTTTTCATTCCACTATAATGCTCAGCAATGAGGGTGGATTAAGCATATCCCACATTCACCCCAGTACGAATATAATTTATATGGGTAGCTCCTCCTCAAATATAATGAGCAGTAGCCTCCAGATCAAGGACAGGATCCCTTTTTGGCATCTGAATTCTCTAAAATTTAAGCACATCGATAAGTCCAAAAAGCAGTTCATAGGCAATTCTCTACATAAGTTCTTTTTGTAGTACTCAACGAATTGAGTATTAGAGTATTGGTCAATTTATACTCACTTATGGGTCAATTTACTATAATACTCCTCAAACTCATCCATATTAGTCATGGACGTCCAGTCAATTTGAAGTTCATAAATCTTAGCAAGATCTTTCTTTCTTTTTTAATAATTCCTCTCCATTAAGTCTTGCATCTCATTAGTCGTTTAGCAAAACAAGAACTGGCTAGCAATGTTGAGTTCCATAGACTTGATGAGCCAATTGATTAGTCAAGTTCTCTCTTTCACATTCCTCATAAGAGGTATCCGTCGTGCTAAGGGCAGGTTTGGATCCAGTAATAACCCAAGTCTCCTCCAACTCTCAATGAAGATTTGTAGTGATTAGACGCAAAGAAGACAATTCCTACCATTTGATTTGATTTGTGATTCCGTGAGAGAAATCAATATTAAAATTACTCCATCGTAATGTTTGGAGGAATGATTTGAGCTATTGGAATGGTTACCACTTCTTTGTTCATCTTCCATATAGAAGTAAGGAATCAAGCATGAAGGAGAAGACCAAAGTTGGATCTGGAAGGAAGAATGTGGCTGGAAAAGACCATTGGTCTGAGCTGAAAGAAGACGAAAGGAAGAACTATTAGCAACACTGTCTGATAGTCCAGTCACACTGTTGCAAAGAATGGAAGATCGGCTGACTAAAGGGAAGGGAGTTCGACACTGACAATTCTAGGGAATCAAAGGAGCTTGGCTCGTCGGAGTCTAGCAACACATAGTGGAAGAGATCGTTAAAACTTTGCTCGTTGGAGTCCATTCGCGCAGAAGGGAAGAAGATCGGGAGCTCCCTGTTCTATCTCCTTCACCCACCGAGTCGTTGTATGCGTCTCCCGATCCATCCACAAACGTCTCAGAGTAGACTCTCGTCGACGATAGATCATGCAGACAGAAGTAAATCATGGAAGGCCTTCATGCTTTGATACCATGTTCTATTTGAGAGGGAGTACCTTCAGGTCTCCTGGTCTTGATCGATAGTCCACTTCGAAAAGGAAGAGGCGGTAATATATCTCAGAGTAACCCAAGCCACCTTCCATGGTATGGTCACCACCCGGTGAAATTAAGTTAGCTTGACTTTAACAGCTCAATGATGTAGGATCAAGCACAACCAACTGTCCCAAAAGCCCGGACCGATGGGAAGGGCGCTACTTTTTCTTTATGGAAGTAGGAAAGGCGCTACGGGTCAAGTGAAGGAACGCTGGACCCAACAATCCCCCCACCCCAGCGTCCAGCACGACCCGCAAGCTCATAGGTGCTCCACATGGCTCAGAGGTGGCGCACCACATGGCTCAGAGGTGGCTTTTCGCATGGCAGCGGGCGCCTGACCCGCCGGGACCCACACAGGTAGAGAAATTTCAGGATTTAATCAGCGCCCCCCCCCCCCCCGGGCCTCGAACCCGCAACCTCCTCTAATACCACTTGTAGGATCAAGTGCAACCAACTGTCCCAAAAGCCCGGACTGATGGGAGGGGCGCTACTTTTTCTTTAAGGAAGTAGGAAAGGCGCTACGGGTCAAGTGAAGGAACGCTGGACCCAACAAACGATTAAACCATTGATTCTCTTCTAGAAGTAAAATATTTTATAGAATGTTTTCGATATGCATTGTAATTCCGCAAGCTAGGAGCCCATCATACGGGCAGGCGAAAGAACACAGGGTCATGACTTCTTGCTTATTTTGTTTGTTTGTGTCAAGTACAATTATTCTCTTCTAAAAGCTCAAGCCATCTAGCATTAGCAAGGTGGAATAGTAACCTAAAAGGTTTGGATCATCAAGACAACTTGATGATAGTTTAAACAGCTCATACGTCATCAATTCTATTCCATGGATTATATTAATGATATATGGAAAAATGGCACAGTCTAAGGCAATGCCAACGACAATCAGTTCATGACTACACGAAGTTTCGCTAAAGGTAGTGGTTTTGAGAGTAAATTTTAGGGATGTAACTGAAGTGCACCTACTGATTTATTCTCAATTTGAAATTTAACTTATTTGTTCATTATCATTAATCTCATCAAAGCAAGTACGATGGCAATGGACAAAAAACAAAAAAATGAGAACAGGAGGGAGACCCAAGATTCATTTTAAGAGGCTTCTTCCTGCATTAATAAGAGAATCGGAAAAGGAACTAGAAGATGGAAAACTTCTTTTTCCTTCTTTCAAAAATAATGTCACTAGAAAGTTTTTTGATCATATCAAATACTTGCCACAAAATAAAAATGCCAAAAATTACACCATGAACTCTTCCCTAAAAAGTGAAAGAAAGAGAATGAATCAATATTATAGAGGATGATGCAATTGTACTTGCTCCCATGGATAAGGTATAGCCTTTTCTATCTCATCTCTAATGGCAATGCAGAAAGATAGTGTGTCGATATATCCGGCAATTGAGATTTGTCTATTATAAAATATAAGTGAAATAGGAGTTAATTGGTCTCATCATTAACAGCGGCTTCCAAAAGAACCTCATAACCCTTACCATTTGAGTTTACTCCAAAAAGGTTTAGGGATAAAGATTAATAGTCAATATTACCTCAAGTTCATCTTCACAAAGGACAATAATATTAATGAGATATTATATGAGGCGGTTACCATTTAAGTTTACTCCAAACAGGTTTAGGGATAAAGATTAATAGTCAATATTACCTCAAGTTCATCTTCACAAAGGACAATATTAATGAGATATTATATGAGGCGGTTCCATGGATATCCGCTTAAATTATTTTTGGTAACCCTTATCTTCCGATAGGTATGTCGTATTGTACCGATGATATTATATGAGGCTTTTTAATTAATGAGTAGGGACCAAGGACTTCATAGAAACATTATTGTAAACCATCTCTAATTATTTTCATAAGTTACAGCGAAAACTAAATTATTTCAAATGATGTTCCGTATTAACATTCGACTTAGAAAGTCATATAACAATGGGATTCATGCTCATATCAAAATGCATCCACCTAGGAAGGCATGACAGATGAAACTTATGTCCCTAAATGATCATAAAATAAAAATGTGTATTTAATCATCCAATCACAAAGGTTCATTCTCTCATAATTATTCCATTGCGTCCAGCAATTTTTCTATCACATCAATACACGTGCTTACGCAAAAGCATCAAACTAATAACTCATTACATCCTTAATGTAGAACCATGAAGTAGATTCGAAAACATTGATTATTGAGAACGAACAACTGACACTAAGTTAGAGCCCTAGTCACCACGATAATACTCGACTTGGAAAGTTGAGGTTTTCAAAATTAGAATAATTATTTTTCATTCATGACAAAGTTAATATTTATTCATACAGAAGTAATAATTAAATAATAAATGTGTATACCTATAATTACAACTTTCCAAAAAAAATTAAACAATTTCAGGGATCTCAAGGAATGGGCGTGCCGAAATTAAAGGTGGATGAATCTTACTCGCTACTCAAATTCACTAACCAACATGCCTACATATATTTGTTGACTTATGCGCTTGTCGGGAAAGTTATTCATCCAGCGAGTTAAAGCTATTCGTTCGGCTATTTTATGCGATAGCGTCAGACCACTTCTCTTGAGAGGAACTTGATCGAGAGTTCTGCTAGTTGTCATTCGAGTATAACTTCTCATCGTCAGGAAAGTATGAGAATAAATCAACAACGTTGAAGGTTGTCGAGTTGCCAAATGAAATCAGCAAGTTGTTGCAATCCAAGATCGTAATGATACAATGGAGCCTTGGTGTGGCTGTCGGTGTTAGGATTCTTGAGGGAGAGCTATCAAATCCTTCTCACTTACTGTTTTGAAAGAGATGACAAAGGGAAAAGAGGATTTGACAGGAGATGAAATATGGAAGAGGAAGACAGGAGAAATAAGATGAGAGAACGACCACATTCTTCCTTTTTTTTCATTCTAGCCCTACGGACATATAAATATAACTCACACATCCAATTTGCAAGGAAATCCACACATCCGGACTATTGTAAAATTACCCCCACACAAATAATAAATCACAGTTAGCATAAATTAAATCATAATTATCTTTGAATAAAAGATACCTTGACAAGACATGTAACAAAGATACAAAACACTACACTCATTAACTAAAGATATATAATAACGGGGTATTAAACGCTTTGGTTCAGCCAGATCATGCTAAGTTGAACCTCTTTATTATTTTTCTAATAGGGATACGAGTACTTTTCAGGAGATCACTCATCATATAACTACTCTCACTAGGAGTTTACTTAAATATAGAGTTCCTAACATAATTCCTTCAACTGAAAAAAGACATCTCTAATAGTATAGGGTCTAAATTATTACTTAAACATAGTTTTTCCTCTAACTCTGATTGGAGATTCCATTTATTTGTGTACCTTCTTTCACTTAGAAGTATGATAAAAACCTTCCAGAAGATGATCTTTGCCCGGGCTTCACTACCCCCAAAGACAATCCATGCCCTCCACACCACTTGGATTTGGGATGTTCCAGGCTCATCAACTTCCGCTTAGTTTGTCCTTGATTCACAAATTGTATTGCATAAGGTCCAACTTTAACATCATCTATAACGACCCAGCTCATAATATCTAAGGTATTATCCATTTTGATTCAACTCAGCCCACTAAGTTGAACCTCGCAGTTTGATCATTTTTAGGAGGTAACTTGTGAATACTTCCCAGAAGATCACCCACCTCATCGCTAACCCACCCAAAACTCACTTAATAATGATGTTCCTAATGAATTTCACCATTTTTTTCGAAAAGGCGCCTCTAGCATTATGATGTTTAAATTATTACTTAAGCTCATCAACTTTTTCTCCAATTCTGATGTGAAATTCAGTTCATTCATGCATCTCATTTCTCCTAGAATCCCTCCAAGAGTTGCTCGTGCCCAAGAATCACTCCCTCAAAAACACAAGATCATAGCAATACAATGGAGTCTTATCGCGGCTGCCGAAGATGGGAAGCTCGAGAGAGATACTAAATCCTTCCTGACAAGGGTTTTGAGAGAGAGGCGGGGAAGGGAGATAAAAGGATTTGACTTAGCGGAGGAAGAAAAAGAAGCTAAGAGAGATAATTCTTCTTTTTCTTTCATTAAAGCCCTAAGGGCCTATAAATACAGCACATACATTCATTTTGCAGGAAAAAAATTACACATCCTGGCTAATTCAAAACTACCCTCATTAACGATTTGCATATATAAAATCATAATTAGCCCTCAATAAAAAGAAATATAAACAAGACAAGTAGCAAAGGCACGCAACTAAAGATACATAACACTAGACTCATTAATTTGAGATGTCAACAATCTAAATGAAGTCGATTTTCTGAAGGACTGTAAAGGCTCCAAATCTCCTCTATTGTAATTTCGTATATCTCCCACTCGATATCCGCTCCATCTCAAATAGACCATAGCATGCTTGTCAAATTCAAAAGTCTTGTGTTTTCTATGTTTATGAGCATGTTGTGTTCGCCATTAGTATTTTCTCATGTATCTGCTCATATACAATTTTTATTTGGCTTGCCAATATAGTATTTAGTGTGCCTTTGATCCACTTGGGTAAGCTTTATAAGTCAAGAACGTTGTATGGAAACTTGGAGTAAAAAATTTTAAACTATGATTTGTTTGTTGGGTTTTCTATACCCCATTATAAGGGATGACATATCAAATATGCGCAGCGGAAATGAACAAGAACAACCCAAAAAGAGATCAACGGATCTTGCGGTTTTCATGATTCAAGAGAATAAGCAAAGTAAATACAATATACCTTCGCGGGATTGAGTCAATACTCAACCAAGGTGCTCCAAAGAGAAATCTGAAATCTGCTTTGAGTTCTTCAAGTATCGAAATAGATCGATCCCTCTACAGAAGTCCACACAAGCGATGAAGAACCCTAGCTTCTTGTCGTACAAGAACTAGGTCGGAGAAGGAAGCTCTCAACGTCCCCACGGACTGCTAGATCCGATCCAGGGGAGGCGGCGACCACGACGGCGGCGACTAGCGGCGGCGGAATGACGATCGGCGGACGGAACGAGAACGATCGGAACTCTCCCGTCTTTTCTCTCTCGTAAAAGGCTCGATCTGGAAAAAACCGTCTTTATCGAAGCCCTAATCACGTCCTTTTATACGCAAGGCATAAAATCGACTATCCGCAGACCAGAGGGAAAAACAGAAAATCTGTCCAGATTCACATTCGCCGAATTCGACTAATCACATTAACCGAATTCGACTAATCACAATAACCGAATCCGGCGAAACCATTTCGACGAATTCGACTATATAAATTCGGCTGTATAAATTCGGCGAAACCCTTTAGCCGAATTTGCCATTAGCCGAATTCGTCTAAACCCTTTAGCCGAATTCGGTTAATGTCATTAGCCGAATTCGTCTAAACCCTTTAGCCGAATTCGGTTAATGCCTTTAGCCGAATTACCTAGTGTAAATCCGTTCGTTTAAACACTTTAAACGATTTCCCTTTTGAGACATTCTCAACTTGATTCCAAGCAGTCACAGGATTGGTCCTCCACTCATATCCAATACGAGTAAGGCCAACACAATCCTTTCTCCAATTTCTCCAAACGCTTTTATGTGCGACCCTATAGGCTCATATTGCGTTGGCAGCAAGACTAACTGTTGATTGCTTTGAGATCATCTCAGAAACTCCAACATTGTTTGCCGACAAGTGAATTGCACTATTATATACGAACTCCTCCGGAGCCAAGGAGAAGTTCCTCTACTTCGTCTTCTTTCTGCAGGTGTTTCATATCATATTTCCCAAAATTCTATCGACGACATCAATTTGGGCGTATAGTTATGGGTTTGGTGTAATGATTGACTCTAGTTCCAAACAAGGTCCAAAGATTCCATCATACGCCCTCAAAAAATTTGAATATTGATCAAGAGTAATCATTTTTGGCTCTCCAAGAAGTCATGTGATGTCATATAAGAACATATTGGCGATAGTGCTGCAATAATTGTCTTCTTACATGAGCTTAAATGTGCTCATATTAAAGAATGTATCGAGGACGACAAATACTTGGTATGCACCTCTAAAACTTCTTTGTAGTCCCGAAACAAAGTCCATCAACAAATTGTTTTCGACACTGTGTCAAGTGAAGTATTTTGTGTACTCCCTTTCGTCGTCTGACATATAGCATCATTGAGTGAACTACCCAGTATATAATCTCAATTGTAGTCATTAATAGATTGTGCATATTAGAGAGTACATCTTATCTTGCTCAAGGTGTGCAGCCAACTTCCAGTCACGCAACTAGCATATCACTCTCGCTGTGAAGGAGGTGTGGGGAATATACAGTAAGTAGCCCTTGAAAAACCTATTGCTTTTTTTCTTTAAAATCATAAATCCATTTTCGATGTGGTAATCCCTTACATCTAGCATTTGTCAAAACTTCACCCAAAAACTTCCTTGAAACCCCCATCCTCCTTATATAACTCCTTTAGAAACTCTAACCCAACCACCCTCTAGCTCATGCATGGAGAAAAGTGATTTGCATGCTCAATGCATAGGCAACTATTGTAGATGTCGACTGTTACGAAAGTAGAAGGAGAAGAAACTATTCGAGAGGGAGAGAACTAGGGTTTGAGAGAGCCTAAGGAAAATACCTGATAATATTTCTTGCATAACCATCAAGGAGGGGTTCCGGGTATATTTATACCCGGACCCGAGGCCGGCCGACCAAGGGGGTCGGCCGGCCCAATAGGGGCTGAACCGGGTGGGTTCAGCCCCCGAGGGCCGTTCTTCAGAGAGTGGGGGCAAAACCAGTTGGTTCAGCCCCGTTGTCGCCTTCGGATCCGTCCGGGGGCGTAACATTCCCCACCCCTTCAAGACCCAGCTTGTCCTCAAGGTGGAAATCTGGTGGCTCCGTCAGCCTCTCCAAGCAACAAAGAGAGGTCCTTGGTAGCGGTGAGAGTCTGACTCCATGCAGGCAATACTCCTTCCCCTCCTTAGAAAACTCCAGAGTCAACTTGGCCCAATCCAGAGTTACCCTGCCCAGCTGTCGCAACCAGTGGGCCCCCAGAATCACATCGGACCCCCGGATGGGTAATAAATAGATATCCATCTTGTCAGCATAGCCCTGCACACTGATCCCGACGTCCTGAAGCACGCCTTCACACTGCAGCTCATGGCCACTGGCGGCCACAACCGGGGAAACGGCATCCTTGATGATCTGTTGCCCCAGCCTCTGTGCCACCGCCGGGCTGATGAAGTTATGTGTACTCCCACTGTCAATCAAAATGGTCACCTGCTGTTGGCCGATCCATCCCTCCATAGTCAGAGTGGGCGGTGCAGTGTCTCCCGCCATAGTCAGGGCCGATACCTCGTACTCGATTGTATCCAGAATGTGCTCCTGTGCGTTTCCTCCTACATCTGGTGTCTGATCGCCCTGCAGCATGTAAACCTGGATCATCTGACATTTGTGGCCTGGGGTGAACTTCTCATCACAGTTGAAGCACAACCCTTTTTCCTTCCTTGCCTGTAGCTCTGTCCAAGTAAGTTTCTTCACTGTCGCTCGTTCTGTAGTCGCGTGATCTTTCTTTGTGTCGGGAAGGTGTGTAGCGATCCTCGTAGTGTCTCCCCTGGACTTCTGTCGATTGAGGCGCTCTTCTTGAAGCCGGGCCAAGCTGATAGCGTGTGTCAAACTGTGCGGCATATAGGCATGCACCTCATCTCTGAGGTCCTCCTTCAAGCCGGAAATAAAACAACTCTGCAATGTCCCCTCGCTCCATTGTACCCTGTTGGCCAATCTTTCAAACGCGGTTCTGTACTCCATCACCGTCCCTTTCTGGCGTAGTTTCTGAAGAAGAGCCTCGAAGTTCTCATACTCAAGCGGACCAAAGCGGGCGGTCAAGCCGTCGACAAACTAGTGCCATGGCGCGTGATCCCGTCCCCGGAGGAACCACTGGGTCCACTGGTACGCGTCCTCTTCCAGGTGGAAGGACGCCAACTTTACTCACTGTGCTTCTGGTATCTCCTGGTAACTGTAAAACAGCTCAGCCTTTTGGACCCACTCCAGTGCGTCGCCTCCTTTGAACTTGGGGTAGTTCATGCGGGTTACTTTCGGCGTCATGTAAGCTCTGGGTTGCTGCAGTCCGTGTCCGCCATAATCATGTGGGAGGCCCTGTGGTTGTCGTCGAGTAGCGGCGAGATGTGGGTACCCCCAACCCTCTCCATAGGGGTTTCCGCCCACCGGCGGACGAAACTCCCCTCCGCCGCCACCTCTGTCGTCGCCGATATGTCCCAGCATGCCTGGAAAGGGAAAGAGCCCCTCACGATGCGGGTGCCCCGTCCCGTTGGGTCGTTGGTCCTCGTAGCGCCCCTGGTATGAAGGGAAATCCACGGCAGACATGTTGATTCCAGATGCCCTATTGAAGCTGGAGGCCCGATCGTGACCATCTCGAACCGCGCAGTCTCTGTGTCCCGATGCCGAAGACGGAATGGGAATCTGGACTGCGTTGGTCTCTTCCGCAACAGTCTTGCCTTTGACATGTTGTATCAACAAAGTTTGTATCTCGTCCAGGCGCGTATCTAGCTTTTCTTCAAGGCGTTTCTCTGAAGCCTTCAATTTCTCGTCGAAGGCCGCCACCGTGTCGGCCAACCCGGTGTAATTTCTTCTTCAAGGGAGGCCAACCGATTTGATTCTTCCTGGGAACGAGTCACCATGATGGACTCCGCAGAAATGGAACGAGGTACTCAGCAAGGAGAAGTCGGAGAAGAAGCTCGTTGTCGAAGAAGCCGCTGGAATCAAACGCCTTGAGGCTCGGCGAAATCGTCGCGGAAGAGGATCGGCGGAAGAGCCGGAACTGCACGATCGGCGTCGATGTCGAGCGGGGTCGGAGAAGTCGACGTCGGAATCGGCTTTGACGGGATCGTCGTTGAAGGCGTGCGGGACGATTCCACTGGAGGCGTGCGGAATCACTGCTACTGCTGGATCGGGACGATATCGCTGATGGATCGGAGCAATGCGGCGGAAAAAAAATTTGGAGGACGAATCCTCTGATACCAATTGTTACGAAAGTAGAAGGAGAAGAAACTATTCGAGAGGGAGAGAACTAGGGTTTGAGAGAGCCTAAGGAAAATACCTGATAATATTTCTTGCATAACCATCAAGGAGGGGTTCCGGGTATATTTATACCCGGACCCGAGGCCGGCCGACCAAGGGGGTCGGCCGGCCCAATAGGGGCTGAACCGGGTGGGTTCAGCCCCCGAGGGCCGTTCTTCAGAGAGTGGGGGCTGAACCAGTTGGTTCAGCCCCGTTGTCGCCTTCGGATCCGTCCAGGGGCGTAACATCGACTTTGATAATGAGCTTGTATGGGAACTTTTGAAGGAAGATTACACCACCTCGCATGCATGTTGTTGAATGTGTCTTTGAGTATTAAAAACTTGAGAGATTCGTGATCTGAGTACAACACAAACTCAATTCCGATTAGATAGTACTATTAGTGCTTCGGTGCTCAAATAATTGCATAGAACCCTTTGTTGTATGCCACTTCCTCCTAGATTTACTCAATTTCTCATTGAAGAAAACAATATCGCCTCTCTTACAATAACATGATTACAACTTAGACTAATTCGCAATGCATTTAGTTTGTCAAAATTCAACAGGGAAAATAATATGGCAATACATAACATTTCCTTGATCACAATAAAAATTGCTTCAGTCTCCTTACTTTATTGAAACCTCCCTCTCTTTAGACAGTCAATCACAAGTGAAATTATGTTGCTGAAATACCTGATAAACTGATGATAAAAATCGTCACTCCACGGAAACTTCTCACATTGCCTATTGTAGTGGGCATCGGCCATTGGTAAATTACTCGAACCCTCTCCTTATCCACTTGGATGTTAGTCATACCCACGATAAAAGGAACAAAAACATCATTTTCAGAAAATAATACTTCTTTATATTAATGAATAGTTTGTTTTGTCTCGAGTCTCCATCACAATCTTTAGATGCTCCAATTGCAACTTGCAGCTCCTGATATGGACTATAATATCATCAAAATAAAATAAGATTAACTTACCGTGGGATGTCACAAATTTGGTTCATCGGTCAAGTGAAGGTACTCAACAATACAATACAAATGAAGAAGCATTAATATTAATGTCAACAATGTAAACGAATATTTAAAATGACAATGTTCAGCTACTCATCAGTCTCATTATCAACTATTCATGTTTATCATCCTCACCACTCTTATTGTAATCTTCTTCTTTTTTGTATTCTTCTTCGTCATCTTCCTCATTATCATCCCTAAGAACTAGCAAAGTTTGAGTCCATTTTTAAGAAAAAGTTTTCTCTGTTCTATTGTCTTTATGGAAATAACATTTTTGCCTTTAGCTAGCCTGATAGGTATCCTCTTCAATTCCAATGACTCAAGCAATTGCATCCCTTCTCCAATAATCATCATCAAACAATTTTAAACTCATTGGCAGCAATTTTTAACTATTGTCAAACAGTTTAAAACTGCTATCCAGCAGTATAAAATTGTTGGACATCAGTTTGTCGCAATGAATGGGAGGTTTTGTGGCAATGAATGGGGCAGTAGAAGATTAAAGAGATGTTTGAGGAGGAAACGACTCATGGGGATGATAGGGCATCGACCAGGGAAAGCTAGGGCAAACGGAGAAGCTTTGGAAAATGGAAAGCTCAAATGGTTTGAGAAACTTCGACGAATGGGAAGCTCTGACTTAGACAAAGCTCCAACGAGAGGGAAGCACGGGTGTAGAAGAGGCTCCGACAAGGAGGAAGTTTCTAAGAAGAGTAAACTCTGGCGATACGGAAGCTTTGCTGAAGAAGCTCAGTGAAGAGGAAGATCCGGTGAGAGGAAAACTCCAGCGGTAAAAGCCCATTATTCGACGATCAGCGAGGGATTATGGAAGAGGGCGGCGTGTGTATTAGAGGAGTGATGTGCGGGCAAAGCAGAAAAAAGAGGGGGTCGCGAGTTTCGCGACCTAAAATGATTGCGGCCATTTCAAAGGCGCGCGCCTGATATATGGCACCCTCCTTTGCTCACCAAAAGAGGAGCCCTATTCGCCTGGTTCCTTTAACAATATAGGTAATTTCAACATAGAAGGGAACGTAATCTCCCAAATGTCCTTTTTGCAATAGATCTTTAACTATTTTGTGAAGTACTTCATTTACTGGCGCATCTGATAATGTGACAAGTTAGGTAAAGTCACCCAGAGGTAAAGTCACCCTGGGTACCAAGTTGATGCAGTGTTGGACGCTCGCAGTGGCGATACTACCCTCAGCAACTCTTCTAGAACAACATCGCCAAATTCATTAAGCACTAACTTGGAAGGAACCTATATTCCATTGGTGAAATTTGTATCCAATTTTCTATCCTTGCACAATCTTTCAATTCGTGTTTGTCAGTTGGTTTGAATTGCCGCTCTCCGTCAATTGCTTCTACAATCATCGGGAACCAACCATCATGTTGCAACCTTCCTTCCCCGACATTTCAATCGTCGTGGCATCGATGCAAGTAAGATTTGATCAAATAGGGGCTGCACTCGCCGCAGACGACAACCTCGTGATTGTGCATAAGATCCTCCATTGGCTCATCCCACATCCTCTGGCGCTACCCCTAGAATCTTCCTTTGCAAACAATCAACCCACAACACCTTTGACATTGATTCTACTACCAGGAGGGAACTCCTCTCCGGCCAACCAATCAGCCTCTACCTTCCCAAGACCAATGGGTGTGTTTATGCCACCCTCCAAGGCATCTCCCCCATGCATCCCTACTAGAACTTTGGCTTCACAATCCCACTACCTATGTAACTGTCAACAACCCCTTTAATATCAACATCCCCACTGAATTGATCCCCTTCCCGCGTACAGTGTTTCTTTCCGGCATAGACACTAGGCTACTCATCACCTTCATCGATTGGGAGAGCCATCAGTGATTCCCTCCACTTTCGTCAATGCTAATCGGTCCTTCTCCCAAACCTGCAAAGCATGCCTTTATTTTCTTCCAAATTTTGCCAACCCGCCCTTGCGTCAACAATCGTTGTTCTTAATCATCCCCGAACATTGCTGCCTCCAATCGACCCATCGACATCCATGCCTTCCCCAAATCACCAACTCATATGCCACCTGCTACTCGCAGAGCTTCCTTCCCTAAACTAATCGAATCCTCCTGAGCCAACCTCAGAGCATTTCCATCAAGCCCCCACGACAAAAACATGTAACCTTTCACTCCACTCCCAAGGCTATCTCAATTAAGACACCCCAAAATTCCTCCCTACTTTTTGCAAACACCCAAATAAACATAAACTCACACTCAATGTACAGTCCACCGACTTGCAATCCCAACTTAAACCAACCCCATTTTCCTCTATGAATCAACCCACAAAATCAAAGTGATCACGCCAACCACGATTCATCATCCCTCAGCCGCCACCAATTAAACTCTTCCTGAAAAATTTATTCTTGCTGCAAAATTGCTACATAATTTGCTGCGCTATTGTTTGGATCGTCGCAACTCTTGGTGTATCCTTGTCATAACATCCATGCTTCAATTGCAAAGGAGGGCTTCAAGTTGAGCTTTTCCTTGCTAGAACTTAGGGATAGGGTCAATTTTCAGGATTGGTGTATTGATGTGCATATGCACCTTCAGAACATGCCTCCTCAAACGATCACTCACGACGAGAGAAGATTCAACGTCATGTCTCAAAGATAATTTGTTATTCTTTTAATTGAGTATTTTGGTCCTTTATGTAGAGATGTTATGGTAATTTTAGGCATGTGAATCTTTATTTCCCTATATAAGGAAATTTTGTTGGCCATCTTAGGTAATGCTTAAAGTCTTTGAAGCTCTCTTCGGAACTTTTAGAGGGAATCAAGCCTCAAGAGCGTTTGTGCAACTATACCTCACGAATTTGTGCTCAATTTTTTTTAGTGCAATCTTTCAAAGGGTCTATAGCGCAGCACACCAAAACTCTTCCAGTTGATAGTGCGTTTGGTTTTGGAATTGTTAAGAACTCAACGAGATCAAATCTATAATTACATAAGTTAATTGATTCTTAAAGATGCTCACTCTATACTAGCATAAGAACTATGAATAAGAAGCATGTCAAAAAATAATCATTTTCTAAAGTTAACGTCTTCCAAGAGTGTCAAAGAGCGTAACCTCTAGCTAATACTCTTTTAAGTACTACGATACATTCTAGCATAGTCTTTGAGTATGTTTCGGGTCATCACTAGAATTTAGTATTATCGCTCACCTACAAATGGACATCCAAACTGAAGTGGTTAATAGAACATTGGGTAATATCTAAGTTATTAAAGGCGCACCGAGGCGCAAATGGGCATTGGAGCCTAAGCGCAGGCGCGCGCCTGAGGCACGTGAGGCGCAAAAATGGAAAAAAAATAAAATCAGTTAATTGGGCGCCCAATTCATGGAAAATCAGCGAATGGGCGCCCAATTAGCTGAAATTCAGCGAATTGGGCCCCTAAATCGCTGAATTTTAGCGAATGGGGCGCCCAATTCGCTGAATTTCTGTGATTTGGGCCCCAAAATCGCTGAATTTCAGCGAATTGGGCGCCCAAATAGCTGAATTTCTGCGAATTGGGCTCCCAAATCGCTGAATTTCTGCGAATTGGGCCCCCAATTCGCCGAATTTCAGCGAATTGGTCCCCCAATTCGCCGAATTTCTGTGAATTGGGCGCCCTATTCGCCGAATTTCTACGAATTTGGCGCCCTATTCGCTGAATTTCTACGAATTGGGCGCCCAATTCGCTGAATTTCTGCGAATTGGGCGCCCAATTTGCTGAAATTCAGCATTTGAGCGCCTAGGTGCGCCTTGGGCGCGCCTCGGGTGCGCCTCGGGTGCGCCTTAGCGCGCCTCGGGTGCGCCTTAGCGCGCCTCGGGTGCGCCTTAGCGCGCCTCAGGCACATCGCCCGCCTAAGCCTTCCTGGGGCGCAACGGGGTGCGCCCGGTGCGCCCGGCGCCTCAGGCGTTCCTAGGCGCGCGCCTTGATAACTTAGGGTAATATAATACGAAGTATATGCGAAGAAAAATAGAAATATTGAGAATTTTCCATGGTATAGGAGGAATTTACATACAATAGCGTGATTTATTCATTGACGGAGAAGTCTTCTTTGACATTTTCTACTTTAAATCCACTAATCATATTCTAGATCTACATGTTTTTACCAAGAGGGGTGAGAATATTTTGTCAACGAAGTTGGCAAACTATGTTCAGGAAGCCCATGAAGAGGGTAGTAAGTGGACAAAGCCGGAAGCTTAGTGGAGAAGGTTTGGTCTTTCAAAGTATTGAGGGAGATAAATAACAATGCTTATATCATCCACTTACATTGGGGTTCTCGTCAACATTTCGTTGTTGATTTATACCCCCCCCCCCCCCCCCCTCCTCATTACTCAAACAAAAAGCATTATACGTACTCTCTTGACAACAAATGAAACTGACAACCGAGTTATTGGACCACAATTGTAATTACTTAAACTCACCTTGCCAAATACTCGTGCTAATCACATTTGTTGATTACTTCTACCATCCTACCAAGTACTCCTTACTCTTGCATTTCTTCTTATCTAGTACTCATGATGAACACTTCCATAGTAGGCCCACTAATTCAGTATAAATGGAGAATGGTGGGTTGACTTGGGGGGGAGGGGGGGCGTTAACTTGAATTTCAATGGGACCAAACATGTTGTCTCTTAAGTGAGGATATTGGATGTTTTGCACTCTTTCATTGGGTTCATTGAACCTAGCAATCGTGTTTCTTATGTTGCATCAAGTATCTACAAAAATTTCTACATTGAAGTATATACATGTATTTCATAAAATAATTACACAAATTAATGAACAGAAGTTTCATGCAATATACACATGCTCTGCCATGTTATTTTGTTGAAACTATCATGAAAGCACATTTGTGCTTAACTACAACATGTGGAGGTATTTCATTGTCAAGTACAAATCTTTCTTTGAATATATTAGCTTTAAGAATTTAAGGCAGCACGGTATCATGATCCCAATAAAATAGCAATCTCCTAATGACATAATTTACATATATGGATACCTAAATCTCATGTCTCAATCTTCTGTACATAAAACGAAAGAATATAAGGGTGCGTTCGTTTGGCAAGAATTGGCACAGCGGAATTGGAATTGGGTTTCCCAATTCCAATTCCGTTGTTCGTTTGGCAAGAAATGACGCGGGCATTGGTTTTCAGCCAAAACCTATAGGTTTTAAGATATTAGAAAATCGCCTATTCCCAAAACCTAGCCTTTTTGCTCGGTTTTGCTGCTCACTCGACACACAGCGCCGCTCGACATCGCCCCCTTCTTCTGCGACAAATCGACCGCTGGCGACGACAGCGCCAAGGGTTTCTCCCGGCGACTGAGCCTACCTCCTCCGGCGACGAGAAGGCATGAGCCTTCCTCCTCCGGCGACGAGTACGCGTGAGCCTTCCTCCTCCGGCGACGAGAAGTCTTGAGCCTTCCTCCTCCGGTTTTGCCGCTCGCTCGACACTGCGATTCTTCCTCGCCGGCGACCTAATCGGCCGAACAAGGACCTTCTTCCTCCAACCTACAAGGGCTTCTTCCTCCAACCTACAAGGGCTTCTTCCTCCCATTTGACCCACCTTCAACTAGGTATAATTTTTTCTTGTTCCTAGTTTATGTGTTTGTATTTGTGGTTGTATAATTTTTTCTTGTTCCTAGTTTATGTGTTAAATGTGTGTTTGTATGGTTGTGACTGTGTTGTGGCTGTTTGTGTGTTGTTTGTGTGTTGTGTTGAATGTGTGTTGTTTGTGTGTTGAATGTGTGTTATGGCTGAGTGTGTTGTGTTGTGTTGAATGTGTGTGTGTTGAATGTGTGGTGTGTTGGCTGTTTGTGTGTTGTTTGTGTGTGTGTTGTTTGTTTGTGTTGAATGTTGTGGTTGTTTGTGTGTTGTTTGTTTGTGTGTGTGTGTTGTTTGTTTGTTTGTTTGTGTTGTTGTTTGTGTGTTGTTTGTTTGTGTTGAATGTTGTGGCTGTTTGTGTTATGGCTGAGTGTGTTGTTTGTTTGTGTGTGTGTTGTTTGTTTGTTGTTTGTGAGTGTGTGTTTGTTTGTGTTGAATGTTGTGTTTGAATGTGTTGTTTATGGTTGTGGTTATTGTGTGTGTATGTGTTTATGGTTGTGTGTATGTGTATTTATGTGTTTGTTTATTATGTATCGTAGATGGATACTTTGATCGAGTTCCATAGGAGAAGAAGAATTAATATGAGAAAAAGAGCTATTCTAGCCGCTTTATCAGCTGATGTCGCTGCTGATTTGATGAAAAATATCAGAATTCGTTGTCCGAGCATTAGGGAACAACACAATACTCTCAGAATGACGCTATTAAATAGATTATATAATGGGTCAAATAGCAACTGTTATAATCAACTGCGTATGAACAAGAGCGCTTTTTGTAGCTTGTGTAACATATTAGTTGGGAGAGGGCTTTTAAGTGAGACTCAAAATGTATCGGTGAAAGAATCAGTAGGGTTATTCTTATACGTCCTAGCACATAACACTAAATTTCGAATTGTAGGTGGTACGTACTTACGTTCTATCGATACCATTAGCCGACATTTTAATATTGTGTTGAGGGCAATCTTAAAGATGAGTTCGGAATATATCAAACGTCCTGAAACACCACAAGCACATAGGTGGGGGTACTTTCAAGATTGTGTTGGTGCTATTGATGGCACACATATTGAGGTCACTGTTCCAACAATTGACCAAGGAAGGTATCGTAATAGGAAACAAGCAATTACAACCAATGTCCTCGGAGTTTGCGACGCTGACATGAAATTCAGCTATATTTTACCGGGTTGGGAGGGTTCTTCTTCAGATTCAAGGGTGCTTCGTAATGCATTGGAAAGGGAGGATTGCTTTGAAGTTCCCGTAGGTACGATTGTGACCTACAATTTAACATATCAAAGTCCTCGGAGTGATTGTCAATGTATAACATATAATTTAACATTGTAGGTAAGTATTATCTTGTCGATGCGGGATATACGAATGGACCGGGATATCTAGCTCCTTATCGGTCAACACGTTATCATCTTCAAGAATGGGCCACTCAAGGAAACACTCCTACTACTTATAAAGAGTTATTTAATCTTCGGCATTCAAAGAAGAGAAACGTTATCGAAAGAACCTTTGGGTTACTAAAAAAAAGATGGGCAATCTTACGACAACCGTCTTTCTTTAATATCAAGCAACAGGTTTGTCATCTTGTCAAAGAATAGAAACATAGCTTACTTATTGTCATATATTTTAATTGTTCTCTCTTATTATACAGGTTCAAATTATTAACGTTTGTTGCATTCTCCATAACTTCTTGGTAGACAAGAGGCTAGTTAATGATGTGAGATTATTGGAGGAAGTAGATGCAGAGTTATTAACACGACATGGTAGCGGGGATAGTTTTGAGTATGCAGATACTGTTGAACCCATTCAAGCAACAAATGAATGGACTGCATTCAGAGATAACTTAGCTATAACAATGTTTAATGAGTATCAAACAACAAATAATTGAACTCATTTCTATCTTTATATGTTGCTATCTATCTTTTTATGTTGCTATCTATCTTTTTATGTTGCTAACATTGTTTAATGAGCATCTTTTCATATGAAAGATTCATGATGTTATATTTGACAGTGTTGTTATGGACAAGAGTAAAACACAAGCTTCAAAAGAGAAGGAGAAATCATATATTCATTGGACCGCTGAGATGGATTATGCTCTTTCTGCTTCTCTTTTAGAGCAACTGCATCTTGGTCACAAGGGTTCAAACGGGTGGAAAGGAGTAGCATTCACCGCTGCTATTACTACCATGTGGGATGAGTGCCGAGTTCGTATTAGCAAAGAAAAAATCTCGGCAAGATTGAAAACGTGGAATAAATACTACCAGGAAATATCAGCAATGCTAGATACAAGTGGTTTTGGGTGGGATTGGGAACGCCATGTGGTACAAGTTGATAGTGAGGAGGTCTGGGCCGATTATATAAAGGTACTATCTGCTGATTACATTTTATGTTTTTTTCTCCTATGTTAAGTGTATGTGCTGATTACATAAAATTTTAAAAATGCAGGCACATCCATCTTTGAAGCACTACAAAGATAAAGTCATCGTAAATTGGGGTGATTTGGCAACCCTATGTGGGACTGACAGAGCAAATGGTGCTAATGCGTCAACGGGAGTGGAATCAACTTATGATTTTGACGTGGAAGAGATTCCTGCAGAGGATGTTGCAATGGAGGAGAATGGTCGAAGGAAGAAGAAACCCAAAAAACCAACGGCTGTTGATATGATTGCAGAAGCTGTCACTCATATTGCGAATAACATGGATAATCCAGTTGAAATTTTCCCGATCGGAGCACCTACGAGGCCGAGGATTGAGGCGGTGTATCAAGCATTATCTAAAATGCCAGAACTTTCAGAGGATGATCTGATAAAAGCCATAGATTTGCTCAGTGTTGATGCGACAAAGTGCGAGGTCTTCTTGGTTTTGCCAGAGATTGCTAGGAGGAGATGGTTGCGCATTCATATAGGCGAATAGTTTGGTGTTTGTGTCTTTTATTGTTTGTATCGGATTCAGTAACCAAAACTATGCATGACTGTATGACGGACCTCTTTTATCTATGTTTTATGTTGTTGTGTATCGAATTCCAGTTTGGTGTTGTAGCTATGGTTTATTGTTTGTTTTAGCTATGAAAACATTATGCTATAATTTCTTGATTTTGCCATATATCTGTTATAGCACTTCTGGTGTAAAAAAATTTATTTTTTGATTTTCAAATATCAATTCCTGTCTCTGAATTCCATCCTGCAACCGAACAAGAATATTGGAATATTCAATTCCTGTGACTGAAAACCTTCCTGCAAACGAACACAGACATTGGTTTTGACCCAATTCCAAACCTCTGCGCCGTAGGTTTTCGGCCAAAACCAATTCCTGTGAATCAAAACCTACCAAACGAACGCACCCTAACATAAACATAGGTTGGATCAGAAATCAGCAAATACAAATTGTAGGTAGCTATACTGTACTTATGTAATCTAGGCTCCATTTGGCGCAGTTTTTTTGCTCCGGTGAATTTGGACAAAACGCCACCATCATAGAATGTATGTTTGGCATAACAGCGGTTATGACCGCGGCCAAGAAAAAAAATTAGTTTTGAACATAAAAGTGGATGAATTTTCTTACGTGAGGTTGTGCGTTCACGAACGACGGTTCATAACCATGGCGTTCACGACAGCCACCGTCGCGCCAAAGGGAGCACTAGTCTTAGTTCAAGGAGACACCAAGTTCAACCACTCCAAGGAGAAAAGAGAAAAAGAGCAAGGAGAAGAAGAACCCTAACCGGCAACCTCCTCTAAAATTGAGCCGATGTCGCCCGCGAGACCCTTGGCAATCGAAGGTGCCAGCCTTGTCGGAGCAGCCACCGCCGTCCTCCTCTTTGCCTGGCAACCCCTCCTCTCTCGGTTTCTCCTTCTTTTCCTCCCTCGTTCACCTCCGATTCTCCCTTTGCTTCTCGCCCCACCAACCCCACGGCCTCGGGACGAAGATCACCTCAGCCGGGCACACTGGCCCGATTCCCCATTTCACAAAACCTTCCTAATAAACCCTCCGAAACGAGAAAAAAATTCCCAATCAATTCCGATAAATTAAATACATTTCGGACAAAAATAGAGTAATAGACGGTATGACTTATTTTTAAAATTAATATAAAAAATGCATTAATTAAATCATATTAAAAAATATTGTATGTTGAAAAAAAAAACAGTTCGCTGATATTAGCACCGTACTTTTAACTATTCACACTGAAATTTTGAATTTTTTGGACCTGATACGCGTCTCATAAATGGATAAATGTCGCACGGGATGCGATTAGCAGAAAATCTATCATGAGAAAATGAAAATGACGGAAGAGAAGTTTGAATCATATTAAGGAAGGGAATGAGCCCTCCTGCGCACACTCCACGCCCGGAGCGGCGCCGAGCGAAGCAAAGACCGCACCCCACTGCGGGGGAGCGGTTAGTCCGCACCCCACTAATTAGGGTGCGGATAACCCCCCACCCCACTCCGGTGGGGTGCGGCCATGGAGCACCCCCCAAGGGGGTGCGGCCAAGCCGCACCCCATGGTAGGGTGCGGACAAGCCGCACCCCCTCATGAGGGGTGTAGCCAAACCGCACCCCCCATGGGGGTGCGACCAACCGCACCCCCTCATGAGGGGTGCGACCAACCGCACCCCCTCATGAGGGGTGCGGCCAAACCGCACCCCCATAGGGGCGCGGCCAATTGCACCCACCATGGGGGGGCGCGACCAATTGCACCCCCCATGGGGGGCGCGGCCAATTGCACCCCCAATGGGGGGCGGCCAAACCACACCCTTCCCCTGAGGGGTACGATCGAGCCCTCTCCGGGGCTTGCGGGGGACGCGGCCGAAACCGTGTCCACGCCGTCGAGTATGGGCCAAACCCGTTTTCTTCTCGGAGGACTCTGGTTCCCGCTTTCCGAGTAAGCGCAATCGTTGGAAGTCGCAGATCGCCTACATGACGGCTACAACGCTCACTTGTTCGCTCAGAACATTCTCACATTTCCGACACGCTCACATTTTGTCTTTCTAATTTCTCAGATTGCAGGAACAGCTTGTCGCATTTTTTACCTTCAACAAAGCTGCCTGAACTGCCCAAACTGCCCGAAGGGCGAGACGGTCATTTATGAAAAATGGCGATCCATGTGCTCCGAACCGGAAAACGTGATTCGCCCGTCAGGTGGTTACGGTGGTTACGACGACAAAATTACCGGGCTACCCCAGGCCAAAGCTATAAAAGGAGCCTCGGGCCTTCATTTCAAGAGACCTTGCTTTCGGCACCCGAGAGAGCTCTGCGAAGATTTTCTCTAAGCTTTCCTTCGGTGCTTGAAGATTTCCTTCGTGGACTTGGAAATTCCCTTTCCGCGAAAGGCGACTCGGCGTTCTCACTTTTGTTCTCCGGGCATTCTCACTTTTGTTCTCAGAGAATTCTCACTTTTGTTCTCACCGCCGTTCTCAGAAGGAAAAAAGACACAGTTTTCCGAGAGGTGGCATGTCACCCTCGGAGCTCCCTCTCTCTCTCTCTCTCTCAACCCTTGTAACGAGCAGCGGCCTATCGTGCTCGAGTTCTAAGATCTCAATTGTAACCTCTCAAGATAGTGAAGTTTGGTCGGCACAGCTCCGGCCGCGTGGTTTTTTACCCTTTTCGGGTTTTCCACGTTAAAAAGTCTCAGTGTACTCAACGAATCTCAAATTGACTGTTTGCGCGCTTGGTTCGCTTCAGAGCTAAGGTGATTCAATTAGACCGGTCTACCAAGAGCCCCAAGTGACCCGCAACAGGACTTTTAAAATTTCTATTAGTACTACACTCGCTTAACCGCACCGCACTGCTGAATCTTTCATCGCGCCGACATACTACTATCCCCTGCTTCCGCAAACATAGACGACGTAAAGCTCGTCGGAGACACTTCCGAAATCTCCACTACTGCCTACGCCGCGGATAGGTGATATCCTGTCACAGTAAACATGTCGTCTTTGAAGTATCGCCGACTGAGATCATTGTTAGGTCAGTGTGGCGGTGGTTTGGGTGGCTTGTCGTTGGTTTGGGTGTCGTCTGGGGCGAGCAGTACTAAAATAAACTAAAATAATGGCAGACATCTCAATATTCCATCTGCAACACCAAACAAAAGTCATCCCTTCAAAATAATGGCAGACATCTCAATATTCCATCTGCAACAGCAAACAAAAGTCATCCCTTCAAAATAATGGCAGGCATCTCAAAATTAGTTTTTTCCACACCATTATCAATATCAGTCTTGTCACCACACTCGGCGGCGGCATCACCGCCAGAACTTCCCCGACTTTTATACCTCCCTCATGCATTTTATCTTCCTCGCCGTTGTCGTGCCCAATCTCCCTCTAAGCCATTGCTCCCCTAATCCCAAAGTTGAAGTAATCTCGCTCCAGAAAATCATCTTTTCGGGCTTCCCCTGCATTTAAAAAATGTTTTTTGTTAAATAATGTTAACAAAAGTTTCCAAAAGTAAAGATGGTGGTATCGATCCTTCATTTTCCCGAAAAACTTGTGAAAAGAAGAGCATGTCAGAATGCTTGCGGATAGCCAACTTCCTAAAAGAACGCTTGCTAATAGAAAACTGTTAATGCGTATTAATATGTCCTGCCATGTCAAGACCGACTCGGAATAGCCTAACGGGTTCGTGTCACACTAGGACTCGGTTCTATGCTGGAAGTACTATAAATACCCCATTCCAAACTTGATGAGTGTATTGTAGAATACTTTGAGCCCTAAACCCCAACATTCTTAAAGTACTCGGTTAGGGTTTTTTTCCGCTCGGTGTTCTCTCGCGTCGCTCCTGTACGCACTTCGCGTTTTCTGCGATCTTCTTCCCGTCGCTCGTTCTTGACAGTTATAGCCATCGTTTGTGAAAGAGATCGGGACTTTAGAAAGCCGATTGCGAAGGAGATCGCCATTTTCCGGTGTTCGTTTTCTTCCAGCAGCGCCGTTCGCGAGGAGGTTTCTCGATTGGTCGCCGGATCTAGGTTTCCACCACCGAATCTGGGTTCATATCGATCTCTGGAGAACTCGCCGGGATCCTGGGATTGATTCGGATCGAGCGAGATCTGGTCTTCTTTGATCTGTCTCTGTCGCAGATCGAAAAAGAGTTCTTCCTCCCTGTCATCGTTCGCAGATCTGCTGCTTGCACTGCCTTTTGGAAGCAAATATCCTTTCATCGCCGATCGATCAGCGATGCAACCGCACGATCAGGAAGTGTCTTGGATCTCGCTGGTTTTGCCTATTTGTTGATGCGCGCCGTCTGTTCCCGGCAAGAAAAGTTCTCAGATCTGGGGCATAGATCAGAGAAATTGCAGATCCAACTGCTTGGAGTTCTCGTTCTTGACTGATTTGTAGATCCAACTGCTTGGAGTTTTTCGATCCTGTGGGGTTCTGTTCTTTTGGAGAATTGTGAATCCAAGAGTTTTCCCAAGACAGGATCTGTGCCAGTTTTGCTTGAGGTTGCTGATTGAAGGAGAAAGAATACCTTTCTGTGGAGGATTGCCGATTGGAGGAACAAACAATACTGGATTGGATCCGAAGACTCGTCTCTGCGCAGCTGATCAGGTGATTTCTTTTCAGTTGTTCGGTCTATAGCTTTAGCGAGATGCCGAAGGTTACATCCTACGACATCGTCAAGCTCCAGTCGTTCGATCTCTCCGACTTCCATGCTTGGAGACTGCACGTCCAACTTGGAATGAAGGAACGAGAGATTTTCTACACTGTTTTGAGCGATTTTGCCACAACCGAAGAGGACGTGGATGATTACCAGTGGAGAAAAGACGAAGATTTCTGTAAAGACTACCTCCTTAATTCACTTAACCCTAGACTCGCCTTAACCTACAGCGGTTATAAAACTGCAGAAGAGATTTGCGATCGCTTGAATGCAAACTTCCAGAAGGAGGAGGGGTTGTCGAGGACTCTCCTTGGGGAGAGACTCTTTAATTTCAAATTCAATTTGAACTCCTCGATCACCTCCCAAATTATTGAACTGGAAAGTTTACGTCTTAAGCTGTCGGATGATAAGTCTGACATGTCCGATAATCTTTTTGTGTGTTTAATTTTAAGCAATCTACCTCCTGAGTGGTCGACCTTCAAGACTGAAATGCACAGACTGAAGGAAAAGATCGCACTCGATGAACTCAAATGGTTCATTCATATCGAGGATCAAAACATTGCAGGGAAGAGACAGGAACAAGGTGAGCAGTCCTCACAGACTCTCAACTTTGTGTCTCGACCTAACAAACCTCGAAGGAAGCCACCAGCGCCCAAAAGTGATGCCTCTACCCAGTTAGTGCCTAAAAAAAACCCTCTTTCAAAAAGAAGAGGGGCAAGTGTCACAACTGTGGTAAGTGGGGACATTGGGCGGCTGATTGTAAGGCCCCTAAGAAAGACAAGGAGGAAGCCCCTCAAAATGTGGCGAACATGCTCGTTGTTGCCTCTGAACCCAAGTCCTTTGTGCCTATGATCAGAAGCAGACATTGCATTTCGTCCTCTGAGTGGTGGCTTGATAGCGGTGCTACCTGTCATGTGACGAATGACAAAGGACTTTTAGCTGAGGTCAAGACGGTCCAGGAAAAGGTGGAGAACTGCAATGGAGGAGAGACTCGGGTGACCCATGCTGGGACATCCGAGCTAGTTCTCTCATCAGGTAAAAATTTAATTTTAAAACATGTTAAAGTAGTTCCCTCTTTAACTAAAAATCTGATTTCAATAAGTCTACTAGACAAAGCTGAGATGACCTTCACAACTCAAAACGGTAGAATGACTCTTATGGTAAATTCACATTATTTTGGGTGTGCGTATCTGATCAATGGAATGTATAGACTTAGCTTAAACAATGATAGCATCAACCAAGTAAGTTCGAACCTTATAGATCTTAAGTTGTTACATAACAGACTTAGACATGTAAACTATAGGAAGATGCTAGATCTAGCTAAGAGTCAAAACATCCCCTTAGATCTGTCGATTCGTTTTGACAAGTGCGAGGTGTGTGCTCAAACCAAAATCACTAAAAAGCCTTTCATGTCAGTTTCTAGGAGCACAAAACTTCTTGAATTGATACATTCAGACCTCTGTGATTTCCGTAGTCATGCCACCAGAGGGGGAAGGAAGTATCTAATTACTTTCATAGACGACTTTTCTAGATATTGTCATATGTATCTGTTAAAATTGAAAGACGAAGCGTTTGAGGCGTTCAAGACTTTTAAGTCTCGTGTTGAAAATCAGTTAAACCTGAAAATTAAGAGATTTAGAAGTGATCGAGGAGGAGAATACACTGCTACTGGATTCAAGGAATTCTGTGCCTTTGAGGGAATAATTCTTGAAACTACTGATCCTTACTCACCCTAGTCAAACGGTGTTGTCGAGCGCAAGAATAGAACATTAACAGAAATGTTGAACTCTATGCTCCTAACAGCTGACATGTCTAATTTCTTTTGGGGAGAAGCAATCTGTACTGCAAATCACATTCTAAATAGAGTACCTCACTCTCAGCTCACTTCTACACCGTATGAGCTGTGGCACGGTCATCCGTGCAGGTACGATACTCTAAAGACTTGGAGTTGTATTGTCTATGTGTGTATACAAGACCTTAAGTGGCCTAAGGTGGGACCTAAGATGACGACATGCGTCTATCTAGGTAGTGCAGAAGATAGTGCAGTAGATAGATTTCTCGATCTATCCACGAATACCGTGATAGAGTCTAGAGATGCCATATTTTTTGAAGACAAATTTGTCAATGATCATGGATTGTCTGTCTCCGGGTCCAATGATATGATTACTGAATCTATCGTTGAACTTGAAGCTGGCCCTTCTGGCACTGCTCCCCAACTAGTAGAGGTGGAACCTATTCCACTTAGAGCATCTACCAGAGAAAGAATCCCTAAGGATTTTGGTGAGAATTTCATCACCTATCACTTAGAGGATGATCCATTCTCCTATCAGGAAGCAATGAGGTCTAGAGATTCGTTGATGTGGGCAGAAGTCATTGATGATGAGATGGACTCGCTGTTACATAACAATACCTGGCATCTAGTTGACTTACCGAAATGTGCTAAAGTCTTAGGATGCAAGTGGGTTTTAAAGAAGAAATTACATAGGGATGGATCTATAGCCAGGTATAAAGCGCGTATCGTAGTTAAAGGTTATAAGCAACAAGGGGGAATTGACTATTTTGACGTCTATTCACCTGTGTGTCATCTATCGACTATCAGGATTCTTCTTGCATTAGCCTCTATTGAGAACTTTATAGTTCATCAGATTGATGTCAAAACTGCATTCTTAAATGGAGAGCTTAATGAAGAGATCTACATGACTCAACCTGAAGGTTATGTACACAAAGATCAAAAAGACAAAGTGTGCAAACTCGATAAGTCAATCTAATTATGGTCTTAAACAAACACCTAAGATGTGGCACATGAAGTTTGATCAGGTGGTAAAGAGCATTGGATTCCAGTCCAGTCTCTCTGACAAATGTCTTTATTACCGCTCCTTGTCAAATCAAACAGTTATCATATGCTTATATGTGGATGATATGTTGATTTTAGGGTCTAATCTTGCTACAGTTAGGGATGTTAAATCCACTCTGGCAGAAGTATTTGACATGAAGGACCTCGGTCCTGTTGATGCCCTGTTAGGTATGAAGGTTAGAGTTGACAAGGGTCGAGTTACTCTTAGCCAGGCTCATTATATTGAGCAACTTCTCTCTACCTGGGGATATGATAAATGTAGGCCGATTGAGACACCGTTTGATCATAATGTTAAGTTAAGTCCTAATCTAGAGGACAACATTGATCAAGTCAAATATTCCAAAATAATTGGTAGTCTCATGTACGCTATAACTTGTACGAGACCAGACATTGCTTTCTCGGTTAGCACGCTGAGTCGCTTTACCAGCAGTCCGGGCAAAGAGCATTGGGTTGTCGTAGATAGGCTGTTGAGATACTTGAGAGGTACTAAAGACTATGCTCTGTGCTACACTGGTTACCCACCTACAGTGGAAGGACATTCTGATGCCTCGTGGTGTTCAGAAGTCGGGAACAGCAAGTCCACCAGTGGATACATATTCACCTTGGGAGGAGCTGCTATCACTTGGAAATCCAAAAGACAGACTTGTATAGCTTTGTCGTCCACGGAGGCCGAGTTGTTTGCCTTAGCTTCAGCTAGTGAAGAGGCAGACTGGATCAGAAACTTGATTTTAGACATTCCCTTATCTAAGTTACAAGTCAACCCGCTGAACTTGTATTGTGATAATCAAGCAGCAGTTCAAGTCGTTAAGAATGCCCTTTATAACACTAAAAGAAGACATGTACGACTGAGACATGCTTTACTGAATTATCTTAAAGAACAAGGAATCATCACTTTAATTGGTGTACGTTCAAAGGATAACCTTGCTGATCCACTGACGAAAGGAATGCCCAAAGATCGGTTAATCAAAACAGTGGGGGAAATGAGACTAAAGGCGATTTAGTTCGGTCTTAGTTCAGTATCAGGCGATTCAGTTCAGCCTTAGTCCAGACGTTTTTTGATTATTCCATATTTCCTTTGTCAATGCAAGCATGTTGTGGTCCATTGATGCTCTTGGTTGCTGAGCTCGGATCTGGTAAGCTGTTCATTCCAAACCTGATGTTAACAGCTTCATCGGATTCGGCTTTTGCCTTGGAGGAGAGTGTTATTCCAAACTTGATAACACAATCTGACTTGGTTTGTCTCTTCTTTTGAAGATTGGTTCCATTCCAAACTTGATGAGTTCCAATTGACTTCAGAAGGGCAGTAACCGTGACATTCCATATAGGATTGACAGATATAGCTGCGGTGTCCAGAAGTCTGAAGATCGTTTCAGTTGAAACAGATATCAGATTCTGAGGTAAAACAATAATACTCTGTGAACGTGTCCTCCCAGCCAAATTAGATAATTCAATACTAAGTTCTAATGTTGGAGCTAGATATATGCAAATTTGCAAATGGATAGAATTCATTCTGAAATGAAATTCTCTGTTGAAATTGCAGGAGTTTCTGGGATAGGGGAGCACTGGTTGACTGGGATCCGGAGAAGGATGATCTTTTAGATGACTAGTTTTTGAGTGTTATTTTATTTATTTCCTGTACTTCTGCTCAGAGCATTGTTTAGCTCTTTCTTTATTATAACACTGTTTGTTTTGGACTTTTTAAGATCTCTGTTTGATTTTGGACGCCAGGCGTATAGGGCCTGTGTCTTGATCGTTCCTGAGACTCTTATTGAGTTGCAGCTGAGTTTCTTTTGTTTACTTATGCGTGCATACTGATTTTGTGATATAGTCCAAATTGATTAAAACAGGTGCTGGACACGGTTGTAATTGACTCATGTTTGATTGAATACAATACAAACCACCCCTTTACTCGAAGTCTGGGTTCACGACGGACATAGGAGGAGATTGTTAATGTGTATTAATATGTCCTACCGTGTCAAGACCGACTCGGAATAGCCTAACGGGTTCGTGTCACACTAGGACTCGGTTCTATGCTGGAAGTACTATAAATACCCCATTCCAAACTTGATGGGTGTATTGTAGAATACTTTGAGCACTAAACCCCAACAAAACTGCTTTCGTATAGCCAACATCTTAAAACTATGCTTGCGATTAACCGTTAGTGCGAATAGCCAAAAGTGCGGTGCTAATATCAACGCCCAAAAAATAATGGGTAAAACCGGAAAGATGGTTTTTTTACTAAGTTTGTTTAGCTTATATACAGTACAAGTGACAGGCACGGGACTCCGCCCCTACGGTCAACCACGACAGTACCTCGACCGCGATAAGCTCAGGGCTCCGCCCCTATCAATTATTTAATGCAGCTTAAAATTATCACAATATTAATTAATTAGTGCAAAAAATAGTTATATACTAATTTTCGATTTTTGTTAAAAAAAATCCTAATCATGATGCACGTATCAGCATGCATGTCAAATCAACTTTAATAAAGTTGATTGATTTAATGGTAGCTCCTCGAAAATACCGTTGGCATGTCTAATGACAGCTTTCCTCAAAAAGACCGATGATATGTCTAATGACAGCCTACCATAGTAAGTGTAGGAGCTCTAATAAATTTTTTTGAATTTTATGGAGATTTTCATCATTATTTTTAATTTTGAAATAAAGTGTAATTACTTGAATAGACATTGTATTTTAATTTTTTTGAAATAGATTATAGTATATGTTTAAGTCATTAAATTAAAAAAATAGTGGCATAATTGACAATTTTAAATATTTCACGGAATACAATTTTTATCTTGTAATATTGTAAACATATTAAGATAGAAGAGGCCAAATCAAGTGAAAAAAATGAGCTTACGAGATGTTTATGTTTGAATATTTACAGTCCTATGATAATTGCAGTCATCATCCCGTATTTGTAGACTCATACGTTATTTGCAGATCAAAATAAAAAAAAATTATTATCCGCATAAAATATCACGTCAAACAAATAATGATTAGTGACCGCCGCATTCACGATCGCCGCCGCCGTGCCAAACAGACTCATAGAGGGAGAAGCTATATTATTGTAACTGCAATTTGAGCATATTTTCATAAAGGCCGCTATATTTATGAGCTGAGACATCGAAGGAGAAGCTTTTTTATGAGCTGAACTCAGAACCTCCACCTACGGTTGGATTGAATCAGTTGGTGAAATTTAAAATAATAATAATAATTATTATTATTATGTTGAATCAAGGAATCAATGTTGATCAGTCAATGTCCATCTTCTCCGATCTTTAGCGAATCTGAGGAGTATTTGATGGCGAGTTCGATCTCATGAGATTGTATTTGTTAGAAACTTTTAATTAAAAATAATTTGTCATTAATATTTAATGGAACTTGCATGATGTTTAATGTTTGGGCTCCACATTATTGATAGAAAAAACTTAAAATCAAAATGGAGGGAACTTCAAATTATGGGGGAATTTTTTTTCATAAGAAATGATGAGAGTTTAGTCTCACCTTCCTAATATAACTTAAAGAAAAGTGGGTGTATAAACAAATTCACTCATATTATGTTGAAAAAACATAAGGAGAATCAATGAACCACACAAGCATGCGCTAACACCGCACCGGACCGGATCTGAATTTTGGGAATAATTGAATTGTATTTTTTGTACAAAATAATTTTACATTTTGGAAAACTTAAATTCCTTAAATTTTCTTGCGTCGAATAATATTCGACGTGCATTGACTACATTTCGACATACGTTTTGAATCTGTGCGCCGATTTCTTTCTGACGTTTATAATTTGACGTACGATGATTCCCTCGGTTCCCGCAATGCGGCGTTTGTTAGTGTATATTTGATTGTATAAAAGGGTTTGGGGGCTAAACGGGTCCGGTTCGGATATGGAGATATCCGTTACCCATTACAACTCTAGGATTTGCCTATATAACCCAACCTAGGGGCAACGGGGAGGCAGTTCCACTTTAACCACCACACGGGATGCTTCGAGCGCCTCAATAATCTAGAAGTTTTTTTGCCCTAGCCTCTCTTGCTCCCGGCCGCCCGTTTCCAAGGAGGAACCGTCTGGATCCCCTCCCGCCGGCGTCGTTCCCGATCCTGTAGGCCTCCATCGCACTATCGTTGTCGCTCCCGAAGGCGTTGCCTGTGCGCCGATCGCGAGAAGGTGATCCAGCCGGCGATCTTCCGCCCGAAGTCGCGCAGCACCGCCGCTGCAGTCGCAGCCGTTCGACCCCGCGGAAGATTTCGGCGTCGGAGTTGTCGATCCCGGCGATTCCATCCTCCGCAGTTGTCGATCTCGGCGATCTCCTGATCCGCTGCCTCGATCCCGGCGATCTCGTTCTCTGCAGTTGCCGATCTCGACGATCTCCCGTTCCGTCGTCGCTGTCGCTCGCATGAAGTAGCAGCCGCCTCAATCTCTCGTCGTCTTCTAGCGTGAGGAGATCATCGTCGACTGTCGTAGAAGGAGGACCAAAGCCGACGCCGTCTGTGAAGATCAAGTCGCTGCTTCCTGTGCGCCTAGAGGAGGATCCGCCGCCTGCCTGGTGCGGATCATGAAAGAAGAAGAAACCATACAGTCGTTGTGTTAGGTTTAACGCAGGGACTACCGTCGATGTTATCCCCTAGCGTCGGGCGCTAGCTCCACTTCTTCTGCTGATTGATCCTCTGCAGATCCAAATACAGCTGCTACCGCTCATCTCCCATCTCTGTCCAAATCGCCGCAAACATGATGAAGGGGACAATTTTTTCGTCTCCTGTTTTGATGATCAAATTGGAAAAGTTCACGGCGACGGAGTTCAATGACTGGAAGTTGAACACTCAATTTGGGATGAAGTACCTAAACATGCTCTACACCGTTCAGTCTGATTGTGCTGATATCATCGGAACCGATGACGAGGCTCAATGGGTCGCTGATGAGGATTTTTGTCACGACTACTTGCTGAACTGCCTATCCTCAAGTCTGGCAAAGACTTACCTCAAAATGAAGACTGCCAAGGAGATCTGGGAGGCACTGGAGGAGCATTTCAAGCAGGAGAAGGATCTGTCCAAGGCTCACTTGGTGGACAAATTTCACTCCTTTACGTTTGACGAGGAGAAAGTGATTCTCCCTCAGGTTTTCAAATTTAAAAATTTGATTGATTCTCTACACAGTGAAAATATTACTGTAAGATCTCTTTTCTCAAAACCCGTTCGGGTACTTGAAAAACTCGAACCTCTCCCGCATCGCACGGTTGAGGTGGATCCTCGCCCAGAATCGCTGCCTTGCGGTGTCACCAACACTCGGGTCGGCTAACCCCGCTCAGCACCAACCCTGCTGGCTATACGATCATAAGTAAAAATATGCCAAAATGAAGTACAGAAATAAAAGCATGTCCACAATCACATCATCATATATATATATATATAATGAAACAGAAATGTCCAATAAGAGAAGTACAAGCAAAAATGGCTTAAGCCCGATACATATCCAAAATAGTACTCTCTCACTCTCTACAACATGCGGAAACTACAACAAAACTCTAAAAAGCTGAAATCTAACTATCTCATCATCAACCTGTGGCGTCGTGGTAGTACGCTGCATCCACTGCTCAGGTCCTGCCATCTCGTCTTGCTGCGCGTGGGACAACTCCGTCTCCTCGGACTCCTGCGGTCACACCGACCGTTAGTCATAAAGACTAAGTCTTTTTGTCCTCGCCTCCCTCCACGACTCCTAGGTACCGAGCGGGAGGAAGAAGCGGAGGACAACAAGAGGTAAACAGAAGAAGATGGTGACATGACACTAATCTAGCAGTTATAGGTACAGCAGTAAAACTATCTAGCAGTATAGTGCAAGTAAATGACAGTAAAGTAGAGCATGAAGTAAAGCAGTAATAGAAAGAAAAGTGCGGTGCAGTAAGTAAAACTAATCTACCATCACAGATTCGTACCTTAACTTATATGAACGCCCATACGACATATAAGTTAAGATGTCCAGGTAACCCATCATATAAAAGAGCCCATACTAATTTATATGATGGGGGTATGCTAATGTGTATGTTATGCTATGCTATGCTTATGATGATTTAATGTGTTTATGCAATGTGACTCACCCACACGACTCCATGCGCACAGACCTTTATAGTTCCCAATTTGTTAGAAAGGAAGCCAACCTTTCGGGTACCGACCGTCGTGGCTCACTGTGGCAGTGTATCGGGCACTCCACACCCTAGGCGGGTATGGTCACTACCAATCCTAGACCTCATGTACGCCTCAACGCTAAGAACACAACAACGGAGCTTCTGCGTACTCTTGCTGGAATCCACCAGACTTTAAGGTCGGGGTGGGTTATTAGGGATTGTCTTCCAGACCGCGATACTCAAACTTACCGGCCCTCTAAACCTCACCCTCACCTGAGTCAACGTACTACCGTCGGTGACACGACTAGCCTAGTACCGAAGACTCGCCACTATTTGAATAAGTAACAGGTGTTAACAAGTCCACCCGAGCTTCCGGCTCAGGGTCTAACACACAAGCTGATCCAACCCATCTCCTTCCCAAAGGAGATCCATAACAGTTTACTGACCTAATTAGGCTACTCTTGCCTACAATATAGTTAGCGTTATATTTAGGGTGAATCTTGGACTTCCCGTGGTGTACCCCGTAAAGGGGTTCCCAACGGTACTACGGATTCAATGGGCTCAACCCCACCATCCTCCTCAAGACAATTACTTTAGTTGGTGATTAACATTTGGTTCTCCCTTCATTATTTCATATACTTAAGTGACTTAGCTCAACACCCGTCCCACCCAATTGGGTTGGACATACCTCCACAACTCATACACTAACCCTGACACAACCTCACAGCTAACCCTAGGTTTGAACCTCCTTGAATCATTGTGAGTTATCACACAAATACTGAATGGGTATAAGTACTAAACACTACCTAGGGGTCTGAATTGCCTAAAATTCAAAATTATGTTTTTACTAAACGCAGACCACTAAGTTGAACTAACCTCAAACCTCATAAGGGAATCCTTCTAAAAACTCATCACCAAGGTCTGGTATAATTATCCTAGGCTCCCACTGACCCTAATAAGGTATGTTACAATTTCCATAATTTTCCATATTAATTTGGTATTTATTATAATTTAAAGTAGTTCAGGTCTTAAGTCAAATTACACATGAACTACCCTCAAAATACTTCTACATGCTACATGAAAATTATCAGTAAAGTAATATCACATATCAAGGTGGTTCACTGAGTTCCATGACCCTAGGATGTCATTTGAACTACTAAATCATCATAGTTGTATAATTACCAAAATGCCACTATAATTAGTAAAAATAGTATTTCACATCTGAAAATTCTACAAAAATTACCAAGTGTCCAGATGGGGATCTAGAGTCCTCTTCCAAAGGATTGTGTCATTACCATATGATTTGACATTTTAAAAAGATTTAACTTCCAAGTGTTGTAAATACCAATTTCTACATGAGGTACAAGAAATATCAATCTACAGGCTTCCAAATAATTATCATGGGTATATATTAACATCAAATGACAGATAACCAAGTTTCATAATTTGCCCCATGATTTGACATTTTAAAATGATTTTACATCCAAATATTGTAAATACCAATTTATACATGAGGTGCAAGAAATACAAATCTTCAAGCTTCCAAACAATTATCTTGAGCATGTATCAACATAATATGGCATATAACAAAGTTTCATAATCTTGCCATATGATTTGACATTTTAAAATGATTTAATACCCAAGTGTTGTAAATTCCAATTTCTACATGAAGTACATAAATACAAATCTACAAGCTTCCAAACAATTATCATGGGCATATGACAACATAAATGACAGATATACAAGTATCATAATTTTACCCAATGATTTGACATTTTTCATAATTAAATTCTTCTAAGCTAGTAAGCACTAAAAAAATTCCTACACAAGGTATAATGCTTCAATAAATCATAACAAAATTACTATAGTCCATTTTCATCCCTATTCAGCCACTGATAAAGTTTCAAAGCCATACAAGGTCATATGACCATGCACTTTATTTATTTAAGGAAAAAGTGGCAATCTCATTTATTAGGAGAAAAATACTTAAATGACACTAAAAATTCCCATTAAAATACTTAAGTCATTTTATGCTCTTAAAAACATATCTACAAAGTTCTGAGTCAAGGCAAGGACATTTGGTCATATGTCCTTCACAAATCCCAACTTTGCAACCTTAAGAGTTTACCTTTAGGGTTTTAGGTCACACCACCCTAATGACTCCAAATGACCCATTAGGGTGTGTAACAAGCATTTGAATATCAATACCTACATAATCATCATGATGGGAGGAGGCTAACTCACTCAACTCCTCAAATGGCCTAAACCCTAATTTGACCCCTTAAGGCCCTCATTAGGGTTTCCCATTTCCCATATCAAAACAACTCCAAATGGAGTGAAAAATTAGGAAGACACTACACATGTACTAAAGAGCATGCCACCAAAATTTGGTGTCATTAGGACATCATATGCTCAAAAAATCAACATAATTTAAAAATCCTAATTACCACAAAAACCCTAGGTAAAGATGCTCATCAAGGGCTGTCCTTTGGAAGGGGGTGCCCCTAGGGTATACCTACCCATGGTTAAAAGCTCAGCCTCAAAGCTTGAGGGGTTTGGGCTAGGTAATTAATTTAGTGGACTGACCTAGTGTAGGACCAGTCCTACTAAAACAGCTCCCTAGGGAGCTGTGGGTCACCAAATGACCTGAACTTAAGCCCTAATGAAATTCAAGACCAAGACCTACAACTTTCATGTTGGGCACTTTTTCTAATTCAGCCATTAAGAGGCCTTAATTAATTGTAGAAGTGACTGGTTTAAATAGGACAGAAAAGCTAATATAAAGAATTAATTAATTAGAGTTATTAGTGATGCACACGAATCTTGGCGCAAATCTAACGGCAGCGACATCGTCTTCTTCCTCAGCCAACGGTTGAGATTCAACCGCGCTGGGTGAGCTTGCGTCCAAGATTCCCGGCGATCCAACCACCACCACCGCCGGCCAGCACCACCGACACCTTCGTGGTGGTCGGGGCTACCATCCACCGGCGACTGGCGGCCGGAGGCGGCGGTTTCCGGCGATCCTAGGTGTCCCGATTTGAGCCGATTTCCATGGAATCGAAGAGTGGATTCGAGCTCAATTTAGCTCGATCCTTCAACGTTTTGTGATAGGAAGCTAGCATGGGGGGAGGGGAGGAGAAACAAACCGTTATTGGGGCATGACGGCGGCTCCGACGACGGTTTGCCATGGAAAAGCTTTGCTCCGGCGACCCTGCTCCCGATCTCGATTCTACAGCTCTAGCTTTGCTCCAAGTGTCGTTCTCGACTGCTCTCTCCCTTCTGAAGCTAATGGTGTGGTTGGATTGAAGTGGGGAGGCCTCTATGGGTTGTTTTGAACTTAGGCTTCATCAGGTAGCCTCCTTGCTGCCACCCTCCTATAGCTGTCGGCCTCCTGCTTCCCTCTGGGTCATGCCCAGACCCACATCAATCAGGGGAGGCCCCTAGGCTGATTGGAGGTGGAGTGTAGGGGGGGGGGGGTGTTTGCTTTTGCTTTTAGCTTTATGCTTTTTAATCCCCTTTTTGGTCCCCCCTTCTCATTTGATTAATCAAGCCTAAGCTTTGGGTTCAGTCCAAGGCATGTCTTAGGTCCATGAATAATTGATTAGATGATGGGGGTTGGGTCCCATTGAAATTAGGCCTAGAATCCCCTTTAATGGGCTATGTTGACCATGGTTGACTTTGGTCAACCAAGGTGAGTGGGTTGACCCCACTTGGGGGTCATGGGTCCCTTAACATCACCCAACATTAGTTTGTCCATGGTGGGGCTCCAATTGGTTCAATTTAATCAAAGGGGGGGGGGGGGGTGTAGGTTTGACCAAAATTGGGTAAAATTTGACTTTGGTCAATTTCATGAAATTGGGTCCCACCCATGTGCAATTTCCATCCTATAGGTCTCCCTTAGTGGTTAGGGCATCATAAGTGAGGTCAATTTGGACAATTGAGGGTCAATTGACCTAGTTGAGGGGCTTAGGGTTAGGTTGGTTTTTGAGCTTTTGTGTGCACTTAGCAATTTCTACCCTAGCCTAGGGCACTTGTAGCCACTCATCTCACCACTATGCCATAACATTTTCAATGGGTCTAGAAGGATTGGGGATGTTACAATTACTCTGCTAGATAGCTTTGTTGCTGACACTATTATCTTTAAATTGTCATTCACATAGTACAATTTTAAAACTAGAATGTACCGCAAGAAGATGTAGGTTGGTCTAAACGACCTCAAGCATTTTATACGCATTGAGAATGTAAATAGGACTAAACATGTGTTAGAAGTCGTTATCAAACAAAAAGCTGTTGCTAACATGATTTCTGGCTCTAAATGCACGCCTAACCCTAGAAAGACCAAACCTTCCCAGAATAGCTCCCAGGTTACAGGCCCAAACAACAAAATCAAGAAATTCAATGACAAATGTTTTAACTGCAACAAGTGGGGGCACATTGCATCTGATTGCAGACTTTCTAAAAAGGAAAGGATCAAAGGACCACAAGAAGTCAACCGGGTCAATATGGTTAGTCTTGCTGAGCCCTCTAACTCTGTTGCTATGGTTGGAAACATAAAGGCCAACACTGAGTGGTACCTGGATTCAGGGGCAACATGTCATGTGCACAACAACGTTAATCTGATGATAGGGCTCACTGCTGCAAAAGAGTTCGTGACAGTTGCAAATGGCGGGACAGCTAACATGATGAAGGTGGGGAACCCAACCTTGCTACTTTCCTCAGGTAAAACTTTAACCTTAAAGAACGTAAAATTTATTCATTCACTAGCTGCGAACTTAGTGTCTATTAGTTTACTATGTGATGCTCGTATGTCTTTCAATTTCTGTAGCGATAGAGTAACACTGTAAGTTAACTCACACTATTTTGGGTGTGCATACATCCAAAATAGAATGTACCAACTAAATCTAGCAAATGAAATAGTTCAGCAAGTACAATCAAACTTAGTTAGCCCTAAGATTCTACATGAGAGACTAGGACACGTGAACTATAGGAAGATGTTCCAAATTGCTAGAACTCACCAGATCACCTTAGACACTACTAATAAAACTAATAAATGTGAAGTGTGTGCTCATACCAAGATCACTAGGAAACCTTTCAGTGCGGTTACTAGGAGCACAACACCACTAGAGCTCATACATTCTGACATCTGTGATTTCAAAAGTTTTGTCACCAAAGGAGGAAGGAAGTATATGATCACCTTTATAGATGACTGTTCTAGGTTCTGTCACATTTACTTTCCTAAACCTAAAGATGAAGCATTTGAAAAATTCTGTATTTTCAAAATCAGGGTAGAAAATCAACTTGCCCTAAAAATCAAAAGATTTTGAAGTGATAGAGGAGGAGAATATATGTCTAGTGAGTTTAAGTGTTTCCTTGCCCATCAAGGAATTATAGCAGAAATTATTGTTCCTTACTCACCCCAATCTAATGGCATAACTGAGCGTAATAAATAGAACGTTAACAGAAATATTAAACTCTATGCTCTTAACTGTAGGCATGCCTTCTGCCTATTGGGGAGAAGCAGTCTTAAACGCAAACCCCATTTTAAATAAAATTTCTCATGTTAAGTTAGAGGTTACACCCTCCGAGCATTAGTTTAAGAGACACCCAAATATCACTATACTTAAGACCTGGGGCTGCATAGCCTATGTTAGGGTTCCTGACCCTAGACGGTCTAAGGTTGGACCTAGGACCAACACTTGTGTCTACCTAGGTTGTGCTGAAGATAGTGTTGTAGATAGATTCTTAGATATTTCCAATAATGTTGCTATAAAATCTAGGGATGATGGTTCTTTGAAGATAAATTCCTTAAGATAAGAGTCTGTCACTCACAGATATGCAAGTTGTAAGACCCCCCCCCCCCCCCCCCCCCCCAAAAAAAAAAAAAAAAAAAAAAACCAAACCCGGTTCAGGGAGAGGGGGTCTTACTGCCGAAAGACGACCACTAGCGCTTCCCGGATGGCAACAGCCCACCCTCTCAAGCACTGAGTGATCGCTTTGTCAGGCACAAGAATCGCAACAACATATCAGAATCACATAGCGGAAGCAATAGAATTGGAAAACTAAGCACACAACTTATATTTACATAAAGGGATGAGGTCGTGACCTATTGTTTACATCATCTGCCTCGTGGGCTACACATAACTATAACAAAACACTCCTTAGCTAGTCCTATACTCTAGGACTCACATCGCGGAAGACATGAGGCGAGGTTGGAGTATCCGATCGGGCCATCTCTAAGGCCGGTAAGTCATCCTGCGGTGCGAGGGCTTCGCGCTGTCCCATCTCATATAAATGGTAATAAGAATAACCGTTAGTCACAGAGCTAAGTGGAAAACACATTCCCTCCCCAGATCCATATCCTGGGGGCGGGCTAAAGCACAAGAATAGATAGCCGAAGCAAGATAGAGAGTTAGCAGCAGACAAACATACATATATATAGGGTCTACCAACCATAATTTCTGCGAGGTAACATAGACGCGCAATTCGTAATAAAGGCAATTCTATCTTGCACACACTCGCACCCAGGTATTCAAACCTGCACATACATAACCCTGTGTCGACGCAGTTTGGACCGCTTCGCTTCAAGCGGGGTAGCGAACCCCGTGAGCCTCACCGTGATGTGGCCATCGGTGACAGTGGCCAGTCCTGCCACTTCTGAATGTAGTCGTACCGTATCACTCAGGCCCTCTCGTACAACTTGGTGTACTAACTGGATGTGAGCAACATTCGGCGATTCCGAGATTTGGGCTGAGCAGTGGAGGCAAAACAACGGGTTCGGAGTGGTGATAACCCGCGGTGCACTTCTCTCTGTCGCCATGAGTCGTCAACCCTCCCGCACCGGTACGAATGGTCTGTGGGCGTGACCGACTCGTCACTTTCACCACAAACAATCTTCAATTAGCTTAAACAAAGAGTAAGCGTTTCAAGTCCGACGCGACATTCTAAACTCGACCGGTTACTTGACTTTTGACCGGTAGGCATGGCGGTAGGGGGCTCCTTATTTGGGTCTAACTCAGGAGGAGGGACTCAACTCCGGGTTTTCCCCAACTAAGGCCTCACAAAAAGGAGGAGAAGCACCGCTCGCCAGCGTAGGACTGGGGTTAACACTAAAATATAGAAAGTGCAATATAAGCAGTAAGAAAGACCGGAAGTAGGGGCCGAAATAACAGGACCAATACGAGACTGGAGTATTGAAAGTACAGAAAACAGTAAATAAAAGACCAGTGCGAGACAGGATTACTGAAAATGAACGAACAGAAATATAAGTAAGGGGACCAGTGCGAGACTGGATTACTAAAAGAATAATCAGAAAGCATAAGTAGGGGGGACCAGTGCGAGACTGGATTTAAGAATAAATGCAGAAAGTAAATGCAGGACCAGTACAAGACTGGAGAGCATAATAAATTAAAATATTAGTAGTCTAATCACTCCATAATAGGAGGCTTCAATGTCGACTCCGTTCTTAGGAGGAAGTTCCATTTAATCCCCGTTCATAGGAGCTTGTATATTTTAGTTATCAATTGGAGTTGACTTATACTTTATGAGATTCCTTAATTCAGTGTGCCTTGGGTTCATTTTCTTAAATATCTTGACGTTATCGATTTGGCAGTGTCGCCTCGGGATTGCAACCCAAACTGCGCGTTGGGATTTTTAACTTAATCAATTCCTTAGATCGATACACATAAGTTTACTACGTAGCTAAAATACGCGCGGCGAGTCCGCCAATTTATCCCAATTAATTTCGCTCACTTTAGGACGTTTATTTTGCTCATAAAAGACTTTTAAAGGACCAAAAGAAAAGATCGCACCTTCAAACTTTGGTACTAGTTGCAAAATATCATAAGTTAGAGCCTATAATTTTTTGGGAATTTTCCAAATTTATTTGGGCTTTTAATTCTTTTAAATAAACCTTGTATATGGGTTTAACAATATCAAAACTCCACTTAAAAATCTCAAAAAATTACAGGAGGTGCCCATCTGAGTGGGGAACATTTTTTATGTTGGGAGTTTTCTCCAGAGATGCCCCATTTACCCTCAGAAAAATAAATAAGGGGAAGGGGCATTTGGGGTGCGTTTAGAGGGAAGGAGAGAGCGACGGGACGGCGTTGTGCCGCACGTCCTCCCCTCCTCCCCATAGAGGATCTGGGCCAATCCGCTTTGGGGGCACACATGCTCACGCAGGCGGGAGTTAAGGTGAGGGGGGCCGTCCGATCTCATCGTGGAGATCGGGCGGCTGCTGCTATTCCCACGGGATTGCCGCGGGAGGCGGCCACTGCCGCCGCCGGCAGTGGCCGGCTGGGGCCGGCCCCCAGCTGGTGCGTCGGGGGCCGGCGATCCCTCCGGCGGTGGTTCGACGGTCTGGCGTCGCCGGCCACCGTCGGATTTAGGCGCGGGGGCGCAGCCTGCATGCGCCATGCAGGCTTGCTGCGCCACCTCCCCTGCCGGGGGAGTCTCCCTCGCCACCCCCAACTGTGGCGTCGGGGAGGGGGCTAACCACTGGTGGGGGTCCGGCGGCCTAGCGCCGCCAGCCGCCGCCGGGGGTGGCCTTTACCCCGTACAAGAAACGGGGATGGAGGGGGAGAACGGCGCGGGTGCCGCCGGAGGCGCGTCCTCCGGCGGCCCTGCCACCTCCTATCGTCGGAGCCAGAGTCCCCGGGTGGGGACCATCTCCCCCAGCGCCACCACTGGAGCTGGGGTGCGGGCTTCATGGCCAGCCCCCACCCGAGCCTGGGCATGGTTTGGGGCGGGGCTGGCGGTGCTCCAGCGACCGGGGGGGGCTTGCCTCAGGTAGGTGGGAAGGGGGAGGGAGAGGGCTATCCACCTGAGAGGGAGGGGCTCTGGAGGTTGGGGGTCGGCTAGCCATGGTGATGGTGGCTCGGCTTGTAGGAGCTCCGGCAGGGGAAGGGGAGGAGGCTGGCCGACAGGGGAGGGGGAGGAGGCTGGAGGGGGGTGAGCTCGGGAAGGGTCTGGACACCCCTTTTATAGGGGAGGAGGGGGCCCTCCCTCCCTTTACCCACGGTGTGGGACTAAAGGGTGGATGGGTGGGGGGAAATATTTTCTCCCCCCTCCCCTCCACTACCCTAGGGGCTGCCCACTCATAGGCAGCCCTCCTCCCATTGGGGGAGGAGTTTCTCTCTCCTCCCCCCCCTTTTCTTCTCTTTTTCCCAACACTTCAAGCTGGGGGGGGGGGGGGGGGTGACCAAAGTCAACTTAGGTTGAGGTCCTCCATGGTCTCGGGGGATTTACTGGGGCCGATTCCAAGTTCGTGCGCTCTGTATTTCGTACGTTATGCTGAGACGGACTGCATAATCCAAAATGGGCATATTCTCTGTATGATCTCGGATTGAAATGCAACAGGTTTTGTTGTGTTTGTTTTTGGTACACAAACCTAACGGAACTGACAGAAGTCAAATCAGAGTGCGTTTGGTCACCGTACCCCAACGACTTAGTTGCGGCGCACAACAATACTCAAAATGGTCGTTTTTTCCAAACGATCTCGGATTGGAATGGAACGAGTTCCATTACACTCGTATCGATTGTACGAGTCTAACGGAACTTACGGAAGTCAAATCAGAGTACATTTGGTTACCGTACCCCCAACGACTTGGTTGCGGCGCACAACAATGCTTAAAATAGTCTTTTTCTCCAAACGACCTCGGATTAGAATGGAACATGTTCCATTGCACTCATATCGATTATATGAGTTTAACGGAATAGACAGAAGTCAAATCAAAGTATATTTGGTCACTGTACCCCAACGACTTGGTTACGACGCATAACAATACTTAAAATGGTCATTTTCTCCAAATGACCTCAGATTGGAACGGAACGAGTTCCATTACACTCGTATCGATTATACGAGTCTAACGGAACTGACGGAAGTCAAATCGGAGTCTCCTAGTACACATTCCTATATCGGGTCACTTTCTATCGTTCGGGCCTACTTTTATTAGGCTCACTAGGATGTAGTGACCCAATAAAAGTCGGGATGTTACAATCCAATAAAAATAAAGAGATTTTCATCCTCGAAAATTGCTTAAAGTAGGGGGTTCAAACGACATACCTGGGGAAAAAGTGTTGGGTATCTTTCCTGAACAAGCATTTCTCGTTCCCAGGTAAACTCCTCGCGTCCACAGTTTGACCATAAAATCTTGACCATCGTGATGATCATGTTCCGCAATTCTTTGATCTTGGAATCTACTATCTTCATTGGTTCGAGTTGGACAGATTTGTCAGATTGTACTGATGCTGGTGGCGCGGAAAGATGTTTCTCTGGTTAGCGAAGGACACATCTTAGCGAGGAGACGTGAAATATGTCGTGAAGATTTCCCAGTTCAACTGGTAGAGCTAGCCTATATGCAACAGGGTCAATCCTTTCTATGACTTGATATGGGCCTAGGTAGTGGGGATCCAGCCTTTTCTGCTTCTTTATCCGGGATACCTCATGCATTGGTTTAATCTTCAAGAATACCATGTCTCTCACATTGAATTCCACCAGTCGATGACATGCATCGTAATATTTGGCTTGACGGCTCCGTGCCTCCAGCATTCGGTCTCGAATTAATCTTATAGTTGGTGTGGTGTCGTCTATGTAGGTGACTCCTAAAGCTTCTGGGTCCTCATCCTGTGCCCATAATAACGGTGTTCGACAGCATCTTCCGTAGAGGGCCTCATATAGTGCCATCTTGATGCTTACCTGGAAGCTGTTGTTGTATGAGAATTCTACCAGGGGCAGTACCTGCTCCCAAGGTTCATTGTGTTCCACTATGCAGAGTCGGAGGAGGTCTTCCATGGTCTGATTCGTCCTTTCTGTCTGCCCATTGGTTTGGGGATGGAAAGCGGTGTTAAAAGCCAATCTGGTCCCCAGATAAGCTTGCACCCTCCTCCATTCTTTCAACGTGAAACGTCCGTCGCGATTGAATACTATCGACTTTGGTACCCCCATGAAATTGGACTACTTGTTCTATAAAGAGTCGGGCTAAGATGTCAACACTGTCGCCTTGTTGGTTTGGGATAAAACGAGCCACTTTGGTGAGGCGGTCTACTACGACCCATATTGAGTCGTTCCCTGCACGAGATCGAGGTAAGCCATGGACGAAGTCCATGGAGATATCTTCAAAATTTCATTCTGGTATGGGCAGGGGTTATAACAATCCTCCTTGGCTACGCCATTCCGCCTTGACCTTTTGACAGGTCTGGCAGTGTGCCACATAATCGGTGACGTCCTTCTTCATATCTGGCCAGTATAACGTTCTTCATAGATCTGTATACATCTTCACTACTCCTGGGTGTATTGAATACCCTGATTGATATGCTTCGCAGAGTATCTCTTCCCGAATTCCTTCGGCAGAAGGGATGAATATACGGTATTTGTTCTGCAGGATGCCATCATATAGATTGTAGTCTTCCCGAGCGACGTGTTGCAGAGTCTGAATGATTGGGGCCGCTTCTACGTCGATCTTTTGTGCCTCTCGTATCTGTCTCTATTGTCACACTGTATCTCCATCCAGTAAAGCTGGGCCTGGTAATCCATCGGGTTCCTGTGGGTGACGAGGATGATGTCCAAGTCTGCCAAGGACTTGACTAATTCTTCTGGTATCATCTCTAACCAATTCCCTGTCATCGGAGGTTGCTGACTCAGGGCATCTGCCACTTTATTGTCTTTGCCGGGGTGGTATTGGAGGGCGAAGGCATAATCGCATAGGAAATCCAACCACCGGCACTGTCGGAGATTTAGCTCTTTCTGGGTGAAGATACATTTGAGGCTCTTGTGATCGGAGAAAATCTCGCATCTTACTCCGTATAGGTAATGCCTCCAGACTTTTAGCGCGAACACTACCGCACCCAGTTCCAGGTCATGGGTTGCGTAGTTTAGTTCGTGAGGCTTTAACTGTCGTGAGGCATAGGAGACTACCCTGCCATGTTGCATCAGTACGACTCCTAACCCTTTCAGCGATGCATTAGCGTAGATTTGGAAGCCCTCAGTGCCTGCGGGGAGTGTCAAAATCGGAGTGGATGTCAGTCGGTTCTTTAGTTCCGCGAACGCTTCCTCGCATTCGGGAGTCCTTTAGAATGTTGTATCCTTCTTGGTGAGGGAGGTGAGGGGTAAGACAATTTTAGAAAAACCTTCTACCAACTTGCGGTAGTAGCCGGCGAGACCAAGGAAGCTCCTGATATCTGCCGCTGTCTTAAGTGGTGGCCAGTCTCGTACTGCTTGTACTTTGGCTTGGTCTACCGCTACCCCATTCTTGTTGATCGTATGCCCAAGGAAACCGACTTCCTCCATCCAGAATTCACATTTACTGAATTTTGCAAAGAGCGAGTGTTCGCCTAACTTGAGTAAAACCATTTGGAGATGCTTGGAATGATCGGTCTTACTTTTTGAGTAGATGAGTATGTCGTCTATAAAAATGATCACAAAGTGGTCTAGAAAGGGTTCAAACACTTTATTCATTAGAGTCATGAAGGCGGACGGGGCATTGGTCAGCCCAAACGGCATTACCATAAATTCATAAAGCCCATAGCGGGAGCTGAAGGCCGTTTTGGGAATGTCCTCTTCTCGTACTCGTAGCTGATAGTAGCCGGACCTTAAGTCCATCTTTGAGAAGATGGACACGCCTTGCAATTGGTCGAATAATTCATCTATCCTCGGTAGTGGATAGGTATTTCAGACGGTGAGTTTGTTTAGTTCCTTATAATCGATACACAGAAGTAAGGATCCATCCTTCTTCTTGACGAGTAATATCGGAGCTCCCCAGGGAGAGGTACTCGGGCGAACGAAACCTGCATCAATTAACTCTTGTAATTGTATCTTGAGCTCGGCTAGTTCCCTTGGGGCCATCCGGTAAGGTGCTCGGGACACTGGTCGAACTCCATGAGTGAGTTCAATTTGGAAGTCCACTTCTCGTTGCGGGGGTAACCCGAGGAGGGATTCTGGGAAGACGTTTGGGAAGTCTCAAATTACGGGTACTTTAGTGAGCACTTGCGTCTTGTCCTCCATCTCGAAGTAGACCAGGTATATCTCATCTTTTCGTCGGACTGCTATGACTGTTTTCGCGGATGTTAAAATGATGCGGGTGACAGATGGAATACCTACTAGCGTGATCGATTGCCCATTTGGGCTCTGGAGGTGGATCTCTCGGGTTGAACAATTGATTTGGGCGTTGTGCTCGACCAACCAGTCCATTCCTAAAATGATATCGAATCCGGTTATTGCTAAAATGGTTGTGATGATTTCGAATTCCATGTCTCCCAACGTTGCCTGAAAAGAACACTTCTCTGTGGACGTCATGTCGGATCCATCCGGGAGTTGTATTCATATTGACATCCCAGAGGATCGCACAGTGTTTCCTTTGTCTGCGATGAAGTTCTGAGAGATGAAGGAGTGTGTGGCACCGGTATCGAATAGCGTTTTAGCTGGATGACCTTCTACCAAAAGTAAACCAGGTAATATGTATACTATGATCATATGCTTTTCACAGATATATAGAAGGAGTAATCACAGAGTTTAAACAAAAGGCTACATCACATATCTCTACCAGATAATATCATCCTAGTATACCATCGCTAATGAAAATATATATCTATCACTACATATGGAGCGGGTCCATGCTGAAGATCTAATACGTACGCCTCCAGCGGTGCTGCTCTGCCCTATCTAGCCTGGTCCCTCCTACCTACAGGTCATCCTATGCGACCTCCTCGTCCTCGTCCTCTCTCTACAGCTCCCTGCACTGCTCCTAAGCCGGGCCTGCCTATATCCTGAGGGAAAAAAGCTCGAATGTGCTCCGGTTGCTGGCACAGGTAGTAGTTCCCTGCAAAGGGAACATCCCGTCGTGTCGCTGGGGCGGGCTAAGGTGCTGGGGATGGTTGGGGTGCTAGGGCTGGAGGTTCTTGTCGAGGCTGGGGTGCCTGCCTATATGGATGATGGCGGTGATGCTGTCTCTTATCCCGGTCCTATCTGCGAGGGCATGCTCCTCTCTCTCGACCCCGGGTCCAGGGAACATCCATATGTCCCCTTCGCTGCTGGGCCACCATCCTCTGGTCCATCTCTAAGGCTGTAGCATGTGTAGCGATCGTGTGAAAGGTCGACTGTGAGATTATGATCAAAGCCTATCGAAGGTCGCCTCGTAGGCCCCGATAGAATTTAGCAGCTCTGTCCCTATCTGAAACTGCCAAAGTCCCGGCGAAACGAGCCAAGTGGATGAACTCTCGCTGATACTCTAACACCGTCCTCTCTCCTTGCCGGATCTGCAGGAACCGCTCCTGTAGTGCAATTCTATCAGTGTTTGAGAAGAAGTGCTCTAGGAAGGCCTCTGAAATCCCCCCCCAGAGGACCGTACTGAGGGACCGTCCTTTAAATATGGAGCGGCTGACTGCCCTTCAACAGTCTCGGGCATAGCCCTCCAATAAAGTCACTATTAAGGACTATGTGGCCACAACGAGGCATATCATCCCGACTAGAAGCTCCTCGTCTCTCTCTACCCATTCCTCCGCCTGCATGGCAGACTCAGTGCCTCGGAAGGTGGGGGGCCTTAGCCCTCGTAAGGTCATCAGAAGGTCGGTGGGCACGGTGGTCTGCTGGGGTGGCCGTAGGATGGCCGTCTGAAAGGTGGCTAGCATGGCTGTCAGAGTCCGTCCCAGGTCGGTATCAACAAAAGGGGCCACAGTTGGAGCGGCCGGGGATGGTGGTGGAGTGGTAGGATGGTACTGATCCCTAGAGGAAGACCTTCCGTTACTGGACTCCGATATCTGGAGAAGTAACAGACGAACATCAGTACTTGCAAAAGTAAGGGAATTTTGCAGAACTGCCTGAAAGAAAGCGGAAAATGTGTGAGTGTACTATTGTGCAGTCTAGCATCATTAAACCTTAAACCAAAGGGTCCACCAGGCTTCCGCTGTGTGGTTCATACCAAACCAAGTAACGGAAACTGAGAAGGGAGGATTTAAAGATTGCCCCATGTTGTCGGATCGTGGTAGCTCTGATCCATTTGTAAGACCCCCCCCCCCCCCCCCCCCCCCCCCAAAAAAAAAAAAAAAAAAAATGGTTCAGGGAGAGGGGTCTTACTACCGAAAGATGAGCACTAGCGCTTCCCGGGTGGCAACGACCCACCCTCTCATGCACTGAGTGGTCGCTTTGTCAGGCACAAGAATCGCAACAACACATCAGAATCACACAGCGGAAGTAATAGAATATGAAAACAAAGCACACAACTTATATTTACATAAAGGGATGAGGCCGTGACTTAGTGTTTACATCATCTGCCTCGTGGGTTACACATAAATATAACAATACACTCCTTAGCTAGTCCTATACTCTAGGACTCACGTTGCGGAAGACAGGGGGCGAGGCTGGAGTATCCGATCAGGCCATCTCTAAAGCCGGTAAGTCATCCTGCGGTGCGGGGGCTTCGCGCTGTCCCATCTCCTGTGAATGGTTATAAGAATAACTGTTAGTCACAGAGCTAAGTGGAAAACACATTCCCTCCCTAGTGTTGGATCGGTCGGCGCCCTTAGAGGGGGGGTGAATAAGAATTTTCAAAAACTTTAGATTTTATTTAAAAAAAACTTTGGAATAATGAAATATTAAAACAAGAAGAAGTCAAGTAAAACAAAAAGAGAGACAAGCTTTATTAATGTTTAAATAAGTTTTACAAAACTTGATCTCTATGACGCTAGAGATCGGAGGCGAATAATAAAAAGCTCTTTTCGTTTTCTATCCCGACTCGCTTCCCCACGAACCGGTGGCCCTAGCCTTGTCCTCGCCGGATTCGGCCTCAAGCTGCTCTAGCCACTCCTTCCCCGGATGTGGCCTCGAGCACCCCCTAGACCTAGCCTAGATCTAGTCGCCAACACGAGGCGAATTTCAACCCTAAGTCCACCCCAGACCTAGTTGCCAACACGAGGTGATTTCACTACCGTTTACAAAGAAAAAGAGAAATAAAATAATTAGAACTCCCTTAAGATGAACTTCTGAAGTCGGAGACGAAGATCCGCTGTAGAATCAGCGTTTGTCGAAGCGGACTTCGTTTGGATTCGGCGTGATGGAATTCTCCTTCAGAAATTGGCAGAGCTTCGCTGCGACCTCAAATTGGCCAAGACAAGCCTCTGGAATTCTAGCACTCTCTCTCTGAGGTGTATGCAATAGGTGTGAGAAAACGAGAGGAGAGGGGGTCCTTTTATAGCACAAGCGCTACCGCCGGCGCTATCCCCGATTAAGTAATGTTTTGCGTGACAGAATATTCAATCCGCGGCAACATTTTGCTCTATGCCTCTTGTGCGCCACGCTACCGCCAGCGCTAGTAGCTACCGCCGGGCGCTAGCTCTTTCTAAAAACACTGCCGGAATTTCGCTAATCAACGTTAGCACCAGGCGCTATCGCTACCCGCCGACGCTAGTGGCCATGTTGGAATTCTGGCCTCAATTTTTGGGGTAACCATCCTTGAGTCATGTGGACTTTGATTTCCTGCACACTCAAACACACAAGATCAAATACACATAGGATTTGTTATTCTCAAACCTAGGAGATGCGGAAGACCATGTTCTAACAAACTCCCCCTTTTGATAATAACAAATCCATTAATGATAAATCAAAGAATTAATAAATGAGCATGTTGAAACTATACTTGTGTGTGTGTGAGAGTGATGACTTAGGATAATTATTGATTTTAGCATTTAGAATTGCTCCCCCTAAATACATGCTCCCCCTAAGTGAATGCTCCCTAATATGTAAGTTATCATCTTAATTGGTCATGTTGGGTTTTTGATAGCGGGTTATATTTATCATGTTAGTTCTCCCCCTTTTGTTATTAGCAAAAGTGGGTAGGGAAACAAAGCACCAAAAAGTTTGTAAGTAGAAAATGAGGGATGATCGAGCTTTTGAAGTAAATGATAAGCAGTTTTAGAATTGTTTTTCATTTAAATAGATCAGAGTTTATAAGCATTACAATATTTTTATAGAAAGAAATCATAGTTTTTAGCATAAAAATTTTCATGTTGGAAGAAACCAATAAAAAGTGTACCAAGCAAATTTATCACTTAATGAAAGATAGGAATTTTTAAGAATGAGTGATGATGCACAAAATACAAGATTTTAAGTAAATATGAAAGCGCAAGGTGAAACACTTATATGGTTAAGATGCGGAAGACTTAGAGAAAGACAAAAAACATCAAACAGTAATGATAATCCCCAAAAAGATATGAGTTAAAGTTCATAAAAGATGATGTTTTTGTGAATCATGTTCAATTAGATCTTTAAATGTGATAATAACCAAGCATGAAATAATGTTTATCAAAAAGAAATTACTACAATGTTACTTTTAATTCATAATTTCAAAAAAAAAAAAACATACAGAATATTGTAGACCACATGCTAGGTTATCTAGTGCATTTCATAAATAAAGAGTAATATAGAAGTAGCATTAGGATCCAATACTCATGAGAAGAAGTGTTATGGAAGATAATGATGTGCACATAAGTGTATTTATGAGTAATGTAAACAAATGTTTTAATCAAAAATGCAAGAAATATGTAAAGTAATAGCACAATAAAACACAAATAGTTTTACTTCCACACACTTTAATACACAATAAAAAGTACAACTACCAAGGTGCTCTGCACACACAATGCTCATCAGGACTTATCAGGGTGCAAAGTAGTGCTTGGGGGATCACATATTTGTTATTTTTAATATTTGAGACTTGTGATCCGGTGTACATAAGAGTAAGTGGTTTTTATTTTGAAAGAGATATTTGATTTGCACAAGACACTTTACTATTCTTTCCAAGGTGCTCAACCTCACAACACTTATTAAGACTTATCAGGAGGTTCAAGTAGTGCTTGGTGGAGTTGTCTTTGTTATTTATTTTATACTTTTGTTTTGTACAAGGTTCTCCGAATACACTTGTTTTGCAAATCAATAGAATTTATGAAAAACCATAACCACTTTTCTTATCTTTTAAGAGGTGCAAATAAAGGAGTGTAGGTAAGACACTTGCGCAATTTTAATTTATTGTACAAATACAAGACATACATAAGCATTCTTAGATTGAACCATATGTAGACAATGCCAAAAAGTGAGTGAATTAATATCATTATCAAACATAAAATATTTCTCATACTTAGAGGCATGATAAGCTTGATCCTACACAACTTTTAAACTATAATTGATGCACATTTGTATAGATATATCAAAGCATGAAGAATGACAATGTCCAAAGTAGTTTGAAAAGATAAATTGCAACATTGTAGAATTTCTAAATAATAGATGAAATCATGCTTGATTATCACGGGAAAGTCCATACATTATTTTTTTTGATAGTTTTAGTGTTTTATATTTTTGTATTTGATTTTAGCAAACAAATAAAAGCATATTTTTGTAATTTTTGCTTTTGTATTTTTATATTTGATTTTTGCATAAAAATGGACTTTAAACAAAGGAAACAATACAAACAAAAATATTTTTTGTAATTTGGTTTTTATAGTTTTGTATTTGATTTTTCAAAAAAATAAAGAAAAACAGAAGTGCAAAACTAGGTAGAAAATATAGATTTATATATTTTTAGGGATTTTTCAAAATTTTAATAATACAGAAAACTGGACATGGACGCTAGCGCCAGCGCGGATGACAGCAAGCAAAATTTTAGGTTTTTGAATTTTTTGATGCTTGATCCTGATTAGGTATCCGATTGGTAGTTTCATGCTGAAATATCAGAATTTAAGTAGATGTTTTTGATGGTTAAAAAAAGCCAAAAAAATTTGCATTTGTGAGCATGTTTTAACTTGAAAGATCTAGGATACCTAACTCAAGTCATAATAATCGAAATCTTGCATCGGCAAGGGGTTTAGTAAATATGTCAGCAAGTTGAGAGTCCGTCCCAATGAAGCTCACTTTTACATTTTCTTTCTTAATGTGATCCCTAATGAAATGATGACGAACGTCGATGTGTTTGGATCTTGAATGGTGTACGGGATTATATGTGAGGTCTATTGCACTTTTGTTGTCACATTAAGATCTATGTTTTTAAGATGAAATCCAAAGTCCTCTAGTGTTTGGCTCATCCATAACGCTTATGCACAACAACTACCAAGTGCTATATATTCGGCCTCCGTGGTGGAGAGTGCAACCGAAGATTGTTTTCTACTAGACCAAGCAACTAAAGAGGGTCCTAAAAAGTGACACGTACCGCCAGTGCTTTTTCTATCTAGTGAACACTCGGCGTAGTCCGAATCGGAATAGCCGTGGAGTGTGAAAGAGTCATTATGTGGGTACCATAATCCTAATTTAGATGACCCTGTTAGATAACGAAAAATACGTTTTACCACTTTTAAATGAGATTCTTTTGGATCGGCTTGAAAGCGAGCACATAAACATACGACAAACATTATATCTGGTCTAGATGCACTTAAATAAAGAAGAGAACCTATCATTCATCTATATAGCGTTTGATCAATAGAAATTCCAGATTCATCTTTTCCTAGTTTTAAAGAAGCACTCATAGGAGTAGAAGCTTGTTTAAGATTTTCAAATCCAAATCGTTTAAACATATCGTGAACATATTTTGATTGACAAATAAAAATACCATCAGTTCTTTGTGAAATTTGAAAACCAAGAAAATATGATAGTTCTCCTACAAGACTCATTTCAAATTCATTTTTCATTATTAAGACTACTTCATTACACAACTCTTCATTAGTGGCTCAAAAATGATGTCATCAACATATATTTGTAGAATAATTAATTCGTTATTTTTATGCTTAATGAAGAGTGTGTTGTCTGCACTTCCCATAACATAACCGTGCTCGAACAAAAACGATGTAAGACGATCATACCATGCACGGGGCGCTTATTTTAAACCATAAAGCGCTTTTTCTAATTTGTAAACATGATTTGGAAATTTTTCATTTATGAAACCGGGGGGTTGTTCTACATAAACTTCTTCTTTAATAAACCCGTTTAAAAGGCACTTTTAGCATCCATTTGAAATAATTTTATTCTTTTAAAACTCGCAAATGCCAAAAATATTCGTATAGATTCTAAGCGAGCTACGGGTGCAAAAGTTTCTTCAAAATCTACCCCCTCGATTTGTGAATAACCTTGAGCTACTAAACGTGCTTTATTTCTTACAATCCTAGATTCACCATCTAATTTATTTTTAAAAATCCATTTTACGCCAATAATTGGATGATTAGATGGTCTTTCTACTAAATTCCAAACTTTATTTCTTTCAGATTGTCCTAACTCTTCATTCATAGCTAAGAACCAAAATTCGTTATTTAAAGCGGTGGAAACGTTTTTAGGTTCGATTTCAGACACAAAGCAAATATTTGAAAGCGTTTCATGAAGAGAGGATCGAGTTCTCACCCCAGTAGAAGGTTCCCCAATGACTAGCTCCTTTGGATGATTTTTGGAGAAGTTTAGACAGCTTGGAGGTACATATTCATCTTCTTTGGACTTCTCCTCCTCTTCTTTGGATGGTTCTTCTTCGACGTGCTCCAAGGATGGCAAAGGTTCGTCATCGGTACCTGTAGGGAGCTTCTCTGCACATGGAACAAACTCATCAAATCTGACATTAATTGACTCTTCAACCTTACTTGATCTTTTATTAAATATTCTATATGCTTTACTAGTTGAAGAATAACCAAGAAATATTCCTTCATCGCATTTTTCGTCAAATTTTTCTAAAGAATCTTTTGTATTAAGAATGAAACATTTACATCCAAATACTTTAAAATACGATACGTTAGGTTTCTTTTGATAGTAGAGTTCATATGGTGTGAGATTTAATGATGGGCGAAGCATAACTCTATTCATCACATAGCATGCAGTGCTTACGGCTTCTGCCCAAAAATACTTAGGTAATTTATATTCAGATAACATGGTGCGTGCAAGTTCTTGTATTGTCCTATTTTTCCGTTCTACAACACCGTTTTATTGAGGTGTGCTTGGAGCGGAGAACTCATGCTTAATAACTAACATGTCACAGAAAGAGTTAAAAATTTCATTTTCAAATTCACCTCCATGATCTGAGCGAATGCATTTTATTTTTAAATCTAATTCATTTTGAATGCGAGTACATAATTTTGAAAATTCGCAAAACGCATCAGATTTGGAGGAGAGAAATAAAGTCCAGCAATATCTTGAATAGTCATCTATGAGAACATAAGTGTATAATCTACCACCAAGACTCGCAGTGTTAACGGGACCAAAGAGATCCATATGAATTAGTTGTAGTGGTTTTGATGTAGAAATTTCGTTTTTGCTTTTAAAAGATGACTTTGTAAATTTGCCTTTTTGGCATGTAGAGCATAATGAAGATAAATTTCCATTTAGTTTAGGCAATCCTCTAATCAATTCTCTTTTTGCTAGTTTTAAGATGAGCTTTGTACTAGCGTGGCCTAAGCGTCCGTGCCATAGTTCCACTTCATCATTTTTGGTTATAAAACATTTTATAGAAGATTTAGAAAGATCATGAAATGAAACTATGCAAATATTATGAATTCTAGGTGCAGTTAATAACACATCTTTTGTTTTAGGATTAACAATCTTGCAAAGGTTAGTGGATGATTCAAAAAGTACGTCTAAACCTTGATCACACAGTTGACTTATAGATATTAGGTTATGTTTTAATCCTTTTACATAAAGCACATTTGATATAAGAAAAGATGTGTTACCCACTGTACCGACTCCCATGATCCTTCCTTTATCGTTATCGCCAAACGTCACGATCCCTCCTTTCTTCTTTTCTAGGCTAAAGAATTTTGCTTTGTTCCCCGTCATGTGCTTGGAGCAGCCTGAGTCCAAGTACCACACGTCTTCTGTTTCCTTAGCCTTCCTGCAAATCTAGAAAGAGGATGAGAGTAAAGACCTAGATACCCAAGAGGTACCACCCATAGAGTAAGTGGATTTCTTAGGTACCCAGATTTGTTTTAATGATCGTTGATTTATTTTCTTGCAAGAGCCAGACGTGTGTCCAAATTTAAGACAATTAGCACACGAAATAAAGGGGGTTGAGACCCTTCTCTGAGTTTCTATGTTGCTCTTGCTGGATGATGTTTGAATATTTAAAAGAGTAGAAGAAGTTTTAACATTAGAGCTACCGCCGGCGTTAGCAGCTAGCGCCGGTCGGTAGTGTTCACTTTTATATCCGAGCCCGAATTTTCCAGACCCAAAGCATTGATTACCTAGAAGCATATCCAGGGATTTTTGACCAATCCCGAATTTGTTTATGGCTAAATTGAGGTTATGATTTTGTTTCTTTAGAGATGTATTTTCTTGAACAATCATAACACATTTATTTTCAAATCCTTTTTTGTTCTTTTCAATTTGTAATATAGAAGTTTTTAATTTTCTCTCTAAGTCCCCATTTTCTTTTGCAATGATGTTGTTTTGTGAGAGGGCATTAGAGAGAGAAACTTCAAGTTCTTTTATCTGAAATAAAGAGTGCTCACATTCTTGACATGAAACTTTTCTTTTTTCAAGAGAGACTATTTTTTTTTGTGAGCTTACGATTTTCTTTTATAATAGATTCATTTTCATGATTTAATAAAACAAATTTATCATAAAGTTCTTCAAAAGTAGGAGGAGATACCTCAGTGTCGCTAAGAACATTAGTGTCGTCATCGTCGCTTTTGGCCATCAAGCACAAGTTTGCTTCCTCCTCGCTACTTGACTCAGATTCGTTTGACTCTTCAGAGGAAGAGTCATCCCAAGTAGCGGCCTTCAGCACTTTCTTCTTTTCTTTTGTTCTTTCCGTTCCTTTTGGTATTTTGGGCACTGGCTCTGAATGTGCCCGATTTTTCTGCAGTGATAGCATTCTGGAGGCGGCCTTTCTTCTTCGTCATCGCTTCCTTTTTCTTTCTTCGATGAAGAGGAGGATCCCTTTCGTCGAGTATCTTTTTGGAAGAATTTTCGGAATGTGTTCCTTCTCTCTGGATTTCTGATGAACTTCTTGAAGTTCTTCACCAGGAGTCCTTCTTCATCATCATCGTCCTCTTCGATGCACTCCTTCTTTGATGTCAGTGCCAACGCCTTTTTCTTCGGCTCCTTGTTGTATTCGTCATGTTGAATTTGTAGTTCTACCTCTTGGGTTTTGAGATTCCCAATGAGGTTCTCGATCTGGAGCGTTCTTAAGTTGTGCGACTCTGAGATGGCCGTCACCTTCGGATTGAACCTTGGAGGTAAGGAACGAAGAATTTTCCTCACCAAGTCCCCGTCGGAGTAGGTCTTTCCAAGTGCCCTTGATGCGTTGACAATCTTTGTGAAGCGAGTGTACATTGAGTTGATGTCCTCTTCCGTGTCCATCCTGAATTTCTCGTATTCAGATTCCAGTTGAAAAAGCTTGGCATCTTTCACCTGCGATGTACCTTCGTAAGTTACTTCTAGTTGATTCCAAATATCATAAGCAGTAGTGCAGGCAGAAATTCTATTAAATTCAGTTCTATTTAGGGCACAATATAAGGCGTTCATTGCTTTTGCATTATTTTTACACCTTAATTTGTCGCTATCGTCCCATTTATCTTTAGGATTTAATAATGCCGCATCTCCCACTACAATTGTAGGAGGAGAGTATCTGACTTCTACCATATTCCAGACTTCTACATCCATTGTCATAAGAAAACACATCATTCTATTTTTCCAATAGTTAAAATCTGACCCAGTAAAGAGAGGTGGTCGACTAATCCCTTGACCCTCCGAGAAAGCGAGATCATGAGACGCCATTGTTCCCGGTTGTTAAGCCGATTGGAACAAAATCGCTCTGATACCACTTGTTGGATCGGTCGGCGCCCTTAGAGGGGGGGGGGGGGGGGGTGAATAAGGGTTTTCAAAAACTTTAGATTTTATTTAAAAAAACTTTGGAATAATGAAATATTAAAACAAGAAGAAGTCAAGTAAAACAAAAAGAGAGACAAGCTTTATTAATGTTTAAATAAGTTTTACAAAACTTGATCTCTATGACGCTAAAGATCAGAGGCGAATAATAAAAAGCTCTTTTCGTTTTCTATCCCGACTCGCTTCCCCACGAACCGGTGGCCCTAGCCTTGTCCTCCCCGGATTCGGCATCAAGCCGCTCTAGCCAATCCTTCCCCGGATGTGGCCTCGAGCACCCCCTAGACCTAGCCTAGATCTAGTCGCCAACACGAGGCGAATTTCATCCCCAAGTCCACCCCAGACCTAGTCGCCATCACGAGGCAATTTCACTACCGTTTACAAAGAAAAAGAGAAATAAAATAATTAGAACTCCCTTAAGATGAACTTCTGAAGTCGGAGACGAAGATCCGCTGTAGAATCAGCGTTTGTCGAAGCGGACTTCGTTTGGATTCGGCGTGATGGAATTCTCCTTCAGAAATTGGCAGAGCTTCGCTGCGACCTCAAATTTCGGCCAAGACAAGCCTCTGGAATTCTAGCACTCTCTCTCTCTGAGGTGTATGCAATAGGTGTGAGAAAACGAGAGGAGAGGGGGTCCTTTTATAGCACAAGCGCTACCGCCGGCGCTACCGCTACCCGCCGGTGCTATCCTCGATTAAGTAATGTTTTGCGTGGCAGAATCTTCAATCCGCGGCAACATTTTGCTCTATGCCTCTTGTGCGTCACGCTACCGCCAGCGCTAGTAGCTACCGCCGGGCGCTAGCTCTTTCTAAAAACACTGCCGGAATTTCGCTAATCAATGCTAGCGCCAGGCGCTATTGCTACCGCCGGCGCTAGTGGCCATGTTGGAATTCTGGACTCAATTTTGGGGGTAACCATCCTTGAGTCATGTGGACTTTGATTTCCTGCACACTCAAACACACAAGATCAAATACACATAGGATTTGTTATTCTCAAACCCAGGAGATGCGGAAGACCATGTTCCAACACCTAGATCCATATCCTGGGGCGGGCTAAAGTGCAAGAATAGATAGCCGAAGCAAGGTAGAGGGTTAGCAGCTGGGGTGCCAGGGAGGGGGCTAATTTCCGGTGGGGGTCTGGCGGCCTGGCGCCGCCGGCCGCCGCCGGGGGTGGCCTTTACCCCGTATAGGAAACGGGGAGGGAGGGGGAGAACGGCGCGGGTGCCGCCGGAGGCGCGTCCTCCGACGGCCCTGCCGCCTCCTCTCGTCGGAGCCAGGGTCCCCGGGTGTGGACCAGTTCCCCCAGCGCCACCACCGGCGCTGGGGTGCGGGCTTCACGGCCAGCCCCCACCTGAGCCTAGGCATGGTTCGGGGCGGGGCTGGCGGTGCTCCAGCGACGAGGGGGGGGGGGGGGGGGGGGGGGGGGGGGCTTGCCTCAGGGAGGTGGGGAGGGAGAGGGAAAGAGCAATCCACCTAAGAGGGATGGGCTCTGGAGGTTGGGGGTCGGCTGGCCATGGTGGTGGTGGGTCGACTGGGAGGAGCTCCGGCAGGGGAGGGGGAGAAGGCTGGCCGGCAGGGGAGGGGAGGAGGCTGGCCGGCAGGGGAGGGGAGGAGGCTAGAGGGGGGTGAGCTCAGGAAGGGGCTGGGCCCCCCTTTTATAGGGGAGGAGGGGGCCCTCCCCCCCTTTACCCACGGTGTGGGACTAAAGGGTGGGTGGGTGGGGGAGATATTTTCTCCCCCCCCCCCCCCCCCCCCCCCCCCCTCCCCTCCACTACCCTAGGGGCTGCCCACTCATGGGCAGCTCTCCTCCCATTGGGGGAGGAGTTTCTTTCTCCTCCCCTGATAAGTAGTTTTTAGTCATAATATTTTAGGTTAGTTTAGTATAAATTTCCCTAGTTTTAATTATATTTTCTTTATATTTTATGTTTGTTGTGTTATGTTTGTTATTTTATGTTTATTATGGTTATTTTATGTTTATTATTGTTATTGTATGTTTGTTATTTTATATTGTTGTAATTTATGTTTGTTACATTTTATGTTATAATTTATGTTGTTTTTTTTTATGTTTGTTCTATGTTATGTTTGTTAATTTTAATGTTGTCATTTTATGTGTTTAAATGTTGTTATCTCATGTTTTTAATTTGGTTATCTCATGCTTATGTTATGTGTTTAATTTATTTATTTTATTTTGTAGGTTCAATGTTGTCGCCACCATCGCCGGCATGCTCGCCGCCACCTTTGCATGAAGTCAACGCCAACGCCATCGTCGCGCCGTCAATATTCATGCCGCAACGCCATCGTCGCGCCGTCAATATTCATGCCGCAACGCCATGCCCGCAAGCTTGCATGAAGTCCACGCAATCGCCGCCAAGTTGCAACTCGTCACCTAAGCATGCAGCCCGCCCCTCTAATTGGTGTTGCCAAGTGAAGCCCGTCCACCTTCATGCTGTCCAAGCCCGAGAGTGCAGCTCCACCCGAACCAGCCCACGTGAAGCAGCCCACTTACCTCCTCCACTTCATTTAATCATATCAGCCCACTCCTTTCAATCAATCCGTGAGCCTCCATCAATTCATCCATGCTGCCACCTTTGCATGGCTTCATGCGTGCATTCCCCTCATTTATCATCTCTCTCCCATTTATTCTCTCTTCTCTCTCTTTATTTAAATTCATTTAATCTCATTTCTCCCCTTCATCTATAGCCGAACCACTTTAATCCATGCATGCACTTCTCTTTCTCCTCTTTATACTCATCCATCCTCCCTCTCTTCCATATTAATTTTATATTATATTTCTTTTAAATAAAATACATTGCATTTCCACCCTCTCTCTCCTCCTCATTAAACCCATGCATGTATTCTTCCATTCATGCATTTTCTTTCTCTCTCCCTCATCAAATCATTCATGCATCTCCACCCCTTTGTCCCTTCATATCCTATTTCTAGAATCTTCTCCCTCATCTAAAAAATCTCACTCCTTTCATGCTTGAGATAGGGGTTCCTTTTATAGATGAGGGAGAAGATTCTAGAAATAGGATATGAAGGGACAAAGGGGTGGAGATGCATGAATGATTTGATGAGGGAGAGAGAAAGAAAATGCATGAATGGAAGAATACATGCATGGGTTTAATGAGGAGGAGAGAGAGGGTGGAAATGCAATGTATTTTATTTAAAAGAAATATAATATAAAATTAATATGGAAGAGAGGGAGGATGGATGAGTATAAAGAGGAGAAAGAGAAGTGCATGCATGGATTAAAGTGGTTCGGCTATAGATGAAGGGGAGAAATGAGATTAAATGAATTTAAATAAAGAGAGAGAAGAGAGAATAAATGGGAGAGAGATGATAAATGAGGGGAATGCACGCATGAAGCCATGCAAAGGTGGCAGCATGGATGAATTGATGGAGGCTCACGGATTGATTGAAAGGAGTGGGCTGATATGATTAAATGAAGTGGAGGAGGTAAGTGGGCTGCTTCACGTGGGCTGGTTCGGGTGGAGCTGCACTCTCGGGCTTGGACAGCATGAAGGTGGACGGGCTTCACTTGGCAACACCAATTAGAGGGGCGGGCTGCATGCTTAGGTGACGAGTTGCAACTTGGCGGCGATTGCGTGGACTTCATGCAAGCTTGCGGGCATGGCGTTGCGGCATGAATATTGACGGCGCGACGATGGCGTTGCGGCATGAATATTGACGGCGCGACGATGGCGTTGGCGTTGACTTCATGCAAAGGTGGCGGCGAGCATGCCGGCGATGGTGGCGACAACATTGAACCTACAAAATAAAATAAATAAATTAAACACATAACATAAGCATGAGATAACCAAATTAAAAACATGAGATAACAACATTTAAACACATAAAATGACAACATTAAAATTAACAAACATAACATAGAACAAACATAAAAAAAACAACATAAATTATAACATAAAATGTAACAAACATAAATTACAACAATATAAAATAACAAACATACAATAACAACAATAAACATAAAATAACCATAATAAACATAAAATAACAAACATAACACAACAAACATAAAATATAAAGAAAATATAATTAAAACTAGGGAAATTTATACTAAACTAACCTAAAATATTATGACTAAAAACTACTTATCAAACTCCCCCATGCTTAAGCTTTTGCTTGCCCTCAAGCAAAATGGAAATTAAAATATAGGAGGCTATACTACCAAATTTTTAGTTGCGAAACTCAAACAAAAATTAAGCTATCAAAACTAATATGCTACCACTGAGTGCGGCGAGAAATCAATGTAGAGGAGGATAAAGAAGAGTTTAAAAACATTACTTGGGCATAAACCTAGATTGCAAATTTCCTACTAACATAACAAAAAGGCATCAAAAAGTTTAAGCTAACAAACATAACAAGAGTAGCCATTCAACCAAAGTAAGTGCATTGAGCAAGCAACAAGTTGCTTAGACTACGATTATTCTACAAAACACTCCAAGGTAACCTCCAAAGAAATCCATCAATGATGGTGTCCATAGGCTTGCTCGGTCACACCCTCTCCACTACACGAGTACATTGTCATGGCTTAAAGATCAATAGGACTTTCATTAGGCATAAAGACTTGGCTTAGGTAAATAATAAGGATTTGGAGATCAAAGATAAACACGATGGCTAAATATCACACTAAACCAAGGGGAAGAGTTTTAAATAAATTTCAAAATAAAACGCAAGAGAATGAGAAATGATAAGAGACGTTCGTCAAATTTCTCAAAATTTAAGAAACATAAGGCCATGAATATTTTTTTCTTTTTCATACTTGGCCAACAATAACTTTCCAATTAATTTTTTGGATAATAATTTTTCATGATTTTTCCCATTTTTTAAACTCATTGCACATAAGAGCTCCAAAATAAGCTTGAAATAATTTCCCCCTCATTTTCCAAAATAACAACCCAACACAAAATGATATTTAAATAAAACTCAATAATTTAGTTGTGATAATAGGAAGGGTATTTGGCTTTGGTGAAAAATGAGAGGTGGAGCTATCAAAGAAAATAAGGAGAAGGCCCAAAATTATTTTAGCAAAGTAAATGTTTTAGGTGGGCAAAAAGGCACAAACTATCCAAAAGATGGCCTAAATCATTTCTAAAAACCATGACAAACTTATGCAAATGCTTCGAGGATCGCTAGGGGCAAGTTCTAGCCACCAAGAAAGACTACAATGTGAGTGAGTGTCTAATAATATCATCTAACAACAAATACACGCTACTACACTTAGATTAGAAGAAAAACTACATAATCATTATGATGATAAAATAAAATATGATGCCAAAAGTTATGAAAGAGAAAATGCAAAACTAACGTATGCAAAAGTAATATAGTTAAAACTAAACTCTATTCTATCATACTACCAAAGATTAAAAATACTACATGAGCCTACGCGACACTCAAAGAAACATAATAAAGAAATGATAGAAAATAATTTTTGATGATTATCTCATTTTGTGTTTTTTTTGATTTTTTTTTCGTTTTTTTATATTTTTTCATTTTTTGGGTTTTGAATTTTCTAGTTTTTTTTTGGATTTTGAAATATGATCTTTTTTTTGGAATTTTCTTAATTTTTTTGAACGACTTAAGAAGAAAAGGGAAAACACTCCCCCATGCTTAAAGTTCAACATTGCCCTCAATGTTGAATAGTAAGTATGAGGAAGAAAAAGAAAAGAAGAAAAGAAGAAAAGAAGAGGGGGGGGGGTGTTATAAGGTAAATAAAGAAAGAACGACTTCCCCGGATTCGTGAGGCCGAATGCTGATGTCGCTCCCCCATGCTTAAGCTGGACACCGGCTCGGGCCTAAGGGAGAGAAAGAATGATGGAGCCAAACAAACCGCCGAAGGTTTTATCCTACAAAACAAAATAAAAAAGCAAAAACAAAAAGAAAGAAAAGGATAAGCAAGGGGTGTCTCCCAAGAGCGCTCTTTGTTTAACGTCGTCTGAGCCCGACGTTATTGGTTAGCTAAATGGAAAATAAAAACTGAAGTGAAGAGGTAACTCCCTAAGTATGCGCTTAGGAGAGTAAATAAGAAAAAAGAAGAAATGAAGAATCGCACCGACATGCGGTGGATTCTTCAAAGGAATGACGTCCGAGAATGTACGGACGGAGTTATTGAAGAACTCCGCCGTATGCGGAACGGGGAAGAATGAGTCGTCAAAAGAAGAAGAGATAAAAGAAGAAGAAATAGAAAGAGGAATAAAAGAAGGTGAAAAAGAAATTTCATCAATAGAAATTTCACAAGGAGAAAGAGAATCTTGTGAAATTTCGGGAGAAGGAGTAGAAAGAACTAAAGATGGATTATCTAAAATAAAAGAAGGAGATGAAAAAGACTCGTTAAAAATCGAAAAAGTTGGAACAGTTGAATTTAAATCTGAAATGGAATTACCAACGTCATCGGAAAAAGAAAGAGAATTATGAGACGTCTCGTCATCCTCAAGAGGTAAGAAGCACGCCGGAATATCCATAAGTGTGTCATCCATAGGAGGAAGGAAACAATCCGGAACATCCGAATAGTTATCTTCCTTGAGAGGAATAAGACAAGCCGGGATATCCGGTGACTCATTACATGAAGAAATTGGAGGAGACGGAGAAGAAGACGAAGAAAACGATGCGGCCTCACGAGAAAAACAATCCAAAATGGTTTTGAAATGCGAATTAATATTATCAAAAGACGTTTGCAATTCCAAATACCCATTATCGATAGAACTAAAAATTAGAGGCGCAGTGCTTTGCGGGGCAAAATCATGCGAAAAATAAGACGGGTTCCCCATCTCCCAAGTAGGATAAAAATTAGAGTAAGAGTCAAATTGGCCACTTTGACCTACTCCAGAAAAATTGAAATCATATGAGAGAGGGGTTCCCGAAAAACATGCAAAATTAAAGTGGTCGGGCGACCCGCAAAGAGCGCAAAAAGAAGATGATTCCATGATAAAAAAAAACTGTTACCAAAAAAGAAAGAAAAAAATAAATTTGTTTTTTTGATTGATTTTTTTAGGCGGATTATGTTAGTCCTGGACTTCCCGAGATCTGCCCTGTGAGGGGTTTGCAACGGTACTAGAGGCTATGATGGGAATTCAAGCCCAAAGCGTCCTTTCCAGAAATTTAGGTGGGATATTAGAAAAACGATTAATTTTTTTTTTGATTTTTTTGTAGAAGTAATAAACTCGGTGCTTTCGTAATATTGCCAAAAATATTCCCCGGCAACGGCGCCAAAAACTTTACCCACGGTGTGGGACTAAAGGGTGGGTGGGTGGGGGAGATATTTTCTCCCCCCCCCCCCCTCCCCTCCACTACCCTAGGGGCTGCCCACTCATGGGCAGCTCTCCTCCCATTGGGGGAGGAGTTTCTTTCTCCTCCCCCTTTCTTCTCTTTTCCCCAACATTTCAAGCTGGGGGGGGGGGGGGGTGACCAAAGTCAACTTAGGGTGAGGTCCTCCATGGTCTCGGGGGTCCATCAAGATTTACTGGGGTTGATTCCGAGTTCGTGCACTCCGTATTTCGTGCATTGTGCCGAGGCTGTATGCATAATCCAAAATGGGCATATTCTCCGTATGACCTTGGATTGAAATGCAACAAGTTCTGTTATGTTTTTTTGGGCACACAAACCTAACGGAACTGATAGAAGTCAAATCAGAGTGCATTTGGTCACCGTACCCTAGCGAATTAGTTGCGGCGCACAACAATATTCAAAACGGTCATTTTCTCCAAACGATCTTGGATTGGAATGGAACGAGTTCCATTACACTCGTATCGATTGTACAAGTCTAACAGAATTGACGGAAGTCAAATCAGAGTACATTTGGTCACCGTACCCCAACGACTTGGTTGCGACGCACAACAATGCTTAAAATGGTCGTTTTATCCAAACGATCTCGGATTGGAATGGAACGAGTTCCATTACACTCGTATCAATTATACGAGTCTAACGGAACTGACGGAAGTCAAATCCGAGTACATTTGGTCATTGTACCCCAATGACTTGGTTGCGGTGCACAATAATACTTAAAATGGTCGTTTTCTCCAAACGACCTTGGATTGGAACAGAACGAGTTCCATTACACTCATATCGATTATACGAGTCTAACAGAAGTGAAATCGGAGTCGATACGAGTCTAACGGAAGTGAAATCGGAGTCTCCTAGCACACAATCCTATATCGGGTCGCTTTTTATCGTTCGGGCCTACTTTTATTGGGCTCATTAGGGTCTAGTGGCCCAATAAAAGTCGGGATGTTACACAAGTAGCTATTACCGACGAAGATCCTAAATCAGTACCGAGCACCTTTTATTCAGTTTCTGTAGACAACTTAGGTCTAGAGTCTAGACGGACTTCTGTAAGAGAAAGAACTCCCAGAATAGTGATTTTGTCACTTACCACGTTGAAGCAGATCCATCGACCTATGAGGAAGCGATGAAATTAAGAGACTTACTTCTCTGGAAAGAAGCTATTGATGAAGAGATGAACTCTCTACTTCACTACAACACCTGGGCGTTAGTTGATAAGCCAATATGAGCTAAAATTGTAGGGTGCAAATGGGTTTTGAAAAAGAAATTAAATCTTGATGGTAGCGTAGCTAAGTACAAAGCACGCCAGGTGGCTAAAGATTTCACACAAGTTAGTGGAGTGGATTATTTTGATGTATACTCAACAGTGTATCATTTAGCAACCATTAGGATCCTCCTTGCCATCGCGTCTATTGAGAACTTTATTATTCATCAAATGGATGTTAAGACTGCGTTTTTAAATGGAGATCTGACCGAAGAGATCTACATGAATCAACCTGAATGTTTCATTGTAGAAGGTCAAGAAAACAAAGTCTGTAAGTTACTTAAATCACTATATGGACTAAAACAAGCACCCAAGTTATGGCATGCGAAATTTGACTGTAGTGTAAAGGTCATGGGATTCACGTCGAGTCTTTCTAATAAATGCCTCTACATACGCCATAGATCAAATAAAGTCATTATAATATGCGTGTATGTAGATGATATGCTAATTCTAGGGACTGTTCAATCTGAAGTGGATGACGTAAAGAATTTAGCATTAAAGACCTGTGTGTAGCTGAAACTATACTAGGCATGCAAGTGAGCTTTGAGAAATTTGGCATCTCCCTAAGTCAAAGCCACTACATAAAATCCATGTTGGATATGTGGGGATACAGTGAAAGTAGAGCATTAGTGACACCATATGATTACAATAACCGACTAAAGCTCAATGAAGGAGGTATGGTTAGACAGTTAGATTATTCTAAATTAATTGTAGTCTCATGTATGTTATGATTTGCACTAGACTTGACATAGCCTTCACGGTAGGCATGCTAAGCAGATTCACTAGTAATTTTGGCCAAGACCATTGGAATGCCCTATATAGGATAATAAGATATTTAAAACACACCCAAAAATATGCCCTATGTTACAATGGTCATCCCTCAGTTCTTGAAGGATATTCTGATGCATCATGATGCTTAAAAATAAATGGCAGCAGGTCCACTAGCGGTTTTGTTTTCTCACTAGGAGGAGAAGTTGTAGCCTGGAAGTCCAAGAGACAATCATGCATTACTCTCTCTTCTGTGGAATCCGAATTCTACGCTCTAGCTTCCCCAGGAGAAGAAGCAGAGTTGATAAGAGATTTGTTATGGACATTCCACTGACAAGCCTGAAACTGAGTTATGTTGCAGTTTACTGTGACAATCAGGCTACAAAAATGATTGCTGTGGACACTCTGTTCAATGACAAAAGAAGGCAACTAAGTATGAAACAAGCCTGGTTGATCTCCCTCATAAGTCAAGAGATTATGACCCTAATTGATGTGCGGTCAAAAGATAATGTTGTAGACGCTTTAATAAAATGTTTAAATAGAGTTCTCATAATCAAAACATCGAGGGAGATGAGATTGAAATTCATAGAGATATGAAATTTTCCTCTTATGTTTATGTTTTGATAACAAGAACCTATAGCTGCAAACATTCAAGTATCTAATAACAGACTGAAAATCCCAAAAAATCTCTTGATGAAAACCCAAGATGGTTTGATGTTAGTCATTCCATTTGAGATTGTTGAAACCAGTTTCCCGGCTTCAGCGTTCGAAAATAGGGGTAGGCAGCTTGCCCTTACTTATCTCAGGTAAAGTCGAACGGCGAGTCACTTAGAGCCTAAGAACCTTTTTGCTGGTGGATTCAGGTGAAAACAGACCCCGCGAGCTGCAGCGAGGAGGTCCCGCCACTAACCCGAAAGACCCGAAGATCTTCCCCTCCCAAGCCAATGCTGAGCCTGGGCACCTCGGAGAGCACTCGCAACACCTGACCGTTGGCCTGAAAGATTTGGCGAACGGAAGGCAGGGTCACTAGCTAACCGAACACACTAAGGGGAGTGGGGGTAAGGAGATGTTGTAACATCCCGACTTTTATTGGGCCACTAGACCCTAGTAAGCCCAATAAAAGTAGACCCGAACGATAGAAAACGACCATTTTTTAGTAGCGTTGCGCGCCGCAAATAAGTCATTGGGGTACAGTGACCAAACGAACCCCGATTTGACTTCCGTCAGATCCGTTGAACTCGTATGAACCATACGAGTGCAACGGAATTCGTTGCGCCTAAATCCGAAGTCGTTTGAAGAAAACGACCATTTTTAGTAGCGTTGCGCGCCGCAAATAAGTCATTGGGGTACAGTGACCAAACGAACCCCGATTTGACTTCCGTCAGATCCGCTGAACTCGTATGAACCCTACGAGTGCAACGGAATTCGTTGCGCCTCGATCCGAAGTCGTTTGGAGGAAACGACCATTTCGGGTGTCGTAGCGCGCCGCTACCTCATTATTATAGTGACCGTACGTACCCCAAATCGACTTCCGTCAGACTCGTTGAACTTGTGTGGACAATACAGGCACCACGGAACTCGTTGCACCTCGATACAAGGTCATATGGAGAGTATGCCACTTTAGCACTATGCAGATCGCCTCGGTGAAACGCACGAGGTATAAAGCACACGAGCCCGGCAACGGCCCCGGCAACTCTTATCGGCCTCGAAGAACCTAGATAGACCCCGGTCAAACCACGACCCCCCTATTAGGGTAAGAAAGGAAGGGGGGGGGGGGAGAAAATATCTCCCCCCCCCACTCACCCCCCCACCCTTTCATGCACGTGAGAAAAAGGGGGGGGGGAGAAATATCTCCCCCCACTCACCCTCCCTTCATACACGTGGAAGGGAGGGAGAGGGGGGGGGGGGGGGGGGGGGGGAATGGCTCCCCTCCTTCCTATAAAAGGAGGGGCAGCCCCTCCATTCCTCCCCCACACACCACCCCTCCCTCTCTCTCTCTCTCTCTCTCTCTCTCTCTCTCTCTCTCTCCCTCAGCTCCCCTCTGCCAGCACCCCAACCCAGCCGGCCACCCCCCCTCGCCGGAGCTAGCCGGAGCCAAGCCGCCACCACCCTCCTCTTCCTCCTCCATGGCCGGCCACCACCACCCTTCCTCCTCCCAAGCACCCCCTCCACCCCAGGTAGAGACCTCCTCCTCCTCCTTCCCACCTCTAGGGTAGAACCCCCACCTCCCCTGCCGCCGGAGCGCCGCCGGCCGCCGCCCGAGCCTTGGCAAGGCTCGGGGAGGAGGCCGGCAGAAGACCTACTCTCCCCCAGCGCCGGTGGTGGCGCTGGGGGGGGGGGAGGAGGTCAACAGGTCCCCGTCGGGGACCTCGGCGCCGGCGCTGGGGAGGCGGCCGGGCCGCCGGCGGGCACGGCCGGCGTCACCCGTGGCCTTCCCCGCCTCCCCTGCTTTCCTGTATAGGAATAGCCAAACCCCCCGGCGGCGGCCGGCGGCTCCAGGCCGCCGGGCCACCGCCGGAGGGTTGCCCCCTCCCCGGCGCCCCGTCCAGTGGCGGCCGGGAGGGCAGCACTCGGCAGGAGCGGCGGCACCGCGGCCTGCATGGCCCATGCAGGCCACGCCGCCGCCGCCCGCCCCTTTTAATCCCTCCCCCGGCGGTGGCCGGCGGCGCCAGGTCGCCGGACCACCCCCGGAGGAGTCGCCGGCCCCCGGCGCACCTGCCGGGGGCAGCCCCCACCCCATCCCCTCCGGTGGAGGCGGTGGCGGCAAGCATGCAGGAGGTGTGCGGGCCGCCACCGCCCCCGTGCCCTTACAGCACGAACCCCGGCGGTGGCCGGCGGCGCCAGGCCGCCGGGCCACCACCGGAGTGGTCGCCCGCCCCCGGCGCACCGACCGGGGGCGGCGCCGGCCACAACCGGCCGCTGCCGGCGGCGGCAGTGGCCGTCTCCCGTCAGGGCTTACGGGAGCTGTTCGATCTCCCCCGGGAGATCAACGGCTCCTGTAACCTTAACTCCCGCCCCCGCGTGGGTTTGAGTGCCCCCCACAGCGGATCCGCTGTGGATCCGCTGTGGGGACAAAGGACGGCGCCCGGTGCGGCGCCCCCCAGGTCCCTCCCTGCCTCTATTTGCACCCCAAACACCCTATAGGCTTCTCCATTTTTCTGAGGAAAAATGGGGCCGTTTCAGAAAAAGTTTTCTAAATGAAAAGTGTGCCTCACCCTTAGGGGCACCCTCTGTAATTTTTTGGGATTTTTAGGAGGGGTTTTACTATTTTTAAAACCCAATATAAAGTTTATTTTAGGTAATAAAATACCCAAATGAGTCTCTAAAATTCCCCAAATATTAGGGGCACTAAATATAGGTATTTTACAAATACTATCAAAGATAGGAAGTGTGGACTTGTGATTTGACCCCTCGAAAGCCTTTTCAAACAAAAATAGACGCCCGGAAGAGAGCGAAATTCATTAAAATAAATCGGCGTCCCCTCGACGCATATTTTAAATACTTATCCCAAAATTATGCATAGTAAGCTAAAAGACCGACTAAGCTCGGAAAAGCAACGCAAAAATCGGAACGACATCGCGACGCGGCGCCAAAACGTAACCTCGTCGCGACAATAATAAAAGTACGGAGTCGTCGATCGAAGCCTCCTCTGATAGAGTGATTGGACTACTAACCATTTCATCTTATGCAATTACAGTCTGTACTTTCATTTAAATCCAGTCTCGTACTGGTCCCCCCCGCATTTACATTCTGTACTTTCATTTAAATCCAGTCTCGTACTGGTCCCCCCGCATTTACATTCTGTACTTTCATCCAGTCTCGTACTGGTCCCCCCGCATTTACATTCTGTACTTTCATTTAAATCCAGTCTCGTACTGGTCCCCCGCATTTACATTCTGTACTATCATTTAGATCCAGTCTCGTACTGGTCCCCCCCCCCCCCCCCCCCCCCGCATCTACATTCAGCACTTTCATTTAAATCCAGTCTCGTACTGGTCCTATTTACATGGCCTTTGCTTTCGGCCTACTTTCCTGTTTAATACATGGCCTTTGCTTTCGGCCTACTTTCCTGTTTAATACATGGCCTTTGCTTTCGGCCTACTTTCCTGTTTAATACATGGCCTTTGCTTTCGGCCTACTTTTCTGTTTATTACATGGCCCATTCTTCGGCCTAATTTATTTACTAGCGCAGAGCTGCCGTGGCCACGAAAGCGGTGCTTATCCTCCCTTCGGCGAGGCCTTAGTTGGGAAAAACCCGGAGTCGAGTCTCTCCTCCCAGGTTAGTCCCAAGCAAGGAGCCCTCCTACCGCTAAGCCTCCCGGTCCAAGATCGTACGACCGGTCGAGTAGAAATTGCCCCGTGGCCTAAGGGTTTGTTTTATATAAAGCGGGTGAAGATTGATTGGAAGTGGCGGGTCGGTCACGCTCGCAGACCGTTCGTACCGGTGCGGGTGAGTTGACGACTCATGGCGACAGGGAGATGGGCACAGTGGGTTATTACCCTCTGAGCCTGCAGTATCGCCTCCGCTGGTCGGCCTAAAAATCGGTTCGCCGGATGTCGCTCACATCCATTCAGTACACCAAGTTGTACGGGAGGGCCTGAATGATACGGTACGACTACATTCAGAAGTGGCAGGACTGGCCACTGTCGCCGACGGCCACATCGGTGAGGCCCGCGGGATTAGCTCCCCTGCTTGAACTAAAGCGGTCTAAAACTGTGTCGACACAGGGTCCTTTGTGTGGTTACAGGTCTTGAGTACCTGGGTGTGTGTATGCGCGCGATAGTGTTAGATATTTACCATACGGCGCGGTTGTGGATACTAGGGCAGGAGCCCCGCTATATATATATATATATATAAATATATACATTTGCCTGCTGCTAACCCTTTCCTTGCTTCGGCTATTTCAAAATTCTGTCTTTTAGCCGCCCCCTGGATACGGATCCGGGGAGGGGGATGTGTTTTCTATTTAGCTCTGTGACTAACGGTTATTTCTTATAACCAATCACAGGAGACGGGACAGCGTGAAGCTCCCACATCACAGGTTGATCTCGAAGCCTTGGAGATGATCCGAACGACTTTCCCAGCCCCGCCCCCTGTCTTCCGAGACGTGAGTCCTAGAGTATAGGACCGGCTTAGGCCCTTTTGTTCAGTCGATGTAGCCTTCAAGGCACTTTTGTAAACGTTAGGCTTCGGCCCCGTTAAGTATGTAAATATAAGCAGTGTGTTTTGGTTTCCTATGTTTTGTTGATTGCTTCCGCTATGCGTTCTGATGTGAAGTTGTGATTCTTGTGCCTGACAAAGAGACCGCTCAGTGCTTAAGCGGGTGGGACGTCGCCACCCGGAAAGCGCTGGGTGGTCTTCTTTGGGCAGTAAGATCCCCCCTCCCTGATTCCGGTTCAGGATTGGGGAGGGGGGGTCTTACAAATGGATCAGAGCTACCACGATCCGACCACATGGGGCAGTCTGTCGACCCTCTCGTCCCCGTTTCCGTTCCTTGGTTCGGGACGAACCACGCAGCGGAAGCCTGGTGGACCCTTTAGACTTAGAGTTAAGGATTCGAGACTGCACGGTAGTACACCCACACGCTTTCCGCTTACTTTTCGTTTCAGTCCTGCAAAATTCCCTTATTTTTGCAAGTTCTGATATTCATGTTGTTACTTCTCCAGATACCGGAGTCGAGCAACGGAAGGTCCTCCTCTGAGGATCAGTACCACCCTACCACCCCACCACCAGTCCCAGCCACACCAGTCGCAGCTCCGTTTGGAGATACAGAGCTAGGACGGACACTGATAGCCTTGTTAGCAGCTTTCCAGACAGCCACCCTACGACCACCCCAGCAGGCCACCGTACCCACCGATCTGCTGACCACGTTCCGAGGGCTAAGGCCCCCCACCTTCCGAGGTACAGAGTCAGCTATCCAGGCCGAGGAGTGGGTGGAGAGGGTAGAGGAGCTCCTTGTAGGGATGATGTGCCCAGCAGTAGCCGCAGTATCCCTAGTAGTGACCATGTTGGAGGGCTATGCACGAGACTGGTGGAGGGCAGCTAGCCGCTCCGCTTTTAGAGGGCGACCCCTCAGCACCATTCTCTGGGGGGAGTTCTCAGAGGCCTTCTTGGAGCACTTCATTTCGGATGCAGACCGGATGGCACTCCAGGAGCGGTTCCTGCAGATCAGGCAGGGAGCTAGGACAGTTCCAGACTACCAGAGAGAGTTTATCCACCTGGCCCGCTTCGCCGGGAACTTAGCAGGTACAGATAGGGACAGGGCGGCCAGATTTTATCGGGGATTACGAGACGACCTCCGTCAGGCCCTGATCATGATTTCCCAGGCATCCTTCCACACGATCGCCTCACATGCCACCGCTCTGGAGATGGACCAGCGGATGGTAGCCCAGCAGCGGAGGGGACATGTAGGTGTTCCCCAGACCCAGGGCCGGGAGAGAGGGGTAGGTCCTCGCAGGCAGGGCCGAGATGGGAGACAGCGTCAGCGTCACCAGCCATATAGACGGGCACCCCAGCCCCGACCAGCACCCCAGCCCCGACCAGCACCCCAGCCCCGACCAGCACCCCCAGCCCCAGCACCTCAGGTCGTCCCAGCCGCACGACGAGATGTTCCTTTCGCAGGGAACTGCTACCTATGCCAGCAGCCTGGGCATATACGAGCCTTTTGCCCGCAGGCTACCGGGAGACCCGGCTTAGGAGCAGTACAGAGAGCGGCAGAGAGAGGACGAGGTGGACGCAGAGGACGTCCCGCAGGCAGGAGGGAGCCGGCTAGGCAGGGCAGAGCAGCACCGCTCGAGGCATACGCATTGGATCTCCAGCACGGTCCTGCTCCTGACGTAGTGATAGGTATCTACTTCCGTTAGTAGGATATCCTAGGAGATGTTATAGCTTTATATGTTGGGACTTTTGTATATGTCATCCCTACTCATGTATATGTACGAAAGCTTTTGATTATGATATATATATATATACATATATGTTGTCAGGTTTACTTTTGGTAGAAGGTCGCCCCGCTAAAACACTGTTCGATACCGGCGCCACACATTCTTTCGTTGCACAAAACTTCATCGCAGACAAGGAGAACACGGTACGATCATCCGGGATGTCAATCCGAATACGACTCCCGGATGGATCAGATATGACTTCCACCGAAAAGTGTTCCTTCCAGGCAATGCTAGGAGGCATAGAGTTCGAAGTCAACGCCACCATCTTAGCAATAACTGGGTTCGACATCATTCTGGGGATGGATTGGTTGGCAGAGCACAGCGCCCAAATCAATTGTTCAACTCGAGAAATCCGCCTCCAGAATCCGAATGGGCAAGTTATCACCCTAGCAGGTATACCCTCCGTCACCCGCATCATCTTAACGTCTGCACAAACTGTCAAGGCAGTGCGGCGGAAGGACGAGATATACCTAATCTACTTTGAGATGGAAAACACGACGCAAGTACTCTCTAAAGTACCCGTGATCAGGGACTTCCCAGATATCTTCCCAGAGTCACTCCCCGGGTTGCCCCCGCAACGGGAAGTGGACTTCCAAATCGAACTTACTCAAGGAGCCCGACCAGTGTCCCGGGCACCGTACCGGATGGCCCCGAGGGAACTGGCCGAGCTCAAAATTCAGCTACAAGAGTTAGTCGACGCAGGATTCGTACGTCCTAGTACCTCTCCCTGGGGAGCCCCAGTACTGTTCGTTAAAAAGAAGGATGGATCGCTGCGCCTCTGCATCGACTACAGAGGTTTGAATAAACTCACGGTCCGGAATACCTATCCCCTACCCAGGATAGATGAACTGTTCGATCAACTGCAAGGCGCGTCTGTCTTTTCCAAGATGGACTTAAGGTCCGGCTACTATCAACTTAGAGTGCGAGAAGAGGACATTCCCAAGACCGCTTTCAGCTCTCTCTACGGACTATACGAGTTCATGGTAATGCCATTTGGGCTAACCAATGCCCCGTCCGCCTTTATGGCTTTGATGAATACAGTATTCAAACCCTTTCTGGACCATTTCGTAATAGTCTTCATAGATGATATCCTCATCTACTCAAAGAACAAAACCGATCACTCCAGGCACCTCCAAATGGTACTACTTAAGCTAAGAGAGCACTCGCTCTTCGCCAAGTTTAGCAAATGCGAGTTCTGGATGGAAGAAGTCGGCTTTCTGGGACACACCATCAACAAAAACGGAGTAGCAGTGGATCAGGCCAAAGTGCAAGCAGTACGAGATTGGCCGCCACTTAAGACAGCAGCAGACGTCCGAAGTTTCCTTGGCCTCGCCGGCTACTACCGTAAGTTCGTCGAAGGTTTCTCCAAAATCGCGTTACCACTTACCTCTCTCACCAAGAAGGATGTGACCTTCCAATGGTCTCCCGAATGCGAGGCAGCATTCATCGAACTGAAGAACCGGCTGATATCGGCCCCAATCCTAACCCTCCCCTCCGGTACCGAGGGTTTTCAAATCTATGCTGATGCCTCTCTGAAAGGATTAGGGGCCGTGCTTATGCAACATGGTAAGGTGATTGCCTACGCCTCACGTCAGCTCAAGCCACATGAGCTAAACTACGCCACCCACGACCTGGAACTGGGGGCGGTAGTTTTCGCATTAAAAGTCTGGAGACACTACCTCTACGGGATACGATGCGAAATCTTCTCCGATCATAAAAGCCTCAAATACGTCTTCACCCAGAAGGAGCTGAACCTCCGGCAGCGTCGGTGGTTAGAATTCCTCTGTGATTATGACTTCGCCCTCCAGTACCACCCCGGCAAGGCTAATAAGGTCGCAGACGCCTTGAGTCGGCAGCCTCCGAGGACCGGGAGTTGGTTAGAAATGGTGCCGGAAGAGTTGGTCAAATCATTGGCAAAAATGGATATTATCCTCATCACCCGCAGAAATCCGATGGAATACCAGGCTCATCTCTATTGGATGGAGATACAGTGCGACATTAGGGATAGAATACGGGAAGCCCAGAAGGTCGACGTAGAAGCGGCCTCGATCATTCAAGCCTTGCAACACGGCGCGCAAGAAGACTACAACTTGTATGATGGCATCCTGCAATACAGACACCGCATCTTCATCCCCGCTGCAGAGGGAATCCGGGAAGAGATCCTCCGCGAAGCACATCAAACCAGGTACTCCATACACCCGGGAGTAGTAAAGATGTACACGGATCTGCGAAGGACGTTATATTGGCCAGGAATGAAGAAGGACGTCACCAATTTTGTTGCACATTGCCAGACCTGTCAAATGGTCAAGGCGGAATGTCGAAGCCCAGGAGGTCTACTGCAACCCCTGCCAATTCCAGAATGGAAATTTGAAGATATCTCCATGGATTTCGTCCATGGTTTACCTCGATCCCGTGCAGGAAACGACTCAATATGGGTCGTAGTAGATCGACTCACCAAAGTGGCTCGTTTCATTCCAAACCGACAAGGCGACGGCGTCGACATCTTAGCCCGGCTATTTATAGAGCAAGTGGTCCGATTCCATGGGGTACCTAAGTCAATCGTCTCTGACCGCGATGGACGCTTCACGTCAAAAGAATGGAGACGAGTACAGGCGTATCTAGGAACCAGATTAGCTTTTAGTACCGCCTTCCACCCCCAGACCGACGGGCAAACGGAAAGGACAAATCGGACGATGGAGGACCTCCTCCGATTATGCATAGTGGAACACAGCGAGCCTTGGGAACAGTTACTGCCCTTAGTAGAGTTCTCCTACAATAACAGTTTCCAAGCAAGCATCAAAATGGCACCTTACGAAGCCCTTTACGGAAGACGATGTCGGACACCGCTATCTTGGGCACAGGATGAGGACCCCGAAGCCTTGGGAGTCACCTACATCGACGATACCACCGCCGCGATAAGATTAATCCGGGAACACATGCTGGAAGCGCAGAGCCGGCAGGCCAAGTATTACGACGCGCGTCACCGGCAAGTGGAATTCCAAGTGGGAGATATGGTTTTCTTAAAGATAAAGCCTATGCACGGAATATCTCGAATAAAGAAGCAGAAAAAGCTGGACCCCCGCTATCTAGGCCCGTATCCCGTCATCGAAAGAATTGGCCCGGTGGCTTACAGGTTAGCTTTGCCAGCCGAGCTGGGGAGCCTTCACGACGTATTTCATGTCTCCTCGCTAAGACGTGTTCTGCGCCAACCAGAGCAGCACCTTCCCACCCCACCAACCTCAGTACAATCCGACCGATCTGTCCGACTCGAACCTGTAAAGATAGTGGACTCCAAGATCAAAGAGCTGCGGAACAAAACGGTCACAATGGTCAAGATCTTATGGTCGAACGGTGGACGCGAAGAGTTCACTTGGGAACCCGAGACGCTCGTACGAGAGAAATACCCGACGCTCTTCCCCCATGTACGTCCGTTAAAACCCCTACTTTAGCCAATTTTCGGGGACGAAAATCCCTTTATTTTTATTGGATTGTAACATCCCGACTTTTATTGGGCCACTAGACCCTAGTAAGCCCAATAAAAGTAGACCCGAACGATAGAAAACGACCATTTTTTAGTAGCGTTGCGCGCCGCAAATAAGTCATTGGGGTACAGTGACCAAACGAACCCCGATTTGACTTCCGTCAGATCCGTTGAACTCGTATGAACCATACGAGTGCAACGGAATTCGTTGCGCCTAAATCCGAAGTCGTTTGAAGAAAACGACCATTTTTAGTAGCGTTGCGCGCCGCAAATAAGTCATTGGGGTACAGTGACCAAACGAACCCCGATTTGACTTCCGTCAGATCCGCTGAACTCGTATGAACCCTACGAGTGCAACGGAATTCGTTGCGCCTCGATCCGAAGTCGTTTGGAGGAAACGACCATTTCGGGTGTCGTAGCGCGCCGCTACCTCATTATTATAGTGACCGTACGTACCCCAAATCGACTTCCGTCAGACTCGTTGAACTTGTGTGGACAATACAGGCACCACGGAACTCGTTGCACCTCGATACAAGGTCATATGGAGAGTATGCCACTTTAGCACTATGCAGATCGCCTCGGTGAAACGCACGAGGTATAAAGCACACGAGCCCGGCAACGGCCCCGGCAACTCTTATCGGCCTCGAAGAACCTAGATAGACCCCGGTCAAACCACGACCCCCCTATTAGGGTAAGAAAGGAAGGGGGGGGGGAGAAAATATCTCCCCCCCCCACTCACCCCCCCACCCTTTCATGCACGTGAGAAAAAGGGGGGGGGGAGAAATATCTCCCCCCACTCACCCTCCCTTCATACACGTGGAAGGGAGGGAGAGGGGGGGGGGGGGGGGGGGGAATGGCTCCCCTCCTTCCTATAAAAGGAGGGGCAGCCCCTCCATTCCTCCCCCACACACCACCCCTCCCTCTCTCTCTCTCTCTCTCTCTCTCTCTCTCTCTCTCTCTCTCTCTCTCTCTCTCTCTCCCTCAGCTCCCCTCTGCCAGCACCCCAACCCAGCCGGCCACCCCCCCTCGCCGGAGCTAGCCGGAGCCAAGCCGCCACCACCCTCCTCTTCCTCCTCCATGGCCGGCCACCACCACCCTTCCTCCTCCCAAGCACCCCCTCCACCCCAGGTAGAGACCTCCTCCTCCTCCTTCCCACCTCTAGGGTAGAACCCCCACCTCCCCTGCCGCCGGAGCGCCGCCGGCCGCCGCCCGAGCCTTGGCAAGGCTCGGGGAGGAGGCCGGCAGAAGACCTACTCTCCCCCAGCGCCGGTGGTGGCGCTGGGGGGGGGGGGAGGAGGTCAACAGGTCCCCGTCGGGGACCTCGGCGCCGGCGCTGGGGAGGCGGCCGGGCCGCCGGCGGGCACGGCCGGCGGCACCCGTGGCCTTCCCCGCCTCCCCTGCTTTCCTGTATAGGAATAGCCAAACCCCCCGGCGGCGGCCGGCGGATCCAGGCCGCCGGGCCACCGCCGGAGGGTTGCCCCCTCCCCGGCGCCCCGTCCAGTGGCGGCCGGGAGGGCAGCACTCGGCAGGAGCGGCGGCACCGCGGCCTGCATGGCCCATGCAGGCCACGCCGCCGCCGCCCGCCCCTTTTAATCCCTCCCCCGGCGGTGGCCGGCGGCGCCAGGTCGCCGGACCACCCCCGGAGGAGTCGCCGGCCCCCGGCGCACCGGCCGGGGGCAGCCCCCACCCCATCCCCTCCGGTGGAGGCGGTGGCGGCAAGCATGCAGGAGGTGTGCGGGCCGCCACCGCCCCCGTGCCCTTACAGCACGAACCCCGGCGGTGGCCGGCGGCGCCAGGCCGCCGGGCCACCACCGGAGTGGTCGCCCGCCCCCGGCGCACCGACCGGGGGCGGCGCCGGCCACAACCGGCCGCTGCCGGCGGCGGCAGTGGCCGTCTCCCGTCAGGGCTTACGGGAGCCGTTCGATCTCCCCCGGGAGATCAACGGCTCCTGTAACCTTAACTCCCGCCCCCGCGTGGGTTTGAGTGCCCCCCACAGCGGATCCGCTGTGGATCCGCTGTGGGGACAAAGGACGGCGCCCGGTGCGGCGCCCCCCAGGTCCCTCCCTGCCTCTATTTGCACCCCAAACACCCTATAGGCTTCTCCATTTTTCTGAGGAAAAATGGGGCCGTTTCAGAAAAAGTTTTCTAAATGAAAAGTGTGCCTCACCCTTAGGGGCACCCTCTGTAATTTTTTGGGATTTTTAGGAGGGGTTTTACTATTTTTAAAACCCAATATAAAGTTTATTTTAGGTAATAAAATACCCAAATGAGTCTCTAAAATTCCCCAAATATTAGGGGCACTAAATATAGGTATTTTACAAATACTATCAAAGATAGGAAGTGTGGACTTGTGATTTGACCCCTCGAAAGCCTTTTCAAACAAAAATAGACGCCCGGAAGAGAGCGAAATTCATTAAAATAAATCGGCGTCCCCTCGACGCATATTTTAAATACTTATCCCAAAATTATGCATAGTAAGCTAAAAGACCGACTAAGCTCGGAAAAGCAACGCAAAAATCGGAACGACATCGCGACGCGGCGCCAAAACGTAACCTCGTCGCGACAATAATAAAAGTACGGAGTCGTCGATCGAAGCCTCCTCTGATAGAGTGATTGGACTACTAACCATTTCATCTTATGCAATTACAGTCTGTACTTTCATTTAAATCCAGTCTCGTACTGGTCCCCCCCGCATTTACATTCTGTACTTTCATTTAAATCCAGTCTCGTACTGGTCCCCCCGCATTTACATTCTGTACTTTCATCCAGTCTCGTACTGGTCCCCCCGCATTTACATTCTGTACTTTCATTTAAATCCAGTCTCGTACTGGTCCCCCGCATTTACATTCTGTACTATCATTTAGATCCAGTCTCGTACTGGTCCCCCCCCCCCCCCCCCCCCCCCCCCCCGCATCTACATTCAGCACTTTCATTTAAATCCAGTCTCGTACTGGTCCTATTTACATGGCCTTTGCTTTCGGCCTACTTTCCTGTTTAATACATGGTCTTTGCTTTCGGCCTACTTTCCTGTTTAATACATGGCCTTTGCTTTCGGCCTACTTTCCTGTTTAATACATGGCCTTTGCTTTCGGCCTACTTTTCTGTTTATTACATGGCCCATTCTTCGGCCTAATTTATTTACTAGCGCAGAGCTGCCGTGGCCACGAAAGCGGTGCTTATCCTCCCTTCGGCGAGGCCTTAGTTGGGAAAAACCCGGAGTCGAGTCTCTCCTCCCAGGTTAGTCCCAAGCAAGGAGCCCTCCTACCGCTAAGCCTCCCGGTCCAAGATCGTACGACCGGTCGAGTAGAAATTGCCCCGTGGCCTAAGGGTTTGTTTTATATAAAGCGGGTGAAGATTGATTGGAAGTGGCGGGTCGGTCACGCTCGCAGACCGTTCGTACCGGTGCGGGTGAGTTGACGACTCATGGCGACAGGGAGATGGGCACAGTGGGTTATTACCCTCTGAGCCTGCAGTATCGCCTCCGCTGGTCGGCCTAAAAATCGGTTCGCCGGATGTCGCTCACATCCATTCAGTACACCAAGTTGTACGGGAGGGCCTGAATGATACGGTACGACTACATTCAGAAGTGGCAGGACTGGCCACTGTCGCCGACGGCCACATCGGTGAGGCCCGCGGGATTAGCTCCCCTGCTTGAACTAAAGCGGTCTAAAACTGTGTCGACACAGGGTCCTTTGTGTGGTTACAGGTCTTGAGTACCTGGGTGTGTGTATGCGCGCGATAGTGTTAGATATTTACCATACGGCGCGGTTGTGGATACTAGGGCAGGAGCCCCGCTATATATATATATATAAATATATACATTTGCCTGCTGCTAACCCTTTCCTTGCTTCGGCTATTTCAAAATTCTGTCTTTTAGCCGCCCCCTGGATACGGATCCGGGGAGGGGGATGTGTTTTCTATTTAGCTCTGTGACTAACGGTTATTTCTTATAACCAATCACAGGAGACGGGACAGCGTGAAGCTCCCACATCACAGGTTGATCTCGAAGCCTTGGAGATGATCCGAACGACTTTCCCAGCCCCGCCCCCTGTCTTCCGAGACGTGAGTCCTAGAGTATAGGACCGGCTTAGGCCCTTTTGTTCAGTTGATGTAGCCTTCAAGGCACTTTTGTAAACGTTAGGCTTCGGCCCCGTTAAGTATGTAAATATAAGCAGTGTGTTTTGGTTTCCTATGTTTTGTTGATTGCTTCCGCTATGCGTTCTGATGTGAAGTTGTGATTCTTGTGCCTGACAAAGAGACCGCTCAGTGCTTAAGCGGGTGGGACGTCGCCACCCGGAAAGCGCTGGGTGGTCTTCTTTGGGCAGTAAGATCCCCCCTCCCTGATTCCGGTTCAGGATTGGGGAGGGGGGGTCTTACAGATGTCTACCCTCCCCAAGGTGCCCATGAGGGTCTATTTATAGAATTCTGGAAATGGTCTGCGGATAGCGTAATTCCGCCTTTTGGAATGACTATCCGCAGCTCAAACTGGTCTACCAATAGCGGAATTCCGCTGTTTCAATAGGCTAAACGCAGACCCTGATGAGAAATCTATTAGGCAGGAAAAGAGGGGGATGAGGAGAAAACACCCGGAAGCGGGGAAGAGGTCAGGTGGACGTGGAGGAGGGATGGGTGAGCGGGATCTCCCACTCGCCCGAGTGGGCGAGCGCCCCACTCGCCCGAGTGGGCGAGCGCCCCACTCGCCCGAGTGGGCGAGCGCCCCACTCGCCCGAGTGGGCGAGCGCCCCACTCGCCCGAGTGGGCGAGCGCCCCACTCGCCCGAGTGGGCGAGCGCCCCACTCGCCCGAGTGGGCGAGCGCCCCACTCGCCCGAGTGGGCGAGCGCCCCACTCGCCCGAGTGGGCGAGCGCCCCACTCGCCCGAGTGGGCGAGCGCCCCACTCGCCCGAGTGGGCGAGCGCCCCACTCGCCCGAGTGGGCGAGCGCCCCACTCGCCCGAGTGGGCGAGCGCCCCACTCGCCCGAGTGGGCGAGCGCCCCACTCGCCCGACTGGGCGAGCGCCCCACTCGCCCGACTGGGCGAGCGCCCCACTCGCCCGACTGGGCGAGCGCCCCACTCGCCCGACTGGGCGAGCGCCCCACTCGCCCCAATGGGCGAGTGGGCGTCCCCTCCCTTTGCCTCTCACTCGCCCACACGGTCGAGTGGGAGCTTTCGTTACTTGTTTCGCCGCCCCTTCCTCTCTCTTGTTCGGGTATGGTTTTGCCTTAGCCGATCTCGGGCGCCCTCGAGCGATCGTTTCCGACTATGTCCGAGTCGCGGTTCCACCCAGTTACGGTCATCTGCATTTGTTGCGACCTTGTACATGCTGCGTTGTATATGCTCGACAAATATGAGGGTTGTACACAATCCCCGCTCTTTGCGAGCTTGTCTCAAGCTCGGAAAGAAAGTCCAACTCACTGATTTGACGAGCCGGAAAGGTCTTCAAAGAGAATCATCCGGGCGGGTCCCACCCGCTGGCTATAAAACCTCGGGAGGGGGAGGGGTAAGCCTCCACTCAAGAACCTCTCCCCTCCGAATTCTTCCCCTTAGCCTGGTTGACATGCAACCTCCCTTGGATATTCACGCCCGCCTCAAGGCTGTTTCGGGAAAAAGCCTAGATGATCTGGCGGAGCTTAGATCTGTTGTCATGGAGCATTCACTCCCCTCTTCGGCGCAGGTAGAGGGACCTTTGCCTAAGAGACATCATCCCGAGCCGGCGTGTGGGACGTCCTCCTCATCCGCCTTAATGTCCGATCTCAATAAGCACCTGGGGGCATTTGACGTGATACCGAGTCGCGGTGGGAGAGACAGGTTCCCCGAGGCAGTTGAGTCAGGGGGTGCGGGTACTCAGATAAGTCCCCCCATCCACTCCCCGATCCATGGTGAGTGACCTCACCTGTGCTTGATAGGCATGCTCCTGCTCATACTGACGACTCTTCTTCTTCCTCCCTTTTTCGCAGTACCTCCATTCTCGGTCGCGGAGGGCTCCCCCAGCATGCCGGTGGACTTACTCCCACCCCTGCGTGAACCGAGCAAGCGGCGTACTCCCGAGAGACCCCCTTTTAGAGCTGGTGCAGGAAAGTCCCTGGGTCTCCCACCCGCTGGCACCTATGGTACACTGCCGGGGTACCCCTTGGGGCAACGATGCGAGCACTCCCCTCACCATGGGAAAGAGCCGAGGACCCCGCAAGGTAAGTCTTCTCCAAAAGGGATCTGACCATGTCGGAGATCTAGATAACAAGCTTACTAAACCTGCAGGTCCGGATGATGCTTCGACCGGCAGGTCGGGACAGATGGGAGCGCTCTCGCCGCCTCTCTCTCCTTCGGCAATAGACGAGCTCGTCGGGCACCCCTCCAACATTTCGGAGCTGAGGGATCGCTTGGTCGACATGATCCAGAGGCAGGGATGTTTTCTTCACGAGCTTCGAGAAGGGAGAGGATTCGTTGAACCGAACCCCCTCGCACATTCCCGCGCGATGGAGCAGCGGATTGGGGCGTTGGAAGCAGATCATGCTCGGCTAGTAGAGGAGGTTCGACTTTCTTCAGGTGGCCTGATGGAACCGGTGGCGGACCATCTGCGTCGAGTGGCGGCTAATATGCATGTTGCGAATGACGAGCTCGCCCTGACGCAGGAATGTGTCGGCTCCATGCAGGGACTGACAGCCCAGACTCGGGGTCGGGGCTTTTGGAAGTGGACTCAACTTTGAGTGAGACCAACTCGACTCCTCCTATTTGCTGCTTTCAGCTTATCTTTCTGTGGTGTGATGTAATAAAGTAGCTATGTGTGACTACTTGACTTGTCTCGCGTGGTGTCAATTATTTTTCTAAGTTATTTGTTTTGCTTGCGATACACTTGCATTCGTTCAACTGGGTTGCTTTTCGCATGTGGATGTTGTAACCGCTAATATGTCGAGCGCGAGAGCCGAAGTTGGAGCGAGAGGTTGAGTAGGAATGAGCGAGTGGGAAAGATTGGGAGGGGGTGAGTGGGGAAGGGCCCTCACTCTTACCTATAAATACCCCCCCTCCCTTTCATACCCTTCAACCTTGACTTCTTTGCTTGCTCCTCCTCCCCTACCCCTCGCTTCTACACCCGTTCATCCTCCCCCACCCTTAAGGATGGCTCCCAACCGCTCCTCACCTAATAGGAATGGGCGAGAACAGTGCGCGGTGAACTTCTCTGATCATCCCTTCCCCGTGGGGAGGGTGTCGGAGGAGGAGCTTCTTTCCTTTGAGAAGTCCTTCCTCCCCGAAGGGTTGGTCGCTCGCCGACCTACAGAGGGAGAGACAGTTAACTCCTTCTACGATGACTGGCTCGCCTTCCCGCTTTCTCATTTCGAGTTTGGGCTTCGGCTCCCTCTTTGGCCGGAAGTGAAACAGTTCCTTAGATACTTTGGGATCGTCCCAGCCCAGCTCAACTCAAATGGGATATCTATGTTGGTTGCCTTCGCTTGTTACCTGCGCGAGGAGGGCATTGAGTTCAACCTGACGGTCTTCCGCAAGGCATTCATATTCCGTGCTACTGCCGATGGGGTGTGCTTCCTCACTGGTGCGCATGTGAAAGTTTGTGAGGGCGCTAACAAGGTTCATCACTGGAGTGACAAGTTTGTTTTTGTCCGGGGTGATCTTGGGAAGATCCCTTACATGCCTGTCCAGAGGCCCGAGAAAGTATACAAGGTTCCTCGCGTAGAGGGCGAGGCGGCCGAGCTGTACAAATTCCTCGCGGGAGTGGGTTTTGAGGTCGAGTTTCTGCGGAGGAACGTCGATCGCCTTCCCTACATTCTGCCGGGGACAGGTAACACATCCTTCTCCTAAACTCCCTCCCTTATTCCCCTATTTGCTCATTTAGATCCTATCACTTACCCCTCATCTTACCTTTACAGGTGAGAGGAGCCTTCCCGTGAATCCTCCGCATGCCAGGAGGGACTCCCTCTCTCCTGCCCATCGACTGGCCCACATGGCAGTGGCCGCTTGCTCTTCTCGCCAGGAGGCTCCAGTGCTAAGGCAGCGGAAGGAGAAGGAGCTGGTGGTGGAAGTGGATTCTCCCCCCCATCCGCCAAAGGAACCGAAGATGCGTCGGGGGAGAGTTGTTCGTAGGGGAGGCGGGTCTCGATCTGCCGCGAGAGAGGCCGAGGGAGATGATGACCCGGACGCGTTGGCTTGCCATCCCAACTTCGAATTGGGGGGTAATGCCAAGGACCAGGTTGGCGAGCCCTTCCTTCACTGGGATGAAGCGACGAATCGTTTCTCGATGTCTTCTCGGCAACCTTCCTGGATCGAGGGAGGGCCGATTAATAACGTTGCATACGACATGATCTATGGCATGTATGGCTGGCAGGACGCGGCCGCCTTCCAAGAAAGTTCCACGCGTGACCTTGCTTACCTGAGCTCGCAAGCGCAGCTTCGCGCGACCGAGCTCTCTCACATGACGGCTCACCGGAGCCTTAAACTCTCGAGGCGACTCACTCAGGCTAAGGCGGAGAGGCGGGAGGCTGAGGATAGAGCTGCCGACCTGGCTACTCGTCTTGAGATGACCGAGAGGCTTCTCGCGCAGTCGTCAGGGGGCCTGGTTTGCCTTTACTCGAATGAAGACCCTCTCATTTCTTTGTTACTTGTTCTTTCTCACCTATACGGCTTTTCTAATGCAGGGACCTGACGCCGCCAACTCGGTTAGGAGAAGGGTCGAGGGTTTGGAAAAAGAGGTGGAGAGTTTGAAGGCTCAGCTTGCTGAGGCCCGTGCTATAGGGCGAGAAAGACATGGCGAGTCTTCGCGGGCGGCGGAGCTTCTCCACTTCACCCCTGCTGAGGTCGAAGTTGCCCGTAGGAAGACCGTGGTGACGACGGCTAAGGCTGTGGTCAGCTCTCTTCGTGACGCTGGCGCGTTCTATGGCGAGTGGAAAAACGTCACTCCTGACATGGTGCTTCCAGGGTACTTTCCCTCCGCCCCGCCCCCCTGATTCGCCCTCTCCCAGCCACGGTTATTCATCTGCCTGATGAGAGTCGAGAGGAACTCCTTATGCTTAGTTTGCTATCTACCACCTTATGTAGGCGGAACTCCTTATGCTTAGTTTGATATCCCAACTTTGTAACCTCTCTTCTTTGTAAATAAAGGTCTTTCTTTTACTGTTTCTCTGGTTTGCCCATGATCTTTGTTATTTGAGCGAGGTCCGTTGCTTAGCCCTGCCATGGGAGCCTCCGGGTGAAGATGAGTAGATAGCCTACCCTTTCGGATGGATTCCTCCGCTTCGCCGGCATGAACAAGCCCGGCCAGCGGTCTCTTCTCGGGGCCTTAACATGAATCACCTCGCCTCACCGAGTGAGTTCTCCTGCCCTGCCGGCATGAACAAGCCCGGTCAACGGTCTCTTCTCGGGGCCTTAACATGAATCACCTCGCCTCACCGAGTGAGTTATCCTGCCCTGCCGGCATGAACAAGCCCGGTCAGCGGTCTCTTCTCGGGGCCTTAACCAATATGAACCTCTGCCTCGCCGAGTGAGTTCTCCTGACCTGCCGGCATGAACAAGCCCGGTCAGCGGTCTCTTCTCGGGGCCTTAACATGAATCACCTCGCCTCACCGAGTGAGTTCTCCTGCCCTGCCGGCATGAACAAGCCCGGTCAGCGGTCTCTTCTCGGGGCCTTAACCAATATGAACCTCTGCCTCGCCGAGTGAGTTCTCCTGCCCTGCCGGCATGAACAAGCCCGGTCAGCGGTCTCTTCTCGGGGCCTTAACCAATATGAACCTCTGCCTCGCGGAGTGAGTTCTCCCGCCCTGCCGGCATGAACAAGCCCGGTCAGCGGTCTCTTCTCGGGGCCTTAACATGAATCACCTCACCTCACCGAGTGAGTTCTCCTGCCCTGCCGGCATGAACAAGCCCGGTCAACGGTCTCTTCTCGGGGCCTTAACCAATATGAACCTCTGCCTCGCCGAGTGAGTTCTCCTGCCCTGCCGGCATGAACAAGCCCGGTCAGCGGTCTCTTCTCGGGGCCTTAACATGAATCACCTCGCCTCACCGAGTGAGTTCTCCTGCCCTGCCGGCATGAACAAGCCCGGTCAGCGGTCTCTTCTCGGGGCCTTAACCAATATGAACCTCTGCCTCGCCGAGTGAGTTCTCCTGCCCTGCCGGCATGAACAAGCCCGGTCAGCGGTCTCTTCTCGGGGCCTTAACATGAATCACCTCGCCTCACCGAGTGAGTTCTCTTGCCCTGCCGGCATGAACAAGCCCGGTCAACGGTCTCTTCTCGGGGCCTTAACCAATATGAACCTCTGCCTCGCCGAGTGAGTTCTCCTGCCCTGCCGGCATGAACAAGCCCGGTCAGCGGTCTCTTCTCGGGGCCTCATGAAACATTGTCACTTCCATTAGTCAAAACTAAATTCATAGTGTTCAAGGTTCATTACAGATACATAAAGAAAAAGATAACTGCCCTTGATGAGGCGTACATCCGGACCTTCTCAGGGTCCTCCTTGCTCAGCACTTAGCCGTCCTGCACTGCTCCGGGCCTCCTGCCCTTGTCGCTGATGACTTCTTATCCCTTCACCTCCTTCGCCACCTTTAGCCCGGCCAAGGCCTCCATTGCCTTTTCCACTTCCTCTGCGTCTTCCTTCCAAGTGACGGCGTTGACGGCTGTGACGTAGCACTGGCGGGCTATCTTGGGGTCTCCGCGGATTCGGATCTGCAACCTTCCTATGCTGTACTTCAAGCATTGGTGGTAGGAGGAGGGCACACACTTGAAGGTACTAATGAGGGGGCTCCCAAAGATGGCGCTATAGCTGCTCGGTGCGTCTACTATGACGAACCGGCAGTTTTTTGATGTCCCCCCCAAGGTGACCAGGAGCTCGACTCCCCCTTCAACTTCTTTTCTCTCGCCCGAAAAACCGAAGAGCGGTCCATCTGACGCGACCACCCTCTTCTGATCCACCTTCATCTTGTCGAAAGCACCCTTGAAGACCACGTTAACCGAACTCCCGTTGTCCACCAGGATTCGGGAGACCGTGAAGTTCTCCACCGCAGCCTCGATCACCAGGGCGTCACAGAAGGGATCGTCGTGCGCTGGCATATCTTTGGATGAGAAGGTGATCTTCTCTCCCGGGGGTGGGGTTCGGGAAGTGGAAGCGACGCCTCGCTTGTAGATAGCGTGGAGGCTCCCCTTTCGGGTGGCCTCAATTCCCACCCCTCTGTGGATTACCCCGATCCGGCCCAGTGCTCCCGCATCTGCCCGATCTTCACACCGATCCTCCTCACCTTCTTCTCTTCTCTCTTCTTCTCCTTCTTCCCTTCCGTCTCCTATCAAAAACAGCCCTTCCCCTGCGGGGGGTCCTCTTCCCTTCCGAACCTCTAGAAACTCGGGGCAAGTCGCTGTCGCATGACCTTCCACTTGATGGAAGTCACAAAAGGGCGACTCCCTCCTACCTCCTCTTCCTCTTCCGCCGCCTCTGCCACCGTGGTTTTTTCTCCCTCTCCTTCCTTGGCCTACGACCATCGCATGTTGGGGCCTCTGCCCCTGGTAGTTGTCACCTCTCTGGACATTGCCACTTCCTTGGCCCTGGAAAGGTCCTCCTGCCGGTCTCCACGCCGGTCGGTTGTCCGGTGGCTGGGGTCTCCATCCCGACTCCTGCCCCCCAGGAGGTCCTTGCGGGCCTTGCCTTCTCGGCTCCTCCTTCTTCTTCAGCTCTGACTGCCGGGCCTCTCCTGACTTCTCTCCGCATTCCGTCCACTTGGCCATCTTGGCCGCGAACTCCGGGTTTGTTGCCTCCACTTCGATCTCCCGTCCTGCCCGCTCCATCAACTCCTCGTAAGATAGAGGAGGATCCCGGGACAAGCCCATGCGAAACAACCCCTGCCGCAACCCGAGGGTAAGCGCAAGTTGCAAAGTGTGTCCGGGGACCTCATTGACGAGAAGGACCTCTTCTTGGAACCGATCCACGTAGCTTCTCAGCGATTCTTCCGACCTCTGCTTGATCAGGAAGAGGGCCTCCGCCCCCTTCCTCCTCTTTTTGGACGTAGAGAACCTTAACAGGAAACTCCGTTTCAAGTCCTCGAAGCTATAGATGGATCCGGGAGGGAGTTGATGGAACCAATCTCTAGCTTTCTCCTGAAAGGAGGTAGCGAACAACCTACACTTGAAGGCGTCGGTCACCTGCCTGATGGACATTGCATCCTCAAACCACTGGAGGTGCTCCTGAGGGTCATCTTTGCCGGCGTAGTGGGACATGACCGGCTCCCTAAATACTTCCGGAACCGGGGCGGTTAGGATCAACTCGCAGAAAGGGCTTCCCCTTCCCACCTGGCGGGTCGGCATCACTTGCCGTGCCTCCTCCCCTAGGTGCAGAGCACTCGCCGGGCTAGGAAACAACACCCTCGCCTGAAGAGTTCTATCCTCCTCTACCCGCGCTTCCTTACCAAGTTGCCCTGCTGGTGCCGTCTCACCTAGAGTAGGTGAGGTGAGGATAGGTATCGGCGGGGTCGAGCACTCGCCTGTGGGGGTGAGTGCGGAGCGAAAGGTCTCCATGATCGCCTTCTTGAACTCATCGAAGTCGCTTTTCCTCACGTAGTCGCCGGGAGGGGGTGGGTTCTCTAGCTCCTCACTTCCAGCCATCCGACCTACCTGGGGTTTTTCCGAACAAGCTGCGTTCCACGCTCACCGCACCAGAATGTTGAAACCAGTTTCCCGGCTTCAGCGTTCGAAAATAGGGGTAGGCAGCTTGCCCTTACTTATCTCAGGTAAAGTCGAACGGCGAGTCACTTAGAGCCTAAGAACCTTTTTGCTGGTGGATTCAGGTGAAAACAGACCCCGCGAGCTGCAGCGAGGAGGTCCCGCCACTAACCCGAAAGACCCGAAGATCTTCCCCTCCCAAGCCAATGCTGAGCCTGGGCACCTCGGAGAGCACTCGCAACACCTGACCGTTGGCCTGAAAGATTTGGCGAACGGAAGGCAGGGTCACTAGCTAACCGAACACACTAAGGGGGGTGGGGGTAAGGAGATGTCTACCCTCCCCAAGGTGCCCATGGGGGTCTATTTATAGAATTCTGGAAATGGTCTGCAGATAGCGTAATTCCGCCTTTTGGAATGACTATCCGCAGCTCAAACTGGTCTACCAATAGCGGAATTCCGCTGTTTGAATAGGCTAAACGCAGACCCTGATGAGAAATCTATTAGGCAGGAAAAGAGGGGGATGAGGAGAAAACACCCGGAAGCGGGGAAGAAGTCAAGTGGACGTGGAGGAGGGATGGGTGAGCGGGATCTCCCACTCGCCCGAGTGGGCGAGTGCCCCACTCGCCCGAGTGGGCGAGTGCCCCACTCGCCCGAGTGGGCGAGTGCCCCACTCGCCCGAGTGGGCGAGTGCCCCACTCGCCCGAGTGGGCGAGTGCCCCACTCGCCCGAGTGGGCGAGTGCCCCACTCGCCCGAGTGGGCGAGTGCCCCACTCGCCCGAGTGGGCGAGTGCCCCACTCGCCCCAATGGGCGAGTGGGCGTCCCCTCCCTTCGCCTCTCACTCGCCCGCACGGTCGAGTGGGAGCTTTCGTTACTTGTTTCGCCGCCCCTTCCTCTCTCTTGTTCGGGTATGGTTTTGCCTTAGCCGATCTCGGGCGCCCTCGAGCGATCGTTTCCGACTATGTCCGAGTCGCGGTTCCACCCAGTTACGGTCATCTGCATTTGTTGCGACCCTGTACATGCTGCGTTGTATACGCTCGGCAAATATGGGGGTTGTACAGAGATGACTTAAGATCTTTCTCATTGTAAGTTGATTTAAGAATTATTCAACTGAGAATAGAAAGTCGTTGCAAAAGTTAATCTAACATTAATGATCATAACACATTATTCTACACTTGATAATGTTGCAAATGATATTGTGTCAAATCATTCCACTTTTGATGATGATGTACATAGTGATCATGAATGAGTAAGATAACAACGTTTGATTAAAATCATTACTTGACTGGTCCTAGTTAGACTAGATAGAGATGCTGACAATGTTACTTCACTACTGCTACAAGTACTAAGCTCATTTAGGTAGAGCTAGTTTACTTTAAATGTCATTGCATATATTTATGAATTCATAAAGTTTAAACTCATGAAATTCCTTGTCGGCACTGGTGAAGATGGAAGAGAGAAAGTAGATCTTGACCTGGATGAAGATGATCTACTCTTTGTGTAGAATTATTACTTGTTGATCCATGTCATTTTGTTTTTTCAGACTCTTATTCATGTTTTGTTCTATGATTGGTGTTTGTTTTATGCAAAACTTCATTTGGTTATACTTTAACTACTTATCTTTTTGGATAACGAATAAAGTCTGAATATTGGGATCATCTACTTTCCAACACTCTGAAATGTAAATGTTATACATTACAAATATAGGAGGAGACTGTTAGTGTATATTTGATTATATAACTGGTGTGGGGGCTAAACGAGTTCGGTTCAGATACAGAGATATCTGTTACCCGTTACAACTCTAGGGTTTGCCTATATAACCAACCTAGGGACAATGGGGAGGCAGTTCCACTTTGACCACCACCGGGGATGCTTCGAGCGCCTCAATAGCATTTTCCCTATCCTGTGCGTCGATTAGAATTCGACGAATGTCAATTTCTGTACGCGTGATTTCTTCACACGTTTTGCGTCATTAATTATTATATGTTAGAAATCAAAGTATTTTCATGCACAACGAAATTTACTTATTATAATCGTTGGAGATTAACTACGTGATTATTACTTTGGGTTTTTACGAGACTCCTATATAGGAGATTTTAATTTCCTGAATAATTTCCAAGTTGTTCATTTGTTCTCTCATTCTCTTACACATGATCTTGCTCTTGCGGTTTTGCTTCTGCTTTTTTGACATTTGCTTAATCTAGTGGGAGTTCGCGTATTCTGTGATTCTTCGGTGTATGCGCACATTGGAGTTTTCAGGATCTAGCCGAGTGTTGTACCTTGGAATAATGAGCATAGGTTGAAAGCCATATCGAAGAGTGGTGCAACTTTTTTAGAGCAGTGATCACACGCCTTACTAAGACTCTGATTTTAAACTAAACTTTATTCTGCACTTTTGATTTCTTTTCAAATTTTGTTATTACTATATAAAAGTTTTAAAAACAAATATATATATATATTCCTACAGTATTTCCTATAGCTTATAAGCCAAGGGGTTTAGTCCCCTCAGCTTCTTCTCTTTTTCACATTTGGTATTTAGCTCTGTGTGATGCCTTCTATGTGCCTTCTGGACAACTAGCTTTTGCGCCACTTTGTTTGCTTCACTTGAGGCCTTGCATTTGGCCTCCTCCATTTCTATGAAGGCAAGAGTTGTTTCTTCTGCATGCCTTTCACCCTCAAGTTTTCCGACCCCTATCTTCCTCTCATGATGTTATAGTAGAAATATTTATCATAATAGTCAAATCCAATAAGAGTCGAGAGATCTTGTATGTTTGTAGTAGACGTGTGGGAAGAAGCGGCGTCATTTCTTCGCGGTAATGGTCGGAAGGCGGTTTTGGCGGCCGGTGCAAAGGTAGGTGCGTGCGTCGGGGGATGTCTCGGGGGTGAACTCGAAAGGGGTATCGGAATGGGGGTTGCAAATAGAGAATCCGTTTGCTCTTACTTGGTTTTGTTTTCTGTTATTCTATGGGTGCAAATATTCAAAGAGGGCCTGCTTATATAAACGAACTACAAAAATCGCCTTTAAAAGTCAATATGTTCAGTAGGGGTCGTTGCACTAAACAACGGGTAGAATGGGCATCGGTCCTTTGTAATGATAGTGATAGCACCTTAGCCTTCGTATAAATGCTTATCAAGGAGGTATGGGGATCAAGCCCCAGCCTCGACAACCCGTCGCGCTGAGAATAGGTGCGGAGACGGGTTGAGGTGTCTGGGCTGCAGTCCTTTCGCGGCGCGTGCCAGTTCGTGTTCCGCTGGCAGGTGTGACTCTGCCGGCCGGGGCGGGTCCGGGCGTGCTGCATCAAATGAGTTGATACGAACCCGAGGAACATATTTATGGGACATACTACAGTTAATCGAGTGCTTGAGACATCGTATTTGAATCATGGGTCGTGGTGATAAACTCAATTGTTTGTGGTTACGAAAGTGTATTGTTCCCAAATATTCAACATTACTTACAGTATTGTTCGACAACGGGGAACCAAAATACTAAAAGTCTATTTAGCACGGTGGTGGTGATTGTGAACGCGGTGGTTACAAATCATCGTTCGTGAACGCTCGACCTCACCTAAGGAACTCCATCCATTTTATGTTTAATATTTTTTTTTCTTGGTGGCTGTCAAACATATTCATGAAGGTGACGTTTTTCTCCAAACTTACTGTTAAATTTTTGGAAGTGAAAATGACTATATATACATGCTTTGATAAGAATTCAGAGCATGCTTTGTTAAGAATTCAGAGCATGCTTTGATAAGAATTTAGAGCATGCTTTGATAAGATTTCAATGCATGTTGCTTTGACTTGGTTTTGATGGCAAGTCGACGCATGCTCTGAATTGGGATGGTGATGTCGACGTATGCCAGCCTGATTCCATCCGAGTTCTTCTCAACGCTTCTCCCATCTCGACGCAACCCCTTTTCGACGCACGTCGACCTCCGCTCACCATTTAATATGCTGTTCTTTTGCGGAATAAATAACCCTAATGATTCTGTAGCTTCTTCTTCCCTCCCGTGAATCAATCAGCCGCCAAGCTTGCTGTGAAGGATTTCTAGAGAGAGAAAGTCTTCTCTCCTCATTTCGGCGCCGCGTGACCATCGTTTCTAGAGATCGCCGACTCTACGGCGTAGCCCTCGACAAGGAGATCATCGTGGTGTATTTCTCGAAGTGGCGTTTCGCTCCTACGAGGCCGTACATGCAGTTGAAGATTGGCGGAGGTTAATCTGTTTTCGTATTTTCAGATTCTCTGTTTTTATTTCTTGTGGACTCTTTTTGGAATCATACAACCGTGTTTGTCTCGGTGTATGTCCGGTATTTGATCTGTGTGTTGTTGCAAACTTATTTTCTTGATTTGAAGTATATCCTGCATTATTTTTTGGTGGATTTTCTTCTGGTGGTTGTGCGCATCCTGGGCATATGATTTTTCACACTTACTGGAGCAAAAACATCACGCCAAATGTAAGACGGTTCGTAACCACATCATTCACGACCGCCACCATCGTGGCAAACGGACCGTAAGTATCTAATATTATCGGTTAATAGATTATCCCCATCAAACCACCGTCTGGAGAGACTTTTTCTCTACCAACTCGATACTATAAGTATGAAACCCTCATGCAGATCTCAAATGTATTTCTCATGATGTAACAAACTTGATTACAAACGACGACAACTTAAAATTAGGCCCGCTGGAAAAAATGCTTTAGAAAAGAAGAACAGCGATGGTTGATCAGTGCTCGATGGTTGTGTAAAGACCCGAATTTAACCTAGCTAGAAATCCGAATGATTGCAAGGGGACTTAAGCTAAACATATCTATGAATATTGAACTATACTAAAAAAAATCGATAATTTCAATTACAATCAATCCACAAGAAAATGAGAGAGAGAGAGAGACTAAATCCAAAGTATGTGAACACAAGCAACAAGAAAGATCTTCCCATACATAGCTTCAAATATTTAAAAACTATAGGAGTGTCGTTGCGGATGACAACTACCCAAAACAATTGAAACCCGCACACATTGAAGCTATGTAAGTATTATGCCCTTGACTTGAAAAAAAATGTCAACAACGAGGGGTGAGCTGTGCTCAATGGATAAACATCAAATCTCTATGATATAGTGTTGATCAAAGAATTCTATAACAATATGATAGTGTGTCAAATGTTGGAATAATTTTCATATATTCCTATATTAATATATAAAATAATATATATTTTTCGGTTTTAAAAAACTTTTACAGAGCAGCAATATTAACAAGATTGCATGAAGAGGGTGAAATCTACGTAAGGAGCTCAATACCAAGACCTCTAGCATATCCTCCTTCCATTGCTATCCCACTGATTGCTAAACACCTTGAGGAACCCGAGAGAAGTAACAGCAACTACAGCTCAGCAACCTCTCTCTGATACCATGTTAAAAAACTTGAGGTCCGGAGTGGAAGTATAAAAGCGGAATAACTTCACAAACATCCACAAGTGTAACAACCAATGACAATGGGAAGACCAGATATAGCTTTAATATTAACTATCTCTTTACAATTCGAGGTATACACGGTGAGACATGATTCATAAGAATCATGGAGGAGAGAAGCACAAAAAACACAAGAGAACAAGGCGCCAGGTCACCAGCGGTCTCCCAGATCAGATCGCTCAGACAGATCGCCTGAGACAGACCGCCCAGAGCACCGGCGCAGACCGCGCGGTCTCTGTGGTCTCCAATCTCCAGACCGCTCAACACCCTTCCACTTCAAAAATTTAACATCCATAACCTTTCGACAGGAGGACTATCGCCTGGGGTGAAATTCTTCGGATTCACCATGACTTTTCCAAGTCACAAACCCAACTTGCTAGAAATTCTTTGGATTCTAAGCGAGTCAGAAAACATAACACGCTAGTACCATAATGGGAGCCTCCTGTCTTTCATCAAGCACAAGAACATTCATAGATTAAATATTCAATGCATAATGTCTTAGCTCACACATATGTTGATTTCAAGTTTCAACATTTGAATTAATAGATATGTAGAATATGAGAATTGAATTCATCACGGCATAATTGAAGTAAGTATGCACTTGTCATATGCAAATTTGGATCGTATACTTAATCATAAATGCACTTAATTTGGAAGGAAATGCAATAAAAATATAGCTTTCCATATGAGAAAAAAATGCATTTCACTATTGCAAAGAGAAGTGAAGTTACCCACCAAAAGGGCAAAAAAAACTGAATTTCGCCTTGAAGAAACTCTTATTCTTCTTAATTTGCCGCTCCTCGAGTTAACATAAAAATTGTTGTTAGGCATGACTTTCATTAGAAGATAAAGCTGGATAAGTCATCTAATTACCCTAGGTATTCTCTTGTTTAGATTGAAAAACAGGCCAATGACAACTAAGAAGTGCAACTAAAATAATAAATGTTTTAACAGAAAAAATATCACCTTGTTGTCATTAATTATAACAAACTATAAAGATGTTACACTAAGGAGATGGGAAAAACTACATATATCTTTATTTAACTCTAAAGTTATATTTCTCATGAACAAATTTATTTAAAAAAAACACCATCAAAATGATCTTAGCTGGAACATGGAGAAAATGGAACTGGAAAAAGGGTCTTTCACTGTTATGGGATGTCAAAGATTTCAAGCTAAGACATAAGATCATAAATATATATATATATATGTATATAGAACTTAATACTAAGTATTAAATCAACAAGAAGAAATGTATGTGGGCATTAGGCAAAATAAACAAAATAAAAGGATTTAAAACTCATGAGAAGAAAGAGAAAATATGCTTTGAGGTTTTGCTTTGAGTGAGAACCACCCAAGGAGAACGAAGCTTTAGGGGAAATGAGAGCAGAACCATGTTGCTTCGCAGAGGAAGGGCTTCAGACTCGCAGTTTTGGCGGCATAAGACTAAAGCTCATCCGACGCAAAGTTTTTTTTTTTTTTTTTGAGAAAGGAGCTTAGACACGGGCACAAGTTGAAGGAGGATGAGCAAACCCTTAGCAGAAATCAACCTCTCAAACGAAGAACTGAAGAAGAAAAAAAGGGTCTTTGAGAGTAGAGATTGGTAAAGTGGCACTCTTGTGAGGATTCTGGCTAAAATGAATATTAAATTTCCACACACCCTGTATATCATGAAAGCCTGATTTATATATGGCCGCTGTTATAGGCAGATCAATTTCGGCTATGGGCAAATCATTGTTAATGGCAGACCAAAATAAAAAACCAAAGAGACTGTGAACCCGTAAAGGTGGTCTGCCGATAGCCATTTTTCCAATAGCGCGGACTGCCAATAGTCACCCATTAATTTTTTCCTTTATATATATATTATATACGAATGAATATTAAAGCAACCTATTAGCTTGTTAGTTAAGAATTTGACATGTATGGGTTGATATATAAATATATCTCCATTCCAAACAATTTACTAGTTCCCATAATGAGCTTGTATAATGATGTATACGTTCATATACGTTTTAATTGAAACAAAATTTTAATTTGTTGCAAGTAAAAAAAACATTAGATTATTATTGTTAGTATTATTAGTCAAAATTATTAATATAATTATTATCTTATTTTTTATACATATTAGTATTTATTTAATAGCTTAAATGAGATTAAAACTTAAATGCCACTAAGATTTTCCAGGTCCTCACAGATTGCAACTCTAGACGATAACAGATGGTAGCGTGTAAGTACCAATGATCATCGCGGCGAGAGAGTACTAATGATCGCAACATTCAATGCTTACCATTTGCGTCATTCGACAATCACTACTCATGACACATGAGTGTTAGTGTTGAAGAATCACCAGATGAGTTGTGATTAGGGGTGAAATACCAATCAAACCCAGAGTTGGCTGGTTCTTCTTAAAACACATCGAGTCATGGTAGTTGACTGGACATCTATGGGTCAAGCATTATTTTGTTGTGGTTCGTGAGAGCGATGCAAAATTGAGGCAAAACCCTGAATAGGTATGACCCTGAAGAGGGGTCAAGATCGGTCACTGAGACGATGGGGGATAAGTGTCATCATCGATAGGGGAACAACCTAGATCACCTATACTGAGCCTCTAAATCACCGCTCATTGATAAATGAGGTAGGAGTGTAGAGACAACCATAAGGTTTGTTTTGAAGTAAACACCCTTTAAAAGTGCATAATAGCTCACTGATCGAGTGTTATTTGCGTCAACGAAGAACGTGGTTAAGTGATATGTCGAAGCTACGAGATGTAAATGTGCATCAGTAGGAGATCATTATGCCTTAGAGTGAAGCTCACACAGAAGCATGTATGGACAAAGCAAAAGCGAGATTTTTGTCTTAAGTAATGCAAACATGGGGGAGAATTCAATGCCCTCAAAACTTGAGGGTTCCTCCACAAGGTTCGTCCATTGAGGGTGAGTCAGGGCCTATGATCAGGCTAAAATGAATAGTCAATGGAAAATATGTGAATATTAATGTACTTGTTGGTCCCAGGGGATGGAGGAGACTAGGTTAGCAGAAAGATTGTCATCGGTTCAAGGACATAGGGTGAGCCTACTTTTTCAGGGTAAAACAGATAGAGGAAATGCCTCAAACTAATATTAGAATACCAGACGCAGTGAGAAGACATGAGCGACTGTTTGTCAAAAACATAAGTCTCCCCAAAGTAGTAAGAATATGTATGGGGCTGACGCAGCCTGGTGTCGAAAGGTCAAGGAAGTTGTTGGCCTGGTGAAAGGGGAGCCAGTGACCGAAGCTCAGGTGAACGACTCCCGTAACTATAACAGTCCGATTGTAGCAGAATTCTTATGGGATAGGTTACAACCCACACGAAAGACAACAATCTAGGCGCTATCTCAGGAAAATACTTGGTGAAATAGACAAGTTTGTGATAATGCAGTCTACCTACAATTGGACAAAAAGAACCTTTGAAGCTTTATTGTTTCCTCATATTTGCTTTGGTACTTTCTTGCATAACTTTGTGTGGAGGGCGAAGAAGGCCCATTTTCGCATGCGTACGGGTGGGTGGGGCGGGGGTGGGCTTTGGAAGAGTTAAATCTCTAACTTGCGTCAAAATCTACTGGCTAAGGGACAGTCTCATGTAGACATTCTATGGGACGCATGCCTCCTAAAAGGTAACAAATGCATACAAAGGTTTCCTCGTGCTAGACGAAGATTGGTCCTCGAGTGCAGGATCATAAGAGAGTTGGACTGCAAGTTCCACCTATCGATTAGGGACGAAAACTACCCTCAATGGTCTCACTATGCCAAGTAGAAGGGCCATCACTTAACGGACAAAAGTTACTCTAGGGATAACATGTCAATCTTCCCCTAAAGTTCACATCGACGGGAGGGTTTGGCACCTCGAAGTCGGCTCTTCGTCACTTGGGGTTGTAGTATTTTCTAAGGGTTAGGTGTTTACCCATTGAAGCAACATGAGATTAGAGTTCAAAATGCTCAAGATAGTTCAATCCACACCCGATGCGGGCCTTAGAGTATTGAGATAATCATTCCCTAGTACGAGAGGACTAGGAAGAACGCACCTCTTATTGGAGCCTGTGACCTAAGAGCAATCAAGCGATCAATGACACTCTCAATGTAATATGAACCTATGTGATCGCACATGCATTAAGAACGTGCTAAAATATGAAGAATGATCAGGTTGAGTTTAATATAAGTCAAACTTTAATCTAACTCAAGATAGAAAATGTATTAATGGATAATAATTAATTTTGAATTAATTAATGTGAGAATTATTAATTCGACTTTGGAACCAAATGTGCATATTCCACATGTCCATTACTCATCCAGTCCTCGTTTAGTGTTTTCTAAACTCACTCTCTCTTGATATTAAAGGATTATTACAGTTTTTGAAAGTGCAAGTTATGCTGTAAGTGAAACTTAGAGAGAATTGAGGAGAAAAATATGGACACTTTCTGAAGAGACGAAGCTAATACTTCGTGTCAGTGACAGACGATCATCTTCCTTCTACGAGGACGTTGGACGGATTGTGTTGTAGTTTCAAACGTTCGTGTGGATACCAATAGAGACGCTGATAGATTTCCGTATTTAGTTTTTTGACAAATTCTTCCGAAACGAAACCAAAATTTACCATTTAATTTGTTTATACGAGAATGAAGCGATATAAAATATTGAGAATCCAGTATAAGGTCACATTGAGACAAGTCGCTTAACATTATGATGCAGCTGAGACGCCCTAACATACCGAGAGATTTGAACCCTGTTCATACATGAATTGATCAATTAAACCAGCCACTTGACACTTATTTTTATTGTTCAACTGCTTAACGACATGAAAACTAAAATATCTCTGCCCTCCCCCACTATCAGATGGAAGGGCAAAGACGATTCATAAATTATATTCTGAAATGCTCTTATATCATTCTATATCGTGTATATCATCATATTCTTGGTGAAATTTATTGAGTAGTCAAAATTCTCAATGTAATTTTTTTTCTTTTTGATATAACACACGCATACACGCAGATACATGCACATACGCGCACACAAACATTATAATTTAGAGCCTAAGTTCTGCCAAGTTGAAGTAACCTTCAAGTTTTTTAATTTATTCCAACATTTCGACAAAGCGGATATTTTGTCGATAGATATGGTCGAGCTATTATCTGTCCCTGTTTATATTTTTCTAATTTATTTTTGTTGTTTTATTACATTCACATTGTATAATTTTATATCTTTTTATAGTTTATATTTTAATTTATGCTGGTTTATTCTATTTTAATTTATCAGATATTTTATTTCTCTGTGCTTATGCAGCTGCACCAATAGTTTTTGCTATTTGTTTGCAGTCCTTCCAATGATTGGACCATTGGTGTTTCACAAATTTATTCAATTAAAAATAACATTTAATATAATTATATAAATTATTTCATCCAATTGTAAAGTACTAATATAAAAAATTTAGGGCATTGTTATATGTTGATCATGTTTGGACTAAATTGTTATATGCAAGTCAATGTAAAAAAAAAAAGATTTTTTTAAAAGCAATCAACTACTATTATATTTGTTGCGGGTCGCACACGGCTTTTTCGCGGTCCGGTCTAAATCGACCGCCTTAGCTCGGGAGTCGAGCCGGTGCGCGCAAACAGTCAATGTAGACGGCAATGCACAAAGAGACTTTTTACCGTGGAAAACCCCAAGGCGGGGTGAAAAACCACGTCGTCGGAGCTGTGCCGGCTAAACTTCACTATCTTCCGGGAGGTTACAGCTTTTAGAGATGGAGAGGGCGACAGGCCGCACCTCTTTACAATTTCAAGTGAGAGAGAGATGCTCGGAGGGTGACAGGCCACCTCTCACGATGCTGAGTGACTTTGGAAAATATTCTAAGTGCTGGACCCTTCGGTTGTAGAATTGTGCTCTTGGATGATGACCGCTTTGCTGATGCTCCGAGCTTTGCCTTGGTTAGGAGTCCCGTCGCACGTTGGGAGTGTGCGTATGCTGGAGCTGAGTGCGTTCGTTGGAGATGAACGGACAACGCTCGCTTTGGCAGAACGGACGGCGCTCACTTCCGCGGAACGGACGGCGCTCACTTCCGCGGAACGGTCGAAGCACGTTGGAGGATTTTCCGGAGGCAGAGTTCCTTCAGAGAGAGAGAAATTCCATGCCCAAATGAAGACCCCTGGGGCCCTATTTATAGGATTCGGAGGTGGTTATGGTAGTTATGGTGTGCGGTTAGCATTTTTAAATAAATGAATAATTAAATAAATAGAGAAAGGAAACGATCGGACGGTCTACGAGCGACCCTTCCGTGATCGGGCGGTTAGAATAACCGCCGGGTGGTTTCCTCGCTGGAGCGGCGACGCCGGCCACCGCCGGAATCCCAAAAATGGGCGGCGGCGGCGGCGGCGGCGGCGGACTTCTTTCTCGCGGGGAAGAAGGGCCGACCGCCGCCTTCCCTCAAGGAGGGAGGGGCGGCCGGGCTCCTCCCTCGAAGAGGGAGGGGCGGCCAGCCCCTTCCAAGGAGGGGGCGGCCGGAACCGGCCCCCTCAAGGAGGGAGCGGCCGGACTCCTCCCTTGAAGAGGGAGGGGCGGCCGACCGCTTCCAAGGAAGGGGCGGCCGAGGCCGCCCCCCTCAAGGAGGGAGCGGCCGGCCCCCTCCCTCGAAGAGGAAGGGGCGGCCGGCTGGGCCGACACCCTCCAAGGAGGGGGCGGCCATGGCCGACACCCTCCAAGGAGGGGGCGGCCATGGCCGACCCCCTCCATGGAAGGGGGGCGGCCGGCTGGGCCGACACCCTCCAAGGAGGGGGCGGCCATGGCCGACCCCCTCCATGGAAGGGGGGCGGCCGGCCCCCTCGAGGGAGGGGGCGGCCGTGATCGACCCCCCCCCCCCCCAAAGGAGGGGTCTGCCAAGGCCGGCCGGCGGCCGACCCCCTCTCGAGAGAGAAGGGGCGGCGGTTAGCCCGGATTGGGGCTCGGCGGTTTCGCCCATAGTGGGCGGTTACGCGGTGTGACGGTTACGCCGAGTGGCGGTTATGCGGAGTGGGTGTTGACCGTTTGACCGCCACATAGGAAAGAGAAACTTGCCCGGTCAAAGGTTTGACCGGTCATGGGGGGTGTGAGGTTAGTGGAGGCTTGGGAAACCGCTCACTAACCAACCGGACCCGGGTTAGAAATATGGGTTCATATCAATTGCCCCCCCCCCCCGAGACCTTCTACGAAGAGGACGCTCGGCCAAGGAGGAGGAGGTCTTTCGTGCTCGGTTTGATCATGGCGGAATGCGAGGAGATTGTGCGCGAGGTAAGTGAATCCGTCGCGGGGACAAATTGCGGGAGAAGGAGCGGGGTACCCAAACGGACCCCGGGAGAGATCATGGGCGACGCATGCCGGGAAGGCGTGGTGCGCGGAGCGCCGCCGGGGTGCTAGCGAGTGCGCGCGCGGGCGCGCGCTCCGGGCGAGCGCGTGCGGGCGCGCGCTCTGGGCGAGCGCCGGGCGAGGGCGCGCTCCGGGCGAGCGCCGGGCGAGGGCGCGCTCCGGGCGAGCGCCGGGCGAGGGCGCGCTCCGGGCGAGCTCCGGGTGAGCGCGTGCGGGGCGCGCGCTCCGGGCGAGCGCGGGCGGGGCGCGCGCGGGGCGCGCGCTCCGAGCGAGAGCGCGCGGGGCGCGCGCTCCGGGCGAGCGCGCGCGGGGCGCGCGCTTCGGGCGAGCGCGCGCGGGGCGCGCGCTCTGGGCGAACGCGCGCGGGCGCGTGCTCCGGGCGAGCGCGTGCGGGCGCGGGCGCTTCGGGTGAGCGCGCGGGGCGCGCCCTCTGGGCGAACGCGCGCGGGCGCGTGCTCCGGGCGCGCGGGCGCGGGCGCTCCAGTCGAGTTCGTGCAGGCGCGCGCGCTCCGTGCAGGCGCGCGCGCTCCGGCCTATCCACTGCGCCCGACCCTATGCCTTGGGGCGCGCCTCGCGATGCTTTTGCGTGCACTTCCCTTTGACCGTGGAGACTCGTGGGGAGTGTAGGGGCCAATGTTGGCCGATTCTTACCCCGAAGGAAGGACCGAGGGTCCTGTCGCTTGTCTTAGACGAGGACCGAGGGTCCGGTCGTCCGTTATGATAGGTGTAGGTACGATCCTTTGACCGACCTTGCCTCCAAGGAAGGACCGAGGGTCCTGTCGCTTGTCTTAGACGAGGACCGAGGGTCCGGTCGTTCGTCTTCGATAGGTGTAGGTGCGATCCTTTGATCGACCTTGCCTCCAAGGAAGGACCGAGGGTCCTGTCGCTTGTCTTAGACGAGGACCGAGGGTCCGGTCGTTCGTCTTCGATAGGTGTAGGTGCGATCCTTTGACCGACCTTGCCCCCAAGGAAGGACCGAGGGTCCTGTCGCTTGTCTTAGACGAGGACCGAGGGTCCGGCCGTCCGTCTTCGATAGGTGTAGGTGCGATCCTTTGACCGACTTTGCCCCCAAGGAAGGACCGAGGGTCCTGTCGCTTGTCTTAGACGAGGACCGAGGGTCCGGTCGTCCGTCTTCGATAGGTGTAGGTGCGATCCTTTGACCGACCTTGCCCGTGTTTCGACTCGCCTACTTTACTTTGGAGGAAGTGGGAGGAAAGGAGAATCGCATTGTATGCAATAGTTGTTTAGTTGGAGATTACACTGTCCCGTACTATCAATTTAAAAACTGAATTTCGTCTTGAAGAAGCTCTTATTCTTCTTAATTTGCTGCTCCTCGAGTTAACATAAAAATTGTTGTTAGGCATGACTTTCTCTTGTTTAGATTGAAAAATAGGCCAATGACAACTAAGAAGTGCAACTAAAATAATAAATGTCTTAACTGAAAAAAAATATCACTTTGTTGTCATTAATTATAACAAACTATAAAGATGTTACACTAAGGAGATGGGAAAAACTACATATATCTTTATTTAACTCTAAAGTTAGATTTCTCATGAACGAATTTATTTAAAAAAAAAACACAAAAAGGGTCTTTCACTGTTATGGGATGTCAAAGATTTCAAGCTAAGACATAAGATTGTTAGATTATAAGATTATATATATATACACACACGAGTCGAACGGCACAGGCCTCCGGCCCTACGTGAGGTCAATCGGCGGGCTTCGCCCGCTCCCCCCCCCCCCCCCCCCGGCGGGCTTCGCCCGCCCCTCAGCCGCCCGTTTAATTTTTACTAAGTGTATATATATATATAACCCTTCCCTGCGGCCCGGAGTAATCACTCCTGCGTTCGACGAACGGTTAGGGCCACCGTTCGTCGAACGCAGGAGTGTCGTCGTTCGTCGAACGACGAACCTGCGTTCGACGAACGGCGGAACTCTGCGTTTGACGAACGACGGCGCCACCGCCGGCGTTGGCCCTGCCGGAGCCCCGCCGAAATACCACCGGCAGGTTCGCCGGAGACCGGCGAACCTGCCGGTGGCCTCACACCGGCCAGCCGGCGGCTCCCGCCGCCGGCGGCTCCGCTGGCGGCGGCAGACCAAAAGGGGACAGGAGGGAGGGGGCGCGAGATTTCGCTGGGTTGGAGGGATTGGGTTTTTGGAAAATTGGCTATTCGCAGGCCTTTTTCTGATTTGATTTGAGATCCAATGACTGTGATCTGATTTTGTCTCAATTTCTTTGTCATGGAATTCCTATTTACCTTGCCATGGACACAAAAACGATATTTCTTTATAATATAGTATATATATATGTATATATACATATATGTATACATATATATATACACACACACACGAGTGACAGGCATGGGCCTCCGGCCCGATCCATGACGACATTTTTCGTGGGGGAGACATTTATTGTGGGGACATTTGTCGTGGGGGGGGGAGGGGGCGACATTTGTCGTGGTGGACGACATTTGTCGTGGTGGGCGACATTTGTCGTGGGGGCGACATTTGTCGTGGTAGACGACATTTGTCGTGGAGGAGACATTTGTCGTGGGGACATTTGTCATGGGGGGCAACATTTGTCGTGTTGGGCGACATTTGTCGTGGGGGGCGACATTTGTAGTGGGGGCGACATTTGTCGTGGGGGCAACATTTGTCGTGGGGACATTTGTCTTGTGGGGCGACATTTATCGTGGGTGGCGACATTTGTCGTGGTGGGCGACATTTGTCGTGGTGGCGACATTTGTTTTTGGGGGCGACATTTATCGTGGGGGGCCGACATTTGTCGTGGGGGGCGACATTTGTCTTGGGGGGCGCCATTAACTGGTTGATTAAATAATGAATATTATGGTCAATAAATGAGGATTTCACAGTTGTAAAGAAGTATAGATGCAAGAATGGACACTGAGAGAAAACATGAAATATTGTTATGTATAATTCAAAATTGAAAGAACCTAAATAACACAAAACCATGCTTATATTCAAGTCCTTACTTTTCAAAAGTAATGCATACGATAACAAAGTTTCATTCTGCAAAATTTACCAGAAAATACATTTTATGAAAATAAGCATCAAGTAGAACAACCTTTAAACATTACTAACTGCTCTGACGCCATTGACATGGCTTTCTATCACACGACTTCCATTTTTTTGTGTGCATTTACAAATATTTAAACATTTTTATATTTAGTATTGAGAGTAGCATTAAATGTCAACAAAATATTGAGAAAGATATTTTTTCAATGAAAAAATTGTTTACCTTCTAATCATATCGATAACAAAGTTTCATTCTGCTTGTACATCCAAGCCTTTTGGCACCGCTGGTATAATACTTCGAAATCCTTTAACTACATTAAGCGGAAGATCAGTGTACCTGATTGTCTCTATATTTTTCAGGAGTTACACTTATCAATTGTCATGCTTGAAAAATCATTGATATAGGTTAGGATATAAATAATTTATGTGAAATGATTGTATAAGTATTAAGAATGAGCTAACAATGTTCCTCAGTTTTACCTAATGTCATACCGTGCTTATTGTCGTGGTCGAATCGACCCGATCAAAATTCTCTTTGAACACAACGTTCTTTGTGTACACACCATCATGACCCTCGATAACGTAGTTTTTGACTAAAACTCTTGTGGTCTGGGCTAAAACTCCTCGTGATAAAGCAATATACAATTGTCCATGACTGAAGACGTGATTCGGAAGATAGATTCCGACATTTTCAATTGTCTGGCCCTGGGACTTGTTAATTGTTAATGCGAAACTCAATCTAACAGGAAATTGTTTCCTCGTCAGTTCGAATGACATATTGTAATCTTCTACGCTTTTAAGTGGTATGCGTGAAATAAAAACCCTAAGTCCCTTGAAATGCCCTACCAATATAGTTGCTTCAATGATATTTCTTCCAAACCTACGACATATTAGCCTCGTGCCGTTGCATAATCCAATTTTTGGATATATATTTCGGAGAAGCATAATTGGACAACCACGCTTCAATGTTAGTTTGTGTGTTGGTAGATTACCAAGATTAATAGAGTTTAAAAATTCCGGGAGATATAAGTTATGATTATCATCTGAGACAGAGTCGAAAGAGTAGTAAGTTGTGCTATCCCCCGGGAACATGTCCATGCATTTTTCGTTCAACTTGTTAACGTCTTCATTTAATGGAATTATTAGGGCCATTGTCTCCATATACTCCACATCGGTACCGCTGACATCATAAGTTTGCATATTTGGAAAAATAAAATTTATTAAATCATCGATTGATTGCTCTCCTTCCCAAGGCATAATAATTGAGTTAAGAAGCCGAATCATGTCATTTTCTAGTGTTGGTTCCTCACCATCTTCAACCCTGAGCAAAAATTCAGCAAATTCCATGTCATTGCGTGCCATCATATTTTCCTTGAGTTTATGCAACTTCACACCTGACCATAAATAAGACTCAACTATGCTTGACCGAATTATTTCCAATCTTGTGTCATTCACAACAACTGGTGTGACCTGTCTGAAATCGCTTCCCATGATAAGAACCTTCCCACCAAAAGGCTTGTCTTTTTGTAGTACGTCTCGCAATGTACGGTCTAGAATTTCAAAAGTTTTTCTGTTATCCATGAGTGCTTCATCCCAAATAATTGCGGATGCCATTTCAACCAATTTGCGCATATCAGACTGCTTACTGAAACCACAATTTTGTACGTTCTCAAGTTTAATTGGTATCTTGAATCGGGAGTGAGCAGTGCAGCCGCCAGGTAGTAAATTTGCTGCTATCCCGGAAGTTGCAGTTGCAATCACAATGCGACCTTTGCTACGAAAAGTTGTCAGTATAGATCGATAAAGAAACGTTTTACCAGTCCCACTAGGGCCATCAACGAAAAAATACATTCGTTTCCTTCTCTTATGCAGCTGCATATAATGTTGTATGTTGTTTGTTGTCCATGATTCAGTAGCGACATTGAATTTAAATCCACAGTCGATATTGGAATTGATAGTTCATTGTCAATCAATCCTGGTAAGTCTACTGAGTATTGTATGCCCTCGCTTATCATTGGTAAGTCAAAATCTTTCGTGCTTTTATTGTACTGCTCAAAGATATTGTTTAACTCACAAAGTAATCTGTTTATTAAGAAATTACTGTTCGTAGTGCTGCTGCTACCGTAATCTTCGATCATTGTTGCGTGCTTCTCATCCCATAGTGTTCTTACCCCAGTTGGTTGGCAGTACAACAATATGGTAGCAAACAATCTTCAAAGTGCCGCCGGCATTCTAAAATTTCTAGCTTCCGCTAAGCATTCTCTGATGCTATTATCTTCTTCAAGCAGACCTTGTTTCTCAGCAGCTTCCTTAAATGTTGTGTAATGATTATCATTGACGCTATATATGAAATTAAATGATGTGTTGGCGCTGGAATATGATTAAGCAAAAGACGTAAATAGAAGCGCTCCCCCTCGGTTGGTGATACAGCGTACATACATCCGACCACCGTTCGATTTCGAACTCTTTTTTTTCATTTTCGTGAAGGTGTTAGCCATCTGTAGTATTTTGCAAAGTCGACATATAAGTAACGAACATTTTCTAGTCCGTTGTTGTATGTTTTGAAGAACTCTGTTAGCATTGTTCGTGAATTCCGTTCGTTAGCCAGAACATCGGTAATAGATTGGTTGTTTCGAAATTGAACTTGATGTTGATTTGGTAGATGTATTTACAACCGAACAACAGAAGGATAAGTCTGATATATATGAAACTTGAAAAGTTTCCATGAAGCCTCAGACGCACAAATCCAACGACCGTCTACATATTTACTAACTTCATCATAATTCGGACCAGGCCGCACCTCGAATGCAACCCAGTCGGGACCCTTATACATATACTTGTACAGATATTTGATGTTTTTAATGCTACTACATATTTCCACATTGATGTGACAATCGTATTTAAGTAGGATCCATGGGTTGTACGGAACTACCCATCCATTATCAACCACAAAATCTCTGTCTCGTTCAATAGGATTAGGTCTGTTAACAGCACGACGACGGTAAAATGGATAAGAATCCAAACCGTATGTAGTGGCTTCTATGAAAGGTTTTGGAAACCCTTTTTTGCATATATTATTTTTCATGCACTGCGCATTTGGTCTTAACCGTCCGTATGGTCCGTGTATCATATGTCTAAGTACCGCGTTGTATAGCTCTGGTTCCTCTGCTTATATTGGTATTTCGGCTCTTACGACGCAATCATAATCGTCCAGACTACGTAGCTTATCGTGTTCATTGAAAATAAATAGCATATGTGTGTGGGGAAGACCCCTCTTTTGAAATTCTACCACGTGGACGTGTGCAACAACTCTACCAAGGACGCCCTTATGGAAGATGTCGGACTTTAAACACTCCAACTTTGCATGAAATATTCTTGTGATTAAATCAGGGCGATCTTGTGCTGTTTGTCCGGGACGAAGCTCATTTGTTATCTCCGGCCATGAAAGATTGCAAGTCATTGTTAAGAAAATATTCGGTCTGCCGAAATTACGTACAACAGCCATAGCATCTTGGTATCACTGGAATATATCTCTTTGTTGGGAAAATGATTTCTCTTAACCCCTAGAAATAAGTTGAATATGAATTCTAAGAAAGAAAACCAAGGTTAAGTAAATATGCGTCGAAAAGTATTCGACGCAACGTCGAAATAATGTCGACGTTTCTTTCAGAATGAGTCGAAGTAACTCTAAGAAGAATTCGACGCAATCGTTGTCAACGCTACTCTGATTTCTAGTCGACGCATATGGAGAAGTTGACGCACCTTAGTCGACGCACCTTCCTTATTCTCCTCTCGACGTCCAGCCAGGATGAATTCGACGCTTACATCGAATGGTAATCGACGCACGTCGATTTCTATAACAGAATTCATAATCGCCAGATCTCTTTCCTTCTTTTATGGATCTGATTTATATGGAATCAATTTATGTTTTATAGCCGTTCTGAATCATTCTTTTCCTCTAATAGATTCTTGGCTAAATTGATTAAAACCACTATGGACATTATTTGAAATCAAAATGAATTCTTTCTTTCTATAGATATAATTATTATGGAAATATTTCTCTCTTTCTAATACTCTGCCTGCTAATTGATTCCTCTCCTATAGTGATATTTTAATAACAGAGCTATAAATAAGGAGAAGGTCGACAGAGAAAAATAAGAAGGGATCCATCATTTTTGCATTTGAAAAAGAGGAAAAGCTCCCAAGTGAAAAAGAGAGAATTGAGAAATAGTCCTGCAGCAAACATCAAGCATCCTTCTTCTCTTGCTTCTGAAGTCACTCTGCTGCAAATTCTGATTGCTCTCACAAAGAGAGAAAAGCTACAAATTTTCTTCTCTCTATAGAAGAAAGATTTAATTCACTACTTGTGCTTCCAATCTTCTTGCTAGGAAGAAGATTCATTCTTGTTTCTATTTCTTTCTTCTTCTTTGTTATTCTTACTTAAAATATTGTAAAAGAGTTTTTAGAATCTCTCTTCAAAAAATTCAGTGTACTGGTTCTAAGAGTCTCCTTTTCAAAAGACTCAGTTGGTTCTAAGAGTCTCCTTATCAAAAGACTCAGGGTGGTTCTAAGAGTCTCCTTATCAAAAGACTCAGTACAAGATAGTGAATTTCCTACCAAGGGGGTAGAAGAGTGGACTACCCAAAGTTTGGGGAACCACTATATTTTCTTGTGTTGTGCTGTGATTTCTATTCTTGCATTTACTTTCTTTATTTGTTTAATTCTTGTTGGTGTGTGGGAAGCTCTAATCTGTGATCATACACATATATATATTAACTTTGCACAAAATATTTTTAATCTCTATTCACCCCCCTCTAGAGAATTCTAGTGAGGATTAATTGTGCACTTTCAATTGGTATCAGAGATAGGTTGATCTAACAAGGATAACTCCTTGATCAAAAAGATCCTACCTCTTATATATATATATTTTTCTTCTACAAAATTATTTTCATGGCACAAATCAAAGATTATGCTTCCACCAGACCTCCAATGTGAAATCTTGAAAAGTTTGCAGTTTGGAAAACAAGAATTAGAATTTATATGAATTCCATTGATGCTGACTTGTTTAATATTACTGTGACAGGTCCCCCAAAGCCTTATAGAAAGGATGCAAGTGGCAATGTCACACAAACACTTATTCCAAGATCTGAGTGGACAGATGATGAGAAGAAGGCAAGAACATATGATCTAAAGGCCATGAACATTCTTGTCTCAACCCTTTCAGATGACATCTTTCAAAGGGTTGTTAATTGTGAATCATCCAAAGAAATCTGGGATGCTCTCACAAAGATGGTTGAAGGAAGTGCTGATGAAAAGAAAGATAAGAAGGTTCTATTGATCTCCCAATATGAGAACTTCCAAAAGAAGAATGAAGAGAGTATCTCTGAGATGTACGACAGATTCAGTCTAATCATCAATCAATTGAAAAACTTGGATAGAGAGATCTCTCTAACTGAGATTAATGACAAACTGCTAATGAGTCTCCCTAGTTCATGGGACTCAAGAATATGGGCAATAAGAGACACTAGAGGACAAAAGGAGATCTCAACAGATGCTCTCTTAGGAAAACTCAAATCCTATGAGCAATTGCTGAGAACTAGAGAAGAGAAAGAAAGAAGAGAAAACACTCCAATCCCCTCAAAAGACAGGAACATTGCTTTAAAGGCAACAGAAGAAGGAACTCCTGTCACTGAAGAAGAACTATTCAGTTTCCTGGCCAGAAGATTCAAGAAATGGGTCAAGACAGATGGATCAAAAAGGAGAGAGTCAAAACCAAGGTATGACAAAACTCCCACTAAAGAAATTATTTGCTATTCTTGCAGGAAACCTGGACATATTGCCCCAGAATGTCCAGAGAATGCTGAAACAAAGAAAGATCTGAAGAAGAAAGATCTCAAGAAAAAGGGGAAGAAGAAAGAAAGAGGCTTTATTGCAGAAGCCTGGAGTGAAACAGACTCTGAGGACAGCTCATCCTCTAAGAGTGACAATGAAGAATCTAGGAAAGAAGACCTATGCTTGATGGCCTTTGAAGGCTCAAAGAATGATGATGGTGCTAATTCTTGGAGTGAAACAGGATCAGAAGAAAGCATATCTTCTGAAGATGAAAAAGAAAATAGCCTTATTCTCATAGAGGAATCTGAGGATAAGGATGAGGTAAGCATCTTTGATGAAATAGCAACTTCCTCCATGCGTCGATACCAGATCAACGCAATCTAAGGAATGCGCCGAATATAAATCGACGCAACTATCAACATACGTTGAATGGATATCGACGCATAAAAACTCAGAGCAACATGAATACCTATATTCCAAAAATCTTCCATCTTAAACCCCATTCAGGATCCATTCATCCTGATCATGATTTCTACCCTAATCAACATCTCTATTCTAACCAAAATTTCTACCCAAAAGTTGGTAACCAAAATTCCCATCCTAATCAAACCTTCTATCCTAATAAACACTGGTATCCTAGTCAACACTTTTATACCCCTCTAAACTCAAACTCTCACAAAAGCAAGATACTCAAGTGTTACATATGCAACAAAAATGGCCATCTTGCCAAAAAGTGTTGGTACAATCAATCAAATTGGTCTTAAAACTCAGTCCTAGGCTAACTTAGAAACCTTTAGGATTAAGAAGAGATAAAAAGAAATAAACACCTAGAACTTTTCAGGAAAATTAAAAGTCACGTCGACTTCTAGTCGACGCACCGTCGATGACTCAGATCAATAGGTACAATCGATGCATGCGTCGACTACTATCGACGCATACGTCGATAAGAATCCCTTGCATCCCAGAACAGACTAAATTGACGCTCACGTCGAATTCCACTCGACGTAACGTCGACCTCATAAAAATGAGCGGCAATAATATTTTCAGTCACATCCACTGAAGTACCGAATAAACCTCGAATTAAGTCCAGTTTCGATGCTTCACCTGACTTAAATAGTTTCTTCAGTTAGAAGCATTCACGACTCTGCATCCTTCATCCTTCTTGCTCCTCAGACCAGCCGATTTTTCCTCTCTCTTTCACTGACCTAAAATGGCTCCCAAAACCAACTCAGGCTTCGACATTGACCTTGAGTCCTTCCGAGCAGCCGCAGAAAACTACAAGAGCATCATTGCTCTCTTTACTGAAGCAGGCCTGGACAAACTCATCTCCACTAGGTGCAAGCTCCTGGAATCAGAGCTCACAGAGCTAATAACTCATGTTCAGATATCTAAACAATGAGAAATCCAGGGAACACTATATGAGACTCCAGTCTCAATCTCAGCAGAACATATTAGGGCCACCTTTGATCTACCATCAGGTATATCCTAATATCATCTTTGTTTAAATGAAATAAGGAAAGAAAAAGAGCCTCTAAAAAGAATGACTAAACAAGTCTTAATTATTTCCCTATTAGGTGATGAATCCATTGAACTCACACCTGATGAAATCAAGCATTTGCTCACCACCATGAATTTCTCAAAGATAGGCCAATCCATTTGAAAAAGATAGACTTTTCTGATGAGTACAGATTGCTGGCAGATATAGTAGGGAAGATACTACTATGCAAGATATCAGCCCATGATGCAGTGCCCAAGCAGCAACTGAACATCATGGGGGCCCTTGTGCTGAAGAAGAAGGTGGACTGGGCCAGCTGTCTTCTCAAAATGATAGCTTCCAAATACTCTCACAAGGAAAATGCCTACATGAGAATCATGAGCCAAGTACTCTTCCACTCCTTCCCTGACCTATGTAGGTCAAAAGGAATCCCCATTCCTCCAGGGAAGAGGATGTCAATTGCTCTCTTTTCTAAGTGGACCAGGCAAATCCTAAGCCTGGTTCCATCCCTGAAAGAACTCCTTCTCCTCCTCCTCCTCCTCAAAGAGACAACCCTTCTCTACCACCATCATCCACTCAAATACTCTTTACTACCCTCACAACTTCTACTCTACCTACCTCTTCTCAAACACCTGCTCAAACAGCAGTTTCTCCTTCTCTTCCTCCTCCAAAATTTCCCATCTTCTCTACCTCCATTATCACTCATACCTCATGAATCAACTCACTTCTCTCCTCCTCTATCACCTCTTCCTCCACCATCACCTCCTCACCTTTCACACCATGAATCATCTGCATCCACTGAGGCTCTCATCACGCAGTGCATCAAATCAGCAGCTGAAAAATTCCAAGTGATGCTGGATGAGCATTGCTCCCAAATTCATTCATCCATCCTTCACATGCACACCAAAATAGATGGGGTCAGTGCCTCTGTGCAAGGCCGAAAGACCTCTCTCTCTTCCTCTAGAGTGACAAGGTCTTTCTTAACCTCCCTGGCCAAGAAGGTCAAGAGAATCTAGATGAAGAGCAGCCCTCCAATCCTAAATCTCTCTCTCACAAGTCCCCTCCTTCAAAATCTGACAAAATCCTTGGGAATGAGATAGTACCTGAGCTACACAATGATGAACAAACTATAGAGGTACTTCATATAGCAAGAGAGGCTGCACGTCAAGTAGTACTATTACAAGGGGAGGCAAGCAGAGCAGAAACTGAAAAGGAAGATATGGCAGTTGGGAAGAAAGATAAAGAAACTACAAATCAGGGGGAGCTGGATACTGATATGAATGAAGCTGGAAATGAAAAAGGACAGCTAGATGCAACTGGAGCTGGAGATGATAGAGAAATAGAAGAAGTAGAAAGATTAAAGGAAGTTCCATCACAGGGGGAGCAATCTGCTCAGGGGGAGCTAGGTGAACTTCCTACAAATGAGAAAGAGAAACCCTCCTCTCCTAAAACAGTAGTATTCAAGAGAAAGAGAAAGACCCCTCCTACCCCTCCTGAGTAATATTTGAAAACAATGCTGATATATCTTACCCTATAGTTGAATACTACTTGGTATGAACATGAAATCTGTTTATATGATTCTGAAAATTTGTTTATATGATCTTTTCTTCTAAATTTCACTTCTGATTGAGTGACATATTTCTTTTCTATACAAATGCTGTGCTGTGGTTAATTATATGCTAATACAATTTCCCTCTAAATAGGGTTAAGAAAAATAGGGGGAGATTGTTGGGAAAATGATTTCTCTTAACCCCTAGAAATAAGTTGAATATGAATTCTAAGAAAGAAAACCAAGGTTAAGTAAATATGCGTCGAAAAGTATTCGACGCAACATCGAAATAATGTCGACGTTTCTTTCAGAATGAGTCGAAGTAACTCTAAGAAGAATTCGACGCAATCGTTGTCAACGCTACTCTGATTTCTAGTCGACGCATATGGAGAAGTCGACGCACCTTAGTCGACGCACCTTCCTTATTCTCCTCTCGACGTCCAGCCAGGATGAATTCGACGCTTACGTCGAATGGTACGACGCACGTCGATTTCTATAACAGAATTCATAATCGCCAGATCTCTTTCCTTCTTTTATGGATCTGATTTATATGGAATCAATTTATGTTTTTATAGCCGTTCTGAATCATTCTTTTCCTCTAATAGATTCTTGGCTAAATTGATTAAAACCATTATGGACATTATTTGAAATCAAAATGAATTCTTTCTTTCTATAGATATAATTATTATGGAAATATTTCTCTCTTTCTAATACTCTGTCTGCTAATTGATTCCTCTCCTATAGTGATATTTTAATAACAGAGCTATAAATAAGGAGAAGGTCGACAGAGAAAAATAAGAAGGGATCCATCATTTTTGCATTTGAAAAAGAGGAAAAGCTCCCAAGTGAAAAAGAGAGAATTAAGAAATAGTCCTGCAGCAAACATCAAGCATCCTTCTTCTCTTGCTTCTGAAGTCACTCTGCTGCAAATTCTGATAGCTCTCACAAAGAGAGAAAAGCTACAAATCTTCTTCTCTCTATAGAAGAAAGATTTAATTCACTACTTGTGCTTCCAATCTTCTTGCTAGGAAGAAGATTCATTCTTGTTTCTATTTCTTTCTTCTTCTTTGTTATTCTTACTTAAAACATTATAAAAGAGTTTTTAGAATCTCTCTTCAAAAAATTCAGTGTACTGGTTCTAAGAGTCTCCTTTTCAAAAGACTCAGTTGGTTCTAAGAGTCTCCTTATCAAAAGACTCAGGGTGGTTCTAAGAGTCTCCTTATCAAAAGACTCAGTACAAGATAGTGAATTTCCTACCAAGGGGGTAGAAGAGTGGACTACCCAAAGTTTGGGGAACCACTATATTTTCTTGTGTTGTGTTGTTATTTCTATTCTTGCATTTACTTTCTTTATTTGTTTAATTCTTGTTGGTGTGTGGGAAGCTCTAATCTGTGATCATACACATATATATATTAACTTTGCACAAAATATTTTTAATCTCTATTCACCCTCCCTCTAGAGAATTCTAGTGAGGATTAATTGTGCACTTTCACTCTTGGACTTCCAATAAAAGAAGACGACAAAATTGTTCTACGACCGACATTACCTGTAAGGAGGTAATGTTAACCATGAAAAAGAAGGTAGAATTTATAGAAATTATAGCATCAGAGAAATATGGTGGGGAATATATGTACCTGCATCGTTTTCACCGCTTTGTAAGCAATCTTGTAATCCTTGATATAGCTCGGCTCTAACATCACCTTGTTGCGACCTAATTCATCGTAGTTTTTGCGTTCCAATTTTTATGTACATATCTACAATGTATTGTTGTAGTAAACGGCCTGCATGGTGAAGGACCGAAGTTGTGTTTCCACGAATCTAAGTGTAGATAGAAAAAATGAGTATATATTCAATAGTAATGTTGTTTATTGATTGAAAAATTTTATGTATCTGCAGTTGGTAGGAGTAATAGTCGCAACAGCTTGTTCGGTCTGCACGATCTATTTGTTCATCCTCGCGCCATCCGTATGAACCATGAGGAAATAATAAAGGATACTGTAGAGGGTCGTAGTATCCACCAAAAGGGCAAAAAATAGCTGAATTTCGTCTTGAAGAAACTCTTATTCTTCTTAATTTGTTGCTCCTCGAGTTAACATAAAAATTGTTGTTAGGCATGACTTTCATTAGAAGATAAAGCTGGATAAATCATCTAATTTGTTGAAACCGATTTCTTGGCCTCTTGTGGAGTTCGGGGCCCTCAACGAGTTGAGGGGAAGCTAGCCCTTACCGGCCCCTTAGAAGAGGTAGGTTGGAGACTAAAAACAATGGACTAATTAAGACCTTAGTCGCAGCGAGGAGGTCCCTCCACTAACCCGGAAGATCGTTGAGCGCTTCCCCTCTCAAGCCAAAGCTGAGACTCGGGCATCTTGGAGAGCTAGAGAGCTAAACCAAAGCGGCCAAGGGAGGAAAGGGGCTCAAAGGCTGAGATCTGGATCCTCTCCCAAGGTGCCCTTAAGGTCTATTTATAGTTTTTTTCCTTTGTGGTATGTCAATAGCCAAATCTCGCTTTCCACTTTCACTATCTGCACCCCAAGCTGGTCTGCTAACAGCCAAACTCCGCTGTTCGGAGGGACTAACAGCAGACCACCAGGGGCCTCCTGGTACAAGACCGCCCCGGACCTGGCGAACTGAAAACTCCTAGCCCGTTCGACGAACGCAGGGCGTGTTCGTCGAACGTGAATTCGTCGAACGCGAATTCGTCGAACGCAGTTCGACAAACGTCGAGCCCGAGAATATCGCGAGTTCGTCGAACGCAGTTCGACGAACGTCGAGCCCTGGAATACTGCGAGTTCGCCGAGCGCTAAGACGGTTCGCCGACCGCTGAGACGGCTCACCGACCGCTGAGACGGTTCGCCGACCACTGAGATGGCTCGCCGACCGCTGAGATGGTTCGCCGACCGCTGAGACGATTCGCCGACCGCTGAGATTGCTGGAGATCGCCGAACGCTATTATGAAGTAATTTGCAGAGCGCTGCCCGACTAATTCATCGAGCGCTGTTCGACTAACGCAGAGCGCCGTTCGACGAACGTGGAGCAGGGTGAGTTCGTCGAACTCCAAAATCTTCCCTGAGCCCTTACTGGGTGAGCCAGCCGCCTTCGACATTTCCCCTGCGAGCGGGTGCTCGCAAATCCTTCACCTGGCCGAGCCCAGAACTGCCTAAATGCACCCCACGAGCCCGGGCAAATCCTTCACCTGGCCGAGCACAGAACTGTCTAAATGCACCCCACGAGCCCGGCTCGCAAATCCTTCACCTGGCCGAGCCCAGAACTGTCTAAATGCACCCACAAGCCCGACTCGCAAATCCTTCACCTGGTCGAGCCCAGAACTGTCTAAATGCACCCCACGAGCCCGGCTCGCAAATACAATCTCGCGCCCTTCGTTGGCTCGCCTTCTTTGGTTTAAACCGTCAGGCCTCTCCTGGCGAACATCGGGGTTGTACACAATCCCCGCTCTTCACGAGGTTGCCCTAAGCTCGCGAAGAAACATCCAACCCCTGGTGTTCGCCGACTTTGCTGACGTGGTGGGGAATATTTCGGTGGGTCCCATGCCCAAAACTATAAATACCGTCCACCCTAGCTAGTGTCCAAACCTTTTCCTTACTTCCTTTCTCGCTTCTATCACCCTGAGCTTCGGAATGTCCACCAAGGAGAGCGCGCTGGCTCGCCTAAAAGCTTCAAGGGAGATAAAGAGGGCCAAGGCTGCCGAGCGCAATCCCTGGATGTTCAAGCAACCTGCTCCCCACTCTCCTAAAACCAAGAAAGCCAAAACTATCCGGAGGTCGCTGGGGGAGGACGGGTCGTCACCTCCGCCCTCGCCCTTGCCGCCGAGCACCGGGCTCGCACCGCAGGTATTCTTGTTGAAAATCTGCGTATTGAAGTCATCCGTTTAATCTGTCTCCCCTGCTCGCAGAACCCTCCTCCCGAGGAAATCATGGCGGGACTAACCCTGGCCTCTTCGCGCATCCCTTCCCCAGCGAAGTCGGGCTCGCTATCCACTAGAGCGGGGACCACAACCCTGCAGGTGCCTCCCTCGCGACCCAGTAAGTTGAAAACTCCTTTTGCTTCTACTCTTCACGAATTCTTCCCCTCGCGACATTGATGCAACTATTTTTTTTATGCAGGCACCCCCCTGACGAGCCCTGAGAAGAAGACCCCTACCCCCACGCACTCGCTGACCCCGCCTAGGGTGACTCTGAATACACCAGGTTTTGTCCTTCTAGGTCGGCGAAGCCCTGGCGGATTGCTACTCGACGATACCCAGGTCGCGGAGAAGGTTGTGCATTCTCCTGGTCTGGGAAAGCCCACGTCCCAGAGTTCTGTGAAAACTTCAAGGGTCGGTCGGGTTCCTCTCGCCAGCGACCCCGCAAACTCTCGGCCTCGCCAGGTTAGCTAGTTCGTGCGAGCTTATCTTTTGCTCGCCCCATGGCCCTGTTAACTTTTCTCTTTCGCAGGGGGTTCCGAAGCCACGCCCGAGTCAGAACACGGGAGGGAAGAGATGTCGTCGCCGCCTTCGCCTAGCCAGCTTGGCGACTTCTTAGGCGATCCGGGCGACCCCGCACAAATGAAGAGGCGGGTGACGGAGGTACTCCAGAAGTATGGGATGATGCTGCACGAGCTGGAGGAGCGATATGAGGCGGACCTGGCGATCAATGAAGAAAAGATCGCCGCGCTAGAGGACGCGAACGCGCGCTTCCTCGCGGAAGAGAGGCCAGTGACTCGCGCAGATGTTACCTCGCCCGGTGTGCACCTTTCGCGAGCCGAGGATCAAGTACACTTGATCCTTCGTGAGATCAAGTCGGTTCGCGAATAATATTACCCGAATGTGCCACCGCGTGCAGGGGGGCGAGGTCGCGGTCGTTGGAAGTGGCTCCGTTTCTGAACTCTGCTCCTCGCCCCGAGTTTGCTGCTGCTTTATCTTTCTGCTACTGTTTTGCCCTTTTGGTGTTATTATTTTCTTCTTATTATGCTTGCGTTGAACAATAGTCGTGGTGTGTCATAACATTTGCGAGTTCCTTGTGAATCGCCTATTATCACTTCTTTTTCCCGCACTCGCACACACAATATGGTTTCTTATTTCGCCACTCCCTTATTTATGATGCGCTTGTGAACTTCTTTGTATGTTTGTCATGTTTGTGGTGGCTTCTATTGTTGGGTGCTCGCGAACCCCTAGGCGATGCTGCGCCCATGTTTCTATCCTTCGCTGACCCGCTCCAGGCGAGGTCAGGTATCGCGTGGTGGCGAGCCAGCGCTCGCAAGGCTGTGGCTCTCCGAGTGAAAATCCACTTTATTTTTGCTATCTGCACCCTCCGGCGCTTCGTATTCCCCGCCTTTTTCATTTTCCTATAAATAGTTCTGAGATTTCATTTCTAACCACAACATTTACTCTCCGAGTCCTCTCGCTTCTCCGGATCTCTCTGTTCTCGCAAGCTGTGCTCGCGTTCGCTACTCCCGCCTCACTGCATCGCGAGAAATCAATTCTACAATGGTTGGAGACGGCGAATGCGAAGGGCGAGCCAAATGCGCCTGGACCTTCAAGGATCACACCTTCTTTTGTTCGAACATAACCGCCGAGGAGTATAAGCATACCGTGGATCGCTTTCTCCTGGAGGACTATACAGCTCGCTGTCCCAAAGACACAACCGCGCTTAACGAGACAGAGGCCGACGAGCTCGCCATAACCCATTGCTCATTTCGAGAATGGATTGCGGCTCCCTCTATGGCCCGAAATCCGCCAGGTACTTCGCCTGACCTCCTCGCTGCTCTCTCCTCGCGCTCGCAACTATGCGCTGACTTCTTGTTCTTCGCAGGTACTTCGATACTACGGGGTTCTGCCGAGCCAGCTGACCCCGAACGCGATCGCGGCAGTGGTCGCGCTCGCTTGTTACATGCGGGAGGAGAGGATTGAGTTTAGCCTCCTCGTCTTCCGCAAAGTCTTCTCCTTCTGTGCCTATAAGGACGGAACCACCTACTTCGCGAGCCAGCACGTCACCGTCTGCGAGACGGTGAACAAGAGCCACTACTGGCACCAGAAGTTCATTCTGGTCAAGGGGCCCTTCGGCAACATCCACCACACTCCCCTTCAACGGGATGACGTCACCTACCGCCCTCCCGGCCTGTTGGGCGGCGGCGACGCCAAACTCTTCCAATACCTCACGGGGAAGGATTTCGAGGTCGCCTACCTTAGGAGAAATGTCGATTCGCCACTCGCCGTACCGCATGGGGAAGGTCGAGCTCGCTTTCGCATTATCCTCTTCTTTCTTTTCCTTTGTCAATTTCTAACATTCTCTTCTACAGGCGAGCGAGACATCCCCATCCATCCTCCGCACGCGCAAAGCACCACGCTTACAGCGGGCTCGCTCGCAACCGCGACAGCTGAGGCGTGCCGGGACCCCTCTAACACAGGGTCCGGCAAGAAACGGCCTGCGCCCGCGAGCCAGACCGGCTCGCGAGCCTCTTCAAAGAAATCCAAAGGGACCACTGACGCTGTCAAGGGCAAGAGCGCAGTGGTCGAGCTGAGCGAGACCGATGGCTCGCCCCTTTCTCCCGCGGAACCACAGGCCCCCCCGACGAGCCAGGGTGCCAGGAGCTCCTCGGGAGGCCCCCTACCCGGGGGTCACAGGAACTTCGGCCTCGGCATGAAGCTTTCCGATGCGCTCGGCGAGCCTCTGCTCGCCTGGGATCCTGAGTTCAGTATGTAACATCCCGACTTTTATTGGGCCACTAGACTCTAGTGAGCCCAATAAAAGTAGGTCCGAGCGATAGAGAACTACCATTTAAGTAGTGTTGCGCGCCGTAACTAAATCGTTGGGGTACAGTGACCAAATGTACCCCGATTTGACTTCCGTCGGATCCGTTAAACTCGTATCGCCAATACGAGTGCAACGGAAATTCGTTGCGCCTCGATCCGAGGTCGTTTGGAGAAAACGACTATTTTGAGTATCGTAGCGCGCACCTCATTATTATGAATAGTGGGCGTACAAACCCCGATTTGACTTCCGTCGGATCCGTTAAACTCGTATCACCAATACGAGTGCAACGGAATTCGTTGCGCCTCGATCCGAGGTCGTTTGGAGAAAACGACTATTTTGAGTATCGTAGCGCGCCACTAACTCATTATTATGAATAGTGGTCGTACGAACCCCGATTTGACTCCCGTCGGATCCGTTAAACTCGTGTGACCAATACGTGTGCAACGGAATTCGTTGCGCCTCGATCCGAGGTCGTTTGGAGAAAATGACTATTTTGAGTATTGTAGCGCGCCACTACCTCATTATTATAAATAGTGGCCGTGCGAACCCTGAATTGACTTCGGACAATTCCATTAGGCTCGAGTAACCTATACGGGTACAATAGAACTTGTCTCACTTCCATCCGAGGTCGTATGGAGAGTATGCCATTTTAGGACAACGGGCCCGACAAATTTTGATGGACCCTGGGGCCATAAAGGACCCCGCCCTAGGTATACCTCGGTCAACACCCCCCCCCCCCCCCCCCCCCCCCCCCGCTTGAAATTTATTGGAAAAAGAAAAGAAGGGGGGGGGGGGGGGAGAAAGAAGCCCCTCCCCCAAAGGAGGGGGCTGCCCATGAATAGGCAGCCCCCCTTTTAGGGAAAAGGGGCAGGAGAGAGAAGGGAGGGGAGGGAGAAGAAAATATCTCCCCCACTCACCCTCCCTTAACCCCACGCGAGGAAAAGAGGAGGGGGGGGGGGGGGGAGGTCTCCCCCTTCCCTATAGGGGGGTGGGGGGGGGGGGGGGGGGCTCGGCCCCTACCTGAAGCTCAAACCCCCCCTCAACTTCTCCTCCTCCTCCACTGCCGGCTAGCCCAGCCAGCTCCCTCGCCGGAGCCCTGCCCGACCAAAGCCGCCGCCGCCTTTCCCCTCCATGGCCGTCCGCCCCTCTTCCTCCCGATCTCGCCCTCCCGCACAGGTAGAACCCCCCCCCCCCCCCCCCCTCCTCCTTCTTACCTCCTGAGGGTAACCTGACCCCCTCCCCGTCGTCGGAGCGCCACCCCGAGCTTGCTCGGGTGGAGGCGCTGGCCGTGGAAGCCAACCCCCCCCCCCCCCCCCCCAGCGCCGGTGGTGGCGCTGGGTGAGCAGGTCCCCACTCGGGGACCTTGGCGCCGACGAAGGGGAGGCGACCGGGCCGCCGGAGGACGCAGCCCCGGCGGCGCCCGAGGCCTCCCCCCCCCCCCCCCCCCTCTGTTTTCCTGTAAGGAAAAACACCCACACCCGGCGACGGCCGGCGGCTCCAGGCCGCCGGACCCCCGCCGGAGGGCTGCCCCCTCCCCGGTGCCCCGACTAGGGGCGGCAGGGAGGGCCCTGCCTGAGGTGGAGGCGGCACAGCGAGCCTGCATGGCCCATGCAGGCTGCGCCACGCCTCCCCGTCCCCCTCCTGCTCCGTTTTCCCGGTGGATTCCGGCGGCGCTAGGCCGCCGGACCACCGCCGGAGTGGTCACCGACCCCCGGCGCACCGACCGGGCGCGGCACCTCGGCCCCTCCCTGAAGCTCAACCCACCCCCCCCCCCCCCCCCCCCAACTTCTCCTCCTCCTCCCCTGCCGGCTAGCCCAGCCAGCTCCCTCGCCGGAGCCCTGCCCGACCAAAGCCGCCGCCACCTTTCCCCTCCATGGCCGTCCGCCCCTCTTCCTCCCGATCTCCCCCTCCCGCACAGGTAGAACCTCCCCCTTCCTTCATACCTCCCGAGGGTAACCCGTCCCCCTCCCCGTCGCCGGAGCGCCACCAGCGCCACCCCGAGCTTGCTCGGGTGGAGGCGCTGGCCGTGGAAGCCACCCCCCCCCCCCCCCCCCCCCAGCGCCGGTGGTGGCGCTGGGGGAGCAGGTCCCCACTCGGGGACCTTGGCACCGACGAAGGGGAGGCGGCCGGGCCGCCGGAGGACGCAGCCCCGGCGGCGCCCGAGGCCTCCTCCCCCCCCCCCCCCCCCCCCCCCCCCCTCCTCTGTTTTCCTGTAAGGAAAAACCCCCACACCCGGCGGCGGCCGGCGGCTCCAGGCCGCCGGACCCCCGCCGTAGGGCTGCCCCCTCCCAGGCGCCCCGACCAGGGGCGGCAAGGAGGGCCCTACCTGAGGTGGCGGCGGCACAGCGAGCCTGCATGGCCCATGCAGGCTGCGCCACGCCTCCCCGTCCCCCTCCTGCTCCGTTTTCCGGTGGGTTCCGGCGGCGCTAGGCCGCCGGACCACTACCGGAGTGGTCACCGACCCCCGACGCACCGACCGGGGGCGGCACCGGCGCTCTCCCCGCGGAGGTGGCGGCGCGGCAAGCATGCATAACGCATGCAGGCCACGCCACTGCCCCCACCCCCCTTCCAGCACTATTTCCGACGGTGACCGGCGGCGCCAGGCCGCCGGACCACCACCAGAGTGGTCGCCGGCCCCCGGCGCACCGACCGGGGGCGGCGCCGGCCCCAGCCGGCCGCCGCCCGGCGGCGGCAGCGGCCGCTTCCCGTTGATTAATCGGGAGCCGTCCGATCTCCCCCAGGAGATCGGGCGGCTCTCCTTTCATGTTTCCCCCCCCCCCCCCCCCCCCCCCCCCCCCCCCGACTCAACTTGTGTACCCCCCACAGCGGATCCGCCGCAGATCCGTTGTGGGGGCCGCGGGATGGCGCAGGGTGCAACACCCCTGCGCCTTCTCCTTTCCTCTAACCGCACCCCAATACCCTTTCCCCTTCCCCATTTTTCTGAGGAAAATGGGGCATATTCAGGAAAAACTTCCTGAATGAAAAATGTGCCCCACTTTAAGGGGCACCTCCAGTAATTTTTGGGGATTTTTAGGAGGTTATTTACTATTTTTAAAACCCCTCCAAAAGTTTATTTCAAGGAAATAAAAGCCTAAATGAGTTCGTAAAAATCCCCAAAAATCATGGGTTCTAATTAAAGGTGTTTTACAACTACTATTAAAGTCGGGAGGTGTGACCTCTTGTTTTTGTCCTTTAAAAGTATTTTTCAAGCAAAATTAACGCTCGAAAGGGAGCGAAATTCATCGGAATAAATCGGCGTCCTCTCGACGTATTTTTTTTTAAAGATTACGCGTATCGATCTAAGAAATCGACTAAGTTAAGAATATCGACGCAAAACTCGGGACGAAATCGCGATGCGACGCCGCAATCCAATAATGCCGGGATAATTATAAAAGAATGAACCCACGGAAAAAGGGAAAATACTAAAAATCTCATGGAATGTAAATCAACTCTCGAAACGGAGTAGAACCCTTATGAACGGGGAGAAAGCAGAACGTCCTCCTACGAACGGAGTCGACGTTGAAGCCTCCTCTTATGGAGTGATTGGACTACTAAACCTTTTTATTTATTTACTGCTTTCTGTACTTCCATTTATCCAATCTCGCACTGGTCCCCCGCATTTACTTTCAGTACTTTCTTTAAATCCAGTCTCGCACTGGTCCCCCGCATTTACTTTCTGCAATTCTCTTTAAATCCAGTCTCGCACTGGTCCCCCGCATCTACTTTCTGTACTTTCCTTTCTCTAGTCTCGCACTGGTCCTAATATTATGGCCTCTGCTTTCGGCCTATTTTACTGCTTGATAATATGGCCTCTGCTTTCGGCCTAATTTACTGCTGCACTTATTCATGTTTTAGTACTAACTGCAGCCCTACGCTGGCAAGCGGTGCTTCCCCTCCTTCCTGCGAGGCCTTAGTTGGGGGAAACCCGGAGTTGAGTTCCTCCTCCTAGGTTAGCCCAAAATAAGGAGCCCTCATACCGCCCAGCCTCCCGGTCAAAAGTTGCGTGAACGGTCGAGTAAGAATGTCGCGTCAAGTTTTTAAAGCACTCGTTCTAAGCTTTGAAGATTGTTTGAAAGTGGCGGGTCGGTCACGCCCACAGACCGTTCGTACCGGTGTGGGAGGGTTGACGACTCATGGCGACAGGGAGATGCGCGCAGCGGATCGTTATTCCGAACCCGCTATTTTACCTCCGCTGGTCGGCTTAAACATCGAATTCGCGGGATGTCGCTCACATCCACTTAGTACACCGGGTTGTACGAGAGGGCCTGAATGATACGGTGCGACTACATTCAGAAGTGACAAGACTGGCCACTGTCACCGACGGCCACATCGGTGAGGCCCGCGGGGTTAGCTCCCCTGCTTGAAATAAAGCGGTCTAAACTGTGTCGACACAGGGTCTTTTGTGTGTGTACAGGTTTGAATACCTGGGTGTGTGTATGCGCGAGATAGTGTTATGTATTTACTATACGACGCGATTATGGATAATAAGGGTAGGAGCCCCTTTATATATATACGTGTGTTTACCTGATACTAACCCTCTTCTTTGCTTTGGCTATTTAATTCTGTCCTTTAGCCGCCCCCTGGATATGGATCCGGGGAGGGGATGTATTTTCTACTTAGCTCTGTGACTAACGGTTATTTCTTATAACCAATCACAGGAGATGGGACAGCGCGAAGCCCCCGCACCATTGGATGAGTTACCAGCCTTGGAGATGGCCCGTTCGATTACCCCAGCCTCGCACCCTGTCTTCCGCGACATGAGTCCTAGAGTATAGGACTAGACTAGGATCTTTTGTTTAGTCGATGTAGCCCCCGAGGCAGTGATTGTAAACATTAGGCTTCAGCCCTGTTTAATTATGTAAATATAAGCTGTGTGCTTGGTTTCCCTTTATTTCGATTGCTTCCGCTGTGTGTTCTGATGTGATGTTATGATTCTTGTGCCTGACAGGGAGACCACTCAGTGCTTGAGAGGGTGGGTCGTTGCCACCCGGAAAGCGCTAAGTGGTCGTTCCTGGGCAGTAAGATCCCCCCTCCCTGAACCCGGTTCAGGATTGGGGAGTGGGGGGGGGGGGGGGGGGGGGGGTCTTACACAGTAGGATCTCCTACTCCACCCTCCATCCCTCCTGGGTGGAGCGCGGCAAAGCGGGTTGGGTGGAGCGCGGCAAAGCGGGAGGCGAGGCGTTCTCCTTCGCCTTCAGCCTCTATGGACGCGAGGACGTTGTCGCCTTCAACGTAACGAGTCCAAGGTCGCTGGTCTATGAGGCCATGCGAGCCCAATTCCGCTCGATGGAGCTCGCGCACATGGTGGGGCGCCGATACCTTCAGACGGATAGGGATATCCGCGAGTACAGGGAGGAGATCAAGAAAGTCGCGAAGCAGATCAAGGGCCTTAAAGAGAGAGAAGAGGTCTCCGAGGGCCTTCTCGCCGGCCTCCAGGGCCGGATGGTAAGTGATCCTCGACCTCCTCATCCTTTGTTGTTCGCGATCACTTGGATTCAATTTGACCTATGTTGTATGCCTTCCTACAGGATGCCGAGACCGCGACCAAGCTCCTGGCTCGCAATGCCGAGCTGGAACCTGAGGTCACGGCGCTAAAAGCTCAGGTGCGCGAGCTGACCCGGGCTGCGCTTCCTCCTTCCCCTAAGCAGGCTGGGTCTCGCCGAAGGGCACGAGAGCGGGCGGAGGTGAGGCGACAGGATGCAAAGGAGGTCGCCAACATCGTCTTCAACACCCTCAAGAACGCGAGTCTTCTCGCGGAGGATGCGATGGAGTTCACTGCCGAGGACGTCTGCCCCGACCTATTCGACCTTGTACCCGAGCTAGGAGCTCGCAAGGATGACGAGGAGTCTTCTGGAGGAACCCCTTAGATCCCCCCTCTCTCTTTTTTTCCTTTCCTCCTCCGATGTATATCTATTTTTTGGCTGGCGAGAACGCCGCTATTTGTAAAAGAACTTTATCTATGAAATGGAAGCAGTGATGATTTTTTGCTAGTCTTTATTGTCTTGCTCGCATTCGCCCCTTTCCTACCTTTGATTTTTATTTGTCATGTAGCTAGTTATTTAGGAATGCTCTTGAGGTGCTCGCGAGCCGGAAACTCACCGGCTGGGAGCTTTATGACTTGCCGAGGTGGGCACCCTGTTCTTGTCTGAGACCCTTAGTCTCGCGAGAGCGAGCACCTGGGGCTCGCTCAGCTGGGTATCCCCCTTCGTGAGTTCTTGCGAATCAGGCCCAATTTACATTATCCTGCGAATCAGGCCTTACCAGCCTTAACACATACTATCTTGTCAGCCTCTTCAGAGATCAACCTGAACCCCCCCCCCCCCCCCCCCCCCCGTCTAGATGAGAGCCCGGGAGTGGAATCGATCTGGGGCATTCCAGCACCAACATACATCAGCTTGCCAGCCTCTCCAGAGATCAACCTGAACCCCCCGTTTAGATAAGAGCCCGGGAGCGGAATCGATCTGGGGCATTCCAGCATCAACATACATCACCTTGTCAGCCTCTCCAGAGATCAACCTGAACCCCGTCTAAATGAGAGCCCGGGAGCGGAATCGATCTGGGGCATTCCAGCACCAACATACATCACCTTGCCAGACTCTCCAGAGATCAACCTGAACCCCCCCGTCTAGATGAGAGCCCGGGAGCGGAATCGATCTGGGGCATTCCAGCACCAACATACATCACCTTGGCAGCCTCTCCAGAGATCAACCTGAACCCCCCGTCTAGATGAGAGCCCGGGAGCGAAATCGATCTGGGGCATTCCAGCACCAACATACATCACCTTGTCAGCCTCTCCAGAGATCAACCTGAACCCCCCGTCTAGATGAGAGCCCGGGAGCGGAATCGATCTGGGGCAGTCCAGCGCCAATATACATCACCTTGCCAGCCTCTCCAGAGATCAACCTGAACCCCCCGTCTAGATGAGAGCCCGGGAGCGGAATCGATCTGGGGCATTCCAGCACCAACATACATCACCTTGCCAGCCTCTCCAGAGATCAACCTGAACCCCCCGTCTAGATGAGAGCCCGGGAGCGGAATCGATCTGGGGCATTCCAGCACCAACATACATCACCCTTGTTCCAAGTCCATCACATAGTTTATTAGAGCAAAGCATTCAATTAGTTGTAAAATACATTCTAAGGATAAAAATGTTTTAAGTCATCTCCGCTCCTAGCCCGGCCGAGAGGTACCCCTTCCACATCCAGGAGGTGGTACCCTCCCGACCTGAGCACTTCACTCACAATATAAGGCCCCTCCCAGTTGGGCTCAAGCTTACCTATAGCAGCTCCTCTTCCAGCCGCGTCCACCTTCTTCAGAACCAAGTCCCCCTTCTCGAACTGCTTCACCCTGACATGGTGATCAAAGTATCTGGCCATCCGCCTCTTGATCTCTTCTTGCCGAACGGCAGCGAGGTCACGGAGTTCTTCTACCAGGTCCAGGGACAACCTTTGCTCTGCTCCGTTCGCCGCTAGCCATTCCTCATCCCCTTCACCCGCAGCGGTCACCCTGGGGGTCTTTACCTCGAACTCTATTGGAAGGACAGCCTCAGACCCATGGGAAAGCTTGAATGGAGTCTCTCCGGTGGCGGTGTTTGGAGTAGTCCTCAGGGCCCAAAGGACCGAGGGTAACTGTTCTGCCCAGTTCCCGCGGAGGTTCTCCACCTTTTTCTTGAGCAAGTTGACGATAATCTTGTTGGCCGCCTCCACCTGACCGTTGCTCCTCGGGTGGTGGACTGACGCGAACCTGAGATCGATGCCGAGTTGGGTGCAAAAACTAACAAACTCCTCGCTAGCAAATTGTGGCTCGTTGTCCGTCACTATAGCCAGCGGGAGCCCGTACCTGCAAATTATCTCCCCCCACACAAATTTCTAACAACTTGGTATGTTACCTTGGCTAGCGCCTTTACTTCTATCCGCTTTGAGAAGTAGTCGAGCATCACCACCAGGAACTTCCGCTGACCACTAACTTGTGGGAAAGGGCCAACCAGGTCCAACCCCCATATAGCGAAGGGTCGTGGAGCAGTGATGGTTCTGAGCCTGTGAGCTGGGAGGAGTTGGAGTGGAGCGTAAAGCTGGCACTTTGAACACTTCTTTGCGAACTCCGCCGCATCCTTACCGAGGGTAGGCCAGAAATAGCCCTGCCTCAATACCCTCCCTTCCAAGGTTCATCTCCCGGAGTGACTGCCACATTCCCCGGAGTGGATTTCCTCTGGGACACTCGGGACCTCCTCTTCTGATACACAACGGGCGAGGAGCCCCGAGAGTGTCTTCCTGTATAGTCCTCCTGCATGCATGGAATAATAAGCTGACTTATACTTGAAGCGACGTTTGTCTCCGTCCCCCTCAGGGAACTTTCCTGACGCTAGAAAGGCGATGAAGGGATCCATCCATGATGCTCGCTGATCCACCTCCATTAGCTCCCCTTCCTCGATGGAGGGTCGGAAGAGTTCTGAAACTGCCCCCCTACTCGGGGACCAAACCTGGCCAGCAGGTCCCTCCGCACAGGCTTGACAGAGAAAGTGCAGAACTGCCCAATGACCCCCTTGACCTTTTCTAGGTAACGCTGGAGGGTCGGATCCTTTGCTTCAAACTCCCCCCTGATCTGGCATGCCACCACCATGGAGTCCGTCGAGACCTCCACGTCTTGCACTCCCTAGCCAGCCGTAGGCCGGCTATGACCGCCTCATATTCGGCCTGGTTGTTGGTAATCGGGAAGTGGATGCTCAAAGCTTGCTCGATCCTTGTCCCTTTAGGGCTCACCAGGATGATTCCCCCTCCACAGGAGTGCTTCCCTGATGCGCCATCCACCAACATCTTCCATGCCTCCGGGGGAGGTGACTCATGTTCCCCCACATCAGTTGCATAGTCCGCCATGAAGTCTGTCAGCGCTTGCGCCTTGATCGACACCCTGGGCACAAACGTGATATTGAACTCACTCAGCTCCACGGACCATTTGGCTAACCTCCCCGAGTGCTCCACCCCTTCCATGACCTTGCGAGGGGGTGGTCAGTCACCACCTTGATCGAATGCGCTTGGAAGTAGGGTCGAAGCTTTTGAGCCGCTACTACCAACGCGAAGGCCAACTTTTACAGGATGGGATTCCGGAGTTCTGCCTTCCTTAGCACCCGACTGACGTAATAGATGAGAAACTATTTCCTCCCCTCTTCTCGAATCAATACTGAACTCACTGCCTCGGGTCCTACCCCCAAGTATAGGAATAGGTCCTCCCCCAGTCTCGGCCCTTGGAGTAGAGGAGTCCGGGTGAGCTGCTCCTTCAAAGCCTGGAAAGCTCCCTCGCACTCTAGAGTCCACTCAAATTTTTTGTTCCCCCTTAGCACCTTGAAGAAGGGTGCACACTTCTCTCCTGCCTTAGAGAGGAACCTATTGAGTCCGGCCAGCTTCCCTGTGAGGCTCTGAATCTCCTTTGAATTTCTTGGCGATCCCAACTCCATGATTGCTTTGACCTTATCCGGGTTAGGTTCCACCCCTGCTGGGGTGAGCAAGTGACCCAAGAATTTTCCTCGGCTAACCCCGAAGACACAGTTCAGGGGGTTGAGCCTCATCTTGTACTTCCGTAAGGTCCCAAAGGTTTCTTCAAGGTCTCAGAGGTGAGACCCTAGGTCTTGGCTCTTTACCATGAGGTCATCAACGTACACCTCCAAGTTTCTTCCCTTCTGTTCTCGAAAGACCATATCCATCATCCGCTGGTAGGTGTCCCCTGCATTCTTGAGCCGGAATGGCATCATCTTATAACTATAACATCCATCCCCCGTGATGAAAGAGACATCTTTGATGTCGGGGGGGGGGGGGGGGGTGCATGCAGATCTGATGGTAACCTGAAAAAGCATCTAGAAAAGACATTACAGGGAAACCGACGGCTGAGTCAACCGGCGCGTCGATCCGAGGCAAGGGATAGAAATCCTTGGGGCATGATTTATTAAGCAAGAAAAAATCAATACACATTCTCCACTTACCTCCCCACTTCTTTACCATGACCACGTTGGAGACCCAGCCGGGGTACTGGATCTCCGATACAAAACCGGCATGTAGGAGCTTTCCCACCTCCTCTCGGATGGGTCCCTCCAGCTTGTCTGCAATGGCCCTCCTCTTCTGACGGATGGGGCGGGTGCCAGGTTTGAGGTTGAGGCGGTGGCAAGCCACGTCTGCATCAATCCTGGGCATCTTCGCGGCGCTCCAAGCGAAGACATCCACATTCTCCTGAACGCATGCCAGGATCTGCTTCTGCTCCTCGAGGCTGAGCTCCCCGCTGACTCGAACTTTCTCCACCATCCCGGCCCAAGTGGTGACCTCAAGCTCCACTACCTCCTCCACGGCCTCCAGTCGGGACTGCTCTTCCTGATCTCCTTCCTTTCCTTCGCCGCTAGCAGGTGCTTCGGCCTCCTCTACTCCTCCTTCCTCCCCGATCGCCATCAACTCTTCTGCCCCTCCTCCTTGGGCCTTGACCTCCGCTTCTCCTCCTCCCTCAACTCGCTCCCTTGCTTCTTCTCCCAGACCGGCCGGCTCCCCCACCTCCCGATCCCACTTCTCGGCTTCTGCTGCCCAGGAGATGGTATTCACCGCCGTCACGTAGCATTGCCTTGCTACCTTCGGGTCCCCTCTCACCCGGATCTGAACTCCTCCCAAGTTGAACTTAAGGCACTGGTGGAAGGTGGAGGGGACGCAGCGGAAGGCGCTGATGAGCGGCCGTCCGAAGATGGCACTGTGGCTGCTTGGGGCATCAACTATGATGAAGCGGCAATTCCGAGATTGCCCTCCCAGGACCACATGTAGCCCCACTCCTCCCTCCACTTCCTTCCTCTCCCCGAAGAACCCAAACAAAGGGCCATCCGAGGCCAGCACCCTCTTGCTCTCTACCTTCATCTCATCAAATGCCTTCTTAAAGATGACGTTGACAGAGCTCCCGTTGTCCACGAGAACCCGGGACACCGTGAAGTTCTCGATGGCGGTCTGTATGACCAGCGCATCACAAAATGGGTCCTCGTGACCCGACATGTCCTTCTGTGAGAAAATGATTTTTTCGGCCGGGGGTGGAGCAGTGGATGTTGAAGCCACGCTCCGGCGATAGATGGTATGGAGGCTCGCCTTGCGGGTTGCTTCCACCCCAACTCCTCCGTGGATCACTCCGATCCCCCCTCTAGTTCCCACATCAGCCCTATCCTCGCACCTCTCCTCCTCCTCCTCCCGAGGTAGGACCTCCTCAATCCTTACTTGTTGCTGCTGTCGCGGTGCGGGCACCATGGCCCTCTTCGTCTCTAGGAACTCCGGGCAGGTGGCCGTTGCGTGACCTTCCTCATCATGGAAGATACAGTACGACAACGTCACCTCCTCCACCTCGGCTTCTGCCACTCTATTCCTCCTTCTCCTCCCAGCTCCTGCTTCCACTTCTCCTCTCCTTCCTCTTCCTCCTCTTCCCCGTCGAATCACAATGGCCTGCTGAGGTGGGGGAGGCATATGCATCGGACCCTGCCTCCATCCCAACTGGTGGGGTCTTCCCCGACCCCCATAGAAGTTAGCCCCTCCCGGGGCATAACCCCTTCCTTGGCCTTGTACTCCTCCGCCATGCTGCCTCCATCCCCCCTCCGGGGCCCTGGGCTCTTCTCTTCTCCTCACCTCCTACTGTTTGACCTCCGGTTCACTGAGATTTGCTAGCCTCTTGGTGAGTTCCAGATTGGCCTCTTCACTTTCAATTTCCTCTGCCACCCTCTCCATCAGCTCCTCATAGGAGACGGGGGCCTTCCTCTTCAAAGCCATCTTGAAGAAACTCTCCCTCAGCCCAACCATGAAGGCGAGCTGGAGTGCAAACCCAGGCATCTCCTGAGTAAGCAGCACCTCCTCCTGGAATCGATCCGTGTAATGAGCCAACGACTCCCTAGGCTCTTGCCTCACCTTGAAGAGGGACTCGACGTCCTTCTTCCTCTTCTTCGAAGTTGAGAATCGCAACAAAAAGCTTCGGCGCAGGTCGTCGAAAGCGTAGATCAATCCTGCAGGGAGTTGATGGAACCAGCCCCTGGCCTTTTCCTTGAGGGTGACGGCGAAGAGCCGACACTTGAAAGCATTTGACATCGGCCTGATAGAGACCGAGTCCTCGAAAGACTGCAGGTGCTGGACTGGGTCGTCCCTACCGTGGTAGTACACCCTATCCCATTCCCCGAACCCTGCCGGGACGGGTGCAGAAAGCACCAGCTCGCAAAAGGGGCTCCACCCTACTGCCACCCTTTCTGGCTCCACTCGCCCCCCGAGCTCCCTTACTAGACTTGAGCTCGCGGGGACCGCGCTCGCGAGAGCGGCGCTCGCTTGAACCACCCCTACGGTCACTGCACCTTCCGGGTGCGCGCTCACCAGCGCCTCTCTCGCCTGCGTTATACTTGGCGGTACCGCATTCGCCTGCACCGTGCTCGCTGGCATCGAGCTCGCTGGCACCGAGCTCGCCGGGCTGGTGAACAACGCTCACCCCTCTAGATCCTGCACTGACCCTCCAACCGCTTCCTTTCCTGCCCTCCTCTCCGGGGCATTCTCGCCAACCGCCGCTGGGGAAGGGATCGCCTGAGGCGCCAGAGTCGCGAACTCGCTTCGCAACGAGGCGACGACGAACCCAAGGGTGTCGAGGACCTCCCTCCTGAAGTCCGAGAACATCCTCGGCGTCACCACCCGGGGTGACCCGCAAAGCTCCTCACCTTGCTCTTCATCTCCCGCCATATCTCTTCCTTGGAACTTTCTTGGACCGGCCACGCTCCACGCTCACCGCACCAAAATGTTGAAACTGATTTCTCGGCCTCTTGTGGAGTTCGGGTCCTCAACGAGTTGAGGGGCAACTAGCCCTTACCGGCCCCTCAGAAGAGGTAGGTTGGAGACTAAAAACAATGGACTAAGACCTTAGTCGCAGAGAGGAGGTCCCTCCACTAACCCGGAAGATCGTTGAGCGCTTCCCCTCCCAAGCCAAAGCTGAGACTCGGGCACCTTGGAGAGCTAGAGAGCTAAACCAAAGTGGCCAAGGGAGGAAAGGGGCTCAAAGACTGAGATCCGGATCCTCTCCCAAGGTGCCATTAAGGTCTATTTATAGTTTTTGCCTTTGTGGTCTGTCAATAGCAAAATCCCGCTTTCCACTTTCACTATCTGCACCCCAAGCTGGTCTGCTAACAGCCAAACTCCGCTGATTGGAGGGACTAACCGCAGACCACCAGGGGCCTCCTGGTAAAAGACCGCCCCCGGCCCTGGCGAACTAAAAACTCCTAGCCCGTTCGGCGAACGCAAGGCGAGTTCGTCGAACGCGAATTCGTCGAACTCAGTTCGACGAACGTCGAGCCCTGGAATACTGCGAGTTCGCCGAGCGCTAAGATGGTTCGCCGACCGCTGAGACGGCTCGCCGACCGCTTAGACGGTTCGCCGACCGCTGAGACGGCTCGCCGACCGCTGAGACGGCTCGCCGATCGCTGAGATGGTTCGCCGACCGCTGAGACGGTTTGCCGACCGCTGAGATTGCTGGAGATCGCCGAACGCTATTATGAAGTAATTTGCAGAGCGCTGCCCGGCTAATTCGTCGAGCGTTGTTTGACTAACGCAGAGCGCCGTTCGACGAACATGGAACAGGGTGAGTTCGTCGAACTCCAAAATCTTCCCTGAGCCCTTACTGGGTGAGCCAGCCGCCTTCGACATTTCCCCTGCGAGCGGGTGCTCGCAAATCCTTCACCTGGTCGAGCCCAGAACTGCCTAAATGCACCCCACGAGCCCGGCTCGCAAATCCTTCACCTGGCCGAGCCCAGAACTGTCTAAATGCACCCCACGAGCCCGACTCGCAAATCCTTCACCTGGCCGAGCCCAGAACTGTCTAAATGCACCCCACGAGCCCGGCTCGCAAATCCTTCACCTGGCCGAGTCCAGAACTGTCTAAATGCACCCCACGAGCCCGGCTCGCAAATACAGTCTCGCGCCCTTCGTTGTCTCACCAACCTTTGGCTCGCCTTCTTTGGTGTAAGCCGTCAGGCCTCTCCTGGCGAACATCGGGGTTATACATAATTACCCTAGGTATTCTCTTGTTTAGATTGAAAAATAGGCCAATGACAACTAAGAATTGCAACTAAAATAATAAATGTTTTAATTGAAAAAATATCACTTTGTTGTCATTAATTATAACAAACTATAAAGATGTTACACTAAGGAGATGGGAAAAACTACATATATCTTTATTTAACTCTAAAGTTAGATTTCTCATGAACAAATTTATTTAAAAAAACACCATCAAAATGATCTTAGCTGGAACATGGAGAAAATTAAACTGGAAAAAGGGTCTTTCACTGTTATGGGATGTCAAAGATTTCAAGCTAAGACATAAGATCATAAATATATATATATATGTATATAGAACTTAATACTAAATATTAAATCAACAAGAAGAAATGTATGTGGGCATTAGGCAAAATAAACAAAATAAAAGGATTTAAAACTCATGAGAAGAAAGAGAAAATATGCTTTGAGGTTTTGCTTTGAGTGAGAACCACCCAAGGAGAACGAAGCTTTAGGGGAAATGAGAGCAGAACCATGTTGCTTCGCAGAGGAAGGGCTTCAAACTCGCAGTTTTGGCGGCATTAGACTAAAGCTTATCCGACGCAAAGTTTTTTTTTTTTTTTGAGAAAGGAGCTTAGACACTGGCACAGGTTGAAGGAGGATGAGCAAACCCTTAGCAGAAATCAACCTCCCAAACGAAGAACTGAAGAAGAAAAAAAGGGTCTTTGAGAGTAGAGATTGGTAAAGTGGCACTCTTGTGAGGATTCTGGCTAAAATGAATATTAAATTTCCACACACCCTGTATATCATGAAAGCCTTATTTATATATGGCCGCTGTTATTGGCAGATCAATTTCTGCTATGGGCAAATCATTGTTAATGGCAGACCAAAATAAAAAACCAAAGAGACTGTGAACCCGTAAAGGTGGTCTGCCGATAGCCATTTTTCCAATAGCGCGGACTGCCAATAGTCACCCATTAATTTTTTCCTTTATATATATATTATATACGAATGAATATTAAAGCAACCTATTAGCTTGTTAGTTAAGAATTTGACATGTATGGGTTGATATATAAATATATCTCCATTCCAAACAATTTACTAGTTCCCATAATGAGCTTGTATAATGATGTATACGTTCATATACGTTTTAATTGAAACAAAATTTTAATTTGTTGCAAGTAAAAAAAACATTAGATTATTATTGTTAGTATTATTAGTCAAAATTATTAATATAATTATTATCTTATTTTTTTATACATATTAGTATTTATTTAATAGCTTAAATGAGATTAAAACTTAAATGCCACTAAGATTTTCCAGGTCCTCACAGATTGCAACTCTAGACGATAACAGATGGTAGCGTGTAAGTACCAATGATCATCGCGGCGAGAGAGTACTAATGATCGCAGCATTCAATGCTTACCATTTGCGTCATTCGACAATCACTACTCATGACACATGAGTGTTAGTGTTGAAGAATCACCAGATGAGTTGTGATTAGGGGTGAAATACCAATCAAACCCAGAGTTGGCTGGTTCTTCTTAAAACACATCGAGTCATGGTAGTTGATTGGACACCTATGGGTCAAGCATTATTTTGTTGTGGTTCGTGAGAGCGATGCAAAATTGAGGCAAAACCCTGAATAGGTATGACCCTGAAGAGGGGTCAAGATCGGTCACTGAGACGATGGGGGATAAGTGTCATCATCGATAGGGGAACAACCTAGATCACCTATACTGAGCCTCTAAATCACCGCTCATTGATAAATGAGGTAGGAGTGTAGAGACAACCATAAGGTTTGTTTTGAAGTAAACACCCTTTAAAAGTGCATAATAGCTCACTGATCGAGTGTTATTTGCGTCAACGAAGAACGCGGTTAAGTGATATGTCGAAGCTACGAGATGTAAATGTGCATCAGTAGGAGATCATTATGCCTTAGAGTGAAGCTCACACAGAAGCATGTATGGACAGAGCAAAAGCGAGATTTTTGTCTTAAGTAATGCAAACATGGGGGAGAATTCAATGCCCTCAAAACTTGAGGGTTCCTCCACAAGGTTCGTCCATTGAGGGTGAGTCAGGGCCTATGATCAGGCTAAAATGAATAGTCAATGGAAAATATGTGAATATTCATGTACTTGTTGGTCCCAGGGGATGGAGGAGACTAGGTTAGCAGAAAGATTGTCATCGGTTCAAGGACATAGGGTGAGCCTACTTTTTCAGGGTAAAACAGATAGAGGAAATGCCTCAAACTAATATTAGAATACCAGACGCAGTGAGAAGACATGAGCGACTGTTTGTCAAAAACATAAGTCTCCCCAAAGTAGTAAGAATATGTATGGGGCTGACGCATGCCTGGTGTCGAAAGGTCAAGGAAGTTGTTGGCCTGGTGAAAGGGGAGCCAGTGACCGAAGCTCAGGTGAACGACTCCCGTAACTATAACAGTCCGATTGTAGCAGAATTCTTATGGGATAGGTTACAACCCACACGAAAGACAACAATCTAGGCGCTATCTCAAGAAAATACTTGGTGAAATAGACAAGTTTGTGATGATGCAGTCTACCTACAATTGGACAAAAAGAACCTTTGAAGCTTTATTGTTTCCTCATATTTGCTTTGGTACTTTCTTGCATAACTTTGTGTGGAGGGCGAAGAAGGCCCATTTTCGCATGCGTACGGGTGGGTGGGGCGGGGGTGGGCTTTGGAAGAGTTAAATCTCTAACTTGCGTCAAAATCTACTGGCTAAGGGACAGTCTCATGTAGACATTCTATGGGACGCATGCCTCCTAAAAGGTAACAAATGCATACAAAGGTTTCCTCGTGCTAGACGAAGATTGGTCCTCGAGTGCAGGATCATAAGAGAGTTGGACTGCAAGTTCCACCTATCGATTAGGGACGAAAACTACCCTCAATGGTCTCACTATGCCAAGTAGAAGGGCCATCACTTAACGGACAAAAGTTACTCTAGGGATAACATGTCAATCTTCCCCTAAAGTTCACATCGACGGGAGGGTTTGGCACCTCGAAGTCGGCTCTTCGTCACTTGGGGTTGTAGTATTTTCTAAGGGTTAGGTGTTTACCCATTGAAGCAACATGAGATTAGAGTTCAAAATGCTCAAGATAGTTCAATCCACACCCGATGCGGGCCTTAGAGTATTGAGATAATCATTCCCTAGTACGAGAGGACTAGGAAGAACGCACCTCTTATTGGAGCCTGTGACCTAAGAGCAATCAAGCGATCAATGACACTCTCAATGTAATATGAACCTATGTGATCGCACATGCATTAAGAACGTGCTAAAATATGAAGAATGATCAGGTTGAGTTTAATATAAATCGGACTTTAATCTAACTCAAGATAGAAAATGTATTAATGGATAATAATTAATTTTGAATTAATTAATGTGAGAATTATTAATTCGACTTTGGAACCAAATGTGCATATTCCACATGTCCATTACTCATCCCGTCCTCGTTTAGTGTTTTCTAAACTCACTCTCTCTTGATATTAAAGGATTATTACAGTTTTTGAAAGTGCAAGTTATGCTTTAAGTGAAACTTAGAGAGAATTGAGGAGAAAAATATGGACACTTTCTGAAGAGACGAAGCTAATACTTTGTGTCAGTGACAGACGATCATCTTCCTTCTACGAGGACGTTGGACGGATTGTGTTGTAGTTTCAAACGTTTGTGTGGATACCAATAGAGACGCTGATAGATTTCCGTATTTAGTTTTTTGACAAATTCTTCCGAAACGAAACCAAAATTTACCATTTAATTTGTTTATACGAGAATGAAGCGATATAAAATATTGAGAATCCAATATAAGGTCACATTGAGACAAGTCGCTTAACATTATGATGCAGCTGAGACGCCCTAACATACCGAGAGATTTGAACCCTGTTCATACATGAATTGATCAATTAAACCAGCCACTTGACACTTATTTTTATTGTTCAACTGCTTAACGACATGAAAACTAAAATATCTCTGCCCTCCCCCACTATCAGATGGAAGGGCAAAGACGATTCATAAATTATATTCTGAAATGCTCTTATATCATTCTATATCGTGTATATCATCATATTCATGGTGAAATTTATTGAGTAGTCAAAATTCTCAATGTAATTTTTTTTCTTTTTGATATAACACACGCATACACGCACATACATGCACATACGCGCACACAAACATTATAATTTAGAGCCTAAGTTCTGCCAAGTTGAAGTAACCTTCAAGTTTTTTAATTTATTCCAACATTTCGACAAAGCGGATATTTTGTCGATAGATATGGTCGAGCTATTATCTGTCCCTATTTATATTTTTCTAATTTATTTTTGTTGTTTTATTACTATTATATTAGTAATAAAAAATTTAACTACTATTATATTAGTAGAACATATAGAACATATTACATTAGCAAACATTACAAAAAAAAAAGTAATTCAAGAAATATATAAAAGATGTAATTTCATCCAAAAGATCTTGAATTCAAAAATTTTAAAGGATCCTCTTTATCGTTCATCATCTTCGTCAAGTGAAATGAATTTGCAATCAATAAATAATGATTGATCACTAAACAATTATCACTAAACTGAGTATCCCTCCACCTAAAGCACTTGGAAAAAAATTTAAACACAAGTTAAATGAGTTAAGCCTATGACCTAAACTATGCGTGCAAACATTAGGTGGACGTATTCACAACAACACAAGAATCCTGACCCAACAACAAATGGAGGAAATGAAGATGAGGGTGAGGGTTTTGATTAAACTTAATGATACTTTGCGGCAGCCATGACCTAAACTTAATGAATCGGGCAAACTGGGCAGCCGAACGTGGTCACTGGATGATACTGATAGGAGAAAGGAATTTCTATATTCACTACTTGAACAAGGTAATACATATACAAGAATAATAGAGGGTGATCCTAACACCCGAGGTGACTATAGGCTAACACTAACACTCAATGTACAACATATCTAACACCCCCCCCCCCCCCCCACAAACTCACGGGGGATCATACACCGAGAGTTTGGACAGTACATAGGCATGCTGGGTCCTCGTCTGCGGCTTAGTCATCAAATCTGCAATCTGCTGCTCAGAAGGAAAAAAAGAAAGGGGCAAGAGTGACCTGACTATAGTGCTCACGCAGAAAGAAGGCATCCACCCCGATATGCTTGGAGAGAGAATGTTTCACCGGGTTTTGAGTAATCTGGATGGCACCGATGTTGTCACAGTAGAGGGGAGTGGGATCTGGAGAAGAGACACCATGGTCCTCAAGAAGCCAACAAAGCCAAATAATATCCTCAGCGGTGGTAGTCATGGCTCGAAGCTCAGCCTCAGTGCTGGAACGGGAAACACCAGTCTGTTTCTTGGACTTCCATGCAATAAGTGAAGAACCCAAGAACAGACAAAAACCAGTGACAGAACGACGGCCAACGGGATCACTAGCCCAGGTGGAATCAGAGTAAGCACGTAGTTGTAGAGAACTACTGCTGGAGAGGAATACACCACGAGAGGTCGTTGCCCGGAGATAGCGCAGGAGCCGCAGCAGATGGCCATAATGCACAGAGGTGTGCGCACTAACAAACTGGCTCAGCACATGAACGTCATGGGCAATGTCGGGCCGAGTAATGGTGAGATAGATGAGACTCCCTATGAGGTGGCAGTATCGAGTAGGATCGGAGAGTGGAATCCCATCATCCGGACGTAGCTGAAGATGAAGCTCCATAGGGGTGTCCACTATGCGAGAGTCAGAGAGAGCAGCCCGAGCAAGGAGATCTGATGTGTAGCGCTGCTGAGAGAGCTGAAAACCGCGATCTGTAGAGCTGACCTCAAGACCCAAGAAGTAGCTCAGCTGTCCAAGGTCAGTCATCTGAAACTGCTGCTGAAGGTGATGTTTGACGAAGGCCGCATGAGAAGGATCATCACCAGTAATAATCATATCATCTACGTATAGTAACAAAAGGGTCCGACCACTGGAGGAGGAGTGCACAAACAGAGCTGGATCATGTGGACATGGCTGGAATCCGGCGGATGTAATGGCTGAACTGAAACATGCAAACCATGTGCGGGGCGCCTGCTTGGGCCCATAAAGAGCTCGCCTCAAGCGACAGACAAGACCTGGAGGCGAGGATAGACCCGGAGGAGGAAGCATGTATACCTCCTGTTGAAGAGCACCATGAAGAAAAGCATTCTTCACGTCGAGCTGTGATAGGGACCAGTGGAGAACAGCGGCAACAACAATAAGAGTCCGTACTGTAGTCATGTGAGCAACTGGGGCGAAAGTCTCGTCATAGTCTCTCCCATGCTCCTGCTGAAAACCACAAGCAACAAGTCGAGCCTTGTACCTCTCCACAGAACCATCAGAGCGAGTCTTGACCTTAAAGACCCACTTGCAAGTAATAGGAACAACACCAGGTGGAAGAGGAACAAGCTCCCATGTATGAGTGTGCTCAAGCACCTCCAACTCAGCAGACATAGCAACCTACCACTCAGGTATCTGGGCAGCCTCACGATAGGAAGTCGGCTCTGGAGTACTGCAGGCAGTGGCGGGAAGGGCAGGTAGGTCCAGCGGTAGGGTAGCAAGGCTAAGATGGTCGGGAGGATGCCTCTCACGAGGTGGGTTGCGACACACAGGAGGATCATCCAAAGGGCACTCACTGGAGGAGGTAGGTACTGAGTCTGGGGGCACTGGAGGCGAGGAGATAGGAGGAGGACGACGAGTATAGTGATAAGGAAGAGGAGAGACACGATCCCAAGTGGACAGCTCATCAGAGGGAGATGAGTGAGGAGGTGACGGAGTAGACTGCAAGGAAAGAGGAGGAGATGAAGTAGAGTGCGTCAAAGGAGAAGGAGGTGACGGAGTAGAATGTGGCATGGGCAGAGGAGGGGGACATACCAGAGGGGAGGATACATGAGGCGGAGAGATGGGAAGAGTGAGAAACTGCACGTCAGAGGGAGTAACAGATGAGTGTGAGGTCGAGGATACAGGGGACACAAAGAAAGGGCGAGACTCATCAAAAGTGACATCACGTGAAATGCGAAGTCGACGAGCAACAGGGTCATAGCATCGATAGCCCTTGTGCTCAGCACTGTACCCAAGAAAGGCACAAGGAACAGACTGAGCAGAGAGCTTAGCACGCTCACGTGGAGAGAGAAGAACATAACATCGACAACCAAAAACGCGAAGATGAGTGTAGCGTGGGGGTCGAGAGTACAGACACTCACCGGGACACTGACCCTGAAGGAAAGTGGAGGGTTGCAAATTAATAAGATAGACAGCTGTGGAAACAGCATCGGCCCAGAAGTGAGGAGGAACGTGAGAGGAGATAAGAAGGGTGCGAGCTGTCTCAATAATATGACGATGCTTCCTTTCAGCGGTGCCATTCTGAGCATGGGCACCGGGACAGGCAAGCTGAGGGAGAGTTCCGTGAGTAGCTAGCAAATCTCGAAAAGCATGAGAGAGATACTCCCCCCCCCCCCCCCCCCCCGAGTCAGAACGGAAAATGTGTATAGAAGCAGAAAACTATGTGCGCACCATAACAAAAAAGGTAACATAGATCTGAAAAAATTCAGATCGAGAACGCATAAAATAGACCCAACAATAACGAGAGTGGTCATCAAAGAAAAAAACGTAGTACCGGTGTCCACCCATGGATACAAAATGTAAGACCCCATTTTTTTTCTTCCCAAACACCGGGTCTTAGGCCCAGAACCGCCGCTTTGCGGTGACACCTTCCCTCGGGAAGGTCGCCACTACAAAACGTCAATCCTGCCGGCCAAATCGATCACGAAGAAAAGTACATTAAAGAAGATAAGTCCACAGAATCAATATGAAATATAAATGTCCACATGATATAACTGAATAAAAGATAACAAGGGTACAATAATAAAGGGCTCGTGCCCTGTACATCATGTCCTCACTACAAGATCACTCATAAGGTAAAACTAAAGCTAATCGCCACTGTCACTGAAACGGAAGCACCCAACCTAGTCTGACCCATCCCTGCAGACTCTGTGCTCCACTGGTGCTGCAACACTGAATGCTTCTTCTTCTTTGGCCTGCGGTCGCTGCCTTGCAAACCACGTCTACGTCTTCGCCTTCAGCCTCCTGGTCGCTGAGCTGGTGGGGTTCCACTCATCATGGGACATCTGACCCGAGTATGTCCCGGCTGGTGACAATGGTAGCATAGCCATGGGGCTCACCCTGTCGGATCCTGCTGCACCTGATTCTCTCCCATTCGGTACGCCTAAAATATGGTGGTCAAACGACCGTCAGTCAAACTAGACTCAGTCAACAATCCCCCACCCCTAAACCCGTGGCTCCTAGGCACCGGGCGGAGAGGAGTGAAGAGGAGGACCAAGGGCAGAGTGGAAACAAGCAGGTGACAACTATCCTAAAAAAAGTACAGTAAAAGATTCGCAAGGTTTATAAATTTAACTAACAAGAGTAGTAGAGTGTAACACGATTACAGCTAAAGTAAGCATGAGTACATGGTGTAACAAGGTAAGAAGTAACGTGTATAAAGTAAGCACAACAGTAAGTAAGTAATAAAAGAAACCATTGGTTTATAGGGATTACCCCTATAGACCAAGGGGTCGTTTTGCAGGGCCTACCGTATAAGAAGTCTCATAACCGACTTATACGTTAGGGGTAGGTTAAATGCAATGTTTATGCTATGACATGCAAAGTATGTTGTTATGCTATGTTCATACAAGTGCAACTCACTCACTGCGACTCTATGCGCATAGACCTTTAGTTCCCCCTTTTTGGAGCGAGCTAGACTCCCAGGATACTCCCGTAGTGGCAAACGGAAGCGGTGGGTTGGGCCTCGCCCACCTCTAGGTTGGTATTCACACTACCTAACCTAGACCTATCGTACGTCTCTCGCAAAACCCGCGGAGCGTCTGCGTACTCTTGCTGACTGGACCGCCAGACTTTCAAGGCTAAGTGTAAATACCACACTGGCCGGGTCAACGTATTGACGTCGGTGTGAACGACCGTCCAATACCGAAGACTCACCACCTTCAATGCGCATGCAACATGTTCTACTTCCTATCTCTGAGCTATAAGCTCCCCGGGCTAACCTGCCCGCCATCAATAACCTGCCGAGCCATCGGCTCGCCGAACCAACCCGTCCGTACCTTCAAACACTACTGGGTCACAAGCTCACCTGACTCAGCAATCCGCTCCTTCATCCACCGAGCCTACTGCTCGTAAACCAAACCAACTAACTTCTCGTAACCACGGGGTGTAGGTGAGTGTGTTATTAGTTAATCTTATACATCGTCTTACTCCTATAAGTTAGGGTTAGTCCTGGACTTCCCGAGGGTTACCCCGTAAGGGGCTCGCTACGGTACTAGTAACTACGATGGGATGACACCCCAAGGTTCCCTTTCTCAAGACACTTAGTGTTGTTGATATCTACCCATAAGAACACCCTCCTTGTTATTACAATTGTATTAACCCTAGGTGGCTTATGACTTTCCAAGACGATCCTTCGTCAATCCCGAGCACCACTTTACCCTCAACTCACCAAGCACACTTTACCATCTATAATCCTTCTTGTTGACCATCATACCTTCTCAACCAAATTAGGTAAACCACATACCTCCCATCCCTCCTAAGGATCCACTTGATTCTCAAATTTCACGGTTTTACTATACGCAGACCAAACTAATTATACGAAGCTCTCAACTATAGGTGCTCCAAATATTCATCCAACTGACCCAAGCTATTTACTGGAGGTCTATCATGATGTTATAAGATTAATTCCAGAGAATCACATTTTCCCAATATTATTAATAATTAAAACAATTTTCCCAAAATACAACTTCCTAAGGTTTGAACTACAAGTGCACTTTTCTTACTTCCAGTGCCTACCAAACTTTTTACATAAATCAAGGGTACCTAATAATCAGTACATATGAATTTGTAGGAAATTCCAGCAAGGTTTACTATTATTAAAAATTCCAAAACCCATTACTTTTCAATTATTTCCAAAGGAGGTACCCTCATATGAACTCCAAACTTTATGCAAATTTATACAGAGGTGTTTCATACTAAAATATTCAGCCTTACCAAATTTGACCATATTCCATAGAGGTTACATTTGTAATTTCCACCAAGGACATACTTGCAATTAATTCCAAATTGAACTAAGAGTACCAAAAATATCAATCCAAAAATTATGAGAAAATTACTGAGGGTTCATAGTGGCATGATATGATATCCAGCAAAGTTTCATGAAATTACAGAAAACTAAGACCCTAAAATTAATCATCCCAAAAATTGCCAACAATATGAGTAATTACATTTTGTACCTCCAAAAGTTTTCCAATGGTTCTAATAGAATCTCCAGGGATTAATAACCTCAAAACTAAGTTGGTGACAGAAGATGGTTCATCACTAAAAAACCTAAATATTTACAAATCTACCCAAGAGTTTATTCCCTAGGGTTGGCAACTCCAAACTCCACCAATTTCTCATAGGAGGACTATCTGGTCACCATGACCATCTCCCCAAAATTCTAGGCCAAATCATAGAGATTTGATCCCTCTTCCTTCATTGACCTCTAAATGTACCCCTTAGGGTTTACCCTAAGATTATGGTCTATACTTTCCCAAATCCACCCAAACTTCTTGTGAGTGTGTTATATCAATCATAGAACTCAGAGGAGTCTATTACACCCCTCTCCAAGGGCAAACTCTCCTATGTCCTTCACAACCCCAAATTCCACTCCATAGGGATCAACCCTATGGCCTTGAGCAAATCAACTCCAATGCTCACCAATCTTCCTCATAGGGTCTCAAATTGATCCCACTGACCTTCCCAAGAAGACTCAAGTCTCTATGGGCCCATTTGGCCAATGGATCTTTACTTGGCTAAATGCACCCCAAAGGGCTCCAACTCCATGTCCTAGGGCAATCCAACTCCCCATGACACCAAAACTCACCTGGAGGTGGATTGGGTGGTGTTAGGGCAGTGGCCAAAATTCCACTCCAATTGGAGGTGGTTTGACCATGAAAAACCCCAAATAACTCCTAACCCTAATTTTTCCCTTATTGGACAAATTATTGGCCCAATGAATACCTAGTCAAATGAACTCCAAATGAGTTGACATTTTAACCAGGGGCTTATCATAGCCCTAAGGACACCCCACCAAAGTTTGGTGGAGATTGGAGGTCATTTGACCCCCCAAATAATTTATGCAAAGATTATTAAATTTTTACAAAAACTATAGGAAAATATTCTCCAAAAATTCTGATTTTTGGACATGTCTTAGTTGTATATAAGGATAACCTACACCCAAAATTTTAAGTCATTTGGAGTTGTGGTTTGGTGTGGGCATCCATTCAAAGTTTAGTCAAACCTTTCACTAAAATGGGTGCTGAGGTCAAACCAGGGCTCTAAATTGAGCGAACTCAATTTTGTATGATCCTAGGGGTCAAGGCCTACAACCTTTATGTTGGGCACTTTTTCATTAGGGGACTCTATATATTTTTAAAATTTAAAACCATTCACTACCTAATGATAAGAATAAAATAATTAAATAAAACATTAATATATATTAATGGCGCTGTTCATCTTCTCCAAAATGCCCGAAATCAATCAAAACCAATGCCATTTCCTGTAGCTTTTCCAGCGGCTAATGCCGGCCATCCAACCACCTCCCTGGCCGGCCACCACCACCACCACCTCCGTTGAGGTGGTGGCTATCGCCGGGAGGCGGCACGGCCGCCGGAGGGGCGGATTCCGGCGAACTCGAAACATGGTTTTTAATGGAAAAAACTGAATTTTTAACTCTCCGATCGGGCTCTTTTGAGCCCGATTTCTCACCTAATTTGATCTAACATGCTAGCACAAGTAAGGAGGAGGAGGATCGGACCTTATTTGGTGTGATTCGTGGCTCTGTTTGCCGGCCGCCATTGTTCCTTCTCCAAGCTTTGGGTGCCATGGCTTCTTGTGCATAGGGGGCTCTAACCTTTCGGGAGAATGAGGGGTTTCACTCCTCTGATGGTTGTGAAGATGAAGGGAGGTTCAATTGAGGGGGAGGGAGGCTTTAACCAAGAGAGCCATTAATGGCTTCTTGGTCTCCCTCCCTTGGCCGACCCTATTCACTCCCCCACCCCCCAATAACTCCTGGGAACTGCTGGAATCTTCTCAAATTCATCAGAGAAGATGAATGGAAGAGTAATGGAGGGATACCAAGGGGTGTATCACCTTAATGGCCATGAATGACCTCTTTCTCTCTCCTTAAAATTGGGGAAAACCTCAATTTTCTCTCTCCTAATCACCATGGCCGATTTTCCACTCTCTCCTGTGATAATTATCAGTCAAGCATGCTGGTCAAGTGATCAATTTGGGCTTAGCCCAAAGGGATTGGGCTAGATCCAAGTGATTTGACCTAATTTGGGCAAGTTTGACTTTTGGTCAAATTGACCAATTGGGTGACCCTAGGATGGGGCTTTTGGGTCCATTGGATTCCAAATTAGGTTTAGAAACTACTAGTTGGGCCAATTTGGTCACTTGAACCTTAATTGACCCAATTTGAGTTGATTTGACCAAAATAGGCTAAGTTGACTTTGGTCAAATTGAGCCCTAGGGTTGACCCAGTCATGAGGCTTTTTATTCCACTGGGTCCCCTATGATATTATAACACTATGGGTAGGGTCAATTTAATATGGTGGTGGTCAATTAGGGCACTTAGTGAGGAATTGCCATTTTGACCTAAAAGGGCATTTTGGTCAATTTGCACCACTGGGGGTCCCATGATGGGGCTTTTAGGTCTACTAGGTCTCTTATGATATTTTAGACCTAGATGTATGGTCAACTTGGCATGGTGGAGGTGAATTGACTCTAATTAGGCTACTTTGACCAATTTGGGGTTAGGGTTGACTTTGGTCAATCTGGCCTCTTTGGTTGACCCCAATGGGCCCTTGGTGCTCTAAGGGGACCCCTAAAGGGTTAGGGATACTATGGTGGGGTCAAATGGTCAAGATGAGGCCACAAAGTCCAACCCTAAGCTTGGTCACTGAAAATTGCTATTTGCAGTCCAAGGCACTTTCAACCCTAATCTTGCCTAAGTTAAAGGGATTTCTACACTACCAAGGCCTTGTCATGACCTTGTCAAGATAGAATCACCTGGGGGGTCTAGCTGTTTGGGGGAGTTACACAAAAGGTGTGGGTCCCCAGACATCAGAATGAACGAGATCAAAGGGACGCTGAGACCTGGACTCACTAGAATGATAGGGGAGTTGTAATTGTTTACCGAGCCTACAACCTGAACACGAGTGAGACCGATCAATAGAAACACGACCAAGGAAACCATGACCAATGAGAGAAGCTAGGCGTGAACCACTGGGATGACCAAGATGGTGGTGCCACTGAGAGAAACCCACTGAAGGATGACAAAGGGAGGAAGCTGCAGGTGACCATGAAGTGGATGGAAGGTGAAGACGATCAAGGACGTACACCCCGCAACGACGACGACCAGCCCCAAGGAGTGCCCCAGTCAGACGATCCTGCACACGGCATGTGAACTCATCAAAGGTAACCAGACAACCATGGGATGTGAGCTGGCTGGCAGATATAAGGTTCATGGATAACTCAGGTATGTAGGCAACATCGGGAATGTGAAAATGGGTGGTGTGAAGGAGGCCACGACTAGTGATGGGGTGAATTGTGTCATCTGCAACAATGATACTGAGGGCAGGAGTAATGGGCTGGCAGGACAAAAGGTGTGTATCATCATAGGTCATGTGAGAGGATCCAGAGTCAAGCAACCAGTCGGAGGTGGAGATACCTGCAGGGGCGGAGGCAGCCGACTGAGAGACAGAAGCAGAAGAGCACGCCAGAGAAAGCTGCTGGACAATCAGCTGCACAAGCTCAGAGACAGAGAGAGACTGCGCTGGAGCTGAGAAATGAGCGGAAGGAACTTCAGGAGCACGCTGCTGACCAGGCTTTTGAGCCCTCTGAAGCTTGCGACACCCAGATTGAACGTGTCCAAGGCACTGGCAATAGTGACAGCGGACCGGCTGGCGACAAGGAGCACCGGACTGAGTAGTAGAGGGTGCAGGAGAAAGAGTCCCCTCAGCAATCACCAAGGCCTTTTGGAGGAAGGCGGAAGAGGAGTGAGGTGACGCCATAGAACCAAAATGGGGAGAAAAAGGTTCCAGCGGGCTGCGGGAGCAGCAGACGGGCTCGGAGAGACGAGCGGGGGCAACGAACGGGCTGCAGGGCAACCGGAGAAGTGGACTACGAGCGCGGAGAGATGAGCACGAGCGGCAGACGGGTGCAGCGAGATGAGCACGAGCGGCTTCGTCGATCGAACTGGAACAGCAGAGACGATCGGGAGCAGCAACAGATAGCGTCGTCGATCGATAGGAGCAGAGTAGCGTCGTCGATCGGCAGGAGCAAGCAACAGAGACGTGAGACGGCGAGATCCAGAGATCGATGAGGTCGATCGGCGAGATCGAGAGAAACGAAGATCGGGAATCACGATCGGTGGAAGCTGGCGAGCGGATGGAGCGGGATCGGCTTGTGGGCAGAACAAGGATGCCCTAGAGCTCTGATACCATGATAGAAGAAAGGAATTTCTATATTCACTACTTGAACAAGGTAATACATATACAAGAATAATAGAGGGTGATCCTAACACCCGAGGTGACTATAGGCTAACACTACCACTCAATGTACAACATATCTAACAGATACTTTGCAGCAGCCAAAAATTCCAAACCAACAATGAAATTTTTGAATTGATCAACCAATCGGTAGCAAAGGTAGAAGCGAATGGAGGAAATGAAGATGAAGGTGAGAGTTTTGATTACCTCGTTTTGGGAGGAGAGATCCAGAGAAAATTGGGCGGAATTTAGGTCGTAATCGTTCGGGATATTTTTACGCCACCATCGCCGGAAGAGGGTGGGTCGCCGGCCTTGAAGAAGGTCATTGGAATGCTCGCCGGAGATTTTTCAGGCAAGATTGGATGCCGACGACCTTGGAGTGAGTAGGGGAGACGGGATCGGGAGAGCTTTCGGCTATCACACGGGAACGGGGAGTGGCTAGGGCTGCAATCGAAAAAGGAAGAAATGATTTTTTTGGAGGAAAAAGTATTAATTTGATTTGTATATTAGTAGGAAAAAAAGACAAAAAAATTCAAAATTTATGTTTGTATATAACTAAGGGCATTGTTAAAAGCACACCAAAAATGGCTATCCGCACACCAAGAAACTTAAAATCCTCAACAGTAATCCTTTTCTTATTTTTCTGCGTGCAAACCTTCCCCCCCCCCCTAAAGCGCAAACCCTATGTCGGCGAGAATGCCCTCGCCGAAACCCCGCCTGACGTCGAAGTCACAGTCGACGATGAACGTCGACGGAGAGGAAGACTTCTGGCGACCCCTTCGTCAGTCCTCACCTGGTTCCAGCGCGTTGGCCATGAGCCCTCCGAAAACAGCGGGACTGGAGGAAGTACCGCAAGCAGAGATGAATGTATTAGGGCTCGGTAAGATTTTTTTTCAATGTTTCTAGTTTCTTCAATGTTTCTTACTCTAGATTCTGAAATAAATCGATTCTGACTTTAATTTTTTCTAGTTTCTTCAACGTGTCTTCTAGTTTCTTCAATTTTTTCTAGTTTCTTCAATGTTTCTAGTTTTTCTGGATTCTATTTTTTCTGAAATCTTTTTAGGGCTTAGTAGTATTTCTGGCTTAGTTTTTCTAAAATCTCATGTCTTTAATCTCATGTCTTTAAGAAATCTGGCTTAGTTTTTTTTTCTGGCTTAGTTTTTTCTGAGATGAATGTATTTCTGGCTTAGTTTTTCTGAAATCTCATGTCTTTAAGAACTAGTATAATCGATTTTATGGATTAGAACTAGTATGATTTTCCATGGGAAAATCCTCAGAGGTAGTTGCAAAGAACTAGTATGATTTTGTATTTCCTAATTGTAATAATTTTATATGATCTTGGCTTCATTTCCAATTTCAGATCGTGCATTTCGGGTGACAAATTTGTAGAAGAAGGTGAAGATTCAATAGAAGGTAAATTTTAGTACTCATTATTTTAGTGTTTACTGTATTATCTTATTCGTATTTTATGCATTAATTGAAGAAAGTTGTTGTGGGATTTAGGTAAAGTAGTCGAAGTGGATGTCGAATCTCATTTTGAGACCTGACAATTGTTTGCAGGTTCACATTTGGCAGCTAATGAATGTACACATAAAAAAAGGTTTACATTTGGCTTACCTTGTGCGCACGAGCTTATGTCTTTCATATCTCAATCAAAGCCTTGCCAAAGCTTTGGAGAAATCTTATGTCTTGATTCAAATGTTTTGATATTTTAGTGAACTTGAACCTATTTTAATGTTCAAGATTAGTGAACGTATTTTTAACAGTATTGTTTCCATTTAACTACACCAACAGTTTGAAGCAGCCATATTGATTTAGCAGTTAAATGGATTAGTGAATCCTGATATAATGTCTTGATTCAAATGTTCAAGATTAGTGAACGTATTTTTGCGCTAAGATTTACAGTTTTTTTAATTGGTTTGTTGTTAATAATATCAGTTTGTCGTTAACAGTATTGTTTCCATTTAGTAATCTTCAAAACCTATGGTTTTTTTTAGTAATGGTGTGCTAATAGCCATTTTTGGTGTGCTTTTAACAATGCCCATAACTAAACATGGCCTATGTATAACGATGCGCAAAATTTATAGTGCATTTAAATAATGAATTTTCTTAATTCATCGTACAGATAAATGAAGAAAAACAACATCCATTAATCCATAAAATAGAAAAAGAAAAAAAGTAAATAAATAAAAATATATACCAGCAGAGTGTTGTGCGAAGCTTCAAGGTTTAAGAATCGCTCCCTCTTCTTCCCGATCCCGCCCTCCTCCCGTTCTTGTCCAGCCCCACCGTTTCTCGCCTCTCGCTGCATATTCCAAGAAGCTCACCCTCTCTCTCCTCGCTCTCCCCTCACGTTCCTCCTCACATCTGGGCTGAGGTTGTTTCCACAGTTGTCTATCTTATTAATTTGCAGCCCTCCACTTTCCTTCAGGGTCAATGTCCCGGTGAGTGTCTGTACTTTCGACCCTCACGCTACACTCATCTTCGCGTTTTTGGTTGTCGATGTTATGTTCTTCTCTCTCCACGTGAGCATACTAAGCTCTCTGCTCAGTCTGTTCCTTGTGCCTTTCTTGGGTACAGTGCTGAGCACAAGGGCTATCGATGCTATGACCATGTTGCTCGTCGACTTCGCATTTCACGTGATGTCACTTTTGATGAGTCTCACACTTTCTTTGTGTCCCCTGTCTCCTCGACCTCACACTCATCTGTTACTCCCTCTGACGTGCAGTTTCTCACTCTTCCCATCTCTCCACCTAATGTATCCTCCCCTCCGGTATGCCCCCTCCTCTGCCCATGCCACAGTCTACTCCGTCACCTCCTTCTCCTTTGACGCACTCTACTTCGTCTCCTCCTCTTTCCTTGCAGTCTACTCCGTCACCTCCTCACTCCTCTCCCTCTGATGAGCTGTCCACTTGGGATCGTGTCTCTTCTCTTCCTTATCACTATACTCGTCGTCCTCCTCCTATCTCCTCGCCTCCAATGCCCCCAGACTCAGTACCTACCTCCTCCAGTGAGTGCCCTTTGGATGATCCTCTTGTGCGTCGCAACCCACCTCGTGAGAGGCGTCCTCCCGACCATCTTAGCCTTGCTACCCTACCGCTGGACCTACCTGCCCTTCCCGCCACTGCCTGCAGTACTCCAGAGCCGACTTCCTATCGCGAGGCTGCCCAGATACCTGAGTGGCAGGTTGCTATGTCTGCTGAGTTGGAGGTGCTTGAGCACACTCATACATGGGAGCTTGTTCCTCTTCCACCCGGTGTTGTTCCTATTACTTGCAAGTGAGTCTTTAAGGTCAAGACTCGCTCTGATGGTTCTGTGGAGAGGTACAAGGCTCGACTTGTTGCTCATGGTTTTCAGCAGGAGCAGGGGAGAGACTATGACGAGACTTTCGCCCCAGCTGCTCACATGACTACAGTACGGACTCTTATTGTTGTTGTCGTTGTTCTCCACTGGTCCTAATCACAGCTCGACGTGAAGAATGCTTTTCTTCATGGTGCTCTTCAACAGGAGGTATACATGCTTCCTCCTCCGGGTCTATCCTGGCCTCCAGGCCTTGTCTGTCGCTTGAGGCGAGCTCTTTATGGGCCCAAGCAGGCGCCCACGCATGGTTTGCATATTTCAGTTCAGCCATTACATCCGCCAAATTCCAGCCATGTCCACATGATCCAGCTCTGTTTGTGCACTCCTCCTCCCGTGGTCGCACCCTTTTGTTACTATACGTGGATGATATGATTATTACTGATGATGATCCTTCTCATGTGGCCTTCGCCAAACATCACCTTCAGCAGCTGTTTCAGATGACTGACCTTGGACAGCTGAGCTACTTCTTGGGTCTTGAGGTCAGCTCTACAGATCGCGGTTTTCAGCTCTCTCAGCAGCGCTACACATCAGATCTCCTTGCTCGGGATGCTCTCTCTGACTCTCGCACAGTGGACACCCCTATGGAGCTTCATCTTCAGCTACGTCCGGATGATGGGATTCCACTCTCCGATCCTACTCAATACCGCCACCTCGTAGGGAGTCTCGTCTATCTCACCATTACTCGGCCCGACATTGCCCATGACGTTCATGTGCTGAGCTAGTTTGTTAGTGCGCACACCTCTGTGCATTATGGCCATCTGCTGCGGCTCCCGCGCTACCTCCGGGCGACGACCTCTCGTGGTGTATTCTTCTCCAGCAGTAGTTCTCTACAACTACGTGCTTACTCCGATTCCACCTGGGCTAGTGATCACGTTGACCGTCGTTCGGTCACTGGTTTTTGTCTGTTCTTGGGTTCTTCACTTATTGCATGGAAGTCCAAGAAACAGACTGGTGTTTCCCGTTCCAGCACTGAGGCTGAGCTTCGAGCCATGGCTACCACCGCTGAGGATATTATTTGGCTCTATTGGCTTCTTGAGGACCATGGTGTCTCTTCTCCAGATCCCACTCCCCTCTACTGTGACAACATCGGTGCCATTCAGATTACTCAAAACCCGGTGAAACATTCTCTCTCCAAGCATATCGGGGTGGATGCCTTCTTCCTGCTTGAGCACTATAGTCAAGGCACTCTTGCCCCTTCCTTTATTCCTTCTGAGCAGCAGATTGCAGATTTGATGACTAAGCCGCAGACGAGGACCCAGCATGCCTATCTACTGTCCAAACTCTCGGTGTATGATCCCCCGTGAGTTTGGGGGGGGGGGGGGGTGTTAGATATGTTGTACATTGAGTGGTAGTGTTAGCCTATAGTCACCTCGGGTGTTAGGATCACCCTCTATTATTCTTGTATATGTATTACCTTGTTCAAGTAGTGAATATAGAAATTCCTTTCTCCTATCAGTATCATCCAGTGACCACGTTCGGCTGCCCAGTTTGCCCGATTCATTAAGTTTAGGTCATGGCTGCCGCAAAGTATCATTAAGTTTAATCAAAACCCTCACCCTCATCTTCATTTCCTCCATTTGTTGTTGGGTCAGGATTCTTGTGTTGTTGTGAATACGTCCACCTAATGTTTGCACGCATAGTTTAGGTCATGGGCTTAACTCATTTAACTTGTGTTTAATTTTTTTTCAAGTGTTTTAGGTAGAGGGATACTCAGTTTAGTGATAATTGTTTAGTGATCAATCATTATTTATTGATTGCAAATTCATTTCACTTGACGAAGATGATGAACGATAAAGAGGATCCTTTAAAATTTTTGAATTCGAGATCTTTTGGATGAAATTACATCTTTTATATATTTCTTGAATTACTTTTTTTTTGTAATGTTTGCTAATGTAATATATATGTTTTATATGTTCTACTAATATTGATATGTACCCATATTTCTAACCCGGGTCCGGTTGGTTAGTGAGCGGTTTCCCAAGCCTCCACTAACCCCACTCCCCCCATGACCGGTCAAACCTTTGACCGGGCAAGTTTCTCTTTCCTATGTGGCGGTCAAACTGTCAATACCCACTCCGCATAACCGTCACTCGGCGTAACTGCCACTCCGCGTAACCGCCCACTATGGGTGAAACCGCCGAGCCCCAATCCGGGCTAACCGCCGCCCCTTCTCTCTCGAGAGGGGGTCGGCCGCCGGCCGCCGGCCGCCGCCCCCTCCTTCGAGGGGGCCGGCCGGCCTTGGCCGACCCCTCCTTGGAGGGGGTCGGTCACGCCCGCCCCCTCCCTCGAGAGGGCCGGCCGCCCCCCTTCCATGGAGGGGGTCGGCCATGGCCGCCCCCTCCTTGGAGGGGGTCGGCCCGGCCAGCCAACCCTTCCTCTTCGAGGGAGGGGGCTGGCCGCTCCCTCCTTGAGGGGGGCCGGCCGCCCCTCCCTCTTCAAGGGAGGAGGCCGGCCGCTCCCTCCTTGAGGGGGCCGGCCCCGGCCGCCCCCTCCTTGGAAGGGGCCGGCCGCCCCTCCCTCTTCGAGGGAGGAGCCCGACCGCCCCTCCCTCCTTGAGGGAAGGTGGCGGTCGGCCCTTCTTTTCCACGAGGAAGAAGTCCGCCGCCACCGCCGCCCATTTTTGGGATTCCGGCGGTGGCCGACGTCACCGCTCCGGCGAGGAAACCACCCGACGGTTATTCTAACCGCCCGATCGCGGAAGAGTCGCTCGTAGACCGTCCGATCGTTTCATTTCTCTATTTATTTAAGTATTCATTTATTTAAAAATGCTAACCGCACACCATAACTACCATAACCACCTCCGAATCCTATAAATAGGGCCCCAGGGGTCTTCATTTGGGCATGGAATTTCTCTCTCTCTGAAGGAACTCTGCCTCCGGAAAATCCTCCAACGTGCTTCGACCGTTCCGCGGAAGTGAGCGTCGTCCGTTCCGCGGAAGTGAGCGCCGTCCGTTCCGCCAAAGCGAGCATTGTCCGTTCATCTCCAACGAACGCACTCAGCTCCAGCATACGCACACTCCCAACGTGCGACGGGACTCCTAACCAAGGCAAAGCTCGGAGCATCAACGAAGCGATCATCATCCAAGAGCACAATTCTACAACCGAAGGGTCCAACACTTAAAATATTTTCCAAAGTCACTCAGCATCGTGAGAGGTGGCTTGTCACCCTCCGAGCATCTCTCTCTCACTTGAAATTGTAAAGAGGTGCGGCCTGTCGCCCTCTCCTTCTCTAAAAGCTGTAACCTCCCGGAAGATAGTGAAGTTTAGCCGGCACAGCTCCGACGACGTGGTTTTTCACCCCGCCTTGGGGTTTTCCACGGTAAAAAGTCTTCTTGTCCATTGCCGTCTACATTGACTGTTTGCGCGCACCGGCTCGACTCTCGAGCTAAGGCGGTCGATTTAGACTGGACCGCGGAAAAGCCGTGTGCGACCCGCAACAGTTTGGCGCCGTCTGTGGGAAGTCGTTCCCAAAAGCTCTAGAATTCAGAAGACAGTATCCCAGCACGGTGATACTCAACTGATGGCAATGACAAGAAGGAGCACCAGGCTCGCGCAAGGAGAATTAAGGCGTGAGATGGGGGAAGAGCAGAGACTCGGGGGGCATCGTGATGAAGACATGCACCGCCCCTCTCACGACGCATCCCAGCTAGCGGAAGCGGATCTCGAAAATCCAGTTCCGCCCGAGTTCGGTCTTCCAAGCCTCGGCACATGCAATGGGCCGAGGGCGGTTGGGGAAAAAGTCGAAACAATCGCGGGATCTCCAATCCCGGCAGATCATGTTCTCTTCATAGCAAAATCAAGCAAGGAACGCAAGGATAAGAGACCGCGACAGGACACTAATACACCTTCGGGAGCGAGGACTTCGAAGGACTAATGCTCCCCCATCAAGATCCCTTGGTTATCACCGCGATGATGGGAACCCCATGCTACAACATCAAGAGAATTTTGGTGGATATCCGAAGTTCGGTCGACGTACTATACATGAAGACCCTCCAAATCATGAAGCTCACTAGAGAGCACCTCGGCCCCGCGGCAGGACCCGTTTATGGCTTCGACAACCGCCCGGTAGAAGTTCAAGGGACAATAACGCTCCAGGTTACAATGGGGAGTTTCCCCAAACAAGCCACTCACAACATCTTGTTCGTGGTCGTGGATGCTGACTCCGCCTACAATGCCATCTTCGGGAGGCCCCTTCAAATCATCTTCGGGGCAATCCCCTCCATACCGCATCTCTCTATGAAGTTCCCTACTGCTCATGGGACCGGAATAGTCCGCGGGAACCAAGGAGCAGCACGCAGTTGCAACTTCAACCAAACTCGAAGGACAACAGGGGTTGCCTTGAACATCGACGACTTCGACTTACGCGACGAGGCGGCTCTGCAACGTGCCTCCCCAGTCGAAGGACTTGTCAGTATCGCGCTATCCCACCAGGATCCGTCCCGGGTGGTGCAAATTGGGTCTCTCCTAACGCAGGAAGAGCAGAAGGAGTATATAACCTTCCTGCGCGCTAACGTCGACATCTTCGCTTGGTGCCCGGAGGAAATGCCAGGAGTAGATCCAAGGATCATCACTCATTCTTTGAATATTAACCCTGCGTGCAGGCCCGTCATTCAGAAGAAACGGAGCTTCGCCCCGGAACGCCTACAGGCCATTGAAGAAGAGGTGAAAAAGCTCTTGGGAGCCGGATTCATACGAGAAGTAGAGTACCCCTCGTGGTTGGCAAACGTGGTCCTAGTTAAAAAGGCCTCCGGAAAGTGGAGAATGTGCGTAGACTACAGCAACCTTAATCAGGCATGTCCAAAATCGATCAACTCGTCGACGCTACTGTCGGGCATCAGCTTCTCAGCTTCATGGACGCATACTCTGGCTACAATCAAATCCGTATGAATCCGAAAGATTAAGAGCACACGGCGTTCAGGACAGATAGGGGGACATACTGCTACAAGGTGATGCCATTTGGAATAAAGAACGCAGGAGCCACTTATCAAAGACTGATGAACAACGTCTTCAAAGACTTGATCGGGCAAACGATGGAAGTATATGTGGATGACAAGTTAGTCAAAAGCACTCTCCGCAGTAATCACCTGCAGGATTTGGACAAATGATTCTGTCTCCTCCGCCGCTTCCAAATGCGGCTCAACCCTAGCAAATGTGCGTTCGGAGTAACGGCAGGAAAATTCCTGGGTTTCATGGTCACACAAGAGGGATCGAAGCCAACCCGGAGAAAATTAAAGCATTGGAGGAGATGACTCCGCCACGATCCATTAAAGAAGTCCAGAGGTTGAACGGCAGGATCGCCGCCTTATCCCGTTTCATGGCACGGACCGGGGACAAGTACCTACCCTTCTTCAAGATCCTTCGAGGAGCTCGCAACTCCGGTTTCCAATGGACTGACGAGTGTCAGACTGCCTTCGAAAACTTGAAGAAATACCTGTCATCTCCGCCACTTCTATCAAAACCAATTCATGGGGATATCCTTTTCATGTACTTGGCAGTGTCTCCAACCGCTCTCAGCTCCGTCGTCGTCAAGGAAGAAGGAGGAGTCCAAAGACCTGTATACTACCTCAGCAAGATTCTCACTGACACCGAGACAAGGTACCCCACGGCGGACAAAACGGCGTTGGCCCTCGTCTTCTCAGCCAGAAAGCTCTGGCCCTATTTTCAGGCTCATACCATCAAAGTCTTCACACAACTGCCGCTCAAGGCAATCCTCCAAAGGCCCGAGGCCTCAGGAAGGTTGGTGAAGTGGGCTGTGGAGCTAGGGGAATTCGACATACAGTTCCTCCCAAGGCCGGATATAAAGTCGCAAGTCCTTGCTGACTTCATCGTGGAAAGTACAATTGCACCAGAGAGGACACAACCAGATTTCACAACAAAGGGTCGTTGGGTCCTATTTGTAGACGGAGCTTCAAGCGCAGACAGCGCAGGGGCAGGAATCCTTCTAATCAGCCCCGAAGAAATAACTCTGGAGTACGGCCTATGATTGAAGTTCTCAGCCACAAACAATGTGGCCGAGTACGAAGCGCTGATTGTCGGGCTACGGCTCGCCATAGACCTCAATGCCGAAAACCTCACCATCTACACCGATTCACAATTGGTGGTGTCGCAAGTAGAAGGGGACTTTGAGGCCAAAAGCGAACAGCTGGTGTTGTACCTGCGGTTGGCAAAGTCGCTCCTCCAGAAAATCCCGACCTACCAAATCTTGCATATCCCCCGAGAGCAAAATGCACGGGCAGACGCGCTATCAAAATTAGTAAATTCAACCACCAGATACCAGTCCCGTCGGAGAAGGATCGAAGAAATCGCTGTCCCAAGCATTCAGGGGCCGTGGGAAGTCACAACCATAGGACAGGCAGGCCAATGCTGGATGACCCCCATCAAGGCTTACATCGAGCAGGGAACCCTACCTGAGGAACCTATGGAGGCCAGAAAGCTAAGAGTGAGAGCGGCCACCTTCGCAATCATAGGCGGAGAAATGTTTAAGCGTGCATACTCCGGACCATACCTAAAATGCCTGGCAGACGCGGACGCCGAGTACGCATTAAAAGAAGTACACGAAGGAGTGTGTGAGGAGCACCTAGGAGGCAGGGCCCTAGCACGAAAAATCTTGCGCCAAGGATTCTACTGGCCCACAATGAAAAAAGATGCGATCAGTTTTGTCCAGAAATGCCGAAGCTGCCAATTCCACGCCAGTATCCCTCATCAACCGCCTGTGAATCTCACCGCACTGCAAGGGGCATGGCCTATTGCGCAATGAGGGATCGACCTGCTTGGTCCCCTCCCGGTGGCATCGGGGCAGAGAAAGTTCATCATCCTAGCAATAGATTATTTCACTAAGTGGGTTGAAGCTGAGCCACTTGCCAAAATCAAAGAAGAAAATGCAAAACGATTCGTCTGGAAGAACATCATTTGCAGGTTCTGGATACCAGCAATAATTGTGGCCGATAACGGAACGCAGTTCACAGGGCGATCCTTCACTCAGATGTGTGAGGACCTGAAAATCAGCCTGCGCCATACAGCCGTAGCACACCCCCAGACCAACGGCCAGGTTGAGGTCACGAATCGTACAATACTAAAGGGGTTGAAAACACGCCTACAAAGCATGGGAGGGCAATGGGCGGAAGAGCTCCTCAACGTACTATGGGCGTACCGAACAACGGAAAGGACCCCAACCGGAGAAACGCCTTTCAACCTATGCTATGGGACGGAAGCCGTAATCCCAGTAGACATCGGAGTGCCCGGTGCCAGAGTACAAGCTTTCAATCCAGCAGAAAATGACCAACTGCTGCGCGAAAACCTGGACTTAGTTCAGGAGTGCCGGGATGAAGCCGCACAACGCGCAGCTGTCTACCAAAGATGCATATCCCGACTCTACGACAGAAGGGTAAAGCCCCGACCCATCAATGTCGGAAACTTGGTCCTCCGAACAGTAGAGTCAGTCGGGAAAGGGCCTCAAAAGGACAAACTCTCGCCTGCATGGGAAGGCCCTTACGTCGTCACCGCAATGGTAAAACCTGGGACGTACAAGCTACGATCACCAGAGGGCAAGACACTTCCTCGGACGTGGAACGCAAACAACTTGCGCCGTTTCTATCAATAGGCAAAACTCGAACCAACTATCTCTCGAATTTACATTGATAGTACGGGACAGTGTAATCTCCAACTAAACTACTATTGCATACAATGCGATTCTCCTTTCCTCCCACTTCCTCCAAAGTAAAGTAGGCGAGTCGAAACACGGGCAAGGTCGGTCAAAGGATCGCACCTACACCTATCGAAGACGGACGACCGGACCCTCGGTCCTCGTCTAAGACAAGCGACAGGACCCTCGGTCCTTCCTTGGGGGCAAGGTCGGTCAAAGGATCGCACCTACACCAATCAAAGACGGACGACCGGACCCTCGGTCCTCGTCTAAGACAAGCGACCGGACCCTCGGTCCTTCCTTGGGGGCAAGGTCGGTCAAAGGATCGCACCTACACCTATCGAAGACGGACGACCGGACCCTCGGTCCTCGTCTAAGACAAGCGACAGGACCCTCGGTCCTTCCTTGGAGGCAAGGTCGGTCAAAGGATCGTACCTACACCTATCATAACGGACGACCGGACCCTCGGTCCTCGTCTAAGACAAGCGACAGGACCCTCGGTCCTTCCTTCGGGGTAATAATCAGATAACATTGGCCCCTACACTCCCCACGAGTCTCCACGGTCAAAGGGAAGTGCACGCAAAAGCATCGCGAGGCGCGCCCCAAGGCATAGGGTCGGGCGCAGTGGATAGGCCGGAGCGCGCGCGCCTGCACGGAGCGCGCGCGCCTACATGGAGCGAGCGCGCCTACAAGAACTCGCACGGAGCGCCCGCGCCCGCGCGCCCGGAGCACGCGCCCGCGCGCGTTCGCCCAGAGGGCGCGCCCCGCGCGCTCACCCGAAGCGCCCGCGCCCGCGCGCGCTCGCCCGGAGCACGCGCTCGCCCGGAGCACGCGCCCCGCGCACTCACCCGAAGCGCGCGCCCCGCGCACGCTCGCCCAGAGCGCGCGCCCCGCGCGCGCTCGCCCAGAGCCTGCGCCCCGCGCGCGCTCGCCCAGAGCGCGCGCCCCGCGCGCGCTCGCCCAGAGCGCGCGCTCGCCCAGAGCGCGCGCCCCGCACGCTCGCCCGAAGCGCGCTCCCCGCACGCTCGCCCGAAGCGCGCGCCCCGCGTGCGCTCGCTCGAAGCGCGCGCCCCGCGCGCGCTCGCCCGGAGCGCGCACGCCCGCGCGCGCTCGCCCGGAGCTCGCCCGGAGCTCGCCCGGAGCGCGCCCTCGCCCGACGCTCGCCCGGAGCGTGCGCCCGCACACGCTCGCCAGGAGCGCGCGCGCACTCGCTAGCACCCCGGCGGCGCTCCGCGCACCACGCCTTCCCGGCATGCGTCGCCCATGATCTCTCCTGGGGTCCGTTTGGGTACCCCGCTCCTTCTCCCGCAATTTGTCCCCGCGACGAATTCACTTACCTCGCGCACAATCTCCTCGCATTCCGCCATGATGAAACCGAGCACGAAAGACCTCCTCCTCCTTGGCCGAGCGTCCTCTTCGTAGAAGGTCTCGGGGGGCAATTGATATGTACCCATATTTCTAACCCGGGTCCGGTTGGTTAGTGAGCGGTTTCCCAAGCCTCCACTAACCTCACTCCCCCATGACCGGTCAATCCTTTGACCGGGCAAGTTTCTCTTTCCTATATGGCGGTCAAACGGTCAACACCCACTCTGCATAACCGCCACTCGGCGTAACCGCCACTCGGCGTAACCGCCACTCGGCGTAACCGCCACTCTGCGTAACCGCCACTCGGCGTAACCGCCACTCGGCGTAACCGCCACACCGCGTAACCGCCCACTATGGGCGAAACCGCCGAGCCCCAATCCGGGCTAACCGCCGCCCCTTCTCTCTCGAGAGGGGGTCGGCCGCCGGCCGCCGCCCCCTCCTTCGAGGGGGCCGGCCGGCCTTGGCCGACCCCTCCTTGGGGGGGGGGGGGGGGTCGGTCACGGCCGCCCCCACCCTCGAGGGGGCCGGCCGCCCCCCTTCCATGGAGGGGGTGGGCCATTGCCGCCCCCTCCTTGGAGGGGGTCGGCCCGGCCGGCCTCCCCTTCCTCTTCGAGGGAGGGGGCCGGCCGCTCCCTCCTTGAGGGGGGTCGGCCTCGGTCGCCCCTTCCTTGGAAGGGGCCGGCCGCCCCTCCCTCTTCAAGGGGGGAGGCCGGTCGCTCCCTCCTTGAGGGGGCCGGCCCCGGCCGCCCCCTCCTTGGAAGGGGCCGGCCGCCCCTCCCTCTTCGAGGGAGGAGCCCGGCCGCCCTCCCTCCTTGAGGGAAGGCGGCGGTCGGCCCTTCTTCCCCGCGAGGAAGAAGTCCGCCGCCGCCCATTTTTGGGATTCCGGCGGTGGCCGGCGTCGCCGCTCCGGCGAGGAAACCACCCGGCGGTTATTCTAACCGCCCGATCACGGAAGGGTCGCTCGTAGACCGTCCGATCGTTTCCTTTCTCTATTTATTTAATTATTCATTTATTTAAAAATGCTAACCGCACACCATAACTACCATAACCACCTCCGAATCCTATAAATAGGGCCCCAGGGGTCTTCATTTGGGCATGGAATTTCTCTCTCTCTGAAGGAACTCTGCCTCCGGAAAATCCTCCAACGTGCTTCGACCGTTCCGCGCAAGTGAGCGCCGTCCGTTCCGCGGAAGTGAGCGTCGTCCGTTCCGCCAAAGCGAGCGTTGTCCGTTCATCTCCAACGAACGCACTCAGCTCCAGCATACGCACACTCCCAACGTGCGACGGGACTCCTAACCAAGGCAAAGCTCGGAGCATCAGCGAAGCGGTCATCATCCAAGAGCACAATTCTACAACCGAAGGGTCCAGCACTTAGAATATTTTCCAAAGTCACTCAGCATCGTGAGAGGTGGCCTGTCACCCTCCGAGCATCTCTCTCTCACTTGAAATTGTAAAGAGGTGCGGTCTGTCGCCCTCTCCATCTCTAAAAGCTGTAACCTCCGGAAGATAGTGAAGTTTAGCCGGCACAGCTCCGACGACGTGGTTTTTCACCCCGCCTTGGGGTTTTCCACGGTAAAAAGTCTCTTTGTCCATTGCCGTCTACATTGACTGTTTGCGCGCACCGGCTCGACTCCCGAGCTAAGACGGTCGATTTAGACCGGACCGAAAAAGCCGAGTGCGACCCGCAACAAATATAATAGTAGTTGATTGCTTTTAAAAAAATCTTTTTTTTTACATTGACTTGCATATAACAATTTAGTCCAAACATGATCAACATATAACAATGCCCTAAATTTTTTATATTAGTACTTTACAATTGGATGAAATATTTTATATAATTATATTAAATGTTATTTTTAATTGATTAAATTTGTGAAACACCAATCATTGGAAGGACTCCAAACAAATAGCAAAAACTATTGGTGCAGCTGCATAACCACAGAGAAATAAAATATCTGATAAATTAAAATAGAATAAACCAGCATAAATTAAAATATAAACTATAAAAAGATATAAAATTATACAATGTGAATGTAATAAAACAACAAAAATAAATTAGAAAAATATAAATAGGGACAGATAATAGCTCGACCATATCTATCGACAAAATATCCGCTTTGTCGAAATGTTGGAATAAATTAAAAAACTTGAAGGTTACTTCAACTTGGCAGAACTTAGGCTCTAAATTATAATGTTTGTGTGCGCGTATGTGCATGTATGTGCGTGTATGCGTGTGTTATATCAAAAAGAAAAAAAATTACATTGAGAATTTTGACTACTCAATAAATTTCACCATGAATATGATGATATACACGATATAGAATGATATAAGAGCATTTCAGAATATAATTTATGAATCGTCTTTGCCCTTCCATCTGATAGTGGGGGAGGGCAGAGATATTTTAGTTTTCATGTCGTTAAGCAGTTGAACAATAAAAATAAGTGTCAAGTGGCTGGTTTAATTGATCAATTCATGTATGAACAGGGTTCAAATCTCTCGGTATGTTAGGGCGTCTCAGCTGCATCATAATGTTAAGCGACTTGTCTCAATGTGACCTTATATTGGATTCTCAATATTTTATATCGCTTCATTCTCGTATAAACAAATTAAATGGTAAATTTTGGTTTCGTTTCGGAAGAATTTGTCAAAAAACTAAATACGGAAATCTATCAGCGTCTCTATTGGTATCCACACAAACGTTTGAAACTACAACACAATCCGTCCAACGTCCTCGTAGAAGGAAGATGATCGTCTGTCACTGACACAAAGTATTAGCTTCGTCTCTTCAGAAAGTGTCCATATTTTTCTCCTCAATTCTCTCTAAGTTTCACTTAAAGCATAACTTGCACTTTCAAAAACTGTAATAATCCTTTAATATCAAGAGAGAGTGAGTTTAGAAAACACTAAACGAGGACGGGATGAGTAATGGACATGTGGAATATGCACATTTGGTTCCAAAGTCGAATTAATAATTCTCACATTAATTAATTCAAAATTAATTATTATCCATTAATACATTTTCTATCTTGAGTTAGATTAAAGTCCGATTTATATTAAACTCAACCTGATCATTCTTCATATTTTAGCACGTTCTTAATGCATGTGCGATCACATAGGTTCATATTACATTGAGAGTGTCATTGATCGCTTGATTGCTCTTAGGTCACAGGCTCCAATAAGAGGTGCGTTCTTCCTAGTCCTCTCGTACTAGGGAATGATTATCTCAATACTCTAAGGCCCGCATCGGGTGTGGATTGAACTATCTTGAGCATTTTGAACTCTAATCTCATGTTGCTTCAATGGGTAAACACCTAACCCTTAGAAAATACTACAACCCCAAGTGACGAAGAGCCGACTTCGAGGTGCCAAACCCTCCCGTCGATGTGAACTTTAGGGGAAGATTGACATGTTATCCCTAGAGTAACTTTTGTCCGTTAAGTGATGGCCCTTCTACTTGGCATAGTGAGACCATTGAGGGTAGTTTTCGTCCCTAATCGATAGGTGGAACTTGCAGTCCAACTCTCTTATGATCCTGCACTCGAGGACCAATCTTCGTCTAGCACGAGGAAACCTTTGTATGCATTTGTTACCTTTTAGGAGGCATGCGTCCCATAGAATGTCTACATGAGACTGTCCCTTAGCCAGTAGATTTTGACGCAAGTTAGAGATTTAACTCTTCCAAAGCCCACCCCCGCCCCACCCACCCGTACGCATGCGAAAATGGGCCTTCTTCGCCCTCCACACAAAGTTATGCAAGAAAGTACCAAAGCAAATATGAGGAAACAATAAAGCTTCAAAGGTTCTTTTTGTCCAATTGTAGGTAGACTGCATCATCACAAACTTGTCTATTTCACCAAGTATTTTCTTGAGATAGCGCCTAGATTGTTGTCTTTCGTGTGGGTTGTAACCTATCCCATAAGAATTCTGCTACAATCGGACTGTTATAGTTACGGGAGTCGTTCACCTGAGCTTCGGTCACTGGCTCCCCTTTCACCAGGCCAACAACTTCCTTGACCTTTCGACACCAGGCATGCGTCAGCCCCATACATATTCTTACTACTTTGGGGAGACTTATGTTTTTGACAAACAGTCGCTCATGTCTTCTCACTGCGTCTGGTATTCTAATATTAGTTTGAGGCATTTCCTCTATCTGTTTTACCCTGAAAAAGTAGGCTCACCCTATGTCCTTGAACCGATGACAATCTTTCTGCTAACCTAGTCTCCTCCATCCCCTGGGACCAACAAGTACATGAATATTCACATATTTTCCATTGACTATTCATTTTAGCCTGATCATAGGCCCTGACTCACCCTCAATGGACGAACCTTGTGGAGGAACCCTCAAGTTTTGAGGGCATTGAATTCTCCCCCATGTTTGCATTACTTAAGACAAAAATCTCGCTTTTGCTCTGTCCATACATGCTTCTGTGTGAGCTTCACTCTAAGGCATAATGATCTCCTACTGATGCACATTTACATCTCGTAGCTTCGACATATCACTTAACCGCGTTCTTCGTTGACGCAAATAACACTCGATCAGTGAGCTATTATGCACTTTTAAAGGGTGTTTACTTCAAAACAAACCTTATGGTTGTCTCTACACTCCTACCTCATTTATCAATGAGCGGTGATTTAGAGGCTCAGTATAGGTGATCTAGGTTGTTCCCCTATCGATGATGACACTTATCCCCCATCGTCTCAGTGACCGATCTTGACCCCTCTTCAGGGTCATACCTATTCAGGGTTTTGCCTCAATTTTGCATCGCTCTCACGAACCACAACAAAATAATGCTTGACCCATAGGTGTCCAATCAACTACCATGACTCGATGTGTTTTAAGAAGAACCAGCCAACTCTGGGTTTGATTGGTATTTCACCCCTAATCACAACTCATCTGGTGATTCTTCAACACTAACACTCATGTGTCATGAGTAGTGATTGTCGAATGACGCAAATGGTAAGCATTGAATGCTGCGATCATTAGTACTCTCTCGCCGCGATGATCATTGGTACTTACACGCTACCATCTGTTATCGTCTAGAGTTGCAATCTGTGAGGACCTGGAAAATCTTAGTGGCATTTAAGTTTTAATCTCATTTAAGCTATTAAATAAATACTAATATGTATAAAAAAATAAGATAATAATTATATTAATAATTTTGACTAATAATACTAACAATAATAATCTAATGTTTTTTTTACTTGCAACAAATTAAAATTTTGTTTCAATTAAAACGTATATGAACGTATACATCATTATACAAGCTCATTATGGGAACTAGTAAATTGTTTGGAATGGAGATATATTTATATATCAACCCATACATGTCAAATTCTTAACTAACAAGCTAATAGGTTGCTTTAATATTCATTCGTATATAATATATATATAAAGGAAAAAATTAATGGGTGACTATTGGCAGTCCGCGCTATTGGAAAAATGGCTATCGGCAGACCACCTTTACGGGTTCACAGTCTCTTTGGTTTTTTATTTTGGTCTGCCATTAACAATGATTTGCCCATAGCAGAAATTGATCTGCCAATAACAGCGGCCATATATAAATCAGGCTTTCATGATATACAGGGTGTGTGGAAATTTAATATTCATTTTAGCCAGAATCCTCACAAGAGTGCCACTTTACCAATCTCTACTCTCAAAGACCCTTTTTTTCTTCTTCAGTTCTTCATTTGAGAGGTTGATTTCTGCTAAGGGTTTGCTCATCCTCCTTCAACTTGTGCCCGTGTCTAAGCTCCTTTCTCAAAAAAAAAAAAAAAAACTTTGCGTCGGATGAGCTTTAGTCTTATGCCGCCAAAACTGCGAGTCTGAAGCCCTTCCTCTGCGAAGCAACATGGTTCTGCTCTCATTTCCCCTAAAGCTTCGTTCTCCTTGGGTGGTTCTCACTCAAAGCAAAACCTCAAAGCATATTTTCTCTTTCTTCTCATGAGTTTTAAATCCTTTTATTTTGTTTATTTTGCCTAATGCCCACATACATTTCTTCTTGTTGATTTAATACTTAGTATTAAGTTCTATATACATATATATATATATTTATGATCTTATGTCTTAGCTTGAAATCTTTGACATCCCATAACAGTGAAAGACCCTTTTTCCAGTTCCATTTTCTCCATGTTCCAGCTAAGATCATTTTGATGGTGTTTTTTTTAAATAAATTTGTTCATGAGAAATATAACTTTAGAGTTAAATAAAGATATATGTAGTTTTTCCCATCTCCTTAGTGTAACATCTTTATAGTTTGTTATAATTAATGACAACAAGGTGATATTTTTTCTGTTAAAACATTTATTATTTTAGTTGCACTTCTTAGTTGTCATTGGCCTGTTTTTCAATCTAAACAAGAGAATACCTAGGGTAATTAGATGACTTATCCAGCTTTATCTTCTAATGAAAGTCATGCCTAACAACAATTTTTATGTTAACTCGAGGAGCGGCAAATTAAGAAGAATAAGAGTTTCTTCAAGGCGAAATTCAGTTTTTTTTGCCCTTTTGGTGGGTAACTTCACTTCTCTTTGCAATAGTGAAATGCATTTTTTTCTCATATGGAAAGCTATATTTTTATTGCATTTCCTTCCAAATTAAGTGCATTTATGATTAAGTATACGATCCAAATTTGCATATGACAAGTGCATACTAAATTGTTACTTCAATTATGCCGTGATGAATTCAATTCTCATATTCTACATATCTATTAATTCAAATGTTGAAACTTGAAATCAACATATGTGTGAGCTAAGACATTATGCATTGAATATTTAATCTATGAATGTGCTTGTGCTTGATGAAAGACAGGAGGCTCCCATTATGGTACTAGCGCGTTATGTTTTCTGACTCGCTTAGAATCCAAAGAATTTCAAGCAAGTTGGGTTTGTGACTTGGAAAAGTCATGGTGAATCCGAAGAATTTCACCCCAGGCGATAGTCCTCCTGTCGAAAGGTTATGGATGTTAAATTTTTGAAGTGGAAGGGTGTTGAGCGGTCTGGAGATTGGAGACCACAGAGACCGCGCGGTCTGCGCCGGTGCTCTGGGCGGTCTGTCTCAGGCGATCTGTCTGAGCGATCTGATCTGGGAGACCGCTGGTGACCTGGCGCCTTGTTCTCTTGTGTTTTTTGTGCTTCTCTCCTCCGTGATTCTTATGAATCATGTCTCACCGTGTATACCTCGAATTGTAAAGAGATAGTTAATATTAAAGCTATATTCGGTCTTCCCATTGTCATTGGTTGTTACACTTGTGGATGTTTGTGAAGTTATTCCGCTTTTATACTTCCACTCCGGACCTCAAGTTTTTTAACATGGTATCAGAGAGAGGTTGCTGAGTTGTAGTTGCTGTTACTTCTCTCGGGTTCCTCAAGGTGTTTAGCAATCAGTGGGATAGCAATGGAAGGAGGATATGCTAGAGGTCTTGGTATTGAGCTCCTTACGTAGACTAACTTTAAGAAGTGGAAGTCTTGCATGGAGAGCTATCTTCTTGGCGAGGACTTAGGATGTAGGAGGAGAAGCAAGACAAGCTGTTATTCCTGCTGAAGGGAATGTTGAGCTCGTGAAGGCTTGGAAGAGAACAAATGCAAAGGTCTGCCTAGCTTACCATCTTTCGGAGATGGTCATGTTTGTGCAGGTTGTCAATTTGGTAAGGCTCAACGTCTTCCATTTGACAAATCACAAAGCAGATGCAAAGCACCATTGGAGTGTATACATGGTGATCTGTTTGGACCTACCAACACTTCTAGTCTTGGAGGTAGCAGGTATATGCTGATTTTGGTTGATGACTTCACTAGATATACTTGGGTATATTTCTTGAAGGAGAAGTCGGAGGCGTTTGAGAGGTTTGTGGAGTTCAAGGAGCTGGCGGAAGGTCGGCTCAACCTGTGGGTCAAGAGGTTCAGAACAGACAATGAAGGGGAGTTCACCTCCAAGGCGTTCTTTAACTTCTGCAGGAAACATGTCATCCAAAGAGAGCTTTCTTGTGCTCATACTCCACAACAGAACGGAGTTGCAGAGCAGAAGATCCGTCATCTGACGGAGACCTGCAAATGTTGGCTTCATGCCAAGAGTATTCTGAAGTCCTTCTGGGCAGAGGGAATGTCTTGTGCGGCCTATGTTATCAATCGGATGCCTCTCAGTCCTATCAACATGAAGACCCCTCATGAGTTGATGTTAAAGGAGAAGCTAAGCGTGGAATACTTTCGAGTGTTTGGTTCTACCTGCTATGTGCATGTTCTGGATGCCCTTCGAATGAAGCTAGATGCTAAGGCAAGGAAGCTAGTCTTCGTCGGTTATGATGACCGGAAGAAAGGGTGGAGATGCATGGATCCCGAGACACGGAGATATGTGGTCTCTAGGGATGTGGTATTTGACGAGCTGACATCATACCAAGGTAACTCTTCTGTGGAGTTACAAGGAAGCAGGGTAAACAGTGAACCAGAGGAAGCTGCAAGGGAAGTTCTGGTGGAGTTGCCTGTTTCTCCAAGTGCTCCAGGTATATCTAACTCTAGGTCAGGTGATTCAGATTCAAGCTTGTTCGTAAAGAAGATGGGGGAGCTTCAGGTCTTGGTGATGTTGTACGTTGACGATATGATCGTCACGGGGAATTCTGAAGTTGAGGTAGCTAGGCTTCGTGTTGAGCTAGCTATCAGATTTGAGATGAAGGATTTGGGCGAGCTCCACCATTTCCTTGGGCTCGAAGTGGAGAGGAAAGAGAGCGGTATGCTTGTTTCTCAAAAAGGCTATGCGGATCGAATCGTGAAGAGGTTCGACATGGAAGGAGGGAAGAGCAGCTCTACTCCACTAGAGGTTGGAGTTCATCTTCGACGAGATGAAGGGAAGGTTCTTACCGATCCTTTGGTGTTCCGGGCTTTAGTTGGAAGTCTGATATATCTGACGATCACAAGGCCAGATATTGCTTATGCAGTTGGCAGGGTGAGTCGGTTTACGGCAGAGCCTCGGAAACCTCATCATGTGGCTGCTAAGAGTATCTTGAAGTATGTCAAATCCACCTCGGATTTGGGTCTCTTCTACGAGAGAGATTCGGGCTTTTGCTTGCACGGGTACATGGATGCTGATTATGGAGGAGATTCAGATGACCGGAGATCGACGTCTGGATATGTCTTTATGATAGGCTCTACAGTTATATCATGGTGCAGTAAGAAGCAGGATTTTGTGAAATCAACATATGTGTGAGCTATGGCATTATGCATTGAATATTTAATCTATGAATGTGCTTGTGCTTGATGAAAGACAGGAGGCTCCCATTATGGTACTAGCAGGGAGTATTGTTACGTACTCGCGCGTTATGTTTCCTGACTCGCTTAGAATCCAAAGAATTTCTAGCAAGTTGGGTTTGTGACTTGGAAAAGTCATGGTGAATCCGAAGAATTTCACCCCAGGCGATAGTCCTCCTGTCGAAAGGTTATGGATTCATGATGATTGACATTTATACAAATAGTGTATGAGGGTATATGCATTTTACTCCCTTGTGATGAAATTTTACCTCTACCTTAATTCATTGTTTCATCTCTACTCCGCTTAGCGACTACTGTATGCATTTGATGTTAGAAATTATGTAAATAAAATATTTCTTTCATAATGTTTTATTGGAGCCTTGTATGGTGTTTGGTGTTTGGCTCATCATAATTGATGAAAAGCTCCAAAACCAAATTGGAGGGAATCCAAATATTTGGATGGAACCTTTCATGAAGGAAAGGATGAACCATTTTAGTCCCACCACTCTTATATCCTCTCTAGCTTGTAAGTATATATATGCATTCACTCATTCTTATTTTTTCAAAAGAACATAAGGAGAAACTATGCACCACACACGCGCACGCACCGCACCAGATCCGGATTTGAGATTTGGGGAATAATTGAATTGAATTGTATTTTTTGTACAAAATAGTTTCAGTACATTTTATTCGAAGTTGCGTCGAATATCAGTCGAAACTACGTCGAGTAGAACTCGAAGTGGCGTCGATAGGATCGCTTGTAGTTGGACCTGCGTCGAATGGAAGTCGACGCATCCGACTTGCGTCGATGGAAGTTGCGTGGATAAGAATTCGAAGCAACTTTCTTGCGTCGATAAGTTGTCGATGCATGTGTCGACAAGTTGTCCATCCCTTTTTCCTGCGTCGGTAAGAACTCGACGTAGCGTCGAGTTGCTTTATTTTGATTTCGACGTTGCGTCGATATGTCCTCGACGTGACCTCTTCCATTGGTATTTTTTTCGCAGTTATTACGCGTGTTTTCTAACCGCTCCTTTACGCGTGTTTCTTGTCATTATTTACGTTAAAAATATTCAATGTTTCTATAATAACCTGCCAACCCTAAGAAACTCTTTATCTCCTTAGGCGTTGTAGGTCTCTTCCAATCCAAAACAGCAGAAATCTTTGCTGGGTCTACCGAAATTCCATCCTTATTCACCACATGACCCAGGAAAGACACTTGCGAAAGCCAAAATTCGCACTTACTCAACTTCGCATACAGCTTGTGTTCTCTTAGAGCAGACAATACTAAGCGCAAATGTGTATCATGCTCCTCAGCACTTCTTGAGTATACCAACACGTCATCGATGAAAACAACTACAAAAGGGTCTAAGAAGTCTTTGAACACTCGGTTCATCATATCCATAAACGCAGAGGGTGCATTTGTCAAACCAAATGACATCACCATAAACTCAAAATGACCATAACGGGAACGAAAGGCAGTCCGAGGGACGTCCGACTCACGGATCCTCAATTGATGGTAACCCGAACGAAGATCAATCTTTGAAAACACCGAACTACCACGCAACTGATCAAATAAATCATCTATTCGCGGCAGCGGATATCTGTTCTTAATGGTTACCTTATTCAATTCTCTATAGTCTATGCACAACCTCATAGAACCATCTTTCTTTTTCACAAACAACACTGGAGCACCCCAGGGCGAAGAACTTGGCCTAATGAATCCACACTGCAACAATTCATCTAACTGGGTACGCAACTCTTCCAGCTCACGCGGGGCCATACGGTACGGTGCCTTAGCAATCGGACGAGTACCAGGCTCAAGATCGATAACGAACTCCACATCTCTCTCAGGCGGAAGACCAGGAAGACTGACCGGAAAAACATCGGGAAACTCTCGCACCACAGGAACATCCTCGATACACGGTAAACCGCTAACAGTTTCTAACATAGAAACAAAGTAAGCAAAACAACCGGAATCTAAGAGTTTCCGAGCACATACCGCAGAAATAATCGGAGAATCCTGACGTGGAAAACCATACACACTCATGGGTTGACCGTTGTCCATCTTGAAGTCCAAATGCTTAACCTTGCATCGGATAACCACATCATAACTGGACAACCAGTCCATGCCCAAAATCACGTCGAAATCTTCCAGGTCTAGCACCTTTAAATCCACAAAAGCTAAGAAGTCACCTAGGAGAATAGGGCATTCCTGGATACCCTGGTCCGACACCACGGAGTCGCCAGAAGGAAACTTAACGCGAAACGCATCGCCAATCTGATCGAGGATCAAACGATGACGTTCTACAAAAGTCCTAGCCACGAACGAGTGGGTAGCACCAGAATCGAACAGAACGCGCGCCCAACGGTTCTTTACCTTAAATTCTCCTATAAAATCGAATACGTAACTAACTGCTCGGAAAACGAGACTAAGGATAAAGACTAAGAGTTAAATTAAAATCTAACCTGAAATAACTTGGGTGGAATTTTGAGCTTCTTCCCTAGTCATCACGTTCAACTTGTCGTTTCCCCTATCCTGATGCTGCGGCGGCGGCAAAGCCTGAAGTGGCACTGGCTGCAGAACAGGCTGAAAACGCGGGCATTTCGACTTACCATGACCCTTCTGCCCGCACCGGAAGCACACCTTATCCTTAGACCAACAATGGGCAACATCGTGCCTCTTCTGCTTACAAAAGGTACAGGTCAAATCTCCTCTGGGAGCGCTCTGTATTGCCGACACTTGCTGTTGTTTCTTAGCTCCCAACCTTTTGAAGCATTTCTCAAACGGATGGCCAGGGCGACCACGGAAACTACAAACTTCACCACTTCTCTTCTTTGGGGAAGGGTCAGATACCTTGGGGCTCCCCCCCCCCCCCCCCCCCCCCCCCTCGACCTTTCTCTTATCTTTCCTCATCAACGCACCCCTATTCTTGGCGTTGTCGATGGCTTCGACTTTCAGCGCTGCTTCTACTACTTCAGCATAACTTTCAGACCGGTAAGCGCTAGCCAATTGCTGAACGTCGCTACGAAGTCCTCCGAGAAATCGCTTCACTCTTTCTGCCTCGGAAGCCACTAAATCTGGAGCAAATCTGATCAACTTACTGAATTCAATCTCATACTCACTAACCGTGAGTTGTCTTTGCTTTAGGTGCAGAAAATTATTCATCAGACGGTCTTGCTCGACCGACGGCAGGAACTTCTTCATCACCATTGCCTTAAATGACTCCCACGAACATCCGTCTACAAGACTTTCTCTTTCTCTGATCCACCAGCCCTTAGCAAGTCCCTTCAGCTGGTAAGCGACGACCATCACCTTTTGGTCCGCAGAGATTCCCGAGTACGAAAACATCTCTTCAATGGCAACGAACCAGTCTTCCAATGCCATAAAATCTGCCCTTCCGTCAAACGTAGGAGGTCCTAATCTCTGGAAATGTGATATAAAGTTCATCTCTGGTGGCAGCAGAACTGGAGGCACCAAAGGAGCGGGAGGAACATGCACAGTCTGTTCCACTACAGGGTCCTGCACCACAGGCTGCTGCGCTGCGGCTGCAGTCATCAACGTCTCAATCTGTGATTGCATCGCAACTAACTGCCTTGACAGAGCCTCATTACTCTGTCGCAGACTCTCCATCATGGCTTCACTCTGCGCACCCGAAGACTCACCCTCCGATTGGGGAGTCGACCTCGTCGCAACACGTCTCTTCGACATCACTATAAAAATGCACAAAAGGCTCATCAAAACCCTAACTTGGAACTAGAACTACTCAACTTAGCTCTAACCAAACAGGAAAAGACATTTGTTCTAGCTACTACCTTGCTCTGGGATTTTATACAAATGATGTTATGCTTTAACTTAGGATGATATACCGTCATCCTTTAACTCTTGTGCAAGACACATGGATGTATGAATGTTTAAATCTTCTTTTCAAATCATGTGTGTACGAATGTCATCATGTAAATCTTTAGCTTGGCACGGGTGCTTTATGCGATGTTATGATATGTATGTTGTGCTATGCATTCTAAGAAAAGCCTTAATGCATGTTATGAGCGGTGTACACATGAAATAATATGCATCCCATACTACATAATATCGCATGTAACGAAAAAGAAAACGCGCTAATGGGCATCAATGTGATGATGGTTATGCATCCCATACTACATAACCGTCACATGTTGCCACCTATGGTGGATCCATATACAAACACATATTATGCATCCCATACTACATAATATGCCCCGTATACTTCTTATCATGCTATGAGTGTAGTGTTCATGCTTCAGCCAAGACGTACTGATGACACATCGGTGTGTGTATGCAATGAAACCAAATAACTAAACTATATCAGAAATAGTCGCTCGACCAACTTGTCGAACAAACATAGCTCTGATACCAACTGTCACAACCCGCATTTTCTCCGTATTAAATAATACGTCAGAGTAAGAGGAAATACGCGTCATGATGCCACGTCATGCAGGGGACAACTGCAGACGCTCAGGCGGCTCTAACTTTACACTTTTCCTTAGAAAGTCATGAACTTCATGTTTTAAAACATAGCTTAAGTTTAAGGTTTTCAATTACCGTGTCCCTCGGTTTAATGGATCAACTAGTCCATAAATAAGAAAGTATAGGTTTACGCAGCGGAAAATACATAATTTACTTCAATTCACCTTATATGAGCATGATGAACTAACCAACATTCTAATGATATGAAATTTCTATATTTAGTATAAGTAAAAAGAATTTCTTTTACGGGCTTCAAAAGTAGAGTGATAATGGTTTTAAAAAGGATGTCATGTAGAAAGATTTATGCAGTTTTGTATATAAAATAACTACTATGCACCATAACATAAAACCTTCCCAGAGAGCAATTGCATAAATAGCAAATAACGGCAGTAGCATAAAAATAGCAAGACAAAGTCTAACATAAAAGAACTCAAGCTATGAGCGTCAACAAACTGACACGAACCCATAACCCTAACAAGTCTCAAAGAAATCAACAGTCTACCTCTCCAGAAGGGAGTAAAGGAATCAACTACTGCAAATCTGACGGAAGCTGAACTCGGTCAGCTCAACCTGCTACTGGTCCGAACCTGAGACATTCAAAAGAAAAGAATGCCTGAGCACAAAGGCATAAAAATCAAAGAGTAAGAGAAAACTCAACAAAAGGGGGTTACCAACCCACCAGGAACAGCTATGAATAACAGCAAATCAAGTAAGTATCCATCAAGTAAGGAAAAACTGGCACAAAGTGCAGTCAATGTTGTAGTTCGACAACATCCAAAGAAGGGAAAGTGCCGAATTGCCCAAGGAGTGAATCACTATCCCAGCCAAAAACGGTACTGAGGCGGAGGTATTCTTTCCAACCAACCATCAGACCCAAACCCCCCCAGGAACAAAAACAATGCGGCAGTGGTTTACAGTCCACCAACCAACAGTCTACCCGTCCACGGAAAAACAACCCGGTACTGGTGGTGGCCATTTCGACCATCCACAGTCCAAAACAATCAACTGGGAAATAGAGACTCACCAAACCCTGACCAAGACAGACACCGCAGAAAAACCCGGAAACAATTCCGTGAGGAAACCCGATCTTATCGACCAATTCGTCGAAATACTATCGACGAATTGCGAAGACACTTAGCGAAGACACAATCTATGACACATAACGAAGTCGGCGAAAGCCTAAACCTATCGACAAATTCGTCGAAATAATAACGACGAATTTAACTATAACGAAATCGGCGAATCTACCTTAAGGGTATTTTCATGATTTTTGACAAAATACGCGACTACTTGGTTGGATACACGATTCTTTAGCAGAAAATGATATATACGTATAATATTTTCTGTCTAAATTAGATAGAAGCAATAACGGTAAATACATAAGAAGAACAATAACGTGGCAAAAGGGAAGAGTCCACCACTTGCCTCAAACCTTTCGAAGAAGACGGTCTCCGACTCGCTCCTCGCCGCAGATTGACCGCTAGAAAACCTTGAGGAACGATTTCTGAAACTTTTGGGGCGAAAAAGAGGGTTAGGGCTACCGGATCTAACCTCAAAAATTCACGAAACTCAAAATACTTACCGCACACGCGAAGAGCTTGGCGAGAGCTTTCCAGATCTATGCTCCGACGAAGAATCCGTGCTCTGGAGCTCCGGTGGCGGCAATCCGAAGGTTCATAGAAAAAGTCTCCGCTCTCGTTCGCGAAGACGGCAGAAAGGAAGAAAGGAAATAATGCTTTTCGGTTTACTTTCACGGGAAGAAGGAGAGGGATTTATATATATAAATATAATTATATTAATAATAATAATATTAATAATAATAAAGAGAAATAAATAGGTTTAACCGAATCCACTCTCTCAGCGTAAAGTTTTATATTTTCCTATAAGTATTTATTAATACTAATAACTATTAACGAATTCTTATAAACGATTCATATATATATATATATAACCGAATCGTTCATTTTAAATAACCGAATCGAATCGTAATATACATATAAACGAAATTGGCTATTCATATAGCCGAATCTTATTATCAATAGCCGAATCTCATCATCCTAACACTATTCGCCTATATGCATTGGCCGAATGTTTAGTGTAAAAAAATTATAATATATAAATAAATTATTATTATCGAAAACTAAACGGATGCCGAAACCGATGAAACTCGCACCGTAAGTGAACGGCGGCGCTACGAATCCAACGACGAAGTCGGAATCAAAATCCGACGTACCATTTTCGAGATATAAATTTCCGAAGTTTTACGGCGATGGATAAATATACATATCCTTGAAAATATTACCGATGCTTCAGATTTGGCGCCACGAAACTTTAACGATTTATTTCTAGAATTAAATAATCTAATTTCCTAACGTAAAATTTTCCAATTTCGGGTCGCTCCAAAATTTGGTCGTCTTGACCGAACTAACGCTAAAACGTGCAATGTCGGCGTACCGCTAACTCCGCACTAACGTAACGCTCTACGTCATAATGACGTCATCAATATATTTAAATTGATATCCGAAAATTCAGGGGCATTACAGTACATGACTAGAACAAGAAGTCTATAGTAAGGTTGCTGAAAAGCTTAGGAAATCAGTCCAGGCACTGAAATTCTAAGGGGGAGAAAAGATTGAGGGGGAGATGATTTAATGTCTTCAAAGTCTACTCTCAAATGAGGACTCCTATACAGTTGCTGAGGGGGGAGCACTCTGTTGATCTCTCATGCTTATTTCTTCCCTATCTGAAGTAGTCAGAAAGGGGGAGAGAAGTTGAAGCTGGGAGAGAAGTTGAAGTTGAGAGAAAGCTAAAAGGGAGAGAAGGTTGAAAAGCTAAGTTGTTAACTCTCCTTATCTCTATTTGTATTTATTGATATTTCCTCTCTGTGCAATTCAACATAGTACATAGGTTCTGACTTCTTCAAATAGGGGGAGATTGTTGGGAATTGTATCCATAATTACCTTGATTTGAAGAAGTCCCCTTGAACTAAGGTGAATTGTTATTGTATTTGATATATCTATTGGTTAAGTGTTTGCAGTTTCTAAATGACTAAGCACAAACCAATGTCAGGTTTCAATGAGTCATAAAACACAGGCCCAGGCAATGTAATTCCTCATTGTATAGACCAAAGTGTTGACTCATATGAAATCTCTTTATTGGGGTGTGCTTCTTATTCAGACACAAAGAAGAAGTCAAGAGGAAAGTTTTGCTATTCGTAACGTTTTAAAAGAAATATTTTCCTAAGTATTTTCGTCGAGTAAAATACTTTTCGTCAAGTAAGAATTCATCGTGGAAGAATTCGTCGAGGAAGAATTCGTCGTAGAAGAATTCGTCGAGGAAGAATTCATCGTGGAAGAATTCGTCGTGGAAGAAATCGTCGTGGAAAAATTCGTCAAGGAAGAATTCGTCGTGTAATATCCCTGTCTCCGACGAATTTATCTGGCGCTGTTTCGTTTTTCAAACCGTAGACGGCTTTCCTTTAGGGCCTCCGCCATGTACAGTACACGTGGAAGCTTATCCCTAAATCGCGTTTATAGCCGTTGGAGAAGTTGCCTATAAATATCTAAGGGTCTTTGACTTAAAGCCCTAATCGTGAAATTTGACAAGGCTCCTTCGTAATCTCAGTTGTCGGCCGATCTTTCTCACGCAAGTTACTCGTCTCCGATAAAGAATGTTTTTCGCGATTCTTCTTCACTAAGTGCAGTCGACAAGATCAAGACTAATCAAATCTCTAATCTCTTCTTGATCCAGTTGACTCTAAGTTTCAGATCAAGCTCTCAAAGATTCCAAGATTTCTTCTTCCTCCTTTTTCAGAGAACTGAAAGTATTCTATAGAAAGAAGAGGTTTGGCCCTTTTAGATCTGAAGAAGAACTTCATCAGAAGTTTCAAGAAGATTGTTTCTCAATCTAAAGTTTTGTAAAATTTCTTTACAATATTTTTGTAGGAGAGATTGTTCTCCGAGTTGTAGGAAGCTTGCTTCCGAGTGTAGGAGTTTTACTCTAAGTTTGTAGGAGCGTTGTCTCCGAGCTAGTAGGAAGTTTAACTTCCGAGTTTGTAGGAGCTTTGTCTCCGAGTTATAGGAGTGGTGACTCCGAGCTGTAGGATTATTCATAATCGGAGTTTAGTGAAGTAGCTTAGTCTAGCCAGGAGTGCTAGATAGGTGAGGTGGAAAGTGGACGTACCCATTCCGGGGAACCACTATAAATCCTTGCATTGTGATGTGCTTGTGTTTTTGTGTGCTTGTTTTTGATAAGTTTTTAATTTCGCATAAAGCCATAGAATCCACCTATTCACCCCCCTCTAGGTGATTTAGGAAGCAACTAGATACTTTCAATGCCTAGTATAGTTTCAGCTACACATAGGTCTTTAATGTTAAATTCTTTACGTCATCTATTTCGGATTGATCAGTCCCTTGAATTAGCATATCATCTACATACAAGCATATTATAACGATTTTATTTGATCTATGACGTATGTAGAGGAATTTATTAGAAAGACTCGACGTGAATCTCATGACCTTTACACTACAGCCAAATTTCTCATGTCATAACTTGGGTGCTTGTTTTAGTCCATATAGTGATTTAAGTAACTTACGAACTTTGTTTTCTTGACCTTCTACAATGAAACATTCAGGTTGATTTATGTAGATCTCTTCGGTCAGATCTCCATTTAAAAACGCAGTCTTAACATTCATTTGATGAATAATAAAGTTCTCAATAGACGTGATGGCAAGGAGGATCCTAATGGTTGCTAGATGACACACTATTGAGTATACATCAAAATAATCCACTCCACTAACTTGTGTGAAATCTTTAGCCACCAGGTGTGCTTTGTACTTAGCTACGCTACCATCAAGATTTAATTTCTTTTTCAGAACCCATTTGCACCCTACAATTTTTGCCCATATTGGCTTATCAAACTAACATCCAAGTGTTGTAGTGAAGTAGTGAGTTCATCTCTTCATCAATAGCTTCTTTCTAGAGAAGTAAGTCCCTTGATCTCATCGCTTCCTCATAGGTCGATGGATCTGCTTCAACGTGGTAAGTGACAAAATCACTATTCTGGGAGTTCTTTCTCTTACAGAAGTCCTTCTAGACTCTAGACCAAAGTTGTCTATAGAAGCTGAATAGAAGGTGCTCGGTACTGATTTAGGATCTTCTTCAGTAATAGCTATTTGTGTAACACCCCGACTTTTATTGGGCCACTAGACCCTAATGAGCACGATAAAAGTAGGCACGAACGATAGAAAGTGACCCGATATAGGATTGTGTACTAGGAGACTCCGATTTGACTTTCATCAATTCCGTTAGACTTGTATAATCGATACGAGTGTAATGGAACTCGTTCCGTTCCAATCTAAGGTCATTTGGAGAAAACGACCATTTTAAGTATTATTGTGCGCCGCAACCAAGTCGTTGGGGTACGGTGACCAAATGAACTCGGATTTGACTTCCGTCAGTTCCGTTAGACTCGTATAAATAATACGAGTATAATGGAACTCATTCCATTCCAATCCGAGATTCCCGCCCGCGTGAGCATGTGTGCCCCCACAACGGATCGACCCAGATTCGCTGTGGGGAGGAGGGTAGGGCGCGCGGTACAGCGCCCTCCCGACTCTCTCCTTCCCTCTAAACGCACCACAAATGCCCCTTCCCCTTATTTATTTTTCTGAAGGTAAATGAGGCATCTCTGGAGAAAACTCCCAACATGAAAAATGTTCCCCACTCAGAGGGGCACCTCCTGTAATTTTTTTGAGATTTTTAAGTGGAGTTTTGCTATTCTTAAACCCATATACAAGGTTTATTTAAAAGAATTAAAAGCCCAAATGAATTTGGAAAATTCCCAAAAAATTATAGGCTCTAACTTATGGTATTTTGCAACTACTATCAAAGTTTGAAGGTGTGACCTTTTCTTTTGGTCCTTTAAAAGTCTTTTACGAGCAAAATAAATGCCCTAAAGTGAACGAAATTAATTGGGATAAATTGGCGGACTCGCGACACGTATTTTAACTACGTAGTAAACCTATGTGTATCGATCTAAGGAATTGACTAAGTTAAAAATGCCAACGCGCAATTTGGGAGGCGACACTGCCAAATCGATAACGTCAAGATATTTAAAAAATAAACCCAAGGCACACTAAATTAAGGAATCTCATAAAGTATAAGTCAACTCCGATTGATAACTAAAATAAACAAGCTCCTATGAACGGAGAAAAGACCCCCATGAACGGGGATTGAACGGAACTTCCTCCTAAGAACGGAGTCGACATTGAAGCCTCCTATTATTGAGTGATTGGACTGCTAACCCTTTTATTTATTATGCTCTCCAGTCTCGTACTAGTCCTGCATTTACTTTCTGCATTTATTCTTAAATCCAGTCTCGCACTGGTCCCCCCTACTTATGTTTTTTGTTTATTCTTTTCGTAATCCAGTCTCGCACTAGTCTCCTTACTTATATTTCTGTTCATTCATTTCCAGTAATCTTGTCTCGCACTGGTCCTTTATTTACTGTTTTATGTACTTTCAATACTCCAGTCTCGTACTGGTCCTGTTATTTCGGCCCCTGCTTCCGGCCTTTCTTACTGCTTATATTGCACTTTCTATATTTTAGTGCTAACCCCGTTCCTACGCTGGCGAGCGGTACTTCTCCTCCTTTCTGTGAGGCCTTAGTTGGGGAAAACCCGGAGTTGTGTCTCTCCTCCCGAGTTAGCCCCAAATAAAGAGCCCCTCCTACCGGCATGCCTCCCGGTCAAAAGTCAAGTAACCAGTCGAGTTTAGAATGTCGCGTCGGACTTGAAGTGCTTACTCTTTGTTTAAGCTAATTGAAGATTGTTTGTGGTGAAAGTGGCGGGTCGGTCATGCCCGCAGACCGTTCGTACCGGTGCGGGAGGGTTGACGACTCATGGCGACAGGGAGATGTGCACCGCGGGTTATCACCACTCTGAACCCGCTGTTTTGCCTCCACTGGTCAGCCTAAATCTCGGAATCGCCGAATGTCGCTCACATCCAGTTAGTACACCAAGTTGTATGGGAAGGCCTGAGTGATACAGTACGACTACATTCAGAGGTGGCAGGACTGGCCACTATCACCGACGGCCATATCGGTGAGGCCCGCGGGGTTCGCTACCCCGCTTGAAGCGAAGCGGTCCAAACTATGTCGACACAGGGTTATGTATGTGCATGTTTGAATACCTGGTTGCGAGTGTGTGCAAGATAAAATTGCCTTTATTACGAACTGCGCCTCTATGTTACCTCGCAGAAATTATGGTTGGCAGGCCCTATATATATGTATATATGTTTGCCTGCTGCTAACCCTCTACCTTGCTTCGGCTATCTATTCATATACTTTAGCCCGCCCCCAGGATATGGATCCGGGGAGGGAATGTGTTTTCCACTTAGCTCTATGACTAACGGTTATTCTTATAACCATTCACATGAGATGGGACAAAGCGAAGCCCCCGCACCGCAGGATGACTTACCGGCATTAGAGATGGTCCGATCAGATACTCCAGCCTTGCCCCATGTCTTCCGCGATATGAGTCCTAGAGTATAGGACTAGCTAAGGAGTGTTTTGTTATAGTTATGTGTAGCCCACGAGGCAGATGATGTAAACAATAAGTCACGACCTCATCCCTTTATGTAAATATAAGTTGTGTGCTTAGTTTTCATATTCTATTGCTTCCGCTGTGTGATTCTGATGTGTTATTGCGATTCTTGTGCCTGACAAAGCGACCACTCAGTGCTTGAGAGGGTGGGTCGTTGCCATCCGGGAAGCGCTAGTGGCTGTCTTTCGGCAGTAAGACCCCCTCTCCCTGAATCGGGTTTGTTTTTTCTAGGGGGTGGGGGTGGGGGGGGGGGGGGGGGGGGGTCTTACAAATGGATCAGAGCTACCAAGATCCGACCACATGGGGTAGTCTTTAGATCCTCCCTTCTCGGTTTCCGTTATTTTGTTTGGGATGAACCACGCAGCGGAAGCCTGGTGGACCCTTAGGTTTAAGGTTTAAAGATGCTAGACTGCATAATAGTACACTCACACATTTTCAGCCTTCTTTCAGTTAGTTCTGCAAAATTCCCTTACTTTTGCAAGTACTGATGTTCGTCTGTTACTTCTCCAGATATCGGAGTCCAGTGATGGAAGGTCTTCCTCAAGGGATCAGTACCATCCTACCACTCCACCACCAGCCCCGGCCGCTCCAGCTGCGGCCCCTTTTGTTGATACCGACCTGGGACGGACTCTGACAACCTTGTTAGCTACCTTTCAGACGGCCATCCTACGGCCACCCCAGCAGACCACCGTGCCCACCGACCTTCTGATGACCTTCCGGGGGCTAAGGCACCCCACCTTCCGAGGCACTGAGTCGGACATGCAGGCGGAGGAGTGGGTAGAGAGAGTCGAGGAGTTTTTAGTCAGGATCATGTGCCCCGTTGTGGCCGCAGTGTCCTTAGTAGTGACTTTACTGGAGGGCTATGCCCGAGACTGGTGGAGGGCAGCCAGCCTCTCCACATTTAGAGGACGACCCCTCAGTACGGTCCTCTGGGGGGAACAGAGGCCTTCTTAGAGCACTTCTTCTCAGACGCTGATAGAATTGCACTACAGGAGCGGTTCCTGCAGATCTGGCAAGGAGAGAGGACGGTGACAGAGTATCAGCGAGAGTTCATCCACTTGGCTCGTTTCGCCGGTACTTTGGCATTTTCAGATAGGGACAGAGCTACTAGATTCTATCGGGGGCTAGGAGGCGACTATCGACAGGCTTTGATCATGATCTCGCAGTCGACCTTTCACACGATCGCTACACACGCTATAGCCTTAGAGATGGACCAGAGGATGGTGGCCCAGCAGCGAAGGGGACATATGGATGTTCCCCGGACCATGGGCCGAGAGAGAGGAGTAGGCCCTCGCAGATAGGACCGGGATAGGAGATAGCATCACCGCCATCAGCCATATAGGCAGGCACCCCATCCCCGACAAGAACATCCAGCCCCAGCACCCCGACCAGCCCCAGCACCCCGACCAGCCCCAGCACCCCGACCAGCCCCGACACCTCAGCCCGCCCCAGCGGCACGACGGGATGTTCCCTTTACAAGGAACTACTTCCTATGCCAGCAGTCGGGGCACATTCGAGCTTTTTGACCTCAGGCTATAGGCAGACCCGGCTTAGGAGCAGTGCAGGGAGCTGCAGAGAGAGGACGGGGAGGTCGCAGAGGATGACCTGTAGGCAGGAGGGACCAAGCTAGACAGGGCAGAGCGGCACCGCTGGAGGCGTACGCATTAGATCTTCATCATAGAACCGCTCCGGATGTAGTGATAGGTATATATTTTCATTAGCGATGGTATACTAGGATGATATTATCTGGTAGAGATATGTGATGTAGCCTTTTGTTTAAACTCTGTGATTACTCCTTCTGTATATCTGTGAAAAGCATATAATCATAGTATACATATTACCAGATTTACTTTTGGTAGAAGGTCATCCCGCTAAAACGCTATTCGATACCGGTATCACGCACTCCTTCATCTCTCAAAACTTCATCACAACGCCCAAATCAATTATTCGACCCAAGAGATCCACCTCCAGAGCCCAAATGGGCAATCGATCACGCTAGCAGGTATACCATCTGTCACCCGCATCATTTTAACATCCGCGCAAACAGTCAAAACAGTCCGACGAAAAGACGAGATATACCTGGTCTACTTCGAGATGGAGGACAAGACGCAAGTGCTCACTAAAGTACCCGTAATTTGAGACTTCTCAAACGTCTTCCCAGAATCCCTCCCCGGGTTACCCCCGCAATGAGAAGTGGACTTCCAGATTGAACTCACTCATGGAGCTCGACCAGTGTCCCGAGCACCTTACCGGATGGCCCCAAGGGAAGTAGCCGAGATCAAGATACAATTACAAGAGTTAATTGTTGTAGGTTTCATTCGCCCGAGTACCTCTCCCTGGGGAGCTCCGGTATTATTCGTCAAGAAGAAGGATGGATCCTTACGTCTGTGTATCGATTACAGGGAACTAAACAAACTCACCGTCTGAAATACCTATCCACTACCGAGGATAGACAAATTATTCGACCAATTGCAAGGCGCATCCATCTTCTCAAAGATGGACTTAAGGTCCGGTTACTATCAGCTACGAGTACGAGAAGAGTACATTCCCAAAACGGCCTTCAGCTCCCGCTACGGGTTTTACGAATTTATGGTAATGTCGTTTGGGCTGACCAATGCCCCGTCCGCCTTCACGGCTCTAATGAATAAAGTTTTTAAACCCTTTTGTTGAAACCAGTTTCCCGGCTTCAGCGTTCGAAAGGGGGTTGCGACTAACCCTTACTTGACCTGAGCCTAGACCCGTGACCGGTTGCTAGGAACTAAGAGACTCGGACTTGATGAACACTTGAATCCACAAATGGACCCCTTAAGCTGCAGCGCGGAGGTCCCACCACATACCCGGAAGATCTTAGAGCGCTTCCCCTCCCAAGCCAATGCTGAGCCTGGGCACCTTGGAGGGCACTAAGAACCACCTCACCGTCAACTGGAAGATGACAGGGGAGGGGGGGTGCTCGCTCACAAGACCACGCGAGGGAGGGGGTAGAGGCCAACCCTTCCCAAGGTGCCCATGGGGGTCTATTTATAGACTTTCCAAAAAATGGACTGCGGATAGCCAAAATTGGACTGCGAATAGCCAAAATTCTGCTATCCGCAGTCCGACCATGACCATGAACAATCAACGCGTGAGGGGGGGCGAGTGGGACTCGAGATGCCCACTTCCCCCTCATGGGAGGTCATCCCGACCTCCCCCCAACGTGCCGGGCGAGTGGGAGCATTCCTCCCACTCGCCCAAAAGAGGGTGGCGAGTGGGAGGGTCCCCTCCCACTCGCCCCCAAGGTGGCCGGCGAGTGGGAGGGTCCCTCCCACTCGCCCGGGCGAGTGGGAGGCTCCTCCCACTCGCCCGAAGGGGGGTCGGGGGAGCGGGTGCTCCCCCTGCTTTCCCCGCGGCCTCTCTTTGCCTTGAGCGGTTTCGACCGTCTCCACGCGATCGTATTGCCCGTCTCGGTCGCCTTCGTAATCTTGGCCTCATCCGGGTCGGGTCCCACCGGCTCGGGAAATATGAGGGTTGTACACAATCCCCGCTCTTTGCGAGCTTGTCCCAAGCTCGGAAAGAAAGTCCAACCCACCTATTTGACGAGTAGGTGGGACCTTAGGGGAATCCACGAAAAGATCTGCCAACGGGGCATCCCTGGCGAGCTTTTCGGTTGATCCTGACTTGAGACGGAAGGTGAACCTTTTTCCACTAAACACCCCTCCTATGAACCGAGCTCAACTGGAGATGGAAAAAGCTCAACACCTTAGGTCGAATTGACTTCGATCTGAGGTGGAGGAAAGACTCAGCACCTCTAGTCGAGCCGAGCTCGACCTGAGGTGGGAGGAAAACCTTTCTCCACTTGAGAACCCTCCTATGGGCCGAGCCCAACTGGAGGTGGAGAAAGCTCAACACCATGGGTCGGATTAACCTCGACCTGAGGTGGACGAGAAACTCAACACCTCTAGTCGAGCCGAGCTCGACCTGAGGTGGGAGGAAAAACCTTTCTCCACTTAAGAACCCTCCTATGGGCCGAGCCCAACTGGAGGTGGAGAAAGCTCAACACCTTGGGTCGGATTAACCTTGACCTGAGGTGGAAGAGAAACTCACACCTCTAGTCGAGCCGAGCTCGACCTGAGGTGGGAGGAAAAACCTTTCTCCACTTAAGAACCCTCCTATGGGCCGAGCCCAACTGGAGGTGGAGAAAGCTCAACACCTTGGGTCGGATTAACCTCGACCTGAGGTGGAAGAGAAACTCAGCACCTCTAGTCGAGCCGAGCTCGACCTGAGGTGGGAGGAAAAACCTTTCTCCACTTAAGGACCCTCCTATGGGTCGAGCCCAACTGGAGGTGGAGAAAGCTCAACACCTTGGGTCGGATTAACCTCGACCTGAGGTGGAAGAGAAACTCAACACCTCTAGTCGAGCCGAGCTCGACCTGAGGTGGGAGGAAAAACCTTTCTCCACTTAAGAACCCTCCTATGGGCCGAGCCCAACTGGAGGTGGAGAAAGCTCAACACCTTGGGTCGGATTAACCCCGACCTGAGGTGGAAGAGAAACTCAACACCTCTAGTCGAGCCGAGCTTGACCTGAGGTGGGAGGAAAAACCTTTCTCCACTTAAGAACCCTCCTACGGGCCGAGCCCAACTGGAGGTAGAGAAAGCTCAACACCTTGGGTCGGATTAACCTCGACCTGAGGTGGAAGAGAAACTCAGCACCTCTAGTCGAGCCGAGCTCGACCTGAGGTGGGAGGAAAAACCTTTCTCCACTTAAGGACCCTCCTATGGGCCGAGCCCAACTGGAGGTGGAGAAAGCTCAACAGCTTGGGTCGGATTAACCTCGACCTGAGGTGGAAGAGAAACTCAACACCTCTAGTCGAGCCGAGCTCGACCTGAGGTGGGAGGAAAAACCTTTCTCCACTTAAGAACCCTCCTATGGGCCGAGCCCAACTGGAGGTGGAGAAAGCTCAACACCTTGGGTCGGATTAACCTCGACCTGAGGTGGAAGAGAAACTCAACACCTCTAGTCGAGCCAAGCTCGACCTGAGGTGGGAGGAAAAACCTTTCTCCACTTAAGAACCCTCCTATGGGCCGAGCCCAACTGGAGGTGGAGAAAGCTCAACACCTTGGGTCGGATTAACCTTGACCTGAGGTGGAAGAGAAACTCAACACCTCTAGTCGAGCCGAGCTCGACCTGAGGTGGGAGGAAAAACCTTTCTCCACTTAAGAACCCTTGTATGGGCCGAGCCCAACCGGAGGTGGAGAAAGCTCAACACCTAACCGGGAGCCGAGCTCACCTGGAGGTGGAGGAACTCAACACCTAACAGGGAGCCGAGCTCACCTGGAGGTGGAGGAAACTCCACACCTACTGGGGAGTCGAGCTCACCTGGAGGTGGAGGAACTCAACACCTAACAGGGACCCGAGCTCACCTGCAGGTGGAGGAACTCAACACCTAACAGGGAGCCGAGCTTACCTGGAGGTGGAGGAAACTCCACACCTACCGGGGAGTCGAGCTCACCTGGAGGTAGGGGAACTCAACACCTAACAGGGAGTCGAGCTCACCTGGAGGTGGAGGAACTCAACACCTAACGGGGAGCCGAGCTCACCTGGAGGTGGAGGAACTCAACACCTAACAGGGAGCCGAGCTCACCTGAAGGTGGAGGAACTCAACACCTAACAGGGAGCCGAGCTCACCTGGAGGTAGGGGAACTCAACACCTAACAGGGAGCCGAGCTCACCTGGAGGTGGAGGAACTCAACACCTAACAGGGAGCCGAGCTCACCTGGAGGTGGAGGAACTCAACACCTAACTGGGAGCCGAGCTCACCTGAAGGTGGAGGAACTCAACACCTAACAGGGAGCCGAGCTCACCTGGAGGTGGATGAACTCAATACCTAACAGGGAGCCGAGCTCACCTGGAGGTGGAGGAACTCAACACCTAACAGGGAGCCGAGCTTACCTGGAGGTGGAGGAAACTCCATACCTACCGGGGAGTCGAGCTCACCTGGAGGTAGGGGAACTCAACACCTAACAGGGAGCCGAGCTCACCTGGAGGTGGAGGAACTCAACACCTAACAGGGAGCCGAGCTCACCTGAAGGTGGAGGAACTCAACACCTAACAGGGAGCCGAGCTCACCTGAAGGTGGAGGAACTCAACACCTAACAGGGAGCCGAGCTCACCTGCAGGTGGAGGAACTCAACACCTAACAGGGAGCCGAGCTCACCTGCAGGTGGAGGAACTCAACACCTAACAGGGAGCCGAGCTCACCTGGAGGTGGAGGAAACTCCACACCTACTGGGGAGTCGAGCTCACCTGGAGGTGGAGGAACTCAACACCTAACAGGGAGCCGAGCTCACCTGCAGGTGGAGGAACTCAACACCTAACAGGGAGCCGAGCTCACCTGGAGGTGGAGGAACTCAACACCTAACAGGGAGCCGAGCTCACCTGGAGGTGGAGGAACTCAACACCTAACAGGGAGCCGAGCTCACCTGGAGGTGGAGGAACTCAACACCTAACAGGGAGCCGAGCTAACCTGGAGGTGGAGGAACTCAACACCTAACAGGGAGCCGAGCTCACCTGGAGGTGGAGGAACTCAACACCTAACATGGAGCCGAGCTCACCTAAAGGTGGAGGAACTCAACACCTAACAGGGAGCCGAGCTCACCTGAAGGTGGAGGAACTCAACACCTAACAGGGAGCCGAGCTCACGTGGAGGTGGAGGAACTCAACACCTAACAGGGAGCCGAGCTCACCTGGAGGTGGAGGAACTCAACACCTAACAGGGAGCCGAGCTCACCTGAAGGTGGAGGAACTCAACACCTAACTGGGTGCCGAGCTCACCTGGAGGTGGAGGAACTCAACACCTAACAGGGAGCCGAGCTCACCTGGAGGTGGAGGAACTCAACACCTAATAGGGAGCCGAGCTCACCTGGAGGTGGAGGAAACTCCACACCTACCGGGGAGTCGAGCTCACCTGGAGGGAGGAACTCCACACCTAACAGCTAGCCTGGAGGTGGAGGAACTCAACACCTAACAGGGAGCCGAGCTCACCTGAAGGTGGAGGAACTCAACACCTAACAGGGAGCCGAGCTCACCTGAAGGTGGAGGAACTCAACACCTAACAGGGAGCCGAGCTCACCTGCAGGTGGAGGAACTCAACACCTAACAGGGAGCCGAGCTCACCTGCAGGTGGAGGAACTCAACACCTAACAGGGAGCCGAGCTCACCTGGAGGTGGAGGAAACTCCACACCTACTGGGGAGTCGAGCTCACCTGGAGGTGGAGGAACTCAACACCTAACAGGGAGCCGAGCTCACCTGCAGGTGGAGGAACTCAACACCTAACAGGGAGCCGAGCTCACCTGGAGGTGGAGGAACTCAACACCTAACAGGGAGCCGAGCTCACCTGGAGGTGGAGGAACTCAACACCTAACAGGGAGCCGAGCTCACCTGGAGGTGGAGGAACTCAACACCTAACAGGGAGCCGAGCTCACCTGGAGGTGGAGGAACTCAACACCTAACAGGGAGCCGAGCTCACCTGAAGGTGGAGGAACTCAACACCTAACAGGGAGCCGAGCTCACCTGGAGGTCGGGGAACTCAACACCTAACAGGGAGCCGAGCTCACCTGGAGGTGGAGGAACTCAACACCTAACAGGGAGCCGAGCTCACCTGGAGGTGGAGGAACTCAACACCTAACAGGGAGCCGAGCTCACCTGAAGGTGGAGGAACTCAACACCTAACAGGGAGCCGAGCTCACCTGGAGGTCGGGGAACTCAACACCTAACAGGGAGCCGAGCTCACCTGGAGGTGGAGGAACTCAACACCTAACGGGGAGCCGAGCTCACCTGGAGGTGGAGGAACTCAACACCTAACAGGGAGCCGAGCTCACCTGAAGGTGGAGGAACTCAACACCTAACAGGGAGCCGAGCTCACCTGGAGGTGGATGAACTCAACACCTAACAGGGAGCCGAGCTCACCTGGAGGTGGAGGAACTCAACACCTAACAGGGAGCCGAGCTTACCTGGAGGTGGAGGAAACTCCACACCTACCGGGGAGTAGAGCTCACCTGGAGGTAGGGGAACTCAACACCTAACAGGGAGCCGAGCTCACCTGGAGGTGGAGGAACTCAACACCTAACAGGGATCCGAGCTCACCTGAAGGTGGAGGAACTCAACACCTAACAGGGAGCCGAGCTCACCTGAAGGTGGAGGAACTCAACACCTAACAGGGAGCCGAGCTCACCTGAAGGTGGAGGAACTCAACACCTAACAGGGAGCCGAGCTCACCTGGAGGTGGAGGAACTCAACACTTAACAGGGAGCCGAGCTCACCTGGAGGTGGAGGAAACTCCACACCTACTGGGGAGTCGAGCTCACCTGGAGGTGGAGGAACTCAACACCTAACAGGGAGCCGAGCTCACCTGCAGGTGGAGGAACTCAACACCTAACAGGGAGTCGAGCTCACCTGCAGGTGGAGGAACTCAACACCTAACAGGGAGCCGAGCTAACACCTAACAGGGAGCCGAGCTCACCTGGAGGTAGGGGAACTCAACACCTAACAGGGAGCCGAGCTCACCTGGAGGTGGAGGAACTCAACACCTAACAGGGAGCCGAGCTCACCTAGAGGTGGAGGAACTCAACACCTAACAGGGAGCCGAGCTCACCTGAAGGTGGAGGAACTCAACACCTAACAGGGAGCCGAGCTCACCTGGAGGTAGGGGAACTCAACACCTAACAGGGAGCCGAGCTCACCTGGAGGTGGAGGAACTCAACACCTAACAGGGAGCCGAGCTCACCTGGAGGTGGAGGAACTCAACACCTAACAGGGAGCCGAGCTCACCTGGAGGTGGAGGAACTCAACACCTAACAGGGAGCCGAGCTAACCTGGAGGTGGAGGAACTCAACACCTAACAGGGAGCCGAGCTCACCTGGAGGTGGAGGAACTCAACACCTAACAGGGAGCCGAGCTCACCTAAAGGTGGAGGAACTCAACACCTAACAGGGAGCCGAGCTCACCTGAAGGTGGAGGAACTCAACACCTAACAGGGAGCCGAGCTCACGTGGAGGTGGAGGAACTCAACACCTAACAGGGAGCCGAGCTCACCTGGAGGTGGAGGAACTCAACACCTAACAGGGAGCCGAGCTCACCTGAAGGTGGAGGAACTCAACACCTAACAGGGTGCCGAGCTCACCTGGAGGTGGAGGAACTCAACACCTAACAGGGAGCCGAGCTCACCTGGAGGTGGAGGAACTCAACACCTAATAGGGAGCCGAGCTCACCTGGAGGTGGAGGAAACTCCACACCTACCGGGGAGTCGAGCTCACCTGGAGGGAGGAACTCCACACCTAACAGCTAGCCGAGCTCACCTGGAGGTGGAGGAACTCAACACGTCCTCAGACCGGCTTCTCTTCTTGGAGCCTTACCAACCCAAACGAATCTATCTGACGAGCCACCCAGCGACCGACATCAACAAGCCCGGGCGAGTGGTCTCCAGTCGAGGACCCGACTTGAAACGAATCTACCCAACGACCGGCATCCACAAGCCCGGGCGAGTGGTCTCCAGTCGAGGACTCGACTTGAAACGAATCTACCCGACGAGCCACCCAGCGACCGGCATCAACAAGCCCGGGCGAGTGGTCTCCAGTCGAGGACTCGACTTAAAACGAATCTACCCGACGAGCCACCCAGCGACCGGCATCAACAAGCCCGGGCGAGTGGTCTCCAGTCGAGGACTCGACTTAAAACGAATCTACCCGACGAGCCACCCAGCGACCGACATCAACAAGCCCGGGCGAGTGGTCTCTAGTCGAGGACTCGACTTAAAACGAATCTACCCGACGAGCCACCCAGCGACCGGCATCAACAAGCCCGGGCGAGTGGTCTCCAGTCGAGGACTCGACTTAGATGCTATCTTTAACTACTTTTGATATATCATAAATAGATTACATACCATTACATTGCGCTTCCTTGAGCTTACTCGGCTACATGCACCTTGGCCATCTCATTCATCACTTCCTCCATCTCCTCAGCTTCCTCCTGGTCCTTTGGGGCATAGTTGTCTCCTCTCTGCCGAGATTCTTCTTCCTTTCCTTAACTCCAGAAACTCTGGGCATGTGGCTGTCGCGTGGCCCTCCTGCTGATGGAAGTCATAGTATGGCAATGCCATCCTCCTTGCTTCCTTCCCTGCGTGACCCCTCTTCTTATTTCCTCTTTTTCGGCCAATCGTCATGGTTTGCAGGTGGTAGGGTTGCAATGGCCTTGTGTCCGGCTGCCACCCTGCTGGGTTGAACCGTCCCTGCTCCCCCTGAGAGTTTCCTCTCCCTTGGAAATGGCCTCTTCCTTGGCCTTGAGGGGGTACTCCTGGCGGCCTCCAGGTTGGTAGGGCGACTGGTGGTTGAAACCCCCAGCCTTGCTCCTGCCCAACGGGGGGTCCCTGGTCCCCCTGACTTCTCGCTTTCTCCTTCTTCTTCCCTCCTTGCTGATGTGCTTGCTCCGCCTCCATCGGAGATTGCGAGGTGAGCACGGGTGTGGGTGGTGCCGAGCACTCACCGCGAGGGGGAGGTGCGATCCGCAAGAGCTCCAGGATCGACTTCTTGAACTCGTCAAAATCACCCTTCTTCAGGTACTCGCTGATAGGGGGTGAGTCTCCCAACTCATCGCTTCTGGACATGAGACTTGGCTCAGAGCTTTCCGAGCTAGTCGCTTCCACGCTCACCGCACCAGAATGTTGAAACCAGTTTCCCGGCTTCAGCGTTCGAAAGGGGGTTGCGACTAACCCTTACTTGACCTGAGCCTAGACCCGTGACCGGTTGCTAGGAACTAAGAGACTCGGACTTGATGAACACTTGAATCCACAAATGGACCCCTTAAGCTGCAGCGCGGAGGTCCCACCACATACCCGGAAGATCTTAGAGCGCTTCCCCTCCCAAGCCAATGCAGAGCCTGGGCACCTTGGAGGGCACTAAGAACCACCTCACCGTCAACTGGAAGATGACAGGGGAGGGGGGGGGGGGGTGCTTGCTCACAAGACCACGCGAGGGAGGGGGTAGAGGCCAACCCTTCCCAAGGTGCCCATGGGGGTCTATTTATAGACTTTCCCAAAAATGGACTGCGGATAGCCAAAATTGGACTGTGAATAGCCAAAATTCTGCTATCCGCAGTCCGACCATGACCATGAACAATCAACACGTGAGGGGGGCGAGTGGGACTCGAGATGCCCATTTCCTTGGTCTCGCCGGCTACTACCGCTACACCTTTCTAGACCACTTTGTGATCGTTTTTATAGACGACATACTCATCTACTCGAAAAGTAAGACCGATCATTCCAGGCATCTCCAAATGGTTTTACTCAAGTTAAGGAAACACTCGCTCTTTGCAAAATTTAGTAAGCGTGAATTTCTGGATGGAGGAAGTCGGTTTCCTTGGGCATACGACCAACAAGAACGGGGTAGCGGTAGACCAAGCCAACGTACAAGCAGTACGAGACTGGCCACCACTTAAGACAGCGGCAGATATCAGGAGCTTCCTTGGTCTCGCCGGCTACTGCCGCAAGTTCGTAGAAGGTTTTTCTAAAATTGCCTTACCCCTCACCTCCCTCACCAAGAAGGATACAACGTTCCAATGGACTCCCGAATGCGAGGCAGTGTTCGCGGAACTAAAGAACTGACTGACATCTGCTCCGATTTTCACACTCCCCTCAGGCACTGAGGGCTTCCAAATCTACGTCGACGCATCGCTGAAAGAGTCAGGAGCCGTACTGATGCAGCATGGCAGGGTAGGCGCCTACGCCTCACGACAGTTAAAGCCTCACGAACTAAACTACGCAACCCATGACCTGGAACTGGGTGCGGTAGTGTTCGCGCTAAAAGTCTGGAGGCATTACCTATACGGAGTAAGATGCGAGATTTTCTCTGACCACAAGAGCCTCAAATATATCTTCACCCAGAAAGAGCTAAATCTCTGACAGTGCTGGTGGTTGGAATTCCTATGCGATTATAACTTTGTCCTCCAATACTACCCCGGTAAAGCCAATAAAGTGGCAGATGCCCTGAGTCAGCAACCTCCGATGACCGGGAATTGGTTAGAGATAATACCAGAAGAATCAGTCAAGTCCTTGGCAGACTTGGACATCATCCTCATCACCCGCAGGAACCCGATGGATTACCAGGCCCGACTTTACTGGATGGAGATACAGTGTGACATTAGAGACAGAATATGAGAGACACAGAAGATCGATGTAGAAGCGGCCCCAATCATTCAAACCCTGCAACACGGCGCTCAGGAAGACTACAATCTATATGATGGCATCCTGCAGTACAAACATCATATATTCATCCCCTCTGCCGAAGGAATCTGAGAAAAGATACTCCGCGAAGCACATCAATCAGGGTATTCAATACACCCGGGAGTAGTGAAGATGTATACAGATCTACGAAGAACGTTATACTGGCCAGGTATGAAGAAGGACGTCACCGATTATGTGGCACACAGCCAGACCTGTCAAATGGTCAAGGCAGAATGTCGTAGCCTAGGAGGTTTGCTACAACCCCTGCCCATACCAGAATGAAAGTTCGAAGATATCTCCATGGACTTCGTCCACAACTTACCTCGATCTCGTGCAGGGAACGACTCAATATGGGTCGTAGTAGACCGCCTCACCAAAGTGGTCGGTTTTATCCCAAACCAACAAGGCGACAGTGTCGACATCTTAGGCCGACTCTTTATAACACAAGTAGTCTGATTTCATGGGGTACCAAAGTCTATAGTATCTGATCGCGATGGACGTTTCACGTCGAAAGAATGGAGGAGGGTGTAAGCTTCTCTGGGGACCAGATTGGCTAGCTTTTAGCACCGCCTTCCATCCCCAAACCGATGGCAGACAGAAAGGATGAATCGAACCATGGAAGACCTCCTCCGACTCTGCATAGTGGAACACAATGAACTTTGGGAGCAGTTACTGCCCCTGGTAGAATTCTCATACAACAACAGCTTCCAGGCAAGCATCAAGATGGCACCATACTAGGCCCTCTACGGAAGACGTTGTCGAACACTGTTATCATGAGCACATGATGAGGACCCAGAAGCTTTAGGATTCATCTACATAGACGACACCACAACAGCTATAAGATTAATTCGAGACCGAATGCTGGAGGCACAGAGCCGTCAAGCCAAATATTACGATGCACGTCATCGACTGGTGGAATTCAATGTGGGAAACATCTTTCCGCGCCACCAGCATCAGTACAATCTGACCAATCTGTCCAACTCGAACCAGTGAAGATAGTAGATTCCAAGATCAAAGAATTGCGGAACAAGACCATCACGATGGAAGATTCTATGGTCAAACTGTGGACGCGAGGAGTTTACCTGGGAACCGGAAACGCTTGTTCGGGAAAGATACCCGTCACTCTTTCCCCAGGTATGTCATTTGAACCCCCTACTTTAGGCAATTTTCGAGGACGAAAATCCATTTATTTTTATTGGATTGTAACATCCCGACTTTTATTGGGTTACTAGACCCTAGTGAGCCCAATAAAAGTAGGCTCGAATGATAGAAAGTGACCCGATATAGGATTTTGTACTAGGAGACTCCGATTTGACTTCCGTCAGTTCCGTTAGACTCATATAATCGATACGAGTGTAATGGAACTTGTTTCGTTCGAATCCAAGGTCGTTTGGAGAAAACGACCATTTTAAGTATTGTTGTGCCCTGCAACCAAGTCGTTGGGGTATGGTGACCAAATGTACTCCGATTTGACTTCTGTCTATTCCGTTAGACTCATATAATCGATATGAGTGTAATGGAACACATTCCATTCCAATCCGAGGTCGTTTGGAGAAAACGACCATTTTAAGAATTGTCGTGCGTCGCAACCAAGTCATTGGGTACGGTGACCAAATGTACTCTGATTTGACTTCCGTCAGTTCCGTTAGACTCGTACAATCGATACGAGTCTAATGGAACTCATTCCATTCCAATCTGAGATCGTTTGGAGAAAACGACTGTTTTGAGTATTGTTGTGCGCCGCAACTAAGTCGTTGGAGTATGGTGACCAAACGCACTCCGATTTGACTTCTGTCAGTTATGTTAGGTTTGTGTGCCAAAAACAAACACAATAGAACTTGTTGCATTTCAATCCAAGTTCATACAAAGAATATGCCCATTTTAGATTATGCATACCGCCTCAGCACAACGCATGAAATACGGAGCGCACGAGCTCGGAATCGGCCCCAGTAAATCTTGATGGACCCCCGAGACCATGGAGGACCTCAACCTAAGTTGACTTTGGTCACCCACCCACCCAAGCTTGAAGTGTTGGGAAAAGAGAGAAGAAAAGGGGGAGGAGAGAGAAACTCCTCCCCCAATGGGAGGAGGGCTGTCCATGAGTGGGCAGCCTCTAGGGTAGTGGAGGGGAGGGCGGGGGGAGAAAATATCTCCCCCACCCACCCTCCCTTTAGTCCCACACCATGGGTAAAGGGAGGGAGGGCCCCCTCCTCCCCTATAAAAGGGGGTCTCAGCCCCTTCCTGAGCTCACCCCCTCCAGCCTCCTCCCCCTATCCTGCCGGCCAGCCTCCTCCCCCTCCCCTGCCGGAGCTCCTACCAGCCAGCCTCCTCCCACTCCCCTGCGGGAGCTCCTACCAGCCGAGCCAGCACCACCATGGCTAGCCGACCCCAACCTCTAGAACCCCTCCCTCTTAGGTGGATAGCCCTCTCCCTCCCCACCTCCCTGAGGCAATCCCTCCCCCCCCCCCCCCCCCCCCCCCCCCCCCCCCCCCCCCGCGTCGCTGGAGCACCGCTAGCCCGCCCCAAACCATGCCTAGGCTCGGGTGGGGGCTGGCCGTGAAGCCCGCACCCCAGCGTCGGTGGTGGCGCTGGGGGAGCTGGTCCCCACCCGGGGACCCTGGCTCCGACGAGAGGAGGCGGCAGGGCCGCCGGAGGATGCGCCTCCGGCGGCACCCATGTCGTTCTCCCCCTCCCTCCCCGTTTCCTGTACGGGGTCAAGGCCACCGCCGACAGCGGTCGGCGGCGCCAGGCCGCCGGACCCCGACCGGATGTTAGCCCCCTCCCCGGTGCCCCAGTTGGGGGCGGCGGGGGAGGCTCCCCTGGTAGGGGAGGTGGCGCTGCAAGCCTGCATGGCGCATGCAGGCTGCGCCCCCGCCACCGCCCCACTTTCTGTATAAATCCGACGGTGGCCGGCGGCGCCAGACCGCCGGACCACCGCCGGAGGGATCGCCGACCCCCGGCGCACCGGCTGGGGGCAGCGCCGGCCCCAGCTGGCCGCTACCGGCGGCAGCAGTAACCGCCTCCCGCGGCAATCCCGCGGGAATAGCAGGGGCCGCCCGATCTCCACGATGAGATCGGACGGCCCCCCTCAACTTAATTCCGGCCTGCGTGAGCATGTGTGCCGCCAAAATGGATCGGCCAAGATCCGCTGTGGGGAGGAGGGGAGGGCGCGCGGTACAATGCCCTCCCGTCTCTCTCCTTCCCTCTAAACGCACCCCAAATGCCCCTTCCCCTTATTTTTTTAAGGGTAAATGGGGCATCTCTGGAGAAAACTCCCAACATGAAAAATGTTTCCCACTTAGATGAGCACCTCCTATAATTTTTTGAGATTTTTAAGTGGAGTTTTGCTATTGTTAAACCCTATATAAGGTTTATTTAAAACAATTAAAAGCCCAAATAAATTTGGAAAATTCCCAAAAAATTATAGGCTCTAACTTAGGATATTTTGCAACTACTACCAAAGTTTGAAGGTGTAACCTTTCTTTTGGTCCTTTAAAAGTCTTTTACGAGCAAAATAAAGTCCTAAAGTGAGCGAAATTAATTGGGATAAATTAGCGGACTCGCGACGCGTATTTTAGCTACGTAGTAAACCTATGTGTATCGATCTAAGGAATTGACTAAGTTAAAATGCCAACGCGCAATTTGGGTCGCAATCGCGAGGCGACACTGCCAAATCGATAACGTCAAAATATTTAAAAAAAATGAACCCAAGGCACACTGAATTAAGGAATCTCATAAAGTATAAGTCAACTCCGATTGATAACTAAAATAAACAAGCTCCTATGAATGGAGAAAAGACCCCCATGAAAGGGGATTGAATGGAACTTCCTCCTAAGAACAGAGTCGACATTGAAGCCTCTTGTTATGGAGTGATTGGACTACTAACTTTTTTATTTATTATGCTCTCCAGTCTCGTACTGGTCCTGCATTTACTTTCTGCATTTATTCTTAAATCCAGTCTCGCACTGGTCCCCCCTACTTATGCTTTCTGTTTATTCATTTAGTAATCCAGTCTCGCACTGGTCCCCTTACTTATATTTTTGTTCGTTCATTTCCAGTAATCCAGTCTCGCACTGGTCCTTTATTTACTGCTTTCTGTACTTTCAATACTCCAGTCTCGTACTGGTCCTGTCATTTCGGCCCCTGCTTCCGCCTTTCTTACTCTTATATTGCGCTTTCTATATTTTAGTGTTAACCCCGGTCCTACGTTGGCGAGCGGTGCTTCTCCTCCTTTCTGTGAGGCCTTAGTTGGAGAAAACCCAGAGTTGAGTCCCTCCTCCTGAGTTAGACCCAAATAAGGAGCCCCCCTACCGCCATGCCTCCTGGTCAAAAGTCAAGTAACCGGTCGAGTTTAAAATATCGCGTCGGACTTGAAGCGTTTACTCTTTGTTTAAGCTAATTGAAGATTGTTTGTGGTGAAAGTGGCGAGTCGGTCACGCCCACAGACTGTTCGTACTGGTGCATGAGGGTTGACGACTCATGGCGACAGGGAGATGTGCAACGCGGGTTATCACCACTCTGAACCCGCTATTTTGCCTCCACTGCTCAGCCTAAATCTCGAAATCGTCGGATGTCGCTCACATCCAGTTGTACGGGAGGGCCTGGGTGATATGGTACGACTACATTCATAAGTGGCAGGACTGGCCACTGTCACCGACGGCCACATCGGTGAGGCCCGCGGGGTTCGCTACCCCGCTTGAAGCGAAGCAGTCCAAACTGTGTCGACACAGGGTTATGTATGTGCAAGTTTGAATACCTGGGTGCGAGCTAGTGTGTGCAAGATAGAATTGTCTTTAAAATGAACTGCGCGTCTATGTTACCTCGCAGAAATTATGGTTGGTAGTCTCTCTCTCTCTCTCTATATATATATATATGTTTGTCTGCTGCTAACCATCTACCTTGCTTCGGCTATCTATTCCTATTCTTTAGCCCGCCCCCAGGATATGGATCCGGGGAGGGAATGGCTCTGTGACTAACGGTTATTCTTATAACCATTCACAGGAGATGGGACAGCGCGAAGCCCTCGCACCGCAGGATGACTTACCGACGTTAGAGATGGCCCGATCGGATACTCCAGCCTCGCCCCCTGTCTTCCGCGACGCGAGTCCTAGAGTATAGGACTAGCTAAGGAGTGTTTTGTTATAGTTATGCGTAGCCCACGAGGCAGATGATGTAAACAATAGGTCACGACCTCATCCTTTTTTGTAAATATAAGTTGTGTGCTTAGTTTTCCCATTCTATTGCATCCGCTATGTGATCCTGATGTGTTGTTGCGATTCTTGTGCCTGACAAAGCGACCACTCAGTGCTTGAGAGGGTGGGTCATTGCCATCCGGGAAGCGCTAGTGGCCATATTTCGGCAATAAGACCCCCTCTCCCTGAACCATGTTTGGTTGGGGGGGGGGGGGGGGGGGGGGGGGGGGGGGGGGGGGGGGTCTTACAACTTGCATATCTGGGAGTGACAGATTCTTATCTTAAGGAATTTATCTTCAAAGAACCATCATCCCTAGATTCTATAGCAACATTATTGGAAATATCTAAGAATCTATCTGCAACATTATCTTCAGCACAACCTAGGTAGACACAAGTGTTGGTCCTATGTCCAACCTTAGACCGTCTAGGGTCAGGAACCCTAACATAGGCTATGCAGCCTCAGGTATTATGTCTAGTGATATTTGGGTGTCTCTTAAACCAATGCTCGGAGGGTGTAACCTCTAACTTAATATGAGAAATTTTATTTAAAATATGGTTTGTGGTTAAGACTGCTTCTCCCCAATAGGCAGAATGCATGCATACAGTCAAGAGTATAAAGTTTAATATTTCTGTTAACGTTCTATTTTTTCGCTCAGCTATGCCATTATATTGGGGTGAGTAAGGAACAATAATTTCTGCTATAATTCCTTGATGGGCAATGAAACACTTGAACTCACTAGACATATATTCTCCTCCACTATCACTTCTAAATCTTTTGATTTTCAGGGCAAGTTGATTTTCAACCCTGGTTTTGAAAATACAGAATTTTTCAAACGCTTCATCTTTAGGTTTAGGAAGGTAAATGTGATAGAACCTAGAACAGTCATCTATAAAGGTGATCATATACTTCCTACCTCCTTTGGTGACAAAACTTTTGAAATCACAGATGTCGGAATGTATGAGCTTTAGTGGTGTTGTACTTCTAGTAACCGCACTGAAAGGTTTCCTAGTGATCTTGGTCTGAGCACACACTTCACATTTATCAGTTTTATTAGTAGTGTCTAAAGTGATCTGGTGAGTTCTAGCAATTTGGAATATCTTCCTATAGTTCACGTGTCTTAGTCTCTCATGTTAAATCTTAGGGCTAACTAGGTTTGATTGTACTTGCTGAAGCACATGGCATGTTGCCCCCAAATCAAGGTACCACTCAGTGTTGGCCTTTACGTTTCCAACCATTACAACAAAGTTGGAGGGCTCAGCAAGACTAACCATATTGACCCGGTTGCTTTCTTGTGGTCCTTTGATCCTTCCCTTTTTAGAAAGTTTGCAATCAGATGCAATGTGCCCCCACTTGTTGCAGTTAAAATATTTGTCATTGAATTTTTTGATTTTGTTGTTTGGGCCTGTAACCTGGGAGCTATTCTGGGAAGGTTTGGTCTTTCTAGGGTTAGGCGTGCGTTTAGAGCCAGAAATCATGTTAGCAACAGCTTTTTGTTTGCTAACGACTTCTAACACATGTTTAGTCCTATTTTCATTCTCAATGCGTATAAAACGCTTGAGGTCGTTTAGACCAACTTGCATCTTCTTGCGGTACATTTCAGTTTTAAAATTGTACCATGTGGATGATAATTTAAAGATAATATTGTCAGCAACAAAGCTATCTGGCAGAGTAATATTTTCACTGTGTAAAGAATCAATCAAATTTTTAAATTCGAAAACCTGAGGGAGAATCACTTTCTCCTCGTCAAACGTGAAGGAGTGAAATTTGTCCACCAAGTGAGCCTTGGGCAGATCCTTCTCCTGCTTGAAATGCTCCTCCAGTGCCTCCCAGATCTCCTTGGCAGTCTTTATCTTGAGGTAAGTCTTTGCCAGACTGGAGGATAGGCAGTTCAGCAAGTAGTCGTGACAAAAATCCTCATCAGCGATGTAAGACCCCATTTCAGGCAGGTAAATTTCTGGAGTTCTTAGCGCTGTCGCCCAGGCGACAGTGGCTGTCGCCCGGCGATAGCGTTGTCGGGTGGCGGCTAACGCTGGCGACAAGGTGACCGGGGTCATGCAGCAGTGTGGCTGACTGGTCAAAGTCGGTTCTTAACGCTGTCGCCTGGGCGACAGTGGCTGTCGCCCGGCGACAGCTCAAAGTTGTACTTTGTGGCCGAAATCAAGGGCATTGATTGCACTTTGACTTTGGGGGCTGGTTTTGGCTTGGGGGGCTCAGTGGCAGCATAGAAGGCCGAAATCCCCCTTCTTTCTCATTATTTCCTTAAGTGTTTAAGGAGGAGAGAGAAAGAGAGAGAGAGGGAGAGCTTGGAGAAGAAGAAGGAATAGTGAACCCTAGCTTGGAGCTTGGGTTTGGAGGAGCTACACTCATCCAATCCCTTCATCGTTGGTGGCTACGCGTAGAGGAGGGCAAGGCGCTCCTTTCCATCAGTGCCAAAAGTCGAGCTATGGGCTCAAAGCGGCGTTTAAGGGTAACGAACTCTTCTTCGGCCTGCGCGCCGATGTTGGTAAACTGTAAGGCCATCGTGCCTCTTTTGTTGTTGCATTTTATTCCTAAGTGGACATTTTTGGGTTTATTTTATGTCTCAACCGTAGCGCACACACGTGCTCACCACCCCTTAAAAGAATTCGTCCACGAATTTCTTAGAAGGATACGGAACTCTAGTAGCTGATACCAATTTATAACGACGCCACCCCTTCGAGGGGGTGGCAATGCTAACCGTCCCTGCAAAACAGTCTCAACAGCATATACATATCTAAGAGTGCGACTAGACGAGCCCACAACATTTCATACATATGCAACAACACAAACGTGGGAATGGCCTCCACGTCTCGTGCACTCAGGCACTCTTTGGTGTACTACGCCTTCCACCACCATCCACTCTTGGATGGTGGTGGAAGGCGTAGTACACCAAAGAGTGCCTGAGTGCACGAGACGTGGAGGCCATTCCCACGTTTGTGTTGTTGCATATGTATGAAATGTTGTGGGCTCGTCTAGTCGCACTCTTAGATATGTATATGCTGTTGAGACTGTTTTGCAGGGACGGTTAGCACTGCCACCCCCTCGAAGGGGTGGGGTCGTTATGAATTGGTATCAGCTACTAGGGTTCCGTATCCTTCTAAGGAATTCGTGGACGAATTCTTTTAAGGGGTGGTGAGCACGTGTGTGCGCTACCGTTGAGACGTAAAATAAACCCAAAAATGTCCACTTAGGAATAAAATGCAACAACAAACCAACAATAATTGCATGATTTTGGAACCTGAGTGTTCCTTTTGTTGTTAGTTGTGACTGTGCTGTCGCCTAACTGTGTGTTGCACTTGTGTAGGGCACTCGAAGTGCAGCGGGACCGTCGCGTCCCCGTGATGTGCATGAGAGTAGTGGGTCTGCTGAGGCACCTACAACTCCGTATGCTGAGTTGGTTCGGCTAGTTACTGAAGCCGTTCTAGCTGCGTTGAATGGCCAGCCTGAAAGGCAAGGCCAACCTCCAGTGCAAGAGGTGGCCCCTGAGCCACTAAGAGTGGAGCAAGTCCCAGTGAGGCGTGCTCCTGAGCAGCAGCTGAAGCATTTTCTGGGATTTCGACCTCCTCCGTTTACCGGGGTTGAATCCCCAGCTGAGGCCGAAGACTGGTTGTCGCATGTGAAGCGAATTCTGACAGCGACACAGTCGGAGGAAGCGCAGAAGGTGACCTTTGCTTCTTTCTTGCTAGAAAAGGAAGCTAGGCGGTGGTGGGATGAGGTCGAGAGGCGCCAGTTCGCGGGAAGGCGACTGGTTGATGTGACGATGGAAGAGTTCTCGAGAATCTTCCTCGCAAGGTATGTGCCTCAGTCGCAGCAGATCGTGATGGAGAACTAGTTCTTGGCCCTAACACAGGGTGGTAGACTGGTTGATGACTACTTGCATGAGTTCACCCGCCTCGGGCGCTATGCTGGTACTTCTTTCGATGATGAGGAGAGAAGGGTGAACAGGTTTTATGGAGGTTTGCGTACTGAGTTGCGGCATCTTCTGACAGGGCCGTTGACGCAGGGTTTCACGACCCTCGTTGGTTCAGCCCGAGCCCTTGAGCAGGACATGCTCAGGGAAAAGGGCAAGGCGGTTGTGGTCGAGGCAGTGCCGGAGGGCAAAGCGCCGAGTGCGGCAAAGTTGCGGAGGTTGAGTCGCTGGAAGAAGGCTCGAGTATCTGGGCCAGCTCCCTCTGCTTCGGGCGCGTCATCTGGACGTGGACCTCTTATTTGTTTCACTTGTGGCAAGCCTGGCCATTTCTCGCGGGATTGCCGTAGTGGGCTTCCAAGGCCAGAGAAGAACGCGGGGCCAGCTTATTCTGAGAAGGGGAAGGCAGCTGAGTCCACTGCTTCCCGTATGGCTCCCCCGCAGCCCAGAGTTTTTAGTCTCGATCAGCAGGAGGCTATCAAAGCCAAGGACGTCGTGACAGGTATAATTTAAGATACAGTCTTTACTGTTTTATACACCTGTTTTAATGTTCATGCTAACTCGTTGGCGGCGTAGGCTATGTAAATGTTTTAGGCGTCCCTGCGAGAGCGCTTTTCGATACTGGGGCTTCGACTCCTTATCGTCGGACTTCGTCCAACGTATTGGTGCGCCGTCGATTGCTTCTGCAGATGGACTGGAGGTCCTACTGCCGAATGGATATTCGATGCGTGTGGAGAGGAGTTGCTGCGTAAAGGTTCTAGTTGGTAGTCGGGAGTATGACCTGAAGGCATCGTTACTCCCCCTGGCTGAGTTCGATGTTATCTTCGGTATGGACTGGCTGTCGGAACAGTGTGCGTGTATCGATTGCACCACCAAGGAGGTGAGGTTTGGGCAGGGTGCCGATCGGGAGACGGTATTTGCGGGCATGCGTGGATCGAGCAAGACGCTGATGTCTGCTCTCTAGGTGTCCAAGGCAGTGCGACAGGGAGCAGAGTTATTCTTTGCTCTTGTGGAGGCTGCAACGCCGAGGCCCAGCCTAGCGGATGTTCCGGTAGTAGCAGAGTTCCCCGATGTGTTCCCGAGCGAGCTCCCCGGTGCTCCACCGCAGCGGGAGATAGATTTCACGATTGAGTTGGTGTCAGGCGCTAAGCCTGTGGCCCGCTCACCGTATCGTATGGCTCTGAAAGAGTTGGCGGAGTTGAAGCTGCAGTTGCAGGAGCTGCTTGAGCAGGGCTACGTGCGTCCGAGTTCCTCACCTTGGAGTGCACCGGTCCTCTTTGTCAAAAAGAAGGACGGTAGCCTGCGGATTTGCATCGACTATCGGGAGCTGAACAAGCTGACGGAGAAGAACAAGTATCCTCTTCCGAGGATAGATGATTTGTTCGACCAGCTCGTTTGTTCGACAGTATACTCGAAGCTGGACTTGAAGTCCGGCTATTATCAGGTGCGGATCAGGGAGTGCGATATCCCGAAGACTGCCTTTAGTACGAGGTACGGGCAGTATGAGTTCACCGTGATGTCGTTTGGGCTGTCTAATGCGCCTTCGGTGTTTATGGACTTGATGCACCGGACTTTCCGAGAGTACCTCGACCGGTTTGTGGTCGTCTTCCTGGATGACATACTAGTCTACTCTCAGTCCGAGGAGGAGCACGGTGATCACCTGCGAGTAGTTTTGGAGGTTCTGAGGAGGAGCCAGTTGTATGTCAAGTTCTCGAAGTGCGAGTTCTGGCTTCCATCTGTGGCGTTCTTGGGCCATGTGGTTAGTGGTTCGGGTGTGGCGGTAGATCCGGTGAAGGTTTCGGCCATTAGGGAGTGGCTTGTTCTTTCTACTGTAGCGGAGGTCCGTAGCTTTCTCAGGCTGGCCGGCTATTACAGGCGCTTCGTGGAGAACTTCTCGCGGATCGCGCTGCCTCTTACGACGCTGACACGGAAGATGCAGGAGTTCATTTGGACGCCCGCGTGTGCGCAGGCTTTCGAGGAGTTGAAGCGGCGGCTTACGACGGCTCCGATCTTATGTTTGCCTTGCGGCACGGAGGGCTACGAGATCTACACCGACGCTTCTGGAAGCGGCCTTGGCTGCGTTCTGCAGCAGCATGGCAAGGTTATAGCGTATGGCTCTCGCCAGCTGAAGGTGCACGAGCGGAACTATCCGGTCCACGACTTGGAGTTGGCGGCCGTGATATTTGCCCTGAAGCTATGGCAGCATTATGTGTATGGCTTGAAGATCAACATCTTCACGGACCATAAGAGCCTGAAGTACCTTCTGACGCAGAAAGGGCTGAATATGCGGCAACAGAGGTGGATGGAGTTCCTGGGGGACTTCACCTTTGAGATCCACTACACTCCCGGGAAGGGGAATGTTGTTGCGGATGCACTCAGTCGCAGGGCTCCAGCGCAGGCCAACTGGATTCAGATGCATGATGAGCACCTGATACGTGACCTGGAGGCCTTGGATATTTCTTGCGTAGAGAATAGGTGCAGTGTCGGTGCCTGTTTAAGTTGGTTTGAGGTGCAGTACGACCTCGCAGAGAGAGTCCGCCAGGCTTTTGAACTCGATCTGAGTTTGAAGCGCTACGCGGAGGATGCTGGTGGTGGGCCAGATGCCCAGTTTCAGGTTCGAGACGGATTGCTGTGGAGAGGCGACCGTTTGTGCGTCCCCAAGGTGGGTGAGCTGCGCGATGAGTTGATGTACGAGGCGCATCGTACCAGGTATTCAGTTCATCCGGGGAGCACGAAGATGTACAAGGACATGAAGGTCCTTTTCTGGTGGCCAGGTATGAAGAGGGACATCGCTCACTACGTGGCCAAGTGCCACACTTGTGCGCTAGTGAAGGCGGAATGTCAGAAGCCCGGTGGCTTTTTGCAGTCATTGCCTGTTCCGGAGTGGAAGTTTGATGACATTTCCATGGATTTCGTGCATGGGCTACCGAGATCGCAGCGCGGGAACGATGCCATCTGGGTAGTTGTAGACCGGCTGACGAAGGTGGCGCACTTTATCCCCAACCGGAGGGATGACTCGGTGGAGAAATTGGCAAAGTTGTATGTTGATACTATAGTGCGACTGCACGGTGTGCCCTGTAGCATCGTCAGTGATCGTGATGGACGCTTTACTTCAAGTGACTAGAGGCTAGTCAACCGTCTTTTGGGTACGAAGCTGCAGTTTAGCACGACCTTTCATCCTAAGACGGATGGCCAAACTGAGCGTACCAACAGGACGATGGAAGACATGCTCCGGATGTGCGTCCTGGATTTTGGCAAGGGGTGGGAAGATCACCTCTTTCTTGTTGAGTTCGCGTACAACAACAACTATCAGGCGAGTATTCAGATGGCGCCTTTCGAGGCCCTCTATGGCAGGAAGTGCCGCACTCCCTTAGCTTGGGCGGAAACGGGCGAGACGAAGCTCTTCAAGAGGAAAGACGTCGAAGAGGCGACTTCGACGGTACGGTTGATCCGGGAGAGGCTTTTGGTTGCGCAGGATAGGCAGGCGAAGTACTATAATGCGAAGCACCGCGACGTCCAGTTCGCCGTTGGCGATTGGGTTTACTTGAAGATCAGGCCGTTCAAGGGTGTATCCAGGATTCGACGCTTGAAGAAGATGAGTCCGAGATACCTTGGACCGTTTGAGATCATCGAGCGCGTCGGTGACGCGGCTTATAGGCTTGCACTATCGGCGGAACTGAGCGGGCTACACGATGTATTCCACATCTCCGTGTTGCGGAAGGCAGTGCAAGAGCCTACGCAGGTGGTAGCGGCGGATCAGGTGCCCGTGGATAGCGGGCTTGCGACGGCGGTCAGGCCCATTAGCATCGAGGATGCAGAGGTGCGTCAGCTGCGGAACAGGGCGATCCGTATGGTAAAGGTCCGTTGGGACAACTGCGGTCGCGAGGAGCTCTCATGGGAGCGTGAGCAGACCATGTTGGAGGAGTTCCCCGAGCTGTTTCGGTGACGCTTATCTCTTCTTTTCCCCCTGTATGTAAAGACTTATTGGATATTGTATATATGCCTGTTTTTTTTGCAAATTTCGGGACGAAATTTATATAAGGAGGGGAGGGTTGTAAGACCCCATTTCAGGCAGGTAAATTTCTGGAGTTCTTAGCGCTGTCGCCCAGGCGACAGTGGCTGTCGCCCGGCGATAGCGTTGTCGGGTGGCGGCTAACGCTGGCGACAAGGTGACTGGGGTCATGCAACAGTGTGGCTGACTGGTCAAAGTCGGTTCTTAACGCTGTCGCCTGGGCGACAGTGTCTGTCGCCCGGCGACAGCTCAAAGTTGGACTTTGTGGTCGAAATGAAGGGCATTGATTGCACTTTGACTTTGGGGGCTGGTTTTGGCTTGGGGGGCTCAGTGGCAGCATAGAAGGCCGAAATCCCCCTTCTTTCTCATTATTTCCTTAAGTGTTTAAGGAGGAGAGAGAAAGAGAGAGAGAGGGAGAGCTTGGAGAAGAAGAAGGAATAGTGAACCCTAGCTTGGAGCTTGGGTTTGGAGGAGCTACACTCATCCAATCCCTTCATCGTTGGTGGCTACGCGTAGAGGAGGGCAAGGCGCTCCTTTCCATCCGTGCCAAAAGTCGAGCCATGGGCTCAAAGCGGCGTTTAAGGGTAACGAACTCTTCTAACCCCTTTTGGACATGTTCTAGTCCTTTCCCATGCATCGTTGAGGCACCTGCCCAAAAGGGAGAGGTCGTGGCCTCCGACGGGTCGATTTGTGCTATCCCCGTCAAAGCTTGCATACATATAGAGTCTGTGCGTAATACGGACATAGGCGCGCTGTGTGAAGCCCATCCGAGACGGTTTGTCCGGATTGGTGATGCCTTGTGGTATTGTGCGTGCTCGGGGAAAACCCCGTGTTGTTATCCTGCTTCGTAGGACTAGAGAGTGCTACTGCATGCGCAGCAACGTCTGGGGGTGTGCCCCGGGAAGCACCCGAAGTTGGATGCAGAAAATGAGTTCTGCTCACTGTCGCCAGGCGACAATGACTGTCGCCCCGGCGACAGCTCCCGGAATTGGTTCTGGTGACTGTTTGGTGTTCTGAGGCAGTGGAAGTGCTACTGCATGCGCAGCAACGCCTGGGGGTGTGCCCCGGGAAGCACCCACAGCTGGAAACTAAAAGTGGAATGTTGTCCACTGTCGCTAGGAGACAGTGACTGTCGCCCAGGCGACAGCTCCCAAACATGGGTCTGGTGATGTTTGTTGTGCCCACCTGTTGAGGGGACCTGTGGTCGGCATGCCCGACCCGTAAGGGTGTCCTGGTGGATGACTTAGCGGCCCGTGGAGCCAGCTAATCGAGAATACCTGGGCTGAGGGGACGCCATACCCGCATTTCGTGTCGTACAACGAGTGTGTGAACAACGGGCATTTGGCGTACCAGCACCCGAACCATTGCAGCACCTGATTAGTAAGGCTCGAATAGCATGTCGGGAGGCGATGGGGAAGAGTCTTCGGACTGCGTAAGTTCACAATTAAAGCACGGGGGAGCCCTGGTATTCGGGCCGCCGACTTTAGCCTCAAAGGGCAAAACCATCAATAGTGGATGGTGGTGGAAGGCGTAGTACACCAAAGAGTGCCTGAGTGCACGAGACGTGGAGGCCATTCCCACGTTTGTGTTGTTGCATATGTATGAAATGCTGTGGGCTCGTCTAGTCGCACTCTTAGATATGTATATGCTGTTGAGACTGTTTTGCAGGGACGGTTAGCACTGTCACCCCCTCGAAGGGGTGAGGTCGTTATAAATTGGTCAGCTTTAGCTGACCGTTGCCCTGTTTTGCCACTGTTTTTGGTGGGCTTGTTGTATAGGTGCTGGTCCGAGCGGGAACTTGGCGGGCTGAAGCCCCTGCGCTGCTGCAGCCCTTGAAGGCCATTGATGTTCCTTCTGTTTTTCATGTATGGCCGGCTTGCGCGCCGATGTTGGTAAACTGTAAGGCCGTCGTGCCTCTTTTGTGTTGTAAAACATTTTATTCCAAGTTAATAGAAGTGGACATACCCGAGTTCGGGTCTTGTGGTTTATAATTCTGTCTCTCTCTCTTTTAATTCCGCATAGAATGCTCTGAGTTAGGCTTCGTGGTATAGTGTCGTTGTTATTCCATTAAGTGACGTTCCCATTTGTTTTATAGTATATGGCGTGGGGCCCCAGCCGGACCTTCTGCTATATGCTTTCGAACGGATGGGGGTGTTACAAGCGACCCATTGAGCCTCGTCATCGGTTCCGATGATATCAGCACAATCAGACTGAACGGTGTAGAGCATGTTTAGGTACTTCATCCCAAATTGAGTGTTCAACTTCCAGTCATTGAACTCCGTCGCCGTGAACTTTTCCAATTTGATCATCAAAACAGGAGACGAAAAAATTGTCCCCTTCATCATGTTTGCGGCGATTTGGACAGAGATGGGAGATGAGCGGTAGCAGCTGTATTTGGATCTGCAGAGGATCAATCAGCAGAAGAAGTGGAGCTAGCGCCCGACGCTAGGGGATAACATCGACGGTAGTCCCTGCGTTAAACCTAACACAACGACTGTATGGTTTCTTCTCCTTTCACGATCCGCACCAGGCAGGCGGCGGATCCTCCTCTGCGTTAAACCTAACACAACGACTGTATGGTTTCTTCTCCTTTCCCAAACCCTTTTATACAATCAAATATACACTAACAAACGCCGCATTGCGGGAACCGAGGGAATCATCGTACGTCAAATTATAAACGTCAGAAAGAAATCGACGCACAAATTCAACGTATGTCGAAATGTAGTTGATGCACGTCGAATACTATTCGACGCAAGAAAATTTAAGGAATTTAAGTTTTTCAAAATGTAAAACTATTTTGTACAAAAAATACAATTCAATTATTCCTAAAATCCGGATCCGGTCCGGTGCGGTGTTAGCGTGTGCTTGTGTGGTTCATTGATTCTCCTTATGATTTTTCAACATAATATGAGTGAATTTGTTTATATACCCACTTTTCTTTAAGTGATATTAGGAAGGTGAGACTAAACTCTCATCATTTCTTATGAAAAGATTTTTTTCCATAATTTGAAGTTCCCTCCATTTTGATTTTGAGTTTTTTCCATCAATAATGTGGAGCCCAAACATTAAACATCATGCAAGTTCCATTAAATATTAATGACAAATTATTTTTAATTAAAAGTTTCTAACAAATACAATCTCATGAGATCGAACTCGCCATCAAATACTCCTCAGATTCGCTAAAGATCGGAGAAGATGGACATTGACTGATCAACATTGATTCCTTGATTCAACATAATAATAATAATTATTATTATTATTTTAAATTTCACCAACTGATTCAATCCAACCGTAGGTGGAGGTTCTGAGTTCAGCTCATAAAAAAGCTTCTCCTTCTCTGTCTCAGCTCATAAATATAGCGGCCTTTATGAAAATATGCTCAAATTGCAGTTACAATAATATAGCTTCTCCCTCTATGAGTCTGTTTGGCACGGCGGCGGCGATCGTGAATGCGGCGGTCACTAACCATTATTTGTTTGACGTGATATTTTATGCGGATAATAATTTTTTTTTATTTTGATCTGCAAATAACGTATGAGTCTACAAATACGGGATGATGACTGCAATTATCATAGGACTGTAAATATTCAAACATAAACATCTCGTAAGCTCATTTTTTTCACTTGATTTGGCCTCTTCTATCTTAATATGTTTACAATATTACAAGATAAAAATTGTATTCCGTGAAATATTTAAAATTGTCAATTATGCCACTATTTTTTTAATTTAATGACTTAATATATATTATAATCTATTTCAAAAAAATTAAAATACAATGTCTATTCAAGTAATTACACTTTATTTCAAAATTAAAAATAATGATGAAAATCTCCATAAAATTCAAAAAAAATTTATTAGAGCTCCTACACTTACTATGGTAGGCTGTCATTAGACATATCATCGGTCTTTTTGAGGAAAGCTGTCATTAGACATGCCAACGGTATTTTCGAGGAGCTACCATTAAATCAATCAACTTTATTAAAGTTGATTTGACATGCATGCTGATACGTGCATCATGATTAGGATTTTTTTTAACAAAAATCGAAAATTAGTATATAACTATTTTTTGCACTAATTAATTAATATTGTGATAATTTTAAGCTGCATTAAATAATTGATATGGGCGGAGCCCTGAGCTTATCGCGGTCGAGGTACTGTCGTGGTTGACCGTAGGGGCGGAGTCCCGTGCCTTTCACTTGTACTGTATATAAGCTAAACAAACTTTAGTAAAAAAACCATCTTTCCGGTTTTACCCATTATTTTTTGGGCGTTGATATTAGCACCGCACTTTTGGCTATTCGCACTAACGGTTAATCGCAAGCATAGTTTTAAGATGTTGGCTATACGAAAGCAGTTTTGTTGGGGTTTAGGGCTCAAAGTATTCTACAATACACCCATCAAGTTTGGAATGGGGTATTTATAGTACTTCCAGCATAGAACCGAGTCCTAGTGTGACACGAACCCGTTAGGCTATTCCGAGTCGGTCTTGACACGGTAGGACATATTAATACACATTAACAATCTCCTCATATGTCCGTCGTGAACCCAGACTTCGAGTAAAGGGGTGGTTTGTATTGTATTCAATCAAACATGAGTCAATTACAACCGTGTCCAGCACTTGTTTTAATCAATTTGGACTATATCACAAAATCAGTATGCACGCATAAGTAAACAAAAGAAACTCAGCTGCAACTCAATAAGAGTCTCAGGAACGATCAAGACACAGGCCCTATACGCCTGGCGTCCAAAATCAAACAGAGATCTTAAAAAGTCCAAAACAAACAGTGTTATAATAAAGAAAGAGCTAAACAATGCTCTGAGCAGAAGTACGGGAAATAAATAAAATAACACTCAAAAACTAGTCATCTAAAAGATCATCCTTCTCCGGATCCCAGTCAACCAGTGCTCCCCTATCCCAGAAACTCCTGCAATTTCAACAGAGAATTTCATTTCAGAATGAATTCTATCCATTTGCAAATTTGCATATATCTAGCTCCAACATTAGAACTTAGTATTGAATTATCTAATTTGGCTGGGAGGACACGTTCACAGAGTATTATTGTTTTACCTCAGAATCTGATATCTGTTTCAACTGAAACGATCTTCAGACTTCTGGACACCGCAGCTATATCTGTCAATCCTATATGGAATGTCACGGTTACTGCCCTTCTGAAGTCAATTGGAACTCATCAAGTTTGGAATGGAACCAATCTTCAGAAGAAGAGACAAACCAAGTCAGATTGTGTTATCAAGTTTGGAATAACACTCTCCTCCAAGGCCACTTTGTGCAAAGGTTAAGGTCTTTCTCCTCTGAGAGAAGCCACTTTGTGCATAGTGCCAAAGGTTAGGTCTGTTTCCAATCTTCCCCCGCCCATACCCCCAATGATTGGGGACTATATGGGTTCTGTTGTTGTTGTTGTTGTTGTTGTTGTTGTTGTATTTTATGAAATACATGTATATAATTCAATGTAGAAATTTTTGTATATACTTGATGCAACATTAGACACACGATTGCTAGGTGCAATGACCCCAATGAAAGAGTGCAAAACATTCAATATCCTCACTTAAGAGACAACATGCTCGACATTGAAATTCAAGTTAACGCCCCCAAGTCAATCCACCATTCTCCATTTATACTGAATTAGTGGGCCTACTATGGAAGTGTTCATCATGAGTACTAGATAAGAAGAAATGCAAGAGTAAGGAGTACTTGGTAGGATGGCATAAGTAATCGACAGATGTTATTAGCACAAGTATTTGGCAAGGTGAGTTTAAGTAATTACAACTGTGGTCCAATAAATCGGTTGTCAGTTTCATTTGTTGTAAAGAGAGTATGTATAATGCTTATTGTTTGAGTAATGAGAGGGGGGGGGGGGTATAAATCAACAACGAAATGTTGACCAGAACCCCAATGTAAGTGGATGATATAAGCATTGTTATTTATCTCCCTCAATACTTTGAAAGACCAAACCTTCTCCACTAAGCTTCCGGCTTTGTCCACTTAGTACCATCTTCATGGGCTTCTTGGACATAGTTTGCCGGTTGACAAAATATTCTTAGTCACCCCTCTTGGTAAAAACATGTAGATCTAGAATATGATCAGTGGATTTAAAGTAGACAATGTCAAAGGAGACTTCTCCGTCAATGAATAAATCACGCTATTGTATGTAAATTCCTCCCACACCAGGGAAAATTCTCAATATTTCTATTTTTCTTCGCATATACTTTGTATCATATTACCCAATGTTCTATTAACCACTTTAGTTTGGATGTCCATTTGTAGGTGAGCGATAATACTAAATTCTAGTGATGACCCGAAACATACTCAATGACTATGCTAGAATGTATCGTAGTACTTAAGAGTATTAGCTAGAGGTTACGCTCTTTGACACTCTTGGAAGACGTTAACTTTAGAAAATGATTATTTTTTGACATGCTTCTTATTCATAGTTCTTTTGCAAGTATAAAGTGAGCATCTTTAAGAATCGATTAACTTATGTAATTATAGATTTGATATCTCGTTGAGTTGGAGAGGAGCGAGTGGATCTCTTGGACTGCGCCTTGGAGGTCGGAGAGAGTGGTGTCTACTTGATCAATGCAGTTGGAAAAGCCCACCACCGAGGGAGGATTGTTTTTGTCACGAGCAGCCATGCGTGGCGCGTCACGGGCATGCACGGGTGTCGATGGAAGGGGCAGATCAGACCGTTGGGAACCGAGGCCGAAGGGAAACAACGCCCTCACTTTCGATCTCTGAGCGCAGTGGCGGAACAGGACGCCTGCGGAATCGAGGAGGGGGGGGGGGGGGGGGGGGGGCGTCTGCGCGGAAGTAGGCGACAACGAGCTCGGCGCTGTAGTGGCCGACGGGGTGCGGAAGCGGTGACTGCGCGGGTCCCTGGGGTTACGAGGGAGCAGAGGCGGAGGACGCGCGACACGTCGAGGGCGAGCGTGCGACGCATGAACGACAGACGGACCAGGTTGATACATGAGCGAGCGATTAGGGCAAGGATGGATACGCTGGGTCGTATCTCCTCCAATCTCATTCACTCCAAGATACTACAAGCATAGGTTCAAGATATGACTCCTCCCCTTATATATAAGAGGGCCCATATATATTGAAGGGCCCATTACATAATAAAAACGCATAACAAAGATAACAAAAATACAAAAGTCCCAAGGCTTCATTTCGACGCATCCTCAGACTGCGCTCTGGTCCCGTGCGCGCCTCGTGTAAACCCTTGCGTAGCACTTGCCGATGATGAGGTTTTCCGCACTCGTATCATCATGTTAATTGTAATCATACAATATTACCAATTTTTTTCTATTTAGTGCGCCAAATTAGATATTATTGTATGCATATATGTATTAATTTAATTTTAACATATCTAGACTTAAGAAACCATGAAATTATTGCTTCAACCATTTGAATTCTAATTTCCTTTTCAAATATGCATTTTTAAGATACATCTAATGACGCAAATTATAGAGTTATAAAATGATTAAAACTATGACACATAGAACCGATTGGAACCAGACCGAACCGCATAAAACCGAACCTAACCATTAATGGTTGGTTTGGTTTTGGTTCTTGTTGAATCGGAACTGTTGACACAACGGTTCCAAAAATTATGCTGGAACCGAAACTGAAACCGAAACCGGTCAAACCAAATAATGTATTGGTTCTAATTTGAAGAACCGTTACCTTAGCGGTTCGATTCACGGTCTTAGTAGAACCGGAACCGTGATAGCTCTAACTTTGCTAGGGCAGCAACCTATCAACATGTACGGTGGCTGGTTTTGAAGGCTTATTGCGGGAAGCCGGGAAGTGATATTCTATGCTAATAATAAGCACAAAAGAATTAAATTTGTGCGATTCCCCTATAAATATAAATAAGGGCACCAAAACCTAGAGTTTATTGATGGCTAATCTTGAGTTATTTTAATATAAGGGTTTAATGATCATGAATTGATATAAAGATAATATGACATTATCATAGGAAGGGTTGAAAAGTAATTTGATAATGATACCTTGTATATGATATGACATCTCACGAAAGGGGAAGGATAAGGGGAAGGGCAAGATCGGGGTGAGTTGGGGAAGGGCAATATCGGGGTGAGTTCTTACTCCCTTATTTTAATTTACTTGCTTTCTATATGAATTGTGTTATTGTACTATGATAGAATCTCTTTTACATACTAGAATAAAACTCGTTATAAAATAATATTTGTCAAATATACAATCTCGTTTCTCGATGAATCAATTCTCCAATAATGAAGTGGAGGAAAAAGATGAATAAATCAATTCTATAATGATCAATAAGAATAAAGAATTGAAAAGATAATGAAAAGATAATGAAAAGAATGATGCATCGATGCAGTGGGCCATGTTAAGGGTTAACCCAACCAGGGAGGTAGGGTGTGAATAACCTCCCAAGATGAAATATGAACGTGCTAGCCAAAGGGCATGTGATGAATGTAAGCGCGCTAAAGATGAACACAAAAATGAAAGAAAGACAATGCATAATAGGATAAAAGATATGATGATTCACTCCTTGCATATGATATATGAAAACACTTGATACAAGCAAGGAAATGAAAAAGAAAAGGTAGCTAAGTGAAAACAATAACGCACACACATGGAAAAATACAAAGAATAAAACATAAAGCGACTTACGAGTTAAAGACAATAAAACCTATGATTATTATAAGTAATCCATCATAGTTAACCAAAGAAAAGTAAGAATTCGCTTAGTCCTTTGACTAATTAAAAAAATTAAATTAAAATAGGTCAAGGAAAAGGCCGCTCCCGCCGCTAGTTGCCAGCCAACAACAAATCCTGCACGACAGGAGAAGTATACATTACGGATTGAGGTGTCTGCAGCAGTGTGGGAGGCACTAGATACACACATGGAGACATGCAAAGTCCCTGACTGTCTGCATGCGGAGTTTCCATTTTTCTTTATGTAGAGTCTGTCCAGTTTAGTTCATATATGATGCCCATGTACATGCATATATAATGTCGAGATGTAGTAGTTAGTTTTTATACATGTGACACAATTTTTAGTAAACCCTTCTTTTGTATGTACTATGCATGACTACTTTTTGTACATTGTATCAAAATATTAATGAAATGAAATATTTTATTTTGTCCTGCACATTTCTTTTTGTACTCTGTCATGAAATGAATAATGTTATGTACACTGAATGTTTTTACCTGACGTCTCTGATGATAAATGATAATGAATAAGTTAAATTGTGGCGGTAGCCGATAAAAGGGTCCGGTACACGAGCTAAACATGCTCCCATTATTTATGGAATTTTCCATATAATAATAAATATAATATAAAGTTAAAAAACCTAATAAAATAAGTCCAATAGTTGAAAATACATATAAGGCCTATCCAACCGGATGCCTTGGCTTGGTCGTCCACCCCGAAACTAGATGATCTGAGCATCTAATTTTCCTAGGACTCATTCTCGCTCCTTATTTGTTCGACTAACAACCCATCTTCACTCGATGACTTGCTCTTCAATGTCAATGTTGTGATCTAGAAATCACCACCATTGGTAGTCCTCATCTTTTGATTGAACCATTGGACAACATGATTAGGATCCCGTAATACAAGGGTTTACATGATCGAAGTCGTTCATTTTGTGCGGATCGACGATATTTAGTTATTTTTTATTTTACTTTTAATTTATTTTGGAGGCCGTCATGATCGGGGAATCTTGTCCGTGGTGGATCCTAAGTCTATAAGTAAAGATAAAATACTCATTTTGAATGGATTGGAAATTGAAAAGTTCTGCATTTGGTCACCCAGTGCCATAACCGGATTCTAGGTGCTGAAGCCTATACTTTCCCCTCCCCTACTTGGCCGGCCACACCATTACTCCCTCCCTTCCCATTACCAGACAACCCACCACCACCAGCAGCCATTCCCATAACTACCCCAACCATCCTTCCCCATTACCCATAACCACCATATAACTATCCATAACTTCCACTTAGAACCACCCAAAACTACCCTCCCTACTACTATAACCTGCTTCCTTCCCCTCCTCCCAAATCTTGAAGTTAATTCCCTAGTCAGCCCATTAACTCTGCCTAATCAAACAACCGACCCCTGCACCTTAACCTGTCAGCAATTAAATTTTCCACCAGTAACAGTTCTTTCCCGCTACTAGCCATAACTGCTGTAGCTTTCCACCCCCTCATGGAAACATTGTCCTGTAGTCCAGAATCATTCCTGACGGTTGGCTCTACTCTAATCTTTCCAATTTTAGTTCTGATTACAGGAATTAACCTCCAACCCAATTTCCCCTTCCCAAGTTTTTCCAGATCTTATCAAAAGGCCTCCCCCCTTCAAAACTCCACAGAACTCATCCAGTTATCTTCCTGAACTAGTCCAGCCTCAGGACTCCTCCAAAGCCCTCCTCCCAGACCCTACAACCCGCAGTCTTCCATTCAACACCACCCTGATCCTTATCCGATCCTCATACATCCCTTGACAGTGTCCGATTACCATTCAAAATCTTCACAGATCCCGTTCAGTACAAGGATAGTTCAGTCCGCTATCCCCTTTTCTGTCAACCATTCTCTCATTGGACCTCTATCCCGTCATGATTGTTAGTTTATTATTTGATTGTAATTTTTTTTGTGTTGAATCTTATACGAATTCACTGTTATTGAGAAATATTAGTTTATTATCATTGTGCCCAAGTATCTTGCAACTTGCCAGGTTTTATTCTCCTGTGTATTTATTCTCTCGCACTCTCACATGTATATTACTTGTTCCCTTTCTAAAAACTCAATTTGAATGTTGCTATTGTGCGGTACTTTTATAAATTCTTTTACTGCAAGTGTAATTGCCGGACAAGTGTCAAGTTTATTTAGTCATTCTCATTAGTCTCCCAAACCCCCATTAGAACCGTTCTACATCACAACATGATTGAGCTAAGAATGAAGTATGAATGAACTAAAAATAAACTAAGAGTCTACTAAGAATGAACTAAGAAGGAACTAAGAAGGAACTTGGAATAAAAAATGATTTAAATCTACTAAGAATGCACTAAGGGTCCGTTTGACACGACGGTGGCGGTCGTGAATGCGGTGGTTATGAATTGTCGTTCATGAACCCTACCTTACCTAAGGAACTCCATCTACTTCTATGTTCAAAATTAGTTTTTTTTCTTGGTGATAGTCATAACCATTGTCATATCAAATGCATATTTCATGACGATGACGTTTTGTCCAAATTCACCGGAGCCAAAATGCGCGCCAAACGGACCCTAAGAAGGAACTAACAATGAACCGTGAAAAAACTAAAAATAAAGTAAGTAGGAACAAAGAATGAACATAAAATGAACTAATAATTAACTAAGAATATGAAGGAACTCAAAATAAACTAAGAATGAACATAGACTGAATTTAGATGAAACTAATAATGAACTTAGAATGAGCTAAGAATGAAGTATGAACTAAAAATAAACTATCCACTATCCCATCCTTATATTAAAATAGAAAACATGTTTTAGTAAATTATGATTCATTCTCACATTGTGTGAAAATGAAATTGTCAAATTTCAAGGAGTTTGAAGATATTTTTAGAGTTCAAAACTAATATTGATTGCTGCCGTGTTAAAATCAAAGATTGAGTCCAATAAATTCACCGTTTTGAAGATGGGTTTTCAAAAGACAGCCAAATGAGACCTTATCATACATAAGTATAATTAAAAGTAGAAATGCATACATATTCAAAAGATTTTAGAAAGTTAATTTTTCTCCTTCATTCTATTTGATCTTATACATTTTGCAGGTTTTGTTGGACTTGAATGTGCTTTGCAGGATCAACATGGTATTTTCCCTGATCGTAGATCCACAGAAAATTTTGCTGCTTTTTTAATGATGGTGCAATGGAAAATTTCAATTATATCAGGTCAAGGCAGAAGATTGTACAGATAGTGAGGGTTTTCCTACTGCTAGGTCTGGGGTTAATTCTGCGATTGGTGTTGGTTCTTCTAGCTTTATACCATGCTCTGCTCCATTTGTAGTAAAAGAGGTACTGTCCTTATTTTTTCCGTCAAAAAGTTTCTTTTTAATTTTCCATACTTCTAATTTTGCATTCTTATTTCATCAATATCTAGAGTTTTTTTTGACATAAACACTATTTTTTACTGTTCTTAACATTTAGCTACTTGTAGCCTTTTCTGCTTTAAATTTCTATATAAAAAAGGGCAGCCCGGTGAACAAAGCATCACCGCGCAACGAGGGTCCGGGGAAGGGTCTCACCACAAGGGTGAAATGTAGGCAAACCTTACCCTGCATTTTTGCTTCTATATGAACTTGTAAAATTAGCCACCCATGAATGCTTCTAAAAACTCTGCTGCATGGAATGTCGACGGATCCTGGCTTATTTAGGGGGTGACTGTACAGTTTGTGGATCCAGCAGATCTTTATATGATTTTATAAATGAGTTATACATCTCAATGTATAGGGTAGTTTACTAAACTACAACACTGCCTTTTTTTCCAACGGCAGAATTTGAGATAAATGCATTAACTCTTCATGTTGCAATAAACATGTTATTTGTTTCTAATGAGCTATAGTCAAAATCAGTCTCCACACTTAATATGGTGAATACAAAATAAAGAATGATTGGGATAGTTAGGAGCACATATCCACTAGAGGCCCACTAGGAGGCATGGCGAGACCCATAGTGCTGCGGGTTTATTCTAGAAAGTCGATAGACGAGTAAATAAAGGATTTAGGTCTCTTGGGGAAAAATATGACTTGACTTGTATCCCATATAGAAGGGAATGAATGGGTGTAGTGGTTTTAGGTATGCTGATTTTATATTGTATTTTGGGCACCTAGAGGTGTTGGGCAAGGGTGAGGAACTCCTCGTGCATACACACTTCTTTAATCTTTCAAATGTGTGCACAATCTTCTCTTCCACTTCTGGTTTAAAACAAATAATGTTTGATCTCTTAAGAAATCATATGTTTAATCGAAGTCCATATCCATAGGTTTATGCAGTTCAATTCAATTTTTTTTTTTTTCAACAAGAAACTACTATACATAGATGGCTAGTCCTAAAGACACAAGTGACATGTTATGTGATGTAGTAATGCAGCTGAAGTTTTGAGAAGCTCTATGGAGAACTTCAATAGGGATTAACATCATGGAGCAGTCCACCTTCCTTCGAGGCTCTTGTAGCACTATTCTCTCCACATCTCGTTTTAGTATTGTTATATGGATAATTTAAATCCCTGGCCGTTTTCAGAGTGATGTTTCCAATTTCTCCATTTCTTTTTATGGACATGTACTTCAGATTTTTTTTGGCGAGTATCGAGATCGGGAAATCAAGATCATTCACAATATTTGCCCTAGGGTTTGTTTTCTATTTATAGGCTCTTAGGGAGACATTCAAGAAGATCGATGGTTTGCCTTCTTGCAAAGTACTACTGGTCACATAGGGTGCCGAAGCCTAGCTTATTAGGAGGTGCTAGTGCCAATGCCATTGACAACAAGCTTGCGTCACCTCCCCTGTCTAACTCCGCTTCCCCATTCTACTGCTAGATGCCTTCGTCGCCTTCCCTGCCTCCAACTACCATCTGTCCATTGCAAGAAGCCTCCGCCGTATGTTTCCTTCCCTGCTGCCACCCCAATCCACTTAAAGAAGACTCCACAACACCATTTGTCATCTCCTGTCTGCCTCCACTGGATCAGCTTGCCTCGATAAGCACCCATGTCACCACCCCCAACTCTCTTATACTTCCCCAGCTTTCCACCACCCTTCTTTGAGCCCATATTCTTAACATGAGCCATAGAATCCCTCCCCCACCTCCCCTACATCATCACCCATCCCTCCACCTCCCTTGCCCATCACAAGCCCCACGACCTACCCCTTCCTCTACACTGCAGTCGTCGATTAATTCCACCCATCATCGAGCCCCACGTCCACTCTAGGCTTAGTTTGCTGTGTATTGAACTTAAGCACTCTCTTAGTGCACATAATTTAGAACTTGCTAGTAATATTAGTTTTTGCAATTTATTGTGTTTATTTGTTTAAGTCTTATGGTTTCATTATTAATTGCAATCATGCATCATACACACTCTTCATTAAATTCATAAGAGCACAATGTTTTAGTTTAACTTAAGTATTTAGGTCCCACAAGTCATACCGACTATCTACTTTGATGGTTAACTAGACCCGATGACTTTCACTGACTGGTTATTGAGCATTAACTATTATTTCGATTGGTACAAAATGTCGGACTATTGTGCAATGCGATTTGCCAAAATGAGGTGCATGTGGATGCTAAGATTCATTAGACGAGTCTTGAGTAGATGATCGAGTGAGAGGCTTTAATTACTGAGTACGTGATTAGGTTTGACGAGTTATTGAGTTAGTGACGAGGAATGATATTTAGGAGCAAGTTGTGAGCACGTCACATTTTTGGGGCAGACTTTGTTCTATGGCAGGAGCTGATTGCCCATCATATAGAGTTCATTAATCAGATATTTCAGTTTGTCATCAAGTATGAGCAGCATCTGAGATTCCTTGTTTCTAGGCAAGTGAGCTCGCAACTTAAGACTTCCATGGTTAGGAGACCACCCCGACCCAGGATGTTGTTGCTACGTTTAATCGTGTCTCCACAAACACGAAATGTAAGGTGACATCCATAGGCATCCCTAAATCTGTGGGGATTATGTGCTACAAATGTCCGGGTAGAGGAGACGAAGCAGCCCAGTGCCTTAGGAGGAACCCATTGATGAAGAGATCAACCTCAATCGTGAGCCGATAGAGACATTCGAGGTGGATGTAGTAATGAGTATTAATAAGCGATGGGAGAACGAGCCGATAGGGCCTTAGAGATGGGCATTGTGAGACATGTTGCACACACCCAAACTATATGATGATTAGAGACTCACGACTTTGCTTTACACATATTGTCTTAGTGTAGGTGGTGCCGGTAAGCTTGCTATTTACAATAGAAGGTGTCAATATCACGAGTCTAAAGGGATTCAAGCACATGAAGGTGAAAATTGACCCCATCCTCATCCTTATACCACTCTTTGGGTTGGAAAATATGCAATATAAGTCAACAAACTGTGCCTTGTGCCGACCAGTCTTGCGTTGTTTGAGCACCAAGTGTGGTGCACATTCTCCTAATGGATGTTGCCTGTGTATTTTTCACTGTTTAAAATATCCTCTGACATGTCTGCCGACATGCCATTTTTTAGGGTAAAATGATATTTTTTTTCTAAAAAAACCGATTATGACCTTTTGTAAAATATATGCCGACATCCGATTTTTTCCTATATATCGGCTGACACGACTTTTAAACACGTCACCCGCTATTTTATTTTATGTTATGTCAGCAGCCTAACATATATGTCTAAATCGCATATATATACTATATTATGTATGTTTAAATCAATTAGACTTATTATTTCGTTCTTTTAATGCGTTATTCTTATAATCAATTTCGTATAATTATTTTATATTATATTTTTCTTATTTCATATTACAAAAAATGTGAAAAAGTTCAACATAATTATTAGTTATTATTGATATGATTTTAACATAAACCTACTAAGCATGAAAAGACCTATAATCAATCAAGGATATATAGTTTTTAATTTTCATGTATTTGTTATAAAACTTAGTACCGACAAAATAAAATTCTCATATAATATTAAATATATTTTACATTGTACTAATTTGTATTTGTTATAATATTTTACTTTTGATATTTTTTGAATTTATTTTGGGATATAAATTGACTCATTGTTCGTTTACTTGTTATGTTAGTTTTTTTTCCTTTTAGAACATATAATTATACGTAATATTCATAAAAATATTTATTTATTTATAAGATATGGAAATCCGAAGGGGAGCCTTGCCACACCGGTTAAGGTGTCGCCGTGTGACCTTGAGGTCACGGGTTCGAGTCCTGGAAGCAGCATCTTGCAAAAATGCAGGGTAAGGTTTGCCTACATTTCACCCTTACGGTGGGACCCTTCCCCGGGCCCTCGCTGCGCGAAGATGCTTTGTGCACCGGGCTGCCCTTTTATAAGATATGAAAATTCGATATTTTAAAATATCCCCGACATGTCTCGGACTTCCGACATTTAAAAGTTTAATCCGACATATGACCGACATTCGATATTTACAACCTTGGTATTTTTAGGTAATACCTAGATAAATAACCGCGATATTATGTGTAACAGACCATCAAACACGTATTATTCGATAAGGATCAAAATTACATAATCCCCAACCCAACTTAAAGATCAGTCTAAGAGTAAGATTGACTCTTTCGCGTGCACTGACACTTCGAAGTCCCTGCATACAATTAGGAAGTCAAGTTGTTGAGAGCCGCGAGACAGGCGTTGTTTATGTAATTGATGTCTCACTGCCTTCTGAGGAAACAACCGATGTCTCAATAGTTCATCCGAATGTTTGTCGCGTGCTTGACGAGTTTTCGATATTATGCCCAATGAATTCCCCGATGTACTACCTCCCGCGAGAGACATTTGACATACAATTGACCCCATCCCGTAGGCTTCTTTCCAGGATCTCCCTTACTATCAGATGAATCCAGATGTGCTAGCTGAGCTAAAGCAATAGATTGGTGATTTGTTGAAGGAAATATTTCTTTGTGAGAGCTTGAGTCTGTGCGCTATTCCTGCCCTTTTACTCTAAGGATGTTAGTTGACGTATCTGCATGAATAACATGGCTATCAATGATTGCAATTAAATATCGTTTCCCTATTCCTCAACTTGTTTATAACTGGTTGATGCTCATATCTCCTCGAAGATCGACTTACGCAATTGGTAACATCAGATTATAGTAAGAGGGGGGAATGAGTGGAAGACGATATGTAAAACAAAGGATGACCTTTACATGTGGTTAGTTATGTCATTCAGGTTATCAAATGCCTCTAATACTTTCATGAGGCTTATGACTCAGAAAGTGTTGCGGGCTTCCGATTGCGAGCTGGTGTGCAGTCTTGAGAGGGAGAAGTCTCAGAGAAGATCCTCTCAACCCTTCCTTGACCAAGCCCTCCCAATGACGAAAGATATGATGGTAGTCAAGCTCGACCGAGTGAGGAGGAGAGAGGGGAGCTGTGCTCAACCCTAACCCTAGCTTAAGAAGATGAGAGGAAAAGGAGAAGATTCAAGAGGAGATCAACGAGAAGTTGTTTATTACCCTTGTCCTGAGACTCCCATATTTTAGCAAGGGCTGAGGTGCCTTGCAATGCAACTGACATTGGCATAGGGGTGTACCCAGTCAGGAGGTCATCTAGTTCCTCTAGTGAAAAACTAAATGAGGTCAAACAAAAGTACTTCAATTATGACAAAGTGTTATGCGATAGTCCATTCCTTACATTATTGGCGATACTATCTATTATCTTGAGTGTTCATTCTGTATTTTAACCATCAGACTTTTCGATATCTAGACTCTCAGATTGTTATGCTAAGTGGATCGAGTGTGTGCATGGTTTTCACTATGTTCTCAAACATTGAGCCGATGTTGAGAACAAATCTGTAGATGTCCTGAGCCCTTGTGTCAACTTATTACACATCTTGAGCGCACGAGTAGATGAATTTGAGCAATTGATTGTTGACTACCTCCATGCCTGAATTTTAGTAAGATTTCCACATCGTTGATGAGAGACCCTCCCGATCCTATTGATGGGCTCTTGCTCGCTGATGAATATTTATTTCGTTGCCTTTACCTGTGCATTCCCTATATTGATGCATGCTAGAGGAACGACAAGACATTTCAGTAAAGACAAGGAGATTGCTCTTGTTGATGATCACTTTTATTGACTTAGTTTAAAGAGAGACATGGCGTCGTGGCTAGGGTAGTGCGTAATTGTCACATCTGCCAGGTTACCAAGGAATCTAAGCAGGATACAAGTTTATACACTCCTTCACATTCACATGGATTTCGTGCTAGAACTTTCTCCTACCTTTTGGAAGCACTTGTTGATGATCACTTTATTGACTTAGCCTAAAGAGAGACACTAGGGTAGTGCGTAATTGTTGCATCTGCCAGGCCACCAAGGAATCTAAGCATGATACAAGTTTATACACTCCTTCACATTAACATGGATTTCGTGCTAGGACTTTCTCATACCTTTAGGAAGCACGATTCCATTTCATTGCGTGCATCAAGACTAATGTTACTTATCACCTAGCAATTTTGTTTATTACAGACATCTTTAGGCTCCATGGGTTGCTCAAAACTATAGTTTCTGACCGTGATGTGCACTTCATGAGTTATTTTTGGAAGGCACTTCGGAAAAAGATGGACATGACTCTTCATTGTTCCATAACCTACCACCTTTAGACTAATGGTTATATTGAAGTAATCAATCAAAATCTATGAATCTTTTTATAATCTTGATATTGCTAAGAGTACGAGCATTTATTCCGTATTTTTCATGAAGGATTTGACTCCTAAGTAGAGGTGAGCAAAATGACCGGGCCTGGAAAGCCCGGCTGGCCCCGGCTTGGCAAAAGCCTGGTTAGGCCTGAGCCGGGCAGGCTTGGTTCAGGCCCAGACCAAATCTAGGGGGCCTAAGGAGGCCCCCATTTAACCGCAAAGCCCGACCTAGTGCCCTTCCTGGGTCAGGCCCATGCCAGGCACCAGGCTCGGCCTGGCTCCCAGGCCAAGCGGCCAGGCCAAGGCTGCTAGCAGTATCACGTGACCAACGCGAAGATCCGCGCCATCTCCCTCATTGACGCCAAGTTCTTCAACATGATCATCGGCCAGTCACGACACTTCACCATCCTCGGCAAAATGACCAACGCGAAGATCCTTTTTTTTATAACGATGTTCATCATAAGGCTTATAATTGGAATTGTAATAATAATGTGAAGATTAGTAATGATAATAACCAATATTAAAGTCAGTATCATAGTCATAATATGAATTATTGTGCAATGAACCCATACAAAGGTTTGAAAGCGACAACTTAATGAGGGATGAATGGGGAGACTTGCTGCATATGTGGTGGTTTGCATGGATGCCAATGTGTTAGTCTTTGATTGGTAATTTCTTAGTCATCAGGTACTGATATTCTGGTCCTCCCCCAACTTGACTTGTTAGGTAATGGACACATGACCACATGTGTACTACTTTGCACTACTTTGATGATTTAAATTTAAGGTCAATATGTATGCTAGATATGTCAGTGCTTTATGTGTCTTGAAAAGGGGGCAAATCAATGCCCCACAATATCTAGGGATCTTTCTGTAAGAAATTGCCTGATAAACATTTCCTTTTTAGGGTCTCTCTCATTTATCTTATTAATCTTGCACCATGGAGGTGCAAACCCTAGAGTCAAGACCATATATCCGTCTATACTATTAAATGGATCTGAGCCTTTCGATTGCAGCCTCATGATCTAACAATACGAATGATTTTTTAGATACATAGGGCTAGCATAAAATAAAATAAAATAAATGCTATTTATAGATATTTGCGACTGTGTACAAGGTCCTCCGTGAGCAGTGTGCATTGGCCATAACACTATGCCATTGCTCAGGTGACGGTCTGTCACATACTGGCACTGCACACAAGGTGACCCTATGGCCGCCCGCTAGTAAGTTTTAAATGAAACACTACTCAACATTCTGTGCATTGAATATCTGAGAATTTCCTTAACTATTTTCATTATGATCCACCTAAAGAGAAGAAAGCTTGTAATTGTAGCGCATTGTCATTAGGGAATACTATCTCTTTATTTGAATATAATTTGCAATATTAGAATGCAAATTTGATATCCTATGGTCAAGTTTTTAGCAATGAGAATAAGTATCTATTAGAGTCACTATACATTGTCTTACCATCATTTTTGTGATTAGTGATTATAGAGGCACCTACACTCTTGTTTGTGACCTGTCAGAAAATTCTGTGGTGTAACTCGATATCTTTGGTTTCATTGCTTGATACCATCATTACTTTTATGTCTTATTTGCACATGTCTTGGCTTACATGTTGCTTTTAGTCTAGGAAGCACCGGTACGGGTACGATACGTATCCGGTACAACGGCACGACAAAATTTAAAAATGAGGACACGGGTCTGGCAGGATACATTGTATTAAATATAATATATATATATATCACAAATGTAATTAAAAGTTCTCAAACCAGTAAAAGATCAAACATAAATCATCAATTGAAATACTAATCCATAGTTAATGCGAGAAACAACAAAATCTGGAATAAACAACAAAATCTATTTCTGGAATAAACAACAATACAGGAAATCAGCAACAGGAAATTAGCAAAATCTGTTAATCAACAAACGGAAATCATTTAGCCAGCAATTGTTTCAGGAATGATTAAGAGGATATCAGTTAATCAGTATAGTTCAACAACAGTTTCAGAAATGATTAAGAGGAAATCAGTTAGATTAAGAGAAAATCAGTTAATCAGCAACAATTCAACAACAATTTCAAAAATGATTAAGAGGAAATCAGTTAGATTAAGAGAAAATCAGTTAGTCAGAGAAAATCAGTTAGATTAAGAGGAAATCAGTTAGTCAGCAAAAATTTCAGAGACGAAGAAGCAGCAGCGGCATCTTTTGTCTTTGATTGGCAACGAGAAGAAAAAGACTTACTGACGCAGGACAAAAAAAGGCAGTATGAAATAATCGGCGGTGTCGACGCTCTAATGCAACCCTACGTGCATGTGCGAAGTGAATGCGATCAAACCCAATGTAAACGATGCATGTGTGTAATCAATTAATCCGGAAATATAATACAGCAATTATAATTATATAATTTAAGCAGATCTACACAATGTGAAACTACAATTTTCAAGCGCACAAATAATATCACAGGCTTTCTCCGCACGAAGAATCTTCAACCACAATTTGCACGAATAATTGTTATAGGATTAAAAGAAAACAAAACAATAGCACTAACAATTTCAATATCCAAACACATATAACATGTTCATCCAGAATCTAATACAAAAATAAAATAACACAACGATAATACTCACAAGCGCGGAGATCCGCCAGCGGCGCCAGGCGTGGCTCCACGAGATGAATACACTGGCAGTGGGGAAGGGGTGCACTGGATGGCTGGCAGTACCTTTAGGAAGGGTGGAAGTGAAGGGGTAGCTAATTGGCCCGCTGTTTGGGCTGTTCGGGCTGTTCTGGATGGGAATGCTGTTGGGGGAAGATGGACAGTGGAAACTACCGTGAATGCGACTTGGGACGGAGGAAGGGAAGGAGCGGCTCTGGACTTGCTGGAGAGGAAACAATGATCGGCGGTGGTGTCGTTTACGGTTATGATGAAACCTGGGGGTGGTTTGCGGTTGAGGGATGGATCGTGTGAGGACACAGTGGCTCCACGGGAGGAATTAGGCAAGGAAGATGAACAGTAGTAATGGCGTGGATGAAGGAAATGTACAGGAATTCTGACGTCGTTCCTCCGTCGAGATCGAGAGTTATGAACATGACGGGGACGGGAGAAGCGTACAGTAGCGGTTGTCGAGCAGTTATCTCCTTCGGAGCAGTGGAAATCGTGGAGAGAGGGCACGAGAACAGTGAATGAACAGTAAAATAAAAGATAATTGAAGTCCGCCGAGGCTTCGCATCCCGGGCTCGCGGCGTCGCACCCCGGGCTCGCGGCGTCGCACCACGGATGATTACCGATTTCTGAATTCTCTCACAAAACTCAACAATAATCATAAACTGCAGCACCCGCCCCTATTTATAACAAGAAGGGGCGGTTGGGCACCGGGCGTGTACGGCTATGATTGGCCGTTACGTCCGCGGCCCTAAAATACTAAAAAAAATCCAAATAAAATAAAATAAAATACATAAAAAATAATAGCGCGACGAACCGGACGCGCTCGCGGTCTCAGATCGCCGATCCGATCAACGTCTCCTGCGTGAATACACAAAAGTGGGCCCCGCCGACTGGCGACCCGTAGTCTGATGATGATCCCCATCACTTACGAGCAGCAGTGGCATCTTTCGTCTTCGATCAACAACAAGAAGAGGAAGACTTACGGGCAGCAACGACGTCTTGAAGAAGAAGAACGAGCAACATCGACGTCTTTCTTCTTCGATCGACAACGAGCCGACATTTCCAATCGACAACATCGATGTCTTTCGTCCGACGTCTTCGATCGACAGCGAGCCGGCATCTTCGATTGACTGCAGCAGAAGAACGATCGTCAACAGCGGAAGAACGATCGATCGCATATCCACCTGTTCGCTACCCGTACTCGTCCGGAAATGTACCCGGTACGGGTACGGGCCTAATTTAGGCGTGTCCATGCTTCCTAGCTTTTAGCTCAAATATTAGTTTCTCTTTTAACCTGTTCTAACCTAAAAATCTTTTATGTCTTGCTTTTATTCTTCCTTTTGTGGAACTATTAGTATCTTGAACAGGTTATTTATTGATTTGCCTAGTTTCTTGAAGTGACTTTTTGGCTCTCATAATTTCTCACATGATTCTATTGCAGGAAAGTTTTCCAAGTTCTTCTAGTAGTCATTTCAAATCATATCTTGTTGGAATGGGATTTTCGCCGATTCTTGTTGACAAAGTGATCGAAGAAAACGGTATGTTTTTAAATGTATAGTGCTTATACTTCTATGAACAAATTTGAGCTCTGTATGCTTTTTAGATTCCCCCTTTCCGATATAGCATCCTTTTCTAATTCTTCATCACTTCTGGGATATCATAATAAGTAGTAGTTCTTTCATATATCTAGGGGAGGATGATGTAAATGTTTTATTGGAAGCTCTCCTTGCTCACTCTGTAAGTGATCATTTACCCATTTTCTATTTTGAATTTGTATCATTCGAAGTTTAATCCAAGGCGAACTTTCACACTTCTATCTCTCATTGATCATTCTTAGTTTAAGTAACTTAGTGGTGGGTACCTAGTCTCCTCCCGTGCATGATGTCTGTAGTGACACTCTTGGAGCAACAAGAAGTCCGGGAAAAATTGATGAAATTAATGAACCACCTTCAAGCTTATTGCTGGTTACTAGAAAGTGTCATGGCGGTCTGAATGCACGGGAGACCATGCACCCACTAGTATGTGTGTGTATAAATTTTTTCCTATTGCTTTAGATAATAGTAGATTATAGTTTCTATCAAGTTAAATCAAAATGAAAATAGTTACTGAACTTCAGTAACTAGTTCCTTCAAAGAATTATTTTATTTTCACATATAACATAAATGAAAAAATGTTATTTTTTTTAAAGTCACCTAATCTATTTTCGAAACAAATAGGAAAATATATATGCTAGTGCTACCTCCCTCTTCCTTTTCCCCTTCTCTTCCTTTCTCACAACTACCAACAACAGTTAAACGAAAAAACACTAGTTGCATGTTGTTATGATCTTGCTAGGAAAAGTAGGAAAACTAGAGAAGAACTAGGGCAAAAGTATGCTAGGGTTACAAGGAAGAAGGAAACCTGAAATAATAATGCATTTCATGTCCTTCTCCAAAGGGGGGTCCGGTTATATATAGCACCCGGACCCAAGGGGGCCGGCTGGCCCCCATAGGGGCTGAACCGGTGCGGTTCAGCCACAATGCTCCATATTTAATATTGTCGGGCCGACCAGATGGTTCAGCCCGGTCTTCCTCCGCTTTCTCCTTTGGTCGACGTGCACAGTAATATTCCCTGAATCTGGTGGTGTCGCCAGGCGTAACATTCCCTCCCCCATCAAGGGCCAGCTTGTCCTCAAGTTGGAGTCGGAGAGCGCGCGGCTCCTGGAATAAGTCGGAATACTGATCCAACCTGGCTTGCATCGGAGACGAAACCTCTGTTGGAGCTGTAGGCTCCACTCTAATCTCCCTGACGATGGTCCTCGTACTATCCGGTGCCCCTAGTCGTTCCAAGCTGCGGAGTGAGATCTCCTTCACCTGAGACGACTTGAGGCCTTCCAAGCAATACTCCTTCCCGTTCTGGCTGAACTCCATAGCCATCTGGTCCCAATCAAAAGTCACCCGCCGAAGTTGCCGCAGCCACGGTACGCCCAACACCATGTCAGAACCCCGGATTGGCAATAAGTAAACATCAATGTCCAGTGTAACCCTGTATCCGGAGCTTCACCCCTTTCATCACTCCCTTGCACTGCAGTGTACGTCCATCCGCTACCCTGACGTGGAAAGCTGCGTCGCGATCTATGTCATACCCCACCTTCTGGGCCACAGCGGGTTGGATGAAGTTATGAGTGCTCCCGCTGTCCATCAAGATTGTCACCGTCTCCCTGCCGACCCTCCCGGCTATGCGTAAGGTCTGAGATGGGGTACCCCCCTCCATGACTTAGGGATACTCCAAAGTCTGCTATAGCCAACTCTCCCTCCTCTGTGCTGGGAACCTCTTCCGTTTCCTCCCTCAGCATGAATACCTGGACCTTCTGGCTTTCGTATCCTCGGGTGTACTTCTCATCACAGTTGAAGCATAACCCCTTCTCCCTCCTGGTCTGAAGTTCCCGCCACGTCAGTTTTGTTACTGTCGGTCGGCCCTCTGCCGGGGGATTCCCCCGAGGAGGATGTATAATCGTAGGAGCTCTCACCGCTGTACGGGTCCTCTGCCGGTTGAATCTCTCCTCATGTATCCTTGCCAAACTGATTGCATGACTCAGACTGCGCGACATATAGGCGTGGACCTCATCCCGCAAATCATCCCGCAACCTTGATATGAAGCAACTGAGGAGGGTCTTTTCTTCCCAACTGACCCGATTGGACAACTTCTCGAACTCTGTGCGGTACTCCATCACGGTGCCTTTCCGACGGAGTTTTTGTAACGTGCCTCCACATCCTCGTACTCCAAGGGTCCAAAACGGGCCGAGAATCCCTCCACAAAATATGCCCACGGTGCATATCCATATCCCCGTATGAACCACTGTACCCACTGGTACGCGTCGTCTTCTAGATGGAAGGCTGCGAGTTGCACCCACTGGTCTTCGGGAATTTCTTGATAAGTAAAAAACAGTTCCGCCTTTTGCACCCATTCTAGTGCATCTCCGCCCCAAAATTTAGGAAAATTCATGCGGGTGCGTTTGGGCTGCATGCAAGGCCACTGGTTTGCCATCCCGTAATCTCCTTGCCCAGGACCAGCTGGCCACCGTTGCTCTCCCGGATGGTTGGGTGACCCGGGTGGGGCTGTCACGTACCCGCCCGCTTGTCCCGTTTGAGGAGGAAGTCGTCCCCTTTCGGGTCCATTACCCATTTGCTGTCCGCCGCCCCATGGGTTGGCCATGGGCGGCCTTTCCTGCCACTGGTTTCCGTTCCCGTACCCTGTAGGCGGAGCAAAAGCTGGTGGGTGCGGAACAAATCCCGCCATTCCTCCCATTGGTACGACGTTTGCTCCGGTGGGTCGAAACGAGCCCCTTTCCTGATTTGGAAGCCGTCATTGCTCCCCGGCACGCTGTTCGAGCCCATTCCAGGCCGGCGGCATGGTTCCAGGGCCAGTCGGCCCTCCTGCCGGCACGCCCGGGCCCATTTCTGGATTTGGAGGTCTCCATTGATACCCAGCCTGCTGTTCTAGCCCATTCCAGGCCGGCGGCGCTACTCCCTGCCAAACCGCCCCCGTCGATTGAGAGGCGACCCTCCAAAGCCCTTGCCGGCTGTCGCCGACTCCATCCCGACCACCCGGTGGTGCACCGGCCTCCAGGTGATGCGATGCTCCTTTCGTCACCCCCGCATGCGTACCGGTGACGCCTTAGGGATCGAGTCCCGTCCAGTGCCCGATCGGCTGTCCTCCTGCGTAACTCCCGCTACCCGTTGGGTTACTGCTCCCGGAAGCTGTCCAGGGCGTGGGAGGTTGTTGATTTCCGCCCGTCCCGGTCGCCGGAAATTGCACGGATGGTAGATCCGACGCTTCGACGTCCGACCCTTCGTTGACCATCGATTTCCCTTTCAGATTTTGAGTAAGGAGAGTCTTAATCTCCTCCATGCGTGCATCGAAACGCTCCTTCAGATTTTTGGTAGATGATTTCATTTGTTCTTCGATTGCCGCCACCGAATCCGCCAACCCCACATAATTTTCCTCTAGGGTTGCCAGCCGCGCGACTTCCGCCTCCGTGCGTGTCACCATGGTCGCAGGAAGGATGCTCTGATACCAAATGTTATGATCTTGCTAGGAAAAGTAGGGAAACTGGAGAAGAACTAGGGCAAAAGTAAGCTAGGGTTACAAGGAAGAAGGAAATCTAAAATAATAATGCATTTCATGTCCTTCTCCAAAGGGGGGTCCGGTTATATATAGCACCCGGACCCAAGGGGGCTTGCTGGCCCCCATAGGGGCTGAATCGGTGCGGTTCAGCCCCAATGGTCCATATTTAATATTGGCGGGCTGAACCGGATGGTTCAGCCCGATCTTCCTCCGCCTTCTCCTTTGGTCGACGTGCACAGTAATATTCCCTGAATCTGGTAGTGTCGTCAGGCGTAACACATGTAGGCCTACCTCTTTCCCTCTCTTACTAAACGAAGCAAAATGTGCCATCTCTTTTCCCCTTTTACCCGTCACTGGTAGCATTGGGGTATTTTGGAATTCCAAAAATTTTGCCAACCTTCAACCTTCCAGTTTATATAGTATAAATTCTGATTCATGCTTATTATGTCTACTTGAGTAATGTTGTCATGTTACAAGGCCAAATAAACAAATTATGACACATAATAAAGGATATCTCTCAAGAAATCTGTACTATGATGTCCCATGGACCAGTTTGTCCAAGTCGTTGCAGAGTCAAGTAGAGCAAAAGATCTACAAGGACCACAACAGAGCACCATTGAGAGCAAGTACAAGAAGAAAGTGAGAGATGATGCGGCATTATACGTTGTTAGATGGGTATATGAAACAGGTATCCCATTTAAGCCTTCGGTGCGGCAGCTCCAAAACTCAGGTTTGGACAAAAATTGTGTTTGGTTGGGCGGATGAATAAAACCGCGTTTTTAAAATAAGCTGGTTATAGGTATATCTCCAACCGCGACTTCCTCCTCCAGTCCGGTCGTAGAGTCGTGCGTCTGCACTAGGCTTCTCCTTCGCGCGTCTGCACAGTGTTACCCATTGAAATCCCCGAGCCATCTCCTTCCCCTCTTCCTCGATTTTCTTCCTTCCCCACACTGCCATCTCCTTCCAGATCCAGACGCAACATCTCCTTGAGATCCATACGCCGCTAGGGTTTCGTCAACATTTATGGAGGTGAAGGAGTTCAGGGATTCCCATTTTCCGCCATTTCTAAGGAGGCTGCAGATGGTGGAGGAGTTCAGGGCTGCCCTTCTCCAGTTCGACCTCGGTTTCCTTTCCGCCCTAATTTCGCCAACCCGTCTCCCGATCAAGAGTAGCACGGCAGCGATCTCACACCTCTCGTCGACCTCTAGAAGGAGCAGCGAACTCCCTCCAGGCCAAGAGCCGTCTCCCAGCACTAGCAGCGACAGACCTGGCAGCGACGACTTCTCCCCGCCGAAGACATGTTCCGCGTGAAGTTGTGTGATCTTCATCATTGTAGGCAACTTTCGGCGTTCTTCCCAAACCTGATCTATAAGCTCTCAATTTCTGCCCTTCGATCTTCTTCCCAATGAAGGTGCATTTAGATTTTTATTTTCTGGATCGTATTCCCTTTGTCCCTCTCTCCCTCTGTTCCAGCAATTATAATAAAGCTGCATTTGAGAGAGATGCAGCTGAACAAGGAATCTCTAAGCTCTCTATTTGCTGGATAGTCTTTGCCGTGAAGCATTTGGCTGGGTCTGTAAGCTCGTTCAAGATCTGAATTGAATTGTCTTTCTTCCCAAGTCATAACTTTCAGACCAATTTCCAAACAGTTTTTACAAAATATACAATCAAAAAAATTAACCTAAAACTCTATTTTTGCCAAACAGTTTTTACAAAATAGCTTATCGAAAACTCTGCAAACTCCATTTCACACAAACAGTTTTTTTACAAAACTCTGTTTTCCAGAAACAACACTTTTACTATCAGCAACTATTTATCAGCAGTTTTTCATCAGCAACAGCTCACCCAAACTGGGCCTTAATGTCGTATACAGGTTCTATTTCTAGCTGATGGTACATGTTATTGATATATGTGGACATGGGATGGAGATCTACCTTTTATGAGTTGAGGGAGACATTTCTACAGATGGAAGTGGAGGATGAAGAAGATGTTGAACATATTCACCGAAACTTGTAGAATGAATGAGTGCAGTCTCATGACAGATGCATGGACTAATCGAAGGGTAGAAATGTGATGAACATCATAGTGCGTTGCAGTTCTGGAGTTGCATTATGGCTTTCACATAATGTCTCCTCCTTCACGCGATGGGAAGTTCACCTTTGACTTATTGGATGAGACAGTTAATAACCATGACGGCCCAGAAGAGAACAACATGGTGCAGATTGTCCAACAATATAGCTACATCAAGCTACATTAGAAGAGAACAACATGGTGCTGAGTGTGTATTACATCACACTTGGTCGAACAAGTTCATGAGAGTCCAGTTCTTTCATTGATTCTCTAAATATGTCGAGGGAGATTGATGTAAACCGGATTTTAGGGTTTAAAATTAATTATTTTTCAAGCGACGACTTTATTTATTATAAGATAAAAATTAGGATTTGAAAACATAAGTTGATTTTATTTAATATTTTAAAGGAGGCCGAGCGACCAAATCAAGTTTTGCGCGCGAAATAACGCTCGTGTAATGAACTTGAATAAGATCGTTGAGTTTCGCTAGAGTCGGCTCTCTCGAACGCCCTCTGAGTTGAATCGTTGCGAGATTTATGCATCCACAAACAAAATCACAATAACAATTTATGAAATAACGGTAATAGGAATGATTCGAACGTTCGGGGCAAGCTTAGCAGTATTTAATTGAGACGCGTAAAACTAATTTGATATTTTGAAAGCAGGGAAGGAGTGAATGTTACCCAAACAAAAAGGCCGTTCCAAATCCTGTGGTGGGAGCGTAAAGTCAGCGTGGCCACAGATGGGTCGGAGAGACTCAGGTTGAAATCAGAGTCGGGATTCCGTCCAACTCGCGTAGGCGCAGGTATGTACAGAAGAAGTCGCTGATTGACGGAGAGGCGTGTCGACGTCGACGTCAACCAGCGGAGAGGGCTTCGGCAGGGCTCGCCTGGGTTGAGGGAAGCGGTCGACGGAGGCGGTCTGGATGGGGAAGGTCGGGGCCGACGTTGCAGGCGCTGAACTTGACGTCGCCGCTGGCTGGTATGGCGGGTGCTGGGCAAAACGCAGGGCCGGTTGTCAGAGGAAAACGATTAGGGTTCGTTTTCCTCTAAATCTCCGGCTGACTTCATTCGGAATAATATCCCATCTTATAGCCCGTGAACATTTTGATGTTTCCTTTTTTTCTCAAATTCCAAAATAAATGCTGCTTATTTTTTCCCAAACTTAGCTTCATTCTTTTCAATAAAGATATCAACCGTGAACAGTGTAGATTTTATACCAAATTATTTTTCAAAGTATTTTAATGTATTTTGGAATTAATTTTATGCGTTCCCCTTAAATAAATTAGGCTTGCCCCTTACGTCCTAACTACTCAAATTACCGGACCTCTTTATTTAAGATCCCACCGGCCGGTCACACCGATGAACCAAAACTAATAACGGATACATGGAAAGGGAAATACATGAATTAAATAAGTGCAAAGGAAATGAACGAGAGTTAATAACTGCACGAAATAAATAAAGGCGCGTGATGGAGTCACGCGCCCTCGGATGCGGCGGGGGTTGCATCAATTCCCCCGGGGTTGACAAGGCTCGACCCCGGCGAGAACTCGCAGAAACCGATGTTGTAGAGATCAGACATCGTTGTTGGTGCCACATCAGGGGGAATGTCTGGGGCTTTGACAGCTAGCTCGACGTACTTCGGAATTTGGAATGGGCCAATTCTCATGTGAAAAACAAACACCCAATCTTCCTTTGAAAAGTACGTCTCATGGCGATAACGACCGACCGTGAGTTTGTAATGTTCAAAGGTTGCTTGCAAACTATCAGTAATAATTTTACCCAACTCTTTTAAATAATTAGTTTGGGCTTGCACCTCGAATGAAAAACGTTCATGGGAATATGGGGGGTAGCGGTCATAAAAATGGCGTAATAAAAGCAAACAGATGATCTCGAAAGGAGATTTAGTAAATGTACGATTTTTAGAATTGTTATTTTTGAGTTGTGCTCTTGGATGTATAAGATCCCATTGCTTTATATTCGCCCCAGTTAGGCGCTTAAGATGGCCCCTCATACTTCTTCCAATGACCTTAGTCTGCCCATTAGTTAGAGTGTGATAAGCGCTACAATCTTTGAGTTTGGCTCTCAGTCGACCATATAATTCATTCCACAAATATGATAAAAAACATTTAATAAATCGATCTAGTTCCACAGGTAGGTGTAAGTGATAGTGAGGCGAAAAAGTGTACTCGCTAAATATGAAATCGATCGAGTGTGGTGAGCGAAGTGAATAACCATTAGATAAAGTGCTAAAAAATTGAGAGATATCAGGTGGCACGACGGGGCTCGATAAATGTGGTGTGAGCGACACAACTGTATCACAACTTTCTTCATAGGGTGGGGGTTTAGGCGGGAGTGCGGTGAGCAGTAATGTGGTGGAGTTAGTGAAGAGTGAACTAGAATGCGTAGAGGTCCTCTCGTGGGCCCTTGGAATCAGACAATTCTTCTGGGGGAGAAGAACAACTGTGTGCCCATTATACTCAAAGGAGTGGGAGTTTCTCGTGCCATCGTGCATGACATGTCGGTCGTACTGCCAATCTCGCCCTAATAGGATGTGACAGACATCCATGGCAGCAACATGACATTAAACTCTATCCGAATACGTGTTCCCTATAGAAAACTCTACTAGGCAATAGTGGGTAACGAGCATAGTCAAATGACTATTGACCCCAGATAAATTGTAGGGTTGTTCTAACGGCTGCGTCGCAAGCCCTAATATGTCGATCATGCGTTGAGAGACGAAATTCTCCATACTGCCACTATCGATGATAATAGAACAAAATTGCCCATGGATGCGTGCAGTAGTGCGAAAAATGTCGTGTCTCCTATGATCATCCTCAGTAGACTCACTAGGGGTGATCAGGCTATATCGTAAGACGCAGACTAAGTGTTCGGCGTGTTCGCCTTCCACTTCTACGACATCCTCTGACTCGTGCTCATGCTCAGGGTGAGACTCATTTACGTAAACTCCATACTCGGGTTCACGTCCATCAGTGAAGTCAATAATAGCGACGAAGTGATGCCGCTGACACTTAGATGATTTGTGCCCCGGCTCCATACACTTGAAGCATCGAAATACTCCCGTGTTGGGCTTAGTCCCAATAACCTTTTTACCCCTGGAGGGATTAGTGGGTGGAGTAGGGGTCCCAGTAGTGACAGGAGGGTGAAAGGAATCCAAGGCCCTAGTAGTGAGTGCAGTGGTGACGCTCGAGGTGGGTCTATCAGTAGACCTAACTCCGGATGTCCTCTTTTGCAAGGCCTCGACTCTACGTGCTCGACTCGAAAATTCTCCTAGGTTAGAGTAATCATGAAGCTCCAACTGATCTTTAATAGCGTAGCGTAACCCGTTTAGATAACGGGATACGGTCATATCGTCATCCTCTCGGAGATTGAGGCGCGACTGCAGTATTTGGAACTCATTTGTATACTCATCTACCGTTGACTTATCCTGTCGTAGGTTGTGGAACCTACGATATAAGGTTTGCATATAATCGGGAGGCACATACCGCTTTCGGATTTGTTCTTTAAATTCTGCCCACGTGGTGATGGGCGGCATGCCTAAATTAAACCTAGTTCGCTCTATTTGTTCCCACCAAACTAACGCGGGACCTTTTAGTCTCATAGTAGCGTACTCAACCTGCCTAGCTCGGGGCATTTGCTTCCAAGCCAAGTAGCGGTCCATCCTGGCACACCAATCTAAGCAACGTTCAGGTTCTAAATACCCTTCAAAGTCACCTACATCTAACTTGACTCCCCAATCCCATCGGGGACGGTCATGAGGTTCGTCAAGTGGCTCGGGTTCGGGTTCGGGCTCAGGTGGTGCAAGCTCTAGCGTCCTATGGTTCGGGTTTACTTCGTTCACCGGTGCGCGGTTTATGTGTATGGTGGCTTCGATATTGTTAACCGAAGTACGCAACCCATTCATAACGTGTGTGACACTACCTATGCCCGTGGTGAGAGTCTCTACCGTTTTCATTAATTCACTCATTCGTTTGGCTAAATCCCCAACGCTTGTTTCTAAGTGATCGACTCGTTTATCCATTAAAAATTACTTGGATTTCTTTTTGTTTTTTTAAAAATATTTTATTCTAAAGGAAGGACACTTTAAAAAAAATTAAAATTTCAGAAATATTTGAAAACGAGCGTTTACCCGAGCGGGTAGAAAAATAATTTTGATTTTGAAATTTTTTTTACTTATCTTAAAAGCCAAAATTGTAAAATTCAAATTCAAATTTCTTTTAAAATTTTTTTTTGAAAGATATACGGATCGCTTGATTCGCGATACGAGCGAACCGAAAAACCCCTCTGATACCAAACTGATGTAAACCGGATTTTAGGGTTTAAAATTAATTATTTTTCAAGCGACGACTTTATTTATTATAAGATAAAAATTAGGATTTGAAAACATAAGTTGATTTTATTCAATATTTTAAAGGAGCCCGAGCGACCAAATCAAGTTTTGCGCGCGAAATAACGCTCGTGTAATGAACTTGAATAAGATCGTTGAGTTTCGCTAGAGTCGGCTCTCTCGAACGCCCTCTGAGTTGAATCGTTGCGAGATTTATACATCCACAAACAAAATCACAATAACAATTTATGAAATAACGGTAATAGGAATGATTCGAACGTTCGGGGCAAGCTTAGCAGTTTTTAATTGAGACGCGTAAAACTAATTTGATATTTTGAAAGCAGGGAAGGAGTGAATGTTACCCAAACAAAAAGGCCGTTCCAAATCCTGTGGTGGGAGCGTAAAGTCAGCGTGGCCACAGATGGGTCGGAGAGACTCAGGTTGAAATCAGAGTCGGGATTCCGTCCAACTCGCGTAGGCGCAGGTATGAACAGAAGAAGTCGCTGATTGACGGAGAGGCGTGTCGATGTCGACGTCAACCAACGGTGAGGGCTTCGGCAGGGCTCGCCTAGGTTGAGGGAAGCGGTCGACAGAGGCGGTCTGGATGGGGAAGGTCGGGGCCGACGTTGCAGGCGCTGAACTTGACGTCGCCGCTGGATGGTATGGCGGGTGCTGGGCAAAACGCAGGGCCGGTTGTCAGAGGAAAACGATTAGGGTTCGTTTTCCTCTAATTCTCCGGCTGACTTCATTCGGAATAATATCCCATCTTATAGCCCGTGAACATTTTGATGTTTCCTTTTTTCTCAAATTCCAAAATAAATGCTGCTTATTTTTTCCCAAACTTAGCTTCATTCTTTTCAATAAAGATATCAACCGTGAACAGTGTAGATTTTATACCAAATTATTTTTCAAAGTATTTTAATGTATTTTGGAATTAATTTTATGCGTTCCCCTTAAATAAATTAGGCTTGCCCCTTACGTCCTAACTACTCAAATTACCGGACCTCTTTATTTAAGATCCCACCGTCCGGTCACACCGATGAACCAAAACTAATAACGGATACATGGAAAGGGAAATACATGAATTAAATAAGTGCAAAGGAAATGAACGAGAGTAAATAACTGCACGAAATAAATAAAGGCGCGTGATGAAGTCACGCGCCCTCGGATGCGGCGGGGGTTGCCTCAGAGATGTTGTGTCCATATATAAAGACAGAGAGTTGATGAACCATGGAGATGACACTTCTTAATCTACTTCAACTTTGCTATAACCTGCATCAACATGTTTAGTGTATGTGCTACAAAAAAATTCAGAAGATCCCAGGTCTTTTCAAAGTCATAAACCTTGATGCAGCTATATTGTTGGACAATCTGCACCATGTTGCACTCTTCTGGGCCGTCATGGTTATTAACCATCTCATCCAATAAGTCAAAGATGAACTTCCCATCGCGTGAAGGAGGAGACATTCTGTGAAAGCCATAATGCAACTCCAGTGTTGGGGAAATGATTTATCTTAACCCCTAGAAATAAGTAGAAAATGAATTCTCAGAGTGAAAATTAGTTTAAGTAAAATATGCGTCGAATAGTAATCGACGCAACGTCGAAGTGTAGTCGACGTACCTCTCAAAATGAGTCGAAGTAACTCTAAACAGAATTCGACGTAACCAAAGTCGACGTAACTCTGATTTCTAGTCGACGCACCCAGTAAAGTCGACGCACTTCAGTCGACGCTCCTTCCATATTCTTTTCTCGACGTCTAGCCAGGATGAAATCGACGCTTACGTCGAATAGTAATCGACGCACGTCGATTTCTATGACAGATTCATAAACACGCCAGATCTCTTTCCTTCTTTCTGTAGATCTGAATTTTATGGAATTATATTATTCTCTTTTAGCCTTTCTGAATCAGTCTTTCTTTCTAATTGATTCTTGACTAATTTGATTAAGATTATTATGGACATTATTTGAAAACCGAATGATTTCTTTCCTTCTACACATATAATGATTATAGAAACTTTTTCACTTACTATTTCACTGACTGCTAATTGATTATTCTCCTATAGCATTATTTGAATAAACAGAGCTATAAATACACAAGGAGGTCGGCAAAGAACAAGTGATCCACTCCATCCATTTGAAAAAGAGGAAAAGCTCCCAAGTGAAAAGTGAGAAAGCTGAGATAAGTGAAAGAGTGTTGCAGCAAAGAAAAAGCCTTCTTCTTCTCCTCCTTCTGAAGCCATACTGCTGCAATTTCTGAAAGCTCTCACTGAAAGAGAAAAGGGCTTACAATCTCCTTCTCACTATAGAAGAGAGATTTCATTCACTATACTTGTGCTTCTAATCTTCTTGCTAGGAAGAAGATTCTTTCTTGCTTCAATTGTTTTTCTTCTACTTCTTCTTATTCCAATTTCAATTGTGTAAAAGAGTTTTAAGAATCTCTCTTCAAAAAATTCAGTTGTAGTGGTTCTAAGAGTCTCCTTATCAAAAGACTCGGGCTGGTTCTAAGAGTCTCCTTATCAAAAGACTCAGTGCAAGATAGTGAATTCTTACCAAGGGGGTAGAAGAGTGGACTACCCAAAGTTTGGGGAACCACTATATTTCTTTGTGTTGTGCTGTGATTTTCTTTTTGCTATTTTTTTCTTTATTTGCTTAATTCTCGTTGTTGTGTGGGAAGCTTAAATCTGTGAATATTACACATATATATATTTGTTAACTTTGCACAAAATATTTTTAAATCTCTATTCACCCCCCCTCTAGAGAATTCTAGTGAGGTTAACTGTGCACTTTCAATTGGTATCAGAGGGAGGTTGATCAAAAAGGGGTAACTCCTGATCAAAAAGATCCTACCTCATATATATATTTCAAAAAACTATTTTTTTTATGGCACAAATCAAAGATTATGCTTCCACCAGATCACCAATATGCAATCTTGAAAAATTTGCAGTTTGGAAAACAAGAATTAGGATCTATATGAATTCTATTGATGAAGAATTGTTTAATGTTATTTTGACAGGTCCTCCCAAGCCTTATAGAAGGGACTCAAGTGGTAAAGTGTCCCAAACACTTGTCCCAAGGTCTGAGTTGACAGATGATGAGAAGAAGGCAAAAGCATGTGATGCAAAAGTTGTGAACATTCTTGTCTCAATCCTCTCAGATGAAATCTTTCAAAGGGTTGTTGACTGTGAATCAGCCAAAGAAATCTGGGAGGCTCTTACAAAGATGGTAGAAGGAAGTGCTGATGTAACTTCCAAAAGAAGAATGAAGAAAGCATATCTGAGATGTATGACAGATTCAGTCTGATCATCAATCAATTAAGGAACTTGGACAGAGAGATCTCACTCACAGAGATCAATGACAAACTATTAATGAGTCTCCCAAGTTCATGAGACTCAAGAATATGAGCAATAAGAGATACAAGAGGACAAAAGGAAATCTCAACAGATGCCCTCTTAGGAAAACTCAAATCCTACGAGTAACTACTGAAAATCAGAGAAGAGAAGGAAAGAAGGGAAAACACTCCAACCTCTTCAAAAGATAGAAACATTGCATTAAAAGCAACAGAAGAAAAAACCCCTGTTACTGAAGAAGAATTATTCAGCCTCCTGGCCAGAAGATTCAAGAAATGGGTCAGGACAGATGGGTCTAGAAGGAGAGAGTCAAAACCAAGGTATGATAAGACTCCTACTAAAGAAATTATTTGTTATTCCTGCAGGAAAACTGGACATATTGCCCCAGAATGTCCAGAAAATGCTGAGAAAAAGAAAGATCTGAAAAAGAAAGATCTCAAGAAAAAGTGGAAGAAGAAAGAAAGAGGCTTCATTGCAGAAGCTTGGAGTGAAACAGATTCTGAGGACAGCACCTCATCTAAAAGTGACAATGAAGAGTCTAAGCAAAAAGACCTATGCTTAATGGCTCTTGAAAGCTCAAAGGAAGAATATGCTGCTAAATCATGGAGTGAGACAGGATCAGAAGGAAGCATCTCTTCTGGAGATGAAAAAGAAAATTCTACAACAAAAGCAAATAGCCTTATTCTCATAGAGGAATCTGTGGATAAGGGTGAGGTAAGCATTTTTGATGAAATAGATTTTCTATGTGATGATTTCAAAAATGATTTTAAAGGATTCTGTTTAGATCAACTAAAAGCTAAACAAGAAATTAAGAATCTAAAAGAACAAATTAATATGATTAAAAACTAGAGAAATATAGAGTATACATGTTCTAAAAATTATGAATTAAGGGCTAACATCAGAGAAAAGGAAATAGAAAGGGCTAAAATAGAAAATCAGCTCCTTAGGGATAAGGTATCCCAGGCAAAGGCCTTTGAAGAGTCAATAAAGATCAGAAGCCAAACACTTAAAGAAATCACTGAAAAACAAACAAGAAGATATAAGAATCTTGGGCTAGGGGATGATCCCTCAACTAGTCCAATACCATCCAACAAACCTGCTTGGATGAGCCCTGTTAAATTTACTAAACCCATAAAATCAACAAACTTAGAAGAAGACTCACCAAATAAAGAAGAAGACTTCACCTTCAAGGAGATAAACCATTTTGATGAAACATCATACTATTCAGATGAAGACTCTCAAACTCCTTCTGAGAAGGCAACTAGGCCAAAAGAAACAATTCATAAAGAAATAAATCTCCAACCAGAAAAAGGGAAAAATAAAATCTGTGAAGACACAATTGCGTCGACTTCATATCGGCGCATGAATGATAGTACGTCGAATTCTACTCGACGCAATCTCTCAGATGCTTCGACCTCAAATCGACGCATGAATAAAATTACGTCGACTTACAATCGACGCAACTACTTCTATGCATCGATTCCAGATCAACGCAATCTAGAGAAAACACCGAATATAAATCGACGCAACTCTCAACATACGTCGAATAGATATCGACGCATAAAACCTCAGAGCAACTTAAATACATGACATATCTATCTTTCAAAAAATTTTTATCTTAACCCCCATTCAGGACCCATTCATCCTGATCAAAATTTCTATCATAATCAAAAATTTTATCCTAATCAACAACTCTATCTTAATCAACAACTCTATCCTAATCAACACCTCTATCCCTCTCTAAACTCAAATTCCCATAATCTAAAGACAATCAGGTGCTATATCTGTAATAAAACTGGCCACATTGCCAAACAATGTTGGCACAATCAATCCAATTGTCTATAAAATTAGTCCCAGGCTGACTTAGAAAACCTTGGGATTAGGAAGAAATAATCTCTCAAGAAAAACCTAGAATTTTCAGACAAAATAAAAGTCACGTCGATTTCTTAATCGACGCATCGTCGATAACTAAAAATGATAAATGAAATCGACGTATGCGTCGACTTATATCGACGCATATGTCGATAGGAAACCCTAACATCTCAATTCAGACTATACCGACACATACATCGACTTCCACTCGACGCAACGTCGACTTCATGAAAAAGAGCGGCAATACTAAAATATTTTCGGTCACATCTACTGTAGTACCGAGTAAACCTCGAGTTGTGTCTCGTTTCGACGTTTCACCTGACTTAAATAAACTCTTCAGTTAGAAATCTGCACGCTCTCTGCATCTCTCATCCTTCTCACTTCTCCGTTCAGCCATCTCTTCCTCTCTCTCACTGACCAAAATGGCTCCCAAGATCAACTCTGGTTTCGATTATTGATCTTGATTCCTTCCGAGCCGCCGCCGAAAACTATAAGAGCATCATAACTCTTTTCACTGAAGCCGGTCTAAACAAACTCATTTCAACAAGATGCAGACTCCTGGAAATAGAACTCACTGAGTTGATGAATCATGTTCAGATATCTGAACAAGGAGAGATTACAGGAACAATCCATGAAACACCTGTCTCAATCTCTGCAGAACATCTTAGGGACACCTTTGATCTTCCATCAGGTACACACCAACACTATCCTTGTTCAAATCAAAAAGGGAAAGCAAAGAGTAGCTAAATGAATCTCCATCATCATTCCCTTATCAGGTAGTGAACCTGTGGAACTCACCCCTGAGGAAATCAAAAACTTATTAATCACCATGAAATTCTCCAGAGACAGACCAATCAACCTGAAGAAAATAGACTTCTCTGATGAATATAAGCTCTTGACAGACATAGTAGGAAAAATACTACTATGCAAAATCTCTGCCCATGATGCAGTGCCCAAGCAGCAACTGAACATTATGGGGGCCCTTGTGCTGAAAAAGAAGATAGACTGGGCCAGCTGCTTACTGAATACAAATATTCTCATAAAGAGAATGCCTACATGAGGATCACGAGTCAGGTACTCCTTCACTCCTTCCCTGACCTATGTAGGTCAAAAGGAATTCCCATTCCTCCTGGAAAAAGGATATCTATAGCCCTCTTTTCAAAATGGACCAAGCAAATCCCCAAGCCTGGTTCCATTCCTGAAAGGACTCCCTCTCCTCCTAATTCTCCTGTGCATCCATCTTCACCTCCTCCACATACAAACATCTCTTCCCTACCAACATCATCCACACCAATAGTTTCTACTACCCTCACACCTCCTACCTTAACTACATCTTCACAAACACCAATTCAATCACCACCTCTTCCTCCTCCTACTATCACATCCTCTCTACCTACATCATCTCCCATACCTCATATATCAACAATCACTTCTCCACCTTCATCCCCTCCACCATTATCTCCTCCACCAACACACCCTGAACCATCTCCATCCACTGAAACTCTCATCACTCAGTGTATCCAGTCAGCAGCCCAAAGATTTCAAGAAATGCTGGATGGACACTGCCTTCAAATTCACTCCTCTATCAGGCACATGCAAACCCAGTTGGATGGGTTAAATGCCTCTGTGCAAGTTCTCAAAACCTCTGTGTCTTCATCTAAGGTTACTAAATCATTCTTAACCTCCTTGGCTAAGAAGGTCAAGAAGGGGGAGAAGTTAGATGAAGAACAACTCTCCAGTCACAAATCTCATTCACACAAATCCTCTCCAACATCAAAATCTGATAGTCTTGCTCTGCTTAAGACCATTGTGAATGAAATAGTACCTGAGCTACATACTACAGAACAGATAACAGATGTACTCACTATAGCAAGAGAAGCTGAACAACAAGTAGTTCTCTTTCAAGGGGAGGCAAGTAGAGTAGAGAAAGAAGTTGAAAAGGAAGCTGAGGCTGAAGGAGTGGCTGAAAGTGAGAAAGAAAAAGAAGCTGAGGCTCAGGGGGAGCCAGATGCTGTCATAGCTGAAGCTGGAGCTGGGAAAGAGATGAAGAAGCAGAAATAGAAGGTATAAAGGAAGTTCCATCTCAGGAGCAGATTGCTTTGACTCAGGGGGAGCTGAATGAACATCCTGCTACAACCTCTACAAAAAGACCTGATCTCCCTCTAGTATTCTCCAGGAAGAGAAAAACTCCTACTCCTCATGAGTGATATTTTGAACAATTTTGATATACTCTATTAATGCTTGAGTGCTGATTGTTCTGTACAAAAAGACTGTTATATGATTTCTTTTTCCATTTTCTTCTGATTACCTAATATATCTCTTTTCTATAAATATGCTTTGATGTGTTGATTAAAAGCTGATAAAATTTCTCTTTGAATAGGGTTAAGACAAATAAGGGGAGATTGTTGGGGAAATGATTTATCTTAACCCCTAGAAATGAGTAGAAAATGAATTCTCAGAGTGAAAATTAGTTTAAGTAAAATATGCGTCGAATAGTAATCGGCGCAACGTCGAAGTGTAGTCGACGCACCTCTCAAAATGAGTCAAAGTAACTCTAAACAGAATTCGACGTAATCAAAGTCGACGTAACTCTGATTTCTAGTCGACGCACCCAGTAAAGTCGACGCACTTCAGTCGACGCTCCTTCCATATTCTTTTCTCGACGTCTAGCCAGGCTGAAATCGACGCTTACGTCGAATAGTAATCGACGCACGTCGATTTCTATGACAGATTCATAAACACGCCAGATCTCTTTCCTTCTTTCTGTAGATCTGAATTTTATGGAATTATATTATTCTCTTCTAGCCGTTCTGAATCAATCTTTCCTTCTAATTGATTCTTGGCTAATTTGATTAAGATTATTATGGACATTATTTGAAAACAGAATGATTTCTTTCCTTCTACACATATAATGATTATGGAAACTTTTTCACGTACTATTTCACTGACTGCTAATTGATTATTCTCCTATAGCATTATTTGAATAAACAGAGCTATAAATACACAAGGAGGTCGACAAAGAACAAGTGATCCACTCCATCCATTTGAAAAAGAGGAAAAGCTCCCAAGTGAAAAGTGAGAAAGCTGAGAAAAGTGAAAGAGTGCTGCAGTAAAGAAAAAAATCTTCTTCTTCTCCAATTTCTGAAGCCATACTGCTGCAATTTCTGAAAGCTCTCACTGAAAGAGAAAAGGGCTTGCAATCTCCTTCTCACTATAGAAGAGAGATTTCATTCACTATACTTGTGCTTCTAATCTTCTTGCTAGGAAGAAGATTCTTTCTTGCTTCAATTGTTTTTCTTCTACTTCTTCTTCTTATTCTTATTCCAATTTCAATTGTGTAAAAGAGTTTTAAGAATCTCTCTTCAAAAAATTCAGTTGTAGTGGTTCTAAGAGTCTCCTTATCAAAAGACTCAGGCTGGTTCTAAGAGTCTCCTTATCAAAAGGCTGAGTGCAAGATAGTGAATTCCTACCAAGGGGGTAGAAGAGTGGACTACCCAAAGTTTGGGGAACCACTATATTTTTTTGTGTTGTGCTGTGATTTTCTTTTTGCTATTTCTTTCTTTATTTGCTTAATTCTTGTTGGTGTGTGGGAAGCTTAAATCTGTGAATATTACACACATATATATATTTGTTAACTTTGCACAAAATATTTTTAAATCTCTATTCACCCCCCCCCCCCCTTAGAAAATTCTAGTGAGGTTAACTGTGCACTTTCATCCAGAATTGCAACGCATTATGATGTTCATCACACTTCTTCCCTTCAATTAGTCCATGCATCAGTCATGAGACTGCACCCATTCATTCTACAAGTTTCGGTGAATATGTTCAACATCTTCTTCATCCGCTCCACTTCCATCTGTAGAAATTTCTCCCTCAACTCATAAAAGGTAGATCTTCATCCCATGTCCACATATATCAATAACATGTACCATCAGCTAGAAAGAGGACCTGTATACGACATTAAATGGGTTACCTGTTTCATATACCCATTTAACAACGTATAATGCCTCATCATCTCTCACTTTCTTCTTGTACTTGCTCTCAATGGTGCTCTGTTGTGGTCCTTGTAGATCTTTTGCCCTACTTGACTCTGCAACGACTTGGACAAACTGGTCCATGGGTCCCTTGGCCCCTAACCCCGATTTCAAACTCGTGCGGATGGTGGAGTCTTCTATGTCATTCATCTTGAACTTCAACTACCACCTCATCCAAGCTAGCTTGCAACTTAGTGCTTTTCATTCTCTTGCTTTCTAATGTGGTGTTGGGGGCCAACTCAGCTTTTGCCCTTACATCTGCAGGAACTTGGGGGGACATGGCTTGCCATTTACCTTCCTCCCATCCAGATGATGTTTGAAGTAGGTAATTCCCCATTTCATTTTTTTCTTGCAGCTGTTGCATTTAATAGATTTGGTATCATTAGCAACAAACTTCTCACAAAATGCCCAAAAATAATCTTCGTCAGCCGGTACCACAAAAAGAGGCATCTCACTTAATCTAGCGGAAGAAGCCATTCTACATAAGTGCACATAACAAAAAAACACTCAACATAAAATAACAAGGACTAAAGAAAAAAAAGTAAAAATGCAATATCAGTAATAATTTTTTTGCAACATTGGCATAGTTTTATGCCATCACCCAAGTCCCAACATTCATTTTGCAACATCAATAATATGTTAAATGCAACAACCAAACCATGATTTCATAATCCATATTTCCAATTTTCCATTTTCTATCAAGTATTCACCATTTAATGAGATGATATACCGAAAGCAACTCAATATCATCATCCATCGATCATCAGACTTGTTCATATGAACAACGATAGGGCATCAAATACTTAATATTATGATTAACATACATCATATGTTGCCAACGATCATATAGTGCATCGACTAGTAATCTGAATAAAATTTTAGTGATACAATCATAATCCAGAATTCCAGATTCAGAAATTAAATTTCAGCCATACGATAATCATGTAAGTTTGTGTTAGCAATAGGAAAATAACACTTGCAAATTACCAAACAAACTTGATACAATCACGAGGTATGCTCGTGCCAACTTCCGGAGGCTGGTTCCTCCTTGAAGCTCCTCTCCAAATGAGACTTCTAAAACCTAGAAGATGAAATATGATGCTAACACTCCTATGCCACCTCCTTATATAGGGAGGGGGGGGGGGGGGGGGGGGGGGGGGGGGGGGGGGGCTCACATAAACCCTAATGCATATTATTTAAAATAGGAATTACAACAATACTAATAATACACGCATGCGTAACAATCCATGCCGCTAGAAAATCGACCTTGACCTTGAGGTCGAGGTGCCACCCACCATCTAGTAGTGATGTGCCCGCGGGTGGGCCGTCGTAGAGGTGCCCAGAGCTCTGGCCGTCAGTACATCCGTGATCATAAGGGCGTCGAAGTCAGCCATGCCGATCTCATCCAAGTCATCCCCGATGAGGGCCCAGAACTCCTTGACCAGACAATTATGATTAGGTGAGTAGGGTGGCCTGCAACGGTAGCACAAACCCTTGCTTCACAAGTCATTGCATTCTTGGTTGGACAGGCGGTGAGTAGGAATATGGCGGTTGGTGCGTGGGCCCATACTGGTTGGCCGGGGTAGAGGAGGTGGCGGTGGCAGAGGTGTAGACGGTGGAGGAAAATATGGTTGGTATGGCGGTTTGGAAGGAGGCGATGGGAAAAGAGGGTCCCCAGACGTCGCTAGGAAGTCGGCTTCCACGAGTGGGGAGAGGTCCATGGCTTGGTGGATAGTTAACGGTTGCAAGGCGGAGGCGGGCTCGGATGTGGGGTTGTAAGCTGTGCATGAAGTAGGCCAAGTAATGGTCGGGTGGAAGACCTGGAACATGGGAGACTAACTCGAAAAATGAATCAACGTACAAGTCAATGGAGTCGGTCTGACAAACTCTGTAAAGGCGCTCGATCATGGAGCCGGATGAGCGGTTATCATACCGCAGAATGAGGGCCTCCATGTGCGTTGTCCAGGTGAGGCCGGGAGAGGACTGGCGGAGCCAGCAGACCCAATGGAGGGAGGACCCTTCCATGTTGATCAGAGTTGTGGAGACCTGCTGCGTCTGAGGAGTCTGGTGAATGTCAAAATACTGCTCGGCGCGGGCAATCTAGCCGAGGGGGTCAACCCCGTTGAATGTGGGAATGTCGAGGCGTGGGAGGTGCGAAGACAACAATCCCGCCAGTGCGGGTTCTTCGAGGGATAATGTGCTGGGGTATCCCAAGGCAGAGGCGGCAGGGGGGCCAGAATTGTGGCCGGGTTGCAAGTTGTGGAGCATGGCCATGATCGACGTGAACTGTTTGGCTTGGGCCTCGAAACGAGAGTTGATGGTGGTGAGGGCGTGTTCGAGGGCTTCCACGCGGGATTCCATCCGGTTCTTTGGCATATGAAGAAGAGTGCACAGGAGCTGGAGGTTCGCAGGAGAGTGCCGGAGCCGACGGAGGCGCGCTAGCGGTCGGGCGATCGCTGGAGAAGGACTGGATCTGGTCTGGTGGTGGAATGTAGCTGGCGCTGTGGATGACTGAGAGCAGGGAGTCGAAAGTTGGAGGGGCTAGGTCTGGCAAACGACGAAAGCAGGAGGATTGGGCGCTTCTGTCGACGGAATCGGTAGACCGCTGCGCTCGATGGGATCGGCGGATCGTTGCTGTTGACAGAATCGGCGGACGACGTGATCGGCTAGGGCACAACAGAGCGAATGGGATTTGGACGGCGTAGTCGAAGCTACTGGTGCGAGCGTATCGTGCGGATACAACAACGAAGACGGAGGATGAATCGAGCGCTGATGCCGACGCAGAGGAGGGCACGAACAAAACCCGGCGGCACGAAGTAGGCGGGAAGGGCAGGTCGGACGAAATGTTAGCAATAGGAAAATGACACTTTCAAATTATCAAATAAACTTGACACAATCACGAGGTATGCTCGTGCCAACTTCCGGAGGCTGGTTCCTCCTTGAAGCTCCTCTCCAAATGAGAGGTCTAAAACCTAGAAGATGAAAGATGATGCTAACACTCCCATGCCACCTCCTTATATAGAGGAGGGGGGGGGGGGGGGGGGGGGGGGGGGGGGGGGGGGCGCACATAAACCCTAATGCATATTATTTAAAATAGGAATTACAACAATACTAATAATATGCGTATGCGTAACATTATGTACCATAGTCCATAGTACTACAAATAAATGCAATTGAAGCATGTACTTCAAGGTTGTCTGCTTAGTAGTTAGTAGGCACAGTTAATTTATCATACCATAGTCCGTAGTACTACAAATAAATGCACAGTTAATCTATCATCCCATAGAAGAACAAAGGAGGAAGAGACGAAGAGAAGCTGCAAAACAGAGGATGAAGAGAGGAAAAGAAGCCGCAAATGTAGAAGTGAGAAGCCGCAAATGTAGAAGTGAGAAGCCATATTCCATTCCTGTCAGACGACATCTACAACACTGATTAATGCATAAAGATATCAAATATTTCCAATTTTAGTATTAGAAAATTATACCCTTCTAGGCTACAATGAAAAATATGATAATTCTTATAATCAATATTTTGACAAAACAGGCCAATCTGTCTATACCACCTGTCCCGTGCACATGCTTCCAAGTTTCCTCATGTTTCAGATGATTTCTTGTTTACATTAACTTGCACGATATTGTTGTATGTCATTTCAAATGGAAATAAATAAATGCTAGTTGGTACCATGTTTCTTTTTTATGTTAGCTCCATCCTTTGATTGAGCTTTGGGTTGCATTTTGCATATTGTATTTTGAATATTATTTCTTCATATCTGCTTGCTATTCGTCATTTTGTCTTATTTTCCGTTTTGCTATGCTTAATGGTTTGTTGAACTTATTTGATATTGGGCTGAACGGGACATTTGTGCACAAACTAATACTTTTATAATTGCATACAAACCATTAGGATCAACAGAAGTCATGCCGAGCTTCAGTGACATTATCCGAATATTTTAGTCCAAAAAAGAAGAAAATCAGCCACATTTTGAGTTTACAACAGATAATAAGAAAGATGAGAAGGTGATTTATTTTTGTTTTTTGCTGCATTTTTATGTTTCCTATGTTGGTAAGTTTGATGAATTGGTAAAAAAAAAAAGTTTGATGAATTGGTATTAGTCATAAAATGCTAGTTGTTCAGTATCCCTAAGGCTTCATTTTATAGTACTGTTTTGTTCTGTATGCAATAATGTTGCTCCTATTGCTATAGAAACCCACTAGCCACTCCTCAAGTGTGTATTTCATGGTTTAAGGTGTGGAATGGGTTCGAGATCACATGAAGTAGATATTTCTCGTGTTTTCGACATAATAAATTAGCGAAGTTATGGTAGAAGTTTAAAAACATTGTTGGTAGAAGCCTAATTTAATTTCATTTGCTTATGATTTCTAAACTGTATATTTAATCACCAACAAATGCTATTCCTCTTATATTTAGCTTCAATAATATTTTTATTTGAAATTAGAAATGTGAAAGCAATGTCTACTGATTCACCAGCTTCATTTTATTTTTGTTTTTTTTCAAGGGGCTTATGCCCCAAATTGCCACATCTCCTTGTGCGTATCATAGGTCGTTTATTTGGACAAAGAATAACTAGACGTTGTCTTAGGTCATGTCGTATCAATGGTAATAGGTCAGTAAAAGACTGTCCTGATTGAGTTGACAAGGAAAAGCGGTAAGTTTTCTTGGGTGATTGGATGTCTGTTAGATAATGTGATCTGATCTTTTATTCCTTTCTTACTTGGTTCAGACATGTCATTTGAGATACTTAGCGTATCTGAATGAGTAGTGAGCAACTCCTCTTTCTCTCAAGTAGATCCCTGTAACGAAGGGATGCATTCGATTTTTATTACCTTGTCTTTAGAAAACCAATGGGTTTACATATTTATAATACCCACCTCTTATATCTAAATATGCATGCATTATCATGATGTAGTTTGTCTTGATACTCACAATAATTTCCTCTGCACATCTTCCACCTCACTGAGCCAACTAATAAGAGAGAAGAAACTCTAGCTGAGAAGAACGAGCCTTATGAAGAAGATGAATCACAGTGATTTTTTTCTATAAGAAAAATAAAGTTCGTTAATACTAACACGCGCAAAAAAGTTCTAAATCATGCAAATCTCTTCTTTTTCGAGAAAATGGAATTTGAGCCAACATATCTGTGAGGTTCCATTTTCATTGTCAAGAAATGGGAATATGAGTACTTGCATGATATTGTGCATGGTCATCTGAAGGTTTTACTGTTGTTGGTTTGTATTTTTCCTCTATTTTAATTTAAGATTGTATTATCTTTCTGTCTTTCATGTGGTGGTGGTTGGTTAATTTATGGGTGTCTTTGTTTTATATATGCATATCTATTGGATATGCTCATTTTGATTACTCTTTGAAATGCTGCTCTAGTAATTTTTGAAGGATGTGGATGCAGCTTCACTTGTTGATACGGAGAAGAAATCTTATTTATTAATGATGGATTTTACAGAGGAAGAGATAGAGTTGGCCGTAACTCGCTTTGGTATGCTGTGCTTTCCTCTGCACTCATGGTATAATTGCCTATATCACTCCAAATTTATTTTTATATCGGAGTGCATTTCTTCTAAGAATATAAAATATTAATTATACTATGTTATGATTGGACATTTGGTTATCTTTTCTTCAATAGGTCTGATTATTTGTAAACTTGATGAATCATTGGATGGAAGTTGTATATTTGTTGTTTAATCTATCATATTGGATCATCATTAAAATTAGAGGTGTTCAAAAGACTCGGGCCTGAAAAGTCTGCTCGGGCCTGCCTGGCAAAAAAGCTTGATTTGGCCTCGACCCGGGCAGGCCCGGGCGAGGCCTTGGGGGCCTAAAGAGGTCCACATTTTAGGAAGAAGCTCGGCCCTGTATAGATCAGGCCCAGGATAGGCCCGACCACGAGGTTTGGAATGGGCCTGAAATAGGCCACGTCTGGGCCAGCATCCAACGACTCTTAGAGGCCTTGGATCAGCTCTTAGAGTCGTTGGACCGCCTTGCAGAATAGGCGACCAGCAGGCTGCTGCGAGGACCGTTCTTCTGGTTTCAATTTATTCGTCGCAGTTAATGGCGTAAACGCACAAATGAGTACAAACCAATATTATATTTATTTATTTACAAAATTTATTACAGAAATGTTGATTACTCAACCGTACTCGTTACAAAATTTACAATCATAATCTGTACAGGAGGCTGTATGCCTTTCTTTACACTCTTCAATCCCTATGAAGATCTTGAGCCATATCTTCGCTAATTCTTCAGGAGGAATCCTTCGAGGAACACTTGGAGTTGCTTCATTTGGCTAAAAATTTTGGATTAGTCATAAAAATATGACTATGTGAGACAGATATTTCGTGAAACAGTGTATACATGCAAACAACGGGATTTTACCAATATGCATACATTACAAAAAAATCGAAAGTTCTATAATACTTCGTTTTAGTTTTTCCCTTTTTGAATTTACCCCTTTTTATTACATATGACATGAATGCAAACTTGAATTGGATCTCACCCCCGTAGGGCGTAATTGTAGGCTCACCCCTACTGGTGAATCCCTCCGTAGATGCCTCTACTTCATCGGATTCGAAATGTGATGCACTGTTTTACCCTTTGACTTTTATCTGGTCAAAATTTTCCATAATTGTTTTAAATAAAAGTTCCCCTCAGATTTTGTATCGTTTGAACTTCCCTTACCCACATTTCTGGTATATCGATAAATCATTTTAATTCATATGCACAGGCAGTGTCCTTTTCAAGTACAAAATAATAAATTAAGAAAATTACTTGAATAACCATAATTTCAAGAAATAAAATACTCACAACTGCTTTCCTTTTATCCTTTTCTGTATTATTGCCACGATTCTCTTGGGACGCCATCCTCTTATTCCTCGGTCTTGGAAACCACTGTAACAGTATGCACTTTTATTTGGGTTGCGTCTTTTAGATTCGTGGCGTTAATGAGTTTAAAGAATTTGTATTCGCAGGCGCTTAAATCCGAGCATACAAAATAAATTCGAACATACGATTAATTTAACTACGATAAATCCCAAAATCAGCCGTCAATGGATACGAAAAATAGCTCAAAACCAGCCCCCATACCCAGGGTTCTTTCAGTCCAAAATATTGTAAAACTGAATACTCAAATTAGCTCAAAAATATACTTGAATAGTCTAACAAAATATCCCAAAATACTGTCCAGAAAACAGTCCCCAATTAGCGACTATGCAGTCCATTAAAACAACCACAAAATGGCCTCAACACTGCCCCGAAAAAATCCACGAAAACAGCCACGAAAATCAGAAAAAATCTCCAAAATCTGCCACAAATCAGTGAGGAAAAACAGGGAAGAAAAACCAGTCCCACACTAGTGCTAAAACAGTGAGACAACCTTTCTAAAATCTGTCAAATCACTAAAAAAACAGTCCTAATCATTATCGGAAACCAACTGAAACTTATAGTGAGAAGGAGGAAGAGGCAGCAACTTACAATAGCAACTCAAACTAGTGGCAGCAAAGGCACAAATCAGTGGAACAAGGCACGGAAAACAACTCCAGCAGAAATGCGGTACAGAAATGGCGGTAGCAGCGGCGGCGCAAAGTAGCGGTAGCAATTATGAAACCAGCGGCAGCAAGCAGCACCACAGCGGCAGCAGCGGCAGCCAGCAGCAGAGAATAAGAAAGAGGAGGGGGAGAGCAGCAGCTAAAGAGGGAGAAGTAGAGCAACCAGAGATTTGAAAGAGATGACTGAGGGAAAACACAAGGAGGGCTATCTATTTATAGTGTTAAATAGGCGGTGGGGTTGGTGAGGAAGCATCCAACCAACATGCCAAGTGTCAGCAAGCTAAAACACAAGCTGCTAAGTGTCCAGGCTCAAAAATACAAGCTGCCAGCAGCAGTATGAAGGCAAATACAGCTGCCATATACATGGTTCTCAACATAAATTCAGCCACCAAATAAAATAGCTAGGTGTCATAAGGTAAAGCCACCTCACCAACCAGAAATGGCAGCCTACGTTAAACATTAAAACAGTAGGATGTCAGCCCACTTTAACAGGAGACCAGCTCAATAAAACAGCCCACTTTAAATAATTCCTGCAACCCATAATTATTCAGCCCAAATGACTAATGGCAGCCCGCATATTATGATAACAGCAGCCCATAAATGGCAGCCCACTTTTATTTTATTCAGCCCACTTGTATTTTATTCAGCCCACACCAATAATCAAACTTATGGCACCCATCATAATGATATAAATAATGGCATCAAAAATAATAAAGCAACTCAACTCGTAAAAACTGAAACGAAAATAAAACGCGAAAAAGCGAAAACACAAAATCGTACTGCCTTTCTTTTATCGTCATCGGGGATTTAGATAACTAAAAATAAAAATTTTGTACGTATTTGAGTTCGTCACAATTCTTCCCTCCTTAGAAGGAATTTTCGTCCTCGAAAACTTGTAGATAAGAAAAATATAACTTGAAATAAGAAAAGAAAATGTTTAGTTAGTTTAGTTATATATACAAAGTTTATAGATAATATATACAAAGGTGTCTCATTATCACTTAATTACGACGATTGGGTTCTAAATTGAATGCTCGAGGTTGGATCATTCGTTCTTCGGGAACTTCCGGAGGAGGAACTGGAGCAAGGATAGGGGCAACTGGAGCAGGAGCGGGTGCTGAAGCTAGGGATTCAACTTGCATCTGATATAAGTGTTGTTGCGGAGGAGGTGGTCCGCGAGAGTTACTTTCTTTATTGCGAAGCTTTGGACACTCATTCTTCATGTGCCCTGGTTGACGACAATAGTAACAAAGCCCAAACAGACATTCACCTCGATGAAATCTTCCGCACTTTGCACATTTGGTTGCGGGCAATTGAGATGTATGATTAATAGATGGGTCGGTTTGAAATGATTTAGTTTCTTTCCCTTGCACTTCAGGCTGACTTGGAGTTTCTGTTACTTTTTGTTTTCCCATATCCCTCCGCCGCTGAGATTTCTCCTGATCAATTTCTACTAGTCGAGCTCGCTCCACCAGTTTACCATACTCTAAGATATCTAATGGAACCAAGAGATTACGGATCTCGTCGTGCAGTCCTTGTTGGAACTGACGACAACGATCCTCTTCTGTAGCAACAAGGGAGTCGACATAATACGCTAATTTGGAAAACTCCGTTTCATATTGCATAACCGTCTTCGTTCCTTGGACGAGGCGAAGGAATTGATCGTGCAATACTCGCTTTTCCGATCTCGGAACAAACCAATTGGTAAACTCTTGTAAGAAATTTTCCCAGGTAACAATTCCACGCCCGACATATTTCTTGGCGACTATATTATTCCACCAACGTTTTGCTGCTCCTTCTAACAAAAAAGCAGCTAATCCCACCTTCCGGTCTTCTGGACATTACATAACTTGGAAAATTGTTTCAATTCGTAGAATCCAATCTTCGGTTGCTAAGGGAGACAAGCCTCCTTGAAAAGTTGGCGGTTTTAATTCTAGGAATTGTCTTAAATCAATATCCAACTGGCGATGGTGGGGTAAAGGTGCTACGACTACAGGGGGAACTTCACGAGGTGGATGCATTGGGTTTGGAATAGGATTAGGATCTACCTGTGGAATTGATGATCCTAAAACGGCTAATGTCGGGAATACCATCTTCAGGGCTTCGGCTATAGCAAAGACCAAATTGGATGGACGATGCTGATGTCCATTGTTGCTTTCCACAGACACAGTATCTTGCTGTCTTTCGGGATTTTCACGTGACTCTCTTAAGCGTCTACTGGAATATACGTGATAGGGTTCCTAAAAAAAATTTAATTAGCTATACTAATACTATATGACTTTGATTATTTGTTTGTTCGTACTCACTACGACCGAATATCTTGAAACCCGATCCCTCTGATACCAAATTGTGAGGACCGTTCTTCTTGTTTCAATTTATTCGTCCCAGTTAATGGCGTAAACGCACAAATGAGTACAAACCAACATTATATTTATTTATTTACAAAATTTATTACAGAAATGTTGATTACTCAACCGTACTCGTTACAAAATTTACAATCATAATCTGTACAGGAGGCTGTATGCCTTTCTTTACACTCTTCAATCCCTATGAAGATCTTGAGCCATACCTTCGCTAATTCTTCAGGAGGAATCCTTCGAGGAACACTTGGAGTTGCTTCATTTGGCTAAAAATTTTGAGTCAACATGGATTAGTCATAAAAATATGACTATGTGAGACAGATATTTCGTGAAACAGTGTATACATGCAAACAACGGGATTTTACCAATATGCATACATTACAAAAAAATCGAAAGTTCTATAATACTTCGTTTTAGTTTTTCCCTTTTTGAATTTACCCCTTTTTATTACATATGACATGAATGCAAACTTGAATTGGATCCCACCCCCGAATGGCGTAATTGTAGGCTCACCCCTACTGGTGAATCCCTCCGTAGATGCCTCTACTTCATCGGATTCGAAATGTGATGCACTGTTTTACCCTTTGACTTTTATCTGGTCAAAATTTTCCATAATTATTTTAAATAAGAGTTCCCCTCAGATTTTGTATCGTTTGAACTTCCTTTACCCACATTTCTGGTATAGCGATAAATCATTTTAATTCATATGCACAGGCAGTGTCCTTTTCAAGTACAAAATAATAAATTAAGAAAATTACTTGAATAACCATAATTTCAAGAAATAAAATACTCACAACTGCTTTCCTTTTATCCTTTTCTGTATTATTGCCACGATTCTCTTGGGACGCCATCCTCTTATTCCTCGGTCTTGGAAACCACTGTAACAGTATGCACTTTTATTTGGGTTGCGTCTTTTAGATTCGTGGCGTTAATGAGTTTAAAGAATTTGTATTCGCAGGCGCTTAAATCTGAGCATACAAAATAAATTCGAACATACGATTAATTTAACTACGATAAATCCCAAAATCAGCCGTCAATGGATACGAAAAATAGCTCAAAACCAGCTCCCATACCCAGGGTTCTTTCAGTCCAAAATATTGTAAAACTGAATACTCAAATTAGCCCAAAAATATACTTGAATAGTCTAACAAAATATCCCAAAATACTGTCCAGAAAACAGTCCCCAATTAGCGACTATGCAGTCCATTAAAACAACCACAAAATGGCCTCAACACTGCCCCGAAAACAACCACGAAAACAGCCACGGAAATCAGAAAAAAATCTCCAAAATCTGCCACAAATCAGTGAGGAAAAACAGAGAAGAAAAATCAGTCCCACACTAGTGCTAAAACAGTGAGACAACCTTTCTAAAATCTGCCAAATCACTAAAAAAACAGTCCTAATCATTATCGGAAACCAACTGAAACTTATAGTGAGAAGGAGGAAGAGGCAGCAGCTTACAATAGCAACTCAAACTAGTGGAAGCAAAGACGCAAATCAGTGGAGCAAGACACGGAAAACAGCTCCAGCAGAAATGCGGTACAGAAATGGCGGTAGCAGCGGCGGCGCAAAGTAGAGGTAGCAATTATGAAACCAGCGGCAGCAAGCAGCAGCACAGCGGCAACAAGCAGCAGCAGCGGCAGCCAGCAGCAGAGAATAAGAAAGAGGAGGGGGAGAGCAGCAGCTAAAGAGGGAGAAGTAGAGCAGCCAGAGATTTGAAAGAGATGACTGAGGGAAAACACAAGGAGGGCTATCTATTTATAGTGTTAAATAGGCGGTGGGGTTGGTGAGGAAGCATCCAACCAACATGCCAAGTGTCAGCCAGCTAAAACACAAGCTGCCAAGTGTCCAGGCTCAAAAATACAAGCTGCCAGCAGCAGTATGAAGGCAAAAACAGCTGCCATATACATGGCTCTCAACATAAATTCAGCTACCAAATAAAATAGCTAGGTGTCATAAGGTAAAGCCACCTCACCAACCAGAAATGGCAGCCTACGTTAAACATAAAAACAGTAGGATGACAGCCCACTTTAACAGGAGACCAGCTCAATAAAACAGCCCACTTTAAATAATTCCTGCAACCCATAATTATTCAGCCCAAATGACTAATGGCAGCCCGCATATTATGATAACAGCAGCCCATAAATGGCAGCCCACTTTTATTTTATTCAGCCCACTTGTATTTTATTCAGCCCACACCAATAATCAAACTTATGGCACCCATCATAATGATATAAATAATGGCATCAAAAATAATAAAGCAACTCAACTCGTAAAAACTGAAACGAAAATAAAACGCGAAAAAGCGAAAACACAAATCGTACTGCCTTTCTTTTATCGTCATCGGGGATTTAGATAACTAAAAATAAAAAATTTGTACGTATTTGAGTTCGTCACAGCTGCAACCATCAGGTGGCCTGCGGCCAGTAGGCCTAGGGCCTAGGCTTGCTAGCAGCCAACCTAGGCTCTAGAAATATAAAAATTTAAATATATATTTTTATTTTAAAAATAAATTAAATCAAATATTTTTATTAATTTCTCACACACACTTGCATACAAGTATTTGTACACTTATATAGGAAGTGAGGAAGGAGTTACAATCCCATTCTAAGATGTGAGATTAAAAATTAAAGAGGTAGTTGACTCTAGCTGGGCCTTGCTATGGGCCTTTGTACAGTTTATTCAACATGTACGATAGGACTTGTTATCACATAATTTTTATAAGGTGGGATTTGTACATGTTGAATGGATATAAGCACTTGACCATAAACCTTACGCACTTGGAATAAATGTGTGCAGTTTTGTTTGGGGGGGGGGGGGGGGGGGTATTAAAGATGTATAATAAATAGCTTATGTACGCCCTTGAGATTGATGTCAACTTACACATAGGTTCACGTCCTTCTAACTACTTATACTTTATAATGAAAATCTTAGATTGGGGTTCTTGAGTTATTTTTTTTGTTTCCTTAGGGGGAAGTGAGGGACAAATATAATGATCTAGGTTTGTCTCGTTTTTAAACCTTCAGAGTGAACTAGGTAGGGTGAAAGTTGATAGTAAGAACTTAGAAGGCTTTCAAATTTAACTGCATCTTCATGGGTTGATTTGTAACATGACCTAAAAACCTATAATTTATTGACACCACATTTTTTTGGGCTCCATGTTTCTAAGGGAAGACTTGTCAAATGTGTGTTCCTTAAGTTTTTGAAGAGGTTATTTCCATAACTTAACCATACCTTTTAATGTATACATGATGTAGGATATTGTTACACTTTTTTTTTTAAAAATTTATTATCAAATGGAATGATTCAAGTATGACTCGAATAAATATTTGTCCTATCCAATTCCAGGTGAGTTTCAAGCTTCAAAATCAACTCTATTTATACAGGAGGCAGAGATAGGATCGTCGTATAGATGATCCGAGTCGATAGTAACGTTCAGAGCGGCAACAACATATTTTATGTACTTTTATGTATCGTTTGTATTTTAACTTTGTGTTAAATTAGCAGATTTATGTTCCGGATGATCCTGCTAGTCCATAATGTGTTTTAAGTTTATAAATTGGGGTGCAAGAGCTGATTTTTAGACATTGCAGAATTCAGAGTTCTTGAGATCACACCACGGTGCCGATTTCGTGGAACTCTAGGCTCCGAAGCTTAGATTATCGTTCCCCCTCCATTTAGCCGCCACTCCCACCCCCACCAACTTCAACCATCCACCCATACCACTCAAACCATAACTATCATCTCCACTCTCTTCTCTTTCCCAATTAAACATTGTGGCCACACCTAATTGAAAAGGAGCCTGCAATCCCATTTTCTAAGATCTCCATCAAACCGTGTATCCCAAACCTAGGAAGCACCTGTACGGGTACGAGTACTGGGTACGGTACGTATCCGGTACGACAAAATTTAAAAAATAAGGATACGGGTGCGGCGGGGTACGTTGTATTAAATATAATATATATATATATATATTCTCACAAATATAATTAAAAGTCCTCAAAATAATAAAACATCAAACATTATTGCATAAATCATCAATTGAAGTAGAAATTCATAGTTAATGCAATATAATATGATGTTCTCAGACAAAAAATATTCATAATCATTTCAAATTTAAGGATGTCTATTAGTCATTTTCTTCCTCTTCTTCCCCTTTATTGGAGATTAACGCATCTTCAAATTCTGGTTCGTCTAGAGACAAGTTAGCAAAATATTAAACGTAGAAAAATTCATGTTGACTAAGTAGAAAAACAGTACCAATTTGAAACATCTAATCCTTAAATATATAGTAAAATAATAAAATTTAAATCAAATTCTTTATAGTTTAAACGAAAAAAGATACTTAAATATGAAGTACATTTTATTACTATAATAAACAAACATCGCTAGTTGCATTTCTGGGTCAATTTTTCTTTTCTAAAAGACACGCAAAAGTCTTTTGTTTACTTCAGAAAAACATACTCTTATTAAAATATGCCGAACAATCTACCAAGTTCAAGTGTATTTACAGACTAGAATAACAGGTGTATTCGTGAGTATCGGGTACATACCGGTATCGGATACGTATCTGGTACGGGTACGTGACCCTCAAGGAAGTATCGATGCTTCATACTCCCAAACACTCCATTAACCCCACGTTCTCCACAAATCCCACGTGAAGTCAATCCCCAACTTTCTTCACGTCCTGTCAGTTAATTCCACAACAGACCATGACTTCTTTGCTTTAGAGTATTCTCCACATTACCCCATCCGTAGTGGTTGCTCGTTGTTCCCTTCCTAAGGCTTCCGTTCACTCCAGAAACCTGCCAAATCCCTCTTTGCTTCTCCAAAACAGCAACAAGGAACCTTCCGTCTCGTACAACATTTCCAATTCCAATAACCCCATCTTGTAAATGCCCATGGAAAGCCCCCATCCACGCCCAGATCTGCTGTCCACACGTGTAACCAGCCCATCCAGTCCATGCTAAGACAATTAGCACCCAGATTCCTCTGATTTGCAAGTCGGCAGCCCTGTTAACCCTCCAAGCAGTCCTCCTATAATAGCCAGAACTTTCTCCAGCCCCAGAAACCATCAACAAATCACCTTCCCGGACTCCTATTTCTTGTGTATGTTCTTGTTTGAAGTCTTTATTCCTTAATCTTGAATATTTGGTGAACAATCATATCATTTGGGATATTAATTTGTACTAGTTTGCCCATTAATTGTTCTACTCACAAAGCTTATTCTCTTACCAAATAATTGAATTAGTGTTAACTTTAATTCAACTAAATCTTGCTTGTTTCTCTAACGTCTAATCTAAAACGTCAATGATTGTGCACTCTATTAATTATTCAACACTATTATCATTTATCATTGTACATTGGATAATTGTTTGCATATTGCTTCATTATTAGGTTTTCCCCACAATGCAACACACACATTCATTAGAGGCACAATTACACATTCACTTTACATCCGTCTTGTGTCACCTTAACTAGCTAAATTTTTCAGTCAAATAAAAAATATATATTGTATACATATAAGACAATGCTAATGATTTATTTTACTTAGTAGTTAGTATCCCCAAGTTCTTTAATTTTTTGTTGAATGAGCTGCTGATATTTTGATTCCCTATTTTGGCAATTTTATGAACATTTCATGTCAATCTAAAGAACTCAATTTTTTTTGAGTTGACTTAAAATCAGATGGAATTGATTCTAGCAAAATATAGTAGATTTCAAGTTAGGTTCCGGTTGAGCATTTATATTGTGTTCAAGTTCAACTTAACTTACTCGAACTTGATGCTATAATAAGTTATAAAATTAATACAATCCTTGAAAAATTAGTTGCTAATATAGTTGTTTTTTGTATTTTATGTACAAGATTACATTACATTATTGAGTATGCTTGCTTATATTGATTAAATAAATACCCTCCTTATGCTAATTGATACTAACAAGAATAGAAAGATGTACTAAAATATGAAAAATGATACCATCGCGAGACAAGCTCGTCCTGGATTCCTCCAAAATCTCTCTTTTATTGAGAGCTTATAAGTCTCTAAAGATGATTTTAACTCGCCTAAACTCCCCTCTCCCCCCCTACATAGAGATGGAGCACTCCTAATAAGACGAAGTTAAATGATAAAATTCTAACACAATATTAATAAAAAATAAGCTTAAAAGAGACACTTCAAGTTTGCTCTCATCGTGAGCGTTTGTCTGAGGTAGTGTATATGTTTTCATTGAGGGTGCATATACATATCAGTACAGCTGATATAGATCAACCTGGCTTTTAGAGCACGAGCTTTTGGTCCTGTTTAGGGCTGATTTGTCACCTGTCATATTTGGCATCACCATATGGATGATCTAAAGTCCATATTCACATTTGGAGCAACAACAACATATTTCTAAGTGTTTTTTATATATTTTTTATGTTACTTTTTATGAAAATTTGACAACCATCAAGATTGAACAATCTGGCCATAAATGATGGTTGCCTAGAGACTCTTCTCCATTTATATGAAGGTTTAGAAGGATCGCAGATTTTGGAGAACTCTGCTAGATTCTCCGGTCATCTGCGGTGCCGACTCCGCAAATCCTAGGTGCTGACTCCGCAACCTAGGTACCTTCTCCTAGGTTTGTATCTTCCCCGCCCTTGTCTCCTTTTTTCCCTTGCTGCGGTACTAACCAGCCTCTCCCATAATAGTCAACAATCAAACAACCTCCCAATTCACCAAACAATAGCAATCCACTCGACATCCAAGCCTCCTACTGCCCTAACCATCCTAGAACACCATTCCTCTCTGTCTGCAGTTGTCCAACCCTCCCCCTCGTAAAGTCTCCCAATCTAGTAGCTTCCTTACGCATCCGATCCCCTCCCAAGCCCATTCTAGGTCCTGCCCGACTTGCCCCATGCCATCTCCTGGCCTGGTTGAATCCTCTTAGATCTCTTTTGGCCTCAGTGAACCTTATCCCCCTCCATCCTTAGCCGAGTCACCACCAGTCCACTTCCTGCACACTCCATTCTGGCCACCCTCCAACCCCAACATTACTCTACAACTCCCTTTAAAGCCATATTGCCATCCTGACAGTCACCGCAATCCTCCTAGGCCACCAGATCTTCTTCCACCATCGCCTATCGATTCCTATGCTCATCTGAGCATCCTTATTTGGTTTTTCTTTATCATCATTTGTACATACCGAACACTATATTATTATGAATGCTTGGTTTCGTAGTTATTATTGTTCTCTGTGATCTCTTTTGACATGCAAGACTTATTCTACCACACATTAAATTTCTAACGCTATCAAGCGAATCAAATCTTACAAGCACTTCTGTATTAGTTTGTGATTTACTGTGATATATGTGTTAGATTTGGTTTTGAATTATTATTAATTACAATTAATTGTCAGATATTCTTTGCATGCTAACGTCATCCTAGGGTATTGGTTATATTTTCCCTGACACTGCACCTTCAAATTTGCATGCTTGGAGTCTTGCACTCACCACTCTACTCTGCTTTAAAAACATTCATGAACATTTACCTTGCCCTCAAGGCCGAGCTTTAGAAATATGCGCACGACATCATAATCCGGTTCGATGCTAGGGGAACGATGAAATATGTGCGATGAGTCCTTTGGCACTTGAGGAAGGCATGGTGATTTAGCATATGTCATCTTGTTCTCAACAACGAGCGAACAAATTTTGTCCAAATCTTCAATAATTTTGGCAACCTAAACTACCATGACAATGAGTAGTGAGCTTTGTTGGTGCAAAATGTTGTCTTCGACAATCGAGTGAGAGTATCATGGGACAACTGGGTCGTGGATGTCCGACAATCTAAAAATGGAGTAAAGTGTCAAAGCAGACATGGGGCAATGCAGAAATTTGGTGTCATAGTAGGTGTGAGCTATAACAGCGAGGTCAATGTGGATATGTTAATCTAGGTGGAGATAGACGTTGAGAAGGATGTCTTAGGATTTGAATTGAGGGACAATATGATTAAAATAATTGACTGTTGCTTTCAGATGCGGTTTTCCATTGTGACGTGGGATGACGCTATTTGAGGAGCTCTTGGAGTTTAGTGAGGAAAGGGCAATATAATGGGCATTGTGTGGGGCCCGAGTAGTGGAAAAAAGAATCAAATAGCGTTTGAAAGCAGAAATTATTCGGCATGCTCAACCTAGACAATAATGCCCCCGTTGAACCACATCCTTGGCATTTATTTTACTTTTTCTCCATACATGGTTGGATGCAATGCACTTTTGTGCTTTTATGGAGCAGGTTTGGTATGACGTGGCAATACCCTAATTGCTTACTGTTGGGACTGAAAATTGCAGGGCGTCTGTGCTGGTGTTGATGCGATGAAATTGCACGGCATGTGTGCTGCGTTTGAGGGAGGGGGGGTGGACGCTTGTCTGGGTTTGTAGTTTGATCAATGATGTGGCAGAACAACTGGGAAGTGGTTGGGTTTAACAAAGCTGGGGGTGCTAGAAGTTTGTACGGGGCTATCGTTGGGGGGTGAACAACTAGGGTGGAGGAGCATTTAGGCTATGCATTGGGACAATTGGGTGCATTGGGACTGATGATTGGGAGCTGGGGCAGAAGAACCTTTTGGAGGAAGACATGGGGATGTGCTCAACAAGCAGGGGATGGGGGCTACTGTTTGTGTTCAAGATCGTACGAGAAACATATTGTTCTGAGGAAAACATTGTGGAGTCTAGAGGGAGGGTTGGGATGGGCATCAGGGTTGAAGATGGTGTATACGTCATGCCAACGGTGGTTTCATGCATCAGAGAAAGATGTTGACGTAAAAGGGGAGGTGTACATTGTTCGATCGTGATGGGTGCATGCCATATTGAGGAGGTCGACGAGCTAAGCGTTGAGCCGATCAAGGAGGTCGATGAGTTGAGCATCGAGCCGATCGAGGTGGGCGCCCATCATGGTGGAAGGGAGCTGACTTGCTAGGGCAGAACGGTGAGGAGGGCACTAGATCCCAATGACAAAAGGAGTTGCTAATGGATAACGAGAAGATCATGCCAATTGGTACAAACAAGAACGGAAGATTTCACTAAAGTAGCCGTGAGACAAGCTTACACCTTTGTTCTTGGTCGCTTGATCCTTCCATGAACTCCCTCTTATTGAGAGCTTACATTATTCTAAAATGATCTTTATCACGTAGACCTCTCCTTATGCAGGGATGGGGAACTCTTAATAAGACATAAAACAAAAGATAAAAAGATAAAATATTAATACAATGTTGATTATGAAAGATAAAGCTTAAAAGAGATTCTCCGAGTCTTCTCGTGTCTTGAGGGTTCATTTGACCGAGAATATATATCCGCCGAGGGTGCGTATGCATATCATTAATCCTACAAGTTGAATAGTGCAACAAGGATAGGATATACTTAAAAAAAGTGTATGTGATATTATTGTAATATACATGTTTAAAACTATTCACAGATGACTTATGGATACCAAGTTAGCTTATTTACCTGTACTTCAGAAGTTTTCTAAACAGAAGTTTTTGTTGCTTCTTATATAATTATGCTGACGGAGAACACCACAGCATGGAGTCGCCAAAAGGAGACGAGGAGGATGAATTTGTCGGTGAAGGAGAGCAGCACCTTTGTTTCGAAGAGGTCAAAGGAGAAAGAGAGTCAAAGGATGCTCACTTTGGAAGAAGAATTACTTTTCTTGGCAGGAGCTATCAACACTCGATAGCGTAGGAACCCTGCATAGTTCGGCTATAGTTGATGCACAAAGCTCGATAGCGAAGAATTGTAGAAGTTGTCAAACGGTAGGCTTCATCGAAGGAGTAGGGAGGGAATATAACTCTGATACCAGGTGAGAATGAACACGGAATAACTTGAGGCGTTGGTTATCGCTTTGGATGCCAGATTCAGGCCTATAGAATTGAAGAAGAGTGCTCTCGATACCATGTGAGAAAGAATGAGGAATACCTTGAGGTGTTGCTTCTTGCTTTGGATGCCAGATTCAGGCCTATAGAATTGAAGAAGAGTTCTCTCGATGCCCATTATGCTAGAAGTAATGCCTAATGTTAAAAGTGAGAATATTGTACTCTAGAAATGAACATTTTCTAACAGTAATCAGGGGCATTATGGATGAATTGGCTGCCGGCAATGACAAAAAGAATTTCGATTAATCAATGGGAGGGGCGGGACTGATCTTCCTTATTTGGCAGCTGAATATATATATTTTGATTATAATGTGGCAATGGAGTTGGTTGAGGCATTAGTGAGGAATTTTTGGTGTAGATTACGTGTTCCTACTGTACCTCTTTGTTAGTTCATGACGTTAAGCTGGATTCTGTAGGCCTGTGACAGGAGCATTGATTGTAGCCATTGTCCTTGGAGTTCTACTTCACGTCAGTTTCCATTTTAGGGCAGCCCAGTGCACAAAGCATCCCTGCGCAGCGAGGGTCCGGGGAAGGGTCCCACCACAAGGGTGAAATGTAGGCAAACCTTACTCTGCATTTTTGCAAGAGGCTGCTTCCCAGAAATCAACTATTTTTAAAATTTTGATTTGTGTTGAAAATGAAAAGTTTAATAATGCATCTAGTACACTTGTCTTTTACTGAAATTTTTTATTCTTCATCTTTACTGTTTGCGGTGCAGGTGAGAATTCTTCTTTAGGGGAACTTGTAGACTTCATAATTGCTTCTCAAACAGCAGGGTCCTCTGGAGATAAAGAAATGCTTGGATCAATTTATGGTGGCAATGAAAACATGGTAATTCCATCTCTTATTAATTGGTTCTATCCTTTAAAGTGAACCATTGTTATCTATCATGAGTTAATTGTCATGGAATAGCCTTCCATGATCCGATTTTGTGTTGATTGCTAGCTTTTTTGTCTAGCCTGGTTAAGAAGGATACATTGGCTTTGTTTGGGGCAGCTGATGCTGATAAGAAAGCTGCTGTGAGAATGCAGTGGTGAGAATAGAGCTGTCAGGAAAGCACTGATGAGAGAGTTGCACGCTGTTTGGAGAATCTGCTGATGCTGATGAGAAAGCTGTTGTTTGAAATGATGTAACTGGTTGACAGAACATCTTTCTGAAAGCTATTTTTTAAATGACAATTTGATACATTTTTTCTCTCAAAAAAACATGCTATTAAAAAGAAACTAAAACAAAACCTTGGTGGATTGGTGATGACAACAACGTGATCTGCAGTACCTAATAAGACTTAGGAATTATAAAGCCTAGAAAGTGCTTGATGTCGTTAGTAGGATGACCGACATTGCGAATCAGATAATGTAATTTTGATTAAAAACATCTTTGAAAGGGCAGAAGATCTACTGTAATGCTTAGATCACAAGTATCGATTACTACTGGTAGTAATAAGTTGCACTGTAGTTCAAATAAGTATTATTGTCATAGATTGGTGATGACTACTAGATGTGATTGTAAACATATTAGAAAAAAATATGGTAATACTATAATCACCATGTTCTAATCACCATGAAACATGGTTGGATCCATATACTTAATAACATATGCATATTTTAGACAATGGACAAACTAAAAACACAGTTGTAATAACTGAATGAAAGCTTTACAAATGTTAGAAAAGCCCATGTAATGGCCCATTCTGGAGCCCATTTGTTGTTTCTTATTTTCTCTCTCCCTTTAGTCCACATTGTGTATAAGGTTTTCCTCTCTCTTTCTCCCTCCTATAAATGGGTATTCATACATTGCATTCGGTACATAGAAGAAATATACAAAGTCCTATTTTTATCTACATGGTATCAGAGGGAAACGGTCCCTTCATATTTTTTTTCTAACCGCAGACCCTGCGGTCTTCCCTGAGTTTTCAGACCGCAGCCCCTGCAGTCTCCCCCCTTTCAGACCGCCCCGCCCCCATTCTCTCCCTCTGCGAGATCTCATCTCCAACGACTCATCGCTCTTATAGCGCGCAAGTCTGACAAGTGGGCCCTCCCTGCCGGTCTCCGCGCTCTGCCGAACTCGCAGACCGACCGCCTCTCTCTGCTTCCCTATCGCAACTCGCCAGCAACCTCATCTCTACTTCGCAGCGGTCTCCTCCCTACTCGCAGCGGCCTCTCTAGTCGCAGCTCACTTTGCAGCTCCCCTGCAGCTCGCTCGCGGCCTCCTAGTCACAGTCTCTCAAACCGCAGCGGTCTCCTATCCTCTCCAATCAGCCTTGCCGTGGAATCAGACCGCAGCGGTCTCCTATTCTCAAACCGCAGCAGTCTCCTATCCTCAAACTGCAGCGGCCTCTACTCGCAGCCCTCCAGCGGTCTCCTCTACTCGCAGCCCTCCTACAGCGGCCTCCAACCGATCTTGCGGTCTCCAGCAGCGGCCTCTACTCGCAGCCCTCCATCGGTCTCCTCTACTCGCAGCTCTCCTCCTGCGGCCTCCAGCAGATCGTGCGGTCCTCAAGTCGCAGATCGCATCGGTCTTGCCATCCTCCAACAGCTCGTGCCGTCCTCAAGTCGCAGATCGTGCGGTCTTGCCGGTCTCAAGTCTTCTAATCGCAGCCCCCTCAAGTCGCAGCGATCTCCTCCCCTCTCCATCAGCCTTGTCGTCCTCTCTTCGATGGGTTCCTCCAGTGATCCCTCTGTGCATCCCGATGGGCAGACCGCAACCTCCCCTGCAGCTCGCCTGCTTCCCACTCATGAACTATGTGACGAATTGAGGATCGCTACCATTTCTCTCACTGGAAAGAAGAACTTCATTGAATGGGTGCACTCCGTCCGTAGGGTGCTCCAGTCTAAAGGCCTTCTGCACCATCTCACTAGGGATGCTCCTTCTACACCTTCAGATGACTTGGCTACGTGACGATGGCCGAGTTCAGACTTGGCTTCTCAACTCCCTTGATAGCGAACCTTACCGAATGACCATGTATCACGAGACGGCCAAGGCTATGTGGGATTAGCTCCATTCCTTATATTCCGGCAAGGACAGCCTCCAGCACCTCTATGACATTATCACGGATCTTCACTCTTGATACTGGTGGTGCATCCGACTTGACCTCGTTTGTTGCTCAGGTTAAGACATTGACCGAGGCCTGGATCCGACATCAGCCCGCTACTACGGATCTCGCTGCCCAACGTGCCCAAAAGGAAGTAGTGTGTATTGCCATGATGATGGCCCGAGTCCCGCCTCATCTTCAGAGCATTCGCGCTCAGATCCTCTCATCTGCTGCTACTCCCTCTCTCTCCGATGTATGCTCCATGCTCTTAAAGGTATCACCTCCTCCGGATACTACGGGACCTCCCTCACCAGCCCTACTTCAGAAAGCTTCTGCACCGTTACTACCTCTCCCTCCTCCTGCTCGTGGGGGACGTTCAGGTTCTGAGGGAAGGGGTCGTGGTGGCCGCACACGTCCTAAGTGCACCTTCTGTGGTGGTAGGGATGGACACTTCGAGGCGACCTGCTACCGCAAACATGGTCTTCCTCCTCGTCCTGCTGCAAATGTTGCTGTCGACAGTCCTTCTGCCACTCGTGCCGACCTTGAAGATGTCCGCCTCCAGCTCCAGCAACTTCATGGCATGCTCAGCCGCCCGCCCGCCTCCGTTGCCTCCGCCACCTCCATCTCCAATGAAGGTATCGCTTGTCTCTCCACAAGTCCACGCTGGATAGTGGACTCAGGTGCTACTCATCACATCACCTCGCAGAAGCCACCCCAATACTTGAACTCTCCGCATCCTAAATATATCACCATGGCCAATGGCGACACCGTTCCTGTCTCCGGCTCTGGCGATATCGCCCTCACCTCCTCTCTATCCCTCCGCTCGGCTCTTGATGTCTCGAGCTCCCCGTTCAATCTACTTTCTGTCAGTCGCCTCACTACGGATTTGGATTGCTCTGTGACATTCACCTCATCTTCTTTTCTTATGCAGGATCGACAGACGCAGAGTATCATTGGTAAAGGATGACTGCAAAATGGGCTATACCTTCTTGAAGCACCCCCTACCATCCTCTCCTCCGTCTCCTCTGTTGATTGGCACCGACGTCTCGGACATGCTCCTCTTCCCGTCCTCCGGCAGGCCCTTCTAGAGATTTATCTTCCTTCTTTTAGCTGTGATTCATGTATTCTGGGTAAACAACACCGCTCATCGTTTTCTCCTCATTGTACTCGGAGCTCTGCTCCTTTTGTTTTAGTACATTCAAATATTTGGGGTCCGTATAAAATTACTAGTGTTTCTGGTTATCGCTACTTTCTCACGTTTATTGATGATTATTCTCGAACGACATGGCTATACTTACTTCGTGATCGCTCCGAGCTTCCCCGTGTGTTCTGCACGTTCGTCCTTGAGATTCACACTCAATTTTCCGAACCCATAAAAACCCTTCGCACGGATAACGCTCGTGAATATACTAGCCATGAATTTACAAACCTCTGCTCAGAGTTTGGGATTATTCATCAAACATCCTGTGCCTATACACCCCAACAAAACGGTGTTGCAGAACGCAAAAATCGACATCTTCTTGATGTGGCTCGCTCCATCATGATTCAAATGCAGGTACCCAAGACTTATTGGAACTTTGCGCTGTCAACAACATGCTACCTCATCAACCGTCTACCTTCCTCCGTCCTTCATAATGCTACTCCGTTCAGTCTCCTCTTCCCCTCTACTCCACCATTCTCTCTCACCCCTCGAATCTTTGGATGTACCCGCTACGTTCACTTACTTGGTCCGTCCACAGACAAGTTGGACCCACGAGCAGCCAAACACGTGTTCGTCGGTTACTCCCATACTCAGAAAGGATATGTTTGCTACTCTCCTACTACTCGCAAGGTGACAGTATCGGTTGATGTTACATTCCGGGAAGATCAACCTTTCTTCTCCAACCAAAACTCCCCTCTTCCACCACAATCCATACTTCGACTTGTCATCCCAGTCACCTCTCCACCAAACGCCCCTCCTCTCCCGGCTCCCGCTCCCAACAAGCCTCCTCTTCTCCGTGTCTACACTCATCGCCTTCCTCACTCCACCGCCCCAATGCAGTCACCTTCGACCTTTGACACTCTGCAACCTGCTGATCCGGCACCGGCCTCCACCGCTCATCCCATGGCGAACTATGTATCTCTACATCGCCTGTCCCCGCCGCTACACACCTTCGCTACTTCTCTATCCTCTATTTCTATTCCTAACTCTGTGCAGGAGGCTCTCCAACATCCGGGATGGCGGGCAGTCATGGAAGATGAAATAACAGCTCTCTGGGCCAATCAGACATGGGATCTAGTTCCTCTCCCTCCAGGCCACACTACTGTTGGTTGCAAATGGGTCTTTGTAATCAAGCATGCTCCGGATGGGACAATTGACCATCTTAAAGCCCGTCTGGTGGCTCGTGACTTCAGTCAACAACAAGGTCTCGACTATGAGGAAACGTTCTCTCCGGTGGCCAAGCTCAACACAGTTCGTGTCCTTCTCTCCGTGGCTGTGCATCGTCAATGGCCACTCCATCAGTTGGATATCAAGAATGCCTTTTTAAATGGCGACCTCCAAGAAGTAGTATACATGAAGCAACCTCCCGGGTTTGAGACCACGGGGGAGTCTCGAACAATCCCCCCGGGCATGGTTTGATAAGTTTAGTAAGGCTGTTCGGGAAGTTGGCTTCACTCGGAGCTCGGCAGACTTCTCTCTGTTCACTCGACATCGAACTACATGCACGGTTCTCCTGTTGGTATATGTCGATGACATCCTGATCACAGGCGATGATTCAAAGGGAATACAAGCGATCAAACATCATCTCAGTTCTGTGTTTCAAACCAATGATCTGGGGAACCTCTGATACTTCCTTGGTCTTGAGATCGCGAGACGTCCTGATGGCCTTGTCCTCTCTCAACGGAAGTATTGCCTCGATCTTCTTCAGGATGCCGGCTACTCTGGATGCAAGCCAATTAACACCTCTATGGATGTCAATCACAAGCTGTGTGCTCATGCCTCTGATGATGATCTTGCCCTTCCAAATCCAGAGTATTATCGACGACTTGTTGGGAAACTGATTTACCTTACAGTCACCAGACCAGATATATCATTTGCTGTTGGGGTTGTCAGCCGATTTATGCACTCTCCTCGAATATCCCATCTTCAGGCCATCGAACGCATCCTACGATATCTGAAAACAGCCCCCGGTCAAGGGTTGGTATACAAAACGTCGTCCTCTACCCCAACATTGGTTGCGTATTCTGATGCAGATTATGCTGTTTCCCTGGATGATCAACGGTCTACTAGTGGTTTTTGTACCTACTTTGGAGGCCACCTGGTTGCCTGACGTAGTAAGAAACAAGCTGTGGTTGCTCGGTCTTCTGCAGAGGCAGAATACCGTTCGATGGCATCAATGATTTCTGAATTCACTTGGCTTGAAAGTCTTCTTGCTGATCTAGGAATAAAACTTTCCTCACCTGCTATCTTACTATGTGACAGTCAAACTGCTATACACAGCCAAGAATCCGGTCTTCCACGAAAGAACGAAGCACATTGAAGTGGACTGTCACTTCATCCGGGAGAAAGTTTAAATGAAGAAAATAGAGTTGAAGCATGTTTCGGGTACCGACCAAGTTGCTGATATACTCACCAAGGCCCTATCAAGCACCCTGTTTTATCAATTCCTGTCCAAGCTGGGTGTCTACGACTTGTACGCTCCAGCTTGCGGGGGAGTGTTAGAAAAGCCCATGTAATGGCCCATTCTGGAGCCCATTTGTTGTTTCTTATTTTCTCTCTCTCCCTTTAGTCCCACATTGTGTATACGGTTTTCCTCTCTCTTTCTCCCTCCTATAAATGTGTATTCATTCATTGTATTCGGTACATAGAAGAAATATACAAAGTCCTATTTTTATCTACAACAAACATATATTCATGTAGTATAAAAGGTCTCACTTTAGATAGCTTTACAAACATATTCATTAATAATGCCTGATCCATCCGCTCTGCAGATGATGGCAGTTTTCTAGCATAGTTTGTCCTGCGACTCTCACAAGTAACATAAGAAGATGGAGGATCACTGCCCTGTGTGTCATCCTCCGCGGCAGAAGGTGAGTTCGATTTGTGCTGCAGCAGGATAACAGCGGCAAACCTGCAATTTAATCTCCTTGCGGCGCTCCTCGGGGGTTTTGGTGGCCTTCTTGATTTCATTAGGGCGGCGACTAGGGACTGCCCTGACTTCCATGGGGTCCTCTGTTAGGCGGCGTAATGGGATCAATCAAATACTCTCTTCCCTTCTTGAGCCATTGCCCAGATTCTTCATCTAGATAGAGAGAGAGAGGTGAGTTTGGCCTTCTGAATTAGGGAACGAGCTCCTGCTGCACGTGAGTGATTCATGCCTCCGCAGTGGTGAGCTTATGCTGAATTTCCTCCTGAAGGCACGTGAGGAAGAAAGAGGGAGGTCGACGCTAAGCAAGGAGGAAAGAGGAGGCGTGGGATTACTTCCGTATATCGCGCGATGCAAAGGTTAGGGCAGCTCGCGATTTGTTTCTTTTAGAAACACGCGGATCTGATAATTGGGCATGGCCCAGCTGTTCCAAAAGAGGTGAAAACACCTTTTTTTAAACGCTCTATTCAAAAAGCCGTCCAAACAAACAACTTAAAAACAGCGTTTGTGGTTCCATTGTAGCTTTTGCATCCGCAAATGCTGCCCCAAACAAAGCCTTTATGCAATTTACCTAAATTATTTGAGAAGCATCACATTTAAGTTACTAGACAATGTTTGAAACTTTTACATGTTTGAAAAGTGTTCTTGTGGATCAAATTATTGTGTGAAACTGTGCACTCTGATACTGTCTTTTATGATTTTTTCCTTTATTTGCGTGTTCATTTGCGGTTAAATTGTTTCTTGCCTTTGAGCTTGTGTTGGAAGTTATGTTTTATCAAGAATTGTCTATCATAAGTTAATCAAGCTAGACTTGGACTTCATCACAGTTTACACCAGTTATGTTTTATCAAATTGTCTATCATAAAAACAGCGTATGCACTATAATACTGTCTTTTATGATTTTTTTTCCTTTGAGCTTGTGTTGGAAGTTATGTTTTACCAAATAGTCTGTCTCTATCCTAGTAAAATATTTAGAATCTATAGCCTATATACAAATACTTTTGTTGTGAATAGATAAAGCTTTTGGATTATTCAATATAAATATTTCATGCAAATTGCTAGTTTAGCTTATCAAAGCCAATTGGTTAGTCTATTCCAGCTGATGGGTAGTTTATGTAGGAAGCTGCAGCATCAACCAGTCAAGTATAAAGAAGCTCAAGGTCAAGTACATAGTCAAACTCAAGTTCAAGCCCAAAATCCAAATGAGTGCTTGGAGCCTGGCCTGCAGGAAGTTCCATGATATGCGAACAATGAAATCAAGAAAATTTTGTACTTAAAATTCAAAATTGTGTTTCCTTTGGAGTGATTATTAAGATAAGTAGGTTATATAATAATCGCTTAAATGCACAAAATGAGGGATCGTTTCTTCTCTATTTTTTCTTATATTTTTTGGTTTCTATAAAGGCATAGTTTGTATATAGGGTTTCTCGTTGATTAATTTATGAAATCAAGTTAATTCAGTTGTTCCAAGTTGGCCTCAGTTGTCCTCTCAATCTCTCTCTCCCACAACTGACCAATCAAGGCCTCAGATTTCCCCTCTCCTAATCGATCACACACACACACACACACACACACACTCTATCGGAGCCATTCAAGTAGGAAGCAAGGAAGATCTATTAAGGAAATGAGAAGAAAAGCTTGATGGAATGGATGAAGATTAAGGAAGGATCAAAGGAGCTGGAGAATCTATCTATAGGAGCCATTCAAGTAGGAAGCAAGGAAGATCTATTAAGGAAATGAGAAGAAAAGCTAGATGGAATGGAGGAAGATTAAGGAAGGATCAAAGGAGCTGGAGAAATCTATCTATCTAGCCTCTCTTTAAGAAGAGGTTAATGAGTTGTAGTGTTGGGAGCCATTCAACTAGGAAGCAAGGAAGATCTATTAAGGAACTGAGAAGAAAAGCTAGATGGAATCTATCCTCTCTTTAAGAAGAGGTTATTGAATTGTAGTGTTGGGAGCCATTCAAGTAGGAAGCAAGGAAGATCCATTAAGGAAATGAGAAGAAAAGCTAGATGGAATGGAGGAAGATTAAGGAAGGATCAAAGGAGCTGGGGAAATCTATCTATCTATCTAGCCTCTCTTTAAGAAGAGGTTAATGAGTTGTAGTGTTGGGAGCCATTCAAGTAGGAAGCAAGGAAGATCTATTAAGGAAATGAGAAGAAAAGCTAGATGGAATGGAGGAAGATTAAGGAAGGATCAAAGGAGCTGGAGAATACTTCAAGCTGAAGTCTACAACAAATTTGGTAAGGCCTCTTCCTTTGAATTTTCTTCTGAAGATTCCCCCTCTCCCCTAATCGGGCACTTCACACACACTCTCTCCCTCCTTCTCTCCCTCTCTACACCCCTCTATCTTTCTAGCCTCTCTTTAAGAAGAGCTTGAGTTGTAGTGTTGGGAGCCATTCAAGTAGGAAGCAAGGAAGATCTATTAAGCAAATGAGAAGAAAAGCAAGATGGAAAGGAGGACGATTAAGAAAGGATCAAAGGAGCTGAAGAATGCCTCAATATGGAGTCTATAATGAGGTTTGGTAAGGATCATCTCCCATATAATTTACTTTCCTAGTCCTTTAATCTCTCCTTATTGCACAATCATCTTTGTTTTCATTACATAACCCTCACTATAGTTTTTGCCAATTAACATACAATAAGATAAACCTCACCAGGGCTATTGTAAAAGCCAACCTTTAATCCTACAATATAAACGAACCAATCAGTCTTCTGCATTTTATTTGTTGATCAAGCCTAATCCTGTACTCTTGGTTGTTAACATCATTGATGTTTCAAAGATCAAGGCTAGATTATAGTCTTGGTCCTTAAAACATACATATTTCGGGGTATAAGACAATGGTTTTTCATAATCATCCTCTTGATCCCTATCGTTTTTTGCTAGCAGAGTAAATTCTTGATCTGTATTATGTGAAGTAGAGTACTGATAAATTAAGAGCCAATGAAGGCACTTTAACCTCATCGCACATAAGGAGAAATCCCCGTAGTTGACAAGGTGGTGTGAAAAGTAGAATAAACCTACCAGAGAATGTTGACTAAACTCATGAAGCAGATGACTCTATACAGGACATAAAACTTCCCTCCAAAAAGGGGGTTTTCATTACTAGCAATGATTCCCGTGACAAGAGGAAAGTGTTCATAGATGAGGGATGGTAACAAGTATCATCTGATGACCAAGAAGGAGAAGGAAATAAACCCCACCAGTAAAGTGTTCATAGATGAGGGATGGTAACAAGTATCATCTGATGACCAAGAAGGAGAAGGAAATAAACCCCACCGCCTCAACCGCCAACTCTTATTCAAGTGTATGTGAAGTGGGTAATCCACACATACACACTCAATGATGAAGGTAATTATTGGGTTGATCTTTTTGAAACATACTTTTACATATATCTTTCGCTGGGTGTATATCCTCACATGCATTAATATGGGTGTAATATTGAATCCAGAAGCCACAATCTGTCAAGATTATAACATTGTCTAGGTTCAAGGGTTTATCTCAATCCCCATGCTATGATCCATTGGCCAGGAGTAGAAGTGGATCCTGTGGAAATAATTTAGACATAAGTTCAAGCAATATTTGGAAAATCTACCATTGTGTTAGTCAGTAGGACCTGCTTTAAGAATATCCCTAGAGAAAAAGGTTCTATGAAGTATATAATAAGGTTGCAAGTACTCCAAAGAGAGTTGAAAGTATTCCGTATCTCTCGGAGGCAAGCTCAAATGCAATTTTCATTATGGAAAGAAATAGTCTAGCCACAACAGCAAATGCTGGAAGCACCCACAAAATGGTAAGCTCAATGTAGACATGCCTAAGGAAGAGAAGAAAGAGGTTGTTGGGGGAGAAAATCTGATTACTTGTTATATATCCCATATAAGTGGGGTATTTAATGATAATACAAAGGATATAAACACACTTATAGGGGGTGTGGGACTGTACATGAATACTAAAAATACTAAAATCTAATGCTCCCCCTCTAGCCGAATCATATTTGCAATCGTGCCTAGCTTGATACATATGTCAGAGAAGGTAGCAGAATGGGGGCTTGGTGAAGATGTTGATAAGCTCTTTGAAGTAATAAAAGGAATGCATATCTGCTAGCTAAGATCTTCCTGTCTCATGAAATGATAATCCACCTCTATATGTAGCCCTCTCTTGGGTAATAAGATTTTTTGTATTGTGAATAGTTGTCTGATTGCCACAATACATAAGTGGAGGAGTGGCATACTGATGGCGATCGGCGACCGCGATGGACCGTGCATGTGTATTCCCGTAGGAGGCGGACGTGACTGCTATTTGTACATCTAGAGAGCCTTTCCGGGCGATCCGAGCCCACGGATGCGTCCGGAAGGTCGACGCGAGTATTTTTCGTATTTTGTTTTGTTTCATTTGGACGAGTATTTATATTATTTTGGCAATCGGAAGAGCGGACGATCGGAGCCGTTGATTCCTGTTGCCCTAGTTTTTATTTCCTATTTATAGGAGCCATGAGGATGGGGCTGGCACAGATTGTTTGAGTGAGTCTTTCGACCGGTCTCCTTGGTGCGACGCCAAGCCCCCCCCCCCCCCCCCCCCCAGGTGCGACGCCTGGATCCTTCCCCCTTCGCCCTCGCCGATCCCAGCCGCAGCCCCCTTCGCCCTCGCCGATCCCAGCCGCAGCCCCCTTCACCCTCGCCGATCCCAGCCGCAGCCCCCTTCGCCGTCGCCGATCCCAGCCGCAGCCCCCTTCACCCTCGCCGATCCCAGCTGCAGCCCCCTTCGCCCTCGCCAACTCCTACCGCAACCCTACTCGCCCTCGCCAACCCCTGCCGCAGCCCCTTCGCCCTCGCCGACCCCCGTCTCCCCTCCCCACTGTTCCTGCCGAGCACCGACCCGCCTTCTCCACCCCAGCTCTGCTTCTTCGACGCCGCAGAGTCCGTCTTCCCCTTCCCTGCCACCACAGCCCGCTATTCCATCTCTTTCCGTTACCAAGAGGCCCGGATCTAGTCTCCTCCGTGTTCGGCGCCTCCCCGTCCGATTGGCTCTTCATATGGCTGTAAGTGTACTTGGATTTTGAGTTTGAAACATTGCACCTTCTTGCTTGAGTTCCTATTTGCTTGGTTTATCATTTAAGTAGTTTTTTTTGGCTTTGAAATTGTGCTAACCTGCAGGGCGTATCCGCTTATCATTTATTATTTGCGCTCTCCGATTTGGAACCACTCTTGTGTGCCTCTTCTATTGCTATAATCGTTCTTGTGGAATCCGCAAAAGCTTAAATTAACTCGTCATAAAAAGAAAATTAATTTTAAAACCGCCTGGATTTGTGAAGCTCGCATCGTGTTGGTTTTCCTGCACCTTTAATCGCCAGTAGTGTGTCTAGCTTCTCAACCCTAGCCTGCCCCTGCGTCTTATGTTACGTAGCGGTAGGCAATTCAAACAAAATATGTCAGACCCAAACGTTACCGGCGAGCGGTCCAACAACTCTAACGTGGAGATATCCCTTGCCGATCTCCAACGCTTGATGCTAGAACAGTTCGACCAAATGGGTGCCCAAATTAATGAACTGCGGGCACGACAGGATAATTATGAAGGTCAAGGGGATCACCCCAACCCCGCTCGTCTCCCCCGACGACAGCCCGAGCCCCCTGAGTATGGTCATGAACCCCCACGGGACCCCGTGCCAGAGCGACACGACTACGGCCGTCACGACCGTTATGATGGTTACCACGATGACATCACTCGCCGTGTCCGCCTAGAGGTGTCTTCTTTTGACGGTCAACAGGACCCCAGAGCGTTTAGTGATTGGCTTCGAGAGATGGAGCATTACTTTAATTGGTATGATATGAGTAATGAGCGTAAGGTTAGACTCGCACGGATAAAATTAGTGGGGTCTGCTATGAATTATTTGACTAGTGTCGAGCGAGCCCTAGAACGTGATGGCTATCGGCCCATCATTAGGTGGGAAGATATGAAGAGACGCCTAAAGGAGAAATATCTCCCCTATTCTTATCGTGATCGACTGCTTGATCAGGTCTATGCGCTACGACAGGGCACGTTGTCGGTAGCCGAATATATGACCAAATTCGATGACCTATTGGTGTGGAGTGACCTTCGAGAGGAGGGCAGCGCCGCAGCGTCCAGGTTCCGGAACGGCCTGAGGCCCGAAATTAGGAGGGAACTGATTCCCCACCGCCGGGAGACAGTCGAGCAGATTTATGAGTTGGCCTTAGAGTATGAACTCTACCTTCGGACCACTGGCTCCCGCCAGCAGCCTCCGAGGACTGATGGCCCCACATTCAGGAGGCCCACTCCCCCTCACTCTCAGGCTTCTGAGGATGTGAAAGGGAAGGTTGCCATGACTGGACCCTCCAAGCCCAGCGGGCCTCAGTGTTACAGATGTTCTAGACGAGGTCATTATGCGGCACAGTGCCCCATGCGAAACTTGTTGATTGAAGATGTGGAGGACGAGAGTATGGACCCTATAGTGAGGATTGAGGGCGATATTGTAGCCACCGTGGATGAGGATTGGGAGAGCGATGCAGAGAGGTTGCTAGAGTGTGGAGTTATACGCCGCCTTCTGCATACCCCGCGTGCGGAGGATGACTGGCGTCGGTCCACCATCTTTTACACTTATTTTCAGAGCGCAGGCGGCCCCTGCAAACTTGCTATTGATGGTGGGAGTTGCGTCAATATCGTTGCTAAGAAATCGCTTGAGCGGATGCAGCTCACCCCTGAGCCACACCCTCATCCCTACCGTGTCCTTTGGGTAGACAGATCTGCCATCCAAGTTACCCAACGCTGTCAGGTACCCCTCCGTTTAGCGTCCTTCGAAGACAAAGTATGGTGTGATGTCATCCCGATGGACGTGGTCCATGTCCTTTTAGGGCGGCCTTGGTTGTTTGATCGAGACGTGGCATGTTTCGGACGATTAAACACGTGCGTATTTTATGATCGGGGCCGAAAGATCACGTTGTCCCCGACCCAGCCCAGAGACCCATCCAAGGGCAAGATCGAGGCCCCCGTCAGTGCCGGGTCCTCCAAGCCTCTACACCTTTTGAGGACACATGATTTCATGAGGGAGTGTTTAGATTCAGGGTTCGTATTTGTGGTAGCAGCCACCTTGGCTCCTGACACACCTAGCGGAGGTGGCGTCCCCACTGACCCTGATTTACAGCGACTATTGAGAGATTTTACGGACATCTCGCCCGAGGAGCTCCCTGACGAGCTTCCCCCGCTGAGGGGCATTCAGCACGCGATTGACCTCGTGCCCGAGGCATCTTTGCCCAACCTTCCTCATTACCGTATGAGCCCGACCGAGCATGCCGAGCTGAAGCGGCAGGTTGATGACTTACTTAGGAAGGGTTTTGTACGCGAGAGTTTGAGCCCATGCGCGGTCCCAGCCCTTCTCACCCCGAAGAAGGACGGGAGTTGGCGCATGTGCGTCGACAGTCGAGCCATCAACAAGATCACGGTGAAGTACCGTTTCCCGATTCCCCGCCTCGACGACTTGTTTGATGCTATGGCTGGTGCCCGTATTTTCACGAAGATCGACCTTAGGAGCGGGTATCGCCAGATTAGGATTCGTGAAGGAGATGAGTGGAAAACGGCCTTCAAAACGAAGGATGGCCTATTTGAGTGGTTAGTGATGCCCTTCGGATTGTCGAACGCCCCCAGTACGTTCATGAGGGTGATGACTCAGATCCTGCGGCCATACATGGGCAAGTTCCTAGTTGTGTACTTCGACGATATTCTTATCTATAGCCAAGATCGTTCCCAACACATACATCACATCCGGCTGGTGTTCGACACCCTCGGGAAGGAGCAGTTGTTTATCAACATGAAGAAGTGTGATTTTCTAGCTGAGTCGGTCCACTTCCTTGGTTACATTATCTCTGCGTCGGGCGTCTCCGTGGACCCCGACAAGGTGAGAGCGATCCGTGAGTGGCCCGTCCCCACGAATATCCATGAGGCCAGGAGTTTTCATGGACTTGCCACCTTCTACAGGAGGTTTGTCCGAGGTTTTAGTGCGTTAATGGCCCCCTTTACGAGTTTCCTTCGAAAGGCGACTTCGTGTGGACCAGGGCCGCCACCAAGGCCTTTGAGGAGATCAAGGATCGTCTAGCCACCGCCCCTGTTCTTAGACTCCCCGATTTTAGCTTGGCCTTTGAGGTTTCCTGCGATGCGTCAGGCCTAGGGATTGGCGGAGTACTTAGCCAAGAGGGCCACTCCATCGCATATTTCAGCGAGAAGCTGAACGAGGCCCGCCAACGGTATTCCACGTATGACCGAGAGTTTTATGCGATCGTACAGACCTTGCGTTACTGGCGACATTATCTCCTGCATAAGGAGTTCGTATTGTACTCTGACCATCAAGCTTTACGATATCTTGAGTCCCAGTCGAAGCTTAGTCATAGGCACGCTAAGTGGGTTGAGTTTTTGCAGAGTTATCATTACGTTATCAAGCACCGCGCCGGTGTTGATAACAAACCGGCTGACGCCCTGAGTCGCCGGATTTGCCTCCTCCAGACTATGCGCACACACGTCACTGGTTTTGAGCGCCTCGTTGTTGAGTACGCCGAGTGTCCAAATTTTCGGGATATCTACAGGGCCCTCACCCGTGTCCCACCCGATGTTGTCGAGGGGTTTACTACTTCTGAGGGATACCTTTTTTTTTGGCACCCGACTCTGCATTCCTTCCACCTCCCTTCGAGATTTTCTGATCTGGGAGATGCATGCGGGCGGTGCCGCTGGACACTTTGGGCGGGACAAGACCATCGCCTTAGTTGAGGACCGTTTCTATTGGCCCTCACTACAGAAAGATGTAGCGCGCGTGACGAGGCATTGTAGGACATGCCAGATGGCGAAGGGTTCACGCCAACCCAGCGGTCTGTATTCGCCACTACCCATTCCTCACAGGCCATGGGTTGATATCAGCATGGACTTTGTCCTTGGGCTGCCCCGCACGCCCAAGAAACAAGATTCTATCTATGTCGTCGTGGATCGTTTTTCGAAAATGGCCCACTTCATCCCATGCCGCAAGACAGCTGATGTCTCTTTGGTAGCCACCCTATTCTTTAGGGAAGTCTTTAGATATCACGGATTACCCTCTTCCATAGTGTCTGACCGCGACGTCCGATTTATGAGTTATTTCTGGAAGACCCTCTGGATGAAGACTGGCACGACTCTCAAGTTTTCCACTGCCTACCATCCACAGACGGATGGGCAGACCGAAGTGGTCAATAGGAGTTTGGGTTCCCTCCTGCGTTGTCTTGTCGGTGAGCATACATCTAGTTGGGACTCAGTTTTGCCCCTAGCAGAGTTCGCATATAACAGTTCAGTGAATAGGACTACCGGACTCAGCCCATTCCATATCCTGTTAGGGTACGAACCTAGGAAGCCGGTCGACCTGATTCCCCTTCCACTTGAGTCTCGCCCTAGTGAGCCGGCCGAGTCCTTCATCCAGCACATGCATGAGCTTCATGAGTCCATCCGGAAGAAAATTGCAACAAGTAATGATAATTATAAAACCTATGCGGATGCACACAGGAGGGAGAGGAGCTTTGAAATTGGTGCACAGGTTTTGGTTCGTTTTCGTACTGAGAGGTTCCCCTCGGGAACTGCAAAGAAATTAAATACTAGACGGATGGGCCCTTATACGGTGGTACAACGGATTGGGCCAAATGCCTATGAAATTGATATTCCAAAACACATGGGGATCAACAGAGTGTTCAATGTGGAGGACTTGACTCCATACTACGAGGAGCAAGCATATGAGGACCCCTTCGAGCCCCTTCCCGCGGATCCACCACTTGAACCACCACCTGATCCACCAGTTTCCTAGTTGTCACCTTTACCGTCTCAGTCCCAGCCCACAGTGTCGCACCCCGGGGACCTTGCTGCACCACCGGCAGCACCACCTGTGAGTTCAGTAGAGAGTGAGCCACCACCTACAGAGACGACTGCAGACCTGGAGTCCATTGAGGGCATCTTAGCCCATGATTACATGACAGCAGCGGATCCAGGCACTTTGCGATACCTGGTCCACTGGAGGGACCGTCCCAGCTTTGATGACACATGGATAGCCCCGACAGAGCTAGAGAGACTTGCCCCCGAGCTACGCCAGGAGTATGACCGTCTCCATTCCTCGGAGATGAATGCTTTTAAGCCGAGCGGAGTTGATGGCGATCGGCGACCGCGATGGCCCGTGCATGTGTATTCCCGTAGGAGGCGGACGTGACTGCTATTTGTACATCTAGAGAGCCTTTCCGGGCGATCCGAGCCCACGGATGCGTCCGGAAGGTCGACGCGAGTATTTTTCGTATTTTGTTTTGTTTCATTCAGACGAGTATTTATATTATTTTGGCAATCGGAAGAGCGGATGATCGGAGCCGTTGATTCCTGTTGCCCTAGTTTTTATTTCCTATTTATAGGAGCCGTGAGGATGGGGCTGGCACCGATTGTTTGAGTGAGTCTTTCGACCGGTCTCCTTAGTGCGACGCCAAGCACCCCCCCCCCCCCCCCCCCCCCCCCCCCAGGTGCGACGCCTGGATCCTTCCCCCTTCGCCCTCGCCGATCCCAGCCGCAGCCCCCTTCGCCCTCGCCGATCCCAGCCGCAGCCCCCTTCGCCCTCGCCGATCCCAGCCGCAGCCCCCTTCGCCCTCGCCAACTCCTACCGCAGCCCCACTCGCCCTCGCCAACCCCTGCCGCAGCCCCTTCTCCCTCGCCGACCCCCGTCTCCCCTCCCCACTGTTCCTGCCGAGCACCGGCCCGCCTTCTCCACCCCAGCTCTGCTTCTTCGACGCCGCAGAGTCCGTCTTCCCCTTCCATGCCACCACAGCCCGCTATTCCATCTCTTTCTGTTACCAAGAGGCCCGGATCTAGTCTCCTCCGTGATCGGCGCCTCCCCGTCCGATTGGCTCTTCATATGGCTGTAAGTGTACTTGGATTTTGAGTTTGAAACATTGCACCTTCTTGCTTGAGTTCCTATTTGCTTGGTGTATCATTTAAGTAGTTTTTTTTGGCTTTGAAATTGTGTTAACCTGCAGGGCGTATCCGCTTATCATTTATTATTTGCGCTCTCCGATTTAGAACCACTCTTGTGTGCCTCTTCTATTGCTATAATCGTTCTTGTGGAATCCGCAAAAGCTTAAATTAACTCGTCATAAAAAGAAAATTAATTTTAAAACCGCCTGGATTTGTGAAGCTCCCATCGTGTTGGTTTTCCTGCACCTTTAATCGTCAGTAGTGTGTCTAGCTTCTCAACCCTAGCCTGCCCCTGCGTCACATACACTTCCCTAAGATAATTTTAGAGAGTTCTAAGCCACTTAAGCTAACATGCTGTCTCTGTTGTTCCTTAATGTTTTACTTCAACATTGGATCTAGATACAGTTGTGATCCATATTTGTATTGTACAAGTCATTTTTCTTATGTTATTCCTGTTTGGGGGTAGTTTGGTTCTTATTGGTCCTGTATAAGTATGTATAGGGCCTTCTATTACAAGCAATCAAATTATTCTCCGGTTCAATTTGGTATCAGAGGACGAGAAAACCCTAGCCGCTCTCGCACGTCGCTTCCGCTTGCTCGCCGACTGCGCCGTCTCCCGTCTCTGCATCGCCTGCTCCCCGACTGCCGCTTTGAGGTCCCTTTCGTGTTGTCTTCCCTCATGCGGCCCCCAGGCGGACCAGCCGTCGCTCGATGTTGAGAAGGACGCTGCCGCCGCCCTCTGTGAAGCCGCCAATCCTCTTTCTGGTTCTGATTCTCTCTAGCCGCCAGTCCATCCGCCTGTTGCTGTTCTTCTCCAGCCGCCAGCTGCATGTTGCTGTTCTTCTCCAGCCTCCAGCCGCCTGTTGTTGATTCTCTCTAGCCGCCTGTTCTGTCCTCTGCGTGAGTCCCAGTCGACGATGCTTCCTCCGATCCAGCGTAGATGTCTCCTTCAGATGTTGTTCCCTGTCAAAGATGCTGATAGAGGAGAGCTGCGATGGGTGTGGGTGGAGAGGTCGGCGCGCTTACACGAGAATGAGAGCGGGAAGGGAAAGGAGGAGACGAGTGCAGCTAGGGTAAACAAGGGGATCGCTGGGTCGGTTCCTTCCTTCTCCAATTTCTCATTTCAATAAACCAAAACACCATAATAAAGTCCACATATCACCCTTATATAGGGGGAAGACCACATATGTCGGTTGGCCGCACATAAGTATAAATACAGCGCTAAAGATAATCAGATACAAGGCCCGCCGAATGCTGCTCGAGGCTCATGCCGTCTCCGTTCCCCGCGCGCGCCTAGTATAAACACGCGCGAAGCGCCTTCCTTCAACCGGATCCGCCCTGTTCGTATCAACTACCCCGGGGTTTACAACGACCTTGTCCTCGAGGTCAAAATCTGGAAACTGGGCCTTCACTTCCTCTACCAAGATCCCCATGTTGCCTCGTCCTTCACTTGTCCCTTCCACTGAATGAGAACTTGTCTTGCGTGTTGTCCTTGGACGTGCTCGGTGCGGGTGCCCAACACTGCCTCGAGTTCGTAACGTGGGGCTGCTTCACTACTCAGACCTTTGGGCAGGGTGGCTTGGAGGGGGTGGTTTCCCAATGCCCTCTTCAACTGTGACATATAAAATACCGGATGGATTCGACTGTCGGGTGGGAGCTGCAAGCGATATGCTACCTCGCCTATCTTTTCCACGACCAAGAAGGGGCCAAAATAACGCACAGAGAGCTTGGGGTGGAGGCGACCGCTCAAGGAACTCAGACAGTGCGGCCGCAGTTTGACAAACACATGTTCGCTCGGTAAGAGGAGAACCTCTCGACGGCGTCGGTTGGCCTGCTGGGCCATTCTCTCCTGAGCGCGGCATATGTGATGCTTCAATTTCCGTAGAGCCTCGTCCCGATCCTGTAGGTCCTTTGCCAATGCTTGGACCTGGCATTCCCCGACGAGGCTGACCGGTATCGTTGGGGGTGGACGTCCATAATCTGTCTGGAAGGGTGTGCCGCCTGCCGCCGACTGGTAGGCGGTGTTGTACCATAACTCTGCCCTTGCCACACACTGGGTCAACTGGTGGGTTTGCTCGGTAGCAAAGTAGTGAAG